>JAYKKI010000038.1:3452500-4760000 GCA_039881145.1 Druceiella hillmani | reverse complement strand
ATTGCCACCATATAAAGCGATGAAAAAACGTTCATCAACGACAGTGAGCAAAGCAGGATCAACTGTCTTGATGAGAAACAACGCTATTCCACTTGCTAGCTCGGGATGTTTCTCCAGGGTTGAAAGATATTTCAGTTTACCTATACCTATGTCGTAAGCTGCTGAAGTTGTATCACATCCAGTAAAAGCATGTAGAAAGAGCAAATTATCCGCAATTATGTCTCCGTGCATAAAACCTGACGGACAATATAATTGTTCGACTGTGCGTCCTTTTGACGGTTTCAAGAAGAATACATTTGATTTGCTTCTTCCAAATGCCATGAGTAAGATAAGTATATCAATATCTTCAGCTATAATAGTAACTGAGTCAAACAATTGGGATGCAACAAGAGCAGAGCGAACAATGAGGGTGTCTGCATCAGATTCAGCTTGATCGACATTGAAACCCACTTAATAATATCGTTAAAAGACGAATATCGGTCCCAAACAACTTTATGTAATAGAAAACCACAGTCGATGACAAAATGACTCCTGGCAATGTTATTAGAGGATCGTTCCACTGGTGCAAATGCATTAAACAGAGACTTTGTACCTTTTCTCATGCCATCCTCTGCAAATAATGCCAATGGAAAAGGTGCTAATTCATACCCCAGGTATTGTTTGGTGTCACCGATTGTTTCTCTCGAGATACACATTCGTTGAAATAAAAGTAATGGATTGATAACAACAGGAGATTTATCTACTTCAATAGTACTTGTCATAACACTAAAGGGAAGAACCTTACTTTTACGATTGTTGAAAATCTGATCCTGTGATATTGATAAGCAATTCTTCTCCTATCTCAATAGTGCGATGACAATTTATATTCTCCGAAGCAACAATTCCATTAGCAATACAAATAAGTTCAGGACGATCTGAGGTAAAGTCATGAGTTGCGAGCCAATTATCGATTTTTTCAAGGTCTTCGTTATCACGTAGTATGCGTGAATATCTGTAGTCAATGTGTTGTTCCGAAGTATCCATTGAGATGTTGCAGTACTCTGTTACTTGCTCACAGACATCTTGTAGACGTATCATTCCCGTGAGTCCATAACGCCAACGTACTGTCAGTAATACCATGGCCGTGCGTTAAACCTCCAGATGATTTAAACATCCTCATGAGAGTCTGCTCAATAGTTTGATCAGACATGATCCCGCTCCAAAATTTATCAGTCCATCTAATAGTAAAACTGCCTAGAATAGTGAAAGAATGGAATTTTTCAGGAGTCATTATTTTCTCGAGATTCAGCATATCTTGCAAGTTAAGATGACTCGATTTGGCATATAAGAAATGTCCACTTGCATGAAAAATTTGTAGCATATTTCTGATAGTCTCTAAGTGCAAAGACCAATTTCCTGAGCGTTCTGCCTCTATAAAATGTTTCAAAAGAGTGACCAACCTATAATATTGAACCCATAATTTCGCCGTTGGTCCTTTACTTTCCAGCATGCTCAAAGTCTCTTCAAATTTGGTGGTTATATGTTTGAATAGAGGATTATTTATCGCGTGTCGGCGACACGAGGCGGTGTGCTGCGACATAGAAAAGGCGACCTAGATATGTTTGTAGTCCATTCGTGTCGAACTGTGCCGAATATGTTCATAGAAACAAAGCACTCACATACGATGAGATTCGTTCTGTCAATGATCGGGATGCTCCACGTTTTAATAATATCCTATTTTTTCCTAAACTCAATACAGGAATGTATTGAAGTGATGGACGCACACGTATGTAACCTGAGCGATTTCGTTACTAGATTTTGGGGGATTTGAATTTCTTTAAAATATTTTTAATAAAAATACTTATAATTACATTAGTTCAGAAATTTCACCTTTTTTGTTCTTTATACGCAATGTATTTTTGAAATTAATTTGTTTAGCGTTAAATAATAATTGAAGTATTTTTGTTGTGTTTTCATATAGACATATATACGTATTATCAAAATGTAAATATAACATTTTTGGTTACCCTCATCGTTAATTCATAAGTAATTTAATTTTGTTAAAAAATTATTTTAATAAAAAAAATATTTTTGTATTTACGAAACATCAGTTATATCTTCAAAAGTAAAACTCCGCCGTTTTTGTTAAGTTTGTGGAAAAATTATCATCTTAAAACGAGACGTCTCCATCACTAAGTTGCTTCAAAAAGCATATTTCCATTACTTTGAAATTGCATCACCTGTGTAAAATAAATTACATTTTCTATGTAGAAGCAGCTGTTCAAAATTGTTTCTAAGGAGCATAAACACGACGCACGTACTGAGTGTGCAAAATGTCTAAAGCTTTAATAGTAGTTAAATTAATTAAAAGAATTCATTATTTGACTTATTGTCATCGTCTGTGTCTGTGTACACCGCTCCACGTAATACATCGTTTTTGCGTATTAGAATCTGCGGCTGTCGTTTATTCTGTGCTGAGGTATAAAACGCGCCTGTCGAACTCGACGCGGCTCAATCACCAGTTTGATAGCTGGTGAATCGTAGTCGCGATGCGGTTACTCTGTTCGCTGGTCATTGTTTTCGTGGCCTTACAGCATGCGTCATCGTCTGCGACGGACAAACGCGGTGAGTACCCGCGAGGTGCGCCCGAGCGGCGGTTGCTTTAGACTTTTATTTTTTATGATGCTTCGTTAATTTTGTTTTTGCTGTTTAAAAACATGGCTTGGCTATTATTTATATTTAGTGTAGTTTATAATATGATTACGTATTGTCTGTAAATTTGAAATGTTTCATGTTTTTTCATCTAAAATTAAAAATATTTTATATTTTTATATGAGTAATAAAGAAACAACGTTCCTATTTCCAAATTTACCCAATTTAATTTTTACACCGTTTTCAAAATCACGGCAAATCTTGAAAAATTGTTTTTTTACAAAATATTTTTTTGTTTGTAAAATTTTTTTTCATGTGATACTTCTAGTTACTATATTAATAAACATCTAATACAATAAATAATAAGTAAAAAAGTATTATGTTGACATAATTGGTATTCCGTTTCAAATTAATTTTAGTTCAATTTTTTTTTATTTATATTTAAATAATATAAACCTGATAACAGGAAAAAATACTGAATTGACTGCATTATGTACATTACATTTCTTAAACAGATACTTCTCATAAAAGTCGATGTAGTTTCTTTTTTAATCCATTCAACTTGCCTTCATAACAGGTACATTTTTCAAATGTATGTATAACGAATATTAGTTTAATTATACTACTTGATAAATAATAACGTAAATCATGAAATGGTGTCTCTACTACCACTACGGTTATAAAATTAATAACCTTCCAAATACTAAGTATATTATTTAGTTCCATTCACGGATTCCTTCTTGTCCAATTAACATATAACATCTCTATTTTCATATATTTTGCCTCTTTCGATATTATTCTTTAGTAAATAAGCGTCAGGTACCTACCTATAATTGCTCAACGTGCTCAGCAATGTAAAACAAACAAAAGCTGGCGCAATCAAACAAACATCATTATCTTCTCAGGTGAAGGTGCTATTTAAATATTTTAAATTTATGATTTTAGCATCGTCCGCCGTCAATTATAAATGCTTGGTCGATCGCTTGGGTCAACCAGTTTTTTATTCCTTTTCCTCGTTCCGCTTCGCAATATTATTTCGGAATGTTAACTTTGTTTATTCCTACTGTATTCCAAGAAAATAATGATTAGAATATCATAATAATAAACAAGCCGGGGAAAATAATAATGGTGAGCATTCTAACGATAATGGGTATTTATGTACAAGGTGATTATGAATGTATTATATGTTTGAATTAAATAAGTAATACAAGTAACCTGAAATTATGAGAATAGTTATAGAATATACTGCTCAGAGAGGATATAATTTAGATGCAATTTTTGTAATTATCGTTTACATATTGAAATGTGTGTTTTAACGTAGATATGGGTAAGGGTGGGGGGAGGGGCGGGGGCGGCACATCTGGTACGCGAGGCACAACGGGGCCTTCAACACATACGCCCACTGTGAAGTGTTTTGTTTACGTTAATAGGTGACCATTTTGCATCTGTCTTCAGTATAGATAATATACTAAATAGATGGGACACTCCATACAATTTTTTAACACTGTCAGAAAGAAATGGCATGTGCCATCGGATTCACGACCTAGCATACGTGCCTATATTCACTTTTGTTTACATAATACGAGACTGGATTAAAATAAAAAAACACCAAACAGTTCAATTAAAAAAAAACTGTTTTATTAAATGCCTTAGTCATAAATAAAAATTCAATTATGAGTATATGACATACATAAAGTAAGGTATAAATATATGATAATTACTTAGCTTCCTAAATTGTAGTAAAAGAATTCCTAAAAATAAAGAGAAGTAATGGATGCTTTAATATCACTAATTGTTAATACACTTATTGAAAGTATACTACGTTTACCCCAATACACCAATAAAAAGACCATTAATTTAATAGCTGTAGTTTTTGGGTCTGAAAGATTTAAGTTTCCTGTCAATTATAATTTAGTGGAAAACATTTAAAATTTGGGTCTTTCATTTGCACCAATATAAATACTCTTAAATAATTTAAATATAAAGAAATGTATGACAAAGTTTAAAAAAATACCTAAAAGTATGCACTTATTAAAAGAATGATTGAAATCCATTAACAATGATGAAAATAATATTAACAAGTGAATATACTACATATAAAATATTTATAAATATAGATACAATAACGTTTAATAAAGAAATTTAACATTGTAGAAATAACACAGGAATATTTTGTACAAAATAAAATACAAATAGACGGAAAAGGTGTGATAGAAATTATGCTATAAATTTTTTTCTTTTTTTTTCAAACTTTTTGTATATTTGACAACAGCAAATTTTTGGTAAAAACCACACTGGATTAGAATTTGGTCTCACATTGTCAAAGCTTTTAAGGTTATTTAATGTCCGACTCTAATGAAAAATTTCAAGTGTCATAATAATATTGACGAAATCTAACTAAATCTTTGTACCTTACAATCAATCCAGTTTAAATGTAAATTGGAGTTCAAAAATATTTTTAAATGTGAAATTAAATCATTTTGGTAAGCGAACTTTCTTAATTATTAATTAATTTGATCGAGTTACCAAAAGATTCGAACAAAATTATATTGTTATAATGTAGTCGATTCCCCGAGTACCTACTTGCAACGAAGTGATGAACATTTGACTGAACTTCACATTTAAATATATTTTCATATGTTTTGCAATTCCCAGTTTTCTTTAGCAATTTTCTAATTACCCCACCAAAAACAAAGCATTAACATAAACACAGAATTTTCTACATTTCGTTTAGTGAGAAATGGGCCAGACAGACTATCGAAATTAAAACTCAAAATTTGTGAATGATTTAACGATTCTTGTTCCAACATACTATTGAATATTCTATGCCACTGGACGTGTGTTCAATGGAATGTGTGGAAGATAATATTAAATCTTTTAATCCTGTGATTACAGAGGTATTGTTCTCATCACAATTTGCTCCTGGGGAATGTGAATTTTGAAAATTATTACATGTAGGATTGATATTTCTGTAGTTATGAGATCTTAATTTGCCAAAAACATTTTTTAATGTATCTTGGTTGACCTTACGCGGTGAACAAATTTGAATTCCTGTGTTATATAAAAAATGAGTTGAAAGAGCGAAGCTTTTTAAATCCCAAATTGTTTATACTAGGAATATATGTATGTGTACCTACTCTATTAACAAATCGCATACCTCTTAGTGTTCTACCTAAAATTGGTCATGCCCCATTTTCTCACTCTTACTCTAGGGTTTACCTTTTAAATTATCTAGCACTACCATTAACACTATTAAATAATTTGGTAAAGAAATTGATGATCTCGCCCATATGTGCCATTGTCATACTCCTTCCTTGAATCATTGGATCACCTGGGAATGAAGTTGAATTTTCAATATGTATGTAATAAACGTTTCTAATAAAGAATAAAATGTTTCAAAGAATAATTTCTAATGTTTGCTATCAATAATTTCCAGTTACGGTATAAATGACTTACAAGCGTGGGAAAGTACATAGAAACTATAATGCCTAAATTTCAATAACAAAACTAATCATGTGCCTGCACTAAATCAATTGGTTGTAAAGAAAGTGGTAATTCCATAAATTTCAATTAAGTATGACAAACATGAAATAATGAATTGAACTTTTACATTACCTCTTCTATAATCAATTTTCATAGATGCCTGCATCGTTGAATTGAAAACTCTAGCACAGCTACTTCATCTTACGCATTCTATCTGGGTATATACGGCCATTTTTTATTTTCGACAACAATTTCATACTTCCTCTGGCATCTCACGCATATGTACAATATAATACAATATCTTTCTATGTTGCTCTCTTTTAATTCTCAAACAATAGGTCGTACTGGAACAAATTATTCCTCATACCTTTCAACAAATCTGGAAGACCATTCACAACAAATAAATCAGATTTCAACACTTTTATTATATTTGATTTATAATTTTCACCTTCTAAAACATATTCACACTTGGTTTCTTGTACGAAGTTTTTCAGACCTGCAATAAATAACATTTTTATGTTTTCACGTACAATAATATTTAGCCAAACTGTTCTCTTTTCATCCTTTGGAACATTTACTATACACATACATAGCAAACATCTTTAAAAATAACTATTTTACGATTTTAAAAGTACGTAAATAGAAATTAAATAAATGAAAACCGATGGAAATAATATTAAAACGAATATAAAGATATATTAATTTTTTAAAAAGAAAACAACGCAATTTCACGATTTGACAACTACGTAAATAGGGTTGAACGAATAAAAATAGATACAGATAATATTAAAACAGATACAAATATATTATTAATACATATACAAAGTTAAAAGTAAATAAAAAATGAAAAAGCAATAGTAGAAAGCGTAAAAAGCGTAAGTCTCGATGAAGCTACTTACATTTTAAACGATTGAACAGCCATTTTGCGACGCATTTTGACAATAGCATAAGTCTATGGCATGTCAAGAAAAGGTACAGTACAATGAAGTTGGTTGTGTTAGAAACAGATAGCCGATGCACACCAGAGAATTTGTATGAAAAAATATATTAGTATGGAGTGTCCGGACTCTGGTCTTCAGTCTGACAGTGACCGGTGGCTAGACTGCGCGCGTTTGTTTGTTACGACAGAAAACTTTCATGTAATTTTGAGTTATTATGAAAACGCATGTAAAAAGGTAAGTGTTTAGATTACTACTATTGTTGTTTTATTGTGTTTTTCTAGCGACATTACTTATTAATATGTTTTGAACAAAATCACTCCAAGTATCGATTCGTTTTTTTGTTCTTTATTTAAAACAATGTTAGATATGGGCACATGACTATGGGGTGCGATGTGGTACCCCATTGTACCCCGTAACTGCCGTCCCCTTTATGCCCCTGTTATGTAAGTAGTCTAAAAGTATGATTCATTTGATAATCGAATTTATTTTGTTTCAGGTACTAAAAATGTCACGAACGTAAAAAAAAGAAGTTCGAGAGACAGTTGGTCTGTAGAAAGTATGAAGAGAATTGATGCAGTCTTAAGCAAAACAGCAGGCTATAGAAAAGCAGCTCAGCTATATGGTATTGCAAAGACCATATTGGAGCGTCACGTCGCAAAAATAAGGAAGGGCGAGCTGTCTCCTAACTCGACTCCAGGTAACTTCAAACCTGTGTTTTCCAAACAAGAAGAAGAGGAGGTTGTGAGATGTAATAAAGAAATGGAGAAACGTTTGTTTAGATTGACCACTATCGTCCTACGAAAGCTAGCGTGTCAGCTGGCGGAAAAAAATGCTAAGACTCAAAGGGGTCATGAAGCGTCACCCATACTTATCAATTCGAAAACCAGAAGCTACATCGGCAACACGAGCAATGGGCTTTAACAAAGTGGCTGCGGATAAATTATATTCTTTGCTCTTGGAAATATATGACAAATATAATCTGACGCTAGATGGAGTGTATAATTGCAATGAGACTGGCATATCATGCGTCTCCAAAAAAGAGCAAAATTATTGTTGCTTCCTTCAGCAGAATGAGGGCAGATTATGTTTTAATGCAGCCGCAACTTACATGCCTCCCATGCTAATATTCCTTTGATAGAGAATGAAGCAGTAGTTATTAGATCGAGTCCCTTCAGGGACGACAGCAGAATGCAACGCTCGAGGCTGGATGACAACTGACACGTTTATGACCTGGTTCCAACGGTTCGTCAAGTTTTCTGGAGCGTCAATAATTAACCCGGTCTTGCTTCTTCTAGATGGCCATGTAACGCATACTCAAAACCTGGAGGTTGCACATACGAATGGTGTTGTATTGCTTTTCTTTCTCCGCACTGCCCCCATAGGCTTCAACTCTTGGATGTTGGCTTTATGAAACCTTTGAGTGTATATTATGACCAAACTTGCTCTAACTGGTTAAGCGAAATCTTTGCTCATGTATATATTCTAGCTGCAACAATGTCCATAGAAGCAACTTTATGTAGACGTTCAATCAGCCTGTGCTGGTGTGGACGACGAAAATACAGAAGAAATTCACAACTGCTTATACTGTGAAGCAAAATAACAATGTAAGGGGTACCTGCCCCGAATTGAATGTCCTATACTAATCTACCTTAAGGCATGAAGGTTTCGTGATATTAAAAGTAAAACATTATTTGATTAGTTACTTCACCAAATTCTATGCCAAACGATAATTTAATATATAACTAAAGGTTGTGATTATTTTTAATTAATAAATTTGTTTTGTTTATACTTTTATTGTCAATTTCCCTTAATGTCCTCTTTATGTTCCCTTTTTCCCTAGATATTTACTTTCTCCCCAGGTATTGATTGTTGAAGTTTCAACTTTGACAGATTATGAAAGAAGTCTTCCGAGGATAATCGAAAGTAGTTTTAAAGAGAAATTAAAAAGGTTTTGTAGGAGTAATATATTATTCTCTTTGCCTTTGCCTGTATTTTAGAAATTGTATGACTTAAAAAGATTGTAGAGTTTTTTAAAGAAGTTGAATTTTTTAAAAATGTTGTTAATTGATACTTGTACAACAAATTAATCGAGAAAAATATAATTATTTTATTGTTGAGAGCGGTTTATGAACTGTAGCGTGCGAAACTCGATAAGCATTTAAGGTGAAAACATTTCCATGTATTAGATTGATAATCTAAATAAAATATTTTCGAGGTACATGGTATATATCTAAAAACTAATATATGATATTTTCAATCCTGCGCTGGTACTATAATTAATGCGTTTTTAAATATATTTTACTTCATGCTACATTTTGTACGTGCATACACTTTTTCGTATGACGCTTAGTCATTGTATTTAATTTACTTTGGAAATGTTTTTGGAATATTAGTTCGTGAATAATTTGAAAATATGATATTATATTTATTTGTGTATATGGAAAATATCCTGATCAATAATATTTCGATTTACAGGAAAATGTGGCATATTTGAACGGTATAAACCTTGTCCAAGCTCATGTGATAGGGACGATTGCTCAAAGCTAGTGGAAAGACGTCGCTGTGATCCGATTAAAATTCCTTGTAAGGGCCGCTGCATGTGCCAGGATGGATATTTCAGAAAAGGATCCGGTGATTGTGTTCCTGGAGCCCTGTGTTTCAGTAAGTTATATTTTTGTATTTTTGTTCATTCCGGTTGAATGAGTGTTGCCGAATATTCAAAAGTAAAAGTAGGTGCCTTATTTTTTCACGCCTGGATCCTAGATAATGCGGTAAGATTTTAGTATTTTAATAAAAAATTATCTAAGGCAAGTTGATTTTCGAACGAGGTTCTTACGATTCTAATTTCTAAATTTAATTTTTAATATTCCAAACAACGTTGGGACAAAAGTGTTTATTGATAAAAAAATTTCAGCTTTTCTTTTTTATATCTGTCAGTGAAATCTGTGAGTGAAATATAAAATCTCTTGAAATGAAAATATAGTTTGTGAATAATTTTCTGCTTTACGAGAAAGAAAGAACGATATTGAAGTTGTTCTATGTACAACTTGCTGACTTTGCGTTTTACCGGCTACTTAACATTACATACAAACATATTACTAAATAAATTGACAGAAGGACAGAGGAAAAGGAAATGATAATGAAAAAAATCGATAAAAATCTACGTTTCTTTAAAGTGTATGGTTTACATCATAACCACACACACAGAAAAAGAAAATACAGTAGTTTAATAAATTTTAGAAATCAATATATATAAGTCCTATTAAATGTTACCGTACTTATTGAATTGTTTATATTTTTATTTGCATTCATTTCTATTAGACTAATTAAATTACATCTTTTTGAACGGCTATTTTAATTAACTATTTTTACAATTTTGTTAAATATTACATCCTGAGTAATTTGTTTAGTTTGCGCGGTCGCAGATGTTATCACAAGACCAGCCATCTTTGCAAAAATTGTACTGTTAAATATTTCGTCAACCGTTGTTGGTAAAGTCAAATAATAAAAACATTTTTTGTGGTTTATTAAATTTTTTACTATTTTACTTGGTATAGTCTATAACCTCGTTCACACAACCTACCGTTTGCGAGTTATAGTTTGTTAAATTTTACAAAAATATTTTCTATCATGTCGTTATGTTCATACATTAAAATATAAAATGGAAATTTTATTAAAATGGAAATTGGAATTTAAATTTTTTTGTAAATTTTGTTACAGGCGCCATTTTGTAAATTAATATTTTACAAGACACAAAGCGTAAAAATATTGTAAAAATGTTTTTTATAAATATACTGGACGTTAAAATATGTAATTACAGTTTTGTTAAATACTAAAATTTCTTCAATTTTTATTATATAGGTACCATTTTTAGAATGAAATTTTGTGCGGCGCGCCTAAGTATGAACAAATATACGGCAGTAATTTGACGAGAGCCACACGGCCGAGCGTCCCGACTGACCGTCAATGGCCATATCTTTTCTTGCGTATTCGTTTATATCCGCCTCTTTCTTTTTTTTATGCGTTCTCAGTCTTTCTTAATGCTTCGCAAATACATGTCACTAGGGCGATTTCGTCGTTTTGCATTTTTTAAATTATTGTTTCATGATTTGACTTCATTATTTTGTTTTCTTGATTTTGTGATTTTATATATATATATATATATATATATATATATATATATATATATATATATATATACTTTAGTAGGGTCAATAAGTAGGTTATATGGAAATGATTACGGAAAATTAATTATAAGAAACTATTTGCTCGCCCTGGCTTTGCCTGGACAAAAAGGGACCATGTTTGTATTTTGTTTTATTCGTTTTTTGTAAAATAATTATTTACGGTTCGTGATATCCCAACAATTTTGTAATAGGTGTTTGTTTATTTATATCTAAGAGTCTAAATACTAATCTTCATGCCACTTTCATTATTATGAAATTCCTGTATAATGTTCCACTCCATTTTCACACCGTCAGGGATTAAATTCCAAAAAATATTATTTGTTAGTTACTGCCAAAAACCTGCTAAATTTCAAGTTTACGGGTTTTATTGTTCTGGACATTTTGTGATGAGTCAGTCAGCGAGTGACATTAGGATTTTACGTAAAATGTAGAAGATTTAACGGCCTAAGTTGTTTTTAATATTTTTGTTGTCGTATCAACGACGTTGAAAGTTGAAGGGTTTAATAGAGAAAAGTGTGAATGACCGTGTTTAACGTGAATAAGACAGGTTTCTTTTGGAAAAAATGCCTAAAATAACATTTATTGCACGTGAAGAAAATACTTTTTGAAGTAAAACTTCTTTACACGCGCTTGACTTGGGGAGTAAGCTGGTGAATGCGTGACGAGAGCGTTACGAAAAGTGTGATCGGGCGAGGCGTACGGAAGTTGAGAGGGAGATATAAGTTAGTGAAGACAGAAAGAGAGAGAGTTACGTTTCGTATATTGCTGTAGGGACAAGAGAGAGAGGTGCGAACACACATTTTCTTTCTCTCAAAGCCAGTTATGTTTCGTATATCTAAGACACAGTGCAAGCCTATTGTCTGTATCACACTGTAGGAGCAAGAGAGAGCAGTGCCCGCGCACATTTTCTTTCTCTCTTCCTCACATAGCCAGTGCATGAAATATATATATATATATATATATATATATATGCGAGTTTGCTAGCGTTACACGAACGGTGATTTTTTGATTTTGTAATTTCATTTAGTTCTTGAACACTTTTATAAATTATTATTTTGTTCAATACATTAAATATTCTACGTTTAAATTGAATAAAATTGTAAATTCATTTTAAAGTTCATATTTTGTGAATTTGAAGTTTTACTTCAGACGTGTGGTCTAAAGCACACTCGTTTTTCCGGATTGAAAGCTGCAAAAAATCCATTAATTGTTATGCTCGTTGCAAAAGACTTCTGGTGATTGTAAGTTAAAGCCTTTTTTAGTGTATTATTTTAAAAATCCCAGAGATTTAAAAAATAAATTTAAATCAAGCCAACCAGTAACTTGGAAGTCTAATTCTAAGGCTTGGGTAATTGCTTTTTTATTCAAAGAACCATTTTATCCCGGAATCTGTGTGCTACGTCAAGTATCAAAATCTACCGTTCTCAGTAAAGCTGATTCTTGACAATAGATCAGGACACCTGCCAGTTACCGTTGTATACGATGACCCTCATGTTAAAGTGGTTATTTGCCAGCAAATACTACCAGTTCACCGTAGTTTAAGACCAGTTTATCATACAGTAACCTATGGACTAAGGAGCGATAAAACTTTTAAGGCTTATTACACTCGAATGTCATTTGCCCGTTTAAATGAAGTTGTGACTTGTCTGTTCAAGATTTTTCGATAACATTTAATATTCTCGATACTGTTGAGATCATAAGAGAATCGTGGACCGAAGTTTTCCACAAATTATTGAAGCGTGTTTGGAAAAAGCCTTGGTCGATCTTCTACATACACCCACTCTGTTGCTGAAAGTGATCAGGTAATCGAAACAATCATAAACACTTTATTCATCAAATCACTTTAGTCGGGCACATAAATATGGAGATTGATGGGACAGACACAATTAACTTTCACTGGGTGACCTTACTGAAATGCAGCATCAAAGTGCGGTCAGAGGTGAAGATATGGAGCAGGTATAGATATTAAAAAAATTAACGGAGTCATGACTTACTTAAAAATGGAATTCAGATCTTAGAAGAAATTAATTCCAATTAAGAGAGTGTGAGAAATGCAAGACAAAAGATGTAACAATCAGTTCTTGCTACGTGCAAATCTCACAAGACAAAATTATCTTCAAATCGCCATTACAACTCTCCTTGATTTCATTAAACTACCCACTTAAAATACATAATTTGTGTGCAAACGACTTGCGTCATTATTTTGTTCCCTTAAAAATTACTTAGTACCTATATATTCGATTTTTTGATAAATATTTTCCAATAAAAGTTATTACATAAGATTTTATATAAATACATGCCTCGACTTACGCTTACGCTATGCTTCCCAGTCCCATTTATTAAGTAACTCCAAGGTATTACTGTATATATGAACGTATAAATGGTCTTATTATATACAGCAGTACAGATATTTATGACAAATGAAACAAAAACCAAAATAAGCAAAAATCAAATTGTGTAATTAATATATTTTGTGTTTAGACTAGAAATAAAGTTCAATTGCCAGTTAGGCCAAGTTTGTTACAAAGTATATATAATAATATTTTTGAGTTAATGTTTATGTCGATATAGTTAATACTAATTGAGTAAGAATATTGTATCCTTATGTCTATCCACACCTGTCTCTTTAAGATATAATAATTGAAGAGTCATGAGATTGATTCTGATGACATTAAAATATTGTATTTTATTTTTTTTCTTAGTAGATATTTATTTCTTAATATTTTTTGTTGGTGTTGTATATTATAGTTTAATAAGTTCATCTATACAAACATACATCAGTGAATTAAATAAATGGACTAGATTTTGTTTTTAAAGTAATTTAACAAAAAAAAAAAAATTGCTATAGGCGCATTGAATAGTCGATAAGACTGTTCTCATGTTAAAATACTGGTTTATTGAGTTTTACACTTAATTTAGAATTCTGCCATTCGTAAGTTATTTGAACGACACTGGGCATACTAAATGTGTATTGGAACCCTATTACCGTACGCATACTAAAGTTATTTGACAAATTTTTACCATTATTAAAAAAATGAAAGAAGAGAAGACATGAATTGAAAATTACAAATTATTCAACGACACATAAATATCAAGAGTTAAGTTTTCAACAATATGTAATCAGCTGTTTCAATACTCGTCCGGTAACAAGATTTCACCTGAACAAATAAAAGAATGCAAAATATTAAAATAAAATAAAACCACGTAGCCCGAGTTCTGAGATCATTTTGTCTCATAATTCATTTTAAATCTTTGTAATTATTGTCTACTTAAAATTATTAAATTGAAGTTGACCCTGGACGTCCTTGACTCTTTAGAATAACTCTGCAAATGTCTGTGTTTCTTTAATGAAATATGATTGCAGCTTACTGATTTGAATGAAATATGACTACAGCCTATTGATTTGAATTGATAGAATCTCTGGTTTAGCATGTAACATATTACTGTCATATACGGGAGTTAGGTTTGAATTTCATCTAATACCATTGACCATATTTTTTTTAGGAAATAGATATAGTAGAACAAATGATGTATCATCACTGCTCACCACTCGGCTTAAGGATATGACTCATAAAGTTTATAATATTTCAGTTGTTTCTAATAATTTTAATTGTGCCGGCTAATGTTTTACAACTTCCGTTGAAGTAATTTTTTCAATAATTTTTTCTTAATTAATTCCTTAATTTGTGTATTAGTGGGTGGAAGTTGATCATAATCAACTTAAAGTGCAGTTAGCAGTTATAAGCCACAAGACTGGAAAGAAAATCAAAGTTACATTTTCTCGATAATCATGGTAACGATTTATTTGAGAGACATTTCAGTCAGTTTAATCAAGAAGTTGAAATTTCACTCCATCTGATGCATTATTTCATTCTAATTTAATTATAGATTTTAGCCAAGGCAGCATTTTAAACATTAAGACTTTTTTGCTCCGCCCTGAAATCAACCCTGGATATTCTTGCTTCTCTTTATAATGAACTAAGTTGACTGACCTACCTTAAAAAATTATAAACTTTAAACCATATATCATTTTATAATGCTATTACAAAAATTGGAAATGCAAAATTACTCTCACATTTATCTGTCTCCCGATTGTTTGTCAGTACCTTGGAAAGTATTAATTAAAGACAGAAAATCTGTACACCAGTGAATGTTGCGCATTTTATTTTAACCTACAAGGCAACTACTAAAAAAATTAATCCTAATAAAATTATAAAAAAATGATTGTGTCATTTGGAATAGTAGACGATAATTTTGTATTCCATTTTATTACTTGAAACGTCAATAAACATTTATGAAAGACAAAAATATCATAACCTAGAAGTATTTTTAGTCAGTACTATTGTTAATACTGTATTATTAAACCCCTATTATTATTGGCCTTGAATAAATAATTAAGATAGGGAAAAAAAGGAATAATGTATCAAACCAATTTTATGTATCTTAACATGACGAATTATATCCGTCATTACTTTTCGCTATCACAGATGGTGAAATCTGGAAGGTTGCAAATATTTTTTTTTTAATCTGCAATACATTAAAAATAAACTTGCCACAATTTTTTTCATTTTTCCCAATTGTGCCTCTCTTAATTTTACTTATACAAATGTTTTATGTTTGTTTTTTCTTATAAATGATAATGGGACCTTGGCATGATAATGTTGGTTACCCTCAACTGCTTTTTTTATTTTAGAATCGTGTGAAACAAATGAGGAGTGGGACAATTGTCCAGATAGCTGCGATGACAAACTTTGTCCCATAGATGGAATAGAGTTACAATGCCGCCCTGGACCTCCCGGTGAATGTATCGGTAGATGTGTATGTAAACCAGATTTTTACAGGGATAGTCAAGGAAAATGTGTTTCCAAAAGTGCTTGTGGTAATAATAATTTTTGAAAATATTAAAAATTTAATAACATGAACATTCACAGATGCACCTACTGGATTATATTTTTTTTGTCAATATGTGATCTTAATACTGACAGTTCTTATATAAATTTCTATATGTATATATACATATATATATATACATATATATATATATATATATATATATATATATATATATATATATATACATATATATACATATATATATATATATATATATATACATATATATATATATATATATATATATATATATATATATATACATATATATGTGTGACTATAAATGAACATTTAAAAATATTAAAGTGTGATTGTGAAAATAATAAATTTATTTTAAAGTCTATATCGTTATATTTTCCCCTTTTCCTTTGGTATATAAATCTGTCAATTTGTCATTTTTAATGTGCAATATTTTAATTTTAAAAGTTAAACAAAATGTTATTATCATAGAACAAACTGAGAGCAGAAATTGTGAGATGAGATATGAGTGGGCTATATTATAGTATTTAAAATAAGAGAGTGTAATGTAAATAGTTTAAAAAATAAAATAGTTTGTAGGAGATTGTGAATGAAATAAATTTGGAAAAAACTATATTGTATTAACCTTGTAATGACTTCAAATAATTAAAATAGGGTAAAATTATCACTTTTTTATTTCAGGCTCCTGTGAAGCAAATGAGGAATGGGACAATTGTCCAGATAGCTGTGATGACAAGCATTGTCCCGTAGATGGAATAGAGTTACAATGCCGCCCTGGACCTCCCGGTGAATGTATCGGTAGATGTGTATGTAAACCAGATTTTTACAGAGACAGCCAAGGAAAATGTGTTTCCAAAAATGTTTGTGGTAATTATGTTTTTTGAAAGTAATTGAAATTTAATAAAATGAAAGTGGCTTCTGCTGAATTACCTTTTTCTATGTAAATAAGTGGTCTTAAAACAGAATCACTAAAAACATGTAGTTCCTTTACATAGGGCTCCATATTCTGATCCATTTCCACAATAAACTACACACTTCATCCAGGCCCTGTTTAACTTCAGCTTCATAGTGTAGAAATTCACCGAATTAGTCTTTAAGCATGTATAAAAAACACATAAAGCGGAAGAAGATCTTTGGAAGTGGCAAATTTTACATGTAATCAAATACGATGGCTCCTACATCTTCTCTTTCCCGACACAATACCAAAACTTGTTTTTGATTATTATAAAACTTTTTAGCATGTTTGGTGTATCATTTTTCCTGCAACTGCCAATGTCTGCATTTTCAATGAGCGATGGACGTTTCACTCTTGCTTTGACTTCAGCACAACTCAAGCAAACATCAACTTGTTGTTGACCAAATCTGTAGCCACAATTATTGTTAAAATATTTTCTATATTGTATTTCTTAAAAAAAGAGTTCATGTATTATTTTGAGGTTAAGGTTAGCTTCTAAATACTGCATATGTGTGCTGCTGTAATGAGGGGGAATGATAGAAAATTCTCATCAATAGCAATAGTTGCTTCATTTGGTAAGATATTACCCCAATAACAGTGTTGACCATGTTTATCTTCAGGCAGTTTTCCCTCCAATATAAGGGAAGTAAGTCAAAAAATATATTTTTTACCGCATATAAAATGAAGAGGGTGTGATGGCACAATTTATTTTTTTTATTTCCTTTAATAATAAAATAAGTGAAACTATTGTCACATTTCTTCAGATTTTGAATTTTTTGAATGGTGGTAAGTAACATTTGAGCGTTCAGTGAGACTCATCATATAAGTGTCTTATTCATTTCTCAGTTGTCCGTTGTAAATTATTTCTATCAACTCTTGTCAGTAATAAAGTGCTGAGTATTTTTTCTTACATACACAATCATTCTGCATATTAGACTTAGCTGACACTAACTTCCCGATACTTGTACTCGCATAAGATTGACTGAGTAGACGCTGTCAATTCTGCTCTTCTTTTTTGTATGGATGAGTATTCCTCGTATCCCTTTTCTTTTTTGGAGTATCGCCTTGAGCCTCATGATCAAATGAATTGCTGTAACTACTTTCACTAGTCATATTTAAACTATTAAAGATATAAGCGAAAATCAAATAATTAACTAAACTATCTTCACTAGTCATATTTAAACTATTAGAGATATAAGCGAAAATCAAATAATTAACTAAATTATTGTCACTAGTCATATTTAAACTATTAGAGATATAAGCGAAAATCAAATAATTAACTCCGTGATAAGCAATCTCAAATACAACTAAAATGGTAGCAAATGCAACTAAAATGGTATTAACATCACATCCCCCACCAAGCATTCTCATCATATCTCATTTTATTTGACAAAAAAAACAGGTGAAGACAAAATTTTATTTCTATCGACATAAGCTTGACAGTTGGAAGGAAATGAAAGACGGATTTGTTTCCTTCTTCTAATTAACATTTTTTCTTTTATCCGAAAAAGAAAAGAGAACATAATTTATAAAATAAAGTAATACAGTCCATGATATTGCATTTACAACAAGAGGGCTTTGATGTAAATAGTCTTGAAAATAAAGTGTTTGAATTAATCTCATTATGTTAAACCTTTTAATAACTTGATAATATAGGAGAAAATATCATTTTTTTATATCAGGATCCTGTGAAGAAAATGAGGAGTGGGACAATTGTCCAGATAGCTGTGATGACAAGCTTTGTCCTGCAGATGGAATAGAGGTACAATGCCGCCCTGGGCCTCCAGGTCAATGTATCGGTAGATGTGTATGTAAACCAGATTTTTACAGAGATATTCAAGGAAACTGTGTTTCCAAAACTGCTTGTGGTAATTATATTTTTAATATGAATTAAAATTTAATAAAAAGAACATTAATGGCCACTTTCTGAAGGACGTTTGATAGGGGTTTATCCATTAAATATTTCTATTGAACCGATAACTCATCAAAAATTGTTTCCGAACGTCTGGTAGCTAGTAGTCTATTTGATAAACTCTCATTAAGTTAACAGAACAAAACTACATGAAATATGAAAATGACATTAACTCTAAACTTTTCATGTTATTTTTACATGTTTGTGTTATTGTGATATCTTGTATTCAAATATGGATTGTGTAGTTATAAATTCTATATATATAATAAATAATATCTCAGTGTCCAGAAATTTGAGAAATCTTTTAAATTTCTTCGAAATGTTTATAGATGAGTTTAAAATGAGATAGAGATTTTACACGAGTACTGTGCAACATTTATGTGAAAAATTAATAGTACCTTTAACTCGCTGTAAATATACACTATTAGTCCATGTTGGATTATTAATTTAAATAAGAGAGTATGTAATTTGAGAAGTATGCATAGAGATAGGAGAGTATGAACAGTGATAACAACACGCACTAGTAAATACCAACTTCTTCGTTAGTTTTGCAGTTATCAGATAAATGTCAATTTTCGTTCTTTGTTAAAATCAGCGGCACAATTATTTATATTATTGCGCCAGTAATAAATTTATACTTTATAATTAGTATTATTAGTAATATTTTATTTCAAATATGTTGATGTTGTATTTCCTTAAAAAATATGTTTAAAACTTTATTTTCAAGAAAGAGCCGTTTAGTGGTAGTTTCGCGCAGGAGAAATGCTTATTGAACCCATAGTTATCAATGGAATGAAATAGTGTTTAGAATTACATTTATAGCTATGGAAAGATTATTTAGTATGCTCAGAAACTGGTTATTTGTACGTCAAAATATAATCTCAAAACTGATGATTCTTACAGAAATTTATGTAGATATGACTATAAATGAGGATATTGAAAAAAACTGATGTGTGATTATAAAAATAATAAATCTGTTACAAGTACTATGTTATTCTATTCTTACTTTCTCTTTTAGTATATAATTCTTTGTTATTCTTTCATGTTTAATGTGTATGTTTAAGGAATGATGAAATTTTAACAATTTGTATACTGTGTAAGAAAAAGAGGGCAGAAATTGCAAAATAAGGTGAGGGCAATGTATTTAAAAGAAAAGGGTTTAATGTAAATCGTTTTAAAAGTAGAAGAGATTGTAGGAGACTGTGAATGGAGCAAAAGACTATGTATGGGACTTTCATTGTGGGAACCTAGCTGGCAATCTGTGCGGTTGGTCTGAAATCCTTGCATTGTGATTCATAAATAAAAAAATATATGTATCTTTAATGTATTTATCGGATATATCATTTCACATTATATAAGTGTTTGTTTAATATAATATTTTCTATGCTAGTAAAATGCCAACCCTATGAAATATGGGCTCCATCACCTGACGATTGCGATGACCGACCTTGCCCTTCAGCTAACTCCACTTGTATAGTTAATAAGGAAAAAAAGAATAAGGGGAAATGTGTGTGTAAAGAAGGATACTATCGAGATCTTAATGGTGACTGTACATCTAAAGAAAACTGTGGTTAGTGACATAATATTTAATAACATTGTTTGTATTATATAATTACAATATAAATACCAAACAATTTAAAAATTTGGAGTGAAAGAGTTTATCGCAATAAGTATAGATAATATGCAAATAGAAGATTATTCATTTATGGGACGTTTCTACCTTGTTGGCCTTGAGAAATTGATAATGTTTAGAAATTTATAATTCAATTAATTTAAAATTCTGAAATTTAGTGTTGACTTCATTTTATTAGTGTCAAAAATATTTCACACTGAAATTAGTATAAAATAGAACATTTTAAAAGAAATGTTATTGTGATACATAAACCACAAAATACAGCAGATGAGACGTCTTACAGTTTTGGTTTTACAAATAATGAAAATAGATACTTCAGTACTTAATAAATATCCTTAAATACAATATGTTTACTATATTTATTTTATAAAATGACGGTAACAATAAAGTTACTTTCTGTTCTATTTTAATGACGAAGTTTTGGTCCTGCATTTAATATATTAGGTAATCTTTTACAAGCAAATTTTTAATTATTCTAGTCATAAAAATGTTTTTTTTATTTTAAATTAAAAATGAATTTTTAAAATTTTGATTGTTATTTCAATAAATTTAAATTTTGGTTATTTTTGCTTTCACTCTTTATAAAGTGAAATGTTTGGACTTAATATAATAAAACATTTGGACTTAATTTTTTTCAAAGAATTTTGATATCAACTTATTTCTAATGAAATTTATATGGGTAAATAGTATACAAAAAGTACTGAGTGATAGTAAGTAAAAGTTTAAAAAATAATATTATTTGTTACTTTCATCAATTATTAAAATAAACGCCACAGTTATAAAAAGATAAATTATATATGTACCCTTGCATGTTCAAATTATTTTCATCTGTCTAATTTGGTTTGTTATTAAAATATGGGATATTTAAAGAAATAATCTCATAGGTACCTTCTTCTCCTCATATCTCAACAAGAAATTAGATATCACAACATACACAAATGTTCTTATGTCAAGGAATAATTAAATCATATGTTATAATACTGCTTACCATTGGAGCCAATTTCATTGTGCTTATGCTTCTAAACTCTTTATTTTAATAATTAATCTATTTGAATTAATCACTTAAAGATATTTTCTATTCTATAATTAAATTAAATGGCTTGTGAAAAGTGACTCCAAGTATATAGAGATAAAGATTTTTGGATATAACTAAATATGTGCTTTTGCTGTCTAAATTATTTGTCTTATAAATTTTATTACAAACCAAATACTTTATTACAGGAAAATGTCCCAATAAACATGAAGTATTCGGTTGTAATTCGCCATGTGACATAACATGTGCTGCCCTTACCAAGCCATGTACAATCTTCAATGTTCTTTGTAATCCAACATGCTTTTGCCAAAGGGGTTACGCTAAGGATAAAAATAAAATTTGTATACCTACAAATAAGTGCAATAGTGAGTAACTAGGATTAATTTTTTCTGATCATGTGCAAAGGAGACCGGCCAATGTTCAAACAGTTTTAGGCCCAGGTGTTACAAGTGTAAAATTGACACTCGTAATGAAAAAATATGCCTCTTAAAAGTTTTATTTAAGTCGTCAATCATACAAATAAAAATCTGGTATGTTTTATAAAAAGTCAGAATATTTTTCGTAATAGTGAAATAAAGTGAACAAAACTACAATATGAAGATTTATATAGAATTTAAGTGTGGGAAAGTAATAACAAAAAGTATAGATAATACACATGTAACTACAAGATGAGTGCAAAACAGACATATACATTTATGTAAACAAATGTAAAAATAGACTTACAACAAGTTCCTAGATTTAGAAGACGTCATTCTTTCTTATATATTTTATTTTAAAAATGTATATTTTTTTGAGGTTAAATAGGTTGGATTTGGAAGTATGCTTGCTGCTGGAATCTGCGAAGATCTTCACCATGTACTCTGTGAAACATAGATCATTAAAAGAGCGGTCCAAAACAAGAAGACTGTCAATAAAATTGTGAGAGTAAGATGAATAGGCACTCACATTGGCAAATTGAGATTTTGCATTAACATTTTATTACTTATTATGCCACAATGCCCAGGGATTTATACAAGAAAATATCTGATCCTATTTCCTCACATCAAGTTACTTTGTCTGGAGAGTTGGGAAGCTACAGTTTGTGGAAAAAGGATTAGCAAGCACGGATGTAAAGGACTTAAAGAGTTGGAGAGGATAAGGAATTTGTAAATATTGTTAAGCCAAACACATTAATCTACTTTTGGAATCCATAAATTAGCATTTGTTGACTTCGAAATATGAATTTACATTGAGCCTATGCATAGTTGACTCAAATGGAAAACTATAGCAGGAATGAAGGATTGTAATAAATTGGGTTTGAGTGAGATTTGAACTTATGAAAAATAATGGAGAATTGGGATTGAGTCTTGGAAGCCAAAAAGGGTTACTTTCATTTACGTTTAGAGAGGAGAGTAAATTATGAGAATATGGGGTGCATGAAAAACTTAGTTGCCTTCAGATGATCAGCTAGGTATTGTCAGCAGACGAGTAATGGAGGATCAGCACTTTTATTTAAAGGGCATGTACGGAAAATTAAGTTCATTTAGAAAATGGGACAATTTAGTGGAGTTGGTTTTGAATATGGGATGAAGTAGGAATGAATCCAGATAACTGCGTACTGGAAAGATGTAGATTAATTACAGATGTTTACATACTAGTATGGTATGTAAACATCTGTAATTAATCTATAGTAGCTTGACATCAGAATATTATGTTAAATATGAGTGCTATAGGATAGTCTTGAATCTAGTAACGTACCTGGGAATTTGGTATTCTGAAGTATAAGTATCGAGAATGAGTTGTAGGAAGTAGATATGGATGGATTATTTTTCTTCTAGTGCAGGTCACCATAGCACTCTTTGACGGGGACAAATCCATACTATGAGAGCTTACCCATTTATTAAAGTTAACTGAGGAAGAGTTTCAATATTTTTGGTAATCGTTATTGACTTATCAGAAGTATATAAAAGCAGATTATTAGTGTACTGCAATACACGATAGAGAGTATTTACTGATCAGTGGTCATGTAAGAGTTTATACTGAAAAGTAACTTAGAACTCGGTCTAGAGGAAGATCCTCCCACATAGTTCTTGCTAACGGAGAGTATCCAGGCATTTTAAGAAAGATTTTTCTTATAGAAAATTGAGGAGAAAGTTTTCAATAATTACCAGAATCCTTAGATCATGAAAAATTTTACTTAGAATTTTTTTTAAAAAGGTTTACATTAACGGAGATTGAAGATCAGTAGTCAAGATTTAAAAATTTTATTAAAAAATTGGCCTATTCATTTCCTATGGATAAGTTTGGGTAGATTAGACTGAAAAGCAGACTGAAAGCATTTTGCATTAGTCTAGACTATAGAAAAAGGAATAATTCTATCCCTTTTTCTGGAGAGGGTGATATAGAATTTCTTCCAGCTTTCCCTATTTTTTTAAAGAGAATTTGTCTTGTCAGTTGTTTGAAACAAGCGGAAGTTAGCTTCTGACATATTAGTTTTATATATTTCTACAATATTTTTATGGGCTTTAGCCAGTGTAGAGTTATGTATATTTTATTTTTGGAGAGTGGGAATTGTTGACATTTTAAATTTAAGTGTGGGAAAGTAATAACAATGAGCAAATTGTTGTTTCCAAAGGATTTGGTTACAATATTCCAGGAAAATAAGGATGCAATCTTGTACTGAGGATATTGAGTGCGGGTTCTGTGGAACATACCAAATTCGCCTTGGATTTCCATTTCGGCATCCTACAGGGGATTGCTTCGGATATAAGCCCATAATGGGCTATAAGCATTAAACCCCAGGGTTATATATGGACCAGTTTTGCAATTCAAATGCTATAGAATAGATTGGTGATTATATAAATAGAACAGTGATATCTTTGACCTTTGCAGCGACAACTTTGAATCGACAACCGCCAAGGACCAAGGTAACCTGGGAGAACGGAAGGAACTTATGAAGCAAAGAGGTTGATTCTCCTCTTAAATCCACTCTGTCATCCCATAGGCAAGTATAGCCCTGTATCCTAAAATGATATTGCGGCTTCTACCAAGTCTCCAAGATGGCAGCCACGGATAGTGAATACTTAATAAAGAGGTGGCAAAGATCTATCTTATTGAAAATGGCACAGCAATTATTCCACTGCAAGTCCGTTTCAACTGTTGGTGGAGCCAGAAGTAATAGATTTTGTAGAGAGGCAAGAATGAAATTTAATTAAAGGGCCGTTTTCCGGCTGCGGAATTTGATAATCTGTATAGACTTCTTCTAGTGCTGAGCAGTTAAATAGGTTGGATTTGGAAGTATTCTTGCTGTTGGAATAGCAAGCACGGTATCTGATTGGGTATTATTGAAGAGAGGGATCGAGATTTCAGTTATTAATTTTTCACGTAATGATTTGGTAATTCAAGATGGAGTCATAACATTTTTTGAAGAGGTTGGAGAAAGATGAGGTTGGAGTTGGGCTGTTAAGACATACAATTTATTTATAATGCTTTCACATAGGATATGTCTCTTTCAGATATTTTGAATTAAATTTGGTTTTTCAAACTCAGCAACCCTATAATTAGAACCATGATTTCCACTGAAAGAAATACATTTTGCCTTATGAGTAGGAAACAGACAGTTTTTTCCAAGGCCTTTCCCGCATTGACCTTCACTTCACCATATTCGAAACAAAGCTCAGAGGATCTGCATTTATCAGCCATGTGTATACAGCAATATTATTTGAAACATTAGATTATAAGGAATTCGTATTTGGATACTGCCAGAGAAGAATATGCCATAAATATAAGTTGGAGATAAACTTAGCCTTCAAAGGTGACAAGCAATAAATCTCCGACGAAAGGTATTTAATTTGGCAATTTAGTGATGTTTTTTAAATTGAAGCAACTGACTTTCGCAACTTTATCATAATCTTCTGAGACTTCTATATTTTGTAACACCTCTTCATCGGACCAGTCAACTGGAATATCACAAACAATGTTCATTTGACAATGTTAAACAAGGTGATGAACAATTTATTCTGTCCCATAAAAGCTGAATGGTTCACAGAATAGTTTATAAAGTCTCCAGATATTTGTTTGATTACATCTCGGAACGTGCCATCGACGTGAAAGTTTTTTAAAAACGGAATCAAATTTGACCACATTAGGCGAGAATTCTGATTTGGACAGATGTTCTTTTCTCTAGATGTAGACAGTAAATAGTAAAATGTCTCCTTCAAATTATATATGACCCTCATATGAACTGGGCAGTTGAAGAGTTAAGTAAATGGAGGAGGATGAGAGACAGGAAGAATTGGCATGTTAGGGATCAGATGGCAGGTCAGGAGTCACAAAAGAAGAATAGATAAGTTGGGCGGTGATATAGAGAGTAGGGTTGATTCAGACGAGTTTAGGGAAAATAGCCGAATCTATTTCCTTTGTAATTAAAGCAGGGTCTGCCTGGTTGTTACTAATACTACAGTCAAAAAAAACAAAATAAGAAAAGAAATAACTTACCTAATAGAGGATTGATGAATGATATTTTAAAACGACTAATGGATCACGAGCTATTTATAATAAATACATAGTACTTAGCCAGAGTAACTTATAGTTAACTTATTGCAACTTAAGGGAGAGAGAATATCCCAGAAACACGGAAAAGAATGGTCAGAGAGCGAAAAGCGAACTCACTTCGTTTAATAGTTTCTTTAGCAACCCAACAATTCTTGTGTTTTTTTGACATTCATTTTGGAAATAACAGAATGAACCATGGTTACGCATTGAAAAAGTGATTTATATTTTTTGTAAAAATTCCTGAAAACTTATTATGTACTTCATTAGATTTTTAATAACATGTTTATTTCTTATTAATATATTAAAAATAGAATATAGGCACATTTATGAAGACAGCTTTTTTATTTTAGGTAATGATCTCAAATTGTATTTTTTTACCATTTCCTGATTGACAACCAATGAATAATTTGTTTTTTTTTTATATCGAAAATACCAGTTTTTTAATTTTATATTGTATTTCTGAAATGCAAAGTTCATTTTTGCCCATATCCTTTATTAAATAATGTTATTTCATTGAATATTATCATATTTTATATCATGGTGTTTACATATGTAAATATTAAAATAAAATTCTCAAAGGTCTACAATTACATTACAGCTAAAAACAGTTGCAAAGCCAATGAAGAATTCTTAACTAATGGAACAGCCTGTGAAGTAACTTGTTCAAATCAGAATATACCCATGTTATGCATTGACCAGCTAGTGACGGGTTGTTTCTGTAAAAAAGGATTCATTAGAGATGAATTTGGCAACTGTATTGCACCTGACAAATGTCCCGGTAAAATGTTTAATTTTTTAAATGTATAAATTGTGATTTGTTGATTTAGTTGTGATTTGTTATTCCCCAATTGTATTTCTTCACAATTGCATTCTATTGAAACAACTTAGCAAAAAAGTATATATGATATGCTGCTTTTTCATCTTTCCTTACACACTGAAATTCAAATGTTAGTTTTCAAAAGAATTGGTAAGTAGTTTCATTTACTTTACCTTTTAGTTTATTGCTGAAAATAAATTTGAAGTTTAAAATTATTAAATTTTCTCAAAAACTATAATTTTTGAGAAAATAAAAATGCGATAATTTATTGTTGCCAATATTTATTTGTGTTTTAATAGGAACAAAAATTATGATGTAAAGAGCACCTTTTTATGGTTCTGCAATACAAGGAACCCTTACAATTTCATTATGTCCGTCCATCCATCCACCTGCTGTAGTTTCCATAATTTTAGACTTATTTTATGATGTTTTCGTAGACAGATCAGATTTTTCATTTATATTTTTTAAGAATCTGAGAAATTCTAAATATCAGCATTTGATTAAAGTCTCAAAAAAAATGATTATGGTTAACTAAACATCAAAACATGATATTAAGAGAATTCAAGGGATATAAAAATTATTGATACAAATTTAGCAAAATTATAATTGTGTGCATTCCGATACATTTGACCAATTTTTTAATAAATGTGTGCGTTTGAAAAATATTTTTTTATTTTTCCAATTTGAAAAACAGAATTTAATTGAATCACGAATATGAGACAAAATTCATAAAGCAAAAATTTAATTCAGTATTAAAATACTGCACAAACTATTAAATTGTATGTTTTAGTAATATCAATTTGTCTGCATGGAAGGTTGTTCATTTCTTTTATTTTATTTTTTTGAGATAAATAAGAATTGAGAATAATACAAGGGGCATTCAATCTATTTTCGGTATCGGCATTATTTGCTAATGATGTGGGTAATTTAATAATTTGTACAGATAATGATATTATTTGTGGGTATATATAGCAAATTTCATACAATTGTGACCATTAATTTTCTAGTAATCAAATAAACTACGGCTAATAATGACTTACGCGACAATGATTAAATTCTTTACTAAAAAAGGAAAATCTCAAAAAATTATTCACAAACAAGTGGTGGCCGTTTATAAAGACTCTGCACTTTCATTATCTACCTTACAAAAATGGTCAAGTGAATTTAAAAGAGGCAGAAAGCGTATCGAAGATGACCGGCTCGCTCGGGCGAGCCGGGGTAGTGCCACTACCGACGAAATTGTGAAAAAAGTGGGAAAGCTTGTACTGGAGGATGCCCATATAAGAGTGAAAATGTTAGCAGAGATGACTAACCTATCAGTTGGTACTATTTTTATTATTCTTCATGATCATCTCAATCTCTCAAAGGTCTATGCAAGATGGGTGCCGACTGAATTCTCATGGCCCCTTAGAAACAAACGCGGATCGAGTGTTGTATGGAGTTTTTAGAGCTCTGTGATAAACCAGCCAAGATTTCGACAGAATGTGAGGAGGTGAAACGTGGGCACTATGATCCAGAAAGTAAACAGGAGTCCATGCAGTGGCACAAAAAGGGTGCAGACCATCCAAAGAAATTAAAAGTCACTCCATCGGCTGGAAAAATCATGGCCACAGTATTTTGGGACTCAAATGGATTTTTGTTGATCGAGTACACAAAAAGAGGTGAAACCATAAACGTAGCATCTTGCGCCACCTTACGTAATTTAAGAGAAGCAATTGAAGAAAAAAGACGAGGAAAACTCAGTGCAGGCGTGAAACTTCTTCATGACAATGCGCCTGTTCACACAGTGCGTTTTTCAAGGCGAGAAAAAAGACGAGGAAAACTCAGTGCAGGCGTGAAGCTTCTTCATGACAATGCGCCTGTTCACACAGCACGTTTTTCCAAGGCGAGAAAAAAGACAAGGAAAACTCAGTGCAGGCGTGGGGCTTCTTCATGACAATGCGCCTGTTCCCACAGCGCGTTTTTCCAAGGGTAATAATGACTTACAAAACTGTAGTTTCAAAGAAATTAACCACCCACCTTACAACCTGGACTTAGCCCCCAGTGACTACTTTTTATTCCCCAATTTAAAAAAAAACCTTCGTGGAAAACAATTTTTGGACGATGAAGAGCTCATAAATGATTATTTTTTGGACAAAAGCCATTTTTTACAGGGCATTGAAAAGCTAGTTTCAAGATTATATTGAGAAATAAAAAATGTTTTATAATTATTGTGTTTTTCTTCATGTCGATACCGAGAATACATTGAATGCCCCTCGTAACCTCACAGATATCTAACAGGTATTAACGAGATAAGGCATATTCTGTTTATAAGAGGATTGTAATATACATTATGTATATTATGTGTGTTTCAGCAATTTGCAAAAACAATGAGGAGTGGAAACCTTGTCCCAATAGTTGTGATGATATGCAATGTCCTCAAGATGGGATTGAAGTTCAATGCAGACCAACATCACCCGAATTCTGTTTGCCTTCGCTTGGCAGGTGTGTTTGTCAACCAAACTTCTTTCGAAACATAGATGGAAAATGTGTACTGAAAGAGACTTGTGGTGAGTATATTATTTAAATCATGGCTTACTTTAAATAAAATTAATTTTTTCCCAAACATACATATATCAATTTGACTAAAACACCACCATTTTGGTAGTGATGTATAAAGTCTAGAATAGAGACAAAACTACTTATAATAGTATTTTTTATGAATATGTAAAACGTTTTTTATAAATTATATAAAAATAAAAATAAAATAAATTTAATTGAAATTTTTATTTTTTAAATACTACTAAAAATTAAAAAATGTCTCTAAAATCTGAAGTGTTCATTAGATAATGTTTCATACTTCAATTAGTAGCACTAACTATTAACATACCAAAACACGAAACATTTTTAGACAACAATACATTTTATTATTTGTTATACATTTTCCTAAGTTTAAATCATTTATGTAAATTTGAATCACTATTATTTTTGTTTTGTAAATTTACTCATTATATTGATATAAGTAACGTCATAATTTATCATTTAATTAATGTAATTTACTTGCTGCCATGCAGAAATGCAATGCAAACGCAATGAGCTATGGAAGTTGTCTCCCAATAATTGTGATGACCAGCCTTGCAGCGCAGTTAACACTAAATGTATACCTAACAAAAGAGGTTCACTGGAGGGAAGATGCGTTTGTGCAGATGGTTATTATAGAAATTTAAACGGAGAGTGTGCTTCTAAAGAAGACTGCTGTAAGAAATTTTATATTTACGTTAATGAAAATGATATATAACATTTATGAGAAATTTATTGTTCTTTTCAGTGTAAATTTCTAAAGGTAAAATAACGTATCTACATGTTGTTAGCTAATCGGAATAGCAAACATTTTTTTCAGATGTTACTGGAGAATATAAAAGCAAAAGTAATTTCTAATTTTTTTTATTTGAGCCTTTATTACGAAAAAATAATTTACTTTTAGTAAAAATATGTTTAAACATTTTATTTTATATACAGTATTACCACGAAAAAAAACTCAAGAAAAATACTGAATTACCGATATAACCAATATTTTTTTCTATAAAATAAAACACATTCCATTAATTACCCAAATCCCAGAAAGGGGTTTATTTGTGAATCATCGTATCACATTCTATCACTTTAATAATGCTGCGCAGTACTCTGTGTGGATACAAATTGTACATGGAATTTACGAATAAACGTCATTCAAATTTCCATTTAACTCATAGAAGCAGGCTTGCTATAACAATTTAATACTATCTACAAGTATATGACAATATAAGTTGCAATTTGACTTCATTAGTTTATATAGCATTTATATGAAGTTTTATTAGAATAAACAAGAAAACAACATCATTTTATTATAAAATATATGACCCTTATAAAATAAATATATCAAAATTATGATATGAATATACATATTAAGAATAAAGTAGTTTCCTTTTAAATTAAATTTTTTTGTTTAAGTTTAAATTAATCTATTATCGTAATCAATTGACTATAAATTTATTTTTTATCTATTAAAATCTAAGTAATTAATTCTAGTAATGCTAATTTCTAGTAAAATTGTTTACACCTCTCTAATGCATCTTTAAATAAGAAATGTAGATTTTAAGGCATTTTGACTTGCAGATACAAATGTGCAAACCTATGAAAATTATTCACACTGGTGAGTGTTGATATCAATTACAATTCTATTTCAGAAGTCACATTCTGTACTTGTTCTATCCAGTTCTACAGATGAAGTATAATTTAGGTATAAATTATGAGATGTTCCTTTTTTATTCGGTTACTTTTAATCTTTACTTTCCAAATGTGTCAAAGTAAGGATAAGAATATTCAATTTCTTTGAATTTTAATGGAATATAAACCAGATTACATTCAGGTTTAAGATAAAACTAGTCTTATACCAGTCAAGTTAACCTAAGCAAGTTGTTACAGTTGGTGTTGAATACAATTAGCATTCTATAATTTATAGGTTATTGAGATAAGAACAAAATAATTAAAATTCATCATTTTGCTGTTATTTTTCGATTTCGATGTACTTTAAACAAAATTGGATTTCCATACAGTGGTGTATTACTAAAAATAGAAAAGTGATATTTTAAATACATATTCAAGAAATTTCACCTCAGATTTTGAGAATCAATCATAAGGTCATAGATTCATTGACTGAATACTGTTACTAAAAATATTTTTATACTATTATTCTTAACGATGGTATCCTTCAGAAGAAATACGTTAGTGTCATGTTTTTATAAAAAGTAAAATGTATTTGAATAACAAATTTTTGCAATAATGTAACTGATTCTCATTGAATATTCAAATTATATTTTGTTCAATTTTAACAATATAACATTCGTAAATTTATTGTAATGAATTAATTTGTTAAAAGATGCCTGTAGTAGAAAAAAGTAGTATTATATGAAAAAAATATATCAAGTAATGGAATTTACTCCTTAAGAATAGATTTTCATATATAGCGCCCGGTATGAAGTTTTATTAGAAGTAAAATCAGAAGTTCAGTGCTTTAATAAAGTATAACTGTTTGTAAGTTTGGATGTAGGAGGTAATCTCTGAAACAACTCATCCGATTTCAAAAATTCTTTCACCAATATTTAGAAAGGACCTTCAGGATGAAAATAGGTTGTATATTATTCCGTTGAAAAAGAAATTTTCATATATTACAAAAAAATTAAACTTTGTAAGTTTGAAAGTAGGTGGTAACTACTCATCCGATTTCAAAAATTCTTTCACCAATATTTAGAAAGGATCTTCAGGATGGACATAGGATGTATATTATCCCATTAAAAAAGAAATTTTCATATATTATAATAAAGTTCAATTTTGTAAGTTTGTTGTAGGTGGTAATTTCTGAAAACGCTCATCCGATTTCAAAAATTAACAAGGGACCAAATACCCTGATGGAAATATTTCTCTGAAAAAGTCTCGGTTATTCAGAAAAACTTTTGATAAGTTGTTGAAAGTCAAATTTCTTAAATGATTTTGGACTCTTCTAGAAAACTTATTCAGAGTTATAAATCTCTAATAACTCTGAAGAACTTCTCTAGAATATAACCAAGGCTTCTCATATTTTTATTCTGAGTTCTGAAAGAATTGTTCCTAGCATAGGCCGAGAAATATTTCCACCATGCTCCATATGCACGAAAAGTTGATTATGAGCATTACATATTATTAAACAAAATATAGGGTTTTAAGTTTTCAAATAAAATGTATTTAGTTGAAATGGTTCCAAATGCCATCACAATATATTGACTACAGAGATTTTAACATTTTTCTGTCTACTAATGCTTTATAAATAGAGTAATTGGATCCCTGTGTATGATTTAATTTTATTATTATATTGTAAATGAAACAAACACATTTTATTCCTTTGTTTTGCAGTGAAATGTACAAAAGATCATGAGGTGTTTGGTTGTGGTTCAGCTTGTGATATCACATGTGCAACGCTCGGAAAACGATGTCCCATTGTCAATATTATGTGTAATCGAAAGTGTTATTGTCAAAATGGTTATGCCAGAGATAAATATAATGTTTGCATACCTGTGGAGAAATGTACAAGTGAGTGTTTGCAGGTTCATAGCTTAAGGCAATATATTCTTTAATTAGAACAGCAATAAATATTTTTTACCTAAACCTATAGTAATGTTTAAAAGGGAATATAAATTAATTATAAGTACAAACTCCAACTTAATTAGGCTTATGATCAAGTAATAAGATGGCACATTGCTGGGACATTTATGTCAGAACAGAATTTTTGACAATAATAATTTACGACGCTAAAGATTAACATGGACATGTTAAATTTGAAAACTAACATCGGTATTATGGTACTTCTGGAACTTTCTAAAAAGGTTAAGTTGTTAACATAACCCTTTTTAGCGACTAATGTTGATAAAAGTCTTTGTGGCGTTTGAATAAATCAGGAAGCTTGTAATCAACTGTCACGTTAAATAAGCTACACATGCATGAAGCTACTTTCATATGTGATATTAACAATGTAAAGTCAGAAATATTCTGTCTCATTTTAAAGGCTTTTAAAAATGTTCTTAGTATTACGATATTGATTTTCTCTTTCATTATTTAACAGTTTATATATTGATTCTCATATTATAGCGGAAAATAGCTGCAAACACAATGAATTATTCTCTACTTGTGGAACTGCCTGTGAGGAGACGTGCGCTAATAGAGGTGAAACTACACCTTGCACACTTCAGTGCGTAGCAGGCTGCTTTTGTAAAAAAGGATTCGTCAGAAATGCATCTGGCTCTTGTATCAAGCCTTCCCAATGTCCTCCCGGTAAAGAATTTGTTTTTCCTATTTATATGAATAATTACGTGTGGTAAAACTTTTCCTATAATGATAATTGTGTAATTTTGGAGAGTAATTTTTACCAATTCTAAACAGTAAATAATTTTTAAATTTTAAAATAACTTAGATATTTCTAGTTTGAATAACATATAAAAAATTCAGCTAATTTGTTTACAGAACAACATGTTTTACAGAACAATAAGTATTCCATAAAAAAGTTCACTTGTAACTGTTTTGTTATAATTCATACTTATAATTCGTCATGTATCGTAGGTTAAGTTTAATTATAATTACTGTTTCTTACACAATCTCTATCAAACAATTTTTTCAATGTTAGCTACTTAGCAGTACATTTATGTTATTTATTATCAACATTTTTGTCTATGGTCTAAATTGAAAATTTAATTAATGTTAATTTCAATAAATATTGTAATACTATTTGTTTATCACTATTTATGAAAACCATCAAACAGATTAAATTTGAAGTAATTCAAAGTGGTTTTACATGATAACTGCGCAACGATGACTTTATATGTATAAAGTAACAAATTGTTTTTGAATTTTGATTGCTTTATGTCATTAGAAATGCTTTTTGACAAATTTAGACACTGTGATATAGAGTATTAATCCACTTTCAGCATAGTGCTTTAACTAATTTTCATCTTGTAGACATTGTGTAATCTCCGCTATCTCTATTGCTTGAAATTTATAGAAATAACAACTTGGGTTAAATGTGTCATGTAATTGTTTTTTTGATAGTAATATGTATGCTATGGGGTTTCACAAAAAATGACGTAGTATAACTGAATTTATTACCAGATGGCCCTGTCACCATCTTAATCAGTCCCTGTGGATAAAGAAATTTGGCTTAACAATTTTCCATGTATCAATAGAACTATAATACTGTCATTGAATTACATAATATAGTATAAACTTTAATGAAGTGTTAAATATCTATTAAAGTATTCATTGTAAAACAAGAACCTTTTATATAAACTAATGGAAACAATTTTTCAGACCCAACTTGTGGCAAAAATGAAGAATACAAATGTGAATCAAGATGTGTTGTAACATGCCAAAACAGACACCAGCTACAAGTTGCTGGAGCATGTGCGCCTGGTTGTGTCAACAGTTGCTACTGTAAAGAAGGATTTATAAGAAATAAAAACTATGAATGTGTTCCCGAGGAACTGTGTGGTATGTTTTATTTATATCATGTCGTAAATTTTTTAGATAAGAAAAAAATCACATATTTACTATATTAAATTTCTGTTAATTTTATCTTATGATAACAAGCTAGTAATGAAAGAACAATTGTCATGTATCTTCAACAGATTATGGTAAAAAAGTATTGTTAAATGCAGTACTCTTTAAATACTTATTTAGTACAAGAAGTATAAGAATAAGTTTTTTTTTTATCTAAAGATACTGTATAAATTGTTTAATGAATCGGCTCAATACATAAAAAAATAACTTTACAGATGTTGAATGTGATAGAAATGAGGAATGGAGCCATTGTCGACCTCAGTGTGGTGACCATACCTGTGAATCTTTGGACAATGCCCCCAACTGTAGTCTCATTATGCCGCAGGTGTGCAGGGAAGGTTGTGTGTGTGCACCAGGCTTCTATAGAAATGTGAAGGGCTTTTGTGTTTCTAAAGAACAATGTGGTAGGTAATTTTTCATTTAAGCGGAAATGTAAATTCTCACTGCATATTCTTTTCTTTTGCAATTTTATAGTAACACTAATTTGAGTCATAAATCTAAATCAAATTTGTTTGAACTTTTATATGGCACTAAGAATATAATCTCCTATTATTAAACAAATAGAGACTAAATATACTTTCAATTTAATATTTTGGACATCAAAAGTAACTAACTTCCAATTTACTAATTAATTACCTAATTATTTACCTAATTTTTATTATTTTGTTATTAAATCTCAATCAACATTAAATTGGATTTCAATTAAAAATGTGAGATGAATTAAAAGAGACTTCATACAGCGATAATACATAGTTCAGAAATTATTTTGTTAATTTAATCTGGGGTCATTCACAAGAATCATCGTTAGGTTCAAAATTCCCCACGAGTTAAAACTTTTAATATTATAGTTTTAATTTTTAGAATACATCTTCATTTTGCATGCATGTAATTTTAAATTAAAAGAACTGAATAAAAAACAATTATTTTAAATAATTGTTTTTTATCTAATCTTCTCATATTTACTGTAAACATATAATCATATTTCTATTGATATTTCACAAATTTCTTTATATATTTACTATCAAATTCCTTGAAGTTCACAATTAAACGTAGTCTTGATTCTGGCATTATTGCCAGGTTTTTGGACATGGTTTCATTCCGGTGGTTTTTTTAGTTAGATTTATCCCATATGTAATGAGACAATTGCTTTACTTTCCTATAAAAATAAATGTTTTGCAGATTATGTATTTTCTGTTTGTATTATCCATTGACATGTAATAATAAATTTTTCTTAGTGAGTTTTACAGGAATTATGTTATTTCTTGAGTTAAAATGCAATCTATCAATTGACATTATGGACTAGGTGTAAACCACTTTATAAAAATCTGTTCAGTCTTTTAGGCGTGATTAAGTAAGGAACATATATACTTTTTCATTTAATGTTAGTTGCATTAGCTGCTGTTTAATAAATCATGAAGTCCATTAATAAATCATAAAGAATTTCATAATACCTCATGTCAAGTCAAGTCCGCTATATGTATCAATTATATACATTAAAGTGGATAAATAAATAAAAATAATATTTCCTAGATCTCCATTAAATTTACAAATTAGTTGTATAGAGTAAAAAAATAATATTTTTATTCAGTAAATTGGCAATTGCCACTCTATGGAATTAATTTACAATTGTCATTTTAGATAACCAATGTGATAACAACGAGAATTATATGGCATGTCTAGAATGTCCACTACGTAATTGTGAATTACCATACACATCTTACGATTGCATGTTAAGAAAAAAACGTTGTTCGCCTGGTTGTGAATGTGCTGATGGTTTCTTAAGGGATTTTAATAACATTTGCATTCCCAATGAGCAATGTCCGGCATTTTATTGATATAAAATATGTGCTTCGTTTATTATGTATTCACTATGACACTTTACTAGTGAAAACTTCCATGCTCATTATAAAGTGAATATTTTCCATAGATCCACAATGTGGTGAAAATGCGCACTACACCAGATGTGGTTCAAACTGTCAGAATACTTGTGAAAACCCACGTAGAAAGTGTTCGCCACGTTGTGTGCCAGGTTGCGTATGTGATGAGGGCTACATTAGAGACAGGGAAAACGGAAAGTGCATACTTCCTACGAAATGCCGTAAGTTTCCTGTAAAAATTTCTCATCATAACTTCCAAGATTTTTTTATTTTTAAATTTTATAATTAATTATTAATAATATTGGTTTGTTATTTATTAATATAATTAAAAGCAAGTCATTTCTATTCTGCTCTTTATCTTCATGATAATTTTCTTACATATAAAAAAACTGCTTATTGTTTCAGCAAACAATTGTGACGCCTCTGCCCATGAAATTTATGCACAATGCAAACGCATTTGCCCAGCGCAAGAGTGTGGAGTGAGACCAGAACTTATACTTTGTGCTCCACAACCTTGCATTCCTGGTTGCGATTGTGAAGAAGGTTTTGTAAGGATCAATAAAGATGGCCCATGCATTCCTAAATCCAAGTGTCCAGGTAGGCCAAGTGTAGAGTAGGCAGGTTGTTTTATATATTTGTCGAGATTAGTGAAATGTGGTTTGTCAAGATTAGTAAAATCAAATTATTTGATAATTCTACGTTAAAATTTTTGCGATATAATTTTCAAAGTATGCGAGTCAGTGTGCTTTGCCACTATTAAAAACTTAATATTTCTGCGTCAAACCATTTCTGTATAAAATTAGCCATCGAGTTTGGAATATCTAGTCGTTTTGTCTCTTATTTTAATATAATTCAAAAATTGGCTAGAATTTGATCTCAACATGTCCTCTACTCTTGATCTACAATTATTGTAGCATATTATATCAATTTTTTTGTACTTGAATCTCAATTTTCGGAAACAATTGTAGGTGACTTTAGTTCTTAATTTTTTTATATTTTACTTGTGCTTCATTTTTAGTTTAATTTTGTTTAGAAAATTTATTGCTGCACTTCTCCAGAGAGTTAATCTCTGGAGAATCAGCAATGAAATTGTTGATATTTTTAGGTGAATTGGGACAAATTGTACTATTCCTTCATTGATTTTTTCGTAGAACCAGTTGACCTTGTCGTCGAAAGATTTGGTTCTAGTCTTGATATCAATATATATGCCTGGTGATGATTGATGTTTGTTTTTACTGATAATCACTTCATCCAATTATAATATCATATTCAGAACACTTTAATAAATGATTGAGTACCGTTAGTTCCACAGAAATGTTACATTTTACTACAATAAAGACATCACCTCCACATACATAATTACTTTGAAAATTATCTCTGTCTTTTCTGAATACCACATACGTATTAACAATTATTTCCCCGTCTGATATAGATAGGTTAACCGCGTTTGTCTTACATATATAATATCATCATGATAGCTGCAGAAGAGATTAAGAAATTTTTTTAATTTCATTCTTAAACCTCTGGCATTTTAAATAAGTATGTAGACAAGTATTTTATTTTTCTTTATGCTTTTCTCTTGTCATATGAAGGGATTGCTTATTGATCAGCTTTGATATCCCATTTATATATTTAATGGTTTTATTGGTATTGCCATTCTTAGTTAGCGTAACAAGTTCAGAACGCTAAGCTTAGAAGTGTTTTTGTTGAGCTTGAGTTAAATTTGGCTTAAATGTAACATTAGTTTCACTGGCAGGTTTGATCTTTAACATAGTCCTGGCATTAGTTGTGGATGGAGAATTTATCAGCAAGGGGGGAATTTTTCCTATAGTTGATCGAACAAGTTGACGAATTTTGAGATGCGGCACAATCCCTTACAGCCCCTGTGGAATTAGTGCTGCTACTTTCTCGAGATCATCTTGCCATTGATCAGCGCTAATTGGCTTTTTAGACTCTGCTACATTCAAAACAATAATCTCAGTTTCATGTTTTTTACGCTCATTTATTTCAGACATTTATATTATTAGAGTCAACTGAAAAGTCATCAAGTGAGATTAGTTTGTTTTCAATAATACCGACTTGATTGTTTAGCTGACTAAAAATTTTATTTTGTTCTGCAAATTTATTTAAATCTGATCTGATATCTGCAACATTGTTCTCGATTTTTTCCATTTCTTCTTTGAAAGGAGCCAAATATTTCTTGAAAATTCACTTTATTTCAGTCTCGCTAATTGACAGCGATGAATCTTCGACATATATATATATATATATATATATATATATATATATATATATATATGGCACACATTGCTTTTCTTATTTAATCAAAAGAAAAAGGCTATTGAAAGTCATAGTTTGCTGGTAGAAACATATGGTGAAGACGCTCCATCGATTAGAACATATGAGACATGGTTTCGACAATTTAAAAGTGGTGTGCTCAATGTGAAAGACAGTGAGCACTCTGGTAGACTGAAGACGAGCAATTGAAGGAGTTATTGGATGATGATCCAACCCAACTCAACGGCAATTAGCAGAAGCACCACACACTATGAAAACTGATTTTGTTACATGGCAATGTGCCGTCTCATACAGCAAAACCAGTGAAAGTCACCTTGAAATCGCTTGAATGGGATATCCTCCCGCACCCGCCACATATATACATATATATATATATATATATATATATATATATATATATATATATATATATATATATGTATATATATGTGTGTGTGTGTATAGAATATAGAATCTCTAGAGATTTCAATTAATATTTCATGAAGGGTCAATATAGTTTGAGTGTATTATTTGAAAAATGTTAAAAAACTGATTTTTACTCCAATTGTTAATATTTCAATCAAAAATAAACTAGAATTGCAATATCTTAAAATTATAAGTTATGTATATATATTATCAAATATTTCATTTGTAGCTCCTCAATGTAAAACGGGCGAAGTGTATACGCCTTGTCTTTACAAATGTCCTCCACAAACATGCTGGTCCATATTAGCAGACATAATATGTGAGACGAATCAGACATGTGCACCAGGTTGCAAGTGTTTACCTGGTTATTTGCGATTAGATAGTGGTCTTTGTGTGCCCAGTGATCAGTGTCCACAAAGTAGGTTTTGACAAATTATACATTTTTTTTAAACTTATGTTGGTATGCTCTTGTTTCTGACATTTAACCAACTATATTTTATTTAAATATATAACAAGAATAAATCAGTCAAATTGTAATAAATGAGGCACAATGTCTTGTTTCTTTATTAAAATTATAGTATTAGTTATTAGTTCATATTTTTAAATGAGAACAAATTTTGCAAAAGTACATTTCAATAAAATAAACTTAAAATTTCAATTTCAAAGTGCTAAATTTCAATAAAACATTTTAACTTAATGCATTTATCATAAGATATATCAAATTGTATTCATATAGTGAGTGGATTTATTGATTTGAAAGTATAAGTTGTGACATTTTTAATAAAACCTGTAGGTTTTATTAAAAATGTCACAGTCACATAAAAGCTTACAGATAAAATAATTCATTATTTCATGACCTATCTATGCGACATATTCCTTAAACATTTTAATTATTTTTCAAACAGCTTTACAAGAATGTGGAGAAAATGAGTACTTGCAAAACTGCCCAGTGGACTGCCCTACTGACAACTGTGCAACTCAAATCACTCCCATTCCTCAATGCCTGCCACCCTTCCCATGTCAGCCAGCAAAATGCAAGTGTATCGCTTCATATAAACGCAATAGAGATGGTGTATGTGTTCCAGCCAACAAATGTCGTAAGTTCTTTTAAATACTTCTTGATTTGAAATGAACTTCTGTATTATGAAAAATAATTTTATATTTGTATATTTATTATAACAATTAGTTTTCAACTGCAGTTTTGCTTTCATGAATATTTTAGAATGTGTCAAAATCATTTATACACGAAACTGTGATTTAAAAATTAATTTGTTAATAAAGTATTTCTTTGACTGAAAGAATAATTATTAAATATGGAGCCTACTTATAGGTATATTTTTCCTTAAGTTAATTTAATTCAAAAATATTTTGTTGCCCTCTGAAATTTATTGTTTTATACTTCTCAATATTAAAGCATTACAAGTCAGACTATGTGCGTTAGCCAGAGGATAATTTACATGAAAGTATAATTAAAATCTTTTGAGTGAATTTCATATTGCATTTTGATGTAATATGAAACTAAGGAAGGAGATTAACAGCCATTTAGATAGTTAGTTTAGTTTCTAAACTACTTCAATCCTAGTTCACTATGGATAGATAATAATTTTCTGTATAAAATATCAGTGAGTGATTTTCTAAAAGCTTGTTATTATTTTATCCTATTTATATGTACATAATATATGTATGTGTATAATATACGTATGTGATAAAAAACTATTCCAAATTGTATTTTTATATCGTAATTTTATAAAATACTCTAAAATATCCTAAATTGAGATGGCTTGTAATTACTGGACAAGAGTGGACTCATCACTATATCTATACATTTATGTGTATGAAGAATAATTTGTGCTATATTTTCGATCCTATTTTCCATTAAACAAAATCAAAATATGTTATGTTTAAGCTATATTACTGTAGGTGGGTGTTTAAATACGTAGAACAATTTAAAGTGTTCAAACATATAATTGTAGAATTAATTGTGTTATTTTCAATTTTGATATTAGTGATAACAAGGTCATAAAATTTTGATAAATCATACGCACTTATTTTTAAACATATCATATTAATGAACTTGAGTAACAACATCTGTAACTTTTTCATGCTCAATTTTCATGAACAATATAATTAAAACACTTTCAGCTTGCAATAAAAATGAGACCTTCAGCGAATGTGGCCCCGCATGTGAAAAGACATGCCTGAATTTGGATGAAGTAATTACATGTGATGGGCAATGTCGCAGAGGATGTTTCTGTAATAAAGGATTTGTACGTGACGAAGATGGCGCATGCATACGGGAAGAGGATTGTCCTGACTGCTAAACATATTAAAGTTAATTTCAATAGTAATTTAGAAGAAAGTAGCTATTACTTTTCTGCAGCAGTAAAGATAACTTGAAAAATGGAAAAACAGAGCTAATAAATTATTATGGAAATATTTCTGGTTATTCAAAGCTTCCAATTTTATATGGGTTTATATAAGTTATATAAGATTTATATAAGACATCTCCATATTGCAAAATAAATTCAATAAAAAAATCATTTATGTTTTTTTTTATAATTATTTACAATACAATATTAAATTTATTTTTATTTTAAATAATAAAAAACAAATGTAGGTAATTTCTTTATTTGCTGTTGGGCTGAGGCAATTTTAAATAGCCTTGGTTTATGACCATATAATAAACAATTTTAGAGTGGATTAAATATGGATGACATATGGATTAAATATGGATGACATCAAAATCAACAAAACAGTCTGTTGTGACGAATCACGTGTAATTAGCAGAACGCCACAAAAAAAATAAATTGTCAACCTTTAAGTAACATTTGAATCTGACAATATATTATCTAATTGAATGAATTATAATAAATTATGAAAAGCATACATTTTAAGGAATTAATCTTTGTAAATAACAATTCATTTTTTTTAAATTTAAATTAATATTTTAACAATTAAATCAAGCTCTAATGAAAGAATGAATCTTAATACTCTACTGTAAACTAAATTCGCCACCTATATAAAAAATTGGCATTTACTGACCTTAATACAAATGGTTCTCGGAGACCCCTTCCACTTCACCAGATGGTCCATGAAGCGACGGCGGTGAATTTCTGGCTGAAAACTAGACCTCGTGTGGCTCCGAAATGAAGATCGATAGTCTATGTCCACAGGATAATTTGAGGTGTAATTTAATTTGTATATAAACCTTTTGATGAATAGTCTTCTAAATAAAAGATCAGGTCCAGTGGTTCATACTTTATTTTAAAATATTCAATTCATCAAGGTGCCCATGATTCTATATCAGCATATAGAACTTTCTCGAATGATCCGTTCGAAATTTGTTGCATGAAATGACGTAACTCAATTGGAAGAGTATGAATTTATTTACCATTTTTTTCAACTCGGTTTCACTAATTATATTGGAGCAATTTGAAATTTACAGAACTTCCAGATTACGAGCTTCAATTATTATCGAAGCCCTATGAGAATGTTATCAGGACATTACAAACCTCAATCAGAACTGCTGCTAGGATCTACAGTTATTATTCAAGCACTTTCATAGCTAAATTTGAACTGGACTCACTGAATCCATCTAAAAAACTGAATATGCTGTATACTTATAAAAGGTTTGAGAAAGACTGAATGGAACATTTTTGCTAAAAACACATCGCGTAAAAACAAAGGACAATTTTATTATTTGAAGCAAATAGAACAGAAATTCTTTCGAGAAAGTTCTATACCTTTACAAATTTATTTTCTATTTACTGAAATTAAATGCAATGTTATTGGCACTGTAACATTATATAGCCGTACAGAAAAAGAAATATTGATATTATCAATCATTTGACAAACGTCGTCACAAATGTCATTCCTTATACAAGTGGCGATGAATTGCAATGAAATCAACTTTAATAAAATAATCGATAACTAAAATAAATTATTCTCATGCAATAAAAAAAAAATATCATTTTGAAAATTATTACAATTTTCAACCACAGTCTAATAGACAGTAAAACATAAAACAGTCTAATAGATAAGCAACTGAAATTAATTGTTATTTTGAATGCATTAATTTTGAATTATTTAATCGATCATTGAATTTATTGATCGATTTTTTTTTTCCAAACTCCTAAAAGTAATCTAGCAATGTTTGTGTGCAGCATGGGCTCATTAGTATTATGTATTCTACAAATGTACTACATTCAGGAAAATTCTTTTGGAAGAAAATTTTAAGAGAAAAAAAATTTTACTCCGAACGGTGTTCGATATTATGGAAATCATTTAATCAGTAATACAATATTTTTGCTACTCTTGTAAATGTAGTATCCGGCATCTGTGGAAACCACCAGATACTAGATTTATATATTATACTTACAATATATTATATTACATTGACATAGCTTGGAATAGTCAATGTCAATTACGAGCTTAATTAACATAAATATTGCCACCAATGGTAGTATTTCTAATTGTAAAATATATAATATAAACAAATGGTGGAGTATGGAATATGGAAGACTTGATCAGCACATATTTAGTGAAAATTTTGGGGAGGAAAGTTATGTTGATTTTCAAAAAAAAATTATTAATGTATTCAATATTTAAAAACTCACACTTCTCTTGCTATCAATGTACTCAAGAAAAAAGCAAGGAACTCAGTGTCTTCAAAGTGATTGAAGACACTGAGTATAATGATAGCAGAGAAAGAAACCCAGAAATTTATTAATTATAATCACCAGACTTCCCTCTGCACTAGTGAATACGATAGAAAATCATACCATTCCCCAGCCAAAGGACTAAAATGGGAATCCTTATAATTTCATAATTTTTGTCTGTCCATCTGTCTGTAAATTTTTCAGAGAATCAAAATTCTTAAAATTAAGTTCGATAATAAAATTTGTTCTATTTATTATGTCCTAACCCTTGACATTGTTCTTTTTATTTTAATTATATTTATTAACTTCAGAAGTAGTTTATTGGCAACTGCTGCTATTTAATGTAAATAGATAGTTGAATTTTATATTTGAATTATTTATACATCACCTTCCATATCTCCAACTGTAGATCGGAAAATTTTCTATATGCTACCTAGCTAAATGTAGGATAAAAATTGATAGCCTAAATATATCCAAGACAACATCGAAGTTTCACTTCAGGAAAACATACTTTGAAAATAACATTTTTTTGTGTGTGGTACCTATAAGTATTTTACCCCACAATTTAAGACGACCTTTTCCAGTGGAGGAGAGAAGAAATCATTGATAAAATTCAGAGAGAAATATTGATCGCCTTTCACAGAGGCGAATCAAGCAACTCATTTATGTTTGGCATTGACTATTTTACTGTCTATTATTCTCAAGTGATCGAGAATCCAAGAGAGAACGACATCTGATCTCAAAATCTTTAAATTAAATGTAAATTGCAGTCCTCCAAAAGGCAGAAATTAACAGAATATAATGGGCCTGGCCATCAAAAAGATACATTGATAGTTATGTAGCAGGATCTTTGATGCAACTATATACACCCACATTCAATTAATTTACTAATTATTGACAGCGGAAACAAATAGTGAATTGGTATTTTAGGAATCTATAAGAACTCCAAAATATATACCATATTTACATCTCACTTTACATTATAAAGAGATACGATAGAAAGAAAGTGAGCAGGTTTTGTAAAGTGAGCTTGAGAGCGATTTCAACATTTGAGAGCTTAAGGCGTGTTTACACTAGAAAAAATCACTTTAAATAAATCTAGAGAGGAGGGTCAGTTTAAGGAATATGGTATGTTTGAAAAACTTCGGAATATCATCTTGATATTGTCGATGGAGAGGCAGAGGAGGATCATTCTTTTTATAGGACATTTATAGAACTCGTTTTCATTGCACCTGTCACAATCTTCAGAATTTGAGACTGAATGCGGATCAATTTATTCCCAGCACACTCCAGATGCTGCATGGAGAATATTCAAATTAGATTAGCATTGGGCAAGAATATGTTAAATAAGAGTATTCTAGAATAATCTTGAGACTAGTAATCAAAATAGCCATATAAGCAAAATGTAACACAGCCCAAATGTTACTTGATGGGATGGGAGGGAGACATATATAGAAAGGATGGTGATTTCCCTGACCGCCACTACAACAGTGTTGAAGGGCAAAAGTGGGGGAGGGGAGGAACTTGTAAAAAAATTGGATTTTTTAAAAAATTAAGGGACTTGTAAAATCCGACCCTATCATCCGTTCTGCCATGACATAGACAGGCATAGCCTTGGGTTCTAAAGTGGTACTTTGACATGAACCACGTTTTTGCAATGGATAATGGTTCTTGTTCAAGAGAACTTAGAAATTAAATTAAAACAGTTAAAAGATAAGTTGAAAAATGGTTAATGGAATATGATTTTGGGTTTAATGATTAAGACCACATCCATTTTTTAGTTATTCTTGCTTTCCCACTCGGAATATCCTAGGGTCGCTTAACATCACCCTGATACCAAAATGGAGCCATTCGAAAGTCCCGTATTAGTGCTACTGTTTAAGGCTTCCATAAGATTAAAGACTGCCCCTTCATAATGAACCATTAAAAATCACCACATTTTTAAGGCCACATTTTACGACGATTTGTACAGTTAAGGTTATTTTTAGTGCCCCAGTCAAGTATTCTAGCGAGAGAGCCACCGCCCGATTCTTTAATTCTCTTCTGGTCGATCCTCCGACCATTAACAGAATGTCATCTGCATAAGCGACTGTACCATCTTCCTGAAGGGGTATCCCGAGAATACCATCGAACATAACGTTCTCAAAATGAGATCGAGAACCGTGCCCCTGGTCTTAGTATCACCATCCCGTAAGAAGACAACTCGATCGCAGAAATATTCCTTTATTATTCGATGGTGTTTCGTTGATACATCTAGGGAATGATAAAAATAGCAGGCCACCAATAATTGCCAGGTGCGCCGGAGATATCCAGGAAACTAGACGCATCTAGGCACGCGTCTACCCAGGACAAAGTGCAGATAATGCACTTGAAGTGGATACCTCAAGTTGAAAGCGGAATTCTCTAAATGACCAAGGGCCCCAATAGACGCGCCGCCAAATACCGCCCAAATAACTTTCGTCACTTAAATATTATTTTTCTCACATTCCAGATTATTGGAAAATGACTTTCGCGCAAGCAATGATTAAAAAGTGCAAGTAGCTTAGTCGACGCGGTATTCCACACTACCTTAATAATTCCATTATCGATACTATCAATATCCGGGATCTTATCTTATCAAGTTATCTAACGATGTCTAATTTGGAGTGATATATCTCAGGACCAAAGATAGAGAAGACCTCTGCTTCTGCTCGATAGTATCGAGGTTTGAGTTATCATAGCGAAATAGTGTTAATAAAATGTAATTCAGGGTTTCGCATATTTATCCAGTGTAATTTTCATTGGGTTTTAGGGCGCAAAAACAAAGGCTTTTCCCGGGTTCCGCACACTTCTGTATACGGCTCTCTCAGGATGATAATTTTCTTCTAGAGTGACAAATGAACGAAAGTGGGAGTACCAACCCCGTTTAATCTGCATATTATAATTAAACCGGGTATCTAATAAGACCACCCAGTGAGCCCTAACTATTTCCCTAGATATTCAATGGTTTTTGGCGCACTGGTAGCTACTTCTGATTCTTATAAATTCCCTTCCCAGAGTCTCTAGGGTGGAATTATACCAGAGGTTTTTACGGGTAAAGGCAAGGTCGGATCCTGCCTAAGCCTCCCTCAATACTGACGATCATCTGTGATTGAAACTCAGCTATGCACACCCCCCGCAAGTCCACTTGAGATGACAGTAATATTAATATTAATCTCTCCCGAAGGGTTCCGAAAAAGTTCAGTCGCAGATTTGGGCTCCTCACAAATCATAGACAATATTGCGCGTTTTCGTTTGCACAGATAACCACCAGAGTACGACTAATTGATCGGAGAATGGCGTTAACGTGTTCGGAGAATATCATGGCAGTCATTGAATACTGAAAATAGATACTAATTGTGGTAACTATAGTCGGCTGAGAGGAATCTGGGCCTTTATAACTTATTCTTTATTCTTAACATTTTAACGTAGTACTTTTTAGCGTCCTTTACAATGCAGCTCTAAACGCGGGGCAGGTGTCAGTATAAACCCGGTGATCATCCTGCTTCTGGGACCTCGTGCAGGTAAAGCAAATATCGTTTTCTGGTACTTCGGGGCAGTCCCTGCCGTCACCACCCTTTTCGGCACAGCGGTAGCAGAACCTTGCAACGTCACGCGACGTGGCTATATAGACAACATTTAAAACACCGTGTTACCTGTACAAAATCAGCAACCCGGCATGAGGTACACCCGAAGAACGTGTGACCAACCTTTAAGAGGCTCTCTCGAGTCTCCTGGGGAAGTTCCGCAAATGAAGGTCTTCCTTCCAAAACGGGAGGCACTCGCTTTCGCTCCGATTTTGTTTGTTCCGATGCTGGGAAATCAGCCAAATTTTCCTCCCTCGACATTTTTACGAAGTTTTCAACGCTGAGTTCTCTAGGGGTATCGTATATAATTACTAAGGGTAATCATTTCCGCCTCTCCTCAATTTTGAGTAGTCATTTCCGCCTCTCCTCAATTTTGAGTTCCGCAAGTCCTCAACTTAGTCTCAGAGGCAGTTTCGTGCACTATCAGCATCACAAGCTTCTATAACCACTCGTACCATTTAGGATGGGCGCTATTCTATTTATTGTAATGCCCAATTCTTCGTGTTTAATTTTTGTCTGGAATACAGACATTGAGTTGTTTCGCGGTTTCTCCTTGTTTAAGTCAAACACGAATAGAGTTCTTATCTAGGATTACCGTCATGTCGATTACCATATTAATAGTCTCCTTGGCTACAAAGGTCACCCGACCTGTCGGTTCCATTTTGAGATGCACCAGTCTCTATTTGAATCTTACCGGCGTCTTTAAGGAGACGTTAAGAATTACATTCAGCTCATCAAGGGACTCTCTAGTGGCACGGTCTTGAGCTTTGACGAAGTTGTTGGTCCCTCAAGGGACCTACTGAGAACATCCCACACAAATGTTGATATAATATGAATGAAGGCTTCATCCTCAAATAATACTTTTAGGAAGCTAACTGGGTTCTCTTATCGGCAACGCTTTCCCCAGTCCCTCTCAGGGTGTTCGCTTTTCACTTATTACTTAAATACTAACTCAATATGTATGTATTCTAAATTCCTTATCTTTTAAATATATTAAACTAACCAACAAACAGGCGAAATAAAACAAATAAACAGGGAAATGAACAGACAATAACACCCAATAGTTACAATCGTAGACTAGTCCCCACAAAATATCACTTTGAAAGCTATTTAAGTTACCTTCTGACGTTTCACGCCCTTTAACTAGGTGAAAATTTTCTAAGTATCCAACGACGTTTCGCGCTGTTACATTAGGCTTAAGTTGTCTAAGTGTCGGCGATGGTTCGCGCCATTAAAACTATACAAAATAAATAAAAAGGAGAAGAAAAAATATGCATCTATACTTCACTACACCACAATATAAAACTAAGTTAACCTATAACTGTCCATAACTTAATAATAAATAATTCGGAAGAAAAAATTAACGTAAAATGTGCATCATCCACCCCACCCACGCATTACTCGCTACGGAACAGGCCAAGCACGTGGTTATCACAATGTATTATATAAATCCAAATTACTCTACTGCTATCATAAAATTATACTTTTAATAATGGTAGATAGAGTTCTGTCAATTTTCCGCAGATTTAATTAATTTCAAGATGCTTAAAAAGGTATTTCGTTAATATTTTTGGCGGTTTATATGTCCAAATTTTACATAATTATAAAAAAAAACAATCCACAGACACCATATTGTACCTTTCTCTATAGTTGTAGTTTGCCCGAAATATATCTTTTTACGAAGAAAACACACTTCAGATTTATCACAATTATATCATTAAATTATTAATTATATGTGCTTAAAATGTCTGACGATATTAGCTGTGAAATTCAGAAGTCAGTCTCGACTACTTCCAGCATTAAGTTGAATTTAGGTGGATCTTAGGAGAAACAATGGGATTCATTTCCGCCAAGAATATTTACTTTTTAATATGGAATCATTTGTTTATTGCAACATGAAAGGTAGAATTACCAGAAAATATAAGAAAAATAGCAAGAAAGCGCATCTTTATTTATCAATATCGGTATAATATTTTTATTTTTAATAATTAAGTAAAACTATCCTCGTTATTAGTACTCTAAAAGTAATCCTCAAAAGTAATGGTAATTTATCTCACTTTCAACACAAATATCTCTTTTATGTAAAAATATATGTCAGAATTAAATTCTCTAATATGAATTAAAATTTCTGACCAAGTAATTCCCAATATAAACGATAAATACTTTCTTGAAATCAAGTGATGTAGCCATTTTTGGAGATTATAAATATTGCAGAACGAATGTTAATTATTCAAAAATTTATGAAAATGTTTTAGCATGAAAAAGAGCTACAATCTTTTACACACTAAAACATTTTTTATGAATTAGTTATTATTAATATTGAAATAATGACTGTAATATACGAGTGTGTGTCTTATGTGTACCCACACTTGTTAGATTCGTCCGGAAAAAATGGCCAACATAGACTATACCAGCGGAAACAGCGGATGCTTCGAAATAAATATTCGACTCCCTACGATACTTAACATTAATCTAGGATGCAATAAATTTACTTTGCATTTTTGTTTTAATTAAAATAACGTTTTCTTTCAGAAAAAGAAAACTGGAGGTCTTTAATTAAGTGTGTTTCTGATACTTGTCTACTTTTCCACAAGAATACCGCATTTACACAACACTTTGGTAATATCTTGGTGGCAGTCGCATTCGTGCAATTAATGATTTGTCTTCTATCTTTAAAATACACGGGTAATAACTAAGAATTAATAAAACCTTAGTTTCATTCAAAATAAAAAAAAACATATTTCTATTCATCTATGAATGTTAAAATAACTAATTCAACTTACCTCTGTTAAAATAGGTAGTTTCGTTAATTTTGTTAGGATTTCAAAATAAATGTAATAAGTACGTGTACGAGTTACGCTATGAGAACTCTATACACTTAGTACATATAACAGTTTAAACGATTAAGGGTACGTAGTATTTTTAATAAACTTACAGATTTAATATTATTTTTATTAGGTAAATATATTGCAAGTATATATTTCAGCAGTGCAAGATAAACAACTTGATTGTCCTTAATATAAAATTTTAAATCACAGGTCTGCAACTTTCAACTTTTATTTTCCCTTTTTTGATAGCTGGTCCTAGGGTATTTTGGTACGCAAGTTAGGAATATGTATTTAGATTTTCCCCATCACTCTCAGTTTTTTTGGAAAAACCCTATGTATAAAATTCCAAAAAAAATCAACTTTAAAAAATAAAAAAATTACAACAAAAAAAACAATTGCATGACTAAAATATTATAAATACATTTAATTGACGTTAATAAATAAATTAGAAATATTAAATACTTTTGTGGTAGGCATCTTGTTTTTTTTCACTGAAGCTCCGATTGTGAGATTTTCGCTTAAAAGTCCGACTTGGATCATCTCGCTTTACCAACCAACAACAGTCTGCCATCAGGGCCGCGCCGACCCCCCACAGCGCCTGTGTGCGAAACCTATGAAGCGCCTCTTTTTTTCATGAATCTTAATGTTGCAACTTATTTTTATTTCTTGTTTGTTAATTTTGACCGAAATAAATGTTCTCTAGTTTTATATAATTAGATAATATTTTCCTAAATAGGTAAAACCAGTTCGTTTTCGCTTGCCAATTATTACGAAAAATAAAACGCGAATTAAATTTTTACATGTTTTATTTATTATGTTCCATCTAATCGTATAATTACATATTAATACCAAAATAACTGACTTTTTTCTTATAATACTAATTTAACTATTACGTATGCTATGTTAAAAAAACAACAAGAGTCTAAAATGTGTAAGAATATAAAATAACATATTTAAATTATATTATTTCCACTCTTCTAGCTTTTTTCTTTGCGAAATCTTTAATAGTTTCGTGTATGTCTATTTGGTCTAATATGGCCTCCTCTATGGATATTGTTGCTAAATTTGTTAATCTTTCCTGGCTCATTGTTGAGCGCAGGTAATTTTTTATTAGTTTTAATTTAGAAAAGGACCTTTCCGCGCTTGCTACGGTAACTGGCATAATTAGAGCAAAACTCGTAATACTATTGTGATGTTAGGGCATACAGCTGTCAAATTGTTTAAATATATAAATTCGAGAATTTTCGCCATATCATTATTTAATTTTTTGAAAAATGATTGACATGATATAATTTCTTCACACAAATCATCGGCGTTAATGTCCAATGAATCATTTGCTGTAAGTTTTTCCTGCAAACGATGACAGCTAATTGTTAATTGACTTTGTTCTTGGTCATCACTTAGTTTAAATAAAAAATTAAACACGTCATTGTGATTAGTCAATAAATTAAATCTTTCGACTATGGAGGATAAAGCTTGATTGATTAATATAAAAAAATACATTAATTTTAAAAGCTATTTTCGGATCATTTATAGTGTGGTCTTCGTGTTCATAATCAAAACTCTTTGGAGTCTTACGACGTCTTAGGGGTCTGGATCTGGAAGTTTCAAATTCAGCCTCGACATCTAATTTTTTGGCAATTTTCATGGCTTCATTTACAATTTCTTCAAAATTTGCGTCGGTTTTAATTTTTATCAAAAACTTCTTTAATTCTGTTAAAGCATCTAAAGCAACTTGCATATTCATATCGATGGACTGCAGCATTTTGGTCACAAAACTTACTTTTGTCAATATTATATGCCATATATTTAGTGAACAAATGAATGAAAAGGAGCATATTTTTTCTGCTAGACATTTAGCGTCATATTTTGCGTTCTGATCATATGATACACCATTTGATATTTCATATAATGCATCATAAATTTCTGGTAAATTTGTAAACAGCGGTTTGATAGCATCTATTCTGCTTGATCTTGTTTAAGACAATGGTTTTAAGGTCAGATTTATGACATATTTTTTTAATAAGTCCCATCTTTTGGTAGAAGACGAAAAATATTTATATAATTCTTATATAATAAAAAATCCAGTCGTATGATGATTGAGATTGGCAGTGTCGTTTACTATCAAATTTAAACTATGACTAGCGCACGGTACATAGAAAGCGCGGGGATTTAGATCCAGCAATCTTTTTTGAAGACCATTATTTTTACCGCGCATATTTGATCCATTATCATAGCCCTATCCCCTTAAGTTGTTTATGTCCAAATTAATTTTGTCTAGTTTTTCTATTATGAATGACGTTAATCCAGCGCCAGTTGTATCGATAATTGGACTTAAGGCTAGGAAATGCTCCCTTATTTCCAACTTTCTAGTTTCTGTGTTAAAATTGACAAATCTTATCATAATACTAATTTGCTCTACGTGTGAAACGTCAGGAGTACAATCCAGTATTATTGAAAAATATTTATTAATTTTACATAAATTTAAAATAAATTGTTGAATTTGGTTACCGAGTATGTAAATGATTTCATTTTGGATCTTATCTCCAAGATAAGTCGGCATATTTTTGAAATCCGAATCATTCGTTACGCGTCGTATATGTTCAGTCATTGAAAGATCGAATTTTCCTAACATTTCAATACATTTTAAAAAATTACCATTGTTACGATTGTATAATTTGTTGCTTTGGCCACGAAAAGCCATATTTTGTGTACTTAGAAACTGGACCACATATATTAGTCTTTTGATTACATCGTACCAGCTCTGCTTTTCAACCTCTAAAAGTTTTTGTTGTATACTCTCAATAGTGTTTTTATTTTTAAGAGCGTGACACAAATCTGTCCATTTTTTATAATTATTGAAATGAGCAGAACTTTTCTCATGTCTGCTGCAATACAAAGCTAGATGTTGCCAATCACTAACTCCCTCGCAAAATTTATTTTTATGTTTTGATTCAAATAGCTTGCAACAGAAGCAATAAACGGCATTTTTGGACACTGAATACAGCAGCCACTCTCCGTGATACTTTTCACCGTTTCCTAAATGCCTTTCATAATAATACTCGGAAAATTTTCGACCCGAAGAGTCACGCGGAAAATTATACTGTTTAATTTGTTTAATCGGATTTTCTGTTAGATACTGGATCAAACTAGCATTTAAAACTTCTGGCCAGAGTCCAGGGTCATCTTTGGAAAAAGTTGGTATTAGTGATGATAATTGTCTTGGCGGTGACAATGGTGTATCAGTAGTATCAGGCAGAGGCACGGACGTAACTTCGGCGGCATCATCTTAAATTAAAGACTGACAAACAAAAACATAATATTGCTCGTACATATCTAATCTACTTGTCTGAATAAACTGATTTGTCTATCTATGAATAATTATGTGTAATAAATATAAATGAAATAAATGAATATTTGTCGACAATTAAACTCCACCGTTTAGTCCTAAACTAAGCAGGGCTAGACAACTGACGTGCAAATGTGATTTATAGCATTTTAAATTTGAATTTGAAATATTACTAATATACTTATTTCTGCAAATAAATACATATTACATACACACAAACACAAAGTTTTTTTAAAGCACCTTATGGGAATCGAACCCATGATTTCCGGCAGCGATTAGTTGTATAAAATAAAAGTCACGGCATCTATCCGCCACATCAAAATCGGTGAGGCGTTTTGACGATTAAGAAAAAGACTGACAGGAATTAAAAAAGAAAAGTGTTTTTTTTATCTTGACATCACAAACAGACTAAAGTTATATTTATTTGTATGGAAATTACATAAAGCACATACCACTACATGAAGCGTTCTTTGAATCAGATTCTACAACACCTTCATCGATAAAATGACTTGTTTCTGTCTCTAATGATTCTTTGGAAGTGGACAGTAGAGCCATAAAATATTTACTTATTTTAGTTGTATTTTTCTTCTTGTTTTCTTTTCCTTATCAAATTCTAATAACCAGATAATTTCTTTTTTTTATCTTGATTACTATCACTCATTGTGGAAACACGTTAAAACAATCAGTAATACACAAACTATTTTATTCTTTTTAGTGCTAGAACTTCTCCTTATTATGAAAAAATAATGCGCACCTTGCCCACACTTTCGATTGAATGACTGTTCAATCAATCGTTTTGGCTCTCTCGTTCCTTAAAGTCGGGCTGTCGGGGAATCCCCGTGACCCCACCCCGCTTGCGTCTCATGCAAACTCATGGCGGCTCTTTTGATTTTAACGCTGAGCTCATAATTATCGTGAACTAAAACCCAAAGCGTAAAATTAAACCACAAACGTGAATATTATCTTGGGACAATTGTACAATAAACGCAATATTATGTTTTGTTGTTTACGAGGCGTTTGTTGCTAATATTATACCTACTTACTTATCGATACTCCACTACAAAGAAATATGTTGTTGTGTAAGTCTAACAAAAATAATTTTGATAGCGGCGTCCCTATTGTCTTGGCGCCTGTGTGCGCCGCACACTTCGCACACAGGGGCGGCGCACACAGGGGCAAACAGGGTCGCACACAGGGGCAGCCCTGTCTGCCATCATCCTTTTATTCCACCTTCTCTGATAGCAATGTTCTATCTCTTTCAAATTCTTATTAAATCTTTCGCCATGCTCTTCACTTACAGTCCCAAGTTATCAGGAAAGTTGTCCAAGTGCGAATTAAGGAAGTAGGTTTAATACTCATCATACATCTCATTTTTCTGAAATGTTCTATCATTTTCTTCACAATTTCCTCATAATTTGGACTTTTATGGTGTCTTAGGAAATTGTTTACTACTTTCATAAAATATTTTTAGGCTTGTAATTCAATTTCACTTAATTTTTTATCGAAAGTTATGTCTTTCATCAATTTTCTTATGTTCGGGCTAACGAAAATACCTTTTTTCACTTTAGCTTCAGACAGAGATAGAAAAATTTGGTATAGATATTTAAACTTTTTTTCCTTTCGCAAATTGTTACATCATTCCCAGTTTTATGTGTAACATTTTTTCACAGAGGGATTAAATTTTCTTTCTTTGGTTCCAGGAACTAGTTCAATTAGTTCAGTTCTCAATGGCCACACTTTCTTTCATCCAATGTTGTCCTCGAATATGTCACTCGCAGAGAAAGAAAGGGTATTTTATATAGCCACCTTGTTGACCGAGCAGCATACTTATATCTTTCAGATCTCCACAGATCATCCAATCGTGTTGTAGGTACTTTATTTTATCCAAAACATTTTGTTTCCAACAAATTGTCGTAGCATTTTTCAAATGTGCAGAATAGGCGACTGGCAATGAAGCGTACTTATTGCCATTATGCAAAAAGACGGCTTTCATACTTCGCTTTAATGAATCCATGAACAATCTCCATTTGTTCGCGTCATATTCGACGTTAAACATTTTCACTAAGACAGGAATGTCTTTGCAATACACTAGATCACAATCTTCAGGAAAATGTGGTACAAGTATTTTTCTCTGTTATCTACTGATTTAGTAAAATCAATGGAGTTGCTATTTATACAAAAATCTATTAATCTACCCTAATTAACCTTTTCTAAGTATTTAAGTTAATTACGGTTAAATGAGGTCTTTAGCAAATTACTTAAAAATCCACCATTTTCCAGTAATAAGGGTATGTCACTTAGTTAATTACGTTATATTTAACTAATTATTTATGAGAATTTATTCATTGTTATCTACTGTAACCATTCAGTGTTTTTGTTCAATAAGATACAATTAAAATAAAATATCAATTCTTGATTAGGTAGGCCTAAGTACTTTTGGCAAAAAAAACTATGCATTTCCCCCGTAATCAGCGCCTCAAAATCTATTAAAATCAGTCATCAAATCTGAAAGGAGAAAACTATCGTAGACTTATGAATTATTAATGCAAGTTAACTAAAATTAACACGTAGCCACCTTCGTGATATTTTCAGATTTTGCACATGTATAGTTAAAACCTTAAAGCGTTACACAAAATTTAACACTTTGGAGGTTCATATTTCACCGAAAAGATATCGTAACGAAAAATGCATGTAATAAATTCGATACTATTTTTAATGCCCTTTTTAGGACATCTACTTTATGAAATCTGCAAAAAAAATCCTCAAGTTTAATCAAAAAAGTTATAAAAAGATCAAAAATTTGTTATTCTTTATTTATATGTATTAGCGTAATTAATATACATTTTCCAGTAAAATTTATTTATAGTCTTACTTAAATTGACAGAGTTATGATGTTATCACATAAAAATATATAGGTTACGCTTTTTGCTATTTGGTCCTTAAAATGGGCACTTCGTAGGCCAAAACGGGCACTTCATATATAGTAATATAAAGTTTAAAAAAAAATGTATTGTCATCTTTACAATTTGTAATTGTCTTTACACATTTCCTTTTAGAAATTTATAGATTAATATTGGTGGATTTTGATTTATTTGATTTTTATTTTTATTTTTTATGGATCATATGAATATCGTGAAATAAGGCTTGCTGCTAGGCAAGGGTATTAGGCAGAAAATCACGCTTTAGAAAACTTTTCTCAACTTCTATTGAATCACGACCTCTATCCAAATTTTACTGAACCACAACTATGGTCTCAGTGATTTTGTATTGTTGCTTCTCAATCTCTCAAAACCAGTGAGAAACGTGACGCACCACTAAGAACTAATCGTGAGTGCCTTTCTCTCTTCTACGCTTCAGAAACGTTTACTGAACGAGAATCGCAACTTAATTCGCAGCGAGTATAAACAATAATATCTCGTTCGGCTGCACGCAGCAGCAAAGAACGTTAGGAGCGATTAATTGCTAACCACGAGTGTGACGATATTACCTGAGCTCTTGAAAGGGAAGACCAATATCAGCGGCGCTTAGAGCAGAGCGGGCTAGAAAGAACTCTTAGCAAATAAGTAAAGGATGTGAAATTTTTTTAGGATTTTAACGAGAGAGGATAAATAAAACCAGTCAGATCGAGTGTATTGATTAACGATAAGCTCGCTTAGAGACAGATTAATTTCGTCATTCTTTTGGTTACCCCATTAAAAGGTTTTTTTGTTATTTTAAACTTCAATTTTGCAGTTGACTTAATCATATGTTTCTAGGTTCAAGTAAACTAAGTTGCGGGCACAGCTGGTGTTGAACATGTGTATTCAAATATTCAATTATATTACTTTAAAAGCACCAGGTGTCATTTATTAATGCGGAGAAATTTTTTGAACTGGACAAGTCAAACAAATTCTCTCAAGGCATAAAATAAATAAAACATATCAGACGCATTTAAATCGAACTGATTACTATTGCCGCGTCAAGCACCGAGGTCAGTAAATCTCATGTACTTATTATCGTTTTAAGAATATAATAAATTTATCTTTGTTTTTATCACAGCTTTAGGTTAAGATACCAAAGTCCACATGATTAAAATTGTATGCTTGAAATTAACAGATAATATAATAAAAATATCAAATTGGTGCTAGACTCATTTGATTTGTTTTTTTTTTTTGTGTAATGAAGTTAATAAATATGAAAAAATTAATACGTCACGTACAATAAAACTCTACCATATACATAAGAAAAAAGTTATAGAAAGATATTATTTTCAGTGTATGACGTCTACCTCGACTTATTTTTTACCTACTAACCGCGTAGACCGTTTCGAAATGAGCAATATGAACAGTATATCACCCACGTCATCAATCGATTGTCTTTTTTTCTTTTTTTTTTTGATGTTAGGTTTAATCTTTTCTTTACTTAAATATATACATGTCTGTCGATATATGATATTTATACAATACAGTAGGATTGATTTTTTCACCGGTAGTAGAGCAGCAGACTTTTATTTTCGTCTATCGGTTTTTCTTTCACTCTCATGTTGCTTACACAAACAAAGAGATGCCAAGAGAATAAAGAAAATCGATTGTTGTGTTATCTTTCGCGGAAAAAGTCAATTCAGAAAAGACATTATTTTAGTTGTTATTTTATATGCGAATGTGTCCGTATGTCTCTAGCTGATTATATTATTTCTTCTTTCTCATCTTAAATGTTTGCTGTTCGATACGAACATAAAGTGTTATTTTTTAATTTTGTGCTCATAATTATGAAAAAATGAAGACGAAACGGGGTTTAGTGTGCGAAATTAAAGACGAAGGTTTTGTCTTTTCGGATGAAACTTTTGATAAATGCGATGACGTAATAGAAATTTACAAACATAGGGAATATGAGTATCAAGATGATATACCAATGTCAAATGTTATAGAAATTAATGGCTATCATTCCGAGTGCTATCTTAAACTGAAAGTTTTAAAAGATAAATGGAGAAAGAAAGTAAAACTTTTTAAAGGAAAAATACAAACTTAATTTATTTTTTACATTACTTTTTAACTTGAGTTATTGTTTAATAATATTTTATTTAAAAACTTGTAGCTTATTTCTTACTCCAACTTAAGATGTTATTTCATTCACTTCCCATAATTTTTAATGGAAAACACGTAGCCATCTCTTCTTAAAACAGAAAGGTGGTGTCCGGTTGAATGTCTAGTTTCGGTCTCGGTTTTGATACTTTCGACAGAGATTCGGTTTCAGTCGAGTTGGATTAGTAGTTTTTATGTGATGCACGCACAAACACGCAAACGGACATCAATTTCTAAACCAATATTTTTGCGTTACTTTACTGTTAATTTTATTATGCCCCCTAGAACATTTTTTCCTAAATATCTTCAATATACATACGAGCCAATTCTACAATTTTATTACATGTATAGAGATCTTATGGGCGACATCCGCATCACATTCTTAATTTTTCTTACTATTCCGTACTCGCATATTAAAAAAATTTCTTCACTAACATTGCTTTATATTTACGTGTCATAAAATAGTCGGTGTCACACTTTTTCACTTCTCACTTTTCAAATCGACAACTCGCCAAATTCATTGTTGTCATAACTAATTTCGTATCTATCGGAGTACCTATGTAATTATTTGTAACAAACAAAAGATCATAACAAATTGAATATCATATTCGATATATTTTATTATCCCATGTAGAAATGACCGTATTAAGGCTGTAGGAGAGGGGAGGAGCCGAGATGTAGATCGATCCTTGCACATCCTGGATATCAGTTTATACTAAATAAAATAACTTTCTTTGAAAAGCAATTCAATATTCTTATTTATGCACCTGTGAATGACATACGAAGTGATATACTTATATCAAAAACATAATATTAGCAGATGCAAATAGTTTAATAGAAAACATGATATATCAGTAGTTCTTCGAGTTACGTCAAACAATATTTTGACACCATTTCTCTAAATGCGGCAATTGTTTCGATTTACGTCACGCTGTAGTCGTGTGAGGTTCGAGCAATATAAACTCTTTAGGTTCGGGCACACCCTCAACACCCCATACTAGCGAACAGATTTAATTGGTAACACTATTACATACGTACTCGCCTGTCCGATTAATGTAGGGCTGTCAGCAGCTTGCAGGTAAAGAATATTTATAATTACTACGCATCTGCTCGATATTTGCGGGCGTCCACGCCGATCGACCTAGACGACTCAACATGGCCGTTGCCCGTTTCTCTTTCTAACCAATAACCAACAGCGTCAATCGGAAGAGCGCATATCTTAACAATTGTCTAATTGTAAAAATGTAAATATGTAAATATACATTTCGCACTATAAGTATAATTGTTAAAAGTGATTTGATAATAATAATATTAGAATAGAATTTGAAAAAAGTTACTTAGTATGGAGTTTGAAAAAGAAATAAAATCTCAAATAAACATTTATCTTGTTTATTTACAAATGTGATACACTAAAATATTTTCTTCTAAAATGTTTGTCCCTAAACATTTTATTGTTATGTCGCACAACATTAAATATTTTGATCTCAAAAATAGTTTTTTAGGTATTCCAAAGGAAAACAAAGACATGGTAATTCAAATCTAATTTCATTTATCTTGGCAATTATTTCGTTACCAATATGATAAAAATCACCAGTCACAAAATTATCTTCACAGATGCTATCTATATTTAAAATATATTGCTTGAAATCTTCTGGTGGATTAATTAAAGCGCCAAATGGATGGTCAGTTCTGTGTGCTTTAAAGCACATGAAACATTTTTTTTCATCAAATTGTTCATTTTTTTAACATAATTTCGTATTTTTTATAACGATCATAACACTTTTTTAATCAATATCCACATACATACGTAAAGCATTTTCTTCAGGAAGCTCGAACGTGTAGTCAGTGGTTCCCACTTACAAATATTTTTCGGATGACCCTATAGTTACTCGTTTTTCTGCTATGTATGAGTTTTGGGCCTCTTCTACGTTCATAAGTAGTTGATCTAAGTTGTCAGAACAATTTGTATATTCCGAGTGTCTGATGATGTTAACCATGAAAAGCTGCGTAAAAGCTGAAAAAAACTGAATAGCAGACGGCTCACGACAGTTCCCGTCTTGTTGTCTAATTTTTCCAAAGAAGTTTTCGAGTGTGTCCTGGTTAAGCCTTCTTGTAAACAAGTAACTATAACCTGCATTTTTAGTCTACTTCAATACTTGATACTGCTTTAATGCTTATCAAAAATCCTTTGATCAATTTCATTATCTTTATTATATCTCTACCACTCTGACGATTAATTACTAGCAGTCCAGAAAGGATACGTTATGTTTTTTCTGGAGTGTTTATTTGAAAATGTGCCTGATAAAATGCCCTTTTATATTTGTAATCATCATTAACTGTAGAAGAATTTAAAATATCGAACGTGTCATTCATTAGTTTAATAAATTTGGCGGTGCCTAAACTTTGTCTATATTGATTAAAGTACTAATGGTTACCGCGACTGTTCGGCTCAAAACTTATGTAGTGTACTTCACATGCATTTGTTCGAAATTATTTAGTCTGATATGTGATTCAGTTAATTTAAAAGCCCTTTTGTAATTTTGGCTTTTTTTGGCATTCAATTATCCTTTCAATATCTTCCCAAGATCCTACTTGTTTAGAACCATCAGTATCAGGAAAAATAAAATCGTATTTGATTAAGTTGTTTCGTAGTGACTTTATGAGATGTGGTATATCAAATATATAATAAATCTTTTGACCATTAACTAAAAATAATGGTTGGGATGTAGAAACAGATTTGTTTTTGGCCAGATTTATAAAATTTGAAACCTAGTTAGAAGTGAATACACGCACATTAAAACCAATTTCAAGCATCTGTGTTATTATATTTTCCAACTATGTGCCAAGATCTGTATAATTCTTACTTTGGCTCAAAAAACAGTATGCTAACGGTTGTTTCCAATTAGAGAACACTCCTCGTGGCATGACCGTAAAAGCTTGACTTCCTATTTCCTTTGTCTGTTTTTCGTTGATTTCTTGGAACCCAAACACTTTATCTTTGTTGATGATGCATTTTTAATGATATTTAATTCGGACCTATGATGCAATATTTTTCAGATTCAGTCAAGTTGCGAATCTTAGATTTCAAACAATTAATTACGTTGTCATCTAATTTTGTGCTTTTCTCGAAGGCTGCACGTCTTTGTAAAGCTCTTACACTAGGCAAACTAAGTGTTTCGGAGAGAACTCGATAAGCAACCGGACTAGCAAAATATATATTAAATGCAAACAACATATATTCTTGAACATATCGGTTTCCACGAAAGCTTCGTTTTACATTTTTTTTTAATGTCAATAATTTTTTTAAGTAAAGGCGGCATGTCCAATTCTTTGACAGTAACACGAATTTCTACTTGCGACTCGAGCGATCTCCGTTTTTTGCCTTCTGATTTTAATTCAGCTCGAAGCTTCCTTTTTTGAGGCGTATCTTCTGATAACATTTTATTTGTCTGCACTGATTGCAAAGTAGAGTTTCCAAATCATACTGCGCCGATATTTGTGAAGTACAAGAGCTGCATGTCAGTTTAATCTTAGTTTGAGTATATTTTGAGTCATCAGATGGCTTTTTCAACTGTGGTAGCGATAAAGTAGGAACAGCATATGTTTTAAATTTTCTTTTAAGGAAGTCCGACTTGTCGAAATTAATATCACATATAAAATAACATTTATGAAGTATGTTTGTCCTGGAAAAAACTTATTAAAATCACTTATTTTATTTTATTTATTATGGCCATATAATAAAGTCAAATGCCCTCTTATTTTAGACAATTCTTTTTGATCTTCTTAAATATCTATGACCTTCAGTTTAAATTTATATCTTTGCTGTACTTTTGAGTCGACTGGGTCTCTTAACAAATAATATAATGTTTGGTAATCAATAGCCAACACTACAAGGATACATCGTACAATCCCATCGACGTTCAAACAAAACAATGACTTTTAAGAATAGTTTGAAATTTAAAACTGCTCAGTGATATGTTTGAAGACATAAAATTATAGGTATTCATCAAATATATTGAGAATATAATAACATTATTTGCAAGAATACATACTTGGCTTACCTTGTTTTACCGAAAGGGAAACTAAAAAATCTCCGATATTTATTGATTTGTTTGTTTATTAAGCACCCGTACACAGAGCAATAACGGACTATTATATTGAATTATTATAAATAGTTAAAAATTAGGACTAAATTACAAAAGTTAAACTCAAGAAAAGATTGCAAAATCGAATAAATCACTAGCGCACGCAGCGAGCGGTAATCTAGGAATGCGGACTCTTGACCATACCCAAGCCCTGTCGCTTCCATACGGAGTAATAGACCTACCCTGTCGCTTCTTTACGGAGTAATAGTTAATATTCTTTGGTTCGGGTTTCCGGTCTCGATGTGCGGGGGATTCCCTGAGTCAAATAACGCGCGTATTACTCAGCCACCTTCGTCTTTCACACCATACATCAGTCATCGCTACTTGATCCAGAAACCATAAATACAACAATAAACTGAAGACAAAGGATCATTAGACATTAATATCGAAATTATAATTACTTTTCCTTTTGATATAAAAGGGGTTCATCCATATGACGAACCACTTCTTGATTAGCACTACCTTTGATAGCACTACTCTTTGTTTAGCTTCATTGTTTGTTTAATCTTGATAGTCATAGTACAATTAGAACTTAAATCATTTTAATATTATATAAACTGTAAACTGTATTCACATCTAAGCTGTTCTGCTATTATAAATAAATTTTATTACGACAAATATTGTGTTTTTAAAAACGCAACCGCTCCCGCGACCGTCGTAATTGGCGCAGTCGGTAGGATACTTCAAACAGTTCAACAGCAGCGCATCTGATGCTGCAATCGTGACTGGTTCGTCTCAACGATTCATTAAAGTGCAACTACAACACAGCAGCGAAACGGCATGAAGACAACAGTACAGTAAGTGATCATTTTTGTTTATTGCCAAATAGCAATCCTTTCTATTTTACCTAATTCCTGTTCTAATTGTACCACAAATAAAGTCGTGTTGTCGATTGTTACGAATAGTTTGATCCAATAAATTGATCATTTCTAATTAGTACAAGTAGGCACACTGACACAACATAAATACATTTATACAAACATATAAATTTATTAACATAAAGCAAAATGGAGGATATCGCTCTATATAACGCAGCTCTAAAAATAGTTCCGCATTTTGACGGTAACCCCAACAAACTTTACCTCTACATAACAACTGGTGAAGCTATACTCAAACAATACTACAACCCTAAAGAGCCGACGTGTCTCCAAAACACCATCATATTAAATGGAATTGTTGGGAAGCTCGAAGGAAAAGCTGAGGAGATTGTTAACATAAACGGTGCCGAAACCTGGACCGACATAAAATTAACATTAATACAGAATTTCGCCGACCAAAGGGACGAAAATTCCTTAAACAGAGATCTGTAAACACTAAACAAAAAGAACACGAATCTCCACAAACTTATTATGAACGATGTCTTAATTTACTAAACACTATAACAAATTACGTTGACATTCATGAAACGGATGAAAACCTCCGTACATGCAAAAGAAAATTTTTCACAAGTCAAACACTTCGTACATACCTAGCAGGTCTAAAAGAACCATTAGGCTCTACGATAAGAGCAATGCGACCAGATTCGCTACCCCTCGCCTTACAATACGTAAAGGAGGAGGAAAACATAAGTTACTCACAAAAGAAACTAATGGAACATAGAAAAACTTTTAATAATAATAATAATAGTAATAATATTAATCAAAAACAACATAATCAACCTAATCAATCTAATCAACCTAACCAACAAAAACAACACTTTCCACAAAAAGCACATTCATATACTTTCAAAAATAATAAAAACCAACAATTTAGACAAGATAGACCTGGGCCAAGTAAGCAACAGCCCTGGCATCAACAGAAACCAACCCCTATGAGTGGTTTATCTCATAGCTCTTTTAATAGAAACCCTCAAAAAACTAATTATTTCAAAAACACTGGTCCTTCCCCAAATTATATTGCAGAAGAACTGCATCATAACTCACTAGCTACTGAAGATGATAGCCTAGAACCCGAGGATATAATAGAGTATCCCTATAATCCACGAATCCGACAATCAGAATATAGAACAAGAAAATTTTCCAACAGACTTAGACCCAGACGAAGACCCATAGTAGAGATTAACTCTCATAATCAAAAAAGATTACCATATTTACAAATTAATAACCCATCTTTAAAACTATTAATCGATACAGGGGCAAACAAATCATTTCTTGCATCCAAAATTATAAAAAAATACTTTAGTAACTTTCCTATAAAATACGACCCTTTTTCAATAACAAATCTACATTGCACAACTAGAAATAAATACTCGATAAAACTACCCGCATTTCAAGAGTTCGGTACTCAAGAAAATTTCAAATTTTACATATATAAGTTCCACGATGTATTCGATGGCCTAATTGGACTCGATATATTAGAGAAACTAAAATGTAAAGTTGATCTATATAATAAAATTCTAATAACAACCGATACTAATATCCGAATAAAAATAATAACTTATTCGAAAAAACCATTCACTCTAATTCTACAGAAAAAATAAAAATTCCGGTAACTATTAAAGAAGGAGAAATTTTTATCCCAAAAACATTTATAAAACGATGTTACATACCAGACACCATCACAACTTCTAAAGACAATCACGCAATCATCCAAATTCACAACCCTACACCTAACGATATTATATTAAGTCTTGTCACACCTATAAAAGCCCAAATTATAAAGAAAAATTTTGATATATTTAAGTTCGAAGAACATTGTACAGAACAACCAATAGATATTGAAAATCTATTGAGACTATCACATTTAAATTCAGAAGAAAAAAACATTCTAATTAAAACGTGTAAAAAATTCAAAGACATATTTTACTATGAGAATTCCCCATTAACTTTTACAAACAAAATCAAACATCCAATCAAAACAACGGATGAACTCCCAGTCTATGCTAAAACTTATCCCCCCTATGCACATAAAAATGAAATTAATAGACAAATTAATTCCATGCTAGAACAAAACATAATTAGACATTCCGACTCACCATGGTCATCTCCAGTTTGGATAGTTGACAAAAAACTAGACCAATCCAACAAAAAGAAATGGCGATTAGTCATCGATTATCGCAAATTAAATGAAAAAACAATTAATGACAAATATCCCATTCCAATTATAACTGACGTACTTGACAAGTTAGGACGCTGTCAATACTTTACCAACCTGGACCTTGCCAGTGGATTCCATCAAATTGAAATGGATCCACAAGATATCAAAAAAACAGCTTTCACAGTCGACAATGGTCATTACGAATTTTTACGTATGCCATTTGATCTTAAAAATGCACCAGCTACATTTCAGAGAGTAATGGATAACATACTCAGAGGTCTCCAAAACTCCATTTGTCTCGTATATCTTGATGATATAATCATTTTTTCAAGCTCACTTCAAGAACATATCGTTAATTTAGAAAAAGTATTTCAACGCCTCCGAGAGTCAAATTTCAAAATTCAGTTGGACAAATCCGAATTTTTAAAACGAGAAACTCCGTATTTAGGACATATTATAACCCCAAAAGGAATAAAACCTAACCCAGACAAAATAAAGGCAATAAAAAAATATCCGATTCCTAACACAACTAAAGAAATTAAAGCATTCCTTGGACTTGTAGGATACTACAGAAAATTTATCCCAGATTTCGCAAAGATTACAAAACCACTAACCTCATGTTTAAAAAAAGGAGCAAAAATTAAACACTCAGAAGAGTTTATCAAAAGTTTCGAATCATGTAAAGAAATGTTAGTAAACGATCCCATTTTACAATACCCTGATTTTAATAAGGATTTCCTTTTGACTACGGACGCATCTAACGTAGCCATTGGCGCCGTACTCTCACAAGGAGTAATAGGTTCCGATAAACCCATAGCTTACGCATCACGTACCCTAAGTGAAACAGAAACCAGATACAGTCCCATAGAGAGAGAACTATTAGCAGTCATTTGGGCAACCAAATATTTCCGACCATAGTTTCACAATCATAACAGACCATAAACCTTTACAGTGGTTGTATTCCCTCAAAGAACCAAATTCCAGACTAGTTAGATGGAGATTAAAGCTGGAAGAATTTGATTATAAAGTTATATATAAAAAAGGCAAACTAAATTCCAATGCCGATGCTCTCTCTCGCGTAGAAATAAATAATAATAATGATAATACATTAACAGAGATAACTACATCCGATGAAAACATGGCGGACGACAATCTGTCCTTAATAGCCAATTTAACTGATTTACCCCAATTATCCGATCTTGAAGACATAATCCCCGATCAACAAACAGTCCATACTAATATAGAAAATCCAATTTTAGACATCGCTATATCAGAACTCCCATTAAATCGTTTTAAACGACAATTAAAAATAACTTTCGTACATAATTGCCCTGCAAAAATCAAAATAATAAATGTATTTCCCAACAGACAATTAATTTTAATACAAATAAACGTTAATAATATAGAAAATGAAATAATTCAATTATTTAAAGAAAAAATAGAACCAAATAAAGAATATGCAATATTACTATCTAATGAAGAATACATACCGCTAATCACATCAACACTTCAAAAAACCTTCAAAAATTCATCATATAAACTCATACTCTGTAAAACTGAACTAATAAATATAACTAATACAGACGAACAATTTAAATTAACCAAAAATTACCACGAAGGAAAAAACAATCATAGAGGAATTTCGGAAACTGAACAACAAATTAAACGTAATTATTATTGGACTAACATAAACAAAACGGTAACAGATTTAATTAATAGATGTGAAATTTGTAACAAAGCCAAATATGAAAGAAACCCGAACAAGCAAATAATGCAAATAGTCCCCATACCTAATAAACCTTTCGAAGTAATCCACATGGACACTTTTACAGTAGGAAAAAATAAATACCTAACCATAATTGATTCTTTTTCCAAATACGCACAAGCCTATTATTTAGAAGCACCAACAGCTATTAATGTAATCAATTCCTTATTAATTTTTATAACACACCTTGGCGTACCACTTAGTATTATAATGGACCAAGGAACAGAATTTAAGAATTTATCAATTAACGAATTTATGGATTTGCACAAAATTGAAGTACACTATATTACAGTAAACCATCCTCAATCTAATGGAATGATTGAAAGATTTCACTCAACTTTACTAGAGCATCTGAGAATACTTAAACAAACTAAACCAAATGCCCTAATAAATGAACTCATACTTTACTCAATATTCGGATACAATAATACAATCCATACTACCACAGGCAAAAAACCATTAGAAATAATTAATGGACATATTGACAATAGAGACCCTTTTGACCTAAATATACAGAAACTTTATATACAAAATTATACAGAAAATCACAAAAACTTAATGAAAATACTTTACACAGAAATAAATAAAAAATTATCCGAAAACCAAATTTCCACTATAATTAGACGAAAAACGTAAGACATAAACTTCAGCCAAGGTATGTAGTACAAAAAGTAACTGAAAATAAAAACATAAAAATAATTAATGAGAAGGGACAAGAAATACACAAAAGTAATATCCGTAAACCTAACACTAAATCCTTGTTACAGGATCCTACTCCTAATAACGCTAACATTGGCAGAAGAGATTAAAATTACTACACTTAATAACAACCCGGGAATATTACCTTTCAAAATAGGAAACCTAAAACTAACTGACCACACATTTCTTCACTATTATGATATTGAAGCCCTAAAACAAAAAATAGAAATAATAGAATCACAAATTAACGCATTAACGCGAATCCATAACCCACAATACACGACGTATTTTGAACCGCTTAATAATCACATAATTAATCAATTAAAAATAATTAAAGATAAATATAATTAAATTAGCAAAAACAGAATTCGAAGCGGATTAATAAACGGTTTGGGAACCATAATAAAAGACATTACAGGAAATTTATAGATAGATATTACGACGAACAGATTAACATTTTAAAGAAAAATGAAAATTTATCATATTATAAAATAAACAATAACCTAAGTTTCACTAAAATATTAATAGATGAATTTAATAAAACCATGAAAACAATAGAAGATAACCAAATAAAAATTGAATTAAAAACAAATGAAATAATCAGAAATATAAATTTAACAAATATAATATTATCCGAATTCATCAACTTAAATAATCTGTATAGCCTCACTAGAATAAATATGCAAATAGTTTCAGAATCAATGAACAGCATAAAAAATGCAATCGCGTTCTCACGCCTCCATATTGCTCACCATAGCATGCTACCCATTTCAAGTATACAATTTATTTCAAAAATAATTAAAGGAAAATATTCAAACAAACAACTATTATTAGGAAATCACGCTAATATCAGAGATACATACGATATTCTAGAAATTGGATCTTACTATTCTAAAAATATGATAGTATTTGTGGTCAAATATCCTATAGTCCATCAAGACGACTACACCTTTACCACTTATATCCCATACCAAGCCCTAATCATACCATAATTATCCCAACCAAACCCTATTTGGCTATAAACGAAAGGGCACATTTGTACCTGGATAACACCTGCAAGAAGATTAAAGATTTGCACTACTGCGACAACATCAACCTCGTAGAGACTTACCAACATCCTGACTGCATACAAAATATAATAACACGTCAAGAAATAATTCCTGCTTGCCAGCACACATTAATAGAAATAGATTCCGATATTATAGAAAAACTTGATGACCGAAACTACCTGTTGATATTTCCTAAACAAACGAAAATTACAAAAATATGTTCAAAAGAAGACCACACTTACGTTCAAGGAACTTACTTAATGGAACTGCAGCATTATCACAAAGAACAATAAAATTTACAATCTACAAAATAAGTCAATTGGACAACCCATCAAACTATTAACATTCAAGATGATGAACAACACTATACAAAATAAATTGAGCCCGCTAAAATTACAAAGTCTACCTCTGAATCAAATCCATCAACTAAGAGGATTATTAAAAGAAGAAAAACTATTGAACAATACGGACAACAATAGTCACGTATTTTGGAATATACCAACCTACCTCATAATTGTCTGCATCATTTTATATATAATATTCCATAAAAGGATATTAAATTACTTTAAAAGGACTCCACATAAAAATATAGAAATTCCAGAGGAAGTCGTCAAGCCATTCTTCACACAAGGTAAAGAAGAGGCCTGCCGCTCATGAGGGAGGTATTACTCAGCCACCTTCGTCTTTCACACCATACATCAGTCATCGCTACTTGATCCAGAAACCATAAATACAACAATAAACTGAAGACAAAGGATCATTAGACATTAATATCGAAATTATAATTACTTTTCCTTTTGATATAAAAGGGGTTCATCCATATGACGAACCACTTCTTGATTAGCACTACCTTTGATAGCACTACTCTTTGTTTAGCTTCATTGTTTGTTTAATCTTGATAGTCATAGTACAATTAGAACTTAAATCATTTTAATATTATATAAACTGTAAACTGTATTCACATCTAAGCTGTTCTGCTATTATAAATAAATTTTATTACGACAAATATAAATATGTGTTTTTGAAAACGCAACCGCTCCCGCGACCTTCGTAATTCGCTATATCACTGTAGTATGCGATGGACATCAAACGTGTATAGTTTTCTATATGTAGAAGATCTTATCTTGTCTTATCTTATCTTTACGATGTATATAGATCACTGGCTCATTTATCACACCAAGTATTGTGCACGTCCACTCTCGCCGAGTTCCGTTGTGCAGAGGTGAGGGGTATTTATTGTCACCGGTAAAAATACTCGATATCTCAGATCAAAATACATACTTGGTATGCGAAATACAAAATACTTGGTATCGTAAATACTTGTATGCTATGGCCGACCGGACGTTCGTACAATGGTTACTTTATAGTCGGACTGCGGCTAATACCCCTCTTTGTCAAGCTAGCTATAGCTATTTCACTCTCGCTCTTTTATATTTAAAACGTGTATAAAATAAGGGACAAACTGAATATTTAAATACTCGTAAGTCGTAATACTTTTTTTAGGTTAAATTCTAATTTCGTCATTATGTCCATGAGAAAGTTCAATGCCCTATAAGAGTATTTTACAGACTTGGCTGATGATTATTTTGTTTTTCGCAATATTTACAACACTAAATTGTCATTAAAAACAGCGACATTTAATTTACGGAAATATTTCAATAGAAAACATTCAATTTAACAATAATTAATCCGAAATAATTTGCTTGTTCCGAGCATCTTTCTAGGTTAGTTAAAAAAATTGGCTAAAATAAACAGGGCAAAAATTTTTTTTTAAATAATGTGGTCCATTTTTTAAAATTAATAGTTATTATTGTAAATTTATTAAATATGCTATCAAAATGACTATGCTAAATGAATCATTTAGTTACCAGTCCTAAGCCTGGAGCCATAAATATTTGTTAGTATGAAACAATAATGAACACTGTATTTTATTAAAAATTATAGGAATTCCTGCCAATTTTAGTTATAAGAAATAAGGGATATGAGCATTGAACCCTTCATAATAGGTTACAATTAAGATTTATTTTACGTCTCCCGCGACCGTAAATTTATAGCCATTTGTAATATGGTCTTCTCACAACGGAATTACGCCGCCCATACTCGTCGAGTATTTTGTCACCGATATTTTATATTACTCGTACTCGTCGTACTCAGTATCTCAAAATACTTGTATAACCCAAGTCTACTGTCGTATGACTGCCGGCGCGTGACCTCACACTTGTGCAAGTGAGACAGTGTGTGTGTCTATTACGCAGATACACTAATGTATATACACTACATTCCTTTCTTATTAATGAAATTATATAATTGAAGAGTTTAGTTTAATCATTACGGCAACCTTGTAAATAACGATCAGTTAATTCACACTTTTTCTCGTTCGTTCATTTTAATCGTTCGTTTGAGTATTCATGTGACTTTGATCTCCGATAATCCTTCGAATAATCTTCCAGTATCTTTGAGCATATCACCTACGGTCGTAATATTTGCACTGTTTGATAATTCCTCACAGTCACATTCTCACCTCTGGATAGATATACGAAATGAGGTTAAGGGATGAAGCTACATGGAAGTTTGTTTGCTTCCTCCATCTCCTTATCTCCTGATGATATTTCTGAATCTTTAGCTTTTTTTCTGGTTCCCATACTAAATATGGGAAATTTGTGTCCGTTTTACTTTTTGACGAAAAGCTCTAATGCCATTTTCCTCTTACACAGTGTTATAAATATATATTTATACATTTTATCCTTTATTTTGGCTAATCTTGAGACATTTTAATATATCTGTTTGGTGTTGTATTTTACCGTATACTAAGCAGAGTCGAGTAGCAGATGTACTAATTGTTGACCACTGATAAATATTTAATTTTCAACAATCCTCCTTTGAGTGCCTAACTTTTTTGTAGGTGTACTTGGCAGTCCTATCCTTTACAACTTTTTACCACCATCTTAATTTCTTTATCAATCCTCGATCACTAGACCTTAGACCGTAATCTTCTTCATAGCTACTATTTGATGACTTTCATAATATCCGTTTTCTGAATGTACGATGTTGTTTTCATAAAAACGTAATTACGACACACATTTTCCCAAATTTGTAACTTCCAAATTACATTCAGAGGTAGCAATTACGTCTCACAAAGATATTTAGTGACATCTTGCCAGTTGTACTAATTTTAAAGAACTTGTTCGTGGAAACATAGTTCATTTTTAAATATCTTGCAGTTTTTCACTAAGTCTTCCCATTAATTGCCGTAAATTCCTTTCCTCATACACGTTATTTCACCATTACTATTAGTTTCCTAAATGCATGGTCTTCGTCGTCTAGTAATCGTAACGGCCGGTTTGAGTGCTCACATAATAGTGACAAAGTATCTGCAATATTAGACTTCCCCGGTTTATATTTCACATTGTAACGGAAAGCTTGTAGCCGTAAAACCCATCTTTCACCACGAGCGCAGGGTTTTGATTTGAGACTAAATAAGAACTCAAGCGGTTTATGATCCGTATTAGGTGAAATTCCTTTCCAAAAAGAAAAATGTTAAAATGTTCGATACATTAGAGCTAGAGCTTCCTTCTCTGTTTGACGACTTCCTTTCGCATTCTGTCGGCGTCCAATTCCTAAAGGCAATAATTTTTGGTCCCTTTTTTGGAGCCTGCACTAGAATCGCTCTTAGTCTCATGGGGCTCGCGTCTGCCATCACTTGCGTTTTATTTTTAATATCATATTAGCCTAAAGTTTTAATCTTCGATAATGTCTTCTTCAACTTCATAAATACATCAATCACTCTGTTTTTCTGCCCAATAATTTTCATATTCGATTTCCTTTCATTTTTATTCATTTTCATCCTTAACAGCAAATTTAATGGCTCCATTCTTGTAGCCAAGTTGGGGATACATTTGTTTAGGTAATTTACTAAATCGAGAAAAGTCTGCAATTTTTCAACACTCTTGGCGATTCTAAATTCAGACATGCTCTCAATAAATTTGGGCAACGGTTTTTTACCCCTTCCGTAGTTAGGTGATGACCCAAAAATTTATTTCTTTCGCTTTGTAAATACACTTACCTTCACTCAGAAAAACATTATTTTCTTTTAAGTCCTGTAACACCTTCGACAGTCGCAAATTATGTTCTGTTGTGCTACTTCCGCAAACCAAAATATCGCAAATAAAGTTCATTACGTCTTCGCATCAAACCAGCATCTTTTCAAGAATTTTCTGAAAAAGTTCCGGTGAACATGTAACTCCAAATATTAAATGGTAATGAGTTGTTCTCTCTTAATATGGCTGCATTAGCGAGTCACATAAATATGCATAAACGTACTTCTCCATGATCCTTAAGTATAGATACAAGGACTTTTTACCTCTTCAATTATATCTAGGTCCATTATATTTTTGAAAAGGCTTGTGTGGTTTCAGTTCAAATTGATTAATGTCAACTCCTAATATCAAAACCCCTAATTTTCTTTGCTGTATCTTTTCCTAGTAAATTCCTCGATCCATTTGCAATAACATAGATTGTGCTCCAATACATTTTACCGTTCGTCTTAATGGCTGCCTCAAAAGGACCTTTGACCTCTAAAGACTACCATAAGCTAGTAAGGTCTTATTTGGTTCTTTCACTTACTTGTAGTAAATTACTTTATTGTTTTTTTCCTAATGTTTCCAAATTTTATCTGTTAAATGATTTAATTTACAGTCCGAATCAATTTCACCAATGTCACATTTTTTGTTGCGTCTCGGTTCACGTTAAAATATATTGAATGTCTTCGTGGTCTGAAGAATTTACTGTAGTTTCTTTTCTGCTCTTTTTGTAATCATCCTATTTCTTTTTTGTTTTTATTCTAACTTCCTTTTTCGTTGAAACGATTTTGTTCTACAGCATTGCTGATAGTGCCTTAGTTTCCTACAATCGCTACATTTCTTTGTTTTGCAGCGCATGATGAATCTTAAGTAGTATGTGTGGTATTTCCACATCTAGTACATTTACGCGTTCTTCTTTCGCCATCCGTTTTCATTCCTATTCTTCCCCAGTTAGAAGTTTTCTTTTCTTGTGTATCTAATTCTGTTTATTTCATTACTTTCAGGTTTTCCTTTGTTTTTATAGATTTCTAACTGGTGGTTTACAACCTCTAAAGTATTTATTTGCAACTGTAATTACTTTGTCCAATGAAGCTTCGTCCCCCATATTTAAAATCTTTTTGCGTAACTCCGATGATAACCCTCCTTCAATTATTTGATCAATAATGTGTTCCTCCGATTGATAGAACTATACATTTCCTGGCCTGGTCTCTGAGCTTGATTAGAAATTTTTCAAAATTCTCATAGTCTTCCTGTTTAATAAAACTAAATATATATCTTTCATATATTTTATTTTGTTTGGGAAGAAAGTAATCATCGAGTTTATTAATATCAACTTCGAAAATATTAACGCCTTCGAGATTAAATTAACGTGGTAGTGGTAATTGATTTGCCATCATGGGTCGTTCGGGGTAACCCGAAAATACATCCAATTGAATGACGTCGAAACTCAAAATACATCCAATTGAATGGAAGTCCAAACCTTTAATTTAATGAAAGTCATTTTATTATTTTTAGTATCAACATCCAATTGAATGGAAGTCCAAAACCATCGATTTAACGAAAGTATATATTTTTTTAAATACATCTAATTGAACGGAAGTCTAAACCTTCAATTTAAAGAAAGCCATTTTATCATTTGTTGTATCCACATTCAATTGAATGGAAGTCCAAAACCATCGATTTAACGAAAATATGTTATTTTTTAAATACATCCAATTGAATGGAAGTCCAAACCTTAAAACTGAATGCAAGTCACTTTTCTTCTTTTTTTCGTCTCAAATTTAGTGAAAGATCAAAATAAAGAAATACCGGAAATCGCGATTATGCTAATAATAAAATCCATACTCGTCGCAGAAATGCTAATCCCACTTCAAAATTATCACGTACACTGCAAATAAGAAAAGAAAATTAAAGTTTTATTTTTTAATTTTATTTATTTACCTATTTTTACAATTTGACTCAGTTTGAGAAGAATAAAAAAATGTCTGACATAGCCCATTAAATTGTAAGTATAACCCTTTCAGCGAATATGAATTCTATGTAGTCTTTCTACTACTCTTAACCATACATATCTTAACCTAAAACTGCTTTGATATGTCCCTACCTCTGGCAAATAAACATTACCACAGACAATGAGTACATTGAAGTTAAAGTTTGTACGTTTTATCTAAAATTCCACGTAATGGCACGTTTGCCATGTACACATGAACCGCAAACCATACATTGAAGTACGAAATTCGCTTGGTAATTAAATACGTTTTAATTTTCATAAATATGTGATGGATATAAACCAAATATTCAGGGCGAGCCACGTGCAATTGCCTATAGCACTGCGCGCCACTGATAGGACTAGATCATATCCTTGTCTTCGCTGAACGTAGATACAGTCCAGTAAGTTCACTTTATTTCGATTGTTTACTTTATTCGAAGGGTAATATTTGATTTTTCAACAATATAAATATTACATTTATTTTACTTGTTTAACACGTCAATCATTTTAGTTTTGTGTTATTTCGATCTAAGTAAATCGATTTATGCCGCTCATGAAACCTTATTGGATTCAGTATTATAAAAATATGTGTCAGGTGTTATTTTGTATATACTAAATATATATTATATTTCTAGTATATAAATATTTCATGTACCTATATAGCATGTCAAACCAATTTTATTAATTTCAGGTAAACATCCAAGTAAATCGCTGACAAACATCATTTCAATTAGTAATCTAATCATTTTTGAGCATTTTTTGCGATAGTGTCAGCAAACCTGACCTAACATTTTCGCTGCAAACTGACAGTTTTAAAGTGGTTTCCGCTAATAAATGCAAGAAACAATATATGTATTTATTGTTATCCTCTATTAGATTTATGCGGATAGTAAATAAGCCCATAAACATAAATTGGACAAATAGTTTGTAATCGACATTTCCTTCCCATATTCTAAAAATAATTAATAATTCCATCTACAATAAATAATAATTCAATAGTATAATATTCACTAACCTTTATCCTCGTCGCCACTTGTAGAAGACCTTGTCTTTGCCGGCGCGTGACCTCACACTTGTGCGAGTGAGACAGTGTATGATGTATCTATTAGGTAGATACTAGACTTGGGCGATACGAGTATTTCGAGATACTTAATACGACGAGTACGAGTATTATAAAATATCGTTTTATAATACTCGTACTCGATTTTTTAATGAGACATTTTAATTTTTTTCTAAATGAGACATTTTAAATAAAATTCAGTGTTTCATTTTTCCTTCATACTAACATAAATATTTATGTCTCTAGGCATAGGACTGGTAACTAAACGATTCATTTGGCATAGTCATTTAGATAGAGTATTTAAAAAATGAATCACGTTATTTACAATAATTACCCATAATTTAAAAATGGATCACGTTATTAAAAAAAAATTTTCTTTTAATTTTGCCATCACTATTTTTGCTTAATTCAGTTTGAAATCACCTCACATGTTTGGTTCTTTGATTCGTTTATACTTTTAAGTTTTGTTTTTCATAGTCGTTATGTTAATTTTAATAAAACTTTCGTTTTAAAAATAATTATTAATTGTGATTGCCTTTGCTTGAATATGGACTTAGAGTTTAAACATTTTGTTGAAAAATAAAATTTGTTCTAATTTTCTATGACCTAGACTAGTACGTCTTTCATTCAAAATGTTCCCTGCTGCCGAAATTCTTTCACAAGGCGCTGATGTAGCCAGAGCATTCATTTTATTAATCACCAATTTAGCAAGATTTGGGTAAACGTCTTGGTTATTCTTCCCGCTAGGATCTAAACTTATTTCTGAAAAAAAACTTTGTTGCATTTCCAGCTTCTGTATGTTTATATTGATGGAAGGCGCCAGATGCAGATAATGTAGTAAGATGTTCCGAATTAATTATCGTTACAGTTGGATGTTTTCTATTCAAATGCTTCTTTAAATTAGATGTAGCTGTTTTCAATGATAATTTAGTTTTGTAAATATTACAAGAAACAAAATAATCACCCAAGTTTGTAAAATACTCCCATACAATATTGGACTTTCTTGTGGACATATTGTCTAAGTTAGAATTTAACCTAATTAACAGTCAGTTTATTATATACACTTACAATATTTACACTACAAAGGAATAACACTCAACTGTTCCAATAGAAAAACAAAAAATCATTAGACGCAAACAACACCATGAAACTCTTTTCAAAATATTCGTACTTGTCGTATTGAGTAAATATTTGTTCGCGAACTGCGAAGTATGAAGCAATACTTAACGCGATAAGTAAAACTAGTATACAAGTATACTCGTATTACATACTTTAAAAGTATTTCGAGTTACGAGCATTTAAATATTCAATTTGTCCCTTATTTCATATACGTTTTAAATGTGAAAGAGCCAGAAAACCTGAGTACAATATGCGTGAGTGAAATAGCTAGCTAGCTAGACAAAGAGGGGTAGAGTTGTGCCGCAGGCCGACCATAAATTAACTATTGTACGATCGTCCGGTCGGCCATAGTCCATACCACACAAGTATTTACGATACCAAGTATTTTGTATTTTGTATACCAAGTACGTATTTCGATCGGAGATATCGAATATTTTTACTGGTGAAAATAAATACGCCTCACCTCTAGTAGATACACTAATGTACATACACTACACTACAATTCTCCGAGCGTTTCTATTTGATACTTGTTTAAAATTTGTTTGAAGTTATTGAAACTGGATTACTACTATGCCATCTAAATGAGACCGTGGATAATAGCGAAGTGCAGGAAAAAAGTGAAAAAGACAATAACAATGGAGGTTAAATCTATGATTTTAAAACTTAAAGATCGCGGTTTATCCATCACTATTTTCGAGACTCTAGGATACATTCAAATATTATATTAATACAATTATTCTTGGATCTTTACCATTTTCGAATTTTTTATTTTGTATTCTAAATTGATTGTCATCGAAACAATAACTGCGGGGCCGTCTTTTGTCATGAAAATAATTTTGATTCTCGTTTTATGGATAAGTTCTATACATTATTTCACTATATTTACCCAGGAGCATAAAGCTAGTCTTTGTCGATGTATATTTTTGCTTAATACTTCCAACTGATCATAGCTTCGTTATTTGTCCAACAAAGAGGTCAAGCACCTGCAAATTGTAAAACGATTAAATGATTTATTGAAATTGAATAAGATTTAACAAATCCCTTGAATTCTATAAAATCTATAATTCCTCATCTCACATTTGTATTTTAATTAGACAGCCCATTCAGGAACAAAATAAAAAAAGTTAAAATTTTAAAATTTCTGTCCTTTCCCGAATTGTCATGAGTATATACAGTCGCTTATTTTTGTGCAATGATAAATTTTTTCATTTGTTACATATATTATTCAAACAACGTATAGGTACTTCAAAATTGTATCATTACTAAGTTTATTTACTTTTTAATCTGGCTCACGAAATGTATAAATAATAAACTATATAAATTTGATTTTATAATTAATATTCAAAATTAACTGCTTTAAAATGTGAAAGTTCAATCTTATTGAGGTAAAAGTCTTCAAACATATTGACGTTATCGATATTACGCGATAATAACATGAAGTGTCCAGCGCTAGTGACGCATACCGGCCACAAAACAATAATATGCTCTGTGATACGGCACGATAATCTTTGAGAAAATGTTGTACCGTGAATTGAGTTTGTTTTCTCTGCAAGTTGGCTTGAATTATATTTCATCGTTTTGTATTACAGCAAAGAATAAATCAACTCATCATTTTGGAAAAATAAATAAAGGAAGAACGCATTCAATATTTATGTAAAAGAAAATTTTGGAAAAGTAGAATTAATTAACTTGTTAAGAAAGTTGACAAAATTACATAATAAATGTCCTACATTAAATAATTTGTACTCTGAATAATACGCTAGAGACGCCCATCTCAGTAACAACTGTTAAAAGACGACTTTTGTCTGTGCGTTAAGCTACCAAAAAACCAAAGCTAACAATTCGACACAAGAATAATAGACTAGAGTGGGCAAAGACGCATAAAAATTTCAGATTTTCGGATCCAATAGACGTGTGTTTGTCCGCCGTTCAAAAGAAGAAAGGGCTTCCGAAGTCTGTACAGTACCGAGAACAGTACAGATGCTGGTACATTGAGAACTGAACAGTACAGATACTGGTAATGTGATGGTTTGGGGCTGTTTTGGAAACAATAAACCCGGAAATCTTGTGAGGATAACCGGAAAACTAAACAAAGAAGGTTATTTAAAAATCCTTCAGGACTCAGCCATACCCTGTGGACTGAATCTTATTGGTTTTGAATTCACTTTTCAGCAAGACGATGACCCCAAACATTCTTTTAAACTGTGCCAGAACTTTAAAAAAATAAGATGAAAAGATTTTAAAAATCATGCAATGGCCATCACAGTCACCGGACCTTTCTCCAATCGCACTTGTTTGGGATGAACTCGATAGAAGGGTGAAAAATAATTCTCCTACGAGCTCAGAGCATTTATGGCAACTATTAGAAAGCGAATAGAACAAGTTAGATGAAGGTTATTTTAGGAAATTCTTTAACAGAATGCCTAAAATATGCGCGGAGATAATAAAAGCAAAAGGTGGACACTTTGATGAAGCTAAAACTTAATTAATTTTTACATTTTATGTTAATTTTATATTTTGTTTAAGTTAGTTCTTGTTTAATTTTTCATTTGTTATCAATAAAAGTAATTGAAAATTGGTTAATTTTGTTTTATTTCATTTTACCTTGCTGCTTCCAAACTTTTGGATGGTAGTTGATATTTAATGTCGATTTATTTTTAATATAAGTTCTTGTAAGAACCTATCTCCTGAATATTATATGGATATGTATGAAAGAATGTGTGTCGACTCACGTCGATTGGATTTACGGCGCAAATTTTCTGGACCTGAACATGCCGTAAGTACGAGGACTGTCAGTACTCTTAAATGTTTATGTATGTCTATGTGTGTACGTAATCCACCTAGTGCGAGTTCTACTCATACGTAACAAGTTTTTTATATGTGGAATCGCGTAAACCATCAAACTATCCAGTTTTTATTGAAAATTTGATAAAATAATTAATATCATTGTAATACGAAAACATTAGGACAATAAGGGTTGTTGCATATCTAATTATATTATATATTTATATAATATATTCAGTAGTAAATTAGGTTTAATGATTCCTTCTGTTGTACTGATGGTTGTAATTAAAAAATAAAATTAATTACTTCCCTAATGGAATCGGCTATGACGGAAAAACATTTGATAAACTTGATGTACCTACTGATGAGGCGTAAATTCAGTATGCATACGGAGCATACACATGCGACCGCCGCCCCGCGACGGGTTTATTGGACACTCATTCTCTTTTCCTCTATAAAAAAGTTATTTACCTCTCTCCCGAGAAACAATTCTCCACTACGACACTGTCACTGCTACTTGAACTTTTAACCTTTATTAAAAATACGCGAAAACATTTCTTAATTCACATAACAACACACCAGTTGAGGATACGTGACCATGGAACTCGTACGGTTCTTTCTTCATTTCACAGCGTATTTTGTATGCATCGTTTTAATAACGAGTTTAGTGTATGGTGAGATTTATTTTATTGTTAATCTTGTTCTCTTAATTTCTAGAACCGTGCGCTTGTAAGATCGTCGTGTCTCTTCTAGTTTTATTAAGTATCCATAAACATTTAAAAGTTCATAGTATTTAAATTTAACCACTTACATTTCTAATATTATTTATTATCAAGTAAATATATTGTCTAGTGTATTTTTCACAGGCGCGTGAATGTCATAATTTTTTACAGAATTTATTTGCATTATTTTCATCCGCTTTATCCCACATACAACTGTTAAACAACACTTACTCATTTAACGGAACAATATCGCTTTTTTAAACACGTAAAATGAAATAGGTACGTTACTGTAATAATACGAAATGCTATTTCACACCGCATCTCTTGCACGCTCACTCACACGTTCACTGGTTTATGTAATTACGTAACACATGACGTATATTTTAGCAATGACAGTAGCATGAGTAGCAGTTGGAAACTCACAGTCGTTAGCACGACACCGGTTTCGCCGACACGACCTGTCAAATGTTAAAACGCATTCATATATTTCACACGATATTTTTTTCCTTCTCTTTTTGATTACATATACTATGTATAGTTGTACATATATGTATATCTTATTGCAATACATTTTAGAGTCTGTTAAAAATACTTTTTAATTTTCATGCAATAAAATATTTCTCAAACTCACTTGTTTGGGAACATTTAAAGTTTCGATATTATCACGTTCAAGTAAACATAGTGTTATATATAATAAAACAGTTGAAACGAGTAACTTCGCAAATTTCATATTTTTGTAAAATTAATGTACGTAGAGGTGTTTGGTGTCGAACATTTCTTGTTTTTAATTTTTAACCGGCTACGCAAAAACCATTAAAGGAATTGTAATGGTATTTTCACTAGAATAATTCCTAGGATACAGAATAAAATATACTTATGCAGTTTTTAATCCCAATTGAAAATATCCCTCTTGACCCAACTAACCTAACTTTTAAAATAATCAACTAATTTGCATGCAATTTTCATTGCAATGTTATATATAGAATGTATTATATTCTGGATGTGAAATTTTTTAGTGAATATGAAAAAAACCAACAATTTTTTCATCGTAAACCGATATCAATATGTTTACAAGGTCATATTCCACTGCTTCCAGGAAAACAGAATTTTAAAAGTGATAAGAAAGTTCTTTCAATATTAAATATCAGTAATGTTGGCATAACGTCATATTGGCAGACTACATATTGGCATAACGTCACCTATGTGTTTGTTTGGCTTAAGTTAGGGAAATGGAACACAATTAAAGATGTTATAAAAACACAAATATCTTTATCAAGGTTTTTGTAGTTTCGTTACTTCACACTACACCTTGCCTTCAAATAAATTAAGATTTAACTTTTCAAAAACATCAAACATAGCGATACAAAAATACAGAGATAAAGGTTGCGATGTTATCATTATTCTAGTTTAGAATTTAAAAAAAACAGATTTTTTAATTTCATATGTTTTCTGAAGGCACATGCGTTTAAGAATATACCATTACATTGTTGTGTAGAATTTCTAATTATTTACATTTTATTAACTTTGGTATGTAACGCTCTGCTTTATTACTAGACCTACCTGTTTAATAGAACTGGCCTTACCTTGTATTTATTATGTTTTCATAATGGTTGTTATTAAGTATTGTAAGATTATTAAGAAGTATGTGATCAAGTCATAAGATATGTAAGTGCTGGTGTGATGCAAATTGGTGATGTGACTGAAATTTAACAAAAGGTTCAAAAAAGTATGTGAAGTGAATTTATTGAAGTCATTCATATGTCTTTAGATTGGTTTTCATTATCCAATGGATGTTTCTTTAAAAATTAAATTTAAATATGTAAACTGAGCCATGTATAGATCATAATAATAATGAAAAGAATACAAATTTATTTAAAATCAAATTACCTGGAAGTCTTTCAATCCAATTGCTCACAGAACTTGGAAGCTAATCTCCATCAAACAATTTTAAAATGTATGAGTTTTCTTGTTCTAACTATGTTTCAGCGGACTTAGCAAAGTGGGTTTATTTCTAAGTTTTTTCATCAACAATTTTGCGAGTGCATTATAACTCAAGTATTTGGGAAAGCATTTTTCCAAATACTTAAGATATAATGCACTCGTGAAAATTGTTGACAAAATTGACTTTTCAATGTGATAAAGACTTTACATCAAAACTGCGTACATTTATGTTGAAATTTTCATTAATATCTTTAACCTTGTAACAACTAATGAGAAGCTGGAAACTACCATCATCCACGTCTTATAATTTTTTTGCATTGTACATTTCCAAAGTAAACTTTTGAATTACGGTGAAAAATTTGTGTAACATATCCTCCATTAAATCAAAGTCAGCAAGAACTGAAAATGTTTGTTGTAATTTAATCAAGCTTTTACTAAGTGAGTTCAATATTTCCTGTTCCTGTGAGCATCCAGATATGAGAGGAGTAATTTTAAATTATAGCATATTGCCGAGCATTACTATCATAATATCCAGAGCCTGTGTTGACAATTTTTGATTCATCAGTGATACTACATGCATGGTAAATAATTTTACTGTCTGCTTCTTCGCGCAACTTGCAATATACATCTTCAATAATATTTGATTCTACTTTTCATTATTTGTAATAGATGAATAACAATTTTGAAAACTAGGATGAATTAATTTATTATTCATCTTAGTTTTCAAAATTGTTATTATCAATATTATAATAATATCAATATTATAATTATTTACTATTTCATCACTTGACAATGTATGGTAAAAAATCAATGACAGCTTCCTTTTATATTCTTCTTTTATTTTACAAAAAAGATATGTATTAAAAATAAGAGGGGTGATCAAAAAGAAATGATATTTAAAGTGGTTGGAATAAAGTTATAAAATTGTGATAACTTGCTTAACTCTCACTCAGTTAAAAAAATCATGTAAATGCAACTTCATCCTTCACTCTTCAAGGAGATGCTCAGGGGTAAGAAATTTGGAGACAATAAATAGTGAGGTGATGGCCGCTGCAGAAGCATTTTAGGAGAAAAATTCTGTTTGACTTGCTCTTGAGCTACTTGGGAGAGTTCTGAATCCCTGAGGCACACATGCTTTAAGAATTATAAAACACTACCGTCCAAGGTGGAGTTAACTATAATTTTGGAAGGCTTTTAAAATTCTTAGTCATTGCAAAGTTTAATTTATATTATGATAATAGATGACGGCAATTTGTCTACATACTATAAAATTAGGTATAAACACCCATATCAAAATCTAACTGCGCTAAACATCATCTTTTACTTTTGTAAAAGATAATTACAAAAAAATAATATTTTACTCTAATTTGTTTTTGTTAGAATACTAAATGGCCAAGAGAAAAATATTTGCACTGGATTTAGGCTGTAGACCACATACTGAAACATTGGAAATCCCAAAATTTACTGTTAGAAACAAAAATTAAATATGTTGCAAAAAATATATTTAATAGTCCATATCACACATTTGGTCATCACAGAGAATGCGCATCTTATTTCCGTACTTCTGCAAAGATAAAACCCAACAAGGAAATTCTTGCTACAGAGCTATTTGTTACATGTCTTCAAAAAAATAAACAATTGTGTTTCAAACATTGGCCAAGTTTTTAATTTATAATGTTACAAGTAACTCTGTGGAATATTTTAATGCCAAGATTGTCAAATATGTCGGGGGTTAAAAAGAGAGCTACTCTTTTTGCTTCTGTTGCAGTACCCTATAATTGGGGCTGTTCACGATAGATCATCTATGAAGTTATTTTCTGTGTACCTGTAAATAGTGAAACTATAAATTTAGAATGAAAATTCAAGGCAAAACATGTTCAGAAAAGGAAACCTAAAGCCCTGTCTCGGTAGGGTCCTCGGTTCTTATTACAGAATGATAGTTATGGAAAGAACTATCAGAAAAAAGGATATGTACGATGATGTATATAATAAGTAAAATGTGAATTGACGAAAGATTCACAATACAAAATATTTGAAAAAAATGATCATATTTTCAAAATTAATTCCTTTGAAACAAAATTCACCTCAAAAATATTAATTTATCACAAGAATTTAATTTACAGATTTATTTCTATCTTTAAAATGTTAATAATGAATAAGTGCCATTATGGTTGACTTCTCGTTTTGTGGTCACCTCTTTATATTTGGAATAAACTGTAAGCAATTTTTAGTATAATTAATATGTTTATTATAATAGGCATCACCCTCACAAGTGGTTAATTTTTGTTAAACCAAACGTGGTGGATTGTAAACCTCACCACCATCCGCTAAATTAGCTTCTCAGCCAAACTCTGCATCTTACCATAAAATTATTTGTGTCATAAATTATTCACAATTAGATAGAATCATTTTTGAATGTTGAAATACTGCTGGGAATTGATCTCTGGGTTTGGGTCCTTTCGCTAATCCAACTGTTTTATTTACTGCATTACAGACCATACCAAATTATTCTATATAAAAATTTTCTTATGCTAAGCTACTTTGTTAAGTGTATATATTAACTTGTAGTTTAAATTTTTAAAATTTTATTATTTCACAAGATCCACTTTATGAGTGGTGCGTTTCATCACCTTTCTACATCTTGGGCCGTTTTGATGATGTCACAAAAAGGAAATATATCCTTAAGTGTAATTTAAAAACTTTTCCAAGTACTGTGCAGTCCTTCGTATTTTGTCTAGCCAGAGATTGAAATTTGTATTAAACATTTCTCTTGATTTTAGCGACTTAAACAAACTTAGTTTTTGAATGTCATCGTTATTCTCCATAAATTTTCATGGTTTAAAAAATATAAATAATTAAAACACTACTTATTTCAGGTGTACCAACTTGTAATAAAGATCGAAACGAAGAATATTCCTGTCATCGCATTTGTCCACCAAAAACCTGTTCTTCAATTCTTTCCCTTTACGACTGTACAAATAAGACAGAGTGTGTATTCCAGTGTGACTGTAAGGACGAACTGCTGGGTAAATAATATATTTCTCAACTTTCAGTATTTATAATCACCATGACATTTCTGCTATGAATTTAAAAAGCAAATAATTTTAATTCAATAGTAATTACTCATTCCCAAGTGATTAACAGCACACTACAGTGCCTTATAATAATCTAAAATTTTGTTATAATGAAATCTCAGATAAAGATTAATTAAAATATAGAATTGTTTAAAATGTGAATCAATTTATCTTTTAATATTTTGGATTCAGGTTTTAAAAAAGGAATATTAACAAATTGAACGTAATTGAATAATTTAAAAATCTTTTGTTTTCATACCAGAAATTGAAGCTTGGGGGAAAAAAGTCAAGGAACATGATGACAGCCTTGTACCATGATAGAAGGATGATTTCACTTCATAAACGTGTATACAAAAATAGTCAACTGGCTTACAAAACTATCTCAATTACCTACAGATTATACCTAACAACTTCTCATAAAGCTTTTTTCCAATTATATAAAAGTAACATCAGAGCAGATTGTCCAAAACTTCGTTAGAATATTACCAATATGAGGGACAATATATGTATCAAATTTAAGTCTAACTTTCATCAAAACATTTGCCGAGATATTTTTCAAACTATCTACTTATGTGTGGAAACTTGTTTTACTGACATTTTTTTTATTTATTTGCCGTGAGAAAGAACCTACCGTCAAATAGAGACAATTTTTTTTATTTTTGTGGTTGTTGAATTATTGTCTTGCTATAGCCTGAACAGTGCCAATCACATAACAGAGGGATTGTAATAGTGTTCAAACGTACTTAGGTAAATGTCTTGCGTTAAATTGGTAATGTGAGATTTGTAATGCAGACAGATTAGTCTAAAAATGGTTAAAATAAAGTCTAATGTGTAATATTTATGAACCTTTTCTCTAACAAAACCATACATCCCCTAACTGTCTCTCGTATTGCTAGACTCGTATATATAATTAATTTGTATTTAAAGAGAAAAATAATTTTGTCTGTGTAAATTGATTGTTATTACAACTTAAGAATTGTTTAATCAAATTCTTTATTGGATTTTGAAAATAACATGTAAGTAAAGGTTGTGTTTTTGCTTTATTTTTTGTGTATTTTATTGGCAAAACTTAAACAGCAAAATCTCTTATGTAAAACGGTAAAAAAATATTTTTCAAAAATTTTGTGTATAATGTCTGATTCTGAGAAAAATTTGTTTATTTCGACTTCCCTGAAGAGAAGTTGAAGTAACAGGATGAGGATGGGTGAAAGATACATCCTTTCCATCCCTTATTCAGAAAATTGGATTTTAAAATAAAATAAGTATTAGTTTAGGTTGGGTTATATTAGGTTAGGTTGGATTAATTTGGGTTATATTAGGCAAGGTTACGGGGGTTTAGATTTGTTCTTTTGTGGGTTAGGTTAGGTTACATTGGATTGGGTTAGGTTAGATTAGTTTGGATTAGGATGAGCTAGGTTAGATTGAATTAGATTGGGTTTGGTTGTGTTAAGTTATGTTGGCTTATATTAGGAAAGGTTAGGTTAGTTTGTGTTATGTTGGCTTAGGTGGAATTGGGTTAAGTTAAGTTAATTTGGGATATGTTAAAATTGCTTTAGGTTGAAATATTACATTGAAGATAGTGAAAGGGTTATGTAATCAACTATTGCTGAAATCCAATATGCTGAAGAGCCACAGTAAAAGAAAACAATAAAAAAACCAATAAGCTGAAGTCTAGAAAGACGAAAAGGGTGAAAGGGGTGAAAAGGGTACAGTTTCTCTTTAAAAAGTAAGTCAGAGTACTAGTGAGATAAAAGTAGCCAAGTTCTTGCAGAGCTTTGCTAGATAAGTGTAGATAACTGAGTTAGAAATGCATTGCTTAGTACTTTTTATGGCTAACTTTTAAAGGGGAACTAGGCCTTATTACTGTAATGGTTTGGTGAGACACATGTTATCATAAAAAAGTAATTCCTTTTTTCACTATATTTGTTCCCAAATAGTATTTGAATATGCATTTTTTATGATTGTCAGGAGTACACATTTAAATGTGATTGTAATATAGCATTCTTGAGAGCCGAAAATAGTGAATGTGTCACAACCACTTGAATGTTGTTCTTTATGATCAGCGATGTATTTCAGAAGCCATTTTTTAACTGTAACTTTCAGTGATAATTTTTTTTATTGAGTTAGAGAGCTTAGTTTAATAAGACTAGTTTATGTGGTTCGATATTAGATAGTGTTTTATAATTGGAAAGAATTTATATGTCCCTTATAAATGGCTGTAGTGTCCCAAAAATATTATGCAAATAAAGAATGTAACTGTGGCTATAACATTTATTTATCGACAAAACCAGCAATGTCAGTTATTGTTAGAAAATTAATGTGTGTTATTTTGATGAACAGGTGACCAAAAATTACCTGTTTTTAAAACTTTAACTGCACGTTTTGCTATCATTTATCAAACTTAATCATTGTATGGACTCGTGCGTAAGATGAGCGTGCTCGGCTGGTAAGTATCGTTATTTATAAGGTACATGTTCGTCATTTTAATGAAAGATTAGCTTTTGTGTAAGTTTTTGCTCTCATATATGATTGTGTACTAAATATTTTTTTTGAAATGTTATCCCATAATACTGAGCTTTAACCAAATTGAAAGATTCCTAGAAAATTGTGATGACATCAATAGTGAAGCAAAGTTTTCAACCAGTGTAACAGAATACAGTTTAAAGGCCAATATTATCTCAAGGTTCATGTTCCTAATATACAAATCATCCGATACTAAAATGAAACAAGTGTCCTGTGAATACATTCTTAATTTTCTGAATCTTCAATTTCAACTTCTTCTGTTATGTGTTTTGAATCTAAAATTTCACAATCATCAAGTTACAATTCTTATGAACAATTAAAAACGGGAGGTAAAAATCATAAAGTCTGGGTGACGAGAAAGGACATAATTTCAATGGATATTCTGTGTGTTCGATATTAATATTGAATGTTCAAGCAGGGGCTAGACAAATTGTTGCAAAGGTGTTTTAGATCAAATAACTTTGTTTTTTTCATTATCAAATAAGTACGAGATGAGGTAATAGTGTGGAACAATGTCATAATTTCAATCTAAACAGAACTGCAAAGAGGTGAAATCTGGCCAAAAAATACAACACCGAGGAATTCAGAGCCTTACTAGGTTTACTAATATTAGCTGCAACTTTGGAATATAACTCTCTGACTGGGGATGAATTGTTCAACACTTCCTTTTGTCAACATCATATCATGCATATGCTCTCTACATATATTTGTATTGTTTATAAGCAGTTGTTCGCATTAGGCGTGGATTAAAATTTTGAAAGTAAATACCTAAATATAATATAATTAATAAAAATGGGATAAAAATTGAAATGTGACTGCAGAGTCAGGTACATAATCGATGCCATGCTATACTAGTGATGGATAATAGCATTGGCGGTTGGTGGGTCAAAATTTTGGGAGGGCACCCATCTATGACCATAAATTATATAAACTTATTCCATGTCAAATCCAGGAGGTCATGATTTAAACTCGTTTTCTTTCATAGAGGTATCCCCGTAAAGTATAGGCCTAATCCTCATAATAAGTAAGATAAATTGTGAAATGTACACATGATCATTGCTTTTCTATAATCTAATTCTTTTTACATATAATTCTTTTTTTTATAAATAAGCATAAGAACATAAAAAAGTGTCAATTTTTGCAAAAAACTTCAAGCATTGCAAAAATAAAGAAAATGATAAAACGTTTTATTAGTTTTTTTAAGTGTGTATCACTTGTTCTTTCATGTATGAAGATGGGTGCTAGACAAGTAGGAGCGGTGCCACTTTTCCATTATTGACAAGTTGCTAATGTAATTAACATTTTCAAGTAAATTTACGATTCAAATTTAAAATAAATTACAGATTTAGGTAAATACATTGTTTCTAGTGGTAAATAAATAAAAAAGTAAAAACTTTGTACGTTAACAATTTATCCTTATAAGCGGCCTCAGAATGATGGACACTTTGTCAGGTGCATAAAGCATGCATGGTGGTCAACAAGTTTATGATACTGATACAATATTTATTTGTGATTAACAGTGTCTAGATATCTAAGTTTTATTCATATAATATGACATTGGATAATTGGGTTAATAAAGTCTTAAATTTACTTATAAATGAAATCCATTCTTCTATCTTTACTATGAGCAAAATCTGCCACTCCTTGGTTACTCAAATTTTGTATATCGCAAAGAAGTTGCTTTTCTATAGATTACATACCAAGCGAAGTCAATCTGCCTTGTGATATCACCATAATGCCATATGCCTAAAAAAGATATTATTCTGTACAATGAAGAGAAGATACGTTTAGTTTGGACTGTTGTCATGGGTAGTGTAATTGATATATTTAATAATTTTTTAATTTCTTGAAATGCTTCTTCCAATTTATTTTCTATAATGCATTGTAACAATACCAACAATCCAGCAGTCCTGTGAAAATAATTATGTGAATACAAAATTTATAATTCAGTTTCCAAAGATGGTTCCTTTAAGTTTTTACAGTGGTTTTAAATTCATACACAGGAAAATTTTGAACATACATCACTGATCACATCACGAGCAACAAGAGTTTTGATACAATTACATGCTTAGTATTTGTAAATCTGTCTCTAATATTACTTATAATAACATCGCAACATTCATTTGCAAAAATACTATTATTATCATCGTCTGGCAATGAAATGCGACGTTTGTTACATTGCGTTGATGTATTCGGTATTACAGTTCATCTTGATAGCCAGTACTTAAATTCACTGGTTAATATTTTTGAATAGCCTAGCACTTGCACTATTCCTAAATGGTCAGATTCATTTTTTATTATAAAATTTCCCCCTTTCCCAACCTTTTTGGTATAGATTTAGATAATCCATTTTTTTACAATGTTGTCTAATAAAGCTGTAAGTTTTGCAGATCGAGTGAAAAATATTGGATATTATATGACACATGACTGTGGCAATACAATATAAAACACCTGAGGATATTTTTCTTTAATGAAAATTTGAATACCACCTTTTATTCCAGTCATTACACTTGCTCTATCACAGTATTGAGATTTTAACTTACTCTGTATTTTATTCATTTCTAAAATTACCTACGGTTTTATAATAATTGCGCTGATAACAATAGCAATTTATACTTTAGGTTGAAAGAAACCCCAAAACTGCTCAACAGCCACTCCTTTAACAATATACCAAAAAAATATAGAAAGTTGTGTTTTACATGGTAAGTCAGTAGTTTCATCGACCTGAATAGATAAATATTTAGAAATACTCATTTTTTTTTCAACAGAATTTTCGCATTACTTTTAAAGTCAAGTCTAAAATATTGTTCTATATATGTTTCGATGTTCCTTTACAAAATTGAATTTCAATCTAAATATAGCTGATCAGCCCACTGCCACTTAAGTTCCGCCACTTTCTTTGTAATGTCAGTTACTTTGCTTTGTCTCCGAAGCCACTCCAAGGACATTCCCACCAACTTTCTTTACATCGTTTTTTGAGCAACAATAAGCTTTTGCAGGATGGCTTTTGTTCTTATCTAAATTTCGGCTCCATAAGTGAGGACCAGCAGTATACACTGATTAAATATGCGTGCTTTTGAGTGGTTCTTCATGTTCATTTTAAAGGCGAACTCGAGTTTAGAGAAGGCTGCCCATCCCAGCCGTATGCGTCTGTCTACTTCGTTGATCTGGTTCTTTTTACCCATTCGTAGTTCTTGGCCCAAGTATACATACTTATTTATGCATTTGAGAATAGTACCACCCACGTTTATAGTCGCCGGGCTATCGGTTTCCGTCATGACTTTTGTCTTATTCAAATTCGTCTCGAGCCCAACTAACAGCGAGGTTTCATGCAATTTCTGAATCATAGTCTGAAGTTTATCTGGATTATTACCAAACATAAATATGTCGTCCACAAATCTCAAGTTCCCATTTTCTCAATCCAGTTATTTAAAGACGTCTTCTACAATGAGGGCAAAAAGTTTGGGTGATATTGTGTCTCCCTGCCTAACTCCTCTTCGTATAGATATGGGTTTGCTATATAATGGTGACAAAGATATTCTCAGAGTGGCATGCGTATAGAACAAAATCATTAAACCTTCAAATTTTCCCAGATTATTTGATTCTGCACTTTAATCGTGGCTGGCGAATACTACTTTAAACATGCTACAAAATTTTACACAGTCAACAATTCTACACAAAATATGTCTGTTTTATCTAATTTAAGATTAATATTGTTTTTAAAGAGTAATGCTTAATTAATAACATTTGACTTATACTGACTTGAAGAGTCATGTTTTTTAATTTCTCATTTAGATGTTTAAGATCTCTAATGCCATTTTTTAACCCATACATCCGAACTTCTATATATTAAGCAAGGAAAACCAAAAAAAGCGTTAACTTGGTCACAACCACAAATCCACGAGTTTTTGTTATATACATTAATATTAAAACAATGAGTGAAACTTTTATTTTTAAACAAATAATTTTGCACAAAACTTAATATAGGTTGCGGATGGCCCAAATTCTTTAAAACCACTTTTCTATCAAACAATAGTAATTCACCGCTTTCAATGCTTTACACAATTATTTAAGATTATAATAAATGACCACAATCCAAATTTATCGTTAGTATACGATGCGTGCGTAGTGTATTTGTTCTTTTGCTCATTACTGTTACATATTCAAGGTGTCAATTGAGCGAGTTTGGAAATTGTCTTTGCTAATTTATCTGTGTATAAGTTGTTGTGTTAAAAATGTAGTTTAAATAATATTAACTTTAATTAACTCAAATATTAAAGGTTATAAAGCTTTGTGTAAGATAAGTTCAAAAGAAAATATTTAAGAAAAGTTTTTTTTTTGTAGAAAAAATTAGCTCGTAGAAATATCTTATTTTACGAACGCTTCACTTTTATTTTATTGTATTGACTTTAAACTACAAAACAATTGAAATTTGTTCTTACATTTATAAGAATAAAGTATGGCTGGATAAAAAAATGAAAATTCAGATGGAAGAGCACAGCCTCATAGTCCTTTAGATGGGACCAACACTGGACGATAGTAGATTAAAAAATTAATAATTTGTCAACTGCAAATTTGAAATCCTTATCACCAATTGACAATCGAATAAAAATTTAAAATTGAATATAGTTATATGGGGGAAAACAATAGCGCGTGGGACAACAATTGCATATGAATAGCTTGTGTTCATTCTATTCCAGGAATGCGACGGGTACCAAAGCAGGGTGTGTACGGGCGGTGAGGGGCAAACAGGGTGTCCGACCTGTTGTTGATTTATCGCATGGATCGATTGTTTTATTTGGGATTCTTATGTTCATTTTATTAAACTAAGTGCTTCTAACAAACCAAGAAGGAGAAAGAAACTTGAACACTAAAAAACAGGATGAGCTTATATTTTTAAACAAAAATATAGGCATTTTGTTAATATTTAAATCTGAAATTTCGTTATATTTAACAGATGTGTATCTTAATTTTCGTGTCCGTTTATTTGTAATGTGATGTATTTTTGTTTTATTGTTTTATTTTTTGTTGTGTTAAAATTGTTCTTGTAGTCTTATTTCATTTCTTATATACATATTTACTTATAATACATAAACTTAAGTTTATATATTCATAAACTTAAGTTTATTAAGTCTATAAGTTTGTTTCTATTCCTTCAGTAGGAGATGCCACCTTTCTCAAAAATTTACTACCTTGTTGACAGGAAAATTGCACTTCCAAGATTCAAATTGTGTATAAAGTATATAGTTATAAATAGTTGCAAGAAATTGAATTTGACTCTTGTTTAAAATTACTGTGGAAAAAATAATAGCAAGAACAGACAAGTCAATAGAGAATTAATTATCAATAGAAGGAATAAGGAGGGATTTTATTTTGAAAATGACTACTGTTGACTATTCTTTATTCTTTCTTCTCTTACTGGAAAAAGGTTTAACATAAAATAAAAGAAGGAGTTTCATTAGTGCTTCATGTGATGATTTTATCTCACAATATCATAAGTGAAGTCATTTATGTGGGGATGGCTGTCTGAACAAGTTATGATATTCTAATAATTACAGCTGTAGTGTATTACTTACAAATAACAGCATATTATTAACTGCCTAATGCATGTCTAAGGTATAGTTTACTCTTAAGTTTTTCGAGATTTACTAGTGAAGTATTTACTTACAGGGTTTTCATTCGATTGTCCTGTACAGGAGGGATTTTTTTTTTCAATTATTCCATGTCTAACAAATTACATAGCAATGAAGTTTCATTTTTATGTACAGAAAATGAATACCAAACCAGCAGTGTAAAATGTTTAATACTAATATAAATTAATAAGAGATGGTTTGTTTACTAAAAACCTAATTATCTGTATAAATATGGTATGGAATGATATGGAATATCTGCTTACATGTTACAGTTTGCTTATTAAGAGTCAATGGGGATAATGTGTTAATGGGTGGGTAAATAATATGTGCTTTGCTTGCTTTACTGTACATTTTAGCTAATATATTTAGCTGTGCAAAATAATTTAAACTTGGAAGACAATTCATTACGAAGAGTTACACTAAGAATGAAATAGATTTTTTTGCAGTTTTTAGAATATCACTTTCTTAAAAGATATTTTATTTTCAGTCATTATTTTCTACTTTATTGAAGTCTACGGCATCATTGTCATCCTATGCAGGTAGAATAAAAATATTACGATCAGTTTATTACATAGCATTGGGTCCAGATGGTAATGTTTTATTATCTGAAGTCTCAATTTCTGATAGCCATGTTATTTTTTGAAGCCATAATTATTCTGCACTATTAAGTAATTAATAACTGCCTGATGTGCACCAAAAATATTTCAATTTCCTGTTAATCTTTTTTAAGTTTACTTATGAAGCATTGCTTAGTCTTTGTTTCTTAACAATTATCTAGTTACCTTCATAATTAGTAGGCATCTCCAAAGTATACTTTCTGCTAAGTTTATAGCATCATCTGGGGACAAACACCTTGAAATAAGATAAATCTGTCGACAAATTACTTGGGTTTCCAGATCTCACTTCTTTGAGCTTGAACTTAAATGGTGATGGAGCATTTTTTTCTTATTTTTATTGTTACACAAAGAGAACTCTGATGTTTGGTTATTGTGCTCTTAAAGTAGCCAATTTTTTTTCTTTTTTAAACTACCTTTTAGAAGATGTTAAGAAAGCCCTCTAATATATTTTGACTCTTTTAGAAGCATTCAAATTTTAGATCAAGGTGTACGAAATGCAAAATTACTGCTAAGTGAAACAACAGCAGGTATACAATTTACTACCCGTTTTACAGTTTGCTAGATGAGTCTATAAATGTGAGTAAATCACATATAATTATGAAAAAATTAACCCAAAAGAAACATTATTCGAAAACATCACAATGTCCCAATACCTACCAAATTTTTTTAACCACAGGGAATATTTTAAGACAATAGAGTTTTCTACAGTGATTTCAATATGTTATTTTATGGCACATTTAAACCATTTAATGGTTAATAATTAAAGGGTACCCTTTAATTAATGTTTACTAAATTGCCCACAGAAATACTTTTTAATTTTATATTTGCAATAAGATTTTGAAAATTGCAAATATGGGAATTGCGATGATTTTTTTAAATTGATGTTTTATATACCATTTAAAAGTGCCTGCCATGAAAAATACGCAAACATCTTTTTTATAATATTACATTTCATAATTAAAAATATAATTTAAAAAATATGCAAAAATAGAAAATTCTCTTCCCCTTAATTCAAAAACTACAAAACCAAAAATCATGAACAGAGTTATTGGTAGGATTTGACTAGAAGATTATAGGATAACTACAATGATTATCCTAGATCGTATAACCTTTGAAATATGCACTATATTTTTAAGCCTTTGAAAGATGTAGCAGGCAATATCTTTACATTAATAATTTTGTATAGTTTAATAGAAATTCTATGTATGTTTAAATATTTAGAAGCGCCTAGTAAATTGTGCCTCCAAATTTTTATGTTTAGTTTTACTCGTACTTTGTAGTACGAGTATATCTAAAGTTCCATACACATTATCAAAAAGCACTGTTGTTTTTAAATTATTTTTCACAAAGGGCTATGTTGCAAATCATTGAAAATTTTTATTATGAAGGAATTATAATTCTATAACATATGGACCAGCAAACGGACATAACAAAATTAAAAGGATACACTTTTTGCCATTTGGACACTTTTATCGACTAAAATTTTTAATATGTATTTTTTTAAACTTAATATGCACTATTATTATAAGTAGCTCTACAAAAGATCAACGGCCACAATTCAAAAAAGAGGAAGACCATGCCATTAGATTGAGGGAAGCAGTTCCATGATTTAAGTGATAGTTTAATATTACTTGATAGCTTACGAATCTAGTGATAGTGTACGTGAACAAGATAGTGTACGTATTGCTAAAGATCAAAAAACCATCATAAATATTTGCAAAGATTTAAGTGAGACTAGAATCATCAATGATTTTCCAGATAAATATAATGAGCTCAATCGATAGAATCAAAGACAAGGTCATTGTAAAATTTTTTTAAAGTCTTATGTACGGTATTATGACACACAAAAAAGTCCATAAAGATATAGTATAAATATAAGCATTACACAACAGACCCAAAAAAATATTAACAACAACAGGTACAATATTATTTTTCAAAACAAAGCTTCTTTTTGTATATAGGAAAAATGCATAGTTTTATGGCAATGTAGGTTGTGATAAGACTTTAGGATTTGTTATTACAGGGATTACAAGGATTTTACTGGGATTGCGATTTACATAAAGAAAGAGTATTAATTTTATATAAAAAACATGATTTTTTAATAATTTTCTGTTGTTTTTTTAACTAAAACCTAGTCAAACTTATTAAGACTCCAATTATTTGGCAAGAAATATAAATAAAAAATTGACAAATAATAAAATAAACAAAATAGGCCTCAAAGCTATTGAAAAGTAATAACAATAATATAACGAAGAAATAATAGGATAAAAAATGACATTTTAGCTTCTAATTATTAAAAACAAATATGAAAATCCTCTTTCTCTGGATCAAAAATCCTTTTTTCTTTATTTCAAATGTTCATTTCATATTGGGATGTTTAGTATTATCACAAGAATACTCGTGTGACCCTCATTTCCATGAAATATATGTTAATTCAAATAATGTCTAATATTGTTTTTCCTCATTCTAGAGTAGGGCAAAAAACGCAAATTTTTAAATTTGTTCTATATTAATGTTATCTTGGAAAAATTCATTAATTGTAACAAGAACATAAAATCACTTTTTAATGTCATAGTTATAGAAATTAAGATGTTTATGATTATCTTTACAAAGCTGAAATTTGTTTGACTTAAGTATAATATAAATATTTTGTCTTGAAACATCCAAAAGACTTTCATAAATTTTTTTTAAATTTTCATTATCACATGTGGAAAAGTGCAGGTAACACTTAGTTAATAATTTATTTCAAAATAAACAACTTATATTCAATGTAAACACCACAGTTTTGAGACCATTAGGTATGAACTTATATAGTAATTATACTGTATTCAGAAATATTTGAATAAAAGAAAAAAACTTGTTTATTGTCCAATTCCAATTATGTTACATGTTCCAATTATGGTATATGACTAATCACCCAGATGGCCACTGGACACAGTGGAACGTCAGTCATAATTAACAAGAAAATCAAACATCACGTAATACTGGGTTATAAAATTGAGTATTTACAAGCAACAACAATTGCTGTGAAAGATAGCACAGGCTATATTAATATCTCCATTAATACCTCCAAAACATAAAATAAAAGAACATATATTCACCCGATACTTCAATCAGCTTGGAAATTGTTTTGTTGCCGGCGGCGATTGGAACACTAAGCATATGTGCTGGGGCTCCAGACTTAATACAACGCGAGGCAGGCAGCTGAAAATGACTGTAGACAAAAACACCTTACTGTTATCCACCTGTGAACCTACGTATTGGCCGACAGATGAGAAAAAAATCACAGACCTCCTCGACTTTTTTGTACTGAAGGGATTGCCAAGACACTACATCAAACCTGAATCTTGCTATGATAGCTCTTCTGACCATACTCCTGTCATTTTATCAATAGGTTCTAGAATAATAGGGTCTGACAGTACTGAAACTCTCATCAACAAAGACACTGACTAGGAATTATTCAGAGAGTACATTGATAGCCGTATACAGTTTAATGTCCCGTTACAAACTCAGGACAACATAGAAGAGACTACTAAGTATATTACAACACTTGTTCAGGAAGCTTGTTGGATCCATACTCCGGTGTAAAAAACAAAAGGAAAGCATATAAATTACCCGCTGAATATAAAAAACGCCCTACTCAACAAACGAAGACTCCGTCGAATTTGCCATCAGAGACCTGAAAGACATTTTACACAAGTGGGACAATAAAACCTTGGAAGATCAACTAGAATCTTTGACAGTCTCAGCTTCAACTAAATATTCACTGTGGAAATTTACTAAAAACTACAACAGACCCCATAATGCCAAGCCCCTACTCAAAATAGCTAATGGATGGGCGCGAACGCCACAGGAGAAGGTGGATGCTTTTGCTTAGCACTTAAAAAAAGTATTTTCACCAAATCCAGGCATATGCCTGCAAAATAAGACATTGATTAATAATGTGCTACAACAAGATTTCCAAATGTCACCAACTCCACACCTTATTACAGTATGGGAAGTCTGGAGAGTCATATCTACAGACAAAAAAGCAGTCTAATCTACAGACAAATAAGCTCCCGGATATGACCTAATTACCAAAGAAATACTAAAGTAGCTACCTAGAAAAGCTACAATGTTTCTTACATCACTATTTAAGGCCATACTGAGAACCCAGTACTTCCCGACATTATGGAAAGTGTCCCGTGTGATTATGGTATACAAGATGGGTAACCCAATGAAGTATCCTCATATAGATCTATTGCTTTTGTCAACCTTTTCAAAGGTCTTGGAAAAACTCCTGATGTGCTGAATGCTACCAATCTTGGATAGTGCAAAAGTTATCCCGGACCATCAATTCGGCTTTAGACAAGACCACTCTACCACTGAACAAGTCCACAGAGTCTGTGATAAAATAAAAAAATGCTTGGAAGAAAAACAGCACTGCTCCTTGGCGTTCCTAGAGATTCAACAGGGTCTGGCACAAGGGGTTACTATATATGATAAAAATCAACCTACCTCATCAGTACTACTCTCTAATTCAATTCTATCTGTCGGGAAGAATCTACCAAGTAAAGGACGCGGACGTGACGTGTGGGTTTTTCGAAGCAACTGCCGGAGTCCCGTAGTGATCAGTCCTGGGCCCTGTTTTATATACAATATTTACTGCAGACTTACCTCAGCTTGAAAGTATTACTACAGCAACATTTGCTGATGACACAGTGATACTAGCAGTCCACACTGACCCTGCCATGGTATCACACACGTTACAAGAGGGCCTTGATGAAATAACCACATGGCTACGGAGATGGCGGATACAGGCGAGTGCAAGCAAATCTGTCCATGTTACATTCACACTACGTAAAGATAACTGTCCTGAAGTCCATCTTGAGAATACCACACTATCTCACCAAGATAATGTAATACCTGTGATACCTGGGGCTACATCTTGATCGCCGTCTGATGTGGAAACATCATATTAAGACAAAGAGAAATGAACTTAATATCCATTATAAGAACCTATACTGGATCATGGGAAGAAACAGCAAACTGAGTGTTGACAATAAACTTTTAATATATAAAGCTTTCCTAAAGCCAGTGTGGCTTTATGGAATTCAACTCTGGGGTAGCACTTGTAAATCAAACATAAGCATAATACAGAGGATGCAGAATGCTATCTTGCGCTCAATTAGTGGTGTTCCTTGGTTTGTCACGAACACTGAACATAAAGAACTAAAAATGGATACCGTTACTGGAAAACTATCCTAACAAGCTGGCTACAGAGCTAAAAACTAGAAGTAATACATAGAGGTTAAAAAGGAAAGACATCTTTTAGCCCTGTGGGGATCAATAAAGACCACGGAGTAGATGGCTTGCTGCAGTCACGCTCAACCTGTCAATGGATTCACTCAAAACATCCGCTTATAGTATAACTACTGATTGCAGATTGTTAAAAAAAATGTCCAATTCCAATGACTAATTTTCAGAAGAAATTAATAGGAGAGAAAGAAAAAAAAATTAATTATAACTTGTTGCTAGTGAAATATTGAATTATGTGTCTCCTACAAATACACAGTGTATGAAGAATGCTTTGTGAACTTACCCAATACGCCCATAATGTTGGCATTACTGTACCTGTTTGTGTCAGCTAGAGGGCACCACTATCTGTGTAGTTTATTACTCATTGGGTTGACCCTCCTGTTATTTTGATAGCTCGTCATGGAGTTTTTCCCGCGTGGAAGCCAAAAATTAAAAAACAATAACCCCCTCCTCGGAAGCGACCATATGAATCAGTAGCCACAACATCAACTTCTCAACTAAATTAGGCAGACCGTGTTTCGACTAACCGTCCTGGAAAGGAAAGAATAAATTTTAAAAAGTCGAGAAAAGAACAAAATGTTCTTTTGCACCAAAGATAAAAAATGACTATCTGAAAACAGTATTTAGAGTGGTTGCTTGCAAGACTTTCTCCCAGCATGGAAGGCCATACAGTTTTATCCTGAAAATGATCTCGGGAGCCCTTTCATCATAAAACTTCCTCTAAACTCCCCAACCTCTGAAAAATCTGTACAAAACCAAAGTTATGAAAAAAATACGACAAAAATTAGCTATGACAAAAATAATAGAGAATTGATAGAGCGGAAGGTTCTGGAGTATACCGATAAGGAGAGTCCAAGTTTCCTATCGAAGATGTTTATAATCTCGAAGAGCAATGGTTGCATTTGTCACTGCTCTCCATCCCATATTTGACCTCAGGGTACCAAACAGGTATGTTCAGACAAAACATTTCAAACTAAACTCACAGGCCACTGTGCCGGAGTTTCTCAAACATCAAGATTGAACAGTAAAAGTAGACATTTCCAGTGCTTACTTTTATGTACCAATCGCAGCATCCCAATGCTGTTACCTAAGAATGACTTACCTGGGGCAGCTGCTACCAATGCCTGCCCTACCCTTTAGCGTAGCATCGGCAACTCCCACCTTTGCAGCATTAACAAATTGGATTGCAGAAATCCTACAAAACTGTGGTTATTGAGTCTTAGTCTACCTAGACGATTTTCTATTAGCGCACCAAGATTTGTCCAAGCTGGTCTCACAGATTGCAGAGGTCGTGAACCTTTTGGAACCTTTGGGGGGCGGCAAATCAACTACCCAATGTCCATATTGAGCCCAATCCACAAGTTAGAATATTTAGGTATTACATGGAACACCAACCTAAATACAATATTTCTACAAGTAAATAAAAGAAAGAAATTAACCATCTCAATCAACACATTAGTGTACAGGAAAATGTACAATCTAAAACAAGCAGAAAAAATTCTAGGTCAACTCAATTTCGCCAACTTTGCCTTCCCAAAAGGTTGCCTTCTCTGTCGATATCTGTAAATTTTTATAAAATAATTCAAACAGAGACAAAGAGGATTTAGAACAACCTCAGTTGGTGGAGACAGGCAGTACATTACCAGAGTGCCCTGCACTAACAAACTCATTCCCATTTTCTGACTACAGATGTAGCGGACACAGGTTGGGGAGCCCAGCTGAACGAGAAAATGTTGTCAGGAATTTGGATGACAGAACAGAGGAAGAAGCACTCGAATTGGAAAGAGCTGTTCGCCGTATATGTCTCAATTCAGAACCAGTTCACCACCTTGTCAATTCCCACATTTTGTTCCAATCAGACAATCGGATGTTGGTACATACATACACACGGAACAAAGGGGGAACTCATTCCCTGATACTTTCAGACATGACATGCAAGTTGTTGAAGCTGACAGAGAGACTGAACATTCTCCTGTCAGCTCACTACCTCCCGGGGTACAACTGTACAGCCAATCGCCTCTCACGGGGATGGCTGCTACCTGAATGGCACCTGTTTCCCAATGCAACAAACCAATTATTTCATCGTTAGGGCACTCCAGATGTCGACCTGTTCGCATCAGAAAAAACAAGAGTGGTTAATAGGTACAATTCGCTTGATTCCAGAGATCAATCAGTGCTCTTTTTCCAAGATTGGGATTTCCACCTAGGTTGTATTTTTCCACCTCTCAATCCCATTCCCAGAGTCTTAGCTCATCTAAGCAAAGCGAAAAACCATTACATATTGATTGCGCCCTTCTGGGAAAGAACTTTCCGGCTAGCCAATCTCAGGTCGAGATGTCTAGAATCATCTCTAACGATCGAGAGGCTCTCGGAGAACCTAGTAGACACTGCAACAGGCCTTTCCTCAACAGAAGTCAACCAACTGCTCCTTCAGGCTTGGTTGATTGGAGGTGGAGAGAGCAAATAAATGACTGGTCAAAACCAGAAAAACAATTGCTAGCTATTAATTGGCCTGACTCTATGATGGGTACTTATTATACAGCCATCAAAGGATGGTTCATATGGTGTGAAAATAATCGAATCCCTAGCCATGACCCTGAACTACACCAAATTTCAAGATATTTAGCTTATTTATATTTGGAAGTGAAACTTGTTTACAATATCATTCTAATTCATAAGTCAGCCATATTCACATTGTGCAAAATCAAACATGAAAACTTCAACGAATAGCTACTCTTGTAACATGTGCTCAAGGCTATCACCACTGCCCAACCAGATAAAATAAGGCCCCCAGTGTGGGATCCTCAGATTATATTAGAATGGTTCTGTCGGTCGTGCCAGAACATGACCTTCTTTGAGATGATCAAGGCGAATTACAGCCATTCTTCTCCTGGCATCAGGCAGAAGGGTGCATGACCTCATCCTTCTGAAAATTTCAGATCCTTATTTAATTATGTTCAATGAAAAGCTCATCTTATGACCTACGTTCGGGTCGGACATCAGAATGAACAAGTCTGTTCTGTAACGTGGATTAAAAGATTAATTACGGCCTCTTGTGATAGAAGAAGTGAGATGCAAGGACTAGACCAACTGTTTATATCTATTACTGGGATGACACATGCAGGCTCCAGGAGAATGTTTGGTGGATGGATTCGCACTGTTCTGAAAGATGTTGTCCAGCATCTTTGCTGCAGACCTAAAGAGATCTGCAGTTGCTTCAGTAAGCTGGATTGAAAATCACCCTGTGGATGAGATATTAGAAAAGGGAAACTGGAAAAGTGGAAACACTTTCAGAAAGTTTTATTGTACGGAAATCCAGGAAAGAAAAAGTGGGTCTCAGTTATTATTTAATAATTTTCAGCTGGAATAACTTATTGAACAATTGGCATGCAAACGAATGAAAAAATTAATAACAGAATGCTAGTTGAAATTTTACAAAAATGCCAGGTATGAATTAATACAGACAAATGTTCTGTACTAAATCATTTTTTTATTCATCTGATGCAACTAATGTAAAGGTGTGTTAGGTAGACAATTGGAAAGAAATAATTTGTATTTTTAAAAACAAATGCATGATTTTTAACCGTAAAATAAATTTTAATAAAACATAAACAACTACATTTCTTTCTTTCATTGTTAATCAACTAAAGTGAGGTGTAGAGTTGAACTATGCATGTTGTTTCGTTGTTTATTTTATTATTAACACATTTTTTTCTTGAAATTGTTATTATATGGAAGAAAATTTGATTAGATTGATCTTTCTTTTAAAAATATGTGTCAGAAGTCAACAGGAACCTAAAGTAAGCTATTCAAATAAAAGGTTCCTCTAAAATTATGAGGAGATATCAAACTGCAAAAGGATGTAAAACAAAGTTCAAAAAATATATGGAATAAATGCAGTTGCAGAAATTTCTAATAGTCACATACTGAGTCAAATAGAATGTCATTTGATGATCACATTCCAGAAAAAACACGGACTTCTAACTTCCTTTTATAACAAGTCAAAGGTAAAAAATTTTCAAGAATATTCCAAGCAAAAATAGTGACCAGCACTATCAAAAACTTTTGAATGACATGATGGTCTAACGAAAACAATCCTAAATAATGAAAGCATGGAGTACCTTGTTCCATTTTTCAATTTGATACACACATGTTCATGATACATATTAAAAACATGCTTTATCAGCAAATTACTTGCTGTCATGTATTGGCATAAGCACTTAAACCGTCATTAGATTCTGATCCAGCAGAAAACAATCATCGCACCAGTGTTTTCCAATGAAAACCTAGGCAACAAACCAAATATCAAAAATTTGCATCTAGAAACCGAAGTACTTGTGAAATTTCTGTATTGTGAATAATTGTTTATAATTAATTTAAAATTACGTATATATGTTATGGCACGTTATATATATATATATATATATATATATATATATATAAATATATGTTATAAGCTACATGTTTTTTTAAATTTTACAGTTGTTTTTGATCAATTTTTCATACTACATCTAAATACATAAATAACATTTTGGTCTTAATTAAATTTTATTAATTATAGGTTACTCGTGTTTAAACAATAAAAAACAATTACTTAATGAGAATAGATTCCTATTTAATAATTTTCCGGGAAACTTTTGGACCTCGATGATTTTTTATGGTTTTTATGATCACTTTTCACTTATGACTAAAGATGTCACTTCTGATTGATTTCCTTTTTTTTGTGTTGAGCTTTGAAATGGAGATTGACCTTGAATAAATAAATGAACTATAGTGTGAGATCGTTTTATGGCTGGGGTGGAACTTTGTGACCCTTTCCCTTTTTGGCAATATTTCTTTCACACCTTGAATTTGAATGCAACACAGCATATGTACTTTAAAATATGTTTTGTTGATTGAATTTTTAACCCTGTGGCCTCTTAAATATCAAATAAATCTTTATGTGAAATGTTTTTGCCTGGGAAGTTTCAATTGGTCATAAAAATCAATAAGATTTTCAGAGCTGCAAGTATGCTTTTAAAATAATTCATTTTAATAAATTGTGTATTTCATTAAGATCTTTTGGTAAAAGTTGTAACATCTGGTTGTAACAGGTGACTTTGTAATAATCTAGAAATTCGTAATAAATGTATCATTAGTGATATTTTGGAGGTAAACTTTGTTATTATTAGTCCCTAAAGTCACAATATGTCCGTTACAAACTTATACTCAAGATGTTTTATCTTTGTAGGAATGCACTGAACATGCATCGTACAACTAAAAAATAATTGTGTGTGTACCTACCAAAATTATACAGCTGATATATTGCAGTATGCCATCAAACACATCAAGAAAAACTATTATTTCTCCGTGTATCATTTCTAAAGTACAATATATGTATATTTAACAAACTGAACTCTTTAGTAATATAACACTATTATAATAAACATAGATGGAAAAACTGACTTAATTCAGGATGTCTAAGTGTTTGTACTCGCATCACTAGAAAGTGAATTCTTTAAATATTTCATTATGTCCAATTATGGTTTTCTTTTTATTCTATTGTTATTATAAGCTCATACAATTAAATTAGGAAAAATGCAATTTTAAACAAATTTACTTGATCCTAATTGGTTTAAAGTTTGGTAAAAGAAAAATGGAATCCTACCATCATTTGCAAGTCTGTCTGTCTGGCCATGTGTCCATCTATCTGTCTATCAAAAATAATTTTTCTCATACACCGTTTGACATAAAAACTAGAAGTATAGTGTAATAATTACTAATAATTATTACACTATACTTCTAGTAATAATAATAATAAAATATAGTTATAACTAAATGCATATATCCTAGACTCGAAAATATTTATATGAAAAGTGGAATGCTCACGGCACTACAGAATACAGTATCAAATTGAAAGTAATTTTACCACAATGAAACTTACCTATTTTTTGTATTTAATCAATTTATTGAAATAAAATCATTCCTAATGTAAATTTTGGGTATTACTAAACACTGATGACTGAAGTTGAGCAATGTCATGGTGCTCTAGTGTAATCATTAAAATCTCCAACCATCATCATTATAGAACATATAAACCTCATTAAATAGCCATTTAAATTGAAACCATAAGTTTTCAATATATTTACTAATATGAATTTGGTACATTTATTTAATTCAAGGTAAGCATTGTCAAAATAATTGTGACAGATATAAGGAATGTAGATATAATAAATAAAAACATACACGCAATGTACACAAATGCATGTAATATGTATCATCATATTTGAGATTATTTATAATGCCTAAATATGGTGTAATGTGATGTATAAAAGTCATGTAATAACTCATAAAAACAAGATAGATTCACAAAAAACTTTTTACATTCAAGAATATTCACTATTTTCTGTTGGTAAAATACTGCATCTATATTGACAAACATCTAACCAAAAATATTTTATTTCTGTTGTTTTCAAGCAACCTCTATGTTTCTTGCACAGTTCTTGTACTAAACAACATTTATATATTTTTTGAGGTTTGTTTCTGATGATTTTTTTGATTGGACCTATTGTTCAGACTTTTAAGTAAGTTGTGTCGGGTTTGTTCAATAATGATTACACTTTTTGGTACTAATTATCCAAAAGAATTTATTCAACTGAATCAAAAATAATTCTAAAACAATAAAATACATTGCAAAAAAAGTTTTCACACTGTGCACTTCGAAAATGTAATTCCATGGAATGCTACGATGGTACTGCTCTACTAATTTATTTTTTTCTATTATTAAGTTAGCCTGAGAGTTTAATCAACATATTATGGTGTAGGTTGTATTAAAAAAACATATTTTTTGATTTTGTAAGAAGGCGACATGAGAGAAAGTGACTCCAAAAATAGAAGAGAAAGAAAATAAAGTATTGGAAAATTTTTGCACACTTCATGTATCTTCTGTGATAAACATTAGAAAGAGCCAGACTATTTTCTTTTATCTAATATAGTTCTACAGATATCATTAAAATGGTCTACAAAAATATATTCCTTTCTTCAATCTCTGAAGATTTTAATGCTAAGGTAACTATAGTGAAATTTTCGAGGTTTTAACAACATTTTGACACCTGTGAAATAGGTACTAGGTAATATAATTTACATGGTGAAGAATAGTACATATATATTTTTTAATCATTTAATATATATGCTACATAAAGGATACTAAAGTGTGTAAGCAACCATCATAATTTGAGTTCTTATCATACTAGAGCATGGTTAATTAATAAATATATGAAGAAATGAAGTGACAGTGGAAGCAAAACAGAAACTAAAGCTGTTTATGTTGTTCCAGAGAAATCATTCGCTATAAAATCTTACAAGATGGGAAGCAACCATCAACATTAGACCTTTAGTTCCAAGAAAAAAATTAAATTAATATTGAACTTTTAGAGGGAATTCAAGAAAAAATTACAAATGGGTTCAGTCTATATTTACTTCCGAAGAGAAATTCCTTGCAATGAAATATTAAATGATAACAAAATTTAAAAATATACAACCATATCAATTCACATCGAAAACATTGCATCAAATTCGAAGATATCTTAGTTCAATTGGAAAAGGAATATTTTTGAGGAATACAATTTATTAGGTACCTGGTTGTAAAATATAATGAAAAATATTTTTCATAAAAATAACAGATATTGATGGAAGTACTAAAAAGAAGATACCAAAAAGGGTTATAACAATGTATAAATAGATTATTTTGAATTTTTCATTTATATGGTTTTTACATTTAATTTTGGCGATTTCTAAAATTAAATATCTTTAAAAGATCCTTAGTTTTTCACAAAGCAGCAGTTTTCACACTTTGGAATATATGAATAAAAAACACAAATCAGGATTGCTGTAACTCTATAGTATATTTGATAACTTTAACAAAAGTATGTTATTAATATTAGTATTATTTATCTTTTACACATTTTATAAGTTTTAATTAGAGAATATCATTTATAAAAAATATTTTTATTAAATGTTTTAATGATATTCATAATTTATAATATTTTAACAAGGAAAGCAAATTTTTTCTAACATTTAAAAACATTTTGAAAAATCAATTCATGGACAGAAGTTTATCCATATTCATTGTGTTCATTATCATGTTTTTGTTTATGAATCACGTCATATGCAGTTGGAAGAGCAGCATTGTTGGCAGGTTGCGATGCAGCATAAGCATTAGCTGAAGGAGCAGAATAGGCCTTGGGTTTCACTGCGGTAGAAGGGCACCATAGTTACCATATTTATTTTTATGAATCATGTCATTTGCAGGTGAATGTGTGCCATAGTTGCCAGATCGAGATTTAGCATAAGCTTTAGCTGAAGCGACAGAATAAGCCTTGGGTTTCACTATAGGTAGACGAGCACCATAGTTTCCATATTTATTTTTATGAATCATGTCATATGCAGGTGAAAGTGTACCATAGTTGCCAAATCGTGATTTAGCATAAGCATTAGCGGAAGCAGCAGAATAGGCCTTAGGTTTCACTACAGGTAGATGAAGACCATAATTACCAGATCGCGATTTAGCATAAGCTTTTGCTGAAGCAGCAGAATAAGCCTTGGGTTTAACTGCAGGTAAAAGAGTACCATAGTTGCTATATTTATTTTTATGAACCATGTCATATACAGGTGGAAAAGCTCCATAGTTACCAGATTGTGAGGTAGCTTTAGCTGAAGCAACGGAAAAAGCCTTGGGTTTATGTCGTAATACTTTCTTTCTTGGTTTGACTGTAAATAAAGATTAATTTTTTAATAGAACCATATGGAACAAATAACATACAATTTATATTTCACTTTGTCCTCTTATGTATTTGATTTCTTGGGTAATTCATTAAAGAGACCAAGATTTCTTCCTTTCAAATTAAAGTGCAATCAAATGTGCAATAACATTTAAAATTTAATACACAAAAATGCCTATTAATTTTGAGAGAAAATCTGCCTTTAATACACAGCGTAATTTTTTATTGTGTTTAATAGTGAAATGGAAAAAGCAGAAGTGTATGTCTGTATGTTTGTTTGTAGTCTATAACACATTTGGTCTGTGATGCATAGTTATGAGTGTGGACCTAGTGACCAGCGGGTGCACCATACTTATACAATTCTGTGAGCAGCGTGTAGGTCTAATCAGACAAGCATGCATTTTCATTAAAATTTGACATATCTATATAAAATGTGCAATAAATTTTTATAGAAGTCATAGTGAACTAATTTGGAACTGTACCGATATTGTACGATGCATAGTGAACTGTACCGATATTGGCCTATTTAAGAACATATAAATTAGTGTATATACTCTTCATAAATATACTCCACGCTTTTCACTTTGCTTTTCTGTCTGATAGGTTTTCTAAATTGTAAACAACTCGGCCTGGTTAACTCAAATAAATTAATGAACTGCTTGAATAGTTGCAATAAATGATATATTCACATTATTACAAATACTGTAATAAATGATATATTCACATTACATTAAGTTTCGTTCTCCACAATATGATGGCAAAAAATAAATTTTCATACTTGCTGTATGTACATAATTATTTGAAACTAGTTGTTTTGAATTCGCTCTTGTTTGATATCAAGTTCAAAATATAAATATAAATGCACATATGGAGACAAAATTTAAATATGGGGGTTATTACAAGGATAATGTTATATTTTTCCTTTAACTAAAGTATGTTCAGTCTAAAGAATATGAAATTAACATTTATCCCATATACAATAATAGTACATATACAATAATAGAATAGCAAACTGGGAAATTGATTGTTTGTCTATCTGAATATTATAAATTTGCAAAGTACCTTCTTGACTAAACATATTTATATAAATTAATAAATTTTAAAGCATTTTTTAAAATATAATAAATACATTTTGAAATAAGTTGGTTATTAAAAATATACATTAGTATAGAATGACAAAATATGGTTATCATAAATTAATCTAAATTTAATAAAATAAGGACATTGAATTTTTATATTTATAATTTTAAATTATTCAACATTGAAGTTTTTCTAATTTTTTTATTAATACAACTTCAGATTTCATATGGCATGTGTTTTTTTTCACCATATCTCATTTGCTTTCATTCATAACTGAGCATAATGAATGACATGATGAATGTAATCCAGAATTAACTACATGATGATTGAGGTCTCAATAGCAGTCTAGTACAAAAAACATTATATTTAGAGCTATAAATCTAGATATACAATAGTAGAAGTAAATCCACCCAAAAATTTAGTCAAAATGATATAAAAAGGTGTTTACAACTTGAATGTCAAAATGAACTTGTATAACCAAGACTAAAAAACCATATAAGTTTCATCTTGTGCTGTTGCATGTGTCAATGAGAAAGTGGGAAATTCAGTACTAGGTAAACCTGACAGCAAGTTCTATCAAGCTTATAAGCCATAGCCTGAAATTTCTAAACTTTCACTCACCAAAGTGAGTGAAATTGTAAACCTAAAATCAATTAAATATTTTTTTACACTGTCAGTGCATACTTGACATCCATAGAGTTTTAGACTGACTCTGAATAGCACCAGAGAATATCTACTTGTGTATGGATATAAATTTTTAGAAATTGAGTTTTTTAGTCACTCTTTCAGTATATCCTATATTAACCTATATTTATATAATTCAGTATTTTGCAAATGCATGCTTAAGTTGTGATTTTTCTGAATTATCATAATTTGGTACTTACTTGGACACTGATATATTGGTATACATTGACCGAAAATATTGCGAGCGTAGCCCTTCTTGCAATAACATTTTTTAATGCACTCTTCCTCCGGGATTAAACAAGGTTTGTAGAGATTTGCACACTTCTTTTCGCCGCAAGGTCCTCTGCAGTCAAATACTTCATTGGGTCCTTGACATACCTCTGTGAACATATTTTAGTACTTATTTAGGATCAAATTTATTAAAATTCATTCATACAGTTTTGTCCAAATATTTACCTTTCATATGGTAATAAATATCGAAATAATACCAAAGAAATTATATTTGTGCTAGAAATATTTTAAGTGTTCCAAGATAATTTCACTGCAGAATAGTTTCCAAAATTTTTAGCGGGTGTAATGTATACAGTAGAAGTAATTATTTTTGTAAATACTCTTTCATTTATTTGCTTAGCTACCTAAGAAATATTTTAAAAACCCATGTCAGATATTTCAAATATTTCACATGTACATATTAGATACTTTTGTGTATGTTGTTCTATAAACTAAAAGTTCAGGTTTGAAATAAAGCAATAAAGCTTGGGAGATATTGCATTGTTGTTCTATGATCACGGTGCTTGTGTCTTTTGTTTTAATAGTAATATCCGATTATCTTTTCAATAACTATCAATTATGATTGAGAAGATAATGAAAAAATATAATTAAAAATTTTCAATGTAAAGTCTGACTCAATTAGTATCTCATCTGAAAGAAGTCCATCATTCAAAATAGTTGCACACTATTCAGGCTCTGCTGAAGTTAATTCTTGACAATCATAGCTAGAGACCGTTTCTTTGACGTCAGTTTCATTAATGGTAACAAAAAATCCTTACCTTCTACATTGGGAGCCATAATTACAATAGGTGTTTAACAATTTCAGTTATAAGTGTATTTACAACTGGAGCTCTTCCGTCAGTCATCCTAGTGATAAGTTATGCCAATAAGCATTTCTTGTTCAAGATCTAACTTCATTGATATTAAGAAGAACATTGATAGTATCATAGTTTTTCCAGCCTCGAGTGACTGTCAATTCCTAATTTTCCATTGATCTTTCAATAAGGGAAACCAATTTTAACAATCAATCATTTAACTTTTCAGCTAACGAAAGAATCTTATCCAAAATTTCAATATAAAGTCTGGCTTAGTCTCTATTTCATCATTATCTTCTAATAGTAGTGGACTATTTTGAAGAATCTGCTGTTATTCAAAATAACAGCAGATTTTCCAGCAGTGCTAATGTTAATTCCCAGCAATTCCTTTTTTCCTTTGACCTTAATAGTTCTTTAACCTCAATAGCTGTGATCATACTTTAAACCAGTGGCTATAAATGTGTGGTAGTGATCGGCATTAAAAACATAATTTCATCGTTTGGTCGATTTAGTTTTAATGATTAAGAGTGGTCTATCTGGCCATTATCCATCAATAAAAGAATGTTATAATTCATACTTATTGTATTTAAGTAGCACCAATTTCTTTAACAATATAATTCTTAAACCAGTCATTAAGGAGCTCTATCATGACCGATGATGAGAGTTTATTAGTATCTAGAACAATGTTCAGTGGTCTTTGTACTTATCTTTTAACACTCATGAGTTCAAAGTTCTATAAGTAGGCATAAATTTTATCATGTGTTTTCTTTTATTGGCACAAAACAAAAATGAAAGTCCACCTTTTTAAAAAAAGTCACATTATGTGAGTATATAAAATCTGTTCAACCTAATATCCATTTGTTGTCAATAACTTCTTTCAACGGTGTAACTTCATATTTAGCCAATACAGATTCACTAACAAATTGGATTTGAAATAAGCCAAAAAAATTTTAAACTTTTCAAACCAAATTTTACTATTGAGAAGAGTTATTTCAGTGTTATTCTCACCTAAACAGAGAATACTTCATTTACACCAAATAAACGAGTTAAGCGCAACGACACACATATAGTATAGTGTATAATGTGGAATATTAAATTTTAATTGTTGCATAGTGGTATAAGCTTTCATATTGGAATACAAAACAAGATATAACAAAAATAAATGTTTTTTGAAAATTCACACCTCATTAAATCAGTCTTTTATCCTATCACTACTTAGAATCAATGTAAAACAGAAAATATGAAGTGAATCAGAGATAACTCTTATCAACAACATAATGCTGCCTTTTCAAGTTTTTTAGTTTAAGGAATATAATTTTTTTTTCAAACTGATATTGAAAACAAAGCATCATTTACTTATTACTACTATTATACTTATTATACTGAAATTTATTAGTATATTGAAATCCATAAATAGACTTACGGCATTGGTCCTCCTTGATACATTTATTAGTTTCAAGATCTCTCACAAATCCAGGCATACATACGCATCCTGGTTGACAAATTTCGGAACATACAGGATTCTTATCTTCGCAAGTTTTTTCACAATGCCCATGACATTTAGATTGCCTTTCATTTATTCCACAAAATGCCGCTATGAAAAAAGGAAATTATTAATTGATATGTGCAGGTATATTTTCCTCATAATATATTTTCACAGGCCTGATTCTACTCATCATTTTGAAGATAAAATATTCTTGATGAATATGAAAAGTTACCAAGGTAGATCGGAATTACCGAATTGCCTTCAAAGTGCAAAGTTTTAAAAGAAATTTCCAATGTTTTATCATAAAACCACTTCAGTAGATTTATTACAGCAAATATTATTACTAGCACAAAACCAAAATTGTAAAACTATCAGGAAAGCTTTTTTTTTTAAAATATCACTGATAAAATCAGTTGGTGGTCCACAAAGTGTTGACATGATGTTTCTTTCATAAAACTCGGTTCGGTATTTAGTTTCTTGTAAATTTCTTACAATCTTATCACATTAACTGATTGAGAGCATTTTGAAAATAATGCAAATAATTTAGCCTAACAAAAATTAATATATTAACATATATATATATAAATATAAATATATAAATATATATATATATATATATATATATATATATATATATATATATATATATATATATATATATATATACCTAAATGAAATATCAAAATAAATATTTAAAAGAAATTTGTTTTCTAACCTCATTAATGAGTGAGGCCAAGAACTTAGTCCTTCTATGTATCTGTGTGTATTTCTTCGAGAAACTAATAAATTGTTATAAACATATTTTTTCATTTTAATTTCAAATGTTTTTTTTTAAATTTGGGGAAATTCATAAAGTTGGTTAATTAGTATTAAGGTCAAAATTATTCTTATTTTTATTTTATGGCATTCATTCTCTAGAGAGGCAATTTCTGGATACCTGTGTTACTTTCTAGGTATGTAAACTAGATGTATGGACTAGTACTAGAGGTATGTATACCAGAGAGTTATAGATTAATTTTAGTGTGAAAGGGTGAGAGCTCCATCACACTCCTGTAATCAAGGGGAGGATGTTCAAACAGGCCTGACAAGGGGAAATGATATGTGAAATATAAGTGTACCAGGATAATCTTGAGTCTAGAAAACTGCCTAAGAATATGGTATTGAGAAGAATAGGGATCGAATATATATTGAAAAGTAAGGGATTTAAAACAGTGCCTTGGAGAAGACCTTCTCCCCCATATAATTTTTCTTAAGGAAGGAGCCCACGGGATTCTAAGAGTAAGAGATCTGTCTAAAAGGAAATTGAGGAGAAAATTTGCAATCTTGATCAGAATCCCTAGATCATCTAGAATTTTCGAAAGGATTGAAGGATTAAGGTTTACATTATAGTAGACTGAGGAAAGGTCTAAGAAAGCAGCTACGAGAAATGTTTGGCAAGCGAGGGTAAGCTGGATGTCACTGGTCAATACGCTGAGGTTGTCCATCATACTTTTAGCTCTCCTAAAACTAAATTGGTTGTTTGGAAAATGGATCTTTTGCAAATCACTTCAACCGATTTTAAATCAAATATTTAGTGACCTTTGCTAAGATAGAAAAAAGGGATCTGGTTCTATAGGATGAACCTAAATTGGGATCTTTATGTAGTTCAAGCATGCAAGTTATTATTTGGGATTACCATAACTCTGGAACAAAGTCCAAGTTGAATATAGTTCTAATGAGGAATAGAAGATAATCAACATGTGACAGTATAGTGTTTTTCATCATTATGTATAATATTCCATCAATATTAGGGAACATATTTTTATGATGGTACAAAGTCTATTCATTAATAGAGAAATCTTCTTCTCAAAAGTAGTTATTTTGTCTGACTACATTGGAGACGTATAGGTGGATATATTTGAATAGATCAGATTGAAATACAGACCGAAAATGTTTGATATTAGTCGGGACGACAGAAAAAGAAGTAGAATGGGACAGGGAGGGACAGAATTTCTGCCATCTGCTTTATCATCTGCATATGAGTAGAGAGAGCACTGGATTTTTTTTCAATTAAGTCTCTGAGGTGACAGCCATGAATGGTGAATAATAATGACGAAGAGGTGGTAAAGATCTGCTTTATTGGAAATGGCAATGGGAATATTTTACTACAAGACTTTTGCCACTGTTAGTGGAGCTAGACTGAATAAGAGGTTATGGGGAGACAAGAATTGAAGAGGAAAAGTTAGACAGTATTTTATTAAAGGAACTCAAAATGTTGACCAAAATGGTCAAAAAAGTTGAATAGTACTCGTAGTTGATGGAGTATTAACTGATGGCTGCTGATTAAGACCATAGCCATTTGCAGGCTGTGGAATTCAGAATCTGCCAAGACTTGTTCTATTTCTGAGCAGCCGTAGCCTTAATTGAGCATTACTGAAAAGAGGGATCAAAATTTCATAGTTCTAATTTTTTATGTGAAGAAGTGGTAGAACGAGATGGAGTCAGCAAGTTTTGTGTAGGGGTTAGAGAAAAATGACTTTGAGGGGGTTGAGCTGCGACTAAGGAATATTTTTTTCTTATAGAAAGGACCATTTTACATATAATACTTATCTTTCAGACATTTGAAATGTAATTTTGAACAATGCATGACATTTGTGCAAATGAACATTTTTTAGCCACATGTACAAACCATTTAAAACATTGTGTCATAGGAAATTTGTGTTTTGATACTAGTAGTGAGAAATATGCCGACTGAACAGGTGACGACCATTGCCTCTGATGCATCAATCAGTTTTTTTAAACTTGGAAGGCATACTTTTAATACTTTATCACGACCATCTGAAATTTTTATATCCTATATATATATATGTATATATATGTATATATATATATATATATATATATATATATATATATATATATATATATATATATATATGTACATATATAACACTTCCTCATTAGACAGGTCGACTGGAATATTGCGATCAATACCGTATGACTTATATTGAGCCATGAACAATTTATTCCAGTCTGTAAAAGCAGAGTGGTTCATTAAAAAATTGGCGAATCTGAAAATGAAAACTCCACAGAAATCCTTTTTCTACCATTTAACTCCATCCAGGATTATGCTATTGGCATGAAGTTTTCTAAGACAGAGCCAAAAATATAGATTGTATGAAGCTAAAATCCTGAATTATGTGCAGGTTTAATTTGTTTCTTTCAACGAAGACAATAAATGGTCTAACATCACTGGGAACATATGGATGACCCGCATAGGAATTGAACATGTTGGTCAAAGGTGAAAATTTAATTGATGTTAGTAGTAAGGGAGAACATACTGTTGAGGAATCAGGAGGTGGGAGAGGAGTCTCATGAGGAATTGTATCCTCAGTTTCGGTGCAGGCGAAGTCAAATAGGTAGAAGGGTAGAATATATTTTGTTTTTATTTTTACCTCAATTTGTGTTTTAAACGAGATTCACAATTCATTAACCATCGAAACTGGTCTGTGAAGTGGAACAAGCAAATTTGTTGGTGAGGTAGTGAATTCGAATGGGTCCGGAGCTAACAGTTAAATTCATTTTCATGGAATCTATGTATAGGTCAATTATTGCAACTTAAGAGGCAGAATACTTCGAACATATTAAAAAAATAGCGGTAGATACAAAAGCCAGCCTACTTTGTTTGACATTTTCTGTAGCAAGCTCAAAATTATTTTTGGTATTGGAAAACAGTTTGTATGACATATGAGTTAATGTTTTTTAATTGAATGTGGTTATATTCGCAATGTTTTTTTTACAATGTAGAACTTTTATGCTAACACCTTCAAATTACAAAATTTTTATTATTATACAATGTCATTATTTAATGTTAATAAATTCAAAACTTACTTAGTTTTAAATATAAATCTTATGATCTTAAGTTAGGGTAAGATAAAGTGTCACTGTACCTTATCAGGGGGCACAGAAAAACATTTATATTATCCATGTTTTTTTTAAACATGTATCTGACTAATTTTCTTATTTATTAGGATAAGAAGAGAGAGAATATTTTAAAATATTTGCTGTACATTTCTTGTTTTATGTAGGCAAATACCAGTATAAATATCTCGAAAAAATTTAAAATTTGTTTAATTAGCATAGGTAGTGATGTGGTAGTGTGTATTGGGGTACAGTGAAATATGTTTCACTGTACCTCTAATCATTAACATTTTTATATGATTTTATTAGCTTCTCCTGTAACTTTATAAAATAATATAAACAAATCTTGAAATTAAATTTTCAGACACTTTCAGACACGGTACTGATTTGAAATATTGTAGATGTATGTAAGTCCAATGACGATGCTACATTATGATAAAATATTTTGAAGATCTGCAAAGATAATGAATGCCATTACATGGTAACTTTCATATGCCTCAATCAAGATAATAAAATAAAAGCAATAGATTGACTACATGGTTTTAGACAATGAAATTCAGATCTGTCTTTAAGGAAACCCAAACCATGTAGCCTTTCTTGAGCAACATCTTTCTACAGGCTTAATGAACTTATATTTATTGACAATATAGAGGTAGTTATGAAGACATAGCCTCGATTTTATAATGGAACAAGCCTCTTTGTTCTCGTTAAAATTGGCACAACAACTGTAATAAAAGCCCAAAGAAATTCTTGCACAAAAGGGTTCAAAGCTATTAAGCAAAGGGGATCGGTTTTGATCACTTGTTGTATTGTCTGAGCTATGGGATTAGTTATAGGATTACCCTTACCACCTGCCATGGTCTTTCCCCAAAAAACTATAAAAATTTTATTATTAACAAAGCTCCTCCCAGTACTGTAGGACTTGCTCAGACAACATTGGATAAACACGCAATTATTTTCAGAGGCTATGAAACATCTTGTCAGTATCACTGGTTTATCAGAAGAGAACCAGCATCTATTAATTCTAGACAACCACGAGAGCCATTTATCCCCTGAGGCTTTAAATATTGTTAAAAAAATGGCATCATAATCCTTACTATTTTTAAACATACAAATCAAAACCTGCAACTCTTGGATATGTGCTTATTCGGCCTTTTGCTTTTTAAAATGCATCTGCTGATTTATGGCTGATGAAAAATTGGGAAGCTCCAATCTCAATTTATAATAATGCAGAGATATTGGGAACAGTATTTGAAAAAACTATGACACCGTCAATATTAAATCAGGGTTTGCCAAGATTTCCCCCTTCCATTGTGTTTTCATAGTGATAATTTTATACCTAGTGTGGTGACCAATCGTCCTGATATTGAGATTTATATGATTTTTGAATATACCCCTTGTTGTTTTGAATATACCCCTGTTAAAAAGACAATTGATGATCCTGGTTTTCACATATTTAGCAGCCTTTTTAATATTGGATTATATCAAAGAGCTCCTGCATATTACATTTTCAGTTATTTGACATGCGTGTAAAAAAATATTGCCTTATACACGAGTTAGTATATTAAGGACTTATTTTGTGAGTTATTCAAGTAACGTTTGGTATGTTTATATCAAGTGATTGTGTAATGCATGTATTATGGTCGTCCTTTAGTCCATCAATGCAATCACCCCCTTATTCATCCTTCCAATATTAATTCAATAAACATGATTTTATATAACTGACCGTAAATATATATATATGACAAGCTATAATGTGCAGGTCAATATAGCATAAAATTGATAAAACATTGCTTAAAATTTATAAAGATATCCATTTTCGTTATGACCTAGAGCGGCAAGATATAATATTGTGAAGTCATAGTGCTCAGATATTGTGGTCATGCACACTCGGAGGATAAACAGATATTTCCCAAACTACTTCTATTTATCATTAAGGATAAATAAAGAAAATAAGTTATGCGAAAAAAAACAATTCACTGCCTGGTATTAGAGAAAACTTTTTAAGAACATAAAATACATAAATCTGTAATGCAATATAAATAAATTATTATAACACTATTTGAATATGCTTTACCTCTAGAGAGTTTTGAAAGTAAAAAATAAGTATTTCTACAATTTAGAAATACTAAATGCTATTGTTTAATATGAAACAATTATATTGGAGCATAAAAAACTTACGACATTGGCTGCTTCTTACACATTTTCCTTCGTAGTTCCTTAAAAATCCTATTTTACAATGACATTTGTTGACACATTTCTGGTCTGCACTGCATTTAAATTTAAGAAATCTTGTACGGCAAAAGTTTGGTGGACACGGTTTAACACATTTGTATTCTTCATTAATTGGACACTCTATTGGTTTTCCTTCAAAATATTACATGAGAATATTACAAAGAAGAATATTTGAACAATCATTTTATTGAAATAAAAAACAAGATTTGAATTTAACATTTTTTTTAAGTCAGATTACCCCATTTAGGGGATTCTATTTTAAATAAATTAAATATAATTAATAAAAAAAGAAATAATAAAAAATAAGGCAAGATTTTTTAATTTAAAATTGATTTGTAATCCTAAAATCATAGTACTGCCTAGTTTATAAATAAATTTTCACATGCAACTTGTAAATAATGGTGTCCTTACAGTCCATATAGTTTCAAGTGACATCTGTTATACAGGTGGAAATTTGAGACATATTAGTAAGGCTAGCTATGTTAACTGCTACAGCTACAGGATAATGGTCTTAGAAGACAGTCCATTTATTTTGAAGATATTTAGTTAGGCCTTCTCAGATTTTGGAAAAAATGCTAGTCAACCAGAAAATTGGCAATTATCACAAAACACTTTTATTGGTCTATGGACTATGGGACCAACTGAGGTAAGACTACCAGAAATGTCAGAATGGCTCTGTTAAATTTTTGGTTTGTTCCAACAAACCGCAACCAATGACCATCTACAGATTGGCATCATTCAAGTACATTTAGCCCAATTTATTTAAAATCATCATTAATAATTTAACATCACAGGTATGCAAAGCATCACGGTCATTTGCTTAAAATTGTTTTTTATGCATTATGTCATTTAATATAATATACCTAAATAGAAATCAAAATACAACTGTGTCACTGACACTCACTGACTCAGCTACGCACCAGCTGAATCTTTTGGTGTAAGTGCAATTTCTTCTTAATATATTTACCAATAATGAAATCTTGCAGATATATCCTGGCAAACAAATCTATTTGCATCCAAGATTCTTTATATTGCATGTCTTTTGACAGTGACTATAACAATAGGATAATATATGTTGTATTATAAAGCTTTGAAAATGGAGGAATTCAGATAAAGAAATGGAAATATCAATAAATCATTTATAACATATATCCATTTAAGTTTTTATAAAAAATCACTACTTTTTAATCATAATCTATGAGACGAATATTTTGTAAATGTGAAAAAACAATTTATAACAAAAACAAAATGAAGGGCAATAAATAATCATTTTGAAAATATTTTGAAATAATAACAATTTTAAAAAAAACCAGCCATATTTATCTATTTTGTGAACGACGGGGCAAGCACAAACTATGTTTCCTGGTTCTCTATTTCTTAGAAGGTTGTTGATGCTTGTTAAGGGAAACAATTTTATTTCAAAGTTATAATCAAATGCTAGATTTACAATTTTTTCAGGTTTTGTTTAAATCTATTGTGGAAATATTAGAGGAGGAGCACATTGGGAACACAAATCATTTTCAACTGAATATTTTCCAAATTGAGCTTAAATATAAAAAATCGTAAGTAGAACTTCAATATCATTTTAAAAGCAACAGGGTACATCTAAAATTCAACAGGGTACATCTTAAAAAATATGTTACTATTTTACGTGTATGGAATGTGCATTAAAAATCTTATTTAATATTTTACTACATAATAATTGATATTTTCATATAAAGCATCTGAAACTATAGAAATAACAAGCGTATGACAGGTAGGGATGAATGGATATGACAAAAGTATAAAAGTTTCTTTTTTGCCAATACCCCGACCCAGGTTTATTGTTTACATGTGGTGAAGATTTATTTTCCCTAAAAAAGTTAAAACTGTAAGTATCAGCCTCATACATGTTTTTTTAGTCATCACAGCAGAAGTGAGTAGTGATAGTAGTAATCGGCATGCAGAAGAGTGATTAAAAGATACGTACTTACACAGATTTAAACAGATCACATGCAAAAATATACACTTACGACATTGATCCGCTTCTATACATTTATTAGTTTCAACATCCCTTACATAGCCAGATTGACATATGCACCCTGGTTTACAAATTTTTGAGCACTTTGGATTATCATTTTCGCATGTTTTTTGGCAATGTCCATAACATTCAGAATACTCTTCATTTTTTCCACATAAGGGGGCTGCAATAAAATAAAAAGGTAAGTAGTATATTATAATATAGTTTTTTTATAATTAATAATGTAATATGGATTTATTTCATATCTGTCATAATAAAAAATTTAATATTTTATTGGAATTGATTTTTTTATTATTTTATTACAAGAATGTAATTCTCAATGAGGTCAATAATTTATGAATGTTCCATATATGAAAAAGAAAAGAAATTGAACATGTAATTCTCAGGAGTAAGAAATTATTGATATGAAAAATTGTATTTTAAAAGGTTAACTGTAGTGATCTATGATGGTAATTTAGAGGGAAACTTTTATTTAACGGAAAGTTCCTTTTAAAAACGGAGGAATAGACAAATTTTTGTTATAACGGTAATAAAAAAAATTATTAAAATTTCAAAAATCAAACTCTGGTAACCAATTGAGGACTTGAATTTGCCATTTGTTTTTACAAATTGATAGTAAATTGTAAATTGTGTATCCAGTTAAATTTAATATGAGATTGTACCAATCTCAATAATGATCTGTACGGGGAATGTCCTTCAACAGCAACAACTGAAGGTAAATACTGTGCAACTCTTGATAAAGACAACAAAAGAGTAAAGAGAACCTGTCCGCTTCGTGTAAGTTTAGGTATTGGTAGTCAAGCACATATAATTTTATATGAACATTTAGGCATGAAGAAGCTTTGAGCTATGTGAATATCACATGGTTTAACTGAAGTTCACTATAACCATTGCGTTGATTGATGTCGCAGTGCTCATTGCCACGGGTGATGAAAGCTGAATATATTTTTACTGACCCGAAATTAAGAGGTAGTCTGTGCCTTGGATATTTCCTTCTGAAGTCTTGAGCACAAGGATAAAGAAAGAATGAAGTACTGGAAAACAGATCATCTCAGGTCACCTTGCTCTTCAGACACACAAGTCATTACAAAATGATTGTTTTGGGAAATACAAGTACACTTACCGTCCACTAGTATACCAGCAATTGTTTACCTATCGCTTTGGAAAAAGTTTGAGAGCAGTGCCTTTGGTATAGAATCCTTGTTCATTAAGACAAAATATCTGCTCACTTAGTACAACGAACGACCAAATATTTAAATACATAGGCTATAGAAATTATGGGTCATCTGTCATGCAGCTCCAATCTCACCCATGTGACTTCTATTATTCCCAAGAATAAAAGGTAATCTGGGAGCAATACAATTCCTGGATGCTAAAAAAAGCGGCGACTATCTTTAAAAAGGCCATGAGAGAGAGGTCTGAAGAAGATTCGCCTGACTGCTTCTCCCGGTAGTTGAATAGAATGAAATGATGCACATATTTCCACAGAATTTCCATGAAAATAATATATTGTGTAACAAATCAATTGTGTAAATTTTGTAAAAAAAGTGTGAAAACAATTTTGAAAAACAATAAATAAATAGCAAAGTTGCAAGTTGTGCTACCCTCCCACATTTATTAGTTTTAACATCTCTTAATATTCATGCTTGCAGATACAGGCTGGTTGACAAATTTCCATGGATATCTATTTTTACATGTTCTCCGACAATGCCCAGTAGAGAGGGTAGGTACATGATTTTTTCCACATTTTAGGACTAAAGTAAAATGATACAGAAAATTAGTTTATATGTACTAGATTATAAATCTCTCTTTATACAAGGTGTGACAAAAAATGTTCCAAATGAATTATTTATACAGGTGATTCTCTGCATCAAACTGAGTAGAAAATGTTAAAGTACCTAGAGAAAATTATAACCGTTTCTAAAAAAAATTACTGCCAACTTTGTAATTTTAACAGAGTCGTGCTTCATATATACTCATATATTGAATAAACTTGGTCCCATAACTTAAAAGAACCAGGAAGATATTAAAAACTTCATAAAATCTTTTCAATATCAATTAATATTACAGCAAAATCACCCGATGCTTTAGTGTCAAGTGTGTCTATCTCCTAGTTCCCAGTTTGTTTAAGCCACCGTGGTGTGAATGTATACATTTGTTTTCAGGTTTAAATCACTTATGCAACATTAATTTTATTGTAAAAATAATCTATTTTATTTTGAGTTTAATACTTAGTATCCTATATTGATTTTCTATTTGCGTTTGTGTACGTGTTTGGTTATATATGTTTATTTTGTTAATGTTAAAATGCCTGGAGGTAATTCTACTAAAGCTGAATATTTTGGTATAATATTGATGTACTGAGAATCTAACCGATCTACCCTATTACACATTTCATCTTTTTGAAGGTCTTTATGTAGTCCCATAGAAAAAAGCCTATTTTCGTTAAATCTAGCAGGCCATGGGTCGAACAATCCACTGACCATTAAATTCTGCTGGGATAGCTTGATGTACATCAGCCGAGGAATGTGCACACCAGCATCCAGCATCAACATTAGGTCATCTGAAATACCTCAAAACAAAAAAGTTCATCAGTGTTAAATGCGGATAGCAATGCAAACAATTTGATCCTGTTTTCATCTCAGCACTGATGTAAGTATCTAACATTTATTTCTTCTAATATATATCTACTTTGTGCGTTCTCTATTAATTTTTTCATAAATTATGAAGCTAATAATAACAAACACCGAAGCGCTTAAGCGTGTCAGTACCTAACAGTGATGGCGTGCATTTTGAACACTTTCAGGGTGCGTATTGTAAATGAAACACTTTAATTAAATATTGATATTTTTGATAAGATTAAAAATTTTCATATGGTTCCTAAAATTTTTCACTCAGAACACATTTAGTTTGATGCAGTGTATTGCCTTTATGAATAATACACACGTTCTTTGATACATCTGTATAAATACAATTTGATGTAGAAACTAATATATTTATTATGGTATAAAAAAAACTTACGACATTGATGCTCCTTAATACACTCATTAGTTTCAACATCCCTTACATAGTTATGCTTACAAACACATCCTGGCTGACAAATTTCTTTGCACACTGGATTTTTATTTTCACATGTTTTCTGACAATGTCCATAACATTTAGAGTGTACTTCATTTTTTCCGCATAAGGGGGCTGCTATTAAAAGATGGACAAAAATAAATTTAGGTATGCTAGAATGTATAAAAATCAACTAAAATTATGAATACAATTTTGGTACAGAAAATGATAGTTATTGTAAACTTACGACATTGATGCTCTTTAATACATTCATTAGTTTCAATATCCCTTACATAGTTAGGCTTGCAAACGCATCCTGGTTGACAAATTTCTTTACACACTGGATTTTTATTTTTACATGTTTTTTGACAATGTCCATCACAGTCGGAGTGTACTTCATTTTTTCCACATAATGAGGCTACAGTAAAAATATGAAGAAGAATCAGTTGATATGTGCTAGATTATTTATGTATCTTTTAATATAAACTTCATCTGAAATTATATATAAAATTTGGTGAAAAAATTAGTGAATAGTTATTACAGTATCTAATTAAAAACTTACGACATTGACGCTCCTTAATACAATAATTAGTTTGAACGTCCCTTACATAGTTATGCTTACAAACACATCCTGGTTGACAAATTTCTTTGCACACTGGATTTTTATTTTCACATGTTTTCTGACAATGTCCATTACATTTAGAGTGAACTTCATTTTTTCCGCATAAGTAAGCTGTTATTAAATGATCGAGAAAAATCAATTTAGACATGCTAGGATGTACTAACATCAACTGAAATTATCCATACAATTTGGTATAGAAATTGATAAATAGTTCTTATGGTAATAATAAACTTACGACATTGATGCTCTTTTATACATTCATTAGTTTCAATATCCCTTACATAGTTAGGCTTACAAACACATCCTGGTTCACAAATTTCTTTACACACTGGATTTCTATTTTTACATGTTTTCTGGCAATGTCCATCACAGTCAGAGTGTACTTCATTTTTTCCACATAATTGGGCTACAGTAAAAAAAAGAAAAAGAATCAATTTATTTGTGCTAGATTGTTGAAATAGCTCTTAATATAAATATCATCTGAAATTATACAGATAATTTGAGATTCAAATTAATAAATAGTTATTGTGTTATCTAATTAAAAACTTACGACATTGTTGCTCCTTAATGCACTCATTAGTCTCAATATCTCTTACGTAGTTATGCTTACAAACACATCCTGATTGACAAATTTCTTTGCACACTGGATTTTTATTTTCACATGTTTTCTGACAATGTCTATTACATTTAGAGTATACTTCATGTTTTCCGCATAAGTGGGCTGCTGCAAAATGATGCAGAAAAATTAATTTAGGTGTGCTCAGGCGAATAGATATTATATAAAATTATCCATGCAATTTGGTATGGATACTGATAAATAGTTATTATAGTAATTATTAACTTACGACATCGATGCTCTTGAATACATTCATTAGTTTTAATATCCCTTACATAGTTGGGCTTACAAACACATCCTGGGTAACAAATTTCTTTACAAATTGGGTTTTTATTTTCACATGTCTTCTGACAATGTCCATCACAATAAGAGTATACTTCATATTTCCCACATAATTGAGCTACAGTAAAAAAAATGAAGTAGAATCAAATATATGCATCAGATGATTTAAATATATCTTAATATATATGTCATCTCAAATTATATATATATATATAAATTATTAATACATACAATTTGGCATTAAAATTACTAATTAGTTATTATGGTATCTAATTAAAAACTTACGACATTGATGCTCCTTAATACATTCATTTGTTTCAACATCTCGTACATAGTTATGCTTACAAATACATCCTGGTTGGCAAATTTTTTTACACACTGGATTTTTATTTTCACATGTTTTTTGACAGTGTCCATTACAATTAGAGTGTACTTCATTTTTTCTACATAATGAGGCTAAAATAAAAGTAACAAAAATGAACTTATAAGTGCTATAATGTACGAACATCTCTTAATTTTAGGTACGAGTAGCTACTTTCATTCATGCTCCTTTAAAATCCTGTACATTGAAACAATATGTACATAGAAAGTGTTTTTTCAGCTTTCATATGAATTCATTGTATATCATATCTTAGGCAATTTAAATATACAATAATACACATACATAAATATAACATAAATATTTTAAAGATATCTGAAAAAAGATAAATTTTTTGTATTAACTCTAATATGAAAAAATAACAAGAAAAAAAACATATGTAGTCATCGGGACTGCTGATAAAAGTGAAAACTTAAAATGATGAAATAACTGGTTCTATAAAATTTTATAGAATTTTTAATTTAAAATTATCACACAACTAGAAATCTATTTTACTATGCTAGTAAGATAATTCCTAAGCCACTATGTAATACTCATTGTATTATGTGTTGCAGAGGTCAAATATAAAAAATAAATAATATCAAATTTTTAAATGCAAATATTAACAAAAAAAAAACATATATAGTCATGGGGACTGCTGATAAAAGTGAAAACTTAAAATTATGAAATAACTGGTTCTATAAAATTTTATAGAATTTTTAATTTAAAATTATCACACAACTAGAAATCTGTTTTACTATGCTAGTAAGATAATTCCGAAGCCACTATGTAATACTCATTGCATGATATATTGCAGAGGTCAAATATAAAAAAATAAATAATATCAAATTTTTCAATGCAAGTATTGATACAAATATTGGAAATATTTGAATCAATACTTTCTTTGTTTTTGTTATTTATTTTTCTATATGAAAATATTAACATATTTAGTGCTCACTGTTGTACCGCTTAGTGATCCTACAATTAAACAATTAAAATAATAAGCAAACTGAAACACAATTTAAAAAATGCAAAGTATACACAGGTTGAATTTTCCACATAGTAAATAATTTAATTTTACTTGTGTAGATGTAGACAGCAATAATGTTGCACAACATATCACTCTTATATCTGTTATTTCAGCAGGTTGGTCATTTTGGTGATGCAAACTCACAAAATTTTATCCATCCAAAAAGCAACCAAAGCGTACATGATATAGATGGGTATATACAATGTGTTGGTGTATATATATGTATACGTGTGCATAGGCCGCTGCACATGTGCCAGTCTGATGCCAGAGCAGTAGATATATATATATATATTGGCAGTAGATATATATATATACACAATACACACACACACACATACATATATATATATATATATATATATATATATATGTATGTGTGTGTGTGTGTATTGTGTGTGTGTAAAAAAATTGAATTTATCTGTCTATCCTATGCTCTCTGTTTTCTTTGTAATAACATTTGATTCACATTTATTTTTTATGGTTTTCCTCGAAAGAGCTGTTGCTAGTCAATTCTAACATTTGTTCCTGAAGTGTAATTATTATGATATTGTACTATTGACAGATTCCAATTTTTCTAATTGGTGTAAAAAGATGGTTCTGTGATTGTAATTGTTTCATCTGCAAATTTTTATCGTTAAACTACAAACATCTCTCAAGAAAGTCAAACATTTTTTGACTCACTGCAGCACATATGTAGTTGCATAAAAATTCAAAATAAGCTATCTCGTCCGAAATCAAGCTGCTGTTGAAAGGAAAATCAGCACTAGCATTTTTTATCCCCAGATTATCTATATCTTTTCGTGTGGCATCACAATTTCATAATTTCTTCTTTTCACACAAATTTCTACATTTGTCCACTTTACAATTTCTTCAAAAATTTCATTAGTGAACAATTTTTCAAAGTATGAGGAAGCACCTGTCAATCTTCTGCAACGTTTGCTCCTCTCAAAATAAAATAAACGATTTTGACATAAAATTATCTTTGTGGAGATTCTAAGTTATTTCCATCCCTTAGTGGAAAATCATAAATATTTATTTTCATCTCTGTTCTTAGCTTGGGAATTTAATAATCTGCAAAAATGCTAGTATTTCGTGTGGAGTATGGAACTTTCTCAGAAAAATTTGTTCTGCATGTTTTGAAAAATCTCATGGTGCACTTATTCGATCTTTTTGGGATGATTATAGTTTTCATAGCTTTGGACATCATCTTATTCTATGAAACTCTTAGTCTTACTAGTTGAATTATCCGTTGGGTATTCTGTATTGAGTTCTTGATTTATGAGACTTGATATTTTGTCTTAATTTATTGATGTGTTCAAATTTTTATTCAGTCAAAAAAAAGTCAGTAGATGGTAAATATATGTATTTTGGGGTTAATAAATATCACTAGCATTAATGGCTACATTATACTTTTTCAAAATTTGTTGAAGGATTTTAGAAAAATATTCCATTTACAACTTGTGGGGCTTTAGCTAATGGTAAGATTGGCAATAAAAATGATGACCCACATAGGAAAGAAATGACACTGTTCTGGAAATTAAGGTTGGAATGGCCAATGCTCTAGAAACTAAGAGGTCATCAACACCTTTAGGTAAGGAAAACTGTGAAAGAAAAATGTATGGGAAATGACATTACAAAAAAAAATATGATGAGATTTACTTTCTTTGAAACGTAGAGACTCATAGCGAACATAAAATTGAGTTCTACATCATATATGCCAACGATGAATTAATATGAATTATTTAATTTTTTATAATTGCTTTTTACATTATTCATATGTCAATAAAAGGCACTACTAAATTTTTGTAGCCGATTTTGCATCTTATAATTAATAACCTTGTGCTGAATATCAGATACAGCGAGTTGATGTTTCATTTTTAGATGGATGTTACCTTTAAAAGGGTATCTATGAATGTTAGATGGCTTTCTCGGGTTAATATACTTATTCATTTTGACCTTCCTTTAATAGTAGGACTTATAAATGTAGATGATTGACAAATTGCTGTAAATACTCAATTTTTATATTCACATGCTTTTGGCAATGTTAATTAAAATCAAAGTAATCTTCATTCATTCCAATAAAGGGGCTACAAGAAATTAAAAATATTAAAGTAACAGATGATGACAACATTCTTTAAATTTATTTTACTTAGACTTAACTAATTATACTAAGTAAATTTTATTTAGAGGACATTTCCTACCAAAAGTAATTAGTTAAATATCTCATTAATATTGTTTTTTTTAATTGAAATTTCTTAGGTACATATATATATATATATATATATATATATATTTATATATATATATATATATATATATATATATATATATATATTATATATATATATATATATATATATATATATATATATATATATATGTATATAAACTTCAATTCATACATCTTCTCATAATGTCACATAATGAAGCTACAATTAATATACACGTGGCAAATTTTTTTTTCAAATGTTATTTATAAATTAATAAACTTAATGTAGATAAGTAATTGCTGCAATTAACTCCTTAAAATACAGCAAATAAATGAATTTTTGACATTTTGTATAAGTAATCCTTTCCCTTTCGACAAAACTAGTCGAATTTGCTCTTTTCTGTGTATTTTTCTTAATCCATTTTTAGTTCTATTTCACAAATTACTATGAGGGTAGTTATGGAATGGCAAAAATGTTGTTAGAGAGTCAAATAAAACTTACGACATTTTTCCTGCTTAATACATTTACCATGCACAGACTGTCTTATGAAACCTTGTTTACAAATGCAGCCTGGTTTACAGTCTTTTGAACACAATGGATCTCTTGTACTGCATGTTGGTTGGCAATGCCCATAGCAATCAGAATGTTTTTCATTATGTTTGCATGATGGACCTAGAGTATGAATAGAATAATATAGAAATTCGACAGTTTATGAAAGAAATTAATCTGAAAGTTATTCTGTAAATCGTCCCTCAAAATCTAAAGCAATAAGAAACTAAGGTAATTGTCCAATATTCTGGGGCGGTATATTAATGAGGGAGTTTATGACATTAGCGAAATATAAAAAAATAAGAAAATTGTACATTACTTCATAAATTTTTATGTTAATATATCTACTGTATTTAAACTGAAGTACAAAAGAAGACAAAAGATGTCATTGTATCAAAGATTGTATTGTGTTTCAGAATTACTAGTTGCTGTTGAACTGCAACAGAAGACATATATGTTATTGGTGAGTGTATGATGTTTTGAGAATTATTGTAAGCGTTTTATGAGTTATGGTTAAGTATTTTTCATTTAAATCTTTTATATAGTATTCATCAATAGAATGTTTTATTGCCATTCTGAATTATTCCGAAACATTCCCATAGCAATTGAATAAAACCTTAATTTTCTTATTTAAGGAATAATGTAAATAACTTTGTCACTCATAAACCATATTCTAGTATCATGAAATGACAGGAAAAAAGTGGAAATTGTTTCAGTGTTTGCTTTGGGTTGTAGATGTTGTAGTTCCTGTATCAAACAGTTTCTGAGAAAAAAGGGTTTCATATATTCTTGAAAGGGATTCTTTTTTTACTTCGGATTAAAAAGAGAAAAATGACTATTTTAAAATACTATCAAACAGAAGTCTGAATGACAAAATTTATGGAAAGTGTAAAAAGCAGGAATTCATAGGATTTCCAGCGGTATTTTTGTCAAATGAAAAAAACCTTTGGTTATCGTATGAGTACTTCATTTAACTGAAATATGTTTTCCAGTCACCAAAGATTTATTAATATACTCTGTGCATACATTAGTAACAGAGCTTGACGAACCAAATTAATTTATAGAGTGATTGCTTTGCCATCATATCTTCGAACATTTTCTTAGGAGAAAACCTACATAAGGAGAAGGGCTACAAATAAATATATTAAACACTAATTATGGCTTGCATTAATGCCATTGAGAAAAAATAAGAGTATAATTCAAACAATGTTTTGAAGAAAATTATCCATTCAATATATCCCAATTATTAAAATTTCCAATTATTATTAAATGTCAAAAACAAAGCAAATCAAACACTGAAATTACTGGTTATAACTTGTAACAAAATAAGTGAATGCAACTTTATGAAAGTAAAAATTTTTTTACTAAAACAATTAAGCAATGATGTGATTTGATGACATACCACCTCTTCTCTTATGACCCCCTGAAACAAAAGACATGAATTTTTTTGTAAAAATAGGATAGGAATGACAAATGAAGGAAACAAGCACTCTAATAGTGAAAACGATATTAAATAATTAACTATTCATAACGGTATAGCAGGCTACAAATACCCTTGCGTTTAAATAATTTTGAAAAAATTTACTACCATGCTTTTGGTGGTTAACTTTCTCATTTGCAAAACTTTCTTTATTTATGCAAGAACAGACAGAATGAAACTTCACTTAGGTGTGAGAACTCAAATTAATTTTTTTGTCTTTTAAACAATTTCAAAGGTCTTGTGTTATTTGCTCTTTAAATTTATAGTTATGTTGTAGTCTTTCGTAACATTTCATGACATCTTGGTACATTGGTAATAATATAGTGTATTAATATCAACAAGACATATAAAAAAAGTACTTATATGATAGTCATGTACCATAAACATTATTTATGAAAAATAAAAACAAACCTATTGCAAAATAAGTGAATGCGACTTTATGCAAGGGAAAGTTTTTTGACTTTAACAATTAGGCAATGGTATAATACGACAACTTACCACCGCTTCTCTTATGCCCCCCTGAAACACAAAAACATGAATTTCTTTACAAAAATAGGATAGGAATGGCGAATGAAAGAAATGAGCATTCTAATAGTGAAGACTAAATAAATAATTAATAATGAAGATGAAAATAATTAATTATTCACAATGGTAAAGTAGGTTACAAATACCCCTGTATTTGAATAATTTTTAAAAAATTTATTGGCATGTTTTAAGATGTTAAATTTCTCGAGGACAACTAGACTGCTGCAATACTTTACAATTGCAAGAACAGACATAGAATAAAATTTTAATTTCGAATAAGGAGTAACTTGTTTTCCATAGCCTTTTAAACAATTTTATAACATTTTCATATATTAAATGACAGGCTTTCAATAGTTCAGTCATTCATACATGTAAAACTGTAGAAACAGACGATTTTTGCGATATATATACTACGTTTTGTGTTACTATTTCTGCAATTTCTGGGAACGAAGACTCTGTGTCACTTACTTTTATTAAATATAAAAAACACAAGAAATCAAACACTGAAGTTAATAATTATAACTTATAACCAAATAAATAAATGTGACTTTATGCTAATTACAATTTTTTTTACTAGAACAGTTAAGCAATGCTGTAAAAATAATATTACTTAATTAAATATTCAAAGTGTTACAGCAGGTTATATTTATATAAATTTTCATTTTCCTTCAAAAGTTCAAACATTTGCATATGCAGAACTGTTGAAGGAGACAATTTTCGTCATATATATTTTATCTTTGAGACACAGTTTCTACAAATTCAGAAAACAAAGTGATTGTGTTATTTGCTCTTCGAATTTATAATTATCTTCTTGTCCTTTCGTAACACTTCATAACATCTTGGTATATTGGTAATAATAAACTGTTTAAATATTAACAAAACATACGAAAGAAGTACTTATAGGATTGTTTTCTACCATAAACACTATTTATTAAACCAAAGACATTAATTTTTTCATAAAAATAGGATAGAAATGGCAAATGAAGGAAACAAGTACTCTAATAGTGAAAACGATATTAAATAATTAACTATTCACAATGATATAGCAGGTTACAAATACCCTGTATTTAAATAATTTTAAAAATTTGATTGGCATGTTTTAGAACGTTAAATTTCTCAAGGACAACTAGACTGCTGCAATATTTTACATTTGCAAGAACAGATATAGAACGAAACCTCACTTTGGTGAGAGAAGACAATTTTCTTTTCTTCTTGTCTTTTAAAAAAATTGATGAGATCTTTGCACTTTTAAATAGTAGGCTTATAAAATTGTCTACTGTTAAAATAGACAATTTTCACTATACATTTTCTATCTTTTAAGACACTATTTCCATAATTTCAGAAAACTAATATCCTGTATTATTCGCTCTTTGAATTTATAGTTATGTTCTAGTCTTTCGTAACACTTCATGACATTTTGGTACATTGGTAATAATATAGTGTTTTACTATTAAAAAAACATATAAAAGAAGCACTTATATGATTGTCTTCTATCTTAAAAACTATTTGTTAAAAATAAAAAACAAATTAAGCCCACTCTGATATTAATAACTGTAACTTCTTCCAAAATAAGTGAATGTGACTTTATGCAAGTGAAAGTTTTTTGACTAAAACAATTAAGCAATGACACCATTTGGCGACTTACCACTTCCTCTCTTATGCCTACCTGAAAATACAGATAAGAATTTCTTTGTAAAAATAAAATATTTATTTATTTATCTACTTTAATGTATCTATTTGATACATATGGCGGACTTATTGCTACAAGAGCAATCTCTTACAGCCAACCACAACACCAGTCCAGCCCCGTTCGACGAACGGCTGGGAATCAAACCCGGGTCGCCGTAGTGCGTCGCATCGTCAAAGGCCGTATGCCTTGTGATCAACCCAACACACCACGGCGACGACACGGAAAATATGAATGGCAAATGAAGGAAACAAGCACTCTAATAATCAAAACAATATTAAACTATTGACAACGGTGTAGAAGGTTACAAACCATACCTGCTATACTGTTTTAAATAGTTAATTATTTAATATTGTTTTCACTATTGTTTAAAAAAATTTTAAAAATCTATTGCCATGCTTTAGGAGGTAAACTTTACATTTGTGTGAACAAACATGGAAGACTTGACTTTGGTGTGAGAACACAATTTTCTTTTAAGAGTCTTTTAAACAATTTGATAAAATTTTTGTATTTGAAATAATAGGCTTGTAAAAGTTCCAGTCAGTCGGACATGAAAAACTGTTAAAGTAGACAATTTTCATCATATATCTTCTACCTTTTGAGACACTATTTCTACACTTTCAGAAAATGAAGGCTCTAAGGATGTGTTTCTTGCTCTAAAAATGTTTAGTTATATTCTAGTCAATTCATAATGTTTCATGATATCTCTTGTATGTTCGTAATAAACTATTTTAATATCAACAAAATTTAACAAAATAGAAAATATATGTGATTTTCTTTCACCTTAGACATTATTGAATATCAAAAAGAAATCAAGTCGAACACAAAAGCTAATAATTATAACTTATAGCAAAATAAGTGAATGTGACTTTACCCAAGTCAAATTTTTTTACTGAAACAATTAAATATGATGACTTTGGTTTGACGACTTACCAAGTCCTCTCTTATGCCCTCCTGAAACAATGAAATGAACTCAATTGTCAAAATAGTCTCTCTAATAGTTGATCTGATAGTGAAAATAATATATATAACATAATTAAAGTTTTTAAGCCAACCCATAAATGAGAACAAATTTACACCATAATGGAATGAAAATTTGGAGAATCAAGGTTCCGGTGTTACTTATGCTTTTAATTTTTAGTTGTATTCTAGGTCATTCACAATACTTCATAGCATCTTGGTATGTTGACAATATATTGCTTTTAACGTCTACAAAACTTTGAAATATACAGCATTTATATTATTGTTTTCTACTTCACATATTTAATAAATACCAAAAACAAAACAAACCAAACACTGAAGTTAACAAATAATACTTGTATCAAAATAAGTGAACACAACTTTATAAAAGTGATAGTTTTTCATACTAAAAGAATCGAACAATACTATGATTTGGTGACTTACCAATTTCTTTCACAAGCCCTCCTGAAACAAAAGCGATAAACTTATTTGTAAAAATAGGATAACAATGGTAAATCAAGGTGGCAAGCACTCTAATATATTAAATTATATCACATAAAAAATTATTCACAATGGTATAGCATGTTACAAACACCCTTGTGTTTACATAATTTTATTGCCATGCTTTAGGAAGTTAACTTTCTCGACTTTTTTCTCTGGCACTATTGCATTACTTTACACTCACAATAACAGATATTAATTAGGACTTAACTTTGGGGTGAGAAATACATTTTTTTCTTCCATCAGCCTTTTAAATATTGTAATAAAATTATAATATTTTAAATGGGAGGTTTATAAAAGTTCAGTCATTTGCATATGCGAAACTGTAGGAATAGTCAATTTTGACCATATGTTTTCTACCTGACTGCTTCTCGAGAACAACTAAAATGTTGCAATACTGTACATTTGTGAGAACAACATGGAAGACTTCACTTTGGTGTGAGAACACAATTTTCTTTTAACAGTCTTTTAAGCAATTTGATAAAATTTTTGTATTTGAAAGGATAGGCTTGTAAAAGTTCAGTCATTCAGATATATAAAACTATAAAAGTTGACAATGTTCGTCATATATCTTTTACGTTTTGAGACACTATTTTTACAATTTCAGAAAATGAAGGCTCTAACGATGTGTTTTTTGCTCTAAAAATGTTTAGTTATATTCTAGTCAATTCATAATGTTTCATGATATCTCTTGTATGTTGGTAATAAACTATTTTAATATCAACAAAACTTAACAAAAAGAACACATATGTGATTTTCTTCTACCTCGGACAATATTGAATATCAAAAAGAAGTCATGTCAAAAACAAAAGTTAATAATTATAACTTATAATAAAATAAGTGAAAGTGACTTTACCAAAGTCAAATTTTTTTACTGAAAAAATTATTTATGATGACTTCGGTTTGACGACTTACCAAGTCCTCTCTTATGCCCTCCTGAAACAATGAAATGAACTCAATTGTAAAAACAGGATAAGAATGCCGAACTAAGGAGACAAGAGATCTGATAGTGAAAATAATATATATAACATAATTAAAGTTTTTAAGCCAACCCATAAATGAGAACAAATTTACACCAAAATGGAATGAAATTTTGGAGAATCAAGGTTCCGGTGTCACTTATGCTTTTAATTTTTAGTTGTATTCTAGGTCATTCATAATACTTCATAGCATCTTGGTATGTTGACAATATATTGCTTTTAACGTCTACAAAACTTTGAAATATACAGCATTTATATTATTGTTTTCTATTTTACATATTTAATAAATACCAAAAACAAAACAAACCAAACACTGAAGTTAACAAATAATACTTGTATCAAAATAAGTGAACACAACTTTATGAAAGTGATAGTTTTTCATACTAAAAGAATCGAACAATACTATGATTTGGTGACTTACCAATTCCTTTCACAAGCCCTCCTGAAACAAAAGCGATAAACTTATTTGTAAAAATAGGATAACAATGGTAAATCAAGGAAGCAAGCACTCTAATATATTAAATTATATCACATAAAAAATTATTCACAATGGTATAGCATATTACAAACACCCTTGTCTTTACATAATTTTATTGCCATGCTTTAGGAAGTTAACTTTCTCGACTTTTTTCTCTGGCACTATTGCATTACTTTACACTCACAATAACAGATATTAATTAGAACTTCACTTTGGCGTGAGAAATAAATTTTTTTCTTCCATCAGCCTTTTAGATATTGTAATAAAATTATAATATTTTAAATGGGAGGTTTATAAAAGTTCAGTCATTTGCATATGCGAAACTGTAGGAATAGTCAATTTTGACTATATGTTTTCTACCTGACTGCTTCTCGAGAACAACTAAAATGTTGCAATACTGTACATTTGTGAGAACAACATGGAAGACTTCACTTTGGTGTGAGAACACAATTTTCTTTTAACAGTCTTTTAAGCAATTTGATAAAATTTTTGTATTTGAAAGGATAGGCTTGTAAAAGTTCAGTCATTCAGATATATAAAACTATAAAAGTTGACAATGTTCGTCATATATCTTTTACGTTTTGAGACACTATTTTTACAATTTCAGAAAATGAAGGCTCTAACGATGTGTTTTTTGCTCTAAAAATGTTTAGTTATATTCTAGTCAATTCATAATGTTTCATGATATCTCTTGTATGTTGGTAATAAACTATTTTAATATCAACAAAACTTAACAAAAAGAACACATATGTGATTTTCTTCTACCTCGGACAATATTGAATATCAAAAAGAAGTCATGTCAAAAACAAAAGTTAATAATTATAACTTATAATAAAATAAGTGAAAGTGACTTTACCAAAGTCAAATTTTTTTACTGAAACAATTATTTATGATGACTTCGGTTTGACGACTTACCAAGTCCTCTCTTATGCCCTCCTGAAACAATGAAATGAACTCAATTGTAAAAACAGGATAAGAATGCCGAACTAAGGAGACAAGAGATCTGATAGTGAAAATAATATATATAACATAATTAAAGTTTTTAAGCCAACCCATAAATGAGAACAAATTTACACCAAAATGGAATGAAATTTTGGAGAATCAAGGTTCCGGTGTCACTTATGCTTTTAATTTTTAGTTGTATTCTAGGTCATTCATAATACTTCATAGCATCTTGGTATGTTGACAATATATTGCTTTTAACGTCTACAAAACTTTGAAATATACAGCATTTATATTATTGTTTTCTATTTTACATATTTAATAAATACCAAAAACAAAACAAACCAAACACTGAAGTTAACAAATAATACTTGTATCAAAATAAGTGAACACAACTTTATAAAAGTGATAGTTTTTCATACTAAAAGAATCGAACAATACTATGATTTGGTGACTTACCAATTTCTTTCACAAGCCCTCCTGAAACAAAAGCGATAAACTTATTTGTAAAAATAGGATAACAATGGTAAATCAAGGTGGCAAGCACTCTAATATATTAAATTATATCACATAAAAAATTATTCACAATGGTATAGCATGTTACAAACACCCTTGTGTTTACATAATTTTATTGCCATGCTTTAGGAAGTTAACTTTCTCGACTTTTTTCTCTGGCACTATTGCATTACTTTACACTCACAATAACAGATATTAATTAGGACTTAACTTTGGGGTGAGAAATACATTTTTTTCTTCCATCAGCCTTTTAAATATTGTAATAAAATTATAATATTTTAAATGGGAGGTTTATAAAAGTTCAGTCATTTGCATATGCGAAACTGTAGGAATAGTCAATTTTGACCATATGTTTTCTACCTGACTGCTTCTCGAGAACAACTAAAATGTTGCAATACTGTACATTTGTGAGAACAACATGGAAGACTTCACTTTGGTGTGAGAACACAATTTTCTTTTAACAGTCTTTTAAGCAATTTGATAAAATTTTTGTATTTGAAAGGATAGGCTTGTAAAAGTTCAGTCATTCAGATATATAAAACTATAAAAGTTGACAATGTTCGTCATATATCTTTTACGTTTTGAGACACTATTTTTACAATTTCAGAAAATGAAGGCTCTAACGATGTGTTTTTTGCTCTAAAAATGTTTAGTTATATTCTAGTCAATTCATAATGTTTCATGATATCTCTTGTATGTTGGTAATAAACTATTTTAATATCAACAAAACTTAACAAAAAGAACACATATGTGATTTTCTTCTACCTCGGACAATATTGAATATCAAAAAGAAGTCATGTCAAAAACAAAAGTTAATAATTATAACTTATAATAAAATAAGTGAAAGTGACTTTACCAAAGTCAAATTTTTTTACTGAAACAATTATTTATGATGACTTCGGTTTGACGACTTACCAAGTCCTCTCTTATGCCCTCCTGAAACAATGAAATGAACTCAATTGTAAAAACAGGATAAGAATGCCGAACTAAGGAGACAAGAGATCTGATAGTGAAAATAATATATATAACATAATTAAAGTTTTTAAGCCAACCCATAAATGAGAACAAATTTACACCAAAATGGAATGAAATTTTGGAGAATCAAGGTTCCGGTGTCACTTATGCTTTTAATTTTTAGTTGTATTCTAGGTCATTCATAATACTTCATAGCATCTTGGTATGTTGACAATATATTGCTTTTAACGTCTACAAAACTTTGAAATATACAGCATTTATATTATTGTTTTCTATTTTACATATTTAATAAATACCAAAAACAAAACAAACCAAACACTGAAGTTAACAAATAATACTTGTATCAAAATAAGTGAACACAACTTTATGAAAGTGATAGTTTTTCATACTAAAAGAATCGAACAATACTATGATTTGGTGACTTACCAATTCCTTTCACAAGCCCTCCTGAAACAAAAGCGATAAACTTATTTGTAAAAATAGGATAACAATGGTAAATCAAGGAAGCAAGCACTCTAATATATTAAATTATATCACATAAAAAATTATTCACAATGGTATAGCATATTACAAACACCCTTGTCTTTACATAATTTTATTGCCATGCTTTAGGAAGTTAACTTTCTCGACTTTTTTCTCTGGCACTATTGCATTACTTTACACTCACAATAACAGATATTAATTAGAACTTCACTTTGGCGTGAGAAATAAATTTTTTTCTTCCATCAGCCTTTTAGATATTGTAATAAAATTATAATATTTTAAATGGGAGGTTTATAAAAGTTCAGTCATTTGCATATGCGAAACTGTAGGAATAGTCAATTTTGACTATATGTTTTCTACCTGACTGCTTCTCGAGAACAACTAAAATGTTGCAATACTGTACATTTGTGAGAACAACATGGAAGACTTCACTTTGGTGTGAGAACACAATTTTCTTTTAACAGTCTTTTAAGCAATTTGATAAAATTTTTGTATTTGAAAGGATAGGCTTGTAAAAGTTCAGTCATTCAGATATATAAAACTATAAAAGTTGACAATGTTCGTCATATATCTTTTACGTTTTGAGACACTATTTTTACAATTTCAGAAAATGAAGGCTCTAACGATGTGTTTTTTGCTCTAAAAATGTTTAGTTATATTCTAGTCAATTCATAATGTTTCATGATATCTCTTGTATGTTGGTAATAAACTATTTTAATATCAACAAAACTTAACAAAAAGAACACATATGTGATTTTCTTCTACCTCGGACAATATTGAATATCAAAAAGAAGTCATGTCAAAAACAAAAGTTAATAATTATAACTTATAATAAAATAAGTGAAAGTGACTTTACCAAAGTCAAATTTTTTTACTGAAAAAATTATTTATGATGACTTCGGTTTGACGACTTACCAAGTCCTCTCTTATGCCCTCCTGAAACAATGAAATGAACTCAATTGTAAAAACAGGATAAGAATGCCGAACTAAGGAGACAAGAGATCTGATAGTGAAAATAATATATATAACATAATTAAAGTTTTTAAGCCAACCCATAAATGAGAACAAATTTACACCAAAATGGAATGAAATTTTGGAGAATCAAGGTTCCGGTGTCACTTATGCTTTTAATTTTTAGTTGTATTCTAGGTCATTCATAATACTTCATAGCATCTTGGTATGTTGACAATATATTGCTTTTAACGTCTACAAAACTTTGAAATATACAGCATTTATATTATTGTTTTCTATTTTACATATTTAATAAATACCAAAAACAAAACAAACCAAACACTGAAGTTAACAAATAATACTTGTATCAAAATAAGTGAACACAACTTTATAAAAGTGATAGTTTTTCATACTAAAAGAATCGAACAATACTATGATTTGGTGACTTACCAATTTCTTTCACAAGCCCTCCTGAAACAAAAGCGATAAACTTATTTGTAAAAATAGGATAACAATGGTAAATCAAGGTGGCAAGCACTCTAATATATTAAATTATATCACATAAAAAATTATTCACAATGGTATAGCATGTTACAAACACCCTTGTGTTTACATAATTTTATTGCCATGCTTTAGGAAGTTAACTTTCTCGACTTTTTTCTCTGGCACTATTGCATTACTTTACACTCACAATAACAGATATTAATTAGGACTTAACTTTGGGGTGAGAAATACATTTTTTTCTTCCATCAGCCTTTTAAATATTGTAATAAAATTATAATATTTTAAATGGGAGGTTTATAAAAGTTCAGTCATTTGCATATGCGAAACTGTAGGAATAGTCAATTTTGACCATATGTTTTCTACCTGACTGCTTCTCGAGAACAACTAAAATGTTGCAATACTGTACATTTGTGAGAACAACATGGAAGACTTCACTTTGGTGTGAGAACACAATTTTCTTTTAACAGTCTTTTAAGCAATTTGATAAAATTTTTGTATTTGAAAGGATAGGCTTGTAAAAGTTCAGTCATTCAGATATATAAAACTATAAAAGTTGACAATGTTCGTCATATATCTTTTACGTTTTGAGACACTATTTTTACAATTTCAGAAAATGAAGGCTCTAACGATGTGTTTTTTGCTCTAAAAATGTTTAGTTATATTCTAGTCAATTCATAATGTTTCATGATATCTCTTGTATGTTGGTAATAAACTATTTTAATATCAACAAAACTTAACAAAAAGAACACATATGTGATTTTCTTCTACCTCGGACAATATTGAATATCAAAAAGAAGTCATGTCAAAAACAAAAGTTAATAATTATAACTTATAATAAAATAAGTGAAAGTGACTTTACCAAAGTCAAATTTTTTTACTGAAACAATTATTTATGATGACTTCGGTTTGACGACTTACCAAGTCCTCTCTTATGCCCTCCTGAAACAATGAAATGAACTCAATTGTAAAAACAGGATAAGAATGCCGAACTAAGGAGACAAGAGATCTGATAGTGAAAATAATATATATAACATAATTAAAGTTTTTAAGCCAACCCATAAATGAGAACAAATTTACACCAAAATGGAATGAAATTTTGGAGAATCAAGGTTCCGGTGTCACTTATGCTTTTAATTTTTAGTTGTATTCTAGGTCATTCATAATACTTCATAGCATCTTGGTATGTTGACAATATATTGCTTTTAACGTCTACAAAACTTTGAAATATACAGCATTTATATTATTGTTTTCTATTTTACATATTTAATAAATACCAAAAACAAAACAAACCAAACACTGAAGTTAACAAATAATACTTGTATCAAAATAAGTGAACACAACTTTATGAAAGTGATAGTTTTTCATACTAAAAGAATCGAACAATACTATGATTTGGTGACTTACCAATTCCTTTCACAAGCCCTCCTGAAACAAAAGCGATAAACTTATTTGTAAAAATAGGATAACAATGGTAAATCAAGGAAGCAAGCACTCTAATATATTAAATTATATCACATAAAAAATTATTCACAATGGTATAGCATGTTACAAACACCCTTGTGTTTACATAATTTTATTGCCATGCTTTAGGAAGTTAACTTTCTCGACTTTTTTCTCTGGCACTATTGCATTACTTTACACTCACAATAACAGATGTTAATTAGAACTTCACTTTGGCGTGAGAAATAAATTTTTTTCTTCCATCAGCCTTTTAGATATTGTAATAAAATTATAATATTTTAAATGGGAGGTTTATAAAAGTTCAGTCATTTGCATATGCGAAACTGTAGGAATAGTCAATTTTGACCATATGTTTTCTACCTGACTGCTTCTCGAGAACAACTAAAATGTTGCAATACTGTACATTTATGAGAACAACATGGAAGACTTCACTTTGGTCTGAGAACACAATTTTCTTTTAACAGTCTTTTAAGCAATTTGATAAAATGTTTGTATTTGAAAGGATAGGCTTGTAAAAGTTCAGTCATTCAGATATATAAAACTATAAAAGTTGACAATTTTCGTCATATATCTTTTACCTTTTGAGACACTATTTCTACAATTTCAGAAAATGAAGGCTCTAACGATGTGTTTTTTGCTCTAAAAATGTTTAGTTATATTCTAGTCAATTCATAATGTTTCATGATATCTCTTGTATGTTGGTAATAAACTATTTTAATATCAACAAAACTTAACAAAAAGAACACATATGTGATTTTCTTCTACCTTGGACACTATTGAATATCAAAAAGAAGTCATGTCAAACACAAAAGTTAATAATTATAACTTATAACAAAATAAGTGAATGTGACTTTACCAAAGTCAAATTTTTTTACTGCAACAATTAATTATGAAGACTTCGGTTTGACGACTTACCAAGTCCTCTCTTATGCCCACCTGAAACAATGAGATGAACTTAATTGTAAAAACAGGATAAGAATGCCGAACTAAGGACATGAGAGATCTGATAGTGAAAATAATATTATATAATTTAATTAAAGTTTTTAGGTAATTTTCAAAAATTTGATTGCTATGCCTCAGGAACTTTACTTTTTCTAGAGCAGCTGCACGCCTGCTATAATTTACACTTGCATGAACATACATAGAATAAAACTTTACTTTGGTATAAGAAATTAATTTTCATTTCTTCAAATAACCCTGGAAAATATTAGTTAAATTTTTTTATTTTAAATGGTAGCCTTTGAAGTTCAATCCTTCGTTCACGTGAAACTGTAGGAATAGATAATTTATACCCATAAATGAAAACAAATTTACACTATAATGGAATGAAAATTTGGAGAATCAAGGTTCCGGTTTCACTTAACCTTTTAATTTTTAGTTCTATTCTAGGTGATAAATAATATTTCATAGCGTCTTGGTATGTTGATAATATATTGCTTTTAACGTCGACAAAACTTTTAAATATGCAGCATTTATATGTTTGTTTTCTCCTTTACATATTTAATAAATACCAAAAACAAAACAAATCAAACACTGAAGTTAATAATTAATACTTCTATCAAAATGAGTGAACACAACTTTATGAAAGTGATAGTTTTTCATTTTAAAAGCATCGAACAATACTATGATTTGGGGACTTACCGATTCCTTTTAGAAACCCTCCTGAAACAAAAGCGATAAACTTCTTTGTAAAAATAGGATAGCAATGGTAAATCAAGGAAGCAAGTATTCTAATATATGAAATTACATTACATAAAAAATTATTCACAATGGTATAGCATGTTCCAAACACCCTTGTTTTTACATAATTTTATTGCCATGTTTTAGGAAGTTCAGTCATTTGCATATGCAAAACTGTAGGAATAGACAATTTTGACCATATGTCTTCTACCTGACTTCTTATCGAGAACAACTAAAATGTTACAATACTATATATTTGTGAGAACAAACATAGAAGACTTCACTTTGATGTGTGAACACAATTTTCTTGTGAAAGTCTTTTAAACAATTTGATATAACTTTTGTATTTGAAATGAGAGGCTTGTAAAAGTTCAGTCAGATTGATATATAAAACTGTAAAAGTAGACAATTTTCATTATTTATCTTTTATCTTTTGAGACACTATTTCTACAATTTCAGAAAATGAAGGCTCTAAAGATGTGTTTCTTGCTCTAAAAATGTTTAGTTATATTCTAGTCAATATATTATGTTTCATGATATCTCTTGTATGTTCGTAATAGACTATTTTAATATCAACAAAACTTAACAAAATAGAACAGATATGTGATTTTTTTCTACCTTGGACACTATGGAATATTAAAAAGAAGTCAAATCTAACACAAAAGTGAATAATTATAACTTATAACAAAATAAGTGAATGTGACTTTACCAAAGTAAAATTTTTTTACTGAAACAATTATTTATGATGACTTCGGTTTGACGACTTACCAAGTCCTGTCTTATGCCCACCTGAAACAATGAGATGAACTCAATTGTAAAAACAGGATAGGAATGTCGAACTGAGAACATGAGAGCTTTAATAGTGAAAATAATATTATATAGTTTAATTAAAGTTTTTAGGTAATTTTTAAAAATTTGATTGCAATGCTTCAGGAACTTTACTTTTTCTAGAGCAGCTGCACGGCTGCTATAATTTACACTTCCATGAACATACATAGAATAAAACTTTACTTTGGCATAAGAAATTAATTTTCCTTTCTTCAAATAGCCCTGGAAGATATTAGTTAAATTTTTTTTATTTTAAATGATAGACTTTGAAGTTCAATCCTTTGTTCACGTGAAACTGTAGGAATAGATAATTTATACCCATAAATTGAAAACAAATTTACACCATAATGGAATTAAATTTTGGAGAATCAAGATTACGGTGTCACTTAACCTTTTAATTTTTAGTTGTATTCTATCTCATTTGTAGTACTTCATAGCATCTTGGTACGTTGATAATATATTGCTTTTAACGTCGACAACATTTTGAAATATACAGCATATAAATATATAATTGTTTTCTACTTTACATATTTAATAAATACCAAAACACTGAAGTTAATAATTAATACTTGTATCAAAATAAGTGAACACGACTTTATGAATGTGATAGTTTTTCATACTAAAAGCATCGAACAATACTATGATTTGGTGACTTACCAATTCCTTTCACAAACCCTCCTGAAACAAAAGTGAAACTTATTTGTAATGATAGGATCGAAATGGTGAATCAAGTAAGCAAGTAATATATGAAATTATATCACACACTCTAATGTATGAAATTATATCACATAAAAAATTATTCACCATGATATATTATTCAACATGATGTATGTTACAAGCACCCTTGTGTTTACCTAATTTTATGCCGTGCTTTAGGAAGTTAACTTTCTTGAGGACAGCCGCGCTATTGCATTACTTTACATTGACAATAATAGTTATTAATTAGAACTTCACTTTGGCATAAGAAATAATTTTTTTTTCCACCAGCTTTTTAAATATTTCGATAAAATTATAATATTTTAAATGGGAGGTTTATAAATGTGAAACTGTAGGGATAGACAATTTTGACTGTATGTCTTCTACCTGCTATGTCACTATTTCTGCAATTTTGGAAAATGAAAGCAGTGTGTTAATAAATTTTGAATTTTTAGTTATATTCTTGTCTATTCATAACACTTTGTGCCATTTTGATATGTTGATATTACATTTTCTTTAATACCAACGCAACTTAAAAATACAAAGCAAAGTAGAAGACATTTACTTAAGATAAATGTCTTCTACCTAAAATATTGTTTATTAATATTAAAAATAAACCAAATTAAGTACTGAAATTAATAATTGTAATTTAAAATAAGCAAATCCAACATTAAGTGACATTGAGTGACAGTGATTTGATGACTTACCATGTCCTCCTGAAACAAAAGAAATCAACATATTTTTAAAAATAGGTTAGGAATGGTGAATGAAGAAAATGAATGCTCCAATAATGAAAATATTATAAAAATTATGAGGGTGTAATAAATTTAGGTGTACTAAAAAATTGTATATTTCTGCAAACTTTTTGACCACCTCTTATAACTATTTACAATAAAATTTACAAGAATACAACTGCCCCTGATTTTACATAATTTTTGAAAATTTTGTTGTAATGCCTTAAGTAATTTATTGTCTCGAAGGCAGCTGCAATGCTGTAATAATTTACATTTGAATGCAGTTTTCTTTTCTTCTAAGAGCCTTTTGATAATTTGATAAATTTTTATATTTTAAATGATAAGTTTTTTAAAGTTCAATTTTTCATATATGTGACAATGTAGGAATGTCACCATTTCAGCAATTTCAGAGAATGAAGGTTCTGTGTTACTTTGGCTTTTAAATTTTTTGTTGTTTTGTAGTTTATTCAAAACACTTCATAACATCTTGATATGTTGGTAAAACACTGTGCTTAATATTAAGAAAATTCGAAATACGGAGCATTTATATTTTTGTCTTCTAACTTTCATACTGTTTAATGATATCAGAAACAAAACAAGTGTGTCAACAAAGTTAAAAATTATAACTTAAAACAAAATTAGTGAGGGGGATTTTAAGCAATCTACCATTTTTTTTACAAGAAACGGTTAAGCAATGCTGCATTTTGAAGACTTACCAATTCCTCCCAGAAGCTTCTCTGAAACAAAACAAAAGAACTTATTTTTAAAAATTGGATAGGAATAGTGAATTAAGGAAACGAGGTCTTTAATTGTGAACATAGTATATTATATAATTAATTATTCACAATAACATTTGCCTCGGTTTTTAAATAAATTTTAAAATTTCAATTGCAATATCTTAGATACAATACTTTGTTGTGGGCAGTGGCACTGCTTCAATACTTTACATTTACAAGAATAGACATAGAATAATACTTCACTTTGGCATTAGAAATCAATTTTCTTTTCTTCTACCAGCTTTGCAAAACAATTAGATGTATTTTTTTACATTTCAAGTGGTAGGTTTTAAAAAGTTCAATCTTTCGTATTTTTGAAACTGTATGGTAGATTTTATCATGTGTCTTCTACCTCTTGTATCACTATTTCTGCAATTGCAGAGAATGAACATTCTGTGTTACTTATTTTTTAAATTTTTACTTATATTCTAGTCCTTTCGTAACACTTCATTACCTCTTGGTATATTGGTAATATACTTTCCTTAATATCAACAAAACTTCCCCATATAGAGCATTTGTGTGATTGCCTTGTACTTTACATATTATTTATTAAATACCTTAAACAAAACAAGTCAAACACTGAAGGTAATAATAAAGCTTATTTCAAAATTTGTATGGGTAATGCTGCAATTTGGCAACTTACCGATTCCTTTCGCGAGCCCTCCTGAAACAAAAGAGGTGAATTTATTTGTGAAAATAGATTTATAAAAGTTCATTCATTTGTCTATATGAAACTGTAGGAATAGATAATTTATGTCTCCTACCTGCTGTTTTATTAGTCTATTTTGGAAAATGAAGCCTGTGTGTTAATAGTTCCTTGAATTTTAGTTATATTCTAGACCATTCATAACACTTCCTGTTATCTTGGTATGTTGATAATATACCCTCTTGAATGCTGACAAAGCTTAAAAATATAGATTAGACATTACTGAGATTGGAAGACTTACCAAAGCCTTTGTCGTGTACCCCTGAAACAAAAGAAATGAATTTATTTATTAAAATAGAACAAGATTGGTGTATCATTAAAACAAGTATTCTTTTTATGAAAATAATATTATATAATTAACTATTCGCAACAATAGAAGGATATGACTGCCCCTGATTTTATGTCATTTTTGGAAATTTTATTTTGAGCAATATTTTTTCGAAGGCAGCTGCAATGCTTCAAAACTTTACAGTTGCAAGAACAAACATAGATTAAAAATTTTCTTTGGCTTAAGAAATCAGTTTTCATTTCTTCTAACAGCTTTTTAAACAATTTGATGAAGTTTTTATATCTTAAATGATAGGTTTTTAAAAGATAAATACTTTAAATATATGAAAATATAAAATACAGGAATAGGCAATTTTTGCTATGTATCTTTTACCTTTTATATCACTGTTTGTGCATTTTCAGAGAATGAAGGCTCTGTGTCATTTGCTCTTTGAATTTTTAATTGTGTTCTTGTCCATTTCTTTTCCACATATTGGTACATTGTCAATACACTGTTCTTAATGTCAACAAACTTCCAAATACAGAGCATTTACATGATTGTTATCTACTGTATATACTAATTATTAAATACTAAAAACAAAACAAGTGAAACGTTGAAACTAATAACTTATATTAAAATATGTAAATGCGACTTTGCGCAAATAATAGTTTTTTTACTAAAATGATTAACCAATGGTGCGGTATGATGACTTACCTAGTCCTTTTACAAGTTCCCCTGAAACAAAAGAGATGAAGTTATTTATCAATATAGGATAGGATTTCTGAATTAAGGACAAAAGCACTTTAATAGTGAAAATATATTATATAATTAACTAATCAGAATTATAAATATTCAATCATTTGTATATGTGAAACTTCCTTTTTGCAAGAACATTATCTACTTGGAGTAGACAATGTTCTTGCAAAAAGGACTTAAATTATTGTATAAATTTCTACTTCAAATACTATTTATTTAATATAAAAAAAATAAATTCACTGAAGTTAATAATTGCAACTTAAAACAAAATAATTGAATGCAACTTTATGCATATGAAAGTATCTTTTTCTAAAACAATTGAGCAAAATTTTGATTTGGCAACTTACTGACTCCTTTCTTATGCCCGCCTGAAACAAAAGAGATGTACTTACTTTTAAAAATATAATGGAAGTTGTGAATCAAGGGAACGAACATTCTAATAATAGAAATAACATTATAAAATTAACTATTCGAAATGGTATAGCAGGTTACAAGCGCCCCAGTTTCTATAAAACAAATGTTAAATATAAAACAAATACATAATTATATGACTTATCAAGAATATTATTTATATAAAACTACGATATTTTTACCCGCGTTGGTCTGATGGACCATCGGTATCATGTACGCACACACGTGCTGTCTGCACGAACACTCATGCTACACTAAAATGAAGTTAGCATGAATCATGTAACTAGGAGTGTGTCTAAAGTGCTCGCGTTTTCCATTTAAAAAAACAACACAAATGTAAGACATTGGCCTGACAGACCAATGTGCGGGTATAGGAGGGTTAAATAATTTGTTAAGATTTTTGTATTTTAAATGATAGTCTTTCAAAAATTCAAACATTTGTATAAGTGAAACTGGAGAAACTGTCAATTTTTGGCATATACACAAATACACATTTATCATATACAGAAATAGTGACACAAAAGGTAAATGAATATTATTTGTGTCACTATTTCTGCATGAAGGCCATGTATTATTTGCCCTTTGAATTTTTTGTTTTTATTCTTATTCATTCATTACACTTCATGATATCCAATGCACCAAGCATTTGTAAAATACTGTGCTTAACATCAAGAAAATTCCAAATATGGAGCACTTGTATTTTTGTCATCTACCTTTCACGCTCTTTAATGATATCAGAAACAAAGCAAGTATAACACTGCGGTTAATAATTACAACTTAGAACAAAAGTAGTGAAGGCGAATTTAGCAAGTTACAGTTTTCTTACTAAAACAGTTAAGCAGTGCTGCGATTTAACGACTTACCGATTCCTCCTAAAAGGTCCTCTGAAAAAAAATAGGTGAACTTATTTGTAAAAATTGGATGGGTTGGTGAATCAAGGAAATGAGGTCTCCAATAGTTACCTAATTAACTATTCGCATTGATATAGCAGATTACAACTGCCCATGTTTTTATGTAAATTTTAATATTTAAATTGTGATTAGCCTTAGAAGACCTTAGAAGCTATACTTTGTTGAGGGCAGCTACACTGGTTCAATACTGTATAATTATAAGAATAGACAAAGAATAAAACTTAACATCGGCATAAGAAATAAATTTTCTTTTCTTCAAACAGCCTTACAAAAAGTTAGATAAGTTTTTTTTATATTTTAAATGATAGGTTTGTAATATAAAGTCCAATCCTTTGTATATGTGAAACTGTAGGAATAGAAAACTTTCATCGTATTTATTCTAATTTATGTGTCATTACTTCTGTAATTTCAGAGAATAAATATTCTGTGTTACTTACACTTTTCATTTTTAGTTCATGTCATCTTTGTATGTTGGTAATATACTTTCTTTAATATCAACAAAACTTTCAAATACAGAGTATTTATATGACTGTCTTCTATCTTACATATTATTTATTAAATATAAAAAATTAAACAAATCAAATACTGAAGTTAATAATTACAATTTTTATTAAAATGAGTGAACAGACCTATAACGCTGTGAACTGGCAACTTACCGAATCCTTTCACAAACTCTCCTGAAACAAAAGAGATGAACTTATTAGTAAAAATAGGATAGGTATGGTGAATCAAAGAGACAAGCACTCTAGTAGTGAAAATACTATAACATAATTAACTATATACAAGGGTATAGAAGATTAAAAGCGCCACTGTTTTTATATAATTTTTAAATAATTTGATTACCTTTCTTTAGAAAGTTAATATTAAGTTTATGTTAAGAAATCAATTTTCTTTTTTTCTAACAGACCTTTAAACAATTTGATGACATTTTTGTAATCTAAATGGTAAGTTTATAAAGTTCATTAATTTGTATATATGAAACTGTAGGAATAGACAATTTTCACCATATGTCTTCTACCTGTTGTGTTAGTAGTCTATTTTGGAAAATGAAGGCTGCATGTTAAGGGTCCTTTGAATTTTAGTTATATTCTAGGCTCTTCATAACACTTTGTGTGATCTTGGTATGTTGGTAATACACTCTCTTTAATACCAACAAAACTTAAAAATATTGAATAAGTTGAAAATTTGATAACTTACCAATCCCTTTATGCCACCCTGAAACAAAAAAATTTAATCTATTTACAAAAATTGGATGAGAATCAAGGAAACAAACACTCTAATAATGAAGATAATATTACATGATTAACCATCCACAAAAATAAAAGGATACAACTGCCCCTGATTTATGTAATTTTTGAAAATGTTATTTCGGTGCCTTGAGCAATTTTTTTTCTTGTGAGTAGCAGTAATGCTGCAATACTTTGCATTTGCAAGAACAGAAACAGAATAAAAATATTTTTTGGATTAAGGAAATTTTGCTTAAGAATCTTTTAACAACTTTTTAAACAATTTGATAAGATTTTTATATCTTAATTGACAGGCATTTAAAAATTCAGTCCTTAGTATATGTGAAAATGTACGAATAGACAATTTTTGCCACATATCTTTAACCTTGTATGTCACTATTTCTGTAATTTCATAAAATGAAGGTCTGTTACATATCCTTTGAATTTTTAATTTTATTCTTAGTTAATTCGTAATACTTTTTGACATCTTGGTGCATTGTCAGTGCACTGTCCTTAATGTCAAGAAGCTTCCAAATATAGAGCATTTACATGATTGTTTTCTACCTTACATGCTATTTATTAAATATCAAAAACAAAACAAGTGAAACGTTGAAGATAATCAATTACAACTTTTATGAAAATAGGTGAATGTGACTTTACGAAACAGATGAATTTATTTGTAAGAATAGGATAGAAATACTGAATTAAGGAAAATATATTACATAATTAACTATTCAGAATGGTACAACAGGTATGCTTCCGTGTTTATATAATTTTTGAAAATTTTGTTGAAGTTAATTTTCTCAAAGGCTGCCATGCTGAAAAATTTTACCTTTGCAAGGATAAACAGAGTAAAATTTCATTTCAGTGCGAGAAGTCAATTTTCTTTCCCAAGCTTCTATCAGTCTTTTCAATGATTTATTAAAATGTTTACATTAAATAGTAGGTTTGTAAACGTTCATTTGTTCGTATTTGTGAAATTACAGAAGTTGGTAACCAACTTGGTTACCAATTTCTGTTGGTAAACACCTTTTGTGTCACTATTTCTCCAATTTCAGAAAATGAAAATTCTGTGTTGCTTGTACTTTTAATTTTTTTTAAAAATTTTTTGACAACTTTGGTACCTTGTTAGTACACTGTCTTTAACATCAACAAAACTTACAGAAAAAAGTACTTACATGATTGTCTTCTACTATTAATTCTATTTATTTTATATCAAAAACAAATTAAGTCACGCACTGAAGTCAATAAATATACATTATAAAAATTAGTGAATGTAAGTTTACGAAAGTGAAATTTATTAAAACACTTAAGCAATGACTTACCAACTCCTGTTTTATTTCCCCCTGAAACATAGAGATATAATAAATTGTAAAAATAGGATAGCAATGGTGAATCAAGGAAACGAGCATCCTGATAATCAAATAATATTATTTAATTAGCTATCCACAACGGTATAACAAGTTACAACTGCCCTTGTTTTAAAGAATGTGTGATAATTTTATTGTAGTGCCTAAGGGACATTTCTTCCTCGAGGGCAGTTGCACCGCTGCAATATTTTATTTGAATAGAAGTAGAATAAAACTTCAGCTTAACGCTTTATTTTATGTCAAACCATGCAGAGAAATTAATTTTCTTTTCTTCCAACAGCCTGTTAAACAATTTGGTAAAATTTTTATACTTTAAATGCTTTCAAAAATTTAATTGTTTGCATATGTCAAATTGTAGAAATAGATAACATTTACTATATATCTTGTACTTTTGTGTCAATAATCTCTGGATGAAGGCCCTTTTTACTTTTATTCATATTCTAGTTAATTCGTAACATTTCATGACATCTAGGTGCGTTGATAATACACTGTGTTTAACATCAAACACTGTGCTCAACATCAATAAAAATTCCAAATATGGAGTACATACACTTTTTTCTTCTACCTTTTACGCTATTTAATGGTATCAGAAATAAAATAAGTCAATATGAGAACTTACCAATTCCCTCCAGAAGTTCAACTGAAACAAAATAGATTAATTAACTCATTTGTAAAAATTGGAAAGGAATGGTGGATCAAGAAAATGAGGATTCAATAGTGAAAATAATATTACATAATTAACTATTCACGGTGGTATAGTAGGTTACAATTGTCCTTGTATTATATAAATTTTAAAATTCAGTTGTGATGACTTAGAAATTATTCTTTACTGAGGCAGTTACACAGCTGCAATACTTTATATTTATACAAATGGACATACAATTATACTTCATTTTGACATAAGAAATACATTTTTTTTTCTTCTAAATTTACTTTCACATGCTGTGTAAAATAATGAACATGCTATTATGGCAATAGAATAATAATAATTCACAATAAAGAAATAAATAATAATGTCAAGTACATATGTATATGGTTTCTCTAATTTTAAAAAACCTTTGGAGTTGTAATATAAAAATCGATTTTACGTTAAGTGTTCTACCTTATATATTATTTATTAAATATAAAAATTTAAACACTTAAGTAATAATTAAAACTTATTTCGATACTTATAAAGGCACTGAGTTAAGCTATGATTTGGCGACTTACTGATTCCTTTTGAAAGCCCTCCTGAAACAAAAACGAGGAACTTATTTGTGAAAATGGAATTGCACAGTGAAACAAGGAAACAAGCACTCTAATTTTTAAAATAATATCACATAATTAACTGCTCACAAAAGTATAGCAGACTTATAAATACCCCTATAAATGAAATAGGATAGGAATTTTAATTATTTGAGTGCCATGCTTTTGAAAGTTATGTTAAGTTTAAGTTAAGAAATCAATTTTCTTGTCTTCTAACAGCTTTTAAACAATATGTTTTCACCATAAGTCTTCTACCTGCCGAGTCATTATTTCTGTAGTTTTGGAAAATGAAAGCTGTGTGTTACTTGCTCCTTGAATTTTAGTTATATTTTTGACTATTCATGACACTTCGTATCATTTGGTATGTTGGTACAAAACTTAGAAATATAGAGCATTTATCTGAATATCTTCTATTTTAAATACTTTTATAAAATATATAAAATAATCCAAATCAAATATTGGAGTTAAAAATTATGACTTAAAATAATTGAATATGATTTCACACAAGGGATAGTTTTTTTACTGGAACAATTAAGCAATACTGTGAATTGACGCCTTACCAAACCCTTTGTCATGCCACCCTGGAACAAAATAAATGAATCTGTAAAAATAAGACAGAATAGGTAAATCAAGGAAACAAGCACTATAATGATGAAAATAATATTACCTAATTAACTATTCACAATAATACAACTGCTTTGATTTCATACAATTTTGGAAAATTTTATTTACAGGCCTTAATTACTTTTTTTCTCGTAGCAGCTGCAAAGCTGCAATACACTATGCAGTACTAATTTTAGTAAACTAGGTAGGTTTACTTTAGAAATCAGTCTTTGACTACCAATGATGGTAGCTCGAGACTTGTTTGGGTTAACCAAAAGACCCATTTCATGAGCCCACTGACCATATGAAGCGAGATCTCGGTTAAGGATGTCGATGGCTTTTGATAAGGAATGGAGGTCCAAAAGTGAATAGATTTGTTCGTCATCAGTATAGAGATGATAATTGCTACAGATATTTTTAACAATATCATCAATAAATATTGAGAAAAGCAGAGGAGATAGAACCTTGAGGTACACCAGCTGTAAGATCAGTCCACTGAGAATACGTATCTGACTGCTTAACACATATCGTTTATATCTTAAAAGACAGGATTAGGATTTCTCAGCAAGGAATATCTTGTGAGTTGCCTGCGTGTTTTCATCAACTAAATATTAATTCAACAATATATGGGCCCCGTGGCCTCAGCTCAAAAATAGATCTAAAATTAAAAACTATGAGAAATGTTAAATCGGTATTACACACGTGCAATTATCAAACTATCAACAACGAAATAATCAAGGTAATATGGTTTCAAACTTCTCTTTAATAGAGTTTTGTTGAAAGTATCGAGACTATCGATTTAAAAAATTATTTAGAGGCAAGAACAAATCACTGTGGGTAAAGTGTTCTGGTCAAATGGAGTCTTGAGATCTATAATGATAAAGCTCAATGTAATAAAATTCCATTTAAAAATTTGATGCATTTACTAGATCTAGTGAAGAACTTATTGCCAATTAGTCAAGCGTTTGAAAATGGTTGTCAAGTGAAATATAATAATACCAATAAATCATTTGATTTAATTCTGTAATTGAAAGTATTAAATACTATTTATTAAACATCAAAAAAAAAATAACTCAAATACCAAACTTAATAAAAAAATAAGTGAATGTGACTTCACGCAATAGTTTTTTTCTAAAACAGTTAAGCACAGCTGTAGTTTGTCGACTTACCGAGTCCTCTGTCATATCCACCTGAAACAAAAAAATGAACTTGTTTGCAAAAATGGAATAGAAATTATGAATCAAGGAAACGAGCACTTCAATAGTGAAAATATAATACAAAATTAAATATTCACAATAGTATAGCATTTAACAACTGTCCCTATTTTTACTTAATTTTAAAAAATTTGACTGTGAAGTCTTAAGAAATTTACTTTCTCAAGAGTAGTTGCACTGCTGCAATATTTTACATTTGTATGAACAGACAGAATAAAACTTCAATTTGTTGTAAGAAAACAATTTCCTATTCTTCTAATTGCCTCTAAAATAAAAGATTGTTATATTTTAAACAATAGGCTTTCAAAAGTTCAATTAATTGCACTGTGGGAATGGAAAATTTTGGCCATATTTTTTTTAGACCTTGTGTCTCTATTTCTGCAATATCAGAGAATCAAGGTTCCATGTTATGTGCTATTTGAACTTTTTGTATTCTAGTTCGTGTGTATTCTAGTTCATGTGTAATACTTCATGACCTCTTGGTAAGTTGGTAATACACTGTCTTTAATATCAACAAAACAAAAACAAAACAAGTGAAATACTCAAATTAATAATTATAACTCGTACCAAAATAGATGAATGCGACTTTACAAAAGTGACAATTTTTTACTAAAACAATTAAGCGTTGCTGTGATTTGTCTACTTACCAACTCCTTTCATAAGTTCCTCTGAAAAAAGAAGATGAATTTATGTGTAAAAACGGGATAGAAATGGTGAATCAAGGAAACAAGCACTCTAATAGTGATAATAATGTTACATAATTAATAATTCACTATGGTATAACAGGTTACAACTGCCTCTGTTTTTACATAAGTTTTAAAAATTGTATTTCCATGCCTCAAGAATTTCATTTCATCGAGGGCTGCACCACTACTGCAATACATTTTTAAGCTGCATTTGCAAGAAGGGACATAGATTAAAATTCCACTTTGGCAATCAAAGAAATAATTTTCTTTTTTTTTGGCAATTAAGAAAATAAATTTTCTTTTCTTCTAACAGCCTTTGAAACAAATTGATAAAATTTTTATATTTTAAATGCTAGGTTTTCAAAACTTCTCTCATTTCTATATATGAAACTAGAAATAAAAAAATGTTACCATATTTCTTTTACTTTTTTTATGTTATTTGTCCTATTAATTTTTAGTTGAACTCTATTCATTCACTACACTTCATGACATCTTTGTATGTTGGTAGTACACTTTCCTTAATATCAACAAACCTTTCAAATATTGAGTATTTATATGATTGTCTTCTACCTTACCTATTAGGGAGTATGATTACCAAAACTTACGTAAGTTAATATGATTTTACACAAGCGAAAGTTTTTTTACTAAAACAATTAAGCTATGATTTGACGACTTACCGAGTCCTCTCATAGGGTCCCCTGGAACAAAAAAGATGACTTATTTGTAAAAATGTGATAGGAATGTCGAATAAAAGAAATGGGCACTCTAATAATGAAAATAATTTTACATAATTAAATAGTCACAATGGCATAGCAGGTTACAACTGCCTCTGTTTACATATATTATTAAAAATTTAATTGTGATGCTTTAGAAATTTTACTTCCTTAAGGAGAGTTGCACTCTTGCGATACTGAACATTTGTAGGAACAGACATAGAATGAAACTTCACTTTGGGTAAGAAATCTATTTTCTTTTCTTCCAACAGCCTTTTAAACAATTTGATAAAATTTTTGGATTTTCAATGTTAGGCTTTTACAAGCTCAATCACATGTGTCAAAATGTAGGAATAGATAATTTTCATCATATGTCTATACCCCTTGTGTCACTACTTCAATTGCAATTGCAGATAATAAATGTTCTGTGTTACCTGCTCTTTGAATTTTTAGTTGTATTCTTAGTTCATGTATGATGTTTCATGACATCTTGGTATATTGGTAATTCACTTTCTTTAAATTTATAAATAATAGCACTTTGGCATAATTTACATTTTTTTACTCATAGTAAAAGGTTTGACAGAAAACATTTTTTTGTTCCAAATAGGGAATCAAATTTAAAAGTGATGGTGAAATAATGATAATTCACATGACGAAATTAAAGATTTATAGACTTGGAGTACACATCAAAAGCAAGCCTACCTAGAAGTTAACATATAACCTGAAATAAGAAGCTAATACAACAAGTGCTTGATCTCGATGTCTTTCATATGAAATCTAAATCTGTTTCAGTTAGTCGCATATATATTAAAGGAGAGATATCAAACAAAGAGAGAGATATCCAACAAAAACAATAATAAATGCAAAAACTTATAACTGTCTAAAAAAAAAACTAAAACTAACTAAAAAAAACATATAAAATAATTTTTAACAAAAAAAACTGGCTTTAAACAGTAAACTAACTAAAAAAAACATAAAATTTTTAAAAAGAAAATTAAGCTGACTTCAATGGAACAAAACTTTACTAAAAAGCGAAAAATAAACTGAACTTAGATTATACACAAAAATAATATATGTACATATTAATCATTAGGTATTAATACTTAACCTACACTTAAACCTTACTTATATTAATTACCTATATATTAATATAAGTACGCGTATTTTATATTCTACAAGTATACTACCAACCTATTGATTACAAAATATGAATTTTTATTTACAATAACAATAATCGCCTGAACCTATTACCTATGAATCTTTATACAATATTATATGTATATGCTATCTATCTATATATGAGACGGAAAATGATAGACGGAAACGTTTAGAAAAAAATAAAAAAAACACTAATGAAAAGAGAAAAAATGAAACGCCAGAGGTGCGCAAAAATAGATTGTCGGGTATGAGAGCTTATATATCAAATAGATTAACTAACGAAAGTCAAGAAGGTCGTGACCATCGATTGTCTTTGATATGCGATAATTTAACAAATGAATCCGACGAACACCGTGCTCATCGGCTCAGTTTGATTCGTGACCGATTATCAAATGAAACCGAAGAAGCCCGTGCTCACCGGCTCAGTTTGATTCATGAGCGATTGTCAAATGAATCTGCTACACAGCATTCTCAACAGTTAAGTTACTTACGTAACCTTTCCGCACAGAGGGTGCTTAATGAAACTTCAGAAGAAAGGGCCAGTCGATTATCCGTTCTAAGACAAGTGTCAAGTCGCTTAAGAAATACTCGTATATTGGGAGTTGAACAATTTCGAGCAGCGGTTAATGTTTTTGCAGATGTGCCGTGTATTATATGTAATAAATTGCTTTATCCACAACAGCGTATTAATTTACAGACGGCATCATATAGCTCTATCTTACCTTCAGAATGAATTACAGTTAATAGGATAATAACGTGTTCTCGATGCTCTAATGCTATAAAAAAACAAAAAATTCCATCTCAAGCCTATTTGAATAATATGGTTATTGCTACTGTGCCACATGAATTAGCCGATTTAAACGAAACTGAAAAAATATTTCTTTGCAGAGTGGTGCCATTTATTAAAATAATGAAACTACAGAACCGATTTAGCCAAGATTGGTGTAAAGGTCAAGTAGTCTTATTTGCCAAAGATGTCGTAGAGTTAGCTGAACAACTACCACTTCACCCAAGCCAGGCTGGACTAATACTTATTGTAGAAAGTCTAGAAAACGTTCAACGTTCTAAAGAATTCGTAGTTGATGTCGATAAATTGATAATTGCATTAAATTGGTTAATGTCTAATAATGTTCTTTATGTTCGACCTCATTTTAGGAACGCAATTGATATTTCGGAATCAATACAGGTGACCGGTGAACTACCCAATAATGAAGAAGAAACCGAGGCAATGACGAGAATCAATAGATCTATTGAACATTTTAAGCACTGAAATAACGATACAAGTATTTTGCACGGTTCATATCATCAAGGTGATGCAAGATTCAGTTCCGAATCTCAGGGCAGACAATGTACTGCTATTGCAACAGTTTCTTGTGTAGCTTTTCATCTAATTGATCCCAACTCATTGTGCCAAAGTGACATTGACTACATTTTGATTATAGGTGATAAATATTATTGTAATTGCATAGCAGCTCGACCTGAACCTACTATTGAGGATTCAAACTCAGAATATTTAGCAGCTACGGAACTTTTGCCATGTGACAAGTTAACATTAGCGGTAATGAGCAACCTATTTTGTAACGGTCATTTAGTAGAATGAATGAAAGAATGCTCTCAATAGATTTTTCTTTGATCATTTGTATGGTTTGATAACTGCTAACCTCACAACAGTAGCTGTACATTGCAAACGTCAATTAGAATCTGTTACGTATTTTTTGTTTGATTCTCATGCACGTGGCGCAAAGGGTTTTCAGGCACCCTTGCACGGAGCAGCTTGTTGTATGAGATTCCAAAATATTGATAGTTTGTGTAACGTTTTGCGTAGGAATTTGACTGTCATAAATGCTTCTAATCAATACACATTGAATGTTTATTCATTGACGTCACTTATATTAACATCAGTACCATGTAATGGCAATCAACCTCATGCTAATACAGATAATAGTGTACCCATATCACGCTTCACAACTGAGATCGATAAAGATACAGTACAACGAGCACAAAATTTAGAATCTATAATGATAATAGAGACTACCAGTATGCTTTGCAGTGTTGAGGAAACAGTGCCCGCGTTAGAAAGTGCAGTTGATTACAATAACGCAGATTCAGTAACCGAGTTGAGATTAGCCAAAATTAAGAGAAAAACCGCTCCACCGCTAAATTTGGAACGATAGCGTCGACTCGAAGAGCTCGCCTGATATTTTCTTTTCCCAGATGGTAAAAATGGACTTCATGAGGAAAGAAATATACCTATTACCCCATTAGATTACTTTCAGAGCCAAATAATGTCTAATGACAGACGTTTCCATAGAAACGATTATTTATTTTATGCTTTGTCAGTTGTTGAGTATTATCGAGCAAAGGCATTTCTGTGTCATGTAGAATGCGTCAAGCTCAGGGAGTACAAACTCCACAAGGTCTTGTTGATAATATTAACCTGACAATGAGAAACATAAGAGGTTCAGCATCATTTTGGAGAAAATGTTGTTCGGAACTTATAGCGATGGTAAGAACTTTAGGGCCTCCTTCGTGGTTTTTAACTTTCTCATGTAATGATTTATATTGGTCCGATATGATTAAAGCGTTACTCATTGCATATAATCAAGACATTAATGAAATTGACCAACTTACATTTGAAATGAAGCTTAATTTGGTTCAAAAATATCCAATAGTAGTTGTAAGAAAATTTTCATTACGCATAAACGCGCTGAAGAATTACATTAAATGGAATGATAGCTGCTTAGGCGGTAAAGTTGTGGATTATTAGCAACGAATTGAATTTCAAAATCGAGGTAGTCCACATCTCCACATGTTGGTATGGTGTGAGGGTCTTCCTGACTTTTCCACCTCAGAAGGCACTGCAGTTATTGATAAAGTGATTTCTTGTTCCTTAAATCCTGAGAGTTTTACATTAAAAACATTGCTAGAGAACATACAAATCCATAAGCACACTAGCAGTTGCTATAAGAATCGTACTAATAAATCCTGTCGATTTGGTTTTCCTAGGCCACCTAGTGATAATACTGTTTGTTTAGGACCCGATGAAGCTCTAATTAATCATGGGCGATTTTGTAACCTTAGGCGAATAGCTGAAGAAGGTATGGTTAATAATTATAATGCACATTTGTTAGAACTATGGGAAGGCAACATTGATGTGCAACCTTGTGATAATGTTACTGCAATTTCTTATTACGTCGCTAAATACGTTAGCAAATGTGAACCACACGATAGTGGTGATGTAATATGCGAAACAATTACCAGGGCTAAGCGGCAAGGGGGCACAGTATGGCATCAGTTATTCACAGTGGGAATGGCAATTTTGTCACAACGACTGGTAAGCGCCCCTGAATGTGCTTATAGGTTATGCCATTTACCTCTTAAGATGAGTTCACAGAAAACTGTGTTTGTTAACAGTTGCAAACCAAATGAAAGATTTCGGCTTTTAAACTACTATAGACTTTAAATAGTGACAAAGAAAGCTATTATTATAGCTTACTTGTATGTCATCTCCCTTTTCGAGATGAATCTAGCCTCTTACTAGATGATGAATTTTTGATACGGCAAACTGAATTACTGTTTCATCGCTTTGTTTCAATGTTGAATTCATCGACTTGCTAAATAATTTGCGGGTCGGTGAATTGACTACGAGTTAACTTGAATTGCTATGTGAACGATACAGAATACCTTTCACAGGGGACTTTGCTGATGGATTTGCTGTGTGAATCTTCACCACCGTGAAACAAGTTGATAATTATAATGATTTAATGACAGCAAAGAATTCTAAAATACATAAAGTTTATACCATAACTGCTGCAGACGAGTCTCGCGAGGTCGCCACTTACGAAAAGACGCCACCGCCCAACGTAATACCGAGGGATGTTAATAACTATGGAGGTTTATTATCAACGCTAAAATTAGCTGAAGAATCTCGCGTTATGCTAAGGCGAAATATATCGGTTTCAGATGGCCTTGTAAACGGAGCAATGGGCATTGTTAAAAAATTTAAATGGCCTGCTCTTCGAAGAGAACAAATTGAAGAAGGGGAATTACCGGAATGTTCAATTTGATGATGATACGATTGGAAGTAGAATTAAAGATGAAAATGGCTGGGTACCGATAACTCCTACTGTTGCAATGTTTCAAGCAACTAAAGGATACGGAGATGTCGAGCGCCAAATGTTGCCTTTGATTTTAAGTTGGGCAGTTACAGTTCACAAGTTACAGGGAACTACACTAGAAAAAGCTGTTATTGATCTAAGCAAGAAAAATTTCGCCAAAGGACAGGTGTATGTTGCTCTGAGTCATGTTAAAACTTTGGAAGGAATAGCGTTGTCTGACTTAGATTCAAACAAATTATTGAGTAGGCCACACGACGAAAGAGCATTGCTAGAGATGACTCGATTACACAATTTAAATTTGATCAGCATGAGTGTACTACTCATCAACATCATTGTAGTTGTCCTATATAAAACTTTGATCTTTAAATTCCCTCGATTATCTATGGTCTCCATCATCAGACCTGTAATGGCACTTATAACCCATATGGGTGCAAAGTTTTAATCAATATAAACGAATTAAGTCCAATCGCAAGGTAGCTACTGTAAACAGTTGAGGAGTTCCCTTAACTGTCCTTCGTCTTCATCATCAGACCCCTAATGACAGTCATAACCCATCTAGGTGTAAATTTCTCATCAATACAAATTAATCAAACCCAAACACAAGGTAACTGCTATAAATCATTGAGGAGTTCCCTCGACTGTCTTTCGGCTCCATCATCAGATCGAATCCAGACCTTCTTTAAATTGTAGTGCTTTAATATACTTAATAAAAAAAATTAACAAACACACTAGTCGCTCCTACAATTTTTTAAAGCTCCCCTCAATTTCTCTAGGATGCCATCATCATATCCCAGTTTCCTTGTCATGGTACTACCCTTGAAGTATCTCCTTTCCAATAAAAAAAAAGTATCAAAATCGGTTCATAAACGAAGTTATCCACGAACACACATAAAAAAAAATATATATACGGTCGAATTGAGAAACTTCCTCCTTTCGGTTAACAAAATGAACCCAAGTAATAGAGACTATATAAAAAAAAGGCAAATATGCTTTTAAAATCTGTACAAGCATAGAATATAAAAAACTAATCAAGATGATTAGAAACGAAAAACTGATTGACAATACCTTCACATTTGAAAAAGATAAAACTAAGAATACACCAGCAAAATGTACTCTGTGCCTGGGCAATCAACCTTCTAATATTGTTAGGTATTTATTGAGATACGCAATCAGAAATCTAAATCATCTTAGCATAAGTATATTAATAAGTCGAGTAAGGAATTTCAAAACTAAAAGGAGGGAGACATACATTCAAACAATCATTCAACTGTCCAGGGCCACAAACAAATGACAGGTAAGAAAGGACAAAGAGAAACCTATGCACAGGTTATAAAAAAATAGAGCAGGAAAATAATAGAATGATAGTAGTATCTAGAATAGAAGGAAAACAATAGAATTATAGTAGTATGTAGAATAGAAGAACTTTCAATAAAACAAAAAGCTAGACAAACTAATAGACCAAATAAACACTCTAATATGTCTGTTGACCACAGTAGTCGATAAATTAATGTGGTAATGTGCTATGAAGTCAATTTGATGACTTCATAGCACATTACATAGTGAAACAAAAACTATTTTTTACGAAACAACAACATTTATTTTTGCAAACAAAATGAACATCTCATTAGTTTTGGAATTTTGTATCGAAACAGATAAAGTAGCTTAAAAGATATTCAGTGTATATAACATACCATATGCTGAACTGCAGTTATGATTCAAAGCAATATAAAATACAACCTGCTACCCGAATACAAGATAATATAAATAAAGTTCACATCTGTACTTATAACAAAGAAGTCAAGACCTCTCACTGTGTTTCAGTTGTATATTGTCTGCCAAAATACAAAGAAAAGATAGGTTAGATCTAGGGTCCAGGGTTCCTAGTGGGGGGAGATTTAAATACAAAACATATGCAATGGGGAATGTGACTCACCATTACTGAGGATGGAACTTCAAAGCAAGTATATACTTTAAACATATAAACAACCCACCAATTATTGGCTTACAGAGTGCATAAACTATCAGACTGCTAGAAACTTCTTCATTTAAAAAGGGTTTTCAAATCCATATTCAGTAAATCTAAGCAACTTTCGTAAATTTTTGGATACTGGCTCAGATTATATGCTAATAATAGCAACTATAAATACTACAATAATAGAAAAAACTTGAAATTTAAGATCACTCAAGAAAAATACAGATCAAAAAATATTTAGAGAATATATGTACGAGAATATCAATCTAAATATCCTCCTAAATATGGAAGATGATATTAAAAAAGCTGCACTTACTGTCACTAAGGTTATAAAGATAGAGGCCTGGAAGTCCACACCAACAAATCCTAAGAAAATAAATATCCACCAAAATGCCATTAAAGAATATTTTATAGAAGTGATTACGAAAAATCTAGCTAACTGGGAGTAACCAATGTGATAAAAAAGCATCTAGGGACTGATAAAGCAGAAGAATTTGGCACATTTTTGGATGATGTATTCAAACCAAATAATCCCGATAACCGAAAATGGGCTATGGATGTACATAAGTACGTATAAAGCGACCTTATATTCTAAAAGACCTTCAACAAAGTGTGGAACAAGTTCTACTGACTGAATAAGGACTTAAACTACATCTTCTTCCTTATAATAAAATCATAACTGAAGAACCAAAAAAATGGAGTAAGAATGTGTGAGCGGTGGTCACAGGTGGTGTCAAGGCAGGTGTTCCACGGAACTCAGTACTGTGCTCAGTTCCAGATAATACATTTGCATCATGTTACTTGCAGCAACATCTCTACAAAGTAGACCAATAGATGAGAAAATAGAAGACTTAAACTAGTGAGACTAAATCAACACACATTAAGTTTATTTTTCATAAAGACAGTTATGCAGGTGTCAAACTAAGTACAGAAATACAACTACACAAAAATATAATAAGATACTTGGGTATGTGGTTGGATAGAAGACACACATGTAGAAGACACGCTGATAAAAAGAGAGACAAATTAAACTTCTGGTTATGCTCAATCAATTGGCTAATTAGGAGAAAATCACAAATATATTTTTTAATTACAATTTACTCTCAATTAATTGTACTTAACTCGCAATTAATTGCACTAAGGAACGTACTAGTAAAATAAACATTTTATAAATATCACTTATTTCCTATTCAAATTAATGTCATAACTATTCTCCGGGATATTAATAAACTGATGTAAATAGATTAAAATTTAAAAATTTGCTACTAATATATTTTTATATAGATGTCATATTACAATGTTCCTAAATAGTAAGTTGATATACGAAACGACTTGTAATAATAAATAAACTTATAATATGAAATAATGCTCACCTGTTGAATTGAAAATGGGTTTAAATAACCAAAAGCTTCCATCTGCCCGCAAAACTAGAAGTACGCCAATTAAAAGGCAAATTTTTAGCACCATTGTGAGTTGGAATATTTAATGAAATTTTTGTTTCATTCCACAATGCCAGCTGTTACAATGAGAGTTCTTTTAAAAAAAGGACCCTCTCAAGATCTGCGGGGTGCTATTTATTATCAGTGCAGAGAGCTACAATGAAAGTATTGTAATAATATAATATTTACTTTTGTGTGGTGTACATCACGAAAAAGTAAATATTATATTCATAGCCAAGTAATTTCTGATCAGTTCCAACTGTTTAAATACAAATTAAGGTTAATAATTTAACTTTCATTTGTGTTTAAATATATAATGTTGAAAGAACATTATTGTAATAAATTTTGTTGAAATATTTTTCAAAAAATATTGAAATAAAATGTTATGTTGAACTTATTTTTTTTAACATCTGTAGACTAGTAATGTAAGATCAAAGATTCTCCATTTTGTTGGTCCAAACACCCTAAAAAAAGTGTGTCAAGTATCTGTAGAACTCGTACACTGAGAGTTCAGTATGTTGTTTATCATCATCAATCTGTAACTATCTGCTGCTGGATATAGGCCTTTCCCCAGGTGCATCATCGTGCATGGTCCTTTGACATTCGCCACAAGCCAATTCCCACCAATTTTCTTCGGTCTCTCAGTACATCTGAGGGGCATCCCACATTACACACTTTGAGGTCCATGGTCTTCATTCGAGAACTCATCCATTCTTTCAGATATCGGTTTTTAGAGAAATATGACCTGCCCGTTCCAACTTCAGTTTACTGATGTTAGGGACTATGTCATTTATTTTGATTTTCTGTCAGACTTCCTCATTTCATATTTTATCCTTCAGAGATACTCCAATTGTATCTCTTTCAATTGCTTGCTGAAAGACTTTAAATTTCTTGACCAGGTCGGCCGTAAATCTATGGATCAGGATGGATGTTTCAGTGCAATAGGTCATAACAGGCAGAATACGCTGAAAAAGGCATTTGATTATAGCAACTATAGAATTGGCGATGTTGAGATCTGATACAATTTCCCAAATGCTGCCTAGCTCAAATGAATTTTTCTGCTAGCTTCTTTTTTCAAAACTGTTTCTGCTCAACTGTGTCAGTTGTCTTGAACACCTTTGGTGCTCACATTTGCTGGTCTTGGTATAATCTGAACATAACTTTAATCCAGGTTCATTCCAAGGTCTACTCGTCTGGAAGAATAACCTAAGCTAGTCAGTATCTTCGCTAGTTCCTATGGTATTTTTCCCAGAATTACTATGACGTCAGTGAACCTCAGGTGCAAGATGAACTTGCCATTTATATTCACCGTATATATATATATATATATATATATATATATATATATATATATGTATGTCATGATATCACAAAGCATAGTCAATTCATATTTTTACCAAACCAAAAAATTAAATCCACATTGAGTTAGGAATAAACAATTTTCTGTGTGAAATTTCCAGATCCTAATATCAGTGAGTATTTGATAATTCGGAAAACTAAAGAATTACTTTTTCTTTTTTTTTTATATAACTGCGATTAATCCCTTTGGACTATTATTAGTTTTGTTGGGTGAGAAATTTAGCGTTTAGAGTGCAAAGGCCAATGAGATTGCTACTCAATTAGAATACTTGGCTTTCTTTGAGCCTCTTAATAAATTGTCCAGCAATTCAGTAGCTAGAAGGTTTGGATGGGTAGCGAGTCATTCTGCATATCTTTTTCTGAATTTGTTAATCTCCTGTAGAATGGTAGGAGTATTGAGGTATTTGTGAATTTCACAATTTTGTGTAAACCAAGGTGCACTGACTATGTTTTTTAGGATTGCGTTTTGAGCTCTTTCGAGGCACATTATGTTGCTATTACTGGCCACGCCCCACAGCTAAATACCATAGGTCCATGTCGGTTTGAGGAGTGAGCTGTCTAATAGTTTATTGTCCACCGAAAGTGCAGAGTTACTACACAACAGTCAGTGCAGGTTTTTGTACCTGATATTTAATTGGTCATGTGTCCGCTTGATGTAAGTTTTTCAGGTAAGCCTTCTACCTAGGTGGAAGCCCAGATAGTTAAACCAATTAGTGTGTGGTAAAATGTCGGTTCCTAGTTTCTTCTTGACAATTGCCGCTTCTTAATGTAAACGTGTGTGTTGATTTTTGTTGTGCTGGCACGTATGTGCCATTATGTAACTAGGTATACATTTTGTCCTGCAATACTTGGAGCTTATTGCTGGCAGAATCTGGATCTTTGGCTTTTGCCAGAAAAACAACATTATCAGCATAAGTTGCAATGGTTACATCTGCTGAGGTATGGAGATCGGACGTGAAGATATTATACAAGACTGGTCCTAGGACTGAACCTTGTGGGACTGAACCTTGGGAAAGTCTCTGAGTTAGATAGGATACTATAATTGGGAACAATGAGTCTGGAAGCTTTTCCTTGGCTTTACAGAGTAGGCCTTGATGCCTCACATGATCAAAGGCTTGTTGGACATCTAGAAAAGCTGCAGACGTGTACCATTTGCTCCAAGTCCTTTTGGCCTTTTCACTGTCTGTTCTAACTAAGATGGATTGTGATCTAATGGGGGTGACTATGTTCTTGGAGCTTGTCTAGGTTTTGCGAGGTTTTCCGCAAAGAGTGGTCTCCCTGACCTGAAGCAGAGAACATAGAAATAATTTGTTATGTCTTATTGCAACGCTATGATACTATGAGCAACGCTCTCAGTTCTTTTGTGATGCGATTGAACTTCCTTTTGTCTGAGGGATGTCAGGACAAGTGCCATACCTGTCTTAAGCGATGCTTTTCTTTAACTACTATAGTGCAGTACAGTGTAAGTCTTATATTGAGAGGTTAGAAATACAGGTTTTAAGACTTATTTAGTTCTGGTGAGTTGGTCCAGCAACTTGGATTAAATCAGTGACCGGTTTGCATGCTTCCTCCATATTATCCTAAGTTTTTAAGGAAAGTTTTAGGTTTAATTGACCATCCACATAAGTCCTGAAACCATCCCATTCAGTTCTATGGTTGTAAAAAGACTTTGGGTTCTCTTGGGTGATAACTCTGGTGTTAACATTAAGAATCACTGGAATTGTGATCTGAAGATCCGTCAAAACTGCTCTCAACATGAACATATCAACTACTCATTCCCCTAGCAATAAATAAATCCAGGAGGCAGTAGGTGGGTTTACCATTGGACCAAGATTGTAAGTGTTTAGTTTCCACAGAAACTTTCAGTGCTCAACCTCTGGTAGCTGTGCACCAGAATGTATGTTTGGCATTCCAATCCCACCAAAAAAATATTACTAAAAATTATTATGTGCAACTTATGAATTACATGTTTTACAAGGATAACTAAGAGACTATTTTACACGAATACTTCAACATTTTTTCCTATAACATTATATGTATATATGTACATATATATATATATATATATATATATATATATATATATATATATATATATATATATATGTATATATATAACATCTATAAATATATAGATATATATATATAATATATAAATATATAGATGTAGATAATGAGCTGCATGGACCCTCAATCATAGATATTCAGTTATAGGAAAAACTGGAAGTTCATTTCGAAAAAGATAAAAGCAAATGAAAAAAATAATCCATAAAAGTACAGTATTTTCGCATTGTTAATTAATTGTATGGCAGGAATTTTTCCTGTACTGCCAGATGGCTACTGTCAACATGACTGTATTATTTAATATCTAAGTATTTCGAAGGGAGGTTTTTTTGAGGAAGTTTTCTAGAGTTTGAGGTCTGACCATCAATTTCACTTAAAACACTACACAGCACTTCATGAGAATACAGTTGGGCCTCCTAACCTCACTCTTCTATTTCCAATAGAAAATTGCAGCATTTGATTGTAATTTTAAAAATAACTAATTCAGATGTATCACCTAATAATAGAAGTGGGAAAATAATTTTTAGTAATAATTCAGTTTTGTCTAAAATTTTGGTGATGTATTGCAATCATTTACAGTTAGTCACAATCAGTCAGACAGTCACAATCAATCAGTTGCAGTCAATCAGATCCAGTCACAGCTGGTAAGTTAATCAGTCAGTCAATATCACAATCAATTCGTCACAGCTACAGTCAGTTTGTCACAATCAGCCCAAATGACAACCAGTTGTCATAGTTAATAACATTTTGTCAGTCACATATAGGCAATCACTTGCAGTCAGTGAGTTAATTAATAGCAACCCGTTGTTAAGAGTTAATCTGTCATAGTAAGTCAATCAGTCAATCACTCACAATCAGTCAGTCACAGTCTTAGTTACTCACTTCCTACAAGTTGAAGATTATTGTGTAAAAGATGTATTTTTAAATGACATAACATCTCATATGTTATGAAATTGAAATAATATTAGTTATTATTCGTGGTGTATGAATTAAACCATTATTTCCGATGTATCTACTAAAGGATGCAAGTAGGTAACAACAATAAGTACCTATTTTTTACAGAGTATAGTACCAGTTATTTTACATGCTTTTGACGTATGTGCACCAGCAGCAGAAAAAAGTTTATTAGATAATGTTTATATCAAATTAATAGGATATTCGAAATTAAAATTTGTGAAGCTTTTTCTTTAGATTATATTAATATTAAAAAAAAATTATAATTATTAAACAATAGAAAATGGATTGATTTCAGAGTCCTACTAAGTGTATTTATAGGAGGAGGAGTGAAGAGATATTAGGGATTTTCCTCCATCCGATTGGTGCTAATTCCCCCACTGAGAGACATAGTTTTCAAGAAAATTAATTTTGAAAGTTGACATACTGTGCTCGCTAACATTCTGAAGGTAGTTTTGGAACCCGAGTAACCTTTCCACTGAGAGGGCAGGATCGTACTAGAAGGAAGCATATGCCCTGTTACCTTACCCTTCCCTCCCTACTCCTCGATTAATTTTTGTCAAAATTAGTCAATGTATATTTCGGGAAAACATTTACCATATTTTATCTATCTAAAAAACTTGTGGCACATGTAATTAATGTAGACTTTTTCATTCGGAATATTTCGATGTCTCTACATTATTTGTTAATTATATACATAATAACTTTATTCACAACAATATTTTCACTGAGCCTTATCTAATATTTCATTTAACTTGAAAGTGTTTTGGATACTTATTAAAATAGCGTATCATAATTTGGTCCTATGGTATCGTATCATATTTGGCCTATCACATTTATCGCCACTTTTAGGTTAAATCTCTGTAGATATACCATTGAAAGCTCCATGTCTATGAAAATTAATGCTTTGATCTTGTTCATTTTTATGCAGTTTAATACTTTATGGCTTACGAATCCACAGAGAATAGTTAATGATTTTGTATTGGAGCTACCAAGCAGCCAATGTCTTCTGGCAGAATTGCTGCTATACATAGTATAAGGATACGTAATCACGTGTTGGGGTTCTCTTTTTTGTGAGTGCTCCCTTCTTCCCGAGTAAATTTGTCTTCTCTTCCCATCCACGTCTAGATGGAACTTTAACACCGGAAAATAGCAGCATATTTCTCACCGGAAAATAGCAGCTCCAACCTTTTTCTCAATCTAATACCCTCATGTGAAATTTAGGATAATTATTTGTTTAAATCAACAATCACAATTTGAGTGTTGAGTATGCTGAAATCTATGCATCTGATAAGCAGAGCAAATAGTAGGAATGAACTAATATTTTTTTCAATTTCTTTAGGAAGTTTTTTAAACTATACTGACTTTCAAATCCAGAGAAAAAGTGTGCTCACAGTGAGAAAAACAATATTATGGTAGTAATTTGGATGAATTTTATCAGAAAAATATTTCCTGATAAAATTCGAAAATTACTGGTTCTATAATGAGTTAAAAATAGGCATTTACCTTAGGTCTGATTGTGATTGATAAATGGATATATTTAGGTTGATGGTTCAAATCATTCTCAATGAATAATAAATAAGATTTTTAAATTTAGTAATACCCTGTCATTTTAATAATACTTTTTACAATAAATATAACTATGGCAATACTCATTTTCAACTACCAAAATCGAAAACGAATCTGCATAGTGGAATTATTATGAAGAAGGTTAACGTACATGACATTAACAACTAAAATAGAGACAACAACATAGTTATATAAGAGATATAAAATATGAGAATTTCTCTCCAGAATACGCAAAGAGGAATTATAATAAAAATTATAAATGTAACATTTGCCAATAATATAAAATATCATAATGAAATACAAAAACATTTTGAAGATAATAATTATGGCAGTACAAAAAAAACCTTATTTATCAATTATATCTAATAAAAAATTAAAATCGCTCCAAAAAAAACAGCTTTGGTAAGCAATTAGAAAAACTAACCAAATGTAATCTGCCCCTATTAAAATTCTAATTAAATTAAACGTAACATAACATAATCAAATATAATCAAACTAACCTAACATTACCTGCCTAACTAAACCTAACATAACATAACCTAACTTTTTTCCGTGGGATGGCGAAAGGGTAGTTGGCTGTGCTCCCTTTTAGTATGAAAGTGGAGAATTTGTCTCGGGTTCCAAAATTATCTTCACAGTGCACAGTATGAAATCATTTACAATTCATTTTCTTTAAAACTCTACATCTCTGCAGGGGGATAGTAGTATCATTGGGATGGCGGTAAACCCTCCCCTCCCCTCACACTCGCTTTCCCAACTTCAGGCAGCACGGTCCTATTGTTTTGACAATCAATTTGACATTCCGGTTCATTAGTTGAATTAAATTTTTAAAGTTCTTGCTTCTGTTCTTTTAACAGTAATTATATGATAATTTATTACTTAAGCTTTGTTTAGAAATTATAAAATGTCTTAGATTTTGTAACAGATTATAACTTAGAAACTTTGGTTTTGGAAATAAAATCACAATGAATTCAATTAAAACATAGTCTGGTTTAATAAATTCTCCCCATGTTCAGATTACTGCAAATAACTGGAAAGCATGCAATGGAAAGCATTCCTAAATGGCCTGTGAACTTTGTTTTTTTCTATAAATCAAAGCTTCAGTTTATGTATTTTGAAACAATTTTCATACATAATAAGTGGGGTATATTTATTTGGTACTTTTCCTACTGGTTCAATACAATGTAATTCATAAACTCTCACTTGCATTTAATCAGAAGTTGACTATATTTCCAAAATTTTGTTTTTCAAATGTACAAATGATACAATGTTGGTCACTTCTAAACAAAACATTCACAAATTTTCTTCAATACTTAGAAAATAAATATCAAATATTATATTAATTTAGCTTTCCTTGACTGGCTCTAAAGTTTTCTTTAAATTCTTCTTCTATGAGATAAAAGTGAATTAGTTACTTTTTGCAACAACATTTCGGCAATGATAGATGTATGATGCCGATGTTCATGCAAAGCCACTTTTAAACTTTTTTTTCCTACAGATCTTCCTTTTGTGATAAACAGCGAAGTGATTATATTATTGGAAAGATATTACAGTTTCTAAGTGATACTCTACTTATTGCATTCACCTAGGGATGATTATTTGATTATCTTCAATTTAAAATATTTTGCAAATATTTTAGTGAAATGAACGAGTGATTGTCTGTGCAAAATATTGTGTATAATTTTTGTCAAAAACTTTTCTTCAATAACAATGCAATTTGAAAAGTTAAAAATTTTTCTTATTTTCACGGATAGAAATAATGTATAAAATTTTACAAAAAAAACTTGAGCTTTTAAATTGAAAAAGAATTATGAATTTAAGAATAATAAAAACATATAAATAATTTCTTTTATATTGAACATAAGAAATAATACCGTGTATGTTATTTTCATCAACTTTTCTATAGTTGATAAAAACTGTTTAAATTCTTACGTTTTAAATTTAGTCTTTTAGTAATAACTTAAAATTCTTACTTTTTAAGCTGTGATATTACCATTGTGTAGAGTTCATATATGTAGTTACTCTTTGGGATGCTGTTCTCTAGGAATGCTTAATTTTGCATTTAAATAATGAATAATGGGTCTTATGGAAATTTTGAAATTATTTATTTATTATTATTACAAAACTTCCTTAAAAACATTACTTATGTTTATTTATCACATCTTATTAAAATTATTAAACAATCTTATTCAAATTGTCATATAAAATCAGATGAATTGTTTGTAAACTATAAAAAAATGATGCAAGTCTTAAAACACAATTGTACACAATTTCTTTTGTGAAAAAGAGATGTCATATAGTTTGGTTTATAAATTACAAACAATATGTTATAAAACACATTGTTTCTAAGTTGTAGCGGTAGTGTTGTCGCTGTAGTGTGTTGGGTTAATCGTAAGGCATATGGCTTCTGAAGACATGGTGCACTGCGGGCACCCGATTTCGATTCCCCGCTGCTCCCCGAGCGGGGCTGGTCTGGTATATGGTTGGCTGTAAGAGATTGCTCTTGAAAAAATAAGTCCGCCATATATATCATTAAAGTAGATAAATAAATAATTTTTCTAAAGAATTACATTTTATGAGGTTTAGTACCAAATTAATAATCTCAGGTGAAGACATAATATTCCCTTCAAATGGCTTTTGTGCAAACACATCATTATTTTATGTTTCCAACTCTTTATTTTTATCCAATATAACTTATTATACTGAAATTTATCATTCTTTATAGTTACAAACACAAATTATCAATTAATCTTTTTTGATCAGCTTGAAGCTATTATTTATTTACGATTATTATAAGATATTCTTGTGAACATTACTTAAATGTTCTTCATAAATGAAATTATGATTCATAAATACATCATTAAATAACCATTAGCTTAATTCTAAATTGCTGCATTTACCATTTATCCTGTACTTGTACAGCTCAATGATGTTACTAAATATTAGTTTCAAATTCACTTGAAGACTAACTGCAGATGTAATATTTGTAAGTTGATCGGTATTTAGGAGAGGATTTTTTCTTTGTCTTCTCCTCAGACATATAAAGAATACTTGTTATAGAGTGTAACCTTGGCTCTGAATAAGATCTCATACCTTTTTTTGCTAAGCTATCTTGGCTACCGTTTTTAGCTAAACAATTTATTTCTATTTTTACAACAAATGTTTTTTATTAGGACCTAATTTTTGTTTCATAGCATGAGAAATATACAAATTAACAATAACATTTTGTAGCTTCGGAAAAGGTTAGTACTAAGATTAATATTAATATTTTTTTTACACATTCTTATTAATTGATCAATGCCCAATATTTACCCATTTAGGTAAATTAAAATTCTAAACAACTATCTGTGTTTCTGAACATTTAACATTTGAAAATTAAGTTAAAAATTGAAAGAGTTTAATTTTTATTTACCCTAAACAATTAATTATACAAATATAAACCTTTACCTTCTCATTACAATAGTAAATCAAACTGAAACACAAACATGCACCAAAAAATTAAAATTTTGAAAAAGATGCATTGTTTTAGTTCAGTGTTGAGCCCCAGTCTGCTACATACCCTGTTCCTCCAATGTCTGTGTAGACGAGTGTTGTGAGTAGGTTGGGTTCCATAATTTAATTTCTTTAATGTGATGTCACTAGTAGTAAATTGGTAAGACTTTTATCATCACAACTTGTGGGAGTTCAAATCTCAATGAGACCACTTTTATTTTAATTTTTTCTTCATTTAATATATAAATGTTACCTTCTGAATATGCTTAATTACCAACATGAGATAATTGATCACATATCTGTATACTTTTTTTATGTATATGAGCTCCTTCATATAAATATTTGTTCTCAGTAAAATCATTTTATTGTATTAATTTTCTTTTCCTTAATTTAAAAGCTTTAAGAAGAATTTAACAACCTCCTATGAATTGATAATATTTATTCATATTGTCATTACAAAAAAGCAACTCATAGTGTAAGTTATAGGAAAGACTATAAAGCAAGACTTAAGTTTGTACCTATATATAAAATCATTTTTTTATTTTCATAGTTATTCCTTTCATAATCTCTCTTCATAACAAATTGAAAATATAGAATATATTCTGTTATCCAGTACTATGGAGGTTGAAAAAAAAGCCGAATTGCTTGGAAAAAGGACATTGCAGTGGTGTCGTTTTTGGCTCGACTAAGGGATTTTCTCATGAACACATATTGTTAAAGTTAATCTATAAATCTAAAAAAAAAACTCAAGGTGTTAATGGAAGAAATATGTGCAACAAATATTACTCTCCGTGGTTTTGTTACTTTCTCATTTCCTTCACTTCATTGATGAAAAATAATTCATGGAGAAAACTTTACTTTGTGTATTGTATATTGTACATTTTCTACACGTGCAAAGTTAATACGTTCAAACATTTTTAAATATTTGTTTTAATATTTGCTTCCATTCTAGGATAACATCTGAACCAATAAAACACATAACGCACAAGCCATTAAAAACGGACCATTTGGAAATGCAGCCTGCTTGCTTCCCTACTTTTATTGTATTATTAATTATCAGCTGCTACTAATTGCTTTCATTTAAAATAATACTTGTTTATGGTTATTACTTTAACAGTATTCACAATGATTAGTTATTTATTCTGTGCTTTAGTCGAGCAGTAACGATATGGGGCTGTACACAAGTGTATGACCCCATCTTGTAACATATTGAGCTGGCAAAATAGTCTGCTTTTTTATGTGCATTTTTTAAATTATTTATTAACTACACATACAAAACTAATTTTCAACCATACAATCACTCTATTATATTAATGACTTTATGCCAGCATTGTGGAAGAGATTGCTAGGTTTTTAAAGTTCCTGGAAATTTTTGGTTGAGGAAATTGATGAGATCTTTCCATAAATCTTTTTTGTTCTCTGCCAATATAAAAACTTATAAGAAACACTTTAAGATTACAATTAACCATACGAAGGTAGCACTGAAAACTTTTAGAACTGGCTATTTATAATAATGGTCTCCACTTCGCAATACTATTTACGACATGTTCAATAAATTCAAGTGTACTTGTGCCTATCTTAGTGATCATGTGTATGAGGAACGTTCTTCAACAGCTACAACTCCAGCTAACGTCAATGCTATATGCTCCTCATGATAAAGACTGATAAGAGTAACTTATCACCAAATGCAAACAAATTTAGGCATTATTACAAATCAGCACATAAAATTTTACATGAACATTTTGCTGTCGGTAAGCTTTGTGCTAGGTGACTTGACTGAAGCTTAAAACTAAATATTCTATATATTATTAAATTGCCAATGCTAAATAGAATTCGAGTTTTGTCGTTTCAAACAGATTATATTAATGGTAGACTCTTAATAATATAACCCAATAAAAACAATTAATTAATTTCTGGAATAATTCAAATCAGTGATTAATTCTTTATTAAATTATATAATTTATATAAAAATCAAGAACATTTTATTGTTTTTCTTAAACCTGTATTTACACTTCTGAGATTATAAGTGATGAATTTTGAAAAATACAAAATGGGTTTCTTCAAAGACGTCTTTTTAAAAACATGTTCAGAAGGTTTAAAATTTATTCAAAAGAAGATAAGACTTTATGTTTATGAATACTTCATATATCTATTTCCCTTCAGATTTTATTAGAGCCGAATGTAATAGAAACATTTATCCTAAACGCCTATTAGACCTTTTACCACTTGTAAATTGCTTCTGGTAAGTATACATTAACCTTTTTCAAAATGAAATAATTAATCATTAACTATATAATTTTGTTCTAAAACCGAAACAGACAAAACTGCTACCCAATAAAACCAAAGAAAATGATATGAGACAAATTATACCCACTATCTAAATATTGAAAAAATAAACTCTAATATGCAGAACAAAATTGAGACACTGCTTTAATTTCCTATAAAAATTCAGACATTAGTCGTTTTTTATATGTTAATGTACAAACAACTCAGGTCATTAAGTTTTTCTAACAACTGATAATTAGCTAGAGTAAATGCAAAATCAAACTGTCCTAAAGTAAATTATAGTGACAAAAATGTCCTTTGCATGCAGTTATAACTTGTTATCATATAGGTATTAAAAGTGTATTGAATATGTCACATACTTAAGAAATTACAAAATATCTTAACATTCCTTGAGGCACAATACACACACACGGTCGGGCGTATTAAGCCTGAGAGGCATTATTGATTTACTAATTTTTGGTAAACATAAAGATTTTATTTCTTACAAAAGTCAATTGTTAACTATTATTATTAAACACCCACAAGTTACAAAAAAATTCAAACGGAAAAAAAGGTTATTTGGTCTTAAAAGGAAACGTAAGTTTATATAAAAATAATATGCAATATAATCTTTAAAGTAAATTAAGTATCTTTATTAAAATAGTAAATGTATTTTAATTAAAAGATTTCAAATGCAATTTATTTAAAGCTACAACACAAGTTTATTCATCTGATTCATAAGAAGTTGTATATTCTTTTATTTCTCTCTTAAGGCACAGAGGACACATGAAAACAGTATGTGAGAGATAGGGAGCAGAGTGATTCTTGAGAATCCAATCTACACATTTCACGCCTGCGTCTTTTCACAGGTATCTGGGGATTATCCTCATTTTCATTTTGTTTTTCGTGGGTGGAAGCAAATCTCTTCAATTTTTGTTGGAGGTGTATTGATATCCCAATACTCTTTAGACTTGACTGAGCAAATTGATCAAACACAAGTTCATTGGAGAATTATTTATGAACAATCTACTTTTTAGAACCTCAAGCCTGTTACCCATCATGTGTAATCTGGCAATTTGTTTAATATTGCAAAAAAGATTACCATGAGTCACCGTTTTACATTCCGAGACATTGTATTAAGCATACATTTTATCTGGAATATCTACTCCTAACTTGATTGAATTATAGAAAGTCACTATTTCTGGTTTCTGTTGTTCTTCAGCAGAAATGATTGCTTGGTCTTCATGTAATGATGACACAAGGAGAATTTTTTGTTTTTTCTTGGAATGTAAGATACCATAGTGTTACTATCACTACTGAAGTCCAAAGTACTGGAGTGTTGTGCTCGGCTTCTGATAGCTATAAAACGATTTAATAGCTCTCTTTAGTTATTTCTGATTAGGCCGACGTAAAATAGTTTTTTCTGGTTCAGTTCATTCGAAAGACTTACATGTGTGAACCAATTGTTGGCTATTATGTTTCTTCCCGTAACAAACAATGGCTCCACCAACTTTTTCAATACATCAAGATCCTTATTACTTATATAGGAAGGTCCTTCGTTTTGCTTTCTAGTGTAAATTTCCAGGTTGAAGGAATAGAACGTTGTGGCATCTACAAGAGAGAAAATCTTTATACTATATTTACTTGATTTGGACCTATTGCCTAAAAGGACATTTGCCATGGAAAGCAGGCAATATTTAATTGATTGTGAAGTTTTTTCCAACACAGTAACTCTTTTACAGTTGTGTACAAATTTTGTGAACACATCCCGTATTGGGGCTAGTTGATCTAATTCTTTTCTGGGGCATATTGTTTCACGATGATCAACATGGAGGCATCGAAAAAGAAATTTAAACTTCTTGATGTTCATAACAAGGCTGAACTTTGCAATGTCATTGTCACCATTCTATTTGCCTTGTAAACACTAGCCAAGTAGAGTAATCCCATGAATCCCATATCCATATTTCAACCAAGTCTGTATTTTTTGCATTCTTTCCTCTGGAAAATGTTCCTTTGATTTATTTATATACAGATTGGTATACTTTACAAAATATTTCAGAAAACAAGCAATTCCAATATTTGATAGAAGTTTTTGCCAACTTTCCTCCTACATTATTTATTTTTAATTACACTTCTATGATGGATTATTCTTCAATAACTCTAGGTAAGTGAGTAATAACGTTATGAGATTATCTTCTAACCCTTGTCTGCCGAAGAGTCTTATACCACTTGTTGGCTCCACCTCTCCATTCTTCATCAGATGCCTCCAGTAAATAATGAATGTATGCTAGTTCTTGAGAGTTTTATATTTTATAATTCATACATGATTGGGTGAAATGTGCCTAAAAAGTCAGAGCCCAAAAATGGACTCCATTTTATAGATAATAAATAATAACATAAATTATTTAATGATATTAAATTATTAACTTAAAAGTGTGATACAGTATTAAAAATACTAAGAAAACTTACTTGTTAAAGGGTAAAGTAATTGGTTGCAATGAGCCTATTATGTCTTTCGGCTGCCAACCAGACATGAAGAATGAATTTCACTGACTAACCTTACATATATAGGGAAGTTATTAGACTGGAGAGGAACGTACGAAGATTGGAGAGGGTAAGACAAACCAAAGGGCTCGAGGTGTGCTTAGCAGAGTGATAATAATACCAGAACAAGTTAATGTTGATCTATTGAGATTTATGTGATAACATATGTAAAAACTAAAATGTTTAATATCTAAGTAATCAAAAAGCACTTCTAGGATTTTCAAAAAAGGCAAATTAATCATTTAAATTAGTGAAGCTATAATTCAGCAAAAGTACAATTTATAAACTTGTTACTAAATAACTTGAATATTTTATTTTATATTGTAACTATACAAAAAATTTAATCTCCATTTACATACTTAATAATGATATGGACACTTGTGTAAATTTTTCCTAAACAACAAATATAAATTTTAAGCTTCAAGTGTGTTTTAACTGAGTAAATATTATTTCTTTGATTACCCACGGAGATGTTTATTTTTTCACTACTTTTAATTAATTTAGAATACTATAAACATTCTTGCATGTGAGATGATTTGTGTGAAGTGTGAATGTATTTATTATTAAATAACTATTCACTCCAGCTTCATTTGGTTGATAGTTATTCTGTCAATAAAATTAATTTATTCTGTCTTAGTTTTTTAATTTATGACATCTCATGGTCAATAATAATTATATTATAAATTATTACAATATAATAAGACACTTATATATGGAAAACAAAATATTATATCGAGAGAATTTTAGTATATATAATGTTACCTTTATTAATTAAAAAAGTAATTTGTGGTTTCTCATTTCCAAAAGTCCTTTACAAATGGTGGTGGGAAAAACCACTCACTGTAAGTCGCCTCATCCTTATACTGTGATAGTAAATGAAAATTTTATTGGGGATGGCGTTCGAGTAAAGTTGCACGGCGATGCAACTAAGCGCATTGATACACAATATCATTAAAAACTTCGTTACAAACCTACTTGATTAAAGTTGTGCTTCTACAAACCGGTTTGAACTGTAAGGAGCAAGGTCTAATGAATTCAATGGGTAAAGAAATTCTTGTTTTTCTTATTGTTTAAAATGTTAATATTATAGGATTATGTTGTCTACCTAGACTGAGTACCCTGTTTAATTTCAATTCCATTCTTAGTCAGAATTAGGAATAATAGCTATAACTAGGTATTTCACAGCAGACTCATTATAAAACATTTTTTCAAATAAAACATAATAAAATGAATATTAATGTTAAATATGTATTTTATTATGTTTTTAATATTTTTGCCCATTGACATACTTTTTCTACTAATAACTCGAGCAAGAAGAGAAAAAATGATTTATCATAATTGATTTAGAAAAGCAATTCAAATGTCTTAAAAAATTTAATCTCCAAAGTACAGACTAAACTACAATATTAATTTTATACTATGGCAGGAATAGTAAAATGATACTACTGAACAAATTATATTCCATAATGGAATAAAGAATATGTGTAAATACAATTGTGTCCACAATCATATGTATAGTTAAAAATGTCATCTCATTTATTATAAGGATTTATAAACTATGCCTTAAAATTTCTACATAAATTTATGTGTGTTATGCTAATATATATATACACCTAAAAAATCTCAGTGAACTTCTTGACTCTATAGAGAATTAGAATTTTCTATATAGAAGACGTGTACTTGATGTATCAGCAAATATGGTCCAAATGTCTTATACATGCGGTTATATTTATTGTAAGTTGCTTATTGCTTTTATTTTATTTTTCTTTTCATATGATGCGATATGATAACAACTTCTGTGAATAAAGACAAGAAAATATTGCAGCCATCTGGCTTATCAAATTAACAGTGGTGTTTTAAAATTGACAATGATTTTGTGGTGATCGGACAACCATTATCAATTGCCGAAACTGAAAACATCCTTAAAACTGCATAAATTTCCTTCCAAGAATAGCCCAGCAACAACATCTTAAGTCTCAGCAACAACATCTGCTGATTCAAATGTTTGTTTTTTGTGTGAAAAAAACTTAAAATACAAGTAGTTGTCTGGAAATCAAAGTCATAGAGACGAATATTATTGAAGTGAAATAAAAATGTTAATTGCAAAACATTTATAACAAGAAGACGTTTTGTAAATTGATTGAATTACATACAAGTATCAATATGATAAAATCTGGTGAGGAAAATTATCTTCCAGGTTCTATAATTCTCGATTTATGAGAAACACATTCTAGTTCTGATGCATTTAGAGAACATAATGAAAGTACTAACAAAACAAAGTAGCACAAAAAGGAAGAAAAATGTGTATCTTTTGTACTTCATATAGTGCAATAAATATGTAGTTTGAGAAAATAAAATTGAAGCATGCTGCAAAATGTGTTTTTGGATTAAACACCACGAAATATTATTTTTATAGTTAGTAACATTAGTCTGTTGCACCCAAAATCTGAAAGTGGTACAAATATTGGACAATGGACAAAATGTAAATATTACTCGGTAGAAAAAATAGTACTCAGTCCTATAACTTATTTCTATAATCCATAGGTATAAGAAGTAAAGCATGAACAGTCATCAATCAAGCTATACCTATTTAGCATTTGCTTTCATGCTATTATTACTTTATAACTAAAAATATTATTTCCTAACTACTTCAAATTCTTAATTTGACTTCAACGAGTGATATTTGATCATATCACAAGAATTAAACAAAGGCATTTTGAGGACACACAATGTTATTAATTTAGAGGACATACAATGTTACCACAGAATTCAATGACAAATATATACAAAAATCAATGTGGAAATTTAGTTATCCATTTCTTGAATTTATGGGAATTATATTTTAAGAACCTAGAATAACACGCAAAAAGTCAAAATATGCAGGAAATGAATATATCAATAAATACGAAAGCAAAGATGTGTATTGACTGATCAATGTGATTTTGGTCATAAATAACTTATACAGAATATCTAGTTATAACATAATATACATGTTCGCTCTGCTAGAATATATTATAAGTTTCAAAAGCTCCGAATTAAATATGTCCATATTTTCTTTCGCTATATGGGAAGGTTATTAATTAAAAAAGCTAGAACATAGTTTTATCACTTCTTGAATACTTTCTTTAAACAAATCAATACAATATGACTATGAAAATGTTCTACACAGGACCTCAAAAAAAGATTATTATTATTAGCCATATTAAATGTATTTAATGATAAAAAAAATTTCACATAATGTTTCTATAATTAACAGCACTATTAATATAGTCAAAGAGTTTAACTTAACTTTGACTAATTTCTGATTTTTTTTCTCATGTATATGTAAATGCTACATATAGCTACAAGCCAAATTTTCTAAATCGACTGGAAATAGGTCAGAGCCATTTCTCCACCTCCGCCTTACTCTCCGGATTTAGCTCTATGCGACATCTAGCTGTTCGCAAAAATTAAAACCGTGCTGAAAGGAAAATGTTTTGACACCATTCCCGACATTGAAAGGACCATGGAAGAGCAGCTGAACGCTCTTCCAAAAATGCTTCCAATCATGGAACCGCCATTGGGATAAGTATATCTCTAGCCAAGGAGATTACTTTGAAGGAAATTAAGTCAAGTTTATTTGTAAAGTAATTATTTTGTTATAAAATTATTCACATATTTTTTGTTCGCACCTCGTAGTAATAATAATGAAAAATGTTTTTTATGAAAAAACGTGTGTTAATCTAATATGGATACAATTGCTGGTTAATGGGCAAGTCATATTTGTAGAACCAGTGGAAACATTTTCAAAGTCAATTTTGCATCCTCTTTAAGACGAAATATAAATTTGTGGAAACAATGATTTTAAGTTGTAATTAAATGATGAATAAAAGAGAAAGTTGTCATATAAGAATTTGGAACTATATTTTTCAATTTTATACTGGTTAACTCGTGTACGAAATATGGGTTCATAATTGCATGAAAAGTGAAAAATCTACCGTATCATTCATATTTATTTCCACTTGTGAAAAAGGACTGAAAGCCAAAATACGCATTCTTCAATAATCAAATATAATAGAATATATTTGGCGTTAATTTTGTAGAAATTCATTATTCACAATTAAATGAAACTACGTGATGTAGTATTATTTCTACTTTCTTTAAGTTCTTTACCGCGACCTAGGTTTCATTGTATTACAACATCTTCAGGGGTCTTTGCTAATATGGTCATATTTGCTAATAGCCCACCTGAAGATGTAATACAACGAAACCTAGGTCGTGGTGAAGAACTTAAAGAAAGTAGAAATAATACTCATCATGTAGTTTCATTTAATTGTGAATTAAATACAAGTTAGTGAGAAGAATGAAATAACTATCAAATAATATAAAGTCGTGGAATGTTGTGAAATGATGTGTTGAGTTTTATAGTTTTTAAGAGAATTTTTTACTGAAGAGATAGTCTTCCACTAGGTAATTCTACGAATAAAGTTTTGTATTCATTCGCAGCACATAAAATGTAAATTCTTTTTTTTTCATATTCAATCTCAACGCCAATGCCTCTTTAATTTTTATAATTTAATCTGTGTCCATTGGTACACTTTATACCATGATTGATTTTGCTGAAATTCAGAATATATAACAATATGAACGGGCAACTTTAATGTATATTTATGAATACAATCTTTAAAGTGTAAAATAATGATGATGGTTTTGTTCCTTTTTATATAAATGTCAACGGTGATTTTTGATAGCTCTGTAAATTAGAGCAAAGTTCACTAGCATTTCCATATTTTGTTCTAAATATCTGGTGATTTGTGGAAGTGGAAACCATCATGTATCTTTGTTTGATGCCGCTTGTAACTGAAAGTTCAGTCTATGAAATCATTTTTGTGCTGCACTCTAGTTTCCATGCCATTGTGTAACTATCACACAAGATTAATATTCAAAAATTTTCTCAAGGTTAACAAAACACGTATATACAGTATGATGCAGTTCTGCGGTTAATAACATAATCAGTGAGATGTGAGTGATAAGAGCATAGCTATATCAAGAATTATTTATATTTGTCAGTCATTAACACGTTAGCTGCGAGACTCAATTTATAGAACTTAGATCCAGTGCTTTATGTATCATTTTAGACTTGTAACAAATTTTTCCCTGATACAGTACGAGACAGTATTTGCTTGTAATTAGATTTTTAAAAATCAACTTATATATATTTGAAGAATACATGAATTAAATTTTCATTAATTACAGTTTCAAGTTCGTGAATATAGTTACCTACTTTTACAGTTGCCACTAAATTTTGTCCTTGATTTATGAATTATAAGATATCTAATTAACTAGACGAAATTGGCTTGTATCGCATCATGGGGATAGGGCTTATCCAATGATATGAATGGTTTCATAGTGACGGAAAATAAAAGAATATCGATAAATTTATTTTATATATTTGTTATGTATAAAATAAATTTATCTATATTCATAGTTTCTGGTGGAACATGTTGGAACATTCTAAGCACATTACTTGTTCACATTTTACGGTTAGCGTTAACTCTCTTTTTTGTCCGTTTCTTGGCTAGTCATTGTTTTTCATAACTCTTTGTAACACACTGTGCACATTTTTCTTTTCTGGCCTTTCTGAAAACTTTTCTTTTCTCTGGATCAACACCATATTCTAGTGTACTTTATTTAATGAATCAATATTTAATTCTGTAGAAGTTAGCAGTCACGCCTTATTATTATTATGCAGTGTATTATATACAATCCATGCATTTACAACACATGTACCAAAAAGAATGCTCATTATTAAATTTCTGTACCACTTCAAACCTCTTTTCAAAGAAGAATAATATGATGCCGTCTGGTTACTATACCATCCAATGTGTAATATCTCGAAAAAGGGTGTAGATAGTGACAATCTGGTTTTCGGGATATTATACATTGCTACACATGTTGGTTTTAGAATGGGTTCACCAGTAGCTTTTCGTCTTTTTCCAGTATCGATAACCTTATCTTCGTGATTTTTGTACGAGGAAGCATTTTTAAGTTCGTGGAATGGAAAGGTAGGCCATTAGTAAAGGTGATTAAAGGAATGATAACTAGTTAACTAACTCATTATTAGTATAAATACCAAGTTTTATCATAATCGGATCATTAGTCTTTGGACTATTGTCGAACAAACAACTCAATCTGGAAGAAAGTCTGAACTATGGAAAAAATCGAGCACCGCGCCGTTATAAAGTTCCTTACCAAGCAATGAAAGTCGGTTCAAACCATACTGAAAGAGATGGCATCCGTTTATGGGGACTCTTGTCCGGGTGAAACCATGGTTTACAAGTGGCATAATCTCTTTAAACAGGGTAGAGACTCACTTGAAGACGACCCACGCCCTGATTGGCTGATCGAAATGACTACTCTGGAAATTATTGAAAAGGTTGAAAATTAGTATTGGAAGATGCCAGACTAAAGAAGAAACAGCTTGCAGAGATGCTTGGAGTATAGGATACAACAATTTTTAAAATTCTCCATGATCATCTTGACATGACAAAGGTCAGCGCAAGATGGGTGCCGAGAATGCTCACACTGCCTCAAAAACAACGCCGCATGGAGTGTTCTTGCGTGTTTTTGGACCTGTGTAGTGAAAACAAGGATGAACTATTGAGTCGAATTGTTACTGGAGATGAAACTTGGATTCATCATTATGAACCTGAGTCCAAACAAGACTCAATGCAGTGGCACAAAAAAGGCACAACACCACTCAAGAAGTTTAAGGTGTCACAGTCTGCTGGAAAAATCATGGCGACAGTCTTTTGGGATTCAGAAGAGATCTTGTTGACGGATTATAAAGGTAAAGGTTTTTCCATAACCGGAAAATACTATGCGTCAAATCTAGACAGGTTGAAAGAAGCAATCAAAGAAAAAAGAGGAAAATTTACCAAAGGTGTCCTGCTTTTGTACGACAACGCGCCCGTTCACACAAGCCGTGTTGCGCTGGCCACCCTGCACAAGGTGGGCTTCGATATTTTGGAACACCCACCCTACAGTCCTTATTATTTGTAACTAAACCTTAAAAAAGAACTTTGTGGAAAGAAGTTTTCAAGCGATGAAGAAGTGAAGGACGCAGTTACAGCTTATTTTTCAGGCAAAGACTTAACATTTTTTTATGAAGGTATACATAAGCTAATTGAAAGATGTGAAAAATGTATTAGGGTAGCAGGTGAATATATTGAAAAAAAAAATTTTGTATTTTTTTCTCACTCCTTATCCTCCATTCTGCGAAATTAAAAACGCCCCCTCGTATATAGTTATCATTAAAACAGCTCAGTTATCACACCATTTTATTATTTTTACTCCTTGTTTGTTCATTTGTCCAGTAATCTGCCCCTTTTTTAATTTACTAGTTATATTTTTTTTAGGTAGACCTTTTCTATTTGCTTGTATTGTTCCATAAAGCATCATACTCTTTTTTAGCAAATGTTCAGTTAAATTAATGCACGTGTTATAATTGTCTGCTAACATGTTCAAGACCATTGATACATTTTTTCACAATTTCTGTGCCATGCAGTTTGTCGCTATCCGTAACACCTTTGCCAGTATATACAATAATAGCATAAGTGTAGCCTTCGGGTGTACATATTTTGTACAGTTGAATACCATACTTATGGGATTTATTCTTAATGTACTGCCAGAATACTAATCTTCCTCGCCATGGAAACATTGTCTCATCTATAACTAAATATTTTCCTGGCCTTAAGACTTGCTTAATGTTATTCTAAAGCACCGTAAAAATTTCTCGTATTTTACTTAATTTATCTGTGTTTTCCCTGTGTGTCTTTAGAGATCATATAAAATCATTCTAGTAACTTTTTTTTTGTGACCAATAATGGCTTATGCTTGGGAGTTTGACTTAACCCATTGTAATCAAGCTTTCCCAAAACATGCACTTTTTTGGGAAACTTGATTATAATGAGTTTAGTTAAACTCCTCAAAATTTGTTGACGTCCAATTCTATGCTCTAGATTTGGTCTTTAGCAGTGTTTTTTCAATATACTTTTCTGCATATTTGTTTGTTTCAGCTACCATTTTGTTTATAACGTCATCTGTAACAAACATTTTGTATATATCAATGGGAGTATTAGCGGTTGGAGTTACTAAAATTTTATTTGTTTCTTGACATTCCTCAATATCTGGTTTAGATGTTACAATCTCCATCCATTCCTCTTCATTGTTTGACATCAAATCTTCACCACCACCTCCACTTAAAGGAGTTTCTCCATCTGCCTCATTTGGGATTTCATCTACAGAAGATTCGTTCTGTGATTCGTCGCTGATTGTAATGTTACTTTCCGAATTATATGGCAAGTCACTGTTACTACTCTTATGCTGTTATCAGTAGGAGATAAAGTAGTGGGTGTAATTTCCAAACTAGTAAGAGCTTTATAATTTTGTCGAATGCATTTTTGGCCGTTCATGGTATTTTCATTTAATATTAAGGATTTGCTACAGTAAGGCTGCGTCATAGAATAGTTGACTGGCAAAAAACTATTGTCAAATTCAATCGTTGCTGTTTTATTTGTATTTATCAATGTATTTTGAAAGACTTGACATTGTAGTTTAGGGGTTACCGGTGCCGGAAATAATCGCTTTTTTGATTTTGGCATGTATAAAAGATCACATATCACGTCATCATTCAGCGAAGTTTGTATAAGGATGTTTACTGAAATATCGCTCAAAGATCCTAGTTCATTCCTAGTTCCAGCAATTGAAATATTTTCAAGCATCGAATATCTGCTGCCAGTTGAAGGGCTAGTGTATGTTGCATCATCTCATCTGTTTGCTGTAGTTAAGTTTTTGTTTTTAATTATGTTTTCTGACTAATTTTGTAAGTATAATTCGGGCTGGCCTTTTAGATTCCCACATAAAGTTGGGGTTTGTAAAAGTTCTACGGGTTGCAATAATTGTAGTGTAGGTGAGTTTTCTTTACCAGTTAAATCTTGTACGGGTTGCTGTAGTGACGTAAAGTTGGGGTTAGTAAAATTTCGACGGGCTGCATTTGTAGTGTAGTTACATTTGTAGTGTAGCTCAGTTATCTCTTGTAAGGGCTGACTTATATAATTTGTACATAGAGATGAAATTTGTGAATTGTTCAGGTTGCAAAAATGGTTGTAATGATTGTAAGGTTCCTGAAGACGGTGTTTCTAAAATTTGTACCGATGAAGTAGTTCTACTTTTTTCTGTCCTTCAATAACAAAGCTTCGATCATCAGTTTGTTTATCTTATTTTTCCAATTTTCTAGGCGTCCCGACTTATATAATTTGTACATAGAGATGAAATTTGTGAATTGTTCAGGTTGCAAAAATGGTTGTAATGATTGTAAGGTTCATGAAGACGGTGTTTCTAAAATTTGTACCGATGAAGTAGTTCTACTTTTTTCTGTCCTTCAATAACAAAGCTTCGATCATCAGTTTGTTTATCTTATTTTTCCAATTTTCTAGGCGTCCCGCATTTTCTCTATTTCTTAGTTATTCATTTACTGTCATCGGTTTGTTTCATTTTTTGAAGTGCTTTTTCTAATATTACCATCGATCTAGATGCGTGTATTTTTTCGTCGTGAGACATGACGCATGAGCACTGTACGTAGAACAGAATCGATCGCAGCACTAACAAGTACTGATCTATTTCCACGGTGTTATACAAGACTTTGAGATACATGACACTTTAGGCTTGTTCTGCACTGAGTAACAAATTTTATTATCTAGTGCGCGTGAGTCAAATTTGTGTTGCATATTTTTGAATGTGTAATCAATTAAGGTTTGAAATTATAAACATGAAAGTATAACTGTCTTTTTTTAACTAGCAGTAGTTACTGTGAAATTATTGCCGCACCAGACAGAGACAGCCTGTTTTCTAACGTCACACCACCTGCACGTCTAATATGAGTCAAAAAGAGCTTGTAACACATTGAACATGTTAAATAGAAGTTATTTGTAATATGAAAGTTTCATTCCAGCCACAAAAATTGTAGCAGTTCACCATTAGAGTTACATTTACCAAATCCGTGCTGACCAAATACCTCTTTCCAGAGATGACGATTAGAGCCAACTTGGTAATTTAATTCACACAGGAGAATGATTTTATCACTAGAAAGTATACATTACAGAAGCTTTCGAAGATCATAATAAAACTAATTTGAAATTGTTGCAGTATGTCATAGTTGGAGAGTCAACACTTGTAACGTGAAGGTATTTATTGGTCTTGGTATGAAGTCTGAAGGTTGTGAACCTGCCATTGATACTCTTAGATTTTCCTACAAGTGATCTCACAGGATTTTATCTAATAGCAAAACGTCTACTTGCTCTCTCGTTGGTAGTTCACCAATCCAATAGTAAGTGTATCCTTCACAATTCCCGCAAAGCTCCTCACCTTCTGCTAAGTGACACTTGTTTAAGGCTATGTCTATTGTGTATTTATACAATTCCCTCATGATGAAAGCGGTTATATGTTTGGGACATAAGTTGATAAGATCAGATTCAGAAGTGTCCGTATTCCATATTGCAAAGTTCAAAGATTTTTTTCTTGAAACTTTATCAATTTTTTACTATGATTATTTGTTACTTGATGACAGTGATTTGCATTCAATGTAGAGGGTTAGGTGGACTATGTTTAGATCTCTTTTTCTAGGCCTCTCTTATTCGCTTATTCATCAGATGTGCTGTCATCCATTCTCAGGCAAATTTATGAAAGACCATGCTTAACAATATTTATTGGAGTTGGTTTGAACTCTAAAAGTTTTGTAACCTGTAAAAGAAATATTCAATCTAACACGGAATAAAATTTAATTGAAAAAAACTTTGTCAAAAAAACTCATTTGATGTGAATTAGGCCCTGATAAGATGAAAGATACAGTGAGAGTAATAATATGTATTAGGGCATTCTGTCATCAATAACTATAATAATTCACCTTGATGATGTACGTATAAAAAATATTTCCAAGGCCTATGTTAAAAAAATATAGAGAGATGTACTAAACTCAGATTCTGTTATGCAACCTACAAAGATTTCTAGCTTTCTTATTAACTGGAATTTACTTAAAAAGTCTTATTTGTGGTAATATCATGTTAGGTTGTATATACACTTATTTTAAAGAAAATACCAACAAAGTAGATTTGATTGTTGCATATAAAAAAAATTATGGTCACATATTCTTAATAACCTTTCGTCCTGAATTGGAATTGAAGTAGTAGTAGTAGTATTTGCACTGGGTTATTGTGCTATACATTTTTTCGTGTAGAGAATACATATACACTTACGTATAAACTATCTTTGATAGTTTTTGACTTTGAGTTTCAGCATTGCGATTACTTAACTCAAGTGCCCGGCTACTTATATTTTTATTATTTTTTTACTTTTTATGATTATATGTGGACCATATTAAACAAGTGATTTTCTTATGAAATAAATTAATAAATGAATTGTCAAATTAATTCCAATTATAATCAAGATTTCTTACAGACAGATATTAAATGATGATAATAGAATGATTTTGACGATTACGAAATTCAAAACCATTCTATTTCGAAAACATTATATAAAAATAATGGTTATTACTTTCATTTAGGTAATAGCATTTAGTGATAAGTTTATTTGCACAGAGGAATAAGGTAAATATGTTTCATTTTAGGCTACAATAAGCATGTTACTTTATAGTGTGTGGTTTTACTGTATCATGTGCCTTTAACAATTGTATAAACATAATATGCATAACTTTCAAAAGTTCTATCACTAATTAAAATTATCTACAAAGATAGAAAGAATGAAGAGTCTCATTTTTGTAAAAAAAATTCCATACCAATTTTAAGGTCAACTAGTTTTTTTGGTGGTACCATTTTGAATAGTTTTTATTTTAATTCATTAAAAATAATTTTGTTTAATCAAAAGCTTCAATTTCTTTCTCAAGAAATTAGTTATCAATAAATTTGAAACTACATCTTTGGCAGACGAAACTTACCGATTAAAGGTTTGTATTCCATATACCATAGATTTATTTTCATTAGATTAGCATCATTTACATGTCATTTTATGAAATTTGTCCATTCTTATAATCTTCATTAGTCATAAATTTTTAACAAATGGATTTAATTAGGAAACTTAAATTTTTTTAAACAAGTTTAGCAAAATGAAATTGTTTCTCAATATTTCAATAAGTTGCATCATAAATGATATATAAAAAAGTGCTTTAAAACAGAAAAAACAATATCTATGCAAAAATTACAGTTGTATAAACAAAAGGCATACATAAAAAGACCATAGATCATATAATTTAAATGGAAATGATTCTATTCAATATTTAATATATCACATATATTCATGTCAAATATTCATACATGCTTCTTGATATATTCCTCAATAAACAGTATCTTTAAATTAATTCCAAATAAAGAACAATTGGTAATTTATTTCCAAATCATCATGTACCTAGTGCAATCAACAAGGTAATAACAATTTCACATTACTTCAGATTACACAGGTGCTTCAAGTTTAATTCATATATTCTGTGCAATCAAATGTGACGGGAGTGATATTGGACGAAAATCTATTTTGCGCAATTACAGTGCTCCGCTTCCATACCAATAGAGGTTTTGCGTGCATTTTAGGAGATCAACTGGATTAATTGCAATGACTATATGGTCGGTGCCTCCTCCACTAGGTTAAGCGCACGGAGTGATAAGGTTATCACGATATGTCCGTTACATAGACTGCAGCTATGCGGAGCCATTAATTGAGAGATTGTATATAGTTAGTAGCACAGTCAATAGTTTATATATTTAACCTTAGTATTAGTTAATGAACCTTAATTAAAACAGTTTATATGTGAATAAAATTGAAATGTCTGTCTTCAATTTTAATACAAATATTTATACTAAAACTTATTCACATAATACATAAAATCTCAAGAGAGTAAACATCTATTCTTTTTCGAACAGTACTGATACTTTTCCCGAATTATGTCCTATGTACAAGGAAGCAAAATTTATATCACATACGTTGCTGATTATACTGACTTAGATAAAAGATCAAATGGATCTTTTATCTATTTCAGTATAATCAGCTCCAAGAATAATTTAGCTCGTTGGAAAATAATTATAAATAAAATAATAATTTTGTTACCATTCAGACAAAGTGGTCACTATTAGTGGTCTCCTATTTTATAACGAATATATAATATTATATTACACCTGATATCAAATATTATATCTAATGGTGGAACTATTATAGTCATAAAATCTTCTTAATAATCTTTGACGACGAGTACGTAATTGTGACAAAAGCTAGTTATTTATTGCTTTTGATTGTTTTGCTTACTTTAGTTTTTACTTTAAACCAAACAATGAAATTTTTAACAAAAATGTGTAAAAATATATGTAGAAAGAGGCAGTATAAAACTGTTTGGTATTTCAAATTCATTTTTATTCCTTATTTATCTTATTACCGAAAGAGCAAAATCAATCATTGCGAGCACATTTAGTTACAGATCATCTGTTGCTCCCTATAAGGACATCACAATATTGTTAATATGTAATTCTTTTACAGATTATTTAGTAATATTATTTTAGTAATATTGCTTGAAATGATTATTGCTTCAGTCCTAAGAATAGGGTATTAGCTTTAGCTTTACATTAACATGATTTTCGTTTTTCTTTTGTGTATTTGGATAGTTAATTATGTAGATATCTATAATAAAAGGTAAATAAATAGTTTTGTCAAAAAACCTATATACGAGTCCCAAGATAAAAAACCATTAGCCGAATTGTATTGTAAAAAGATGTTGAGTGTAATATATTGTACTCTAAATGTAAAATATAATTTTAATTAAATTTTTGTAGCAGTCATAGCCCTCGTAAAATATCTTGGATTTGAATCTAATATCAGAACACATACTATGAAAATTTAGTGAAATAATTACAATCTGTCCAGAGGAGGTTAGATTATGCATGCGAATTTTGACCAGAGGAAATGAACAAATAAATTGCATGGTAATTTTAGCCAAACAAAAAATTAATAAGTGTAAATTTCAATTAATTGGAAGTTTATCAATATTTTGCCATTCACACCCAAAATTCCTTTAGATTAGTTCCCTTGGGCCCTTATGAACCCATATGAATAGTGGTGGCGCTAGGCATCGGTGACCGCTGCGGCCTCGCATCTGAGGCGGCCTCACGAAAAAGTTTAAAATGTTATTGAAAGTTTAGTTATTTGTATGTATTTCCGTATGCGTGAGCAAAAAAATCTTGCCACCTTAAATCAGTGCTAATATTACATGTACTATAAACCTGTGCTATAAACACTAAAGTGGCAGTAAACGGTTGAACTGTATTTAATAAAATTTAATAGGGAGGATTTATTCCACTGAATAAAAACACGGTTTACCTAACAACTAAACTATTTTATTATTGTCGACTTGCTAAGCCAACTTTTGGTTTAGTGACTGAAAAAAAAATATTCTGTCATGTATGATGATCACACCTCCTATACTCTCTATTATAACATTTAGTACCAACTTTAAGTTTATTATAATTACTGTACTTACCGTCTATTTAATTATTTATATTTATTTTAGGTCATCATGTCTGGGGAACCCTGTAGAGACAGAGATACATGGAGGAAATGGGAATCTAGTGTATCAAAAAGAAAAAGAAAGGCTGAAACGGTTCTGTCCAAGTTATGAATTTCAGTATGATGAAATTTCTTAAGAAACCTTCTTCAGGTATAACTGCTCCAGAATCCTGTGATGAGTCACTTATCCAAGTTTCTTTAGTTTCTGAAACAGAACCAGCTTCAGGATCAAAGGAAACTGTTACCCAAATTTCTTACAGACTTTCAGAATCGGGTGAATCAACTGTTCATTTTTCTGAATCTAATGAAGAGTTAGAAAGTGAGAAGGTTTGCGATTCAGAAAATTAAGAGCAAGTATATCAATTAGGAGAGTCATTTAAAGACCTAAATCCAGGGAAGTGGGTATTTCCAGTAACGAATTCGCAGCATCATGACTTAATTCAAATAAGTCCCAATCAAAACCTAGAGAAATCTGATGAAAGTTACTCCAAAGAGGCAAATAAAAGACATTTTTCAAAGTTTCATTTAACTCAAAAATTTAATAACGGTGAAACAAATCATATGTGATTTGCTTACTCTATATCTCAAGACAAAGTTTATTATTTTCCTTGAAGACTTTTTTCACATTTGCAGATACAGATAGTAAAAGAAGGATGTTGTTACTAGAAAGATCTGAGTCGGATATTGCAGATATGAACAAAGGCAAGAACACGTGGAGTGTATGATTAAATGGGTGGAATTCTATTAAGGAATCAAACATAGAAAAACTAAAGATTACGAAAATGGGAGATTGATTAGGGTTTCGCAAAAGTATTGGTATAAATTATTTTAAAGATTAATAAATATGATAAACTACCTAGCCTCACATAATCTGACATTTAGAGCTCATCAAGAATCTCTTAACCTTAATTATAGCGGAAACAGTGGAAATTTTATGGATCATTTTAAATTATTAGCCAAATATGATCTGACACTACGGGAGCACCTGCAACATATTAATGAAAAACAACTCAATCAACATTATTTATGTCATGACATCCAAAATGAATTAATTACATTGATGTCTAAATCCGTTATTGACGAAATTATACACAGAGTTAAACAAGCAAAATACTATGTATTTTTGCTCAATTACACCAGGGATGTGAGCCGTGTTGGACAAATGTCAATAGTATTAAGATTTTGCAATTCCTCAACTTGAGTGAAAGAGGAATATTTCGTTGGGTTTATTGGTATTGCAGAAACAAAGGGAGAGTATTTAACAAATAAAATATTAAGAGAACTAGAAATAGTCTAAGATCCCAAGTAAGAACGACCTTCACCGATTTGATAACCAGGTGAAAATTATATTTTAAAGAATAAAATATGTTTGTGAACGTGTATCAATAAGGTTGCCATAAAAAAATGTTCATGGCTATGATTAATTAAAATTATAAAAAAGTATTATTTTTTAAAATTTGACAGTCTTGGTTGCTCATAAAAATAATTCATAGTCTAATTGAAAGTATACAACAACTGATATATGCAGTCGATCGGTTGCCTACCTTTTTCTGTTCCCTTTTACCTGGTAGCCGCGTGCAAACAGGTAAATTTATATTAGTAATTGCACTCATCTGCTTACCACGATATTTATATATCAAAATGTAGGTAAATTTATTGTGAGTAGAGTAGTATAAGGTTGCTCAAGAAAATCTGTTCATAGATTACGGTAGCCAGGCTTTGAAGTTGCAAAAATTGAAGCATGTAAATATGTGGGACAGAGAAGCGTTGCTCGTACTGTACCATGCGATAAAGGAGGACGTAGTATAGCAACTGCGCGCTACTGGCCGGTAGAATATAAGAGAGTGCACATGCTTCCTATTCGTAGGATAGACAAGGAAAAAAATAGTATACTTTAGAGGATCATTCTGGAGCGTAATAAAATAAATAAGAAAAGCGTAATAAAAAAACGTTCTCAAAATATAAAAAAAAAAAATTTTTAAAAATAAATTTGTATAGTTTGAAAATTATAAATCTTTATTATCAAACAATATTTACATAAATGCCAAAGTCATAATTGTAAATTATTCCGAATCGGAATCTCCGGAAGTTATATCGCTTCGATCATCTTCTAAGTCGGAAGAAGCTTCTTCATTTGCATTCTCCGATATTTGCAAAATATCATCAATTTGTAAAAGCGTTTGATCTCCATCAAATCCTTTTGGTTTCAAATGACTATCGAAAAACCAACCACAACTTTCAGGACATAATTTTATACAATTAGAATCAGTTGCATGTAACCACATAGAATTTACAAAAATTGTGCGTAAAATTTTTTGCTTCAGTGATTTCCAACATGGTGGTATGGTATTTGAGTCAAAACTTCTGACTTTTTTAAGGAACTTCTCACTATCTTCTTTTGCAGAAAAATTCTTCAGGAAAATTTGATATCTTGCGTGATTTACTTTAGTACAATGTTTGATACCATATATAGCCACCGTAAATTCTTGAACAACATCCATTTTTTCACTAAGAAAAATGTCGACTTCCTCAGTTAATGAAGTAAAGCATTTTTGGTATGTCTCGTTCTTCGAAAAAATTTTCAACGGTCTTACTTTTCCTCTGTTGTAAAACGCAGCCGTGTAATCAGAACCTGTGTACGCATGGAAAGCAGGTAGACTTAGACACAAATTAAATCCTAATTTCAATGCTAGTTCCGTGCACTTGATGCAATTGAGGTCATTACTACTTTTTTTTTTTGTCCCTGAACTAGCAAGCCAAATTTCAGAATCAGGAATTTTATGCATGTTTCCAAGTAAAATTATGAGAACATCTGTGTCAACTGATTTTATTAAAATTCTTGAACCTGGTGCTGCTTTGTAAGCGTGAAAAATTATTTTTGTATCCGCCTCTTCGTGATAACACTCATAATTATTTTCTGTTGTTTTTATAACGCAATTTTGGTCAGTTATATAAGAATAGCAGTGTTCTTCTACAGTCAAAATTTTTTTTTTTTTTTTATTATTGTTGCTAAATGGTCGTTTTCCCAGTAGTTAGCTAAAAGCTGTACCAAACTCTCTTTGAAACGATAATTTTAAGACTCTGCAAAAAATCTGTAGGCCTACTTTGTTGAGGACCAGAAATATTGAACGGAATGTCGAATTCCTGCCGATTTTGACGCTCATAATCTTTGATTGATCGTGCAAAATAACGGTCAAAAATTATATGTATTTCGTCAGCAGTTGTTGAACAAAGTTTAATGAGTATTGACTCCGCAATTTTGTCAAAAGTTTGAGGCATTGAAGATCCGATCAAGTGCAAGTAATAAAATCCATCGATGATCTCAACATTAATATTCGTTGGCTCAACCATTTCGACCTGAGATTTTAATGCTTTAGCTAATGTTGACTTGTCAGTTTTAAACATTTCACCAGCACATGAGAAAAGAGTAGGTGGCATCAGTGCTAGTGGAAAAGTCAAACAATGTTCAATATTAATTTTTTTACTAATACTTATTCCAAGTAATCGACCAAAAATATCACGTTCCATCTTCAACAATAATTTTTTCGTTTTGTCTTTATTTGTTAATACTTTCATAGCACATTCAGAAGCGAAGTTCAAGATTTTGTTTCGAGTAATTGGCTTATCAAATCTTTCAGTCTCCATGTTACATTGAGAAATAAAATTTAATTTCTGCTCATTACCAATTGTCTTCACGTTTAGCAGAAAATTTGTGACGTTTTCAGACGCTGCTTTTCCCGTTGAGATGTTAAATAGAATATTTCGATCAATGGTGTCTTCAAAAGGGTTCATCGTATTTTTTATGGCCTCAATAATATTTTCAAGACTTTTTTTGTCTTTTTTAATCGCATTTTTCTGTGACGCGTGCGAAGTATCATCTTTTTGCGACAATTTAACATCATCCTTCACACACGACAATATTTTCGTCCTTGTACTGTGGCTGAGCGCCCATCTTTGACGTGCTGATAATGAATCGACAGCAAGATTGTCAGATAACTGGTTGCTAGCATCAGCATTAATGGTTTGCTCCAAAGTGAAATCGACGGGTGATCTAGCGAAATTAGCTTTTGTACGACGAATTCCAAAAGCACCGCGGCGAAATTCAGAAATTAAAGGAGAATTCTCCGCTTGCAGTCTTACTAAGTTACTAAGATATATTAGGGCCCATCTTGCATAATTAGGCTGATTTAGTGCAAAAAATAAGTCACACATATCAAAAATAGAATCCATGTACAGCTCAAAGTTACTTGTGCGAATACTTCTTGAAAAACGAAGGAACAAGTTAATAAGCTCACAATATTGGTAATAGAATTGGGCTGTTTTACCATGATTTCCGGTCAAAGTCTGATTGCAAAATTCTTTATACCCGTTTAAAATACGATTCAGTAAATCTGGTAATTCTGTTGGCTCGTTCACATCAGGATTGGAAGGTTCTTCAATAAATGCTTGTAGTAACTCATCCAACATTTCGCCTGATACATTTGTCGTTGATAAGTATTTTTTAAAATAACATATTTGTAATGCGGCACTCATAAGTGGATGTAATCGTTTACATCTATTAAAATGCTTGCTATCTAAAAAACTGTTAGCAGAGCCTGCAGCTAATACTTCTGCTGAAACTAATATATCAATGAGTCCACTAGAGTCAATGAACTTTCCAACAGCTTTGAAAAATGCCATTTGCATATGAAATGATCCGAGATTTATAAAAATATGGTCGAATTTAGGCTTGTCTTTGTTTTGGATTTGCATCGCCATTTTTGCAATTGCTAAATCGTATGTTACGATGATTTGATTTTGCTGGCATTTTTCAGCTATTTCATTAGCCATATTGAGTGTTTCATTTACAATGGCATATGAGGTTGGAGAAGAGTTAATTTGAGGTAAATATTCTATTTTTTGAATTTCACTCTGATCCGTATACACCATGCAGTTATAGCCTAACCACATTGGAATGAAATCTAATTGCGATAAAGACATTATCCACAATAAATCTTTAGTTATTGCAATTTCTGTAGCACCTTTGCATACATCAATTCTATCAATAATAGAGTCTGCAGGAAGAAGTTTCATGGTTGTTTTAGGGTTTTGAAAGTATGGTCGAACCTGTCTTGAAATTACACTAAAACGTCTTCGTTTACGAAGTGGTCCCAGTTCTTCTTGATCTTCATCCAGCAGAGAAGTTGAAGAAGTCGCGACTTCTATGTCTTGAAATTCAGAACGAGGAAACTGATATATGATACCAACCGTATCATGCATAGTATCTTTTCCCGAAGTTGTGTCAACAAAACAGTCAAAGTTGTCAAACGCAACATGGGTACTGCATCCATTTACCGCGGTGATACCGGTCGGTATAACCTTGTTATCTTGAACCAATGTATATGTCATCTCTGTTTCAAGTTCTTCTGCTAAATTATATCCAATTGTATGGCCGTATCTGTTCAGGATGGTAATAACTTGGCGCGAATTTGTCAAGGATTTTACTGCTAGTCCAAGAGTAATTGCTGGTTTACATCGACCTTTGCTAACAGCGTAAATAATATCGCTACAAATAGATTTTACTCTTAAATTAGTTTCTTCACAGTCTTTCTGAGCAATGTCAGGTCCATTTATGAGATTTTCCATAAAATCAAGCAGTTCTTCCGGAATTTCAGAGAGGAGAGTGCTCCTCGAATGACATCATCAGCGGTTAATTTCCTGGATAGTGGATGAAGGTCTATATGTTTAATACAATTTCTTAATTTATATGCAACATTTTAAATTTTTTTTTCATTACTTTGGTGAAGAAATATTATGTCATTAGCCATTATAGAAATATCAATATCTGCTTTATAAACTATTTTTTGGTTACGCGGTCCGTTAGATGCTTCTATTATTATTTGGTCCCCAAATCGTTTAAGTAATTTTTTTTCCAGCATTTCCTGTCGGTAATCTTTAAAATCATCAAGATTTAGTTCATAATCCCCAAACTCTAGTAGTAAAGCTTGATACCGTCCAAACAATTGAGTAAAATTCATAACTGCACTGCTTTCAATAATTTCACACTCAATAAAATTACAAATAGACTCAAAAGCTAATCTATGAACTCGTCTATTTGATGCCAATTGGAATCACCTTTTACTTCGGTGCACCGCTTTGCTTTTGTTTGGTATGCAGCATAACATGGCTTGTGATAAGCAATAGTTTGGGTTTGATCGAGTTTCTGAAGAATCTCCGAATCATGTAAGGTATCTGCTATTGTTCTCAGTTGTTCTGTAATTTGATCACTTTGAGGATACACAAGATTGACTACACGGTTGCCAGTTTTTTTTTGTTTGCAATTGCAAAACAAGCAAGTGACTGAAGTTGAAGAAGTTGTTGCTGTGTCCGTAACAAGAACCTGAAAATATGTTTTGAATATCAAAATTTATATAAATATGATTTATATAAATAAACTTATTACTTACAATTAAATGAAACTACGTGATGTAGTATTATTTCTACTTTCTTTAATTTCTTTACCACGACTTAGGTTTCGTTGTATTACAACATCTTCAGGTGGGATATTAGCAAAGATCTTTGATGTTGTAATACAACGAAACCTAGGTCGTGGTAAAGAAATTAAAGAAAGTAGAAATAATACTACATCACGTAGTTTCATTTAATTGTAAATAATGAATTTCTACAAAATTAACGCCAAATATATCCAATATTTTAAACTTATTACCTCGTCAACACTCTCCGGAGGAGTTCTTACATCAGCACTACTTTCTTCTACTGCAATAGTTGATGGACTTGGATTTTCAATAGCTGATGAAGTACTAGGTTGCACCTGAATATATAATTTAATTAATTAAATAAAATAATAACGTATAAAATGTTTATTCAATTTTAACCTTAAAAAATAATAGCTTTTAAAGTACTGAATGAACTTTGAATAGTTATTTACTTAAGCAGAATAATTGACAAAATCCTTATGAATAACATATCAAAAAATTTTATTATAATAATCAAAAGTAAATTAATTATATACTTACATCAACATTGTTAACAAATACATTATAATCCTCAACGTTTTTTTGTTTTAAAACAGTCACTTTTATGTAACATGAGGAATGATAACCTACAAACTCCAATAAACCTCTGTTTAGGTGTAACTCATCGTACTTAAAGCCTGTTTAGGTGTAACTCATCGTACTTAGATCATCGATATGCTAATTTTAAATAACAATGTTCAAATGTTCTGTCATTAAAATCAATAACAGAATTTTTCAATCCACATGAAAAGCATTTTTTTCCATTTTTTATTTTTTTCACAAAACACGTTTATCACAACGTTCTACGTTTGAAAATGATCCTCTATAGTATACTATTTTTTTTCTTTTCTATCCTACGAATAGGAAGCATGCCCACTCTCTTATAATCTACCGGCCAGTAGCGCGCAGTTGCTATACTACGTCCTCCTTTATCGCATGGTACAGTACGAGCAACGCTTCTCTGTCACACATATTTACATGCTTCAATTTTTGCAACTTCAAAGCCTGGCTACCGTAATCTATGAACAGATTTTCTTGAGCAACCTTATACTACTCTACTCACAATAAATTTGCCTACATTTTGATATATAAATATCGTGGTAAGCAGATGAGCGCAATTACTAATATAAATTTACCTGTTTGCACGCGGCTACCAGGTAAAAGGGAAGAGAAAAAGGTAGGCAACCGATCGACTGCATATAGCAGATGTTGTATACTTTCAATTAGACTATGAGCCATTTGGCAACCAAGACAGTCAAATTTTAAAAAATAATACTTTTTTATAATTTTAATTAATCATAGCCATGAACATTTTTTTTATGGCAACCTTATTGATACACGTTCACAAACTTATTTTATTCTTTAAAATATAATTTTCACCTGGTTATCAAATCGGTGAAGGTCGTTCTTACTTGGGATCCTCTACTAAAAGAAACGCTCAAGACATTCAAAACTGTCGAAGACAGGGATATGATAATGGCATCAATATGGTGGGCATTAATAAAGGTGTTAGAACAAGAATACTCAATATTAATCCAAGAGCATTCTTCACGCCTTGAGATGCCACAGTTGGAATTTGTTGTTGTTGTTGTCGTGTCCACATGAGATGAAGAATATCTCATATGGAAAAATGGTCACTAGACCCTCGAAAGGTTGAACTTCTACCAGTCCCGCTTCGATGGGCGGCCGGGAATCGAACCCGGGTCCTCGTGGTGCGCGGTCATGCGCTCAACCCAACACACCATGGTGACAACCGGTGGAATTTGCTATTGATAAATGCATCTAACTTTTTTACAATAGCCAAAACATTTTTCACCTTTATCAATAAAATCTATGTGCTCTTTTCAAAGTCAAGCAAGCGTTGGGATCTTGTAAAAACTAAATTAAAATTGACTTTAAAATCTCTGTGTGAAACACGATGGGAGAGTAGAACCGGAGCAATAAATGCGATATTTACAATTTGATGATGTTATTGAATGCGTTAATGACCTGAAAAATAAAACTGATGATACCAAAACTCTAAGTGTCTGCGAAGCAGTCTTGAACGAAATGTTAACTTTTGAGCTTATTGTTGCAATACACATGTGATACGAGATTTTACCATGTGTGAATAAAAGTCGTTATTGACACATTAAATTCATTTCGTAGCTGGATTCAAGAATTCCGTAATACAGGATTTGAAAAAAGCGTTACAGAAGCTCGATTGTTTGTAAAAAAAAATCACATGTTGATTTAAAGCAATCAATAATTATTATGAACAATTTGGTTTTATTTATGATATCAATTATTTGAGATCTATACCAAAAGAGGACCTTCTCAAGCATTGTAATGATTTAGGTACAATACTTAGAGAAGGTGAAAACAGTGAACTGTATGAAGTAACAATCAGAATAATGCTCACAGTTCCAGTCCATACAGCTTTTGGTAAGAGACCTTTTCTAAGTTAAAATTGATTAAGACTTACTTGAGATGCACGATAAGCCAAGACAATCTGTTTTGAAGTGGAAATAGCGGCTAGTGTTAACTATGACAAATTCTTGAAAAAATTCAGTGAACCTAAAAGCTGAAAAATTTGTTTATTTAAATTTGTGATTGTTTATGTAATTTTTGTCAACATGTGATTAGCATTAAAACTCATATACTCCTAGATCAGTCTCATTCTATTTATCATTTTCTTTCTGACTAGGAAATGAAAGAGGCCTCACAAAGCTGATGTCGCCTATGTATACATTTGGTTTTGCACCGCCACTGTTCATAAAAAATAGTATTTTTTTCCTATTAATACGTCACTATACGCTGACTGTGTTATTTGTGATGGTTAGCTTCAAACTGAGCAAGAAACCCTAGGCAACAAAGCAAATATCAAAAATGTGTTTCTAGAAATCCAAGCACTTGAAGTGAAATTTCTTGTGGTGAATAGTTTATTTGTAGCTAATTTAATTACAGATCTATCTGTTATAAACTACATGTTGTTTTAAATATTTCCACAAGTTTCCATTTGAATTAGAATTAAATTTTTCCATAGGTTTCCATTTGAATTAGAATTATACCTAGCAATAAGAGTTATGTCGTAGGTAAAGGATATTTCAAAGAGATAGATTTCATTCTCCGTTACCATTGTTGTTTTCTTTGCGCTTCCCTTGAAACTTTTTATGATGTCACCTTACCTAGGTCAAGATGAAAGTAAGACAGTCTCTCTTAATGTCAGACTCTCTTAAATTTAGACAGGAGCTTTGGCTGTAATTGTTTTGCATCTGCGTAAATGTTTTCAAGTGGCTTCTTGGCCCAGGGGATGAGCAAGTTCAGTTGTGGTTTAAGTCGAGGATTAATTATTATCTTTAATTAGGAATTTTTTTTATAAAGATAGGAAATTTATTTGGCTATTATTACTTTTTCGATACTTAAAATATATTTCCTATAAATTAGCTTTCTTTAAAAAATGGGATTTGTCTCATTGTGTACACAAGTATGTACACAATGCGACTAGCTACTTTCTACAATGAGATATAACACATTTACTTACTTTTTACCATGAATTTAATTGAAAATGCATTTTAATTTATAAGTATCATTTATTAAAGTATTTATAATGATCACAGACTGTTTCTTACATCTTTTAATCAGTCGTATTAAATTATAATAAACTTAAAAAATAAAAAAACAACAATTCACTTCTTAAATGTCATAAAATCTACAAAAATTTAATTTATAATAAAAATTAACAAAAATTTAATTTATGATAACTAACGCAAAATTAAATTTGGTGTTATACGAACAGGGGAAATGTACTTAAAGTTGTGGGTTTTTGTGCCATTTACTTGCGATGGAATCGTTTTAATATCTTTGATATGTACTTTTGCTAAATCCGGTTCTAGCAGCATTTTATATTTCATATTCTTTTTTCAGTCTAATAAAAGACCGTACCGTCACCGTACGTTTCGGCATTTATAACTTTAGTAATTACAGCAGAGTAATATATATTAATTCTTTTTTTATTAAATGATACCAAAACATAATCTTTACATTTTGGCTTTTGATCTAATTTTCTAAACTTTTCATTAACGATAGGGAGATCTTCAGCATCAAATTCTTTCTCTTCCAGCTCGCTAATATCAGACTCACTTGAACATATTATTTCTATATTTACCTTCTTTCATTTTGTTTTTCTCTTTGAAACCCCATCGTTTTTTTCCACTAATATTGTTGTTTCATTGTGTTTGCTTCAGACTTTCTTTCTTTAGCTTTCTGTCTTTCTTCAGCAATCTGGGACTTCTCTGATGAATCTGTAGCAATGCTTCTTCCTAGTTTTCGAGGCTTACGTTTTCAACCCGCGGTTCACTTTTCAAAGGTGGCATAAATTCTTTAGGTGATGTAAGGTTGGTCGTTGTCAGTTTGAGCTCAAGTTCTACAGATGCAATAGAAATGGGCTTAGAAGGTGTGGTATCCAGTACAGAAGGACTTTCACTATTGCACGTCACAATGTCTTCAAAAGGAATCTCATCAGACTGTACTGGGTTTTCAGCATCAGTAACATTTGATGGTGGACTATTACGTTTGTGACTCTCTTGGATAGCAAAACTCACAGTATCTTTGAAAGGGATTTTTTAAATTTGTGTTGGGTTTTCAATGTTGATGGGAACTGATGTCGGACTAATAGAATTCTACCTCTCTATTGGCTGTTCTGTAAAATTCACTTAGGATGAACAGACAGGATTCTGTATTTCTGTAGGAGCGTCATGTAGCTCGCTAGATGACGCCTCTGATGGCATGAAGTCGATATCATTGAATACATCTGGATTAAATGGGAAGATGCCGCATTTCTTGAAGGAGGAAGCAATATTATTGAAGGTCATTGCTTTCGCATAGGCCTGCCCCACGAACTCTGCAAGATTATATATGGTTATTTGCTTTCCAGGATTTCATAGCACTGTTGTAATAAATTTTGAAGGGGCCCATTCAAGCCAAAGTCCAGTGGCTGCAATTTGGCGGTAGTATGGGGGTGCAGGGTAAATACAGTCACTCCTGATTTTTTTGCCAAATCTAAAGCTTCGACACTTACATGGGATTTGTGGTTGTCCATTACCAATAATGCAGGATTTTCTGGGCTTGCAGACGTATGTTTTATGAAATGCTCCATAACTTTAGTAAAAAGCTCTGCTGGCAAGTCCGAGAGAACCAGGAGGAGCCCCAGTTAACATATGATCTTTGTGATTCTTCCTGGGAAAACTAGAATCGGAGGTAAAGCTTGTCCAGCTGCACAAACAATTTCATAAGTGGTAACTAAGGTACCCTTTTCTCCACTGGTTTTTTTAGCTATATTATGCCGCCCTTTAGGAGCTATGACTTTTTGCAGCTGTACAGTCGTGGTTGCTGTTTGATCTAAATTGAAAACTCTGCAACCATTGCCGAAAAATGCATGACGTCGCATGACCTCTTTTAGATTATCAAAAAACTTTTTGACAGTTTCTTCATTGAAAGCTGTCGCACGAGCAAGCCCACAGGCTTTAGGCTTCTTCAATCGTAAATCCTGATGTCTTGATCTGAATGACCAAAGCCATTCCCAGCCTGCCATTTTCTCTGTTCTCCAAGAATCGTGAATTTTCATATTATTTATAATTGCTATTTGATATGCAATATAGCGCACATCTTTCGTGGACAATCCATAAATCTTTAATGCACATTCCTTGATGTATTCTTTGAGAGCTACTTCTTGATCGATTTGAAATACTATATTAATGTCGTAGTTAGGTGATAATCTTTGAGCAACTAAATCAACAGTGCTGACGTTAACATTTTTTTTCACATAACGATGCAGGGTTTGGAAAGAGACAGAATGTTCTTTGGCTGCTTTGCCTAGACTCCAACTCTATGCAGTTTAAAGGCTCGGAGCATATTGTAGTGGCGTGGTTTCCCTTCTTCCACACAAAAACTTTCGTACGCTCCATCTTAAAAATATTCCCCAGTAGGTATATACTTAGTAAAAATCAAAACCCAATCTTTGTACGGATTTGTAGAAGTATACTAATGAAGTCTAATGAAAACAATAGCAATGAGTTACATAGTAAACAACAAAAAATAGTTAGTGCACTATGAGACACAATCAGTACACAATGAGACCTGTCACACTGTGTTCAGCTTAATTTTGTCTCATTGTATATCACCTAGTGCGTAATACAAAAACATTCAAATACAAACTGTTAAACGTAAATATTTTAAGTAAGTTGCTATGAAACTAGAATCTGTTTAATATGTAGCAAATCATGGAATATCGTGAAATAAATTAAATGCTACCAATTAGTCAAGAAAAATCGTCAAAAATCTTCAAAATAACTTACTTTTTCGAGGAAAAATTTGTTCGGCCTCCAAAACACATCAGCATCGCGTGTGACACAAGTATTAACTGGGGTAGCGGGAGAGGAGCCGGGCGCGCATCTTTACAGGTAATGCGCATGATGTGGTAATGTTGCGTTTTAGAAATATTAACAAGTCTCATTGTGTACGTCTGTCGCAATGTTGAACCAGTGACCCTATATGTATGTGTGTGTGTGTGTGTGTGTGTGTGTGAGTTTGTTAACAATTGTTAACTTGGACTTGTTTAAAAAAATTATATTTAAATATAAATGTCACAAATAAATTAAACTATACATTCATCCTTTTTATCAATGACTAGCCGCGATATTGATATCATTTTTTGAATGATAACAGGAATCATCCTCTTTATCTCTCTTTGTGTTGCTTATAATTTGCACGTAGATTGTACAGTCAGTGTCTAGGTCTCAATACCATACATTATGGTACAATCCAGTTACAAACCAGTTAAATCCAGGTACAAACAGTTTGTAAGTGGCAGTAACTGGTTAGAATTATTTTAATGCCTTCTTGTGGCGCAACAACTGCATTTTTTCAGAATCTAAACAAAACATCTTCATGGAGTAAACTGTTAAACAGTGATTTCAAAATTATTTTAGTGGTACCTCATCCCCAAATTTTAATAGTTCACTGTGGTAGTTTAATTTGTTTCAGTGCATTTCATTTCATTGAAGCTAAAATCAATGAGTCTTGTATTGATACAAGGTTCTATAGAAGCAGATGTTGGTTTTGATAGAATTAAGTAGCATAACATTTTTCTATGACTCTAGGAATCTTGTCTCGGTCTGTTGTTAGAGTTTTGTTAGCTATTAAATTGTGAAGATCCCATTTTAAGCATTTTATAGAACACCTTGGGACATTGAAGACTCTATGGTTTCTATGATTGGTTTTTGGTTATGACATTCAGTATCATGTCTGTTTGATTTTCTCACCTTTTTGTTGAGTTTTCTAATAGAGGTAGTGTCTTTGTTTCTGAAATTTTTCCATCTCTTCTGAATAAGAGTGTTTTGTATTTTTTAAAAAGTTCACCAGCATTTGACCGTTATTTTTCCTTTGGCCTAGTCCATATTTGTTGGTGAATCTTTCTTGATCTTGTCCATAGTTGAGGTTCATAATAAAGTCACTTATCACATTCATTGAGAAATTACAATTTTCATGTAACTCATTGTTTAAATCTCTTCAGAATAATTAAACTTCTTTGTCACGGATTGAATATGTGAGTACGTAAGTTTGAACTACTTATACAGCGTTGATTTATTTTAAATGTGAAATATATAAACCTGGATTGACTTAAGGATCAACATGCCTGGGATAGGCAATGGATTTATCATCAGACTGTTTACGATATAAACGACGACCTGAGCACAATTTTGTTAACTCTTCCTCTCTTTGCCTTATTTTTTAAGCTATTAGAACGTATATAAGATAGTTTAACACTTTGTGCTTAAAGTATCTTCAGTCAACAAGAATTGTACATTATAGAATACTAAGTATGTCATTGTTTTCAACTGTTTCTCAGTGATTTTTTTGCAGCCTTTGCCTTCCTGGTACCCCAGTTCTACCTTATTAAGATTACGTATTATTAAAATAAATGAAATACTTATTTAATTTATTTGAAAATTAGCACAGAAAACTTAAAATTCTCCTATAAATCAATTAAATTTACAATATCTTCATCTATAGGAAACTTTTATTGAACTACCTATCTTTAATTCTATTTATTCGGCATATTTATATATATATATATATATATATATATATATATATGTGTGTGTGTATATATATGTACATAAATATATATATATATATATATATATATATATATATATATATATATATATATATATATACACACACATATATATATATATAACTACAATATTCTTACATATCATGCATATTCATGACACATCTTTTTTTTGACTATACACAGACGTTTTGCACATTCCATTTTGGACATTAATCTAATTTTGTACTGATAGTAGGAACAATATCTTTTTTGCATAATCAAGTTAATTTAGTAGCCGATGAACAATATTTCTAGCTGAAGTCCTGCCGCTAGTTTGATCTTACTGACTGTTTCAACTTTGCTACTTCAAAAGGGCAATCCATAGCTTTGACAATTTCATCAACTAATTCATCTTCTGTTATGCTTTGCATGTCATCTTCTAAAAGGTGGTTTTTCACTTCATTATTGCTTTCCCATAATAAATCATCTTCAATTAAAATTGTATGCAAATTTCTTTCTCATTTAACATCCGCTGATTTGCCATTGTATAATAATATCATAAAAACATTAAATTAAAAATAAATATTAAGATTCATTTAAGCACATGACAAAACGTATCCTAACTTTTAAGAGTTTCACAAAGGATTATCATACGTCTTGTGGTCACACGTCATAGGTGTGTCTAAATGCTAAGAGTATGTACTGCTGAATTGACTGAGATAGCCAGCACGCTACGTGTTATGAGTAAAAAAGAATAATAACACCACCTACATTTCATAAATTGCTTGAACCCTAAAAAACTAACCTTCTACAGATGTAGATTAGTTTTTTTAGGGTTCAAGTAATTTATGAAATTCTACTTATAGCATCTTATGGTGCTTAGCAAATAATAAGTTTTGTTTTTATTTTGTTTTTGAATGTGTATTACTAGAAATGCATAATAAAATAAGCATTTTTATTATTAATTAACGGCAAGAGCATGTGAGTAATGATACTAACTTATACTAACCATTATATATATTTACAGATACTAACATTACATTACAGATACTAGCTTATACTATAGAACTTATACTAACCATTCAATTAGCCAACTAACTGCTAATTGAATTAGAAGAAAGACCATTGCAAAGCATTAACCTATTCCAATTACAACTGACTAAAGAATCTGGTAATTATGCATTGCTAACTGTGTGATGTGTATAAACTATGTATAGAACATTTTGGGAAAGTGCATCATGCAAAATTAAATCTTTTAGAAAGTGTTTACTATTGTTTTTGTCAGACGTCTGTGTGTTCTGTTTTTTTAAATAAACTGTTTGTTATTTGATAAATACAGATACGTATTTCACCTTCAAATGCTTAACGTTATAATCCAATGTGTCATATTCCATATTCCTTTATGTCATATTCCCACTACAAAAAATGATAACAAGCATAGCTTTGAAATTTATTGAAACTAAGTTAATTCTATGAAAAAGAATGTAATTAAAAGTTACATTTCAATTAGGATTGGTAGAAAACTGTCTATGTTAGTATTGTCATGAGTAGCTTGTGCAACTTTTAGCATTTAGTAGCGGAGGTTGTACTATGTGTAACACAGTTAATTGTTTTTATTATTCATGTAGAAAAAAAACTGTAATCAATTAATCACAATCTAATTTTTTCAATTATTTTCTATATTTCTATATGTCTAGTTTAAAACTGGTATATGTGAGTATAAATTTTGCTTAATAGCATATACACCTTTATAAAAGTGGAATGATATTTTGATTCCAATAAAACGTAGATGTGAATTTAAAGAATTAATTTTTAAGAAATTTAGTGGACTATGAATGCAAAATTCAAGCACTTATTTTATGAAGTTTTTTATTTGGTTTAGTGTCTTGTAAACTGAACTTGAAACCTTCTAGTGAAACATGAAAGTAAGTTACGTGATCGTAGATTATCATTGATTAAGAGATGAATTATTTTGGGTAATCTTTCAAAATATATTATGAACATAGATTTAAAGTACCTTGGAAGCTGCTACACATTTGTCGTTTTTTCAGGGTTCGATACCACAAAAGAAAAAATCAAGTCCTTATAATATCATTTACATGTCTATCTATCTGTCCATATCCAACTGTCTGTCGTCACAGCCGTTTTTCTTAAACACTGTTTGATATAAAAACTTAAAATATAGCATATTGATAAAGTACACTAACCTGCATATGTCTCAACACTCAAAAATATTTTAAGGAGAATACTCAAGCTCTTATAGAACACAGTATCGTATTGATAGTTTAAAAAGAAATTTCAACACAAAGAAATTTTTTTGTAGTATTAATTTGTATTATAAATCTTAGAAATAATTAAATATTAACATTTGAAGTTGAACAATATCATTGATCCTCGATCAGTGTTAGTTCAATATTAAATGTAGTGTAATCATTAAAATCTTTAACTACCAACTTTATAAAATAGACCAATGTCACTGAATAATAACTATAAAGCTTTCAAAATATTGAAAAACTAGAGGTAAATGCTTAGATTATTGTGACAGATATAAGGAATACTAATGTAAGAAAAAAAAACAAATGCAATATGTACCATAACCATGTATATAAACCATTACATATATTATTAGACTGCCAGATACTATCAGTGCGAATTTATTAACATATCACCATATTAATAAACATTTGATTATATTGCTATTATTTTTTTTTTGTGAAGTACCCATAGCATTTGGAATCAATCAAAATTGTTTATAATGCTTAAATACAGTGTAATGTGTAAAACATTTTAATTACTTATAAAAACAATACAATGTGTAGTGTTTCAAAAATCTAATCTGATATTTATTTATAACATAATCTCTTTACATTCAATGACATTTATTTGTTTATTTATCTACCTTAATGTACCTAATTGATACATATGGCGGACTTATTGCTACGAGATCAATCTCTTACTGCCAACCTTAACACCAGTCCAGCCCCATTCAACAAACGGCCGGAAATCGAACCCGGGTCCCCGCAGTGTGCCGCATCATCAAAGACCGTATACCTTGTGATCAATCCAACACACCACGGCGACGACATTTACTATTTTATGTCGATGAAATACTGCAGTAATGTTGACATGTAACTAAAAGTTTTATTTTTGTCTTTTTTGAAGCGACCTCCATGTTTCCTGCATCGTTTTTAATTCAAACTATATATATTTTTAGAGGTTTGCTCCTGATGATATTCTTGATTGTACTTATTCTTTAGACTACTGGTCAGTAAGTCATATCAGGTTTAAAAAATAATAACTACACTTGTTAATAATGATATTCAAAACGATTTATTGAACCAAATTAAAATGCAACTCTGAAATATAAACTGCCAAAATGTATTTTTATGACAGTACAGCTATCTTGTGCTGCAATGTTGCCACTCTGCTTATATACTTTTTTTCTTAAAACTAAATTTTACCTCAGAGTTTAATTCACATTATAGGGGGTAGATTATAATAAATAAAAACTAGATTTTTGACATCTTTTATTCTAATTTTGTGAGAAAGTAATTATAAAATGTTCAATGTAATTGTGATAAAATGGAATCTTTGAAAACAGGAAATTGCACACAATCCTTTTTCTGTTATTTAACTCTGCCAAGAAATTTCAATTATGTAACTTCGTATCTTACAAGAAATTAAAACATTTTTTTTATATTTACTTGACGAGTGTCCAATTTAGAAATGACCAATACCCCTTGTTAGCATTGCTCTTTAGAGAGTGTAAAATAAAGTATTGAGATTTACTTTCAGTTGTTGCATTGTTAATAAAAAGATTCCAACACTGAATGTTTAAACATTTTATATAATATAGTTCTAGAGATATTGATAAAAATGTTAAGATATTGATAAAATTTTTCTCAGAAATAATTTCAAAAAAATATTTAAAATTAAGAATAATTATAAAGAGTACCATAATTATAAAGTGTACCTCAAGAAAATAATATATAAAGAATTTTTGTCACACTGTTATAATACTTGAAAGAGCCAGTTACATGGCTTCCAAAAATATTTTTTGAAGTTATATAAGATAATTCTATAGACATTGTTGAAAATGTCCTCAAAAAATAAGTTTCTCCCCTCTATTTCAGAAACTGTTAAAGTTAAAATTAAGATAAAACAATATAACATTTCCGGTAAACTAAGAACTATAGTGAAATTATTGAGATATTGACAATATTTTGACATCTGTGGAATATGCAATAGCAATATAATTTACATAGTGAAGAATAGAATTTGTATTTTTCAATAGTTTGATATAAATTTTATATACCATAAATATTTATATGTAAATAAAGTGTACATACATATGTATGGAACCATCATAGTGCAAATTATACTTAACAGATTTACTAACGGTACAGTAATCTTATACTTAACAGATTTATTTTGAGAAATATTCAAAAAAATAAAATTACCCCAAAAATAAGACCAAATTAAAGCTATTTACACTGTTATGGGATGGGAAAATACGTCTGCGTTAAAACTTAGAAAATATGGAGCAATCATGAACATTGGGGTATAAGTTCTAACATAAAAATGAATACTGGACTTTCGGAGAGAAATACCATTTCTAAAATAATTAGAAATTACTTCAAGAAATAGCATCTCATTTTCTGAAATAAGGGGAGATAATAACTTTCTAAGAAAAAGCAGCTATGATACAAACATTTAGACATAATACCATCATATTAATCAACATCGAAAAACTGTATCAAATTCAAAGGTATCCCACATATAGTGAAAAAGAAATGTTTTCTAGAATTACAAAATAATTACGTAATTGTAAAATATAATGAAACATATTTACATTCCCAAAATACACCAAAAAGTATTTATAATGATGTATTAGAATATATAGATTACCTTTGAATTTTTCATTTTGTATGGTTTTTGCGTTTAATTTCGGGAATTTGTTAGATTTATAAATGATTTAAATTTTTTGAGAGTGTCTTAAATTTTTTACATTTTAAATTCTTCAATTTGTCACAAAAAAGATTGTTGTATATATGAATAGGAAAATGCTTAATTGCCTTAATTCTTTAGTATATGTGATAAGTTTACAATAATGCATTATGCTTTTAAACATTTTATAAATTTTAATTAGACAATATTTTTTGTAAAAAATATGTTTTTAACGATATTCATAATTGATAATATTTTAACCATGAAACCAAATTTCTGTTAGATCTAAAAACATTTTGAAGCATTAATTCTCAAAAGAAACTTATCTATATTCATCATGTTCATCGTCGTATTTATGTTTATGATACTTATCGTATGCATGTGGAAGAGCACCATAGTTGGAAGAATGCGATGAAGCATAAGCATTAGCTGAAGCAGTAGAATATGCCTTGGGTTTAACTGCATGTAGAAAACCATCATAGTTGCCATATTTATGTTTATGAAACACGTCATATGCAGGTGAAAAAGCACCATAATTGCCAGATCGCGATGCAGCATAAGCATTAGCTGAAGCAGCAGCATAAGCCTTGGGTTGCCAACTATGGGCATATTTATGGTTATGAATCACGTCATATGCAGGTAGTAGAGCTCTATAATTGCCAGCTTGCGATGTAGCATAAGCTTTTGCAGAAGCAACAGAATATGCCTTGGGTTTATATTGTAGTACTTTCCTTGTTGTTCTGACTGTAAACAAAAATTAATATTTCACATTATTTGTCGGAAGAAGACTGAAAATTTTACTACTAACTTTATTTTTAAATTAATGGCAGTATAGTAGATTCACATGGAACAAATAATTAATAAATAAATATTAGCTAATAGCCCACCTGAAGATATTTTAGTACAACGAAACCTATGTTGTGGTAAAGAATTTAAAGAAAGTAGAAATAATACTACGTCACGTAATTTCATTAAATTGTGTATAATTAATTTCTACAAAATTAATATTCAAATAATACACTTTGTCCACATAAGTATTTGACTCTTCAGATAAGTTATTCAATTGGCATACGTTTCCTTCTTTCCAACCAAAGTGCAATGAATGTACAATAACATTTCAAAATTACAAATTAAAATGGCTAATAACCTCTTGATTTCATGACCAAATCTCTCTCAATTTAAAAATCACTAATCTCACACGCCTTTAGTAACAAGAATAAAAATCGATTACTCATATTCTGGTGTGTTAAGAGTTAAACTTGGTTTACTTTTCATTGACTGGTTATAGAACTTTTTCATTCCAGTAATAAAGCAATATGTGGAGTCAAAAAATCTCATGTTTAAGGTTTTATTTATTATTAATAATGTTTCAGGTCACCGAGCTTATTTTCTTGGAACCTGGATCTAAAGGAATTTCTGACATAAAGGATGACATCCCTAGCGCACCCTCTTTGGTTAAGCTCGCTATCTCAAAAGCTTAATGGATACTTAGCAAGTTTAAATACTTTTTGACGATAAAGGAAATAATCCTACTTAAACCTTAAATAATTGTTGGAAAATTTACTTGATTCCCTGAATGAATTGAAGTATGCCCTGAAATCTTGTTTGTGTACCTAAAACCAAACACTTATTTTTATATAAAAGTCAAGTTTTAATTTATGAGAACTTCATGTATGCGAAATTTTCATGCGACAGAACCCATGTAAAATAAAGATCTATTGTACTCAAAATTGTTATATTAAATTTCTTGTATTGTTTGGGACGTCAATTGAAACGGCAAGTTAGGATTCCAATACTAGTTATTTTCGAATTTTATATAAGATACTTCTAGAATTATTATTGAGCACGTCTACAAAAGATATGTTTATCTAAAATTATAAGAAAATAGCATTACTAGAAATTTACTAGTAATTTATTTATATAAAAAATAATATTAATATTTGTAAATAATTCAATAAGTATAATATATGTCCTTGAAATTTTATGTGTGCGTAAGCCTGTAGGGAAGTATTGTAATGCAAATTCTACTTGTACTTGACATATTTATTATTCCAAGGACTCAGTTCATTCAGACAAGGTTCAGTTTATGAAATGAAATGTTTGTATGTTATTATAATTGAGAAAATGTTGAAAATAAGAAATATTTTGTAATTCGAAAGATTAATTATTTCTATAGGCAGCCCAAATAAAAGATTATATATATATATATATATATATATATATATAGATATATATATATATATATATATATATATATATATATATGTATTTATTGTCATTTAGCAAGTCAGTCATACGGAACAAAATAAGGTCAATAGAAATGATCGTCATAATAGAACAGCAACAGGCCTCCCACCTCCACGTTTCTTTGACTATGTTTGTTTGACTTTCTAAATATTGTAAATTTTGATAGCATTTAATTTACTATAACATGAGTTATACAGATAGATAAGTTTTAGTACTAGATAGTATTTAAGTAGTATTAGTAGTAGATAGTTTTTAATTTACTGTAACATTAGTTATACAGGTAAATAAGTATTATGATAGTTCTCAGCAGTAATGTAATATCTTTAATGTATTTAGAGCTATAAATCAAGAGACATAAATGAAATTAGTAAATCCATCTTAAAATTTAATAAAACATTTATATTAAAACTTGTTTATAACTTAAATGTAAAAATAATTTATTTTACTGAAAAAAAATAAATGTTTGTCGAAAAGAATTAATGTATGCTGTTATGCGTGTCAATGAGAAAGTGGAATATTTAGTACTAGGTAAACCTGACAGTAAGCTCTTCAAGGCCTATAATCTATAGGGTGAAATTTTTAAAACTGGTGAGTGAAATTGCAAAAGTAAAATCAATTGAATATTTTATCACTTTGTAAGAGTCCATTTGAGACCTATATAATTTTACACTGGCTCTAAAAAACACAAAGGAATATCTACTAGTGTTTGAATTTAAATTTTTCTTTCCGTATTATATAGAAATTGTTAATTATTTTAGCAAAGAAAATAATTTTAGGTCATTCCCATAGGAGTTCAATCTGCATTTTTTAGTTACTCTTTAAGTACAAAAGACGTGAATGCATATTTACTTAATTCAATATTTTTCAAATGCTTAATTTGTGATTTTTCTGTATTACCACAAATGGTACTTACTTGGACACTGATATATTGGTATACATTGACCAAAAATATTGCGAGCGTAGCCCTTCTTGCAGTAACATTTTTTAATGCATCCTTCCTCTTTGACAAAGCAAGGTTTGTAGAGATTTACACACTTCTTTTCGCCACAAGGTCCTCTACAGTCAAAAACTTCATTGGGCCCTTGACATACCTCTGTAAACATATTTTTTTACATATTTTCTTTGGGAATTTTATTAAAGCTCATTCATCATATTTAACTTTCATATGGTAATAAATATGAAAATTATACCAAAAAATTATACTTGTGCTTGAAATATTTAAAATGTTACATAATTTAAATGTGAATAGTCAAAACATATAATGAGTGATAAGTATATATAGTAGAAGTGTGCATGTGAAAACCCATATCAATTATTTGACGTGTAAACAAGATACTTTTGTTTAAGTCATACTATAATATGCAAGTTTAGGTCTAAAATAAATTTATTGCCTGGGAAATTTTGTCTTGTCTTTCCGCCATCTTGATATTTCTTTCTTTTGTTTTTATGTATGAGCTTTGAATATTTATATATTTATATAAGCTTTCGATATTTGTGTGTGCTTTGGATATTTTAATTTTGGCATATTCTTATGATAGTCCTACACTTTTTCTATTTAACTTCATTGTCATGAGTGAATAATTAATTTAATATTTTTTAACACTTTCATTATTGAATCATGACTTCTAAGTTATTGTAAGATTTATAAGCCTTACATGACTAACACTTGTATTTTCAGTCACCACTAAAATGCTCCACGTTGGTTAGTAATCCTTCGACTGTTAGGTTCCTACAATGCTACACTGATAATGAATTCGTGGATAACAATACTAGGGGTTTTTTGTTTAAAATAAGGATTAGTGTGAAAAACCTCTATTTTTGGAGCAGTAATTGTAACTGATAATAGATAATTAAACATTATTTTATTTTTAGCTTTATCCATTTGTAACACAAATGTATAAAGTTTAAAAATGAAAATTAAACGTTCAATACAACAGTGTAACCAATAACTTATAATATGATGAGAATGTAATGTCATTTAATGTCGCTGAAAGAATTTTATTTTTTCTCTTTTTTAAATCTCATAACGCTCTAATAAATATTGTCTGCCATGTGTAAACGATCATCTTTTTAGCTAATGAAAAAATCTCATTCTAAATTTTCAATGTAAATTCTGGCTTAGTTTAATTTCTTCATCATCTTTTCAAAGAGTTCATTGTTTAAAATAGCTGTAGACTACCAAGCTCTGCTAATAACAATTTCTCACAATCTTAACTAAATAGTATTTCTTTGACTACTATTTCATTAACTGTACCAAAGTCCTTTCTTTTTATATTATGAGCTATAGTTACAATTTCAGCTGTAAATGTATTTATAACTGAAGCTTTTCCCCCAGCCACAACTTACTGCTATAATATACGCCAACAAGCAATTATTGTTAAAAATCTAATTTTATAAATATACTCTACGATATTAAGAAGAGCTTTGAAGATTTTATAGCTTTTCCAGCATTGATGGTAAATTTCTAATTTTCCATTGATCTTTCAATGTGATTCTTTCCATTTCTGAAAGTGAATGTTCTTGGAAGCATGTGTTTTAAAAAAAAGTTTCCTCTCCTCACCATGAAAGACCCACCCACACTCATTCATGTCAGTAACTTCTTTCAACAGAGTATGAAAGGTATAAGCAGCTTCATGATCAGCTAATGCTGATTCAATGACAAATTTCATGTTGTTAGCACACAAGATTTTTTAAAAAATCTCTAAATAAAAAAAATGTTGAAATATCCATAAAGATTCTTCACCATTTTGTGTATTTTGAAAGAAGTTAGAGTAGGTTTCTTGCAAATCCGGTTTTCGATCTAAAAATTCAAAGCTGTTCTGTCTTCTTTAGTCTAATGTCTCATATTGTAAAACAATTTTTTTTCGAGTAAGAGCTATACTTTAGATAACATTACATTTGGATCCATTCATTCAATAATTTCTTACAATTGACGCAAGAGTTACATTTTTTTATTTTTTCAACAACTCTTCCTTTTTAGATAAACTTATCGTCATTCCTTTTACCATCACTCTTTCTCTTTCCAACTAGAAGAAGAATGGCATCGTAAATCATTTTATAATAACTAAATTATAAATATATCTAGCACACCACCAGGTAATCCAGACAAATATTATAATTCAATATACTGAAACTCTAAACAAGATATATCAAAAATAAATGTTTTCAGTGTTATGTACTTTGAAATTTGGGTCAATTAGGTAGAATAATAATTCTACCACTATTTAGACTGAACATAAAGCAGAACGACATGAAGTGAATCAGAGTTTACTCACAAATATTTTTGTACAGGATATTCCAAAAATATGTAGTGGGAAGTAGATAAAAAAATACATACTTACATAGATAATATTTAAAAATATGTACTTACGACACTGATCCACATCGATACACTTATTAGTTTTAACGTCCCTGACATAACCAGGTTGACATATGCAGCCTGGTTTACAAATTTTTGGACACTTGGGATTATCATTTTCGCATGTTTTTTGGCAATGTCCGTAACATTCAGAATACTCTTCATATCTTCCACATAAGGGCGCTGCAATAAAATGTAAAAATTAATTCCTATTAATATAAATCATTATATAATTTGCCTCATATATAAATTGTCATACATTATACAATTTTTCCTTTTATAAATTTATTTTCATTTTATAAATTTACACACATTATATAATTTTTTTTACCATTATGTAATTTTTATTTACCATTTATTAACATATTAACAAACATTTTCTAATATATATACTAATATATATTCTAATATATATATGTATACTAAGCCACAATATTGTTTAGACGTTGAACTGATGCAGATTATTAAGCTATTAGATAAACTGAGAATAAGATTTCCACACTGCACTATCTGTTATTGAATCTGTCATTAATTTTTATTTCATTTGCTATTTGTTATGTCCCTAATTTAGACGGAATTAAGGCTGGCATCCGCATAGATCTAATATTACAAAAAATATCATTTGTACTATATTTTCTATGATATGACTGCTAGCCAACCGGGATTTTTATACCAAGATGTATACAATGTAGGACATGGAGGAAGAGCACACAAAAGAGAAATGGTGAGATAAGTAAGTGTTATACGTTACTTAAATATACTTATAACAGTCGCTGCCGTGGGAGAAATATTCTAAGTTCTCACTAAGCAATAAAACTATTCTATTCAAAACTTAATTGAATATATAGAATCAAAAAGCAAAAATGTCAATATTTATACATATATATGATATTAAAGTATTCCTAACCTTCAAAATTATCACACTTTGCTAGCAGTGGAATTACATAAACATAAAAAGAAATTGAACATATAATTCTCAGGTGTAAAAAACATTGATGGCAGTGAACTGTGATGGTAATTAATAGGAAAATGTTATTTAATAAAAGTTCTTTTGAAAAACGGTAGAATAAATATATTATCTGAACTTGAACATATTTACTTTGAGTGCTATATATTTAATAGTAAAAAACTTTCAAGATGAAAGTTATTGATTGCAACAAATCTAAATAATATTTTCAAATATTTTTGTTTTTATGTATTTTATATTTGATTTCAAACAGAAATTTTGTAAATAGCTACTAAGTAAATATTACATAAATTTAAGGGACACTCTTTAATATGATGGTAGCACTGAAAGTACAGCTGGCCGTTTCTGATAATCATAAGAAAGAAATAATTCAAATTTCGAAAATCTATCTTTTTGGTAATCCATTGAGGAACTTTATTTTGAATTTGTCTTTTATTTTTACAAATGATTGTCATAGAAACCGTCAAACGAAGTGGAAAGGTTTTTTGCAACTCTGTTATTTCTTTCGTGATATTTAGTCTTAATCTGTTGCAATAACTTATTTAGATTTGTTTTATTTTTATTTTCATTTAATTTTTGACTTTATCTGTATCCCGTTTATTGTCTTATCCAGTTCTCGGTAAGTTTGTTGTTTTGTTCATTTGTTTTAATATTTATTTTTGTGATTCAGGTTATCTTTTGGGAAAATGGACTTAGTTATTCCCCCGAAACCTCCAGACCCTTCTAAGTCTCCAATATATTTCAATGAATTTGCTTCTCCTACATCGCCTGCCAGTTTTATTACAGTTTCGGATTCCCAACAGGAACTGAAACGAAAAAATAAAAATTGTAAAAGACCCAACTGTAAAAAAATAAGCTTAGGAATAATCCCTCTTTTCATCCTTCTGATTCTTCATGTACTGAAACAGAGGATACAATCCCTCGTAAGACCCCTCGCACTCCTCTTTCAGAAGCAAATTCAAAATCTCTTCCTCCAACCCCGACCTCTTCTCCTCCCTCTCTCCCTCTGAATCCTTTTGAGGGCCGTTTATAGGTCCCTGGCGACATTGGTCCATTTATCGTTCACATTCAGAGAAAAGAACCCCAGCCTAATTCCGGATTTTCATTCCATGCTGCGAAATTTGGTTCCACTTTAAAAAATTATAGTGTTGATGGAATTATACGAGATGGAATGAAACAAATTGGCAGAAACAGGATTTCGGTGGAATTTTCATCTGCTCATGCCGCCAACCGATTCGTTAATCACTCTGCCTTCACAGGTCAAAACACGTCAGTCGTATGGGAATTGTTCGCAATGTTCCAGTTGATTGGTCTGACGAGGAGGTTTTACATAATATAGAAGTCCCTGAAGGGTGCGGTAAAGTTACTAAAGTCCGCCGCTTAAATTTTAAAAAGATAATTGATGACCAGCCTAAATATTTTCCGTCTGAGACGATGGTCATTACCTTTGATGGCTAAGTTCGTCCTCAACGGATATATATGGCTTACTCATCGCTCCCTATCTCAAAATATGAATTCTCTACAATACAGTGCTTCAAGTGTTGTAGGTTTGGACATGTGGCTGACAAATGCCGATCTTCTGAGCGTTGTTTCCGATGTGGTCAAGGTCACGTTGGGAGAAACTGCCTGCTTCCTCTTGACAAAGCAAAATGTATCTTTTGCAGTGGAAATCATGATTCCACTAGTAGAAATTGTCCAGAATTCGAAAGACAAAGAAAAATCAAGTTCGAAATGTCTGAAAGAGATATTTCCTATGTGGAAGCGTCCAAATTGGTCCCTTCTGCTAAAAAATCATACGCCTCAGTTGCAGCTCATCCCCCTCTAACTCTTCCTTCTCCAATTTCTTCCCAAAGTTTGCTTTCTCCGTCTCGTCCTACCAACTCTTCTAACAAAAAAATTATTTCTCTGAAACCCTGATCACCCGACACTCTTCGACTAGTTCCAACTAGGGCTATGACCGCTCTGCTCTAGAACAAGCCTGGGCAGACTTCCGAATTCCTCAACCTGAAAATGGTTGCGGTTTAAATCAACAACCTTCAACTAATACTTCTACGAGTATTATTCAATTTCTTTTGACCATCTTGGTCAAAATTCTGAGTTCCCCCAATCAAATACCGTCCAACGTTGCCTCATCTATTCTTATTTCCCTTCAATCCCTTCTTTCCAATGGCTTCGCCAATAGTGGCGAGGGTCTTGCAATGGAATAGTCGCAGTATAATTTCCAACAAAGCAGATCTTCATCACCTCCTTGTCAAGTATTCTCCATCCGTGGCTGCCATCTCGGAGACTTGGCTGAAGCCTGGATTCCATTTTAAGATCCTAGGCTATGTCTGTCTCCGGGATGATAGAGTGGATAGTAAGGGCGGATCCGCCCTATTACTTGACAAATCTCTTCCCTTCTCCCAGACTTCTCTTGGCTCCCGCAGTTGTCAATTCAATATTGTTGCTACGAGAGTTAAAGATATCACTATCCTCTCCATATATGTCCCCCTTCCAAAATGTTCCGTAGCATTAGAACTACGGGATATTTTATTTTCAATTCCTGGCCCGTATATTATTCTGGGAGATTTTAATGCTCATCACCCGTCTTGGGGTTCCACCCGAAGCAACCCTCGTGGAACTTCAGGACGATTTTGGCCTGTGTTTACTGAATGATGGTTCTCCAACACGAGTTCCTGTCCCATTTCAGAACCCGAGTTCAGTAGATATCTCTCTTTGCTCCTCATCCTTGGCATCCTTGGTTTCCTGGAATAGTCTTTCTGAGTCTTTTGGAAGCGACCATTTCCCCATTTTGATTTCTTTCCCTCATGTAAATTTACATATTGAAAAAATTCCCCCTCTTCAAAAATACAACCTACATAGGGCAGATTGGGTGGGATTCCATACCTTTCTGTGTCGAAGTGGATTCCCTCCCTCCAGTGGACTTGGATAACATTGACACTTGCTATGACTAAACGAATTCTCCTTAAAAAAAAGAGGGTAGGCGGGAAGAAATTCTGTCAATCCCTCTCTCCTTTTACTCCCTCTCTTGTCGTCTGGTCTAATATAAAATGCTTTCGGTCTATTTTTCAGCCTGATCTTCCCAAATCTGTACACGGGAATTAGATTGATCAATTTTTAAATAAACTTGCTCCCCCATCCGTCCCAAATTTAGATGAATTACCTTTCAGGTATAACTTTACTAGCGTCAATCATTTTTTAGAAGAAGATTTCTCTATTAACAAATTGGATTTCACCTTACACCATCTTAAAGATTCTTCCCCTGGTATTGACGGAATGTCATATTCAATGGTGAAAAATACTTTACCATCTACCCGTTGGTATCTTCTATCCCTTGTATGTTCAAATCAGATTCTATTCCAAAGTCTTGGAAAACTCAAATAATAATTCCCATTCTTAAACCTCATAAAGATCCCAATGTAGGTTCATCCTACAGACCCATAGCCCTTTCTCCTGTTCTAGCGAAGATTACGGAACATTTAATTAAGAATCGTTTGGAATGGTTTACTGAACACCATTATATTTTTCCAAGGAACCAATTTGGCTTCAGAAGAGCTAAAAGTACGTTGGACAATCTCAGCGTCCTAACCACTGACATCAGACTTGCTTTCTCTCGACAAGAGTTTCTCGTTACTGCGACTTGCTTTCTCTCGACAAGAGTTTCTCGTTGCTCTTTTTTAGATCTTTCTTCAGCCTACGATAATGTAATCCTTCCAGTCCTCCAAAAAATTCTTCATAATCTTGGGATTCCGATTAAGATTATAAATTTTCTCCTCAATTTTCTTTTAGAAAGATCTATTATTCTTAGATCCCCTGGATCCCCCCCCCTTTACAAGAACTATATGGAAGGGTCTTCCCCAAGGTTCTGTTTTAAGTCCATTACTTTTCAATATTTACTCCTATATGATTCACTCAACAGTTAATCCTTTCTGTCGTGTCTTGCAATGCGCTGATGACCTGCTTTTATATTCTTCTGATAAATCAATAATTGTTGCCGAAAATGCTTTGAATTCTGCCCTTGTTAACCTAAATAAATGGGTTACCTCTCATGGAGTGGATTCATCCCCTTCCAAAAGCGCTGTCGTGGTCTTCTCGAGAAGGAGAATTACTCCTCTGCTATCTATTACTTATAATTCCTCTTTGATCCCTGTTCTTTCCAATACCAAATTCTTAGGTATGTTCCTAGACTCAAAATTATCCTGGAACATTTACATTGAATATGCCATCTCCCAATGCCAGGCTAATATGAATATCCTCCGCGCTCTTTCGGGAGTGTGGTGGGGCTCTCACCCTTCCACATTAAAGTTAATATATAACACTCTAGTCCGTAGTCATCTAGAATATGGTTCATTTCTACTTGATCCTATTTCCAAATCCAATGCCACTAAATTGACCCGCATTCAGTCTCAAGCTCTGAGGATCATAGCAGGTGCTATGAAATCCAGTCCCATAAATGCCCTACAAGTAGAATGTATTGATCTTCGTTTAAGTCTCCGGCGACAATACCTAGCTGATCGTTATTTACTAAAGGCAGCTAGGTTTTCTACTCACCCTATTTTTCCTAAACTCACCCTCCTCTCTAGGTTTATTGAACATACTCCTTTTTGGCGTTCTAAGTCCCGACCTCTTCTTATCGTTAGCTTCCAAAGATTCAAATCCCTCACTAACCCCGTTTATCAAAATTCTTCTCTCCCTCTCTATAGCTTTCCATTTGACTCGGTATTTCACAGGCCAAATATAAATTTGTGTTTTGGAGTTGATAAGGAGTCCAAAAATGCTAATTCACTGTTCAATTCTATCTTAAATTCTTTTTGGATGGATTGGACGTGAATATACACAGATGCATCAAAAACTGGTAAAGATGGTTATGTCGGAGCGTCATTTTACTCTCCATCCACCACTCATTCAGCTTACTTTCGCCTTCCTGAGGAATGTTTGGTATTCTCTGGAGAATGCCGTGCTATTGTGGAGGCCTTGAATTATGCTCTACTCAAAAAGATTCACAGGCTCCTTATCTTCTCTGACTCCTTAAGTTGTTTACAGTCCCTTCTTGCTAATCCATTTTCTTCAAACTGTAGTTTCCTGATTCTTCAGATCAAGCAACTTGCGCTTGATTTGGAGAGATCGGGATCCGACGTCATTCTTGCATGGATCATTCTCATTCTAGTCATTGTGGCATAGTAGGTAATGAAATAGTCGACGCAAAAGCTCAGTTTGCCGCAGTGAACGGGGATCCATGTTTCACTACTAATTTCATTGAAGATCTTCTTCCCATGACTCGTTTCTGGATGGCATCTGACTGGCAGAGGGCGTGGGAAAGATCATCCCAGATTACAGGTGCGAGATATTTCCAGATCCAACCTTTTATACCTTCAAAACCTTGGTTCTCAACATTTACTTTCTCTCGAAAGGAATCCTCTGTGGTATCTCGCATGCGTTTGGGTCATTGTTCTATTCCTACGCATTTGGCTAGATTGCAGGTCAGAGAGTCTCCAACTTGTGATTGCGGGTTTGGAGAAGGCGATTTAAATCATCTCATTTTTTCAAGTCCATTGAATAACAGATTTCCTTCGTTTGTTTCCAAATTATTAAAATATAAAATTCAATTGCTCATCAACATAAGATCACTTTTATTTATTGCCAACAAACCCATTTTAGGATTAATCATTCAGTTCATAGAAAGAACGACATCAAAATATAGAATTTTTTATACTTGTGTTCATGTTTATTTTTTTTTATGTTTGTATATTTTTATATACTTATTTTGTACTTTCTGTATATTATAATGTCGTTTTCTTCTTTTAGTTAATTGTAGCCAACTTCTTATTTAGTTTTTGTTTTATTGTATAGTTTTTTCCTTTGTTAACAAGCAACAATGACAAATATCCGAAATTTGATTTAATCAGTGTTGCATAGCCTTTTTTCCACACTTGACATTGGCAAAGGTTCTCTCTGGAGAGAACGAACGCTATATAACCAAAGATAAAGATAAAGATTTTTACAAATTGAAAATAGCAATTTGAAAATAGTGTGTATCAATCAATCACTTCAATATAAATTTAATATTATACAATTTCGTTCGATGAGATTTGATGATGATTTATGACTTTCATTGTGGTCTCAATCAACAACAAAGCTATGATTGGCTTCGATTGTCATTATTTGATGAAGAACCATTCCACGCTACTACCTACAACAGGTTTAGCAAGTTCAAGTGTAATCTTACCAATCTCAATGATGATCTGAGTAAGGGATGCCCTCAACAGCAACAACCGAAGATAACATCAGAGCTGCGCAGCAGCATAAAGACTGACTAGAGAGTAACCTATTGGCAGATTTTACCAAGTTCACGTATTGGTATGAATTAAGCACAGAAAATTCTATATGAACCTTTATGTATCAGGAAGGGTTACACTATGTGCCCACCCCATGATTTGTTTGAAGCTCAGAAATACCATTGCGTAGATTCGTAATGCAAAATGTTAGAAAAATTTCACAGAGCTCACTCAAATGGTGTATTTAACAATTTTTTTGAGTAAAAAAAATTTAATATTCTGTTATGAGTTGAAACTTAGAGGGAGCTCACACAGTGAGTGTTTACTTCCGAAGTATTTCATGCAAAAGTGAAGAAAGGACAAAGTGCTTGAAAAAGGATAATAACTTCATTCTTCAGGCGGACAAGTTATAATATACTAATTGTTCTAGAAGGAAATGAACACTTCTAAAAGACCAGTTGCTGCTGACTGATATATAAGCAATCATTTGCTATTGTTTCGGAAAAATTTTAGTACAACTGCCCTTGCAATAGAATCCTTCTTCATTATGATAGAGCACCTCTACACTTAGAGAAATAAAATTTCCAGAAACCGAAGATGTAGTGACTACCATCGGAAAAGCTGTGGATGAGTTGTGCAAGTAAGAGTGGGCCAGCTGCATCTCTCTTACCAGGTGGTGAAAAGATGCACAGAGTACCACAGAGACTGTTTTGAAAAGAAATAATTATTAGTTGTTTCCATTTTGATTCTAAAAGCTTTCAGTCTTTACTTCTTCCACCTTTATTCATTTTAATGTCTCTTATGGTTATAAACAATATTTTATACAATACTGGTTGACAGTATTGTATAAATTGTGGATTTCTATTATTACATGTTTTCTGGAAATATTGATTACAATTAAAGTGTATTACAATGTTTCTTCATAATAAGACATGCAGTAAAAAGAAGCAGAAAATTTGTTTATACTTGCAAGATTCTATAAACGGCTCTTTACATAAACATGAACTAAAACTAGTCAAATATTTGGTACAGACATTGATAAGTACTTATTAAGGTATACTTACGACATTGATGCTCCTTGATACACTCATCAGTTTCAATATCCCTTACATAGTGAGGCTTACAAACACATCCCGGTTTACAAATTTCTTTACACACCGGATTTCTGTTATTACATGTTTTCTGACAATGTCCATCACAGTCAGAGTATACTTCATTTTTTCCACATAATTTGGCTACAGTAACGAAGTGCAAAGAAATAAATTTAGGTTTGCTAGAATGTATTAACATCTTTAAATACAAACATCATCTAAAATGATTCATACCATGTGGTGAAAAATTGCTAAATAATTATTATAGTAATTATATACATCTAATATTGATTCTCCTCAATGCTCATTAGTTTCAACATCGCTTACATATTCACATTTACAAATACATCCTGACTGATAAATTATTATAAATTTTGGATTTCTATTATCATATGTTTTCTGACAATGCCCATTACAATCAGAATGAATTTCATTATTTTCCCATAATTGGGCTACTGAAAAAGTAGCCGAAAAATCTTTTTATAGGTGCTAGAAGGTATAAATACCATTTAAAAGTATCCACTCAATTTAATATAAAATGAATAGCTATTATTTTAATTATATACTTACGACATTGATGCTCCTGAATACATTCATAAGTTTCAATATCCCTTACATAGTGAGGTTTACAAACACATCCTGATTGACAAATTTTTTTACAAATTGGATTTTTATTTTCACATGTTTTCTGACAATGTCCATTACATTCAGAGTATACTTCATATTTTCTACATAATTGAGCTACAGTAAAAAAATGCAGAAGAATCAGTTCATATTTACTGGAAGTTGTGAATGTTATGTAAAATTATCAATACAGTTTTGTAAAGAATCCGCATAATTGGGCTACAATAAAAAGATGGAAAAAATTAGTTTAAATGTATAAAAAGGTATGAACGTTGTGACCGTATTTTTGGCAATATGCGCCCAAAATGGTTCACAGAGAAACCAAATAATTTTAACTAAAGAAAAATAATTACGGCTTCCAAAAATTTAAAATTAGCGCTAGAAGGTTTGAGACTAAATAGAACAGGCAGAACACACAGAAAAAAAATGAAGATAGCCGAAAATCAATGTAGTGAGCCGCACAATACAAATGCGTGCAGGAGAAAGTTCCCAGCCACGAAAGAGTAAACATCAAATGTACAAGACCGGACGACGCACTGTCCATATATTAAAGTAAATAAATTTTGAGCTGAATGAATTAAACATTAATATTTAGTTAATATAATAAAAGTGTCATGTTGATCCCTGAAGATGAACGAAGTTAAAAAATAGAAAAAGATCAAAATAGTAATAAACGAACATTATGTTAAATGTATACGAAAAGGAAGACTTGAGATTTCAGTATTAGTGAAATTTCGTAGTGAAGATAACAAATGTACGGTTAAAAAGTTTTAGTGAAAAAGTTGTAAAGTGAGGCTGAAGTGGAAAATCCTTTCGGTGATGTCGTAAATAGCGTGGTTGTATGGGCCAGAGCCGAGAAATTCTTTGTCGCCATAAACGAAGTGACATTTAATGGCGGTTGCGTATAGTGATGATTAAACAGCTGAGCAATATCAATAATTTATAATGAAATATAGTAAGCTAGCGAAGGTATGAAAATGAGTTTTTAAAATAATATTCTTTTGATTTGTAGTACTGAAAATTATAAAAAAGGTGCAAAGCTAGTTAATTGTTATTTTAAAATATTGATACATGTACTTTGTTAGCTAGTAAGAACATTTGTATTTTTTTATTTTTCTTCTTCACTTTTTGAAATTAAGTTAAGTTACAGAAAAGTATGTTGATTCAATATACTAATTAAATAGTAATAAAATACAGTTTTCATATTTTTATGCAATAAAATATGTGACGTCCAACTAGTTTCAAATTTTTAAAAGACAGTAGCGCTCCACTCTATTTTGGGCAGTCCACCAGCCCGTAGTACCAACTCGAATTAAAAGTTATACATTGAGAGTGACGACATACTACGTAAAATTGAGCCATACAAAATACGGTGGCAACATTTAAAATTATCCACACAATTTACTATAGACATTAATAAGTAGTTATTGTAATTATAAACTTACGACATTGATGCTCCTTAATACACTCATTTGTGTCAACATCCCTTACATAGTGAGGCTCACAAACACATCCTGGTTTACAAATTTTTTTACACTTTGGATTTTTATTTTTACATGTTTTCTCACAATGTCCATTACATTCAGAGTATACTTCATGCTTCCCACACAATGGGGCTAGTAAGAAATGCAGAAAAATCAATTCAAAAAATCAAGAGCAATAATATGCTGGAATGTATAAACATTTTTAAATATAAAAATTATCTAAATTATCACATGCCTTCTGACAATTACATTCTGTTCATCACATTCTCAGTATACCCCATGTTTTTCACATAATGATGTTACAGTAAAAACATACTAAAAGATTAATTTATACGAGCTAGATAAACGACTTAGTCTTAACCGTAGGTTAAGAAATGCCGGTATGTAACCTTCATTTATACCTTTTTAAAGTTAACTTTTCATTGGAATATTTTTTTAGCTAACATATCCACTAATTGTACATGATATTTGATGATGGTGACAAGGCTTCATAATGTACAACATTTTTCAAAGTACAATTATTTATATTAACTAATATTTTCAATAGATCTGAAAATAGGAGATCAATTTTTCATTAGCTGTAATATTTGAAAAGAACTACAGGAAATCAAATGGTCTTTTTTTCCTTTACTATATTTGTCTGAAGCTAAAATCAACTTTACATTGACTATATATAGCTACCTTTCAAAGAGAGAAAATACATTTCAGCATTTTTTATGGATGATTCCTTTGTGTTTACATTTTATTTCACATTATTTTTCAGTGTCAGTCAATAGATGTGGCTGACTGCTGGTATTGACTGGTTGATGGTTGTATTTTTTGTGGCAAAAGAATTGTTGTTAATGCCAGTCTTATCTTTAGCTAAGTCATCATATGCTGAAAGTGTAATGTCTTCATAAAAACTCTACAGTTCTTTCATCAGCTGTTAAAAAGGAATGACAAAGTAATATGCAACTGTCAGTGCTGGCGATATATATATATATATATATATATATATATATATATATATATATATATATTTATATATATATTTTCCTGTGATATATATGCACGCATTGGCCACTACTTGTTTCTCGGTTTGATGACATATTTCGATACATTTCGTCAAAAGTCTCTACCCCTGTTTTGGTCAAAGTGTAAAACTCAGTCATGTATAGTTTGTTGGTAAATGTCTTCCTAATTACACGACAAAACAGGTACATTACTTTTAATTATTCAAAGTGTGACCAGCCATGGACAATTCCATGGCTGGTCACTATTTTCTCCCATCTTCATAAGACTGGAAGCGATGGACAACCAGGTTGTGTGCCATTGATCAAAACAAGTGATAATCAGAGAGAGCAATGTCTTGAAAATATAACGGGTGGGATTGGACTTCCCATTTCAACATTTCCAAGTATGTCTTGACCATTTGTGCAACATGGGGTTGAGCATTGTCATGCTCTAAAATCACTTTATCGTGTCACTTGTCATATTGCGGTCGTTTGTCTTTTAATGCTCAGTTCAAACTCATAAATTACATTCAATACTGATTACCTGTGATTGTTTCAGTTGGTTTTAACAGATCCTAATACACTATACTGAACTGCACCCACTAAATATGGAGCCAAACCTTGGAAACATGAATATTCGGTTTGGCCATCGACATGGAAGCATGGCCGGGAATTCTTCATGGTTTTCTGCACTTGAGGTTATCATAATAAACCCATTTTTCGTCCCCAGTCGCAATACAATGCAGAAATCCCTTCCGTTTTTGCCTTTCAAGCAGGTGTTCACAAGCAAACAAATGCTTTTCAAAATCTCTCAGCTTCAACTTATACAGTATCCAATTTCCTTGCTTCTGAATCATTCCCATGGCTTTGAAGTGTCTCAAAATTGCTTGTTGAGTCACTCCCAATGATCGTGTCAATTCTTCTTGATTTTGACATGAGTCTTCCTCAAGTAATGCCTCCTATTCTGCGTTTCCAAAAACCTTCTCCCTTCCACCGCTATACCGATCTTCGACGTCAAAATCACCATTCTTGAAGCGTTGAAACCGCTCACTATACATTCTTTCACTAATAGTGGCCTCACCATAAGTTTTTCAAAGTATTCGATGAGCCTCAGCCGCAGATTTCTTCATATTGAAATAGAAAATTAAAACTTCCCATAAAAGACGAGAATTTGACTTATACACTGACATTTTAAATCGAGAAAAACTTTATGACGCATACACAAATCTATTAATATATCAATGAGGTTATGTTTAGAATTGCCCAAGTTTATTGTATGATGTCCATGATCTATTTATTTTGACCACCACTTACTGCTAGAGCCCTCTATAGGAAAACAGTGGAAGTGGTATAAAGTTGTATATCTATAAAATATGGATAAAATATGATTTTCAATGGTTCATTAGACTCAAAAATTTATTGTTACTAAAGGAGCCAGGCAAATGCTTAAAGAGGCTCACTTGTCGCAGTGTTATAGAAAAATTCAGTTCGAAATATAAGTCCTCCTTATTTTGTATTTTTGAAAGTGAACTTGGAACCATATATGCTTAATTATGCTTCCATTGGTTTAGCTGAATCAACACATTCTTTGCGTTAGACAACATCTTCAATTTCCTCAAATATATCTACCATTTTATAAAAATTGCCAAAGCAACTGTTCTCCATTGTCATTTTTGTTGGACAACAATGATACCCGTATTTCAGTCGAGAGTTTTAAATTGCTCTAAAGACTTAGATAAATATAAAGTTTGTAAATTGTGGCTGTAGTGAGTAAATTTTTCAAAATTTATTTGTTCATAGAAATTTAAACAATTATTTTAACAAAGTTGTAACAGATTGGTTTGTAAGGAGAAATGTTGAAAGACTCCCAGTACTTGAAATTCTATAAGCATTTAACAGGGTTTAAAAAAATTTGCATATGGCCATTCTATTTTATCATATTTTCAGATGGTGACTTATTTATTTTTTTGTGTCATAGACCACACTTTTCCTGGTATAGAAAATGTTCCTACAGAAAAAGTTTACACAACCTAAGATACTATGGCAATATTTGATAATTCTCAGCTTAAAACTTCTTAATAATTATATTGAAATAATTGGTTCTCTTTTTAAAGGTGTATCTGAAGTTTCTCGTAACTAGCTAACTCAGTTGCCAACGAAATAATTGTACCTGGCACACGTGTTGAACAGATAAGTGCATTAGATTTGGATATTCTTAAGTCTTACCTGTCATTTCAGTGGATTATTACAGTTAATGTGAACTTTTTCACTTAGAGAAAAATATACGCATGTGTATATTTTTACAATAAATTTACTTTATTTACAAATTTTAACCATACCTATATACAGAATTGAATTATAAAGAAATATTAAGTGCCATGAATCAGGAATTCGATACTGAACACCTCGAGCATGATTCATCTAGTGAAACCAAAGATGTCATTGAGGGAAATTTTGTCCAAAGTGATGAAAATTATAAACCAAAAGATACCGAAGAAGACCAAGGAAGTGTATTACGATTTTTCTGCACCTGTGTGACAAGTTATTCCAATGAATTCTTGTTATCATCTTAAAACACCAGCATTTTTGCAAATTATCCAGTTGCCACAAGCCAACATCAGTGCTAAGAATATATATTTACAGGCTACACTAAGGAACGGACTTCATCTAGAACCTCCACATGGAACTTCATACATGTTTAACCATTCACACAGAGGATTGACATGACTGGCCTTGGTTTGAACCATTTATTATTGATGACTAAGAAATTATCAAGTAAATAAATGCAAACATTTCTGTGAAAAGAGCAAACTATGAAACTTTGATGGCCACACAAAAGATATAGATATTTTAATGATAAATGCGCTAGTGGTGGTTTTCAATTTGATAGCAGCTCTTTAAAATAACCATTTGACTTCACACAAGATATTCAATACGATTTTTTCTGGAACTAGTTTCGTCGCTGCGATAAGTCGAAAAAGGTTTGATTTTCTTGTGAGATGATACAGTTTCACAAAAAAAATTTGTATGTACAGTGATCACAAAACTGTCTTTTTAAACCAGTCTGAATAATTTGGTATCGACTGATAGCTCGATATCGCAATAACTACACTCTACGGACAAATGTTACAGCTGACAAGCAGTTACTGGGCTTTCAAAGCTCATGAAAATTTTAAGTTCATTCTAAATAAGTCCATAAAATATTTGATTAAAATTGGAATGATAGTAAAACCTACTGTGTGATAGATGTCATATCTTATATTGGGAAAGGAACGGATACTGAAGTTGATTATTTTGGGAAAAAGATGCACAGTATTCATGGCACAAACAGAAGTCATAAGACTCCTGTTGTGTTGAACCAGTGAAATGCCATGATTGACTGGTTTAACACATTTTATTAAAAATTTTTTCATTAACAATGTTATTTTCAAATACATGACTTGTGTTTTACAAGTGGACATTAATTCTGTGAGAAAAATTCTGTGTGGAAAAAGAAGATTCCAGAAGAATCGGAAAAGAAAGGGAAGTTGACAATTCTATATTTCATTATAATGGACTGCTCATTTTACTCTTGTTCAAGTCTAAACAATTAAAATTAGTTTACTTTTCATTAATTTACAATTTTTACAATTCGAATAACGTAAATTTAGACACTTTCGACCAGATGTATTCAAATATGTTATACATGATTAATGTCCATAATAACTATCAGTGGCTTTAAAGGCTACATTATATTTTTTCACTATTTGTTGACGCCTGGCTAAAGTACCATCCACATAAGGATCTATGAAGATAGTACTTACGGTTTGTGGAGTCTTAGCTAAAGTTAAGATTGGCAAAATTAACAAAGAGAATAAAAGAAGTGTTCCTTCATCACAAAAATTCAACCATCCACCAGCCATGGTCAGCCGTAAACAAACCAAGTGAAACCACTTATGCATAAACAGAATGGAAAACCGTAAATGAAAAAAAAGGAAGAAAAAGAAAAATGTGTGAAATGTTATTACAGAAAAAAATTATGATGAAAATCATTAACTCTCTTTATAAAGTAGCCATTTATAATGGATATAAAGTTGATTTTTGAATCACATGCGCCAACGATAAATAACTTATTTCTTATAATTATTTTTGACATTGTAACGTGTCGTAAATATATCAATAAAAGAGAATCCTTTTTCTAGTTGATTTTGAAAAAAATTGTTCTCATAAAACTTTTTCACTATCAATTACATAAAATATCATATATAATGAGTTTATACAAAATTGGCAAGGCTTGGGGGTTACTTACTCATAAAGTCGCTAATGGCAATTCATTATAAGTATATGTATTAAGTTTCAACCTAATTGTGTCATTAACCTCTGAGCTTTCGTCGATCAATCAACTCAATCTGGAAAAAATTATTTAAAAAATTCCTGACATAGCAAGGAAAAACACCACAAGTCATATAAAATTTGATGTCACCGGTTTACGGGGACTCTTGTCCTAGTAAAACCATGATTTACAAGTCGCATAATTTCTTCAAACAAGGCAGAAATTCGATTGAATATGACCTGAGCTCAAAACAGCCAATCAAAGTTTCGTCTTTGTCTTCGTCCTTGGATATTATTACAGTCGGAAAACTTGTATTGGAAGATGCCCGATTAAAGAAGAAACAGTTGGAAGAAATGAGTGGAGTATGTTATTTTTTGATCTCACTTTCATTCCATTTCGCAAACTTTTTGACCTCCCCTTGTACATCAGTTAAAAAAACTTTTGCAATGTAACTGTCATTTTTAGATGGATGACTAGCTTTAAAATGGAATGTATGAAGGTTAGCTATCTAGGGACAATACACTTATTAGGTTTAACATCCCTTAATACATTGTAAGGCTTGTAAATACAATCTAAACTGCAGCATTTACTGGATTTTTATTGTCGCATGTTTTTTGGCATGTGTTGTTAAAAATGAGAATATTAAAATGGCAAAAAAACATCTTTATTAATTTTACTTAGAGAATCTATATTGCCTACTAAAAATAATGGATAATTAAATTCATCATAAATAAGATTTTTTGTACTTGCAACTTCTTAAGTAAAAGCTATTGATTGTGAAAAGAGTAAATATAAACACTTTTGTTAACTTTATAATATTTTTGTTTCTAAATCTCAATCATTATTTAGAAAATGTGTTCAAATATTTTCAATTTTAATTTATTATCTGACAGATAAATTTATTAGTACTTAATTTGGTGAAAAGTTATAGTAATAATTATATAAACTTACGACATTGATCCTCCTCAATACATTTATTAGTATCAATATCCCTTGCATAGTCATCTTTGCAAACACATCCTGATTGACAAATATCATTACATACTGGACTTTTATTTTCACATGTCTTCTCGCAATGTCCGTAACATTTGGAGTACTTTTCATTTATTCCACATACTGGAGCTAAAATTAATTTACATATGATGCAATATCGTTATATAATGTTTTTTAGATATTAAAAGACTTAACGCAGACAAATGATTGCTGTAATAACTAAAAATATAACAGTTCTAAATTTCTACATAACCTGGGCGATCCTTCACTCTTTGACAAAACTGTTATTAGTATTTTATACACACTTTTAACAATTCATTTTTTAAGCCATATCATTTTTGATTCTATTGTTAAGTTACCCCCAAGGTAGTTGATAAGAATGGCAGAAGTTTTGTTAGACACATTAAACTTACGACATTTTTCCTTCCTAATACATTTACCATCTTCATACTCTCTTATGAAACCTCGTTTACAAACACAACCTGGTTTACAGTCTCCTGAATACTTTGAATCTCTTATATGACAGGTTGGCTGGCAATCCGCATAGCAATCAGAGGGCTCTTCATTATGTTCGCATAGTGGATCTAGAGTATGAATAAAATAATACAAATATCCATTACACATGTTTAGAGTAATCACTGTGATAGGTTTTTAAAATGAATGTATATTGATAACACTAGTCTTATGCAATTTAGTCCGTAAATCACAATCATAAGTGTTCAACATTCTCTTGAAGAAAAAGTAAGAAAATTGTAAACTATTTCGTAAATTTTTATAAAATATTGAATATTGAATATATTTGGCGCTAATTTTGTAGAAATTCATTATTCACAATTAAATGAAACTACGTGATGTAGTATTATTTTTACTTTCTTTAATTTTTTTACCACGACCTAGGTTTTGTTGTATTACATCTTCAGGTGGGATATTAGCAAAGATTAACTCTTTTTTTAAACGTGTACTGCGTTTCTGAATGACTATTTGATACTGAACCGCAATAAAAGATGCACATTTTGTTGATGAGTGTAAGATGTTCCGAGAGATACCATGTGAGTTTTAATTTTTAATTTAAATCTATTGAGAAATACCATGAGTTTTAATTTTTAATTTAAATCTATTAAGTAGTATTTCTATTTCATAGCTATACTGAGTTTTTTCAAAACGTTTTTTATAAGAAATCTTCGAAATATTCGCAGAATAAAGTATATAAATTTGTTACTAGTGGACTTTATTTTGGAAGCATCACTAAATAACAGAGAAATTTTTTTTCAGTATTTCATTTCAATTTTGGTTAAATTAAATGAAATACTTACTTGTTCGAGAATTAATGTAGGTCACAGGTTATACTGATTTAATTTTGTAATATAATTTACGTAATAAAATCAATGTTAATTCATAACATAAACATATTTGACTTTTTTGCATTGCATACTCTTAGTATTTTGGCTTTTAATTCAAAATATTGCGATGAGGTTTAAGTTACACAAAATTTATCAATTATGGGATAATGTATATAACAGTGTATTTTGGTCAAAATAAGATCATGTTAATGAAAAAAATTGTTAATATGCAAGTTAATTATTTATATATATGTATGAGCTAAAATGAAACAAAAAATATAACAAAATAGATTTTTGAAAGTGGTTTATGTATAAAAAGATATTGTTAAATGAAATAAGGAACACATAAGTGTGTAAATAATTTATATTGATATTAATTTTCTTTTTGATGGTTCTTATAGAAAACAACGTCTTCCAAAAATGTAACCTAGAAATCAACGAAAATTACAATAATTAACGCATTACAATAATTATTTATTTCCCTACAGTACAGTTTGAGTGTGTACCGCACAAGTAGAACTTAAATTATAAAGGTTCCATATATACTGAGGTACCTATAAACATTTAAGGGTACATAGTATTTTTATTAAAACATTTAATAAAATTAATATTATTTTTTATTAAAGTGAGAATTTTTACAGACATTGTGAATGTTTTCAATTCAGTTTTGAGCAGTAGAAGTGTAAAGAAACAGGTAGTTTTGTTTTTAGATAGGGATATCTTCCACTTGTCTCCTCATTTGTTCGTTTGAGTGAATTCTGTATAAAAAGTGGTATCATTTGTTTTACATTTTTCCACCCTCACTTTATGACCTATAGATATTTATTATATTTTGAAAAATTCCTAGTTCTAGTTAAGAAAAATGATTTTTTGTCTTTTTTACATGATTATAATAGTTTCACTTGTATGTATGTGTGAATGAATGTAATGGAATGTTTCAATTAAATTTCCACCCACTTCCAGATGCCTAAATTATTTAAGATTTTGAAGTCAAGAACTGATGATAATACAATAATCTCATAGTTCCACATAACTTCAATTTTGTTTTAAGACAAAAAAAAATAAAAATAGAGTAAAAAAACTAAAATAACATATTTTTTTAGCAAAATAAACTAAAAAATAAAAATAGGCTTTAAAAATAAAGATTTTGGTCAAGAGCGAAAGGATGTCTCACCATTCAGTATAATTTAATTTTTTTAATAAGCTTAAAATGAGAATAAAATGATTGACAAAAATATTAACTTAAAGGTAAAAAAAGCCTGTGGTGTTTGATATGAGTTGCATCCCACACTTTTTATTAATTAAACTTTGTTTTTTTGCCTATAAATGCTATAAAACTGTACTAATTATATTTAACCATAACCAAATTTTCATCTTATACTAAAATTTAAAACCCAACATGACAGGAGCACTGCCTTTAGGCCTTATAAAATGATTCTAGTTTAAAAAAAATTATTTTAATAAATAGGTAAGTTCAAAGTAAATTTTATTTTTTATTATATCTACCTAAGTAAATTCATAAACACATTATTTCATTTTTTATCTGAAGCAAAAGTACGTTCTTTGTATATATAATGGAATTACATGTACATATTCCCGGAATTCCATTTTGAGTACAGTTTTATCACATGTTCCTAAAAATATAAATTGGTACTATAATAAATTCAAGTATGCTTTAGTTATATCTAAATGGAATTGTAAAACATCTGTATAATGATATAGAACATTTTCTAGATCATTATACTTTCTTGCCAAACTAAAAATCTGTCTTAAATCCTGGATTACATATTTAAATTATAATTGATTTAGGAATAACTGTTGATAGCATACATTATGTCATAACAACTCATATATGTTTCATAAGATTTTAGCTAAGTTATTATCCGTCCTATTGTATTTGTCTTTTTTATTAAAAAAAATTTATGTTTATTTTGAGTAGCTTATTCTCATTACAGTAAACATTTGTCAGAAACTAGATAAAAATAAAACAATTTTAAAGAGAATATAAAAAAAAAATATTTGAGATTCAATATTGAAGAGAGAATAATTTTGAAGATAAGAAGTAAATACCATTTTAGGACAAATAATATATTACTTCAAAAATTCAAATATAAATTAATTGTTTGAAGCTTAGATCAAATATATATTTTTTTTTCATCATTATTAAATTACTATAATTTATTTAATTTTCTGATATGAAGTTAATTTTTTCTGATCGATTAAACTTTTAAGGATACTATTACTTTTTATTAATTTTCTATTACAATATATTTTCTATTTACTATTTACTCTCAATCAGATTTTACAATTTTACTTATTAATTTAACTACTTAAAACATTTTTTTTTATTAAATTCAATTTCCTAATCATTCTTCTAAATAGTTATAAACTAATGTACATAGATAATAAATTACAAATACATTGTGCAATTAATATCTTATAATTTAGGGCTATTATATTTTGTATTTTGTAACATAATAGTAAGTCGATGTACAAATCAACTTGCAACTAATTAAAATGTAGAATAGAATAATATTTACCATCTGAATGTTTATTTTTGTGTTTATGTGACCAAAATCCTCCATGTGTTTGCGAAATAAGAAGTAAGCCAATTAAAAGGCAAGTTTTTAGCACCATCGTGAGTTAATATTTAATGCAATGTTTGTTTCATTCCGCAATGACAGCTTTCTCAATGGGAGTTCTTCAACAAACGCATCACCAAATATCTGTGTGGTGCTATTTATATTAGTGCAGAGCTGCAAAATTGTATGTACCCCACACAAAAGTAAATGTATATTCAGAAACAAGTAATTTTCGAACCGTTCCAACTGTTTAAATAAAAATTAAAATTGAATTATTATTAGAATGGATTGAATTGAATTATTATTAGATAGAAACTTGTAAAAATTTTCTACCAGAAGTCTTTAAGGTAAATATTTGTCACAAGTATTAAACATCAAATATATAAATTACTGTAGCAGCAATGAAATACATCAGCTATGCTTTTGCATAGCATGCAAAGTATAGCTTGCAAATATACTTTGGTTAAAAATGTTAGAAAGGCTCGACAGTAAATGTGTGTAGTTTTTAACATTTCGACTGCTTACAAATTTTTCACAGCTATGCACGTTAACCTAAACAAATTCCACTCAAGCAAAGTTTGGCGAAGCTATTAAAGAATATAAAACAATTTTATAGCATCTGTAGACTAGTGACATAACATCTTAGGTACTTCATCTTGTTGGCTTAAACACCCTAAAAAATAATTAAGTGTCAATACACCCTAAAAAATGGTTAAGTGTCAATAATCAAATAGTATTTTGTCAAAACCAGAAAACCAAAAAAATTAAATTTGTATTCATAGAATTAGAAAATAATGATTTTTCAATATTTTCATTACTTATGCAATTAGATCTCTATTTCAACAGGAAATACACTATAGGTTTAGATCAGAGGCCCCTAAACTTTTTTATATTTTTAATAGACCCCTGTTGACTATTTTTAGACATAAAAACTTTTTGCTGAAATTATTCCATTTTGTCTCATAAACCATTTACCATGGTTTTAGATTTTAGCTGACCTTCTTTGAGACATAAAAATTCTTTGTTGAGATTATTCTATTTTGTCTCATAGACCATTTACCATTGTTTTCGATTTTAACTGACCTTTTTTTAGACATAAAAATTTGTCTCTTGGACCACTTGTCATATTTTTCGGTTTTAGTTAAACCATTTGCTGAACTTTTTTTTAGATATTTGCTAAGATTATTGTTCTGGGTAAACTACCTACTGACCTTTTTTTTAGACATTTGCTGAGATTATTTTATTATAGACAGTCAAAATTAAATGATATCTTGAACCCCAATTTTTTTTTGCTGATATTGACCCCTTGCAGGTCGAAATCGACCCCTAGGGGTCAATATACACCACTTTGTGAATCAGTGGTTTAGATGAGTGAGTCAGTGAGTTTCTAAAAACTAAAGCATTTCTAAAAATTATTTTGACACTTCTGTTATTAAGTGCAATTTATGAATTATATATTATACATTGGCAACAATGGACTATGATGGATTTCATTCAGATATCCTTTTCAAAATGAACTCTTCAAATTTTATTAAATTAATATTAATGTCACTAACATATCATGTCTATAACAAAAATCATTCAAAAAGTAACATGAGCAATAAAATCACCTGAGTACGAGGAATACTTCACAATCTGCAATTTTAACATAATAAAATGTTTGATTCGAAAGAAGTGCAATTTGTGCAAATATAATTATTAATATAAAGTGAAATCCCAGGACTTGTTGAGTTTTAGCACAGGCACATATATATTCCACATTTGTTATTTCAACTCGCCTTAAAGCTATGAGGTATTTAGCACTTAGGATAATGGATTTTGAAACATATACTACAATGTATAGGTTTTTATAGATAAACAATAAAATTTATTGAATTAATTTATATTGTACCAACCAAGAAAATTGGAATGGATTTATAATAACAAGGTTGTTGACAAATTGACTGTCGGAATGATGATAGCACAGTGCACTGTGTTGCCTCATTGGAATATACACATTCCTGAAATGCAACTTTTAAACGCCTGTAAGACTTTAATACATTTTTATATAAAACAAGACATTGACATGATTATTTATTTATCTAAGCCTTTTATTTCCTTAATACTATTTTATGCTGTACATTAAGGTTTAATATAGTTATATATTAAGGCCTCTCAATGACTGTAGGCCTCCTCCATCTCTCTCCATCCTTTCTTGTCTTGGGCTGTTCTCATCCAGTCGTTATTTGTAAACCTTATGTGTTCGTCCTCCCATCTTTCCAGAGGGTGACCACTTTTTCTTTTACTGGGAGGGTCAGCCCTTGTACTAATTCTACTAGTCCATCTCTCTTTGTCTTTATGTGCAACGTAACCGGCTCACTTCCATTTAAGTTTTTTGCAGTGGGTTAAAGCATCTATAATTTTTGTCCTTTCTCATATTTTGCTATGTGTTTTTGTTTCTAAGTTTCAGATTGAGAATATTTCTCTCCATGGCTCTTTGGCCGAGTGAAGTTAGACAAAACCAGTCTCGAAATAGACAGTCAAAGGGATGTAAGACAGGACGACCCCTTGTCCTCTACATTATTTATAACTGTTTTACAAGACATCACAAAGCAACTTACCTAGTCAAATAAAGCCACAAATATTAAAGGAAGGTATCTTAACAACCTACGTTTCGTAGACGACATGGTATTGTTCTCTGAAACTCATCACAGACTAGAATTAAACATCGAAAAAACTAAAATCATTTCCAACAAAGCTCAGAGGCCCATATTCGTAGAGAGTCAGTAGTTAGAGTACATCCAGGAATACATATATTTTGGTAAACAAATATCTTTCTCAAAATCCAAACACCGTGATGAATTAAGGGGATGTGTGAATATGACATGGAATGAATTCTGGGTACACAAAGAGGTTTTAAAATCTGATCTACCCTTGGGACTGCAAAAGACGGCCCTAGACTCATGCCTCTCGTACGCAAGCCAAACCGGGATCTATAATACCCACACGAAAAGAAAAATTGATTGACATGTTCACAAATATTTAAATAATTTATTACCATTATTTGCAACACAACCTGACTTAGTTACATAATAGGAGTTGGTCTTTGCATCCTGTGTTGATATTTTCATCCTTTTTTCTTTTATTTCTCTAATTGTTTTAACTGTGATTTTATTGACTGTGACTATCTGACTGTGATTGACTAGCTCTGGCTGACTGTGGTTTACTGACTAACACTGACTAACTGTCGCTGACTGACCGTGACTGATGGTCAATGAGTCAATCTGTCAGTCTGTCAGTCAGTCACTCACAGTCATAACCAGTTTGTCTCAGTCTGTCAGTCACAGTCAGTCAGTCAGTTACAGTAAGTCAGTCACAGTTAGCGAATTATACTCAGTCAGTTGCAGTCAGTCAGCCATATTAGTCAGTTGTTTAGTCATAGATAATCAATCACAGCTTTACTGGCTATCACAGTCCATCAATCACAGAAAATCAATCACAGTTAATCAGTTACAGTCAGAGTCAGTTGCAATCAGTCAGTCACAGTTAGTCAGCCATAATCAGTCAGTAGTAGTCAGTAAGTTATCAGTAAGACGCGAAGATATTACTTTGGTAAAAAATAGGTAGTTTAGTTATCAACCTAAATCAATTTTGATTATGATGGATTAATAGTAATGTTGGATTATGATTCAAATCATACTAAATAAATAATAAATAAGAGTTTAAATTTAAACTTAATAATGTTTTTTTTAAATATGTTTTACAATTAGTATAACTGTGGAAATACTCACTACATTTTCGAAAACGAATAGTCTATGGTTTCTGCAATAATACTATTCACCCACTACTACTGTGCATAGACTAATTGTAACGAAAATTATTGTTTATGGTATTTGTAAATAATTTAAAGTACCATAATGAAATTCTAAGAATATTCTGAATACAATAATTATGGTGGAACAAAAACTTTCTTTATCAATTATCTCCAATAAAAAGTAGACAGTGCTGCAAAGTAAACAGAAGTGGTAAGTAATTAAAAGACAAATCACGCCTAGCCTAACTTAACCTAACTTTACCTAACTTCACCTAATCAGTCATAGCCCAACCAAACCAAATATAACTTAATTAATTGATAAATAACTAAAAAAACAAACCAAACATAATCTAACTTCACCTAATCAAACAAAGACAAATCTAATCTAATTAAACCAAACCTAACTGATACCACAACATAACCAAACTTAGTCTTTAGTGGGGGAGCAGGAAGGGGCAAAAGAGGGTTTGTGCTCCTTCAAGAATGAAGATGGTTAGGTTGTATAAAATGCCAAAATTACCTTCAGTGAGTGCAGAATGGAAATTTTTACAATTAATTTCATCAAGAACTCATCATACTCATCTCTGTGAGGAAAGTAGTACTATTGATTTGGTGAAAAACTTAAAATTAACTTCACAATAAATTATATATATATATATATATATATATATATATATATATATATATATATATATATACATATATATATATATATATATATATATATATATATTTATATATATACATATATATATATATATATGAATATATGTATATATATATATATATATATATATATATCATCATATATATTAATACGCTAAGGTTTTAAGATGTTACTCTCCCTTTTTAGAAAAAACCTCACAACTAATCCACATAAATTATATATCATTTTATAGATAATTGCTTGCTCTACCGGCATCCACAACTAAAAAATTTATTATTGCTATTGTTTTTGCAAATTAATTAATTATTAAAATTATATACACAAAACAGCAATGCTGCCATCTAACGGCTCAACGTCAATATGATTGACGGCCGGTAAAATTTTTGTTTAATTTCAAATCCACTCACGTATAAATAAAGTGGCGCTTTAGCTCAATGCTTTTGATACTTGCGCCTCTATATGTCAATTTTAGTAAAATATTTGTTTGATCTGTCATCTGAGCTTCATAATGGAATAAATAATAATGCGAAGACTTTGCACGGGTCACGCTAGTATATATATATATATATATATATATATATATATATATATACATATATATATATATATATATATATATATATTTATTTATATATATATATATATATATATATATATAAAACAAATGCCACCATGTTCTCTGTAAATCAAGTATTTCTTCAAAGTTTAGAGCATGGTATAAAAAAGGTATTGAAAAATAGATCACAAATATTATCAAAGTTTTTTTAAAAAGTACATTTTTTTCTTATGAAGGCTTATCTGACATTCCATTACTACACCCTAATTCATGTAGAAAATCATGAGTGAGACTTTGCACTGTAAAGCATTAGAATTAATGACCTCCCATGTAGAATTTAATGACCTCCCATGTTCATTAATTGCATCACTACAAATAAACAACTTACAGTGTTAATTACAAGAAAGACCTTTGATACAAGCTCACTTGATTTAAATTTGCATTAATTTGCCTACGTACTTATTAAAATTCTTTTTGTTCCTAGTTATTTCCTTTCTTTCTTTTTGAAATAACCGAATGTAGCATATAAATAATTTCCAAAATAAAAGGAGTATGAAAATAAAACTTGAGAATTTTTTACGACTCGTAACGTAACTTCGTAATGATTTCAAAATTTGGGTTATATTCTATCATATAGTGCAAAGATTTGAGGGTTCAATTTTGAAATTGTCTAGGGGAGAACTAACCCCGCAACACATTCTCAACTGCCAAGCCATCATTAAAAGCCTACAGGCTTTTGACGAATTTCCATTTTAGGGAAATCTCAACAACAAAACATTGACAAAGCTGTGATCTTGACATACGGATCAATCTGAGACTAATTTGACTTCAAATGGACACGACACCATCATATGAGGGTTCAAAAACACGCTAAATTGCTTTGAGGAAATTAAAAATTAATAGAAATTGGTAAATCTATGAAAAACTTTGTAAAAAAAGGTTGTAAATAGAAGAAAATGATTAAACTTAGTGATCTAGTCTCTATCTTATTTTCATCACTTCACTGACAAAAGAAATCATTTATTATGAAAGAGTAGTCACATTATTTTTCTGAAAGTGATGTAATCCATATGCAATAGCATTATCTATCAAAAATATTTATCTTGTACATTTTCCATACGTGCAAATTTGAAACATTCAAATATATTTAATAAATTGTTTTAATATTCGCTTCCGTGGTAAGATCACATCTGAATAAACAGAAACAATTAATGCTCAAGCCAGTAACAACAGACTGTTTGATAATGCATTTACGTGCTTGCCTATTTATTTTTGTCTTAATATTAGTTGTCAGCTGCCCATTCCAGCTTTGCACGGGCAAAAAATTGACTGTGACTCCATTTTCTTTTAATTGTTCTTTTTGAAATAACAATTATTGGTGGTTAATTAATTAAAAGTATCTTTTAAAATTTCTAATGGTTTAAGTATTTATTCTGTGCTTTAGTCAAGTACTATACGGCCCCATTTTGTAACATATTGGGTTAGCCAGAAAGTTTTGGCTTTTTCTAAGTGTATTTTTTTATTATGTGCTTATTACAAAGACAAAACTAATTACCATCAAAATAAACAATGACTTTATGCCAATATTGTAGAAGAGTGATTTCACAGTATATATCAAGTTCTTGGGAATTTTGGTTGAAGAAACTGGAGATCAAATCTTTCAAAAAATCATCAAATTTTTTTCATACAAAGGTTAGGCAAAGAACAAAACAAGTGGTAATCAATTGGAGTCATATCTAGAGAATATGATGTGTGGGGTACAGCCTAAGCCCAATGTTTCTTTATGGGTTGGTTCGGAAATAAGCAGTATAGCATTAGCCAACTTTATATTGCTTTCCTTTTATTTTTTACGCAGCGTGATGCGGTTGTTCACAGTAAATATTAGCTGTAATAGTTGTTCCCTGGAAAAAAATTCCTAATACATCACTCCTATTATACATTACAAAACGTACAACATAACCTTTCTTGAATGTTATTCTTATTTAGATGTAGGTGTGAGGCCAAAATCCCCAACTCAAAGTCATTGGTGTTTACGTGTGTAGTTAATGTAGATCAACCACTTTTAAATAGATTTTCTACTGCACATGAAACATTTTGCTAAAGAATGGATAGATTGCTACGTATCTTCTATAAAAAAATTCTTTAAAACTTTGACATCTATTTCTGATAGTCTTTCAAAATGTATATTATTATGTATACACATTAGATTCCGAAATTATTCTTTTTAAACTAAGTAAACCAATGTTGACCCATATAGATGAAGAGTATTTTTACCGATCACACTGCATATTTTATTTGTTGTTTCTGTTGCTGCACAAACGAAAAGGAATTCACGAAGCGATAGCAACTAAAGTTCTCGTAGTAATATTGCCATCTCTATCTTAACGACTGCTGGCAGCATAACAACTGTGCATAGCTCACTGCCATGGTTTTACTTAAATTAGTAGATATCTTAGGATTTTTATGAAAAAAAAATTAATACTTTCTTGCCACAGAAACACATCTAACAAATAATCTATAATTTTAATTAATCATATTCATCCCAGGTCTTTTAGTGAATTTCTTTATCATATACAATTCTTCAAAATAATTTTTAATTATAGTTCTTAAATTTTTTTTTTTCATTTTATAATTAGCAATATACTACGTTGAATTTTTTCGGTTTCAAAGTATAATTAAAGATGCACCCGGCTCTTAAACCGTTTTATTTAATCATTATCACTATAGGTTTTGCAATGTGAAACTCTTTATATTAATTTTACACCAAACTACATAGAAAAAAAAACAGCTCACAAAAGTTTCTCGCTGATTGTATATTATGTAATATATTCAATAAATAAAAGTTTCTGGCCACATGGTTGTCAATGTAAATGACCATGTCATTTTGAAATCAAGTGCTAAAATAGGGAAATTGCAAAACAAATGCTAATTTTATTTCAAACTTTCAAAAATTATTTCCTTCTGGAAAGAGAAAGAGGTATGTCACAAATGAATGCGAGTATAGGTTTTTGAAAAACTAAATACCATATTATTCTATTGAATTTCTTGAATACTTTAGATGACAAACATATAGTTATCAATTATTTCTAATGTCATTAATTCCCAAATTTAGTTTATCTGCTTTCCATGCTGTAAACACTTTGATATTCGAGAACCTATAGAAAAATATTAGTCGATCTTTATTTCTGAGTTTTTATAGATTTTTGTGTCTCTTTTATAAAGTATACTATATGATATTTAGAAACCAAAAAATTTTGTATTGATTATCGTATGTATGCTGTGGAGACTTCACACCAAAAATTACATTATACAAAATCTTTATTTACCATCAGACTAAGTTGATGGCAATCTGTATTTAGAGTAAGTACAGAATGATGTTTAACTGAAATGTCATGATATCAAAAATCCTAGTTAGCAGGTGAACAGCACCGAGAAGGCGAAGAGTAATTTACTTTTAAATTAGGAGTAAAGATGATTATCAATGAAAGTGAATTTTGTAGTACCCACTGTATTGCATTGGATTAGTAAGACAATTGAAACTTGAAAATATCAATTGCCTTTAAAAAACACCTGATTTCTATAGTATGAAAATTTATACCCTTGTTTGTACATAGGTCTACAAATACAAAATATATCAATCAGGATTCATCAATATTAAAATATGCACATTATCAGTTTGTTAAAGCATGACGGCATAGTTTCCACCCAGAAACTGTTAAGAAGAGAGTTGTTTCGAAAGTCTTGGTTATTGTTTGATCTTGGTCAGAGAAAATCATGACTCTGAGAAAAAATGGTGGAAAAAGTTTTTTGAGAAGAATCCTCATATATCATCTTGTGATATGTAAGATTTTGCTTCAAAGTGGGCTAAATGGTTGGCTAATAGTGAAAACCCGCTTAATCCAAGTTTACCGGAGAAACTAAAAACTTCAGAATTTTGATTTTTATCATTACAAAGTAAACCAAAAATATATGACTTTTGAATGTATTTCATGGATAAATACTAAAAAAAAGAAATGAGCCATCACGGGACGCCTGGCAGATGTTAAACATCGTGTTCGTACAAGTAATATACATAAAAGACAAGATTATTACAGGAACTAAATATAGCATAACGAAAAAATAAAGTATTACGAATTTCTTACAGAAAATGGTGACTTTATTTAATAAACATTTATTTACAATTAATACAAAAATAATAAAGCACAGGTTATGCGTAGTAAACAACAGCGTCAAACTGAGTGAGGAGGGGGTTGCGTAGTCGGTTGCGCACGGTGACACGTCGCCATTCTGTACACTCTACTACATATAGACTATATATATACCTTAGTATAGCGTGGCGCCATGGCAAGCGTCACCACGCCATCGATCCAGTTTATACCTGTGCCTATAGATGTTTCACATCAAAAATAATAAAATTTTGTGGTTTTCAATTTATAAGCATATTTCTGATTTAGCAATTTCTTTTGGTATGTATAATTTGAAGTTACGGACTGAGCAAGTTTTCCAAAATATTTCGAATAATTGTTATTTTCTTGTTCATCAGACATTTTAATCATTTTTAAAATTATTGAAATTTAGTAAACTTAATCTGGTTAATGTTTCGATGTGAGTCTTTTATAACAAAGAAAGAATTGTATCTAGAGAATTAACTGAATCTAAAATTAGCAGTGTAAAGCATTAATAGTTGTCAATGTGTTAATATTTGATTTATCTTTTTGAAAAGAGTGTTACATATATAAAATTATTTATCATTACTATATTTGCCTGAAAACTCATAAATTTGTAATAGTTATTTTAAAACAGTTAACCCTTTGCATTTAACAGGCAACTTTGCGTTACCATTCAGTGTACTGACATACTTAGAGCAGTGCCTTAGAGTTGCCTTCAAGAATTACTTGTTTATTTATCAATATAAAGTTGCCATCAACAGGTACATAAACCCCTATAACATTATCGGACTACAAAGGGAAAAATAAAATTGAAAATGCCCATGAGAATAAATCTTTCACCACTTGTAAATTGTTTGTGGTCAATTATTTTATAGGTTTCTGCTGAGTTTATGTAGTTACTGTCGGCAGCTCTAGGTTGACAAATAAGAAAGATTGTGCAAGTAATTTTTAATGGCTACCCATCGTAACTCAACTTTTATGAATACCTTATGTGGCAAGTAAGAGTTGCTTCTCAAGCACAAAGATTATAATACTCTATTATAATACATACATAAATAATATTAACATAAAATAATGTCATAAATACATTTTGTAATTGGTTTAACACTAGACAGAAGCCGGTCAAGTGACTGCATGTGTGATATTTATTTATGGTATTAAGTTACAAGAATTTAATAAAACATTGAACTGAAAATAATTATCATGAAATTACATTGTAATATTGAAGTACAATTTATGCATTTCCAAATTTTATTTACAGTACAAGAACCAGAAAGTGGCTTTTTACAACTTTTAGGAGGAGGCTTTTTACAAATACATTCCCGTCTTTTTGATTCTCCTAGATACTTGGTAATGAAGATCAAGAAGTTGAAGACATAGTTTCTAGATATAAAGGTTCAGAAAAAAATTCATCTTCTGTTTCGGTGGTTTTGCTGAGTTCACTCAGTAAATCCATTAATAAATTATGTCCTCTTTATGTTTATACCTGTCAATTTCTTATATAAAATATAAGAATTGATTCCTGCTAATTCTAAAATATTGAAGAATACTTGTACAGGCCACCTTCAACATGCTGCTTTGACACTATTTCTTTGCCATGTGATCTGCCATATTTACTCTACACTTAGTAGCATTGTAAAAAGTTACGGTCTCTGGCTTTTTTTAGGGTGATTTGAATCAATTTCAATATTTTCTTGTACTTAGCAATAAAATGTACTTAGCAATAAAACTTTCTTATCCCATTTTCCTTTATATATTGTAAGTGTGCATCTATGAGATTTCAATACCTTTGTTTTAAACAAATTCAAGCGAACTGACTGGGCATAAGTTGCTCATCAGGCCCTGTTCGTTGTACCAACAACACATATTTGGAGTCGCGATAGTTCATATGTTTGGAGTCCACATCGACACAAAGCTAAAATTTTATCCCAAACTTATTAGGCTCATGTGCAATATACTGAGGAAACTTGCATCTTATTTTTGTAGAAAAAAATTATTTGTCAACAGTAATATTCTCTTCTTCTTCTTTATATAAATTTATAACAACATACACACTTTTGAATGAATTTTTTTCCAAACAAAGACATCAAGGCAAATTTATTCTCGTCTGAAGTCGTAAACTTCGTTCAGATCTTATGTCAAATCGAATATACTTCGAGATATTCTTGAAACTATCACATAGCATAGTTTTTGATAAAAGTTCATTCCCCATGTTTCACTCCATAATTTATTTATTGGGATGTTTTTGGCACCGTAGGGTACCATGAGCATAGCAAGCAGCAATAAAATCTTCCAGTTGTTCTAAAGTGAGTACCCAATTATCATGTCGTAGCTGCTTATTAGCTTCTTCTTTTGCGCATTTTTTAATGTGTCTCAATATTAGTTCGTCAATAAACAGCTTCCATGCTGCTAATACAAATTGTTTAAAATTTCTTCTTGAATATAATGTAGGTCCTGCTTACTCAGTTATAATATTGTATCGAGACCAGCGACCAGATTGACCGACCTGGGACCGTCATATTATCATGCTCGTAAGCGGTGATCCCTACCACGACCACAATTATTGGTAGTGCTAATGTGGCATAAAGTTGCAAGAAATAACTGGTTTTCTGCAAATCACAAATTATACCCACTACGTACATATTGTAAAAATAAACTATAATATTTAGAAACAATTTCAGACATTGTTTTAAATTTGTTTGAAAGCAATTAAATTTATTAAGTTTTTTTAACAAGTTATGGACAGAATATGTCATATACTCACTAAATTACATAATATTATCTTAAAAATACCAGAACAAGTCATTATTCATCTACTGAGATTGGTATGATGACATATGTAAAAATTATAATATTTTATATATAGGTAATCAAAAACACTTCTAGCAACTTCAAAAAAAACCTAATTAAATTATTCAAATAAGTAAAGAAATAATTCAGTATATGTTAATTATAAATTCATTACTAAGCAAAATTTTCAATATGTTTTGACATTGTTACTACGCATTAAATATAATTTCCCTTTATATACCTAACAATAATACAGACATCTGTGTAAATTTTTCGCAAGCTGCAAATTTTAAGTTTCAAGCGCATTTTTACTGAATAATATATTATTTTAAAATTAAAAAGAAAACTTCTTTAATTATTCATAGATTTTTTCACTCATTTAAATTCATTTAGAAACCTGTTAATTACTACGATAATATGTTAATTTGCTACTTGTGTGAGAGCTGAATTATTTATGTGAAATGGGCTTAAATATATTATTATTAAATAGCTATTCATTCTGATTTCATTTTATGTCTATATTACTAAAAAAACAATAGAGAATAATTTATTCTCTATTATTTTTTTTAATTATGGTATCTCATTGCCAGTAATAATTATATTATGAATTGTTACCGACTGTAATATGGCTTTTTACATACAGAAGGAAAGTATTCCTTCGAAAGCATTTTAGTATGTATAAAATTTAAAATTGTATCTTTGTCTCTAATCTATTACAATAAAGTAATTTGTGGTTTCCAGTTTGCATAAGTCCTTCTTTCAAGTATTTGTGTGAAAAACGCACGCACTGTAAAACAATTCATCCTTACAAAGTTTCATCCTCTAATTCATTTATCATCTGTAAGAGTAAATGAAAACTTTATTGAGAATCGCTTTCATGTAAAGCTGTAAGGCAGCTCAGTTAAGGTCATAGTTACACAAAGTCAACAACAACTGGGTCTATTTTTAATGTGTACCATTACAAAAGTTTTGCTTAGTTAAGTTTCCTAATTCACTACTTATATATTGAGCTAAATTATGTGAAATGGGTATGAAAACATTTATTGATAAATAGCTTTCCAATCTAGCTTTATTCTGTTCATAACTACTTTTTCCTTAAAAAATCATTAATTCTCTCTTGCTTATTTTAATTTGTGACATTTCATTTTCAGTAATAATTATATTATAAATTATTATTCATAATATGATGAAATAAATTATACACGGGAAAAGAAGATAATACATTCAAAGAATTTTAGTACATGTACTTTTAATAATTTTACCTTTACTTATCAAAAGTAAATAATTTGCAGTTTCCGGTTTGTGAAAGTATTCCATACAAGTGGTTCGTTAATTCTTGATTAAGGTTGTACATTGTGCATTGACCATGATGCGGTTTGAACTGTATGGAAGAGGATATAATGAATTCATAGGATAAAGAAATTCCTGGAGACAATTTTTGTTTTTCTTATATTTTAATTTGATTCTTCTTATATTTGATAATACTTATCATAGACACTGTTTCTTATTATAATGTTTTTATTATACTTGAAAAAAAATCACACAATGCTAAAACTAAAAGGAAAACAAATATTTTGCAACTAATTTAAAATTCTTACCAAAAATAATAAAAATTGTGAAACTCAAGACCATAATTATGAAAAATAAAGAGATAAAATATAGTTCAAAAAAACTAAAAAAAACATGTTTATATGTTAATATGAACTTAATGAAATATAATTTAATTTGTTTTCTTAAAACTAAATCTTTATATTTAAAACAGTTGTTTTAAAACTAAAAAAGTTTAAGTTATATGTAATGAGGACACTCAGGGCTTAGCATTTTATGTGTGATAATGAACTTAAAATTATTTTATTCATGTTCGCATAACCTGGCGATTTCATCTAACTCTATTATATGGATCTTTCCCTGTTAGCTTGGAGCAATCCAATTCTTCTGGTTGGAGACTATCAAGTGACTTATATTTTCTGATGAGTAACAATATTTAGTGTCAGTCTGGTGAGTATTTAGTGACAGTCTGGTATAAACTTTAATAAAAATTTAGGCATTTAAAATTATTTAATGCTTTTATTATTTTTAATTATTGTTTTGTCATTGGTTCTTGATAAGTCTGTAAAATTTTAAATAATTTGGATGTCTCAAAATGGGTGAAAATTTAATTAAAATATTCCATTATATTCATACATACATACATAAGTACAATTGAAGTTAATAAAAGAGTGTTAAAAATAATGTACAACAGCCACAAATCAAACAAACCATGGGATTTATTGTTTAGTTATTGCCAAACTGTTTGCTCCCAAACAAAAAATTTATAAAAAATGAGAGTACTACAAACTGTAAAAGAAAAATTACATGTGTGTTTGCGTTTGATCTAGGTTTGAAATTTGATCTGGAATTATATTCAAACTTACACTATTTCTAGAGGCTGAATATACTAGGTAACAAAAGTTGTATGCATATTTTTGTACTAGAAAACTATCAGGTTCAAAAATTTATTTGACTGGTAATGATTATATACAAACCAAATTTTGTTCCTTTCCAGCATGAATACGTATGATAAGATTATGTTGTGTATTTATACTGAGTATGCTGTAGATACACCAACAGGAGCCAGATGACACCATCATGGCAGCAGTAGCCAGATGATATCACTGAACAAAATGTACTCTATGTTTTGCAAAGTGCATTTGAAAATTGATAGATATAAATACAATTAAATCCACAATCATATCTATGGTTAAAAATGTCATCACATTTCTTACGCATGTTCATAAATTACACCATAACATTTCTAGAGGCTGAATATACTAGGTAACAAAAGTTGTATGCATATTTTTGTACTAGAAAACTATCAGGATCAAAAATTTATTTAACTGGTAATATTTATACACAAACCAAATTTTGTTCCTTTCCAGCATGAATATGTATGATAAGATTATATTGTGTATTTATACTGAGTATCCTGTAGATACACCAACAGGAGCCAGATGACACCATCATGGCAGCAGTAGCCAGATGATATCACTGAACAAAATGTACTCTATGTTTTGCAAAGTGCAATTGAAATTTGATAGATATAAATACAATTAAATCCACAATCATATCTATGGTTAAAAATGTCATCACATTTCTTACGCATGTTCACAAATTACACCATAACATTTTTGCAAGTTATACTAATGTACATACATCTGGCTAATCTTTTAGGTCCTGGTCCTATGTGTTTTCTATTTCTGCTTAGAAGACTTGTATGCTCTGTAAGAGCAACTGTGGTCCAAAGCTCTTAAAAACATAACTTTTTCCTACTATCTCATGAAATTATATTTTTGAATGTTGTATATAGTTTTATTTTGTGTTCTTTTTCAGGTGAAATTTATTACAGAGTACTAATGTATGTACATGTCACTAATCTTAGTGGACTTCGGTACTGCGAAGAATTAATATTTTTTGCATAGAAGATCTCTATCCAATGTACCAACAACTTAGACCAAAAGTCTTGAAAATATAAGTATTTCTTACCCGCACATGCTTTAATAGTTATATTTTAGTTTTTGCAAGTCGATAGTAGTTTTATTTTATATTTCTTTCTGGATGAAATTTATAACAGTATGTGAAACGCTTTGTGTGATTAAAAGCAAGGAAATATTTTATCCACTTCGACTTATTGAACTAACGGTAATGATGATGATCACATTTCCTTCTTTGGTATCGTCAAAATCTTTTGAACACCTAGTAATCAATCTTAACAACTGCATGTGGAGACTCACTTGATTGCATGATAATTTTTTTATCGGACAATGAAATACCACAAGTCTGAAATATTAGTCATAGATAAGAATCTGTGAAACAATTGTTAATCTTAAAGGAATTATTTGAATGAACCCCTTTGTAAATTGGTTGAAGTGCACATGAGCATCAAAATGACAAGCCCTAGTCTGTAGAATTATCTTCGAGATTCTATAAGCTGAACTCTGAATATATAAGGAATAAGCTCTAGTTCTTATGCAGATAAAGAAAAGAAGAAAAGTGTTCATCTTTCAATGACAAATTTTGTACAAACAAATTATTGTGAAAAGTCAGTTATCCATTTATTGTATTTATGGAAATGGATATTGCACAAAAACCTTAAATAATTAATAAAAAGTCAATTAAAGATAGAAGTATATTTAAACATGTCTAACAAAAGTTATAGGGTAAAATTTTGTTTTTTGCCTATACCAGAGATGTGAAATATATGCAAGATAATTAATTACCTTATCATTAAGAAAGGAAAGTGATGGTGGTCCTAAGAAACTTCCCATAAATATTAGACTGTGGCATAATACGCCTGTCCTCATTGCAAGCCTATGTAAATTTCTTAAATATTCATAAGCATATTTAAGTATCAAATTAAGTAAAACATTTTGAAGAAGCAAAAACTTAAATATAAAAGAAGAAGGAGAAGAAATATAAAAGTTATGTTAAGTGCCAAGCAAATTTGTCCCATTTGCCATATTTATTTTGTTGATGGGATTTCACGAAGGATAAATTTATAACTTACGGAATATGTCATTATCGTATTGATATAAATGTAGTAAACTACATAATATATGAAAATGCTTTAAAAAATTCAAGAGGCTAAGCAAAATCAATAATCATTCTAATACAATAAACTAAAGTCATTGAAATTGTTTATCACATACCAAAATATTATAAATCTACAGAGACATGAGGTGATGTGATTAAACTTTTCAGTTTTTTTTTTCTCACAGTTTTAATATTACGAGCTGTTCATGAAGACATATAATAATATGTAGGAGGATTTGAAAAAAGGCTTGTTAAGGTTGTAACTTACGTCGCAAACACACTTCCGACTCACTCCATAAAGCTAAATAGGTCTTGAGGAATTCTTCTCTTCAGTCTTTGGGGTTCTTCTCTTCAGTCTTTGGAGTTTCAAATTCATTTGGTTTTCAGCCAAGGCATTTGGGTACCTTTCCAGCCTTTCTTTATAGTTTTTGGAGTACTTAGTAGCTTCTTGTTTTACTGTGGGAACTTTTAGATTGTTATGAAGCACTTCATTCAGACCAAACCAAGGCGCATTGGTTACAGTATGGAATATTTTGTTTTGGTATCTTTGGAAGATATTGTAGTGTAGCACTGTACTCCATAGTGGATACCATAGGTTTTTGAATGGCTTTGTATATGAGGAGTTTGTTTTCCAATATAAGTTTGAATTTACACCCAATTAGTCAAATTAATTTTCGCAGTTGTAGTCCAAGTTGCTTTCCTTTGGCGAATATATGTTTCTCCCAAGTCAATCATCTGTCATTATGAAGCCCAAGATATCTAACATTCTCAGATTGTGGGACTTCAATGTTGTTGAATGTCATAGATGGGCAGGTATCTCTGCGAGTTGTAAATGTTACGTTGGTGGATTTATTTTCATTGGCTTTTATTCTCCAGTTTTTAGCCAATTGGACACTTGAATACTCAAGCACCTCTGAAGAAGAAACGAGGTAGTTAGTGGATTACCATGTGATGCTAGTAGGGCTCTATCATCTGCAAATATTCCTGTTAGTATTTCTGGAGATGTAGGTATGTCTGCAGTGCAGAGTAAATACAGAATTGGGTCCAACACACTTCCTTGAGAGAGCAGGATAGAGTTTTGTCACGGTCTCGTCACATTTTACCATGAAGTAGCAGTCTGTTAAACAGAATTTTAAAATAAGGTAGACTCCATAAGGTAGTTCTCTTTTTATTTAGCATCGAAGACCATCGCGGCATACCTTATCAAAAGCATGGGAGATTTCAAGAAATACAGCAGCGCAATACGCTTTTTCTTCAAAACATTAATGAATTTTGGTAACAACTTGGTCAATGGGTCAATGATAATGTCGGAATCCAAATTGATGATTAAGTATGAGGTCATTGTTCTTGGTAATTGGTAGTAACCTTTGGATTAAAAGTCTCAAAGATTTTCGATGGTATCGGAAGTAAGCTGATAGGTCTATAGGACTTGGGTTTATAGTTTATAAGGGAACAAAATATTACCATGATATAAAAAATGAATGGTTTTTACACTAGCATATTTTTTCCAGAACATATCGTTAGTAGTTTGATTTCATTTACTGAATTAATTAAATGTATTTAATGGTCAAACAAATTTCATACAAAATGCTCTATACTTAACTGCACTACTAATTTGGTTAAAGAATCTAACTAAATCTTGACCAAGTTGTTCTTTTTTTTTCATGTATGTATAAAACCTAAGCTACATGTCAAATTTCAAGTTTTTAAGTCGCTGATGTTTTTTCGGATGTTAAATGGAAAGTAATATAAATAAATTAGTAATTATATAAATCAATATGGAATAGTCACATAGAACATTTTACATGAATACCTATGCTTTCCGTTGTTACTTTATTTTACTAATGATAGTAATAAATTATGATCATCTTTAACAAGTAGATTTTAACAAGTTTTATTAGGATAAACAAGGTTGTTGGGAATGCTCTTTGTCAGCTTGGTACCTTAACAAAAATATTTCAGTATATTTCAAAGTGGATATTATAATGTATGTTATCCTGTGTGTCTATGTTTGTCTATTTTAATGGTTCATATAAAACATAATCCATGTAGGAAATAATCCTAAAGATGATTTTCATGGCAATATACGTTGAACTAATGAAATTATATTTTCAAAATTCTAATATATCAGATTAATAGTGATTAAATTATAAGGACCTATATAGGAACGGTAATTAAATTGTAACTGTAATTGTATAGGAACAGTAATTAAATTGTACCGAAACAAAAACATATATATTTTTCAATTTTATTGACCTATTCTCTATGAATATTATAACATGTGCATTTTAGTACACCATACATGATGCAGCTTAATGTTTCTATGTGAGACAATTTTGTATATGGAAATTGTTAAATTCATACTGGTTACAACCATATTATTTTTATAGGGGAATAAACTCTTCGTTATATGGATGGTCCGACGCGAGAACTTTTTTCCAAGAGGTCAATACAAAATTTCAATAGCAACATCTTATAGATGGATGAAGCTTTGTTTAAATGGGTGGGAATTTATAATGTGCCTAATGAACTTTTTTGGGCTTACACTGAACCTCATATAATTAGAGATGATTACCATCAAGTGAGATGCAATGCAAATATGTTGGGTTGGAATAATTGTTAATGTAATCACTGCACCTTATTTTTTTTAAGTTGGTGGTTAAAATGGGTGGGTCATAGTTGGACATATTACGGAATGTAATTAAAGATTTAATCAACAATGTGCTGTTAGGATTTCTAAGGGATTACATTTATTAGCGTGATGGTCGCTATACGCATAAACGGAACTCCACAGGGAAGTTATTCTAGTTTTCCAATACGCTTTAATGAAGTTCCAACTTGAAACAACAGTTAAGAAGGTTTTTTAAATAAGTCTTGATGAAGTCCCAACTTGAATCAGAAATTAAGAGTGGTCATTATAATCTGCATGTTAATGCAAAATCTGAAAATTTCTAACTGTGTGATATGTATAAAATTGCTGACAATGTGCTGCTTATTTCTACTAGTTGAAAATTTGAGAGAAGAATTGTCTGTAGATATTTCACGTAAAAGGTGTTGACAAGCTTTCTGGCAACCCTGGTACCAAGTCTCAGTGGCAGAAACCAGGATGGGTAAAATGATTGCTTTATATGATTTTAGTTTGCAGTGGCAAATTGCACGAATTCCTAACTTGTTTTTGTAGTTCCCAAATGACTTCGCTGCTTTCATAAATTGTTAGGAAATTTTGGTCTCTCGACATGTAATAACAAGTATACACCTAAATGTAGAGCCTAGATATTGAAATGATAAAACTTCCTCAAGAGCCTCGCCATCTAAATATATATGTAATGTCTGCCACATGTTTTTAAACATCTTGGTTTTGGATAAACTTCAGACCAAACTAAATTTTATGCACAATTCATAAGATGGTGGAGTCGCACTAGTAAAATGGAAGGAGTAGTCCTAGCCTCTAATTGTATTAGTGGATCAGACTTCAACAATTACTAAATGGGATATAAAACAAAAGTTTTTTGTTCAGGTGATCGCTTCGAGCAGAGTTTTAAATTATAATAAAAATATGCGTGGAGTAGATGTCCAAGACGAGCTCATTGTATATTGCAGAACCTACCAGAAGATAAAAAAATAGACTATAAAAGTATTAATTCATTTGTTAGACTTTGCAATTCTAAATGCTTGGTGACAATACAAGATTGACCATGAGGCAAATGTAGTCAAAGAAAAAGACTTGCTATGGTTCAGGGTCAATCTTGCTGATGGTCTTATGAATTGTTTTAAAGTTACCTCCTAAGAACCAACAAATGACGAGCAACCTTCCTTATTTTATCAGATGCCTTTGAAGAGGTACACAATGGCAACATCGCCATGATTTGATAAATGATATGATCAATTTAACCATTTCCCTTTTTTTATGATCTATCAAGTGATAGGAAACGTAAGGTAAAAAGTTGTTCCTCTGCTATCAGGACACGATGCTAAAAATTCAGTGTGTTTTGATTTCTTAAGATGAACATATACTTCTTAAGAAATCAAACATGTTTCATAGCTTACAATACAAAGTGATTGTTGTTGTGTTTTCTGTCATTGATTATTAAGATAAAAACTTTGTCTAAAAAACATAAAAACATTTTCTATAAAAGTTGTAATCATTGTTATGTTCAAAATTTCTTATTTAATTGTTAGTTAAGTATAGAGAGGCTGATTAATCTAGGTATATCTTATATGAAATATTATTTATATTGATAACAGATGATCTCAATTCACACTGCTTTAATTAATAAATCTAAATAATAAATGCTTACAAAAATAACAAGAAGATGTAATCCATCTTTTATCGATGTCCAACTTTCATCTAAATGCACGATTGTGCATTGGCTAACTTGTAAACAACAATATGTGCAGAGGGGTCCTGTTTTTTTTGTCATCCTGAAAAGGATTTTTTTGTCATCCAGTGCATCAAAATAATGGCAAATTAGGAGTCATCTATAAGTTTGATTGACTCCGCTAGTAATTGAAAATAAGTCTCTGAAGTTGTTATCATACCATGTGTCATGAAACTGGTACACAATATTGACAAACTTCACAAGGTGTTCAAATTTCTCTAACCAATGAAAAGGGCAGATAACAGTGTATGATTAAAAGCTTTCACACACACACACACACACATATATATATATATATATATATATATATATATGTGTATATACATATATATATATATATATATATATATATATATATATATATATATACATGTGTGGATATAGCACTTGTAAGATGAAATATTTTATTGGTGAAGGTATGAAGTCTAAAAGTCATAGCCTTAGGTTTTTCTACAAGTGATCTTGAATATTATTTCTAATGTTAAAACCACTCTCACTATTTGCTCTCTCGTTGACAATTTCCCAATCCAATAGAAAGTATCCATTGTCCTCACAATATAAGATAAACATGTTTACATCCATTTGAACTATTATTAAATATTAAGATAGAAATATATTTTTGTATTTCGAAAACATTTATTCGCATGTATGTTAAAACATAATAGATATAGATTTTGAATTATGCGTTAGTGTTAATAATTGGGTTGAAAAGAAAGAAGGAACACATTCATCTTTCTAAAAAAATCTAGTATACCATCCCCTTTAAGAGTAATTAATTTTTTGGTGGTGATATTTAGTATTGTGAAAACGGGTTTCGTCAAGACCTCCAATTATCCATCTCAACAAATTACTTATTGATCAATTAAAAAAAGAAGTGATACATTTTTAACAAATGAAATTTAATTACGAAATTGCTTATGCAAACCAAGACTGTTTTTCATAATTTCAATGAAACTGCGTCACATATTATGTAAAAATGTGCTTCAAAAACATAAAAAATTATATCTATGTAGGAAATTGTGCTTACAAAAGAAACATGAATATTAAAATATTGCAGTTGTATAAACAAAAGGTAGACATAACAAGATCATAAATCATTTCCTGTAAATGGAAATAATTCTATAAAAAATTTAATTTATCATAATCATATTGGATACATATTATTAGATAATTTTTCAACAAACAGATCTTCACGATCTTGCAATAAAGAACAAATGATGGAAAAGTAATTATTATTGAAATTACTGTATAGCTAGTACAATCCGCTATGGAATAATAACTTTACATTAGTTCAGATTACACAGGTGCATCAAGTTGAATAGATAAATTATGTGCAAGAGAATATGAAGGAAATTCCATTTGATTCTATTACAACCTTAATTGAAATTTATTCTAAAATTGAAATGCCTGTATTCAGTTATATAGTAAATAAACATTTATGCTAAACCTTATTTCAAAGATGTTCTTGGTCAATCTTTTATTTTATACCTAATATGTGCAACATAAATAGATGTATGACAATTTTTGGATAAACAGACACACGCTTTGTCTATATACTCAGACTAATTTTAGTAACTAGGAAACTTATGTCAATTATTCTTGGCTAGGTCCCAGAGGCCTTCCATAGTTGTAAAATACATTTTAAGGAACTCTTTGAGGTATTACTCAAGAGAGCATAGTCTACATTTTTTTAAGTCATTCACTGCACAGATGAGAACTCAGCTTCCTTTCAAATCTTGCACCGTATATAATGATGAGAAATTTACATCACAAAGATTTCTGATTATAAGGGCTGGGATGACGGATCAAATAAGCTATAAAGATTATTTATTTAATTAAAAAATACTAATTAACTGGCTACTATTAGTGCTTCATTAGTTTGTAACGGATATGTAATGCTATATTACACTAGATATAAAATATTATTTCTAAAGGCAAAATTACCAGTTCTATGTAAATGAATCGACAAGTATGTAATTGTGGCAAAGGCTATAGTTATTGCACATTAATTTTTTATTTTTTCTTTTAAATCAAACAATTCAATTTGTTACTGAAAAGAAGTATTGAACAAACATATTTCTCTGTGGAATATTGGTAAATTTATCATATAATAATGTTTATCAAGCTGTTGTGATCAGGACTCAGTGAGCATCAATTTTCATAATACTTGTGTCAGTAAATGAAAACGTCATAAAAGTTTTATGTTATCGCGTGACCTTCACTTAAAAAATTTGTTCTTAATACCAAATTGTGACCTGTAAGATAAAAATAAATAATATAAATTATATTTCCCAATAAACTGTTTCAGGTATATCCGGAAAAGCATGCATTACAATTATTGCAAATCGTTGTTTCATCTGTGTTGAATCTTGCATCAACTGGAAAATAAGTATTTAGCCTCATGTACAAAGTAAACTCTCATTATTTGCCGGGTTAAATTTCTAAAAATTACCATCAATAACAAAATTGTGAATAATGGAACCACCGACTAGTAACAAGATGGAGTTTTAACAAAGGAGTTTCAAATAACAAGTGAAAAGTTTTTTGTAGTGTTATAAATGCTTAATTAAAATATCATAAAAATCATTATTTACATAAAAAACCTTTATCAACTGGTTCCCACTGATTAGAAAAAATTGTATGATTTAAATTGCGTTTTATTTATCTTTTGTAAGGTAACATTAATTATCCTAGCGTTCTGTTCAATTTTAGTTTTCTTTTCATCTTTTAGCATTAGCTTTAAAGAATTTTTTTTTCAGTTACTGAACTAAAGAATAACTTCCTTGAGTGTTTCATTTTTCAATTTTTGTATGTTTTTAGTTGACTCTGTCAATCAATCACAAATAATACTTGGTTGCATATCTGTAAAACCTTCTACAGTTTGCACTATTGCTATTATTTTAGCTATTGTTTCCATCGAGGCTTAAGAGGAATCATAACTAATGTTTTTTGTCAATAGTATCTTCAGTATTTTCCAGTATCTTTGAATCATTGGCATCTGTAAACTTTAATACCTTACTTTTGTCCTAGTATTGATTCATTAGTAGGTTATTTATTCTCTTTTATTATTTCAAAAGAAAGACAAAGATTCGTTAGATGTCTATAAAATCTATATTACAGTTTTCAGTACTGCACATCTTTAACTAATGGTTGGACAAGTGAAGTAGTGTTTGTGGATATAAGAAATCTTTCATGTTGAGATTTGAAATTTTCTGGATGCACTGTATTATTGTCTCTGTCAATGAATTGTGAATATCGAAAGGATGCATATTTTTAATACCTACAATAACACGAATAATAACTTAAGATCCTTTCTTTTTTTAATTAAAAGTTTTTAACTAAAAATAATAGTATAAACAAAAAATAACAGAATAATGTTAATGAAAGCCTTTTTATTAAAAATAACAGGGTGTGAATTCTGGAACCAAATAATTTTTGAAACAATCATCAAAGAGTTGGCCTGTTAATCAAGCTATTTTATTACCCTTCAGTCAACTGAACGAAGATCTTAATTTTTTTCCTTTCAATACACGAGGATTTAAAGATTGTTGATGAGCAATAACACAATATAACCACTAATATCTGAATGAAATAACATCTTTATTCAGTCTTTTGTTACTATACAATTAAAAGCTGTTTTTTTTATTTCGTTACCAAAAATATCCTGCAAGGCTTTTTTCTAAAATAAATCTTTTTCATAAGTGTTGAAAATTTATTGTACTAAAAATCCTTTTAGTAATCCTATTACAATGCTTAAAAAACTTTCACTGTTTCACATCGCCTGATATTCAATAACTAATATCTTGATATTATGAAAAGAAAACTTTATTTTAATTTTCAAACCTTGGTTACTGTTAACTAACATTTTGATATTTCTCGAACATGCCTTATAACCATAAATTTTAAAATTATTCCTTAATCTTTGCATCTCATGTCACATCACATTGATTACATCTCATGAAAACATACATAATTTTGCAGAATGTGTTGTATTTTTTTTTTCCTTTCTTTGTACAATTTGTATATTTTAACAGGTCATCGCATATGTGTGTTATTTAAAAATGTGCAAGAGACATTATGTCTTCATAATAGTTTCCATGTGACATATAAAATATATGAACAATATAGGTGAGGTCAAGTAAAAAAGAAAGAAACCGACTTTCTTTTGGTTGTGTGATTCAAAATTAAATTTCTGTAGAATGGGAAGATTCTAAGTAAGATACAAATAGAATTCCCATTCTAGATCTTAGTAAGAGATGACACATGTAATATTAATTATTAATGTGCACATATTCAAGCTATGACTGATAATCGAAAACTTGTTCATATTTTTTGGACTCAAAAGTGAAACATATGCAGAATTTCAGGTGTAGAAACACCTGAATAGTTGAGTGACTGTTCAAAAAAGTTTAATTAGTAAATAAAAAAGTATTGTGGTCCGATTTCAGGTTAAATTGTAGGTTATAAAAGATTATAAACACTTAAAGAACTGCTCAAAGACTTTTGACAATGATATAAATTGAAAGTGTTTGAGTATATTTGGAGAGAAGGTATTAAGTACTGGAATAACGTATACCTTTTTCCATTCATAAGGAAATGTAGATAAAATAACTTATTAATAATTAAAACTATGGTTAGATGTATGGGTTAGATTTAGGCTTGGTTTTTAGGCAAAGTTCTATCTCAAGCCTTTTCATAATGAAAAAATTTATGGTTCATTGAATCAGAGAACTTATTTCAATTGCTTTTGTTTGATGGCTCATATTTGTTTACAGCTTAGTAGTTAGTTTAGCAGTAGTGTAGAAAAGTTTCAAAACTGAACTTCAAGACTTACATCACGAACAAAAAGATAAAAGTACGTAAACCACCAAAGGTTTTGTTTTTATTTTAATATTTTATTATTAATTATTACATTTTAAATAAATTATGATTTTCCTATGGTGTCGAAGTTACTTATTATATGCCTATTAACAAGGGCCATACTTACGTGATTAAGTAATAAAAAAAATGTTGGCTTGATGGTCCTTAGTCTGTTCCCTAATTTTTTATACTTTTCAGGGCGTCAACACTATGAGTTATTTTTTTAACTGTGACTTGACTTAAAATTTAGTTATAAGTTAAAAATGAAAATAAAAACTATGTACATTTTAGTAACAAAAAAAATACTTCTAAAAAATACTGATTCAAACAAAATATGAAAAGATAAAAAGGTAGCACATAGATGGGTAAAGGTTAACAGATACAAATATATTTGAGGATACAATCAGTATTAAATTCATCACAAAATTCCTTTGCAAAAGGAGTTTTAAAATTGCATTTAAAATACAGTCATTAAAGCTCAAAAAAACTATTAAGGGGTTACAAAATCAAGTTACCAATAACAGTATCATTAAGAGTAAAACAAATAGTAAGTTATTTGTGTTTTGTTAACCTAAAATAAGATTAACACAACAATAAAATAGGCAATGCCAAACACATAATCTCAACAATTAAATGAAACTATGTGATGTAGTATTACTTCTATTTTCTTTAATTTATATTATTTCTACTTTCTTTCTCTCTTTTAATCTTCAGATGGTCTATTAGCAAAGATTTTCTCAATTCGGTAAAAATACATGTAATTTTAAAAGGCACATTCATTATCTTACGAGCTAAATCTACTTCAAGATATAAAAAAGTAAAGTTAAAAACCTGCCATATACCACACAATAAGGACAACATAAAATTAAAAAGTCATGAAATGATTATATTATAATAAATAATTATATGTTAATATTATTGTAATGCTCTTATAGGATGATTTTCAATTGGCTTATTACATGAAAAGCTCAAATACTTAACTAACAGACTAATGGTACAAAGAAATTATTGTGCTTGCTTTATTAACAGAAAGATAAATAAGAAATGAAGGTGAAATTCAATCACCCGAAAATTTTATACTGAGTCCGTATATGTAAAAAAATTAAATTCGAAGTCTGTTAGTAGGTAAATATTTGACTTCTCATTAAAACAATATTTCAAGAAATATTTTTTTTCATTTGCAAACTGGTATGGTTTGTTGTTTGAATGGGTGAATATGCATAGCTCTATTTTTTATACCATGAGGTTAATACAATTAAATTAAGCAGTTCAAGATTTCTTTTTAGTGACAAGCCCTAATACAAGACAAATAACCAAAAATCCGATACCAATGAATATGATGCTTAAGATTTTGACCATTTTGAGTAATGTATTTGTTAATAATTATGTTGCTAAAGAAATAAAATATTGCAATGGGACGTTTTTCCCTTTCTTAATAGTTTTTTGTTAATATTTTTTATTGCCATAGTTTCAATAGAAATTAAAAAAGTTATGATTTTCTCTGAGAAAAAAAGTGTATTATTTTTCTTGTCCCTATAGACTCCCAATCTTAGTTAATGTAATCTTTTGCTGTAAGATTAATACTGACTTGTACATATCTAAATGTAACAATGGTACTAAAAAGCATATTTTTCAAACATTGCAGTATTGCAGTTGAATTTATAATATACATACATTTTAGTAAGGTAACATTTTCATATTTTCTTTTTTTTTTCTTTTTTTCTTTCTCTTACTAAATAAATATTTAGTCTTATAACAATATGTTACTGATAACAAATGCCATTATCTTGAAATTCTTCCAAAACTTATTTTCTAATAACCTCATGGTATAAAAAATTTTATTAAAGAACTTGAAAACAATTAAGACATTTATAATTATATTTATACTTCTATACTATATTTTTTTAAACATCTTACAAAATGTACTTCTAAATTATTTCTATCGTTCCAGGCCCATATGCATTGTTTAATTTTCATGTGGAAGAGTACAATATTTACTTAATATATTTGGCTTTAATTTTGTAGAAATTCATTGTTGTATTATTTCTACTTTCTTTAATTTATATTATATCTATTATCTTTCTTTTAATCAAGATCTTTGCTAATAGCCCACCTGAAGATGTTGTAATTCAATGAAAGCTTGGATGTCGTAAAAAAATTGAGAGAAAAAATAAATAAGAAGCAAAGGAGTTGGCGAAAAAAGTTGTAACAGATCTAGTGGAGAGTAATTTAACATTAGGAGAATTGCAGTTAAATACAAAATAAAACTGCCAACATTAGAAAGCTATATAAAAAAGTTACACAATATAACAAATTTGACAGCACTAGCATTTCCACTGGCATTTTTACAAGTTATTTCTCTTTAGTAGTAAAATGCTCCATGAACTTGCTGTATTTTAAGTCAGAAAAGTGGCATATAAAAATAATAAACCTTTGAAGTAATTGACTTGATGCAAGGTTTTAGAAAGCAAAATAACCATTTAATTCAGAAAAATTGAATTTGATATTCCTTTGTTTAATTTGTTCATTGACCTATAGGACTATTTTCGTTAATGTGTGCTGTATTTAATTTTTTTGCAAAAACACCCACTGTGTCTGAAAATGCCACAAGGATAACTGAACTCATCGATAGGATAAATTCATACAAGTTCATACTTTTAGGAAAACCACCTTTATTCATTTTCATTGTAATTTAACTTACTAAAACTTTTTCATATAGAAGCTAACATATGTATTATATTGATAACATCAGAGACAGCGTTCCAAACAAAATACACTTATAGCCCCTTAAACCTACATATTTTAAAAATATATAAATTTATTTAAAATTAAAATCATATAGTTCTATTTTATAAAAAATCGTAAAACCCAGCATCTAGTACAAAACAGTAAAAATTAATAAAAATTTATACCTGAATTTAGTTACTATTAGTTAACTCGGTGCATTTTTAATGCTATTAAAAAATGTGTTATAACGTAATCAAATAAACAAAATTTATATCCTAAAAAAAACTAAACAAAAGTAATTGTAACTAACAGTTTAAGGTTTTATACCATATAATTATTAAACGCAAATACTTAAATGTTCAATACTTTTAAAATGTTGGCTTTGTATCTTACCAATTTGTCAATTTCTTGGTTTTCATGTCTAGTAATGCTAGCATCTATCACCAATTTATAGTCTCAAAGATTTTAGGGTCTCCACTCTTCCATCTTGCGTCATTAAATGGATTCAAAGTTCTTTCCCTTCTCCATTCAATCTCCTGAATGTGTTGTAAAAATATTTCCTACAGAAAAATAGTCGTTGAAAAAAAAAATAAATATTTTTGAACTGCGTTATTAAAATTAACAGCCTTCAGGGTTGCTTTCGCCATATCTTTAACCACTAGAGAAAGTGACTACTATACAGAATGTAGAAAGCTCGCAAATAAAAATTTTCAATTCTAGACTACATTCCTGCTTTTTTACTCCTCATATTGAACCTGTTGCCATATTCTTACTCTTTAATATCCTGGAAACATAAACCCAAATCATTAAGTTCTCCAATTATAATTTCAATCATTTGTTTCCCTGTAGGTATTTCACATGAAAAATGAAGCCAAAAAAACTTCATTGGAATCAGATTTATTAAATGAAACATATTTGATTACAAAAGCCATTTATTTGCCCCACTCACTAAAGTCGGGAGTAAAAACTAAAATTATGGAATAGAATTTGGTTTTTTTATTTTGTTATTAATATGGAATTTCACACTTTTATACAGTAGATTTTTCATCTTGTTTTATATATTTTTCCAAAATAGTATGCCTTAGTCTTTTTTTGAGCACTCAATTATGCTCAAACAGTTCATCGCTTGTACCTTGGAAGCCACACAAATTTTACCAAGCATTTTAATGATTGTTCTTAACACATTGTACTAATAGAATGTTTCGGCATTAATAATTTTTTATGTAGCATTTTTGGTTTTACAACACTTTAACTTTTGACTCATTTCTGAAAACAATTTCTTTTCTATTTCATATAAACAATTAAGCTCTATAGATGTAAAAAATATACCACAATTTTAATATCAGATCTTCCATATTTATTTGAATATGTGGTTGTTATTAGGTACTACTAGCGAGAAATTGACCATGTCCTTAATTTGACATTACTTAAAAAAAACAATCAATTGCGTGTCAGAGTAACAAAATTTGTTTTATTTTTCCTGTAATATCAGATTCTTAGGTTTGGAAATAAGATAGGGATGATGTTATTTTCTCCTCATTTTTGGTCATATGCCAAAAATTAAAGGTACAAAAAATTTAAAAAATCATATGAAATAGCTTTTAATATAGCTTCCAATTTTAGCTCAACCTGGTCTAATCCACTTTACTCAAAGTTTCACTGTGGTATTTATTGTGAATAAAATTGACCACAGTGAAATTTAATACATTATTATTCAAATGAATTACAAATTGTGTTTTGGAATTTAAAAAAAAACAGTGAGCCGTTACGGGACACCTGGCAGATGCGAAACATCGTTTTCGTATAAGTAATATGCATAAAAGACAAGATTATTACAGGAACTAAATATAGTATAATGAAAAAATTAAGTATTACGAATTTCTTACAGAAAATGGTGACTTTATTTAATAAACATTTATTTACAATTAATACAAAAATAATAAAACACAGGTTATGTTTACCGTAGTAAACAACAGCGTCGAACTGAGTGAGGAGGGGGTCGCGTAGTCGGTTGCGCATGGCGACATGTCGCCATACCGTACACTCTACTACATATAGACTATATAATACCTTAGTATAGCGTGGCGACCCGTCGCCACGTCAACGATCCGGTTTATACCTGCGCCTATAGATGTTTCACATCAAAAACTACGCACTCTTAATGACGTCCAGGTATTCTCATAAATCCCCACAACTGTCATCATATATAAAGTAAGAAATATTATTTCCTAGCATACAAAATACAATTGGCATTAAATTTATAAGCATCCATTGGATCATTGGTATTTACATGCAACCATGTTACGCCTAATGTTGTTATAATCAAATAAAGTGAACATAGAATAGTTTCCGGTGGTGCTCATCTGAGAACTATAATAAGAGAGATGGAATCACATAAATAACATATGAAAAATATTATAGATATTTGTATTGAAGACAAAACAATTACTCTGTCTTTTGAGCACCATTTTTTAAGCACTAATGAAATGTGTATATAATTTAACAACATTGTTTTTACTTATGTATTCTGATGCACTTGTGTCAAACTATGTCATATGGGATTTTGGACGTGGGAGCAAAACAAACATATTTTACTTATTTTATTAAATTTCATAATATATCAATGAAACTTGACACCTGAAATATTAATTTATAAGTTTATTAAAATTAATGAATATATCAAAATACAAAGTATTCGAAGGCTATTAAGAATGAAACTATTTCAGAATACCACACTTGATTTTGATGTCAGTTTCGAATTTCAACTCTTCATTTTGGCCCCTCATTTTGACCTCATATCTTCACCTAGAATACACTTGGGTAAATGACATATACAACTGTGCCAAACTTCAAGTTGTTAGATTGTATAATTTCTAAGAAAACCATGTGTAAGCTACGGGGAGACAGTTAGATACCAAAGTCCCATTTTCTTTTTTACTTCTTGGATGCAAAACCCTAAAATATAATTATATTCTTAATTTTGTCTTTTTCATATTCTTTTCATCACATCACTTTTTTAAATAGTAAACCCCGTCCTGAACAGAATACTATCAAATAGTCTGTTCAAGACGGGGATAAATATTTTTTTGGTTTGTTCTGTAAATCCCTATTTCTTAAAAAGTGTAAAATTTAAAATTTTCAATTAAATTAAGTAAAAATTTTATAACAATTGAAGACATTTTATCTATAATTAAACAATTTAATATATTCATAGATGTTCTTACCTATAAAAATTAACTAAATGCACTGAATTATAAAATTGCCGCATATTCTTCTGTATACTCCAACAGCTTCCACATAATATAACTTCGCAGTTGTTATGTTATTGTATAACAATATCGTCATTTTAAAAATGGAGGAAATGGAATAAGTCAGTGCATGATTATCCTTCTATTCTTGGTTGAAAGAAGTTCATGCAGCGTTTGCATGCCATTCACCGTTTAGAAAGGTAACTAATATTTTTTATTATTTAATTTAACAAGCCACTTTTATAGAGGTTTCTTCAAAATTAAGGATTACAAACATTTTTTAGATCTCAGGCGAAAACAGTAAATATGAAATGTATGAGTAAAAGGCATAGTAATTATGGCTAATGGAAAAATTAAAAAAAAAATTGATAATTGGGTTTTTAATTTAATAATATGTCACATTTTGTTTGAAGCCTGTAATTAAACATTTTATAGAACAGAAACAAAATATGCTTATAATTTATCTTTAAAACGTAGCAATGAAATTTTTATACTTTTTACGAACGTGGAATTTAGGAACACCTAAGTGTAAAAAACTAAATCTAAACAACATCCCAAGACCAAACCTCAGTGTTAAATTAAAGTTATGTTTTACTATGTTCTTATAAAATGTTTAATTAAAAACTTATTGTAAAGAATGAACTTGGCAAATTTGATAATCTTTATATTACCTACTAAGTAGTCCGATGAGAAGTTGCCACATTTTTTCACTTGACTGTTTTTGATGGGATGTCAAATTGATTTTTTAAATTTTATGATTTTTATTGAATATAAGGTATATTACTTTTTGAAGTAATCTTTTTTCAATAATGTGCCTCTTTTTTGTACTATGGAAATAATATAAACATAAAGCCTATTTTCTGACTTAAAGTTTTTTAACCCTTTTTGAATGAAGCATGTTGGAAATCAAGTCCATAAATAAATCTGATCCTACATTATTCTATTATCGCATTGTCTTAAGTTTTCCATTTTATTGGAACTTGCATGTTACCAATACCGTCATTCTCATACAATCTCTCACAAAATAACTACAAATATAACTTTATTTTTCTGACAACCTTTCACCATTTTGTTACTTTTCCTATTATGTACATTAATAACAATACTTATGTTCTGAATTTTAAGATTCAAGGTATATTAGATATGATCAATAGGTTTGGATGATCTATTAATGAGTCAGTAAATGTTAATATCACTAATATTGAGAAGTCGATACCTCGAAATTGAAAAAACCGAGATGTGTGAAATTTTTGTAATATTATCTAAACTATTAGAACAGAAAAAAAATTTATTTAGTATTAAATTATTACTTATATATATAGGGGACTAAAAGCGAATCGAAATGGTTCATGTAAATATTGAACGGCATGTGCGAGGTGGGTTTTAGCGATAACTTGATCTGTGTACTGCTATGAACTCACAAAATTCTCTTATTTTTAATGGGAAAACTTTTGACCCTTGATCCATAAGAAAGTAAGCTGATGAAAAAGTAATTTTTTTAGAAGAAATTTTTATATTTGTAGGAACAAACAAGTGGGACCTTTATATCTAAAACTATATGAGTGGCTTCCTTAAAAGTAGAAATATCTACTTGAAAAACATGTTTTACATATAATAAATAAATATAAGAATAATATATCCATAAAATCACATTTGATGCCTTTTTAATCCTAATTAATAAACTTGGAAGTCTCTTCCTTATTTAAAGTCTAGAATTTAAAAAAAATTAAGTTTGTTAATTTACATTAAATTATACAAATAAAAATAATAATTGTTTTTTTGATTAAATAGAACTTGCAAAATTTTTAGAAGCCTTTTAGAGCGATTCTCTAAAAAGAGTTTTCAATATTCGTTTAATACTATACTTTTACCATAAAAAAGATACATAAGCCCACATTTTTTATGGAAGAAGTGGCATTTTACGTTTTGTGAAGAAAATATCAAAGGCTAATCCTTCCTTGATACATTAATCTATATTCTGGACCAATATTTGGCTTACTATGTTCATGTAGCAGATAAATAAAGCCAAAACCTTCTATCTTTGACCTCAGATGATTACACAGGTAAAATGAAATGGTAGTGAAATTGTATTAGAATTGTATGTTCTGTATGCTGTAACTAATATAAAATATAATCATGAACCTGATAAATCTATATGAGTTATAATTAAGTGCTCTAGCCAAGGAAAAACTATCAGATTATGAAAATAAGTTGAGGTACAACGATGGTACCTGTGAATATTTTTTTATCAAATTTAAACCAAAAGGGCTCACTGTTTCACAAGGTTGAGTATGGGCAGCGCCGTCACAAGAGCCGGTACTACATGGTGCCATGTTATTCTATCGTTTTGAATGGCTGTGTCATAGTTTTTCTCAAAACTTTTTTCTAGTCTTTCTCAGTTATTCTTTTTGACTTTATTTTAAAATCTGGTAACTCCTGATTTCAAACGCTTCATTCTTATTAACACCATCAAAAATCTTCTTTAAAAGACAATTTTCTTTATGTTAGGCAACAAAATTTGGAGAGTTAATATTTTGATTCTATTTTGAGGTGATGTGTTTTATTCAATGTCATATTAACAGATACTGCAAGGATTCCAATTTATTGAGTGTAGTGCCGCATTTTTTGGATTTAGCGGAGGCAATATGGATAGGTTAATAACTGGTCATTCAACAAGGTAGGATAATAATTGAACAGATAATTTTATTAATGGTGTAATCTTAATAAGCATTCATTAGAACAAAAGAACAAGATTGGCCCAAGAACCCTGCTTGTGTAGCTTGAAAAGTTTTTCGTTTAGTAGTTAATATTTATATGTGTAAGAAGTACCTATTGTTTTATAAAGAAATACCTCTTTTATAGATATGACTTCAGTATAATATAGGCGTTGACAAGATCAATCATATGATACTTTATTAAAAGCCGGGCAGTGTTTAGAAACGTCACTTAACAGTATAACTTTACTTAAAGGTTTATGATTTAAAGTTAATATTATTGAAAATTCTGTGTATGTACTTTTAGTGAAAACCAAATTAATGGCTTAGAATTATCTTTCCTTCCTTGGGTATTAGAAAGCTCCTATTAATAATCAGTTATCAAGTATTTTTAAAGAATTGAGTAGGAAGTTAAATGGCTTGTATTATTATATATTTTCCATTCACTTTATAGATTTCTATGTTCCTAATTATTTGAGCTATTTTTCGTTGACCTTGTTAATAGTTACATGATAGAATTTTGTACAAATATAGACGAATATTGTACAAATTTGTGAGAAATAAAGCAGTCCTTTAAGTGTCTTGCTAAAAATAAAATATTTTTTAATGTCTATTGAATGATTGTGTGTATTACTTTGGATTTAGTAAAAGCCGTTACAGGAAATTAATCTAGGACTTCTAGTAAACTTTACCTTTTTTTTTCAAGATTTATCTTTTAATTTAGGTATTTACTTTTACTTCTATGAGCTGTGGAATGACAACAAGCAACACAGTTTCTCGTTCATTGTTTATAGCTCAGGTGCTATCATATAATTTTTAATATAATTTTAATTGCCATTCGTATGATTCTGTTACCTTAAAAGTTATTGAAGGCATAAAGTTAAGGCAGCTGATTGATGTTCATAAAATTACATTGCCATAAATGAGATAAAAATTTGGTTGGTAGTTGGTTTAACAAGTTTTTCTGGAAAAGCTGTTTTTGTCATAAAAAGGGCATCGATGAACCAATTATCATTGTCCACATAATCATTGAAAAGGTTTGGGAATTTAACAAGTCAATTTATTCGTACTTTGTTTTTGTAAATGTTCAAATCAATAAAATCCTATGTGGCACCTTACTGGAAATGTGCGAAACAATGCATGTGGTACACTTTCTTAGATATCTTTATTAAGAAGGTATATATTCACTATGGACTGATGATATACTGTCCAACAATTTCTACTCCAGTGTAATTGTCTGCTAAAGTTACATATTATTAACGCTGCTTTTCAAGATTTATACTGAGATGATAATGTGGATCACTCTGGAAGGTGTTACAGTTGGTGGCTACAAGATCATGAACTTGTGTTACGCAGACAGAATTACCTTATTTATTATTAGTTCCCGCCATATGTACAAATAACTTCTTAGAATGGAATGTGTAAGCCTTGAGTTGGGGTTAATTATTAATCGTGACAAAACAAAAATTATGGCAGAGGACTGGATCTTTGAAGTAGTCCAAACCTACATATATCTTGAAGTTTTGGTTTCAAAAAACAGTGATTGCATAAATGAAGCGGAACGGTATATGGCAATAACTAGAACTGCAATGGATATGATAAAGAAAATATGGAGGAACTGAAACATAACCAAAACCACCAAGACCTGTATTGTCCGAATTCTTGTGTTCTCCATATTTCTGTATTCCTCGGAGACATGGACACTTTGAGATAACGAAAAGAAGATAGATCTAGAGATATGATGCTGGGGAAGACTACTTGGAATATCTTAGACCAAATTCCGATCTAATATCTCCATGAGCCAAGAACTTGGCATCCAGCAGCATCTATCAAACTAGGTGCAATCTTGAACCCTCAAATTCTTTGGCCATGACTACACTATAGCTCCATAGAACGCTTTGTCATACAGGGTGGAAAATGGAGCTTGTAGACAGACCCCAATGCGATGAAGGGTTCTGTTCAAATCTACTGCGTGTGGCATGTGTACAATACTGATGGCAATCAGAGAAAAATTAAGAGACATTGTGAGGTAGGTTATATCAACCTTTGGCAATACAATGTGATGACCATGATCGATTTGTCAAGAGTGATATAGTAGTAAAAGAGAAAAGAGTCTCTTTAGACCTTTTTTGTTTATCAGATCAAACACAGATAACAGATTCTTGTGGAAAAATGCTAGAAATCCTATATGTTTCAAAATTTGTCAGCTAGGGTACAAATATCAACCTCAAGATCAATATTCTAAATATATATTTTGAAATTTATATTCTTTTTCAATTAATATGTGTAACACTAAAATTATCATTTAGGGACTTTCATTTTGCTTTTTTAATAATTAGAGAAGGTAACAAAATGAAATTTTATTACAAAATGAAATTTTATATTCTCGGGGTCCAGGTTAAAGGGGGTTTTAACTTTTAGCTTTTCCATTGAAAATTTAAAAAAAAATATTTTGTTTGAAATCATATAAACAGTTTAATTTTTTATTTTCTTTTTATTTTAAATTTCACTTTTCTCAATTTATAATCATACCTAAAGTATTTGCTTTCTTAACAGTCAGTGCCAAAAGAATGTAATATGATTTTGTGAGAGGTAATAAATCTGAAAGAAAAAAATGTTTTAAATTATAATTAAAACTTATGCATTTTATTTATTATAGCCATGTAAGTTTTGAAAAGGGCACAAACCTAGGTTCCGGAATGAGCTATATCTACATCACCGGTGACAAATATATCTCTCATTAATAGAAAAAGTAATAACTTCAATAGACATTTATTAAAAGGAAAAATTTAATGTTTATGATTCCATACAAAAAGAAATAATAATTACACAGTTATTTGTATCTCTTGAAAATTTAAAATAATGGACTTAAGCCCCTTTTCAAAATAATTTATTAAATTGTCCTTAAAACAAATTTCAAGAAGAACAAACTCAAGACTACAATTTACTTCAAAATTAAAAATAAAATGTTGAATAAATGTAAAACCAATTAAATATCTCCTGGGCTGTCTGAAAGAACTTTATGAAATAGTGGATAAAAAATCTGTCTATAACAGATGGTGTTTTTACAAATATTGCAAATTGGTCGAAGTATTATGTCCTAGCTCTTACAAGAGAAGATTAACTTATTTATTGCTATAAGAGAGGTACCTTATTTTAAAATTATGACTAGATGGGAAATAGATACTGAATAATATATGTACTAAAACGAGTTTTAGTGAAATATCAAAGGCCGTATGAAGTGTCGGGCAGAAGAGAATTTGGGTTGAAAAGAAATGTGCATGTCTCTACAGACCTTGCAATATAAGCTGAAGAAAAGGTCTATTATAAAGTATTTACTGCAAGAAGCGATATGTCTACGTAAATAAGTCAGTGACCAAGTACATACAATATATGAACATAATTTAAAAAAGATTACATTTTCATATAAAATTATATAATATGGATTGACGTGAAAATAATGTAATATTACTACTTTGAAGTCAATTTTATTTCATAGTGCTAAGTGTCCAATAACATTTTTGCTTAATTTTAAAAAGATGTCATTATGATTACAAAGTGATGAGACTAAAAGCCACTAAATAAAAAAATCATTGTTTAATATTTGTAATTTTCTATCAAAATCAATATGTTAACTTTTCTGAGCTCATGTGTTGGTCCCACACACCGACACAATTGGAAACCGCTAAATTCTTAGTAACCAATTGTTGTTACTTTGATCCCCTCCCTGTGCTTCCTTTGCAATTGATGATGGCATCTATGTAATTGACATCTATGTTCACATAGCTTTAACGTGATGGGCACTATAGAAGATTTTAGTAGTGACAAAAATTTCCAAAAGGTACAAATATTAGGTAAGTTACTTGCATTTAAAATATATGAAACATATTTTATGACAAATGTAATCATATGTGAATAAATATGAATAATGCAATTTTTTATCATTTGATTGAAAAATAACATGTTTTCTTTGAGACTTGAAATAAATCGACTAGAAAAAAGAAATTAGCCGTCTATTGCAAGATACTGAAGATTCAGATAGTTTCCAGATTGAATTCAAAAAGACGAAATGGGGTTAGTGTCTACAAAGCACTGATATTCACGCTCAATCATGTAATATTTTCACAAATTGACCAGGATGGGATAAGTACAGCCAAAGAAGAGACACCTCTTGAAGTGCAAAAACTGTTTTTCAGTGATCTTTTAATTTATGTTATTATTATCAATACTAAGAAAAATAATAATAAATGTGAAAGAATAATCAAAGAATAGTGAAAGACATATTTCACAGAGACCAAAATTTATTCTTCTCAAAAGAGTTCAATTAACTTTTCATTTTTCTTGAAATATTTACATTTTGACAATAAAAATATGAGCGTTACATGACTTACTTTAGACAATCAAGCACTCATAAGAAACCTGCTTGTTGAAGTCAACTCATTATTTTCTCGTCAATATTTCATCATAAACAATTAGATGATTTTTGAGGATGATTTTGTTTTCAATAACATATATTCCAAACACATTTTTCTTCAAAACCTAATAGCTACGGTCGAAAACAATTACTTTTACTGATACAAATTGTTTACTCTCATATCAGAGGTTTTCTTTGGAGAGTATCCAAATGCTGAATGTGATGTGATATGATCAAAAACAAATGTGTGGTGTAATATCAAAAACTAGAAGAACCATCATGATAGATGACTGGTTCCCAATATAGATTTTGTCATACTCTTGTTATAGAAAGAGAACTTGACTGCAGTGGGTATTTGAACAAATAAAACACAGATACCTCTCGATTTGGATGAGTCAAAGGATATATGGTTGGCCTTAGTTTATATGATTCTACTATTGTATTTCAAGTGCCAGAAAAGGGGAAATATTAATCCATAAATACAGAATAGATTGTCTTTATGTGGGGTACCAAGGAAGCTGGTCAAATTCTGAAATTAGTAGTATTTGACTTTTATAAAAATTAAGGTTTTATTTCAAAAGAAAAAGCCCATTTATATCTTTGGAATTGAATTAGAGCTACTAATCATTCATTTGCAATACATTTGAGAAAGGAAAATAAAGTTCACAATTTTTGATGTTTCAGCAAAAAAATGTTTGCATTTTTAAACAGGCATTTAATAATTTAGTGATTTTTAGCTGTCCAGTATGGAAACAAAAATAATTTCTTTATATATATTGTCGTCATAAAATGGACTTTGGTATTGAAGTTAGTGGCACAATTCATCTATATCAGGCAGCAAAGAACTTTGTAATGAGATGAAAATAATATTAAAAGGGAGGTAATTAGTGCAACTCTTCAGAATTCAGGAAAATGTAATAATTGAATCATTTCAACTCGTCAAGCGGGTCTGGTCTGATATTATTGTTGGCTGTAAGAGATTGCCCTCATAGCAAGCCATATGTTTCAATTAGATACATTAAAATAGATAAATAAATAAATAAACAAAATAAATAATTTTGTTTGCATGTCATTTTCACATTATTTAATATTAGATTAGTAATAAAATGGGTTAGCTATATTATAGTTGATTTATTTTGTTATGAGGTTGTCAGCGAGTTTCTCTACCTTGAATCATTAGTGACTGCCCAGAAAGGAAGCAGGCGAGAAATCAAAAGATGGCCAAGACTGCATTGAGCCAACTGACATGTCTCTGATAGGACAGGAAGGTCTCCATTATCTCCAAAGTGAGACTAGTCCTGAACCTGGTTTTCTTGATATTTATGGCTCAGAATCGTGAATGATTTGGTTAGTGGAGCAAAAGAAGATTGAGGTCTTTGAGATGATAGAGAAGTATGCTTCGCATACCATGGACTGCCAAAAGAACTAATAAGTCTATTCTCGAGCAGCTAAACATCAAAACTAGACTCTTGACAATCTGTTACCACAGAATTCTCAATTGCTTTCATCACAAAGCACACCAGTAACCATATAACTTTGAAAAGTTGAGTGTGGTGGGAAAGGTGAAAGAAAAGAGACCTGTGGCTGATTAACCAACCATTGGTGTGATCAAGTAACTGCTACCACTGGTCTTCCTGTAACAACCATCTTGAAGGAGCAGAAAACTGAACAAAGTAGAAGGAGTATGTATATGAAGCTACAAAAGTCTTTCTAGAACATAACCTTCAGAAATGGAGAAGACAAACAAGAAGAAAAACTATATTATATTTCACCAGCGAATAAAATTAATTGGTTCTTGATGGTTGCATATTTCTTCTTAAAGAATGAAAATACGTACTTAAAGGATAAAATTACTCTGTTTACCATTGTAGTGTAGTGTAGTTTAGTAGAGTAACTTTTTCCTTTGTGCTAGTAATTCTCCTGTAATATCTACCTCCCATTTAGATGTATTCTCCATAAACATTTGCAACTCAGTAACTGAGCTTTTACAAATATAATAAACTCATTGGATTTTACATAACAGTCTGTGGTACCATACCCAGGTCATCATAAACTGAGTAATTTCAGTTGATTACGGCCCTGTTGAGTAGCATGCTTGCATGCGTGGGTATGTATCCCATTTTTTTTTATTAAACAGTGTTTAAAAAACCAATTAGAATTATAATATGATGACGTTTCTTTGTATTGAATAGGTTAAATAAAGGGTTTTGTATTGCATATGTTAAATAAATTGTTTTTGTCTTGAATATGTTAAATAAAGGAATATGAATATTGAATATGTAAACTTTTTGTATAGCTGTCTACTGGATTTCCACTAACTGGTACTAAATTAAATTTTCATTTTCAAACTGTTTGCTACTGTTAAGCTACCCCTAACCTGAGTAGTGATTTTGATTATTATTATTTAATTTTACATTTTAGAGTAAAATTCATTACTTTTGACATAATTGTTTCTGTCGTTCTGAGAAATATGCACATAGACTGAGGCAGATCATTAATATCATCAAAACATGTAATGCTTTAGTTTAGAAATGTAGCATTAATCAGCTGATGCAACTGAAATTAAATTAACAGTGGTAGAGTAATATTATGGAGCTTTAATTAATCTTCATCTGATATATATTATTTCTTAAAGGTGTTTTCGTGGCAATGCCATATCTTCCTTAATTCGTCATTAAAATTAATGATTCAAACATAATTTTAAAGCTTATTTTCCCAAAAACAGAAACAGCCAAAATAATAGCATTTCGAAAGTATGAAAACATATACTAAATTGTAAAATAGAACTGAGGAAAATGAGATTAGAGAAAATACATTTAAAAGTAATAGAATCTAAGAAGGCAGGATTGGCAAAATCATAATACAATTATGCTTTTGTCAATATTGTTGAAGTCTTTGATTGAATTTAACGAAATGGTGGACGAAAACAATGGAAATGATGGCATTAAAGTTGTTGATTAATATCAATAATGAAGTAAAAAAGTGAAGCAAAAGATTCAATCATACTTCTAAGAAATGACAATGCAGCGTAAAAAATAATAATAACAATTTGATAGCCCATTAATAGTTTTATCAGTCAATTGGCCTTTTCCACCAAGGACTTCATCAATTATTTCAGTGCTTTGGACATTCGCTTTTGCACTTGATTGTTGCATTCTTTTTTAAATGTTCCATTACAGTTTGTATTACAAACTGTATAGTAATACAGTTTGCATTACATTCTTCAAAAAGTAATGCCACTATCAGATTTTTTGATTAAGTTTTTAAGGCAGAAGAAACTGAAATAATAATGAAACATTTTGTAGCTGATCGTAATTCACTATTAAATTAATTGCCAATTTTATGAGCAGAGACAATGGTTAATGGATTTTGTTCCTGAATTATATAGACAAACTATGTGTATAAACTATAACAATGATTCTCGATATCGTAATTTTTAAGATTTTGATGATAACAGATATGTCTTCTTTTTTAATTATATTAGGCATTATTAAATATTTATTCCGTTAGAAAATCCAGATTAATGATAAGTTATATGATACATAAAGCGATTTCACTTCAAATCAGGTATAAAGCCCTCGATGCACTAACGGACTTGAACTTTGTTTTAATTTTGTTTTAATTTTATCACTTCTAAAAGACTTATAATTATGGGCCAAGATAGTTTAATCAATTTTATAGAAGTTTTCTTGAAAAATTGTATTGAGAATATAAGTTAAATATATGTAATTATTATAATAAATATTTGGATGAGTATGAAAAAACTATACATATAAATAAATTCGTTTATCTCAATTTTAAAATATTATTTTGAGACATAAAAGAGACTTAAAAATACACAAAAACCCATAAGTGGTAATAGATCATTAAGTAACTTCTATTTACTTAATTTTGGATTGAATCTTTCAGTAATCTATTGAAGCCATCAGAATTATGCACACATTTTAACATTTTAGCTTATTGACATTTTTAATTACAAATGGCTATATTTATTTTATTTTCAATTGAAATGATTAATCTTTTATTTGAAATATGTGCCCGTTATACAAATATATTCAGCAATGAGGCCATAAGATAGTGGACAAAATTTTAAACATCTTACATGGTGATAAATTGTAATCAATATAATGCATTCAATGTATGTCTACACCAATGTTATCCAAAACACTGTCTACTCGAATCAAATGATTTCTTTTAAGTCTCTTAACTATATTGGCGTCGTCAATAATCCAGACAAGAGGACTGGGATGGTAGGTGAGACGTTTCAATGTCTCGCTTCTTACGGCACTCTATTCCTGAGATAACTGTTGCAGTGTTCAAGTACTCGTGTACTTCATTGTTGCTCGTAAACCATGGAGTATTTGCTATGTTTCTCAGCATATTATTTTGGAACTGTTTGCAAGCATGCAACATTACTCTTGCTGGCAACTCCCCATATCTAGATACCGTATGTCCCTATGGCTTTCAGAACGGTGTTATATATTAAAAGTTTGTTGTTGAGGGAGAGAACTGAGTTTTGTCCTATCAACCAATATAGATGTTTGAACTTGTGGTTTACTTGGTCTCTCAAATTTTATATGATTTATCCAAGTGAAACGTCTGTCCAAGTGAAAATCAAGGTATTCTAGATCTGTATTGTATGATGTCAACGTGGACTCTCTTGTATTTGCTTAAATTACTAATTTTCTAGTTATAATTAATGTTCTGATTTCATCTGACACCATTTTTGGGAATGTTTCCATATCTGCGGTCGTGAAAAATTCTTGCAAATATTGTAAAACGCCCAATGTAATTGTTAGTCTTTCTTTTATTCCCTATTGAGAGATAAAGCAATGAATCTGTTTGATTGAATATCTAATTTATTAAGGATAAACTGTAACGTGGCATTAATGTAATGTAATATGTTTTTAATAAACTTGAATCACGGTGACACAAAGATATCACTGTTGTTTTTATTATCTTTAACTTTGACGAATGTTACAGAGGTTATCAATTTCTTTATCTGTAAATTTCAAAGTGGATTTCAAATCTAGTAACACCTTCATAATGAATGTTTTTAATTAAAGAAATTTTGGAAATCTAGGTTTAAATTTGGTTTAATTCAATACTTTATTATTAAAACCATAGTTTATTTTATCGAAGTCTATCTTATGATATTGCAACATTTACTCCATTCTCAAAACTTACTTAATTCAAACGTATAAATAAAGTGTTTCTATTTCACTGCATTTTACCAATACATTGAAACAAATGTTTTTTCTTCTTCTTATTGCAGCGACAGTATATCCCTTTGTGGGACTTGGCCTCTTCCATTGTTACTTTCCCCCTGTTTTGACTATTTGTCTCTCTTCTCCAGTTGGTCAACTTTCTCATCCTCCTGAGGTCTTCCTCTGCACAATCAATCCATCCTTTCCTGGGGAAAAGGATGGATTGATTGTGTGAGCCCCATCAATACTTCCAGTTTGTGGTTCATTCATATATAATATGTACCACCCATCTCTCTCACTGGCTCAAAGAAAAACTGAGTATTATTCTTTCAAAAATGGCAAGGCTTCATTCAAATCTTTGGGTTAAAGCACAGGTCTTACATCAGCAAGTTACAACAGGTCTTATAATAGTTCAGTAGATAATTAACTTCAATGCTGTGCTTAGGAGATTTGAGCTTAACAGTTTTCTACACTCGTAGAGACATTCGTTGTCTGCCATAAACCTAGCTTTTACTTCTTCCTTAACCTTGCTCTGATTAATTAGTATTGACTCCAGATATTTGAAGCTCTCCACTTTCTCGAAAGTGTCACTTCCCACAAAGATGTTTGAAGGTGGTCTAGGCTGTCTCCTCGTGTGAATGCTTGTATAAATAAATAACTCATTTATTTATACAAGCATTCACATGAAGCCAAAAATGTTTGCTTCTGTCTCAAGGTTTAAACTGTGGACTACCATTCGGCTTTTAGACCTGTTCGTGATCACTATGTTAACAGAATATACTATATTTTGGGAGGTGTTGTAGTTGATCAGCTCGTTGACGTTCAGCCTTCGGGTGATAGCTTCCAGAACAAGATTGAAGGCTATAGTTGATAGTATTTGACTCCAGAATTGATTTTAAAGGGCTATGGTAATTCATTCTGTATTGTTTCAATCGACTCGGAATTCTTTAGGGTCACCTCAACAAGACGCATTAGATTGCTGGGCATGATGATCACCATCATACGGAAGAAGATCTGCACACAGTTCACACTATAAAATAGCTGCTTGAAGTCAACAAACATGTTGCGAAGTTCTCTGTTGTACTAGTAAGTTTTCTCTAGCGTTTGACGCAGTAGGTGACCTAACGTAACCTAACTCTCCCTCAGAATTTCTTCAGCATACCCATTTAACCTCCTGCATATAATCCTAGAGAAGACCTTGTAGGCAGCTTAAAATACAAAAATGCCTCTGTAGTTACCGCACATGGTTTCTCTTTTTAAGAAGTTTTTCCGTAATGGGGTGCAGTCCTGCCCCTTATTTTCTTTTCCATTCTGGTTTTATTAAGTTTTTAAATATCAGAAGCTTATTTTCCAAAAAAAATGAGGACTGTCAACCTATTAACCAGTAGATATCTTTTAATTTTTTATTTACCTGTTCTCTTTTGGCCTTAATATGGCCTCTTCGGTCCTTGTCTAGGTGCTAGGGTTTGTGTCCCGGAACATCTTGTGTCTCAAAGTCCTAGGACTTTATCTAAATTTAATTATCTCGGGTCCCAGGACTTTCCGATCACTACTAAAAACACGCTTGTTGTAATTACATTTTAATAATTTTATTTTCAAAAGATTATAATAAACTTTATTAGCTCCTAGGCTATATGTCCACAATATTTTTGTAAATCAGCTGAAAGAATCCAAATAATTTATTCAGCCTGGGACATCTTGCTAACCGAAATGGGAAAAATTGAAACTGAAAAGCAGTCTGCAGCAATAGGATATGTTGTTAAAAAGTCTTTGTCTGAAATAATTTCCCTCTTAGAAACAGACGATGGGCTCACAATAAGGGCAATCACAAAGAGTAAATTCATTCAGGAGAGTACTATATAGAGAGGTTATAAAATATCTAAGAATAGAACTGATGTGAAAAGCTATACTGATTTGAAAATATATATTGAGTTATTATGAAGAGAAAAAAGAAATGGTTCAGACTTTCAAAAATGTTGTCGTTTTTGGTACACATTTCAGTCTTTCACTTGATGAATGGACCAGTGTCCGAAACCAAAGGTACTTACAGCTAATTATAGAAATATGTTAAATTAAAATTTGGGAAAGAACTCAGTTTATTACTGGATGTCAAGCCGAGGTAGAATTCTATCATTGTAATGGCAGAAATATTTCTGAAGCGCAAAAATTGCATAAAGAAAGCGTTGATTGATTTAAACATGTTAGACAAATGGAATGAAGACAATCATCTTTTATTGCAGTCAATTGTTACTTTATTGCAGCCAGTGAAGAATAGCTGTAGAAGCCTCAGGCAGACAAAACTCTTTGTTACTCACAGCAGAAGCAATAACTAACGTTTTAATGAAAAAAATTGAATAACATTGAAAACCTGTTTCGAAGTGTTAAAATTTTTGCACACTGGCCACCACAGCCCATAGTCCCAAATATGAATTTTTTACTTCAAATTTGAATAAAACTGCACTTATTGCTTTTACGGAAGATCTGTATAACAGGCTTTTTGAAAATATTCATACACCATGCGCCCAAACCAAGTATATTATGCAAATATATAAAGCAAAAATATTATGCAACATGAGAGTTCAAAAATTTTCCTAGAAAAATTAATTACTTTAAAGAAAATGACAGGACACGTAATTAAATATCTAAAGTGATAAAAATAATAACACTTAGAAAAAATATCAAATAATGAAATTAATAGCGAAATTCCCCGCAAGCAACTTTTAAGTAGTAAAATTTTAAGAAAAGGAAAATTAAAAGAACGAAATTCTACTGCAAAGAAATTATTTCAGAATATATCTGAAACTATCAAAAATTTATGATCTATTAGTGGGCGGCCAGTGGTCGAAATTCGACCATAATAAATTTAAATTATAAGTTATTTAATATAAATTATTAAAATATAATGCTCAAACATTATTAAGGTTCTATTGTCAAAGACTATATACTACTATAACCACAGATTTCGCCAACGCTGTTATTTTCCTATTTAAAAAAAATAAATTATATGGAATTTAAAAAGGAGAAAAATAAAGAATACCTATTTTAAAAATAATTTATTGAAACAGAACATGCTGTAAGATGATGCGAAATAAAAAAATTATGCGGTAAAAAATGTTCTCCATTGAATAGCATTTTTTATCGCATATTGCGATAATATAATTAACGATTTAAAACTTCTCTGAAAACAATGTTTTTTGTAAAAAAAAACTTTCATCGTTTGCTAAACGTCCTTGACCGTTATATTCGGAAATATAAAACCTTAAACCATCGAATGAACGGACTGCATGTGTGAAAACTGGCCGATTCAATAAAATTCCAACCTTTTGGAATGTTTGTCCTTGAGACTTGTTTATTGTCATCGCAAATGCAGGTATTATAGGAAATTGTGTTCTTTGAAAGTTAAACGGTAAAATAGTTCCAGAGTACGTTAAATTTATACATGGAATCAAAATTCTCTTACTACGTGCGGTCCCAGTTAAAACTTCGCAATCTATTGAATTTCGATGCATAAATTTGGTGCGCATTCTTGTTCCATTTACTAATGCGTCCTTTGTATTTAAGTTTCTGATCAATAAAACTATGCAATTAACTTTCAATACTAACTTATGCGGTGGTAAACCACTAATAGACTAAGAATTTAAAAACTTTACCGGATAGTTATTGATGTCATTGTCATTATCACAAATTATTTTATCATAGCTATGATATGTTCGCTGGTCACCAGGAATCTGATTAAGTATATCAGTATTAATCAAAGTACAATCGTCATTTGTAGGTGCTAAAATAACAGAGTTCAATATATTTTCTGAGAATAGGTTATTGGAAATATTTCCATACACCTCATCAATAATATTGTTTTTATCTCCTATTAATTGTTGAGGTATTTCAATAACATTTTTACCAAACTGAGGGAATTGTGGGGCCTCATCATCACCAATTTTTTCAAGAATTTTACAAATTCTATTTCATTTGGTAAAGCTCTCATATTTTGAGTAAATGTAACTTTATGAAAATTAGGAAATTCATGCCAACTTGTAACACAATTTTCAATTAAAGTTCCACGTGATCCATGTGCGATTACTGGTAAGATTTGCCGAAAATCACCGCACAGAAGTATAGTTTTTCCTCAAAATACTCTATGTTTATCGTTTTCATCACATAGATCACGCAATAATCTATCTATGATTTTCAACACTTGCAAAGGACACATAGAAACTTCATCAATAATTATCAATGATGATGAATTTATGAAACTACCGTAGCTACTATTTGCAGTAATATTTGATACAGAATTTTCTAAATGGGTATAGGCAATTTAAACACATTGTGTAAAGTCCTACCTCCAAGTAATAAAGTTGAAGCTATGCCACTGAACGCAGTTGGATAACAACGAAGATTAAGCGAATTTAATTTGTGAATTAATGCTGTTTGAGTGAATGTTTTGCCACAACCAGCGTGAGCCGTTAAACAAAAAACATTGGATCCTGTATCATGATACAAAATGTCACGAATAACTTGATCAATGAGATTACGCTGTTCAATATTTACACTTTCATAATACACACAAAACAGCATCTCTTGTTCTATTATATCAATAGTATTTTCTTCTTCTATTCTCTGCGAGTAAGTGGAAACTGGTAAACCAAGAATTTGACAGGACAAATTACGAACATTCAAAATATCATCAATTCCTAATAGAGCTCTATTAAAGGATACTTCTTCGTTGTAAAGTCTTAGAAAATCTTCACTAAGATATACTTTAAATTCATTCCGTAACGCTAATGCATTGGCTGGCACATTTATTGCACTAATGTAACCAAATAAATTCCGCATTTGTTTTTGTGAATGTAATTCTTTTGATTCATTTAAACATTCCCGCCATTCATTACCATTTGAAGCTATTCCGCGAGCATAGCACGCATCAACAAAAGAAGGGTATAAAAATTCATTGTATGTTCTAACATCCTCGAATGATTTCGGACCACGGACATGTAATAAAAGCAATCGTAAGTGAAAAAGTTCGATATCTTTTGGTGACACTACATATATCCTTGTAATGATTTTATCACCTCCACGGCTTCTCTTCTTCCATTTATTTCGAGAATCTTCCCACACATAATGCATAGGAATATCAGTATATTTATACTCTCGTGCTGATGGATCTGATAGATTCAACTCAAAAAATGCTAATAATTTTGTTTGTCTTTCATTATCATTTACTTGACCTTCTTGCCCTTCTCGGAAGTATACATTCTGTCGACGCGGTAAATGAATATCAAGTCTGATTATAGTATGTGACTGAAAATGCATTGGTAATTCATAAATGCGCCATATGGCTTCTGTTGATCCGACATAACGACCAATTAAAAAATTGGTAACTTCATTAATTTCTATATTTTGACCTTGTTCATTTCCACCAGACTCTAGTTCAACAGATGCACGTCATAGCCTTTATATACATATTTATAAATGTATTTGACACTTTTGACTGTAGTACATACTTCTACATTTATATGGCAATTAAATTTAGCAAATTAATATGGATTGTATGGTAGGACTTACCGATTGTCAAGGCAACTACCACGAACTTCTGCATTAATACCATTATCACGTCTTCTGTATAATGGATACCCATTTAACGATTCACATGTAGTTTCATTAAATCGTTTTGGATACTCTTTTATACATTTTCCATCTCTCACACATACAGAATTAGGATTAAGTACTCCACATGGACCATGCATCATATGTTTTACAACATATTTATGTAATGTTGGATGTGTTTCAATCTCCGCAGATACAACTTTATCAATATCTATAGCATTAACAATTTTATCTTGCTCATTTAAAGTGAGTAAAATGGGAGCATGAGGCAATCCTCTTTTCTGAAATTCAATTGTATAAATGAGTGTTTCAACTTTACCAAAGATATTATTTTGTATAAGGCCCTCTATGAATGCTTTCAACTTTGACTTGAATACACGCACAATAATATCAGGTCTAAAATTAGCAGCTTCATCTACACCAATGTTGTTAACTATTTCTGGCCAACTTGGATTGCAAGTCATTGTAATAAATAAAGAAGGCTTCTCGAAATGTTTTATAAATGATACTGCATCTAAATAATTCTGATACATATTTCTTGGAGATCCATTGAACGAAGATGGTAAAATTATTCTACGGCCAAGATTACTGGCATTGATGTTCAATTCTATGTAGTCTGTTAAATTGTCGTAAACTTCAGATCTAAGAATTGTTTGATTTTGTCGAATGCAATGTAATCTTGAGCCCTCTATTCTCACATACATATCAACTATTCACTGCAGAAATATTTTTTTGTGAATGGTGCTACATGCTGAAATCTTCTCTAATCGCAAGTCGATAGGCTGCATACTGAAGTATGGCTAATTTTTTTCTGGGTGCTCTTGAATTAGATATAGTTGGTACGTTATGAGGAATATTGATATGCCACCCAGTATCACCATTTGGAAAAAAGTAATGGATGTGCTCAAGGGTCTAATGGTGAATTTAAAATTGAGATATCTTTGATGATACCATTAACTTTTGAAAATGAAATCATATTTCGTTCAAAGGTGGCTCACCATCAACTGTACTAAATATTACTGCTCCATCAGTTTGAACTGCATCATTGAAATGGCTTGATTTAAATCATGATTTACTTTAATGAGCATACAACTTTCTTTTTTTTTATTTTCAACTCTGTGACAATGATGTTTCATTGCAATGAATGACTGAACCAAAAGATTACTGCGTTCCAATTCAAGAGATATTTTGCGCATTATATTGTTATGGCATGTTTGATTAAAATGTTGTTGTAATCTATAATTGATAATATATAATTGATAGTGTCGACATCATAAAAATCAAGTTGCGCACAACATGGTGAGCGACCATATGCCCCATTCATTGAACCTGATCTGTGATAAAAACATCATGTTTTTGAAATGATACAGTCCACTTGTAACTGCCTCGCAAATTTTAGCTTCTGAGCTAATCATAGAAAATGATGAATTATATTTGCGAATGTTTTGAAAATAATTTTTTGCCCTACTTTTGATTGAAGGTTCATTTGAAATAAGTCCATAATACAATGATTTAAAATATTCATTTTGACTTAAGGGCGGTAATATTGCTTTACCCTTATGACAACATTAAGTGAATTCAGTCCTGTCACTTAAAGTCACTTCAGATTCAAAACGTTTCGCATTGCAAAACCTGCATTGTAAATCCATTAATCCACAATCATAACTGAAAAAGTCTTGGAATTACATTTAGTGCACATTTATATAAATCTCTAAAAATTACTTCTTCATTTGTAAACTATTAATGTTATTTAAATTTGCGTTTGGTCTATTAATATGTGTATGCGAAACAAACTATGAATATGATATTATCATAATTATGATTATTTTTGACATTCAGTAAGACTATGGCCAAATAATATTAATCTCAATTTGACCATAGACTTCAACCATAAACAAAATAGTACATATTTGTGTGTACATATGTGTGTGTGTTAAACGCATGTATTTCTAATAAAAATCTATATATCTCTTTCTATGTAAAAATATTACCTTTCAGCACTCTTCTCCATATAAACTTTAACTGTGCCAAATTTCATACACCCCCCCCCCCCCCCCGGGGCGTAATTTTCGTAAAAAGGAGTAAAGGTTTTGCTTCGCATTCTAATATTTTGGTTATTATTAACCTTTAAATTATGGTTATTATTAACCTTTAGAAAATTGAATAATATTTTATTAAATCGTAATAACTCTAATTTCAGATAAAAGGTCAAATTTTTTACTACTATATATGGGAAAATAACAAAGTTAAAGCACAATAACTTAGAAACTATCTGGCAGATAAACTACAATGGAAACCCAGCGGAAAAATAAAATTATGGACAAGTCATGTGTCAATATGTGTGTATATACATGTGTGTGTCAAAGGCATGGTAGTATGTGTAATGTTTTTTTTATTAATTTAATGTGTTTCTAATGCATTATTATATTAAAATTTTGGCTTTCCGTACTCCTCCATATAAACTTTAACTGTGTCAAATTTCATACTCCTCCGTCCGCGTAATTTTCGTAAAAGAGGTACAACGTTTTTGCTTCACGTATTAATATTATGATTATTATTAATAATGTTACATTAAATGATAACAACTGTAATTCTAGATAAAAGATCAAATTTTTTACTATTATATATGAGGAAATAACAAAGTTGAAGCACAATAACTTGCGAACTGTCTGGCAGATAAACTACAATGGAAAGCCAGCGGAAAAATAAAACTATAGACTACTCATATGTCAATGTGTCAAATGCATGGTAGTGTGTGTAATGTTTTATTTATTGATTTAATGTACTTTATAAGCATTATTATTGAAAAATATTAGCGTTCTGCACTTCTCCTACATATAAACTAAAAGTATGCCAAATTTCATACTCCTCCGTCCGCGCAATTTTCGTAAAAAGGGGTCCAAAGTTTTTGCTTCACGTATTAATATATAGATAATTGTGTAACGCTATTAATTGAAATTGACAAAAAAACATAATGGTGAATTTTTAAAACGTAAATGTTTCTTGTCACCATCTTAAGAATACAGAAAAAATGTATCTAAATTTAGCATTGTTTCTAAAAAAAAATCTATTTAATTTACGCACGGTTTGGATATAATGGATGCCGAACCCAGCACCAGTAGCTCTACAGTGCACAACAAACCCATTGAGTAATTTCAAAGTCAAATGGAACAGACAATAGCAAAAGTCCAAGAAAATGTGGCCGAAATTCTGGCAAAAAAATCAAGAACCACATTAAGAAAATAGTTCCAGTTATTTAAAGCAACTGGAAAATGTACTAGAAAAAATATAAAGTTTGGAACTACTTTACATAACTTTAAACACGATAAAACCAACATCTGTTGAAAACAAGAGAGTGTTCTCCTTGTCCGAAGGCACATTACAAAAATCAGAAACAGATTGTTAGACAAAGCTGTGAATACCCTGATTTTTTTAAAAGCCTATATTATTAATCAGCAAAGAAGTATAATTGCTAGTTCATTATGTTATTTATATGACTAATGAATAGATACTAGGTAATGATGTTTAGTATGAGTGTGTTTACTAATCATAAGTATGTTTTGTATTTAAATGATTTTATTACTAAACAAATGAATCTGCGATTATGATAATTATGACCAGTGACTAGGTGCTAGATAATGATTTTTTATGATTACTAAGTTTGTTTAATAATTATTATATTATACTGCCAAACAATGAATCTGTGATTTTAAGAATTAAACAAAATAATTATTTACATTTTAATTAATGTTATGATTGTTAGGTTGACTTTATGATCAATAAACGTTGATTTTTCTTAAAATTGCCTTTTTCTTGATACATCTCGCCAAAAAGTAACTCGATTCTATTTTTATTCTGAGAAGTCTCAGAATCTCGGGATGTTCCGGGATTTTGATTGTGGATTGCCTCACATCCTGGGACTTTGAAACTGTTGAGACTTTCCGAACCCTGCTAGGTTTATTATTAGGTATTTGACTCTTAAGTGCTGTGGTAGAAGAGTTCCATCAAGTTTCACTGGTGGACGGTGGTTCCATTCATAGGTCATAAATAAAAAAATCAATATCTTAAATTCTCACTTCTAACTAGTACGATAAATAAACTAACTAAAAACATATAAATCCCACTGTTAACAATTGTTTTTCTTTTGCATTTTAACCTCTGAATTGCACGCATCAGCATCTTCAACCCTCAATATAATATCCCGATATTTATTTGTTTGTTTGTTTGTGACATGGAAATCCAAGATCAAGGTATGGATTGCAATATTTAATGTATTTTAATTTCAAATGTTTTGTAGTACTTGTAATACTTTAGTACTATAAAGGTTAAATATAATTTGAAATAAAATTGCATACCTTTGATTGAAAAATTGTGGGACCAAGCCACAATTTTTAACAATGATGCGCAATTGTTGAAATATGTTTTTACATATTGATATAAGTGTAGTCTAACGTAAAATACGTGAACCAACATAGCCTTAATAGCCTAACAATGCTCCTTTAATAGGATGCGTTCCTTTGAGATATGGGATTCAATAAAAGGAATTGCTAAAGAAAACCATGAACGTAGAATAGACATGTATCTTTATGTATACATCTGTTTAATTTGTATTAAAGTGTCGACAAGTAGTATAAACTTTTGAATTGTAATAGAGTGAAAATGTTTAAAAAGTATGGTAATTGGCTTAGTGCTATTGAGTGTATTGAATTAGCAACTGATTAGCAATGTAAATTGGAATGTTATTTAACTCAATTTAAAAAAAAATAGTACGTCTTACCAAGGGCAGATCCAAAGTTTTTTTCAGGGCGGGGCACAACCAAGTTGGCAACGAGTGTCCTCATAAGTTCTTTAAATTAATTGTAAATAAAGATATATTAGAAATAATATCCTTTTTATTATTATTATTTTTTTTTTTTTTTCTTATTACAATCTGTCCAAGAGACATTTAGCAATATTTGTGTCAATATTATAGGTTTTGCAAGGTAAACATCCTATGACGTTTCCTTAATTAATTTAATATAAGTCCTGTGGTATTCTTCTTTTCAGTCTCCGAACACTTGGGAATATGTCATCCATAAGATGGTGTGCCAGTTCATTTGGGTGTATCTGTAGTCTCCCTTTGTAAGTTTTAATGGTGTCTCTTATTACTTCCTTCACAGATTTTATACCAAGGTCGTGGTGAAGTCTGTCGTTTGTGACATACCATGGTGCATCAACTATCATTCTTAATATTTTTGATTGGAATCTTTGTAAGACTTCCAGGTTTGAGTTCGCAGTTGTGCCCCACAGCTGTATGCCGTATGTCCATATTGGCTTTATTATGGCTTTATATATTAGGAGTTTATTTTCCATTGACAGTGGACTGTTTTTATTAATTAACCAGTACAGCTTGCGTACTTGTTGACCCATTGCAAGGCGTTTAGTAAAAATGTGTTTCCTCCATGTTAAACGACGGTCTAGATACATTCCAAGGTATTTGGCCTCTTCTGCTTGTGGGATCGGTATACCATTTAGTGTTACACACTGGCACGATTATCTTCGGGTAGTAAATGTGACTTGAACAGATTTGGCTTCATTCGCCTTAATGCGCCAGTCTTTTAGCCAATTTGTTATTTTGTCTAAGCTGGCCTGCAGTTTGTAAGATGCCCGATTTGGTGTATCGTCAGAAGCCATAATAGCTGTATCGTCTGCAAATGTCCCCATAACGACATCATCTGATATTGGTAAATCTGCTGTGTACAGAAGGTACAGAGTAGGTCCCATTATACTTCCTTGCGGCACTCCTGCTAGGATTTCTTTTAGCTCTGTTGTTGCTTCTCCTTGGCTGACAAAGAAGTGTCTACCAATCAGATACGATCTAATAAAGTTGTAGAATCTTATTGGCAATGTCATTTTTATTTTATATAACAGGCCGTCATGCCAAACTCGATCAAACGCCTGGGATATGTCAAGGAATGAGGCTGTGCAGTAACCTTTCTGTTCAAATGTTTTGGCGATTCCCTCAACTAGCCTGTGAATTTGCTCGATTGTACTGTGGTGTCTTCTAAAGCCGAACTGATGATCAGGTATCAATTTGGACTTTTTGATTATAGGATTAAGCCTCTTCAGGAACAAGATCTCCATGACTTTGGAGAGAATTGGAAGTAAACTAATTGGTCTATATGACTTAGCTTCTTGCGGACTTTTACCTGGCTTAGGAATCATGATAATTTTTGCCACTTTCCATTGTGGTGGCACAAATTCTCTCCTTATAATGGCATTATACAACTGTGTTAGGACTCTAATACCATCATCAGACAATTCTCTTAAAACAGTCATTGTTATGAGGTCATAGCCTGGTGCTTTCCCTACGTCTAGTTTTCGGATTGCTGATTTTATTTCGGCTTTGTTGAATTTTTCAATTGGTGGCTCTAGTTGGTGTATTGTATCTAGAAATTCGCAGACCATTTCAATTTTTGTGGAACCGACATCTGGATTGGGCTTGAAAACTTCTTGTATATAAATACTTGAGCTTTCTCTGCATCGTTAGTGGCCCAAGAGTTATTTGCCTTGCGAAGGGGTGGCTGGTGACTTATAGGACTTTTGAGATATTTGGTTGCTTTCCACAGTGAGTAATCAGTCGAGGGTTTACTATCCAGCTCTTGTAAATACGTCGTAAGTCTTTGGTTACGGTCATCACCTAGCAGTTGTTTAAGTTGTGCCGTCAATTTGTTATTTTTGTTTTATCACCTGGATATCTTGTAGTCTGCCATTTTTTTCTAGCCTTACGCTTCTCAGCCAACAGTTCCCTGATAGTTAGAGAACAATGAAGACCGTCGTTAGTGGTGGGAGGAGGTTGAGGTGTAGCTTCCCATGCAGCCTGTTGGATACTATTGGTAATGTATTCCACTGCCTGTGTGATGTCCTCGTCCGACTCTAAAGGTATCGTTGTGTTAATGGAGTTTGTAATTAATTCCCTGAAGTAATTCCAATTTGTTCTATGGGTATGAAGTCTGCACAGTTTTTCCCTTCTAAGAATTGTACAACTTAATTTTATCTCAACAGGTGAGTGACCAGAAGAGAGATCTGTACTGGAATTGCAGCTAAAATATACGCTGTTGATACCTTTAGTGACACAGAAGTCTATTAAATCTGGTTTCTTCTTTGTGTCAGTAGGCCAGTATGTTGGCTCACCAGTAGAAACGACTCCAAGATGCAAGTTTTTAATAGTCAATAATAATTGCCGTCCCTTAGGTGAGATTATCCGAGAATCCACCACCTGCGACGAATCTTGGCCCCAATGTTGCAAAGTACTCCTCATAGTCCTCTTGTTTTATATTATGTTTAGGGGGACTGTAAACGGCTGATAAGGTCACAGGCCCAGACCAGTCTTCTATCACTATGTTAGTAGCCTGCAGTTTTTCTGTACAATAGTGGTTAACCAAGTAGTGTCTAATATTATTCTTAATTAAAATTGCACTTCCTCCGTGAGCTTTACCATCAGGATGCGTTGTGTGATAAAATTTGTGTCCTAGTATACTGAAATGATTCTTCCTAGTAAAGTGCGTCTCTGATATTAACATTATGTCAATGTTATTTAAATACATATATTGTTTAACCTCAAGGGTATGTTTTGACAGTCCATTTGCATTCCAAAGAGATATTTTTATGGAGTCCAGTTTGGAGTTAATTTGGACGTGAGATTTAGAATAAAATTTGTCATAGCTGTTAACTGTTGCATCATTTGTTTCATTAATGTCATTAATTCTCTTATGTCATTGTTATTACTTATGTCATTACTATTACTAATTTGATTCATAGGTTCTTTAGGTTGCTGTTTATCAGTTGCATTTTTTGTAATTTCTGCATATTTAAAGCCTGTTGTTGTCATGTTAGATAATTGTTTTGTCTTATCGATTTGTAGAGGTCTCTTAATTCTTTCTGGTGGCTGTGCGAATTTAATATTTTGTAGCTCTCTGTAGACTTTGCAACCCTTATAATTTGCTGGATGGTTACCTTCACACAGTATACACTTTTCTGCTTTTACGGGGGCAGTCAGCTGACAAGTGATCTGCACATTTTATGCATTTTGGGTTTCTCCTACAGTAAGCTTTTGTATGTCCATATTGAAGACACCTTCCACATTGGGGAATTTCCCTCTTAAGTCTAGGAGGTTCAAATACTACTTTGCAGTGCAGTAGATGTTTTATGTCATAAATGGACTTATTATTTTCTTTCTGCTTTATTTCCACTATAAACATTGGTAGTGGTTTTTTAGTCGCATGTTGTTTTATTTTCCAAATATTGGTGCTTTCATGATCAAGTTCTGCTAATGCTTCTTTTATTTCGTTAATGTTTGTGGAGGGATGCATATTTTTTAAGACCACTTTGAAGCTCCTATCTTGTTTTGGTTTATATGTGTAAAATTCAGTTTCTTTTTTCTCCAGCTCTTTAACGATTTTGGTGTACATTTCTGACGTTTTGGGTTGAATCTTTACCTGTTCCTTATGAAGTATCTTCATCTCATATTTATTGAGAGCATGAGCTTCTAATAGGTCTATTAGTGGTTGGATATTGCTCACTCTGTCAACGAAAATTGGAGGTGGCTTACTTGTTTTTACAATTTTAGTGTCATTTTCCGTATTAAGATGTTGTACTGCTTCATCTTCCAAGAGAGCAAAGCTGTTTGATGTAGGTATATGTGAGGGTTGAGATAGCCAGTAAGAATCAAGTTTGCTTTGTTTCTGGGATCTTAGTGGTTCAGGGCTAGACCGTAATCATTTTTTATTTGTAACTTGAGCCCAGTCTGTTACCATTTCTGTGGTTTGTTGGGGTTCTGCCCGAATGTCACTGGTCGATGACGATCTTGGCCTGTGGAACATGCTTGTGTGGCATAATTGTTGTGTCAGCGTTTTTTTTGTCTCAATCTGATTAAATTGTCGTTGATTTTCAGATTTTGATTTTTCCGTTGTCTCTGTCAAGTCTATACGTTCTTTTGCCTTACTATTTGTAGTCGCCTTCCCAATATATCCATCTTCTATAGAGAGCGAAATTTTTATTATTTAACCATATTTTAATGCAAAAGTTACCAATAATTAAATGAAAGTTTTATTTTATGTTTCCTGCTAAATATATCCAATACTTCATCAACGTTCATCGATGATGCAATGTCTTGATGAATATGCATTAAAGCCAGTCCGTTTAAACGATCTTCTATCATCCTGCTGTGAAGATGTGTTTTGAGTCGTCGCAGAGTGGAGAAAGATTGCTCCGCAGTGCTAGTTGTTACGGGAAACGTACACAACAATTGGCACAGTGTTCTTCTTTTTGGCAACCCCGTTGCTCTTTTATAGGTCTCTGCTGGAGACTTTGGCAAATTTTCTCTCATCTGTTGCCAAATTTCTAGTTCACCCTTCCAATATAAGAAACAAGGAAGGTCATTTTATATAATAAAGCACCTTGAATAACATGCTCTATATCTTCGTTACTAAATTGATGCGACAGTAACTTTTATAACTGTCTGATTCTCTGCAGTTGAGTTTTGGTAAATCTAGAGGACATTCCGTTCAATAAATAATCCAGAAAAGGAATGTACAACAACAATCGGTAATACTCTTTAGCAGACTGAACCTGAATGTTAGATCTGTTGGATTGTCGGTTGGTTACTTTGCATACAGTGATTTCTGTTCCAATTTCATTTGCCAGATCTTCAACTTTATCAAAAAGCTTTTCAAATGCATCCGTGCAAGTATCAAGTTGCTTTTGGATGCTGGCTGTAGTCATATCAACAAGCTTCATAGCCGAAAGTATGTCAACTTCGATGGCTTGTAAGGACCGAGATAAAGAGAGAGTGATTCCTAAAATATCAGCGAGGATGACCAAGCTTACAAGGAATTCCGGTGAGATTACAGCTTGCAGCAATGAAAATGCATTTGTAGCATGTTTATCCCCTTTATCGGTCATTTTTTGCAAAATTGCAGAACGACACGGCAAAACGTCCAAAAATGTTAGAACTGCTTCATGTCTTTCTACCCATCTCGACTCACATTTTCTTTAGTATGTTTTCTTGGAGAAAATTATTAGGGATTTATTTGTCGGAGGATTAATTCGTCCAGCTGACTCACGGAAAAAGGTTGCAACGGTCGAAATAACAAACTGTAAATATAAAATAAAACTAAATAAGTTACAGTTAACACAAATAAATTATTATAACACATGCATTAACTTACATACACGGAAAGGAAATTATAATAAAATTTATAGAGGACCCTGATAAAAATTACCATAGTGCGAAATAGTAGCCAAATAAAATTTATAGCATAAGCTTAATAATATAATATAGCTTTAAATCCTAATAATTATTTAATAATAAAATTTATTTTGCTCTGTAATAATAAAATTTTTGTAAATTTAATTGAATTAAATAATTAATCTTTATTAAGCGGTGTATTCTTTACATTTAATATTTTCTTTATGTACATCTTTCTGCATTGATAAGAATGGGACAAAAAATAAGAAATAATTTTAAAAACACAAATTTATATATTTTTTGTAAATATTTATTTATATATATATATATATATATATATATATATAGATATAAAAATTAATTACAGATGTAATTTGTTTTAACTTAAAAATAAAAATTAATTACAAAATATGAAAAACTTTACTACATTTATGACTCCTCAATAATATTATCTAACCTCACTGTTCTGATACTATATCCCTTGGAACAGAAATAAATATTTATTAATAGTTATTTGAAAACGGTCTCATCATTTAACAGACATTTAAATATGCATACCTATATAAACTAATTATTGAATAATTCATCGAAAGTGAAAAATTCCATAGAAATACACAGTAGTTACAAAGAACGACACAATATGAGTTAATTCGTGTTGTCAACGGTAGAAAAAAGCCGAAGACGCCCAACAAATACGTCATCTCTTTTGAGCGCATGTATCGGACTGATACACGAACTTACCGGCGTTAAAGTTTAAATAGCCCCAGTAAAAATTAGTGGGCAATAGGATAAAATTTTATATGAGAAATTTACAACACTTTAATTATCAACTGTAATTATCAATTTATAACTGTAATTATCAATTTTTTGCTTAAATCCGATTAAAAATTCTTATGTTTGAAAATAAGCAAAATTTTATCGTGATGTATGGTAAATTTTATTATGGTCAACGTCAAATTTTCCTTTTCTAAACGATAAAAATTATATGGACAATTAATGTTTTTCATTTTTCATCTCTAAGAATTTTTATGGAAGCTGTTCGTACCACATTTATAATAGAAACCAAAGTAATTTTTATCATGTTTTTTTCCCTGTAGTGTAGAAAGGTAAGTAAATAAATGAACAGTAATTCAGGAATACGGATATTGAAATGAAGCTCAAATTTGTCTCTGAATGCCGGCCTAAATGTTTAATCAATTCGGAGTTATGAGTACGATACGTACCTATATCATGTTCCTGGAAAAAACTAGCGAAAGCTGATATAGTGTGTAAGCAGTGTTCAGTAAGCACAGTTTTAATTTGTATGGGAGGCCCTTATGCCACACATGGTCGAAGGCCCTTATGACACACATGGTGCACATCCAGGAACACAGCAGAACAGTATTCCTTTCTTTCCAATGTTTGGCAGATGGTGTAAGCCACTTGTTAAATTTGCTCTATAGTGCTTTGGTGCATGCGAATTTAAGACTGATAATTTGGTACCACCTTTTGTTCTGGTGGAGATGCAAGATTAGTTTCTTGAATAACTTGGAGAAGACTTACTTGTCTATAAGAGGTCACTTAGAAAGGCCTTTGTAGAAGACTTTCAAGGTTTTACAATCATATTTACAATAGACATTTTCCATAGTAGCGGAAAATATCACAGTCTTAATACTGCATTGAATAAGATTGTTAGGAAAACTATCCGTTTCCTCGGTAGGTGTTTGAGTATCTTTGCCGTTATCTGGTCATCATAGTGTGAGTATATATTTTCTGACTTCTGGTGGTGTTATCAACTTCAATGGCAGTGATATTTGTTTGTTACTGTTCAGAATACCATCCATCTCTTTTTCAGGGTATCTAGAGTCTGACTCATTGGGTTTAAACAATTTCTTTAGAAAGTGAACAAATAATTCTGCTTTATCTGATGGTTTTCTTGATCAATAGCCGTTTGCCTGTCTTAGTGGAGGAATGTGTCCTATTGGTCTTTTTAGAATTTTAGTCTTCTTCCAGAGAGAGTAATCTTCAACTTTGTGTGGAGATAGAGTCTTTAACTTGTCTTCCTTTCTTTGTGTTGTTGTCATCTTCTCTTAGCATCCTCTTTAAATCCATCTGCACTTTATTGAGTGCTTTCTTGTCCCGTCCATTTCTACTTATATGCCACTGACATCTTAGCCTCTTCTTTGAAGCTATCATCTCTTGAATTTTCATGGTAGTATCTTGAATCTTTTGTCTGCAATTAAAGTGTGGAGTGGATAACCATGTTGTTTTTTGGATTAAGTTAGTGGCGTAGTAAGTAGTATTCTCTACATTTTTTTCTGTTTTGAGAGGCATTGATAAGTTTGTGTTTTTGTCAATATAGATCTGGAAACATTTCCAATCAGTTTTGCTGTTGTACAGAGTTTCAAGCAATTCCCTACAGCTGACGGTATTTAATATATAAGTTGCGGGTGTGTGGTCGAAGTGCCATAAAAACATGATATTCTTTAGTTAAGAAGAAGTTTATAAGGTCAGGAGTAAGTTGGTTCCCCTGTTGAAAGTATGGCGAAGAAGACTATCTACCTCTTTTTTTAGCTCTCAATCTCTTGTCGTTGTAAGCCTAGAACCCAAATAGGTATTTTTATCATTTCAATCACCTCCACTGATGAATCTACTTCCAAGTGTGTTGAAGAAGTCAGTAAACATTTGTTTATCAATTCTTTGTGGATGCGAACAGTACACGGCAGCAATGCAAATGTTCCTTGCTAGTCATTTATTGCTATTACCACAGGTTGCAGGAATGGATGTATAAGATTAAAGAGGAAGTGTCGTTTTATACTTTCTTTAGTTATTATTGCAGATCCTTCGTGCAATATTCTGTTGGGGTGATTAGAATAGTATACATTGTGTCCAATAATTTTAATCACTCTTTCATCAGTTAGATGCGTCTCCAAATTTAAAAGAATTTAACTTTATTTATTTACTCCAATATGTCTATTTGATGGTGGACTTATTGCAACGAGACCCATGGTGAACTTATTGCTATGAGAGCAATATCTTACAGCTAACTAGAATATTAGTCTAGCCCCTCTTGACGAGCGGCTAGGAATTGCATTCGCATCCCTACAGTGCACCACTCCATCATCAGTATGGCTTGTGATCAACCCAACACATTACGATGACAAAAAATTTAATTGTGTTTGAGGTACAGTTCCACTTCCAGCTTATTAGGAGTTAAGCCATTTTTTATCCACATAGCAATGCTAACATTGTTTTATTGTTTACTATCCGAGTCATTTTGCATGCTCATATCTCTTCGTAGATTGGCAGCCCTTGTAGTTAGCTGGATGGTTACCAAAGCAAAGTGTGCAGGTAGCCAGTTTATTTCTATCCTTCTTAGGACAATCTGTAGTTTTGTGTCCTTTTGCGCATTTAACACACCGAAAGAGACACATACAGTTGTTTTTTGTGTGTCCATATTTCGTTAACATCTGGCGCACTGAGGGATATTATTGGATTTTTTGCATCTTGAATCTTACCTCTTGTATGGTAAATTAATTCTACATTATTTATATGTAGGTTATTTGGACTACGTTCTACATATACAAAGAACATATTTAACTGTATCTTATTGTTTCTAGATATTGCACATATGATTTCTCTTCTATTATTTTTTATTATTACTTCCAGTAGCAAGAGCCTGGTCACTAGCTCCTGCGTAGACTTTGGTAACAGGTTTTATACCTGCAAACGCGGGGGTTAGCCAGATCGCATGACATTATCATTCATATTTCCATAAAAAAGAGAGAGAAATAGTCACTCTTTTATAGAGGATATAATCCCTCAAGCCTTGTGATTACGTTAAAAGTTAGGTTAATTTGAATGACCACTGACTGATACTCAGCATTGCTGCTCATTTAACACCACTCGGGGGCATGTGTATGGTGAGCCTAAGAAAAGATGGCAAATCCGATGTGAGCAACCTTACCTCCCTTTCAGCATATAATCTAATGTAATCGGTACATACTTCTATAGTTATGGATTGTTTCCTTAAAATTTCAGATTTTTATAAACTTCAAAATCAGTCCGTAATTACCTAAAGCCAAATTTATGTAATTATGAAATGTGAGCCCTAGCTTCAATGAATAGATAGGGATTTTTTTATTTTTAACAGTAGCACTCTATTTAGCCACTTCAAATTAGCATCTGAGCAGGCCTAAGTTCTTATCTGGCACTGCAACACTCAACTTGATTTGATTGAATTTTATTTTTATTATTGATTTCTTTTTACTTCTATATAGACTTTTAAAGTTCATGAGGCAAATCTTTACTTGGAACACATTTAGAATAATTTTGAACTCTCTTTGAAGATGGTAATTGCAAAACCCGACATTTCAAATGTTGCAAGATTTGCAATGCTCTTGAAAAATTTTTAATTTTAAACGAAAACATTTGTACCACTTAAGTGCAAGATTTTACATAAAATTGTGAGTGGCCACCATTGCTTTCTGCACTCATATAAATAGAATGTTTATTGGGTATATCAACAACAACACCTTTTGTTGTATGGTGCATAGAAAAAATTAGTAAAACTACTTTTAGTTTTTTTTTTGGAACTTATGGTAGTTTTTTTGGAACTTATGTACAACCTTTCATAAATCCATGTAATAAAGTTTTTAGTTGTCGAGATTTAAATGCCTCCAATTCTAGGAATTCCTGGTAGAGCCATCGAAGACAATACAATATATAATGAGGTCACATCCTTGAGAATAAAAAAATGTGCAGTTTGTGGGCTAACATTTATAAAATTTTATGACCTCACGTCGCTGAGACCTTTACGACCTGTTATCTTCCTTTGAGCGTAAGGCCAATAGCTGATTTATGCGACAGAATTGCAAAACAACTGAAAGCGACGGTGAAAATATATAAAAATGTACTATAAAAACTTACAAAGGTTCCAAGTTTTGTGTTACCTCTTTCTGTGAGACACCCACTTCACTATTTAAAGGTTAATAGTGGAGATAACGAATACATATTAATAATAAAGTGTCACAACTTTCATCGCATAGGAAGAACATACTTTGCAAGTCTTGTCCCAAATATTTTTTGAGTTTCACCTGAGAAGAGAAATTTCACGATGTTATCTTAATTTATTAATTTACAATGTGTCACTCAAAATTTCACTGTTTTAAATAAAACCCATTATGTCCTTTCAAATTAAGTAACATTTGAAAGAATTTTCAATGTTTATTAGTTATAATTTAATTATGTAGATGTTGTAAAAGTGTCTGTCACCTATTTTTGTGCATTTTCCTTAATAACTGGTATGCTAGATAATAAAAATACAATTTTTGGAAATGCTGCTGGCAATAGTGGCTACATATTATTTTAATCCTATAAGCAATTTATATTTAAACAGGTGGAACAGATGAAGACTGGCACTTGTCATAACTTTGCTTTTGTAAAATGCAAATGTTTTGTAGTTTTTTTTTACGTAAAATCAATAACTTTAAATTTGGTTGTGTTTTCATTGTGACAGTTGTACATTATATTAATTGGACATTAGCATAAGCAAAAATTATTTGGATCAATATGGTGGTAAAAATTTGCCTTCTGATTTACATCTTTTGAATTTTGAAAATACATGGAAAAACTATAGAAACAATAGGTAAAAATTATTTTTGAATATCTTTTGGTTAATTGAAAGTCAATTCTGATTAATCGATTATTATCTAAAGTTTCGTATCTATATATTTATTATACTTAAAAAAAATGTTTGATTAGCAACTCACTATAATTATTTTTTACTCTGTTAACAATTATTGATATATAAAACTAAATAAAAATTTTAATCAAATACTTGTTTAGAAGACACAATATTACTTAATCTTAAATCTTTTCTATTTTCTCCAAGCATACAGGTTTTGTGTTACAATATAACTAGAATACATCTAATTAGAAATTTTTTTACATTTATTTTGTCTACTTAATGCATTGGAATAACAAATGAAATTTAAAGAGGTGTACTGGGTATGTCACAACAAAATATTTGTTCGTTGATTAATAAACAGACTAGCCTTTGATTTACATAATTTTTATCCAAATTATAATTGTGACATCCAAAAAGAAATATAATTTAATTTATTTTGAATGATTAGTTTTATTAGATGCAAAAGTCAAAGTTAATTAAGCCAATATTATTAATCAATATTGCTTTAATTAAGTTTGACTTTTGCAACTCTTGGGCATTGAGAATAAATTTAAGGAAAAATTGTCTTTATTTATTACCTGATGAACTAATTAATTTATTGGGTTTAAAATAACCTTCTATAAAATGAAGCGAGTGGTTATTGCACATCAATTAGCTTAGAGCTTTACATATTTTTGAACTGTATCCAAATAAAATGATATCCAAATAATGTTCGCTATTTTAAATTCTCAAATTGTATCATTGCACACACACATATATATATATATATATATATATATATATATATATATTTATGTGTGTGTGTGTGTGTGTGTAATAATTATACACACACACACACACACATATATATATATATAAATATATATATATATATATATATATATATATATATATATATATATCTATTAAAATAACAGATTCATCAAACACTATTTATCCCTAAACGCTATTATGATGCTATACCCCCTTTAAGATTATAGTTGGGTGTAAAAACATGGTCGATTTAGACACGTCCAAAAACAATTGAGCTTCTTTCTCATTTCTTTTTGTAGTACATAAAACAGTCTTCGTGTAATACAAACACAATATTTATTAAGAATATATAAAATTTCTCCTACTCAACTAAAATAATCACAAAACAGACACATTTTTGTAAGAAATACATAAAAGTGCATGATTCAACAAAAATGATAACAATTAGGATAACCCTTAAGGATTAAAGAATATGTCATCTGTATGTCTTTAATACGAAAAATTTCGTTGCAGTTAAAATGTCGACAGCTGCCAACACATTGACACGAAATAAGGAAAATGTGATTCTTTTCACATATCCTCTTTATTTGAAATATTGTGGTAAACACTTTCCACATAACTTGCGTTAAATGTATAGAGTGCTATGGCGACTATTTTGAAAAACAATTAATAAATTATAAATTTACTACATGGTTCCACTTTCGACATTTTAAAAACTTTCAGTATTATCTCTCATGTGACTTAGAAACTTACCTGAAATATCAAATATAAAGAATAATCTAATAAATTACACTTTTTAAATTAATTTGTGTCTAAGTTGGTTTATGCAGTAGTGTTCAAATATAGGATACTCATTGTTATTCAAATATAAGAACACTTTAATTATGTTGTTACAGTTATGGCCACAGAAGTGTATGTCCGTTAACTTTAAATGCCTGGGAGACAACAGCAGACTATTTACTAGTTTTGTTCCCATAAATAATTTCATTAGTGAGCACAATGTCAATATTCAATAAGGCTGCAATAGTGGAGAGATAATCAAAAACATGATCCAGAGCTGCATATTCATACATTTCTTAGAGTGTTAAAATGGCCTATTCTCACCGTAGGTGTTGGAAATGTTTATGTCTGGAACAATCCAGTTTCTGTGATAAGAGGATTATTGAGGTACTTGTTGAGAAATTTATATTTGGTCATGCATTCGCTTCTGCTGTTCCATTTCAAAGGTTGACATTCAATAATGCATGTGTTGATCACTTTGACTTTTATATTTCTTATAAAACATAGTAATACGGAATTTCTTCTTATCACCATTGTTCATAGTCATGTTGAAATGCTTCATTGCTATCAGAATTACTGCTTTAGTCTTCTTTAACATATAGGAAGACAGCGTTACGTTTTCATGGAATCCAAAGACAATAGGGTATACTTCCTTCAATTTGTTCAGGATATAAAGTAAAGTAAGAAAAGTAAAATTTCATAAAACTCACTTTACTAAAAAAAATGAAAAAAGTACCAAGTAAAGTGAAATTCCATGAAAGCAAGTATTTGGCAAGAAATAACATTGTAAAATAATTATCCATCGCGCTATCTCTACAGCTGTATCAGTAAGCAGCTATAAATGCTTTCACTACTCTTTCCTCTTGGTATTTCTCTCATTACTTGTTTTTCCTGTGTAAATGATGGTATGAAAGAGATAGATATTGTTAGAATAAAAAAACTACTAAAACTAGATGCCATATTTGACTGGTTTGGAAAGAAAATTCTATATAAACTTTTGCGATCGCAAAAAGAGTAAAATTGTTAATCTATATAAACAACAATGCCTTGCAGTGAGTTATGCATAGACTGACAAAAACGTTTTACTTCTGTGCCTAATTAGATTTTATTTACTCTTAGTTTTATCTACTCTAAATATCTTCAATGAGGATCACTTTGCTGATTCATCACATTATCTGATAATCAGTGTACATGAAGAATAAAGTAAAGAATATTTGTACACCAAAAATATATTTAATACAAAATATCATAACATATAAGATGTGGAAAAACAAGTATTGACATTCCATGATTTGACAATAACATTTGACATTTGACGGTAAATGTAAGAAATATTTTTATTTTAGTTTTTATAAACTACATGTGTTAAAGAAATCAAATTGATATTCAAAAATCTAAATTTTAAAATTAATTTTGTAACATTTATGTTTTCTTTATATTACAATAAACAATGGGGAGGATCTGACATTTGCCCTTCATACTAGTCAGTTTTATAGAAACTCTCTCTTCTTTCGATTTCGAATTAATGATTGAAGAATTATTACTAAAGGGTTTTTTAAAAACTTTCCATGAGGTAGGATTCACTGACCGGTAATTATTAGCTGTGATATTAAAAATTTAGTAATTTTTTTAAAAATATATTCTTTATTTCTAAAAAGTGAAGAGTCAATGTCAATGAAAGAAGTTATAAGCATTTTTTATTTGAAATTATTGATCCCTATAAAGGATTCTCGTCATAAAAATCTTCCAAAATCATTTTAATTTCAAAAGTTCGCAAAGAAGGTATATATTAGAATTGTCTGAGTATGTAGGATTCAGGACTTAAACATTCTTGTTTGGCAGAATCAAAATATTTGCTTGAATTTTCACGTCACTCGTAGAGTAGTTTGCAGATGACGTATGTGATCTCTTCGTATTTGATGCCAAAAGGTTTAATCAAAAAAGCAGAAAAGCGAGTCCTCTACTTGAACGGTTTTCTGTATTTTAGAATGGTGTACCTCTTTATGTTTACTTTCAGGTTTGAGTTCACATTTGTTCCCTGCAAATGTCAAGTCGTTCATGAAGTATGCTGAATAGTTCTTAAAATTTTTCCGTGTACCAACTATGTTTAGTTGTAGGATATTTAAAGTCCTCGTAGCAAACTCTTTACTATTAACCTAGACTTAAGTACATGGTGTGATAGTTATCTTCAATGTGCTAACATGATTCTATAACCCCATTACACCATCCATAATCCTATTTCACAATCCCTGGAAAATTTATCAAAACTTTTATAGCTTTTACAGTCACCCAAATTTTACAAGCCTCTCTATACCCCTTTATATCTACAGTAGCAGTTTGGCGACGTAAGTCCCTAATATATCTGTATATAATTAATGCATAACATTTTCAAAAGAAGAAGAAGATCTATATTAGTATTTAAAAATTACAAAATAATGTGAATTTAACATACAGTAACAGCTCGCTATTCTTTAAAGTAACTGCAGATTATGAAACTCCTTCCGTTAGTTTTAAATTCTCTATAAGGTGATGTCAATTGTTTCAGCCCTCTATTCATCTTTAAACTTCTTTCCATCATATAAACAATGTTTTCTGCCCATATTTTTTCTAATTATCTTTAATTGTTGACAACTGTAATTATTTAGGACCTTCCATTAAATTGGCAAGATTTTTTTTTTTCAACATTTTTTTCAAAGCAGTGCTTTGAACAAATACACACACGCACTCAGGCTATATTTTACAAAGCAGTGCTTTGAACAAACACACATACATATTCCATAAACACACATACACATATCCACATGCAAGGGTGCATATATGTGTGTTTATGTAGTACCATTATAATATAAAACTACAATGTGTAAAATCAAAAACAGTGAATACTTAAAAGTACAAACAGTAAATCTATGGACAATGAGGAGTTACTATAATCTAATTAGTTTATATAAATCATAATTAAGAAGTTTCATTATCTAGGTATGAAATTTTAATCTGTCAATGCATGGGGTAAACAAATGTTTAGATCGTTTTATAAAATTTCAATATGAACAGTTGATTTTATTACTGATCTTAGCCAAGAACTTATGAAAAAATATGATAGTTTTTTACTGTTTGTGTTTTCAATATTAAAATTTACAAAAATATATGTCCATCATAAATATTTTGCACAATAAAGAGGTGTTATTCTCAAAGCTCATTAATTATTGTAACTAAACAAATTATTTTGATTCAATACTCTATATTGAAAGACTTAATATGTTTATTTGTAACAATGCTACATTTTAAATAAATGAATGAAGAACTATTATTTATTAAAATTTAATTAATAAAGAAAATTCTCTTCTCAAACTCTAAAAATTATTCTTAATATATTTCATGTTATTCTTAATATTTTCCCTGTTACAGACAAATATTAATAGCTTTATTTTTTTTATTGTCATGCATAATTTCAATATACATTCAGTAATTTAACCAGGGTAAACAAACAGTTGTTCTACATCAAATTTATAGGAATATATGTAATATATGTAATGGACTTTGTCAGAGAACATGCCAAAATAGAAAACAGATATGTGGAGCAAGGTGTGAACCAGGATGTGTTTGTAAGGATAATTATGCAAGAGATTTTCTAACTAGTAAATGTATCGAAGATAGGTTATGCTGACAAATGTATAGTAAAACATAAACTAACCTATATGTTTATAAGAACATATTAATCGTAATGCCTTTTATTCCCATTTACATAGGCTTTTAAATATAAAATTAAATATTATGGTTTCTTTATTAATAGCTCTAACAATCAATACTTTCTCTTCATAGAATGTATCTTTAGTTTGGTGAAAAAATGAGGAAGAAATAAATTTTGTATGAAATTCTGTGTTTTATTTTCATATTTAATTTTATATGATCGTTACATTAAATAAAATAATTGGTGTAAATGAAATGTCCTACCGCTATTTTTACAATCGCCAGAAGGCAAGTAGCATAAGAAGTAGACATAAATATCAATTTTTAATTTAAGTTTAAAATAATATTTATCATAATGTAATAGCTAGATTTGAAATGCTAAGTTTTCTGAAAATGTTATGTTTTATATAGCACTAAGAATATTTCAAATTCATGCAAAACAAAACCATAAGGGGCCTCTTAAGGTGGCTCCCCATGGCCCGTGATTTCACAGCCGTGCCATATAATGATGTTGGCACACAGGAGATGGGTAATGCGGTAATAGGGATTTCACATACAATGTGTTTGTGATAGGACCACCCCCCCTTCCATCGTCTTACCTACCTGCTGTGTGCTGTTCTCTATGCAGCACGGCCAGTGAAATCACATGCCATGGGAAGCTACCATTACACGTATGCAGCATACTTACACACAAGCCTACAACCAATAGAAATTATACACATCATTTATATTATTAAGTAACAGCAATTATCAAATATAAGAGCAATCATTAAGCAATTTTGTTTATTTAGGAGTATACGTTTTTTCCTTCGAAATGTAAATCAATTCAGCCAATTTATAGTTTGATCATTCAAGTATACACAAATTATTGTTTAGGCCGATATTAATTAAAATATTATTGGATCCCTTCTCTGAAATACGAAAGACATTAAACTAAAAAAAAGAATAATTTTTTAAATTTTAACAGTATGAAAATATAATTAACAAAAATTATGTCGTTTTTCTACATAACCTTCAGCTTTGAAAACATATTTTTCACACTAGATCGGAAAATTTTTATTGCATAACTGTAAAAAGAAAAGGGGCTGACAGCCACTGGGTGCATCGGTGAAATGCCACCATTGTAAAGCCCCTTTCAGTGTGGAAATAACATGGCGATACATTTGGACTGTGTGGTGGTGTTCAAGTGACAGTTCCATTAACATTTTATTCAATTTCTTACTTATTTCAATTGCCGGATGGGATCGAACATAATCGTAAAATGACAGGCCTGATAAATGGACGTCGTCTTTTGTTGCAATAAACAGCCTTCATTTGACGCAAGAGAGTTTAGTAATAAGTAGCATTTAATGTTCTCTGACGGTGAAGGAATTCCAGGAAAAGAATGCCTTTTGAGTCCCAGAACATTATTAGAAGAACTTTCTCGTGCTGAGAAACGAGTTTTAACTTTCACTGGGGCGGTATTTTCATTTTGACACCATTGTTTAATCATCGTTATTCGTCTCTTCACTCTTAGGAGTATAATGATTAATCTAAGTCCCATTATAAGTCACTATATAACTGGAAAATGGGCCCCTTTCAGTCCGATAACAAGCAAAAAGCCACTGGCAGAAGTCATGGTTAACGTTTTTTGCTCCTCAGAAAGAATGTGTGGTAGCCAATGAGCCATAATACTGATAAAATTAAATTCATTGGGAATAATTGAATGGATAGTCCCAATGCTGATGTTAACTCCCAACGTGATTTTAGAAGTGGTGTGATGGTCATCTTTAATAGGATCAGTTACCGTTGAATATGTACTTTGGTCTCTCACACTTCAGAGAATCTTTTGTGCCAATAAAACACTTGTAACCAAAGTATTTTCACTGAACTGTTCTCACAATTTTCTTAAAATTTCACCTGGACAGACTTCCTCCAATGAAAAGAACTTAAAAATAATATGCAGCAGGTCTATCCCCAACTGGTTAAAAACATTACATTACAAATAATGTGCTTTTACAAGATAATAATGTTCAAAAATAAAAAAAAACTATTATTAATATAATTCCAAATAATAATGTCATTTTGTCCAAATGATATAGTCTTTTACATATGTCAACAGTAACTGATTATTGTAATATAAAAAGTTCAAGATTTATTGTGATATTAATATATTGGATCATAAATATTTTCACTTTTTGTTCCAATGAATTAGTTTAACAGTGATGGTAGTCTCAATTTTAACACATAAGTAGTAGAATTATTTGAAAAAACATTTTTTTATCTTCCAAATGCTTCAAAAATTTGTAAGTATTATAAAAGATAATAAATTTTAAAAAGGTTACATCGAACTCTCGGACAAGAGTGTACACTCGTTCAAAGTAGACCAGAAACAATATCAGTCTGCATATACTTTTGTTACATATCAAAGTTTTCTGGGGGACATTATGTATGTATTAAAAACTGTGAACTTATAAAATATTTTTTTAATTTAAAAAGTCCTGTAACTTTTTTATACTAGCAAGAACTATCAGTCTTGTAAAATTATTAGAAATTTTAAAAGAAAAATAAAGATTGATAATGCCTTTCAAAGAGATTTTTCAGAGATTTATGTAATTAGTCTTCAGTGTTTTAGGTATGGATTTTTAGAGCCTAAATGGGAACAGTTTTGTTATTTTCTAAAACCAGTGAAAAAGGAAATTGGCTTTATAAGAAAAAGAGTATGGTAAAAATTGTGAAATCAGTTAAATATTTGTGTGCATTTTGTTTTATGTAGAAATTCAAGAAAATAAAAATCCTCCTTACCCATTATGGGCAATCAATGCTAACTCGTTACCGATACTGACCAATTTATACATTCTTAAATGATCCAGGACAGTTCTTCTGAGACGCTACATACTATGGACAGTGGTAGCAGGGGAAAGTCATACGTTGCACATGTTAGTTGGTTTATTTTTTCGTATGGCAGCATGTGCAAAATGCACCACATAGGGCATGTGATTTAAAAAATACAAGATTTTGCCAAAGAAAGTAATAAAAGTTTGATTGAATTAATTCTGTGCTACATCATTCTATATGCTGCATAAAAAAATGATAGAAACAATATTTTAAACACAGTGAACCAGGTATGTTTTTATTATCTTTATAAGCTAAATGAAATTATGTTTTTCAATTTTTACAAAATTTTTAAGTAGTTATTTTTAAGTAGAATTTTTTTAAGAAGTTTATAGAATTTATCCAGTGTAATTAAACTGTTTGGAAACTCTTGAAATATCGTAAATTCTATAAGTCATATTCTTCAGCGTGAAGCAGAAAAAGGAATGTGTCTCATTCATTTTAGTATTTCTATTTCCTCTCAAAACTATACTCCTAACTTATACAAAACTAAAATCTTAAGAATCGAATTAATCATGCAATTAATTCATAATATTAAATTTTAATAATTTGTTACTCATTGTAATTTAAATATTGAATCCATCAATTTGCGTACAGTAAAAATGTTATAAACTAATTGTCAATAATAACAATATTATTACCCCGCTATATGGTAATAATTTATTTTAATGTTACGCTTTTAAATTGTTCAGGTGAAATCATTTTACTAGAGCGAGTACTAAGGCAGCTATATATACACAGTCCTTGGCCAAATTATCAGACACACACATTTTTTAAAATATTGGAATAAATACACGTCTTGTTTGATCTTGCTATGATCTTACTTTATAAATACTAGTTATTACTTAGGACAATTATTATGTTATTTCTTTTCAAACCTACTTTTGATTTATTATATTGTCATATCCATGTTTTTGTATTGGACCACAAATAAATACCGACATGTTTTAGTCATGTTCATTTATGCCACATGCGCGAACGTATTTGACCCGTTGGTGGTTTTCTTCTGATTGTTTTATTACTTAACCAAATTTATGTTTATTTCAATTGAAATTAGCAGTTTTCCCAACTGAATTTTTTTTATTTTGCTTGTATGGGTAAAAATAGGAACCTCTTACTGCATTTAAACATCTGATGTCAAAGCTCCTCTTAATACTAAAATTAATTCAAACTGTAAAATTTCATGATGATGATTTCATGATGATCTGAAGCAAGTGAATGATATATAAACAAAAAAGTCAATATAGGTAAAGAATTGAACCCAAAAAGATAAAAAAATGCAGATAAAACCCAATTTTCATCCATAGGTCAGAAAGGTTTATCAAGAAAATTTACGTAGAAAACAGGTATGCTACCACAAAGTAATAAAATCTAAACTGTAAGAAGCTAATATTATTATCATTTGGAGAAAATTGAAGTATTTCAATCACAAAGCTCACCGAACTGCCAGGAAGCCTAAATTGACTGCTGCAATGAACAAAAAACGTCTGAAATGGATTAAAGATTATAAAGACCAAAACATTTAGTTTGGGAGCTCTGTAATTTAATATTTCATTTATTGTTAAAATTTGCAGGTCAATTTTTGTTATTCTTACAATTTAAACGTTTATTAGATTTGTTTTAGATCTGCTTCAGTGAGGAAAGCAAGTTTGAAATTTTAGGGTTCAATTGTTCACCGTCATCAAGGTGAAATATTTCACCCTGACTTGTGCAAACCATGAAACATCCAACAATGATTATGATTTTGATCCATTATCAGTGGTAAGAGTGCTTGGCACCTCTACAATTGTAAAATGCATCATGAGGCAGGACTAGTACAAAGAGGTTCCACAGTTAAAAAGAATTTCTTTGAGTTTTTCTTGAACTTCCACAGTTAAAAAAATAGTTCCAAAATTAATAATTATTTATTTTTATGCAAGAGAGAGCTTATTGTCCCACGGCGCACTCAATCAAAGTATATTTATGTGACCAAAATATCCCATTGTTGGATTGGCTAGGTAACAGATCTAATATTGAACCCAATTGAAAATGTGTGTGACCTGATCACGAGGGAAGTGGGTAAAGAAGTCGTCACAACCAAAACTTATCTCATTTAAAAAATTATACATGGATGGAATCATCATCCATAAATGCAGGAAACTATACAATTATGCATTAACTGTATGCAGCGAAGAACTGAAGCTGTAATAGCCACAAAAGTGGCTCTATACTTCTAGCATATTGTACGAGTTATAAAAAGTTTAGATAAAAACTACTCACCAAATTTTAGAGAAATATTTTTAAAATATTTTTTGTATTTTAGCAGCTAATGAAAACATAAAAAATTTGGTTCAGTCATTTAATATATTTTTGACATAATTTAACCTATTCAGTTTTCTGAAGATAGCTATTGCACTTTCTTTTTTTGGTGTGCAATTTAGTTCATTACATTGCTTTTTCAGCAATGAAATAAACTAAATTTTCATAAAAATTAAATTATATAAAAATTTGTACGTAACGTAGATTTTTATGGAATATCGAATTAATCATTAATTTTTCCTTTAGCCTTCTGTAATTTCATTTAATAATATTCAAAATATTGTACCATGCAAAGCTGACAAGTTTTATATAGGATACCATCAATATCCCGTATTTAAAATTAGCACTCAATTTAGGGAGTATTAAATTTTACTAGTAAAAAGTAGCCACATAAAAAGGAATTTGAAATTCGGTTATTAACTGAGCAAACAAACTCGTTATATGCATTATCCGAGATTGTCGAAAAATCATTGTAACATTTGAAAAATTCATGAATTTTGAAAACACTTAGTGCAGGTACGTGGCACTGCAACAATTATTTAGACTAGATTAGGATCTCAAAAAGACAGATGTTTTATGAACCTAACGATAAAATTTAAAAAATTAAATTTTATTAACATATTAGAAAAATATTAAATCCTTGCATATTGTGAAAAAATATATCCAGCATGTGTCTTTACAATTTATTTTTCAGTTTCTATCGAAATTGTCTCAAATACCATATGACAAAAATTATTTAAATGAAAACATCCAGTTTGAAGATAACATATGTTTATTTTTAGAATGTATTCTGAAAATGGGAGGTTTATTAGTTGCCTTCCTCCTTATTTTAAGGTACTGTTGCTATTTTGAAAATACTGGAAAACCCCAAATTATATCAGGTGGGCCATTAGCAAAGATCTCTTTGCTAATAGACCACCTAAAGATGTTGTAATACAACGAAACCTAGGTTGTGGTAAAGAACTTAAAGAAAGTAGAAATAATACTACATCACGTAGTTTCATTTAATTGTGGATATCACAACCTGTTAATTATGATGCTCTTCCACCTGCAGATGATGTGACTAAAAATAAACTTGTTTCATCTTTTATGTCTAAAAATTGTTCCTCTATAAATATCTTGCACTTTCTTTTTCTAATTTTAAAATTTAGTTAATGCAAAAGAAGTTAATACAATTTTTTTTCAAAATTTTGTTACTATCAGTCTTTATAAGTCTGTTTTTGTGGGAAAAGATGAGTCATCAAATCTTTCCTTAATGGAACGAGATGTATTGCACTACATCGATCAATCAGATTAGATTAGGACTTCAGTAATATAAATATTTCAGAAACCAAAAATAAATCATTCAAGTCAGCAATAATCAGAAAAATAAAAAATATAGTTTTATTGTCACATTATAAAAATATTACAGCAAAATTATTTTAAATAGAATATGAAAAAAATTATTTAAAAGAAATTTTTGCCCACTTCTGTTTTGTTTCTCAAAACATTTTATAATATTTGCTACAAACCAAATATAAATCTGAACTTTTTCCATATTACGGAAAGCTCACCTTTTAAATCCCATTTTGCTTAATTTATAACAACTTAATCCTTTTAGCTGTGTTTTTTGTACACTTTTATTAAATGTACCAACACAATTATAAGATTTTGCGGGTGGTTTAGATTTGTTTGCAATATATTTGAGGAGCCGACAATTTACGAAAATTGTGTCTGTCAGAAAATATCACTTAAGTATTTATGGAAACCTTAGATGCAGAGAAAAGATGCCTGGAATTATGAGATCTTGCTCTATATGGGTTTTGTACATACTTAAATATATATATATGTATATATATATAAATTTATAAGGATACATAGTATTTCTATTAAACTAGTTACAAATATTAATATTATTTTTCACCATTTTAATATATTACTTATCTTTTGAAGGCTTAAAAATATTGTGAATTTTTGAGAAACTATGAAAGTTAAATTAATCTCTTTAGTTTTCTTCTATACTTTAGATAAATATTTAGCAATGTTTTTTTCATAATTTTGCAGCAGTTTTGGAGATAGGGTGGGGGTGAATACATTTTTTGTGGACATTATCAACAATATCTCTTGAACCATCTTTCAAAAAATTCTGAAGAAAAGACAATTTGGAAGTGTTTCTAATTTGCTCTATTGAATATCTCCACATGGCATGTGCAATAGTATTAACTATTGAGCTATATCTGTGTTGATATGTTTTAATACTGTGTTAAATTTCAAGTTTATATGTCAAATGGTTTCTTTGAAAAATCGTTATGACAGGGAGACTAATAGATGGAAAAGTAAATGATTTTATAACAGTTCCCTTTTTTACGAACCCTAAAAAGGAAGTAAAATAAAGAAGAGACAACACAAAAAGAATAAAAAAATATATAATTCATATAACAGTTAGTAGTCAATGTATCATTATTACAAGCGGTACAAGCCACTTATATCGCAAAGGGAACAGAAAAAAATATTTTCAATTACATTATTGTTTAATCAACTTGGATCCAAATAATTTTAGAGTTGTATTATAAATTACCTCTCACAATATGGCTTTGAATTTTTGAAGGTGGAACATACTTCTCCATCTATAAAATAATAAACAGCCAATTAAAACAATAAGTATTCGTAAAGATATCTCTGCGACAAAAACTACACTACACTTGCTACAATATTTGATCTTGCATGACGCACTTTCCACAAATTATTATTACCTAGCTTACATACATTAATAATTTGTATAACTTTGGATTTAAACAGTGTTCATAAGTAAAGCTTACAAAGCGTTATTTTACCAGCAATTGTATTTAGATACATTCCTTATCATTCAAATAATTAATTTACAATATTTGAACCCTTAAAACCTTCCTCAAAAACAATCTAATTAGATAAGAAAATTATACAAAATCCCTATGGCAGTTATAAAAATTATCCAATATTGACAAGAATATATATAATGAATGTACAGAAAGTCATGGTATAGTATAAAATACATTTTATTTTATACTATACTGTGATAAATGCATTTACACTAGGGCTTAATTAAACTATGTCAAATGAGGCTCTCTGTATTTTCACTTTAAATACTTTATATATACTGTAATGAATATGAGAGAAATACGTTTATTTTTTCAAATAATGAATGGGAAAGGTGAAGAAGCCACAATGTGTTATTATTAATTTGTAAAATTGTCATGAAACCTTTATAAATATGGAATCCATCTAATATTTGTGAATGGCTCATATAAACCGTTCACATATATTAAATAAATTCCATAAGAGAGCAAAATAATTAAACAAACACTAATTTAAATTGTTATAAATATATTATTGACTTATAAAAATATTGAAGACTTATGGAGAGTTACATGTGTAAAACAGTATAATACTTAGAATATTTTCTTTTGTTTTAAAGTCTTTTTAGGTGATCGCAAATAATTTTAAATTTAGAGATATTTTTCAATAAGTATATCAAAAAACAATGTAGTTCTATTCTGAAAACTTGAGATTATTTTTTTTTATTAAAAGAGCTTCTCTACCCAAATGTGTTGTAAAAGGAATCATTCATTTATACAATATTCTTGTCAATATTGGATAATGGCCAATTATCTGTATGTACTTATACCTTACCAGCTTGATATACGAAATAATAAAATAAATAATTATTAGTCCAATTCCAGTCAAATAAATAATTATTAGTTAATACCAGTCAAATAAAATTTCAAAACGGATGAAATCTAAAAATAATCTCTAGCAATAAAAACTCCTTATGATTTTAACCTTCTAAAACAGTTTCTATTTAAACAGATGGAACAGCTCAACAGCTCTCGCTATAACATTTGTTATATGTATAAAGCACAATAATTTGCAATTTCTGCACTATAAAATGATAGTCATTATTGAATAAGGCATCCTTGGAGCACAAGCAAAAATTGTTTCAATCACTATGATGGCAAAAATTTATTTTTTAATGTGTACCTTTTTAATTTTGCCAATACATGGAAGAAGTATAAGACGGGGAGGTTAGAATAATTTTCAAATATTTAATAATTAATTTTAAATTTTATTCTGAAAATTAGTATTAAAATTTGTTTGTTGATTTAAATATTTTCTCATGTAATGAAATATTATTTAATGTGAAATTATACATAACAGATATTAAGAACAAACAAAATTCATAGAGAAATGGTGGGTGCATCAAGGCAAAATAAAAAATAATTAGACCTACAAACTTATCAGAGAAAAAAAATGAAATGTAGTGCAAAATGCAATGCGTTTACAAGTGCAAAATAATATTAGTGTAAATTGATTATTTTCATATAAAATCATCAATAATGATTTTAGTTTTTACTAATTCAATCTATAAACATATCAAGAGAAACTTTGTTTAATTTCTTAGCTTCTTATAAAGCTTCTTACCTATTATTTAAGATAAAATATTGATTTGCTTATAATATATCTTTTTTATTAAGTATTTCTAGATACAAAGATTGGTTTTAATTACAATTAAAGAATTTTGCCAATTAATTATTGTTGTAGTGATATTTTATATTTCAATATGTATTTTTTGAAGAACACTATTTTTAAATTAATAGAGATAAATAATGTTCTTGGATGTAGAATTACAATAATTAATCATCAACTTTTCCTCATGAATTTGTTGACGTTGGTTATTATTATACGATTCGATAGTGTGAGTTAATTTAAATCTAGTGCCATATATTGAAAATAATTTTATTCTAAACAGAATTTTATCATTTTTTCAGACTGTTTTCATTCTAAATTTCCTTCATAATTAATTTTTTTCTTAAATTACTTTATTTCTGTGTTTCCGTGCTGTATAATTTTGGAAAATTTATTACGTTCATTAGTTTTTATATGTTATGTGCACATGTGGATGAAGAGTCTAGTGAAGTTACGGACTAGTGAAGAAACAGTCCTTTAACTGTTTATAATTATTTATCCTGAAATATAATTTTAAAGTTTAAAAATACCGTACTTAATAAATTTGATTAAGGAAGCATTAATATAATATATTACTAAAATGTTTTTCGTTTTGTTACATTTAACTTGTGCAACTATTGGTCTTTTAGAATAAAAGTACTATACAAAAATTTGATTTTTAAATGCATGCATAGCATACACAATTATAAAAAATTGGTTTTAATAAATCCTTAAAAAAACTAATAAATTTTCCTGAAAAAAACTTCTGGGAAAGTTTTAGACAGCTGTAGTTCTACCACACATACATTTTACATAAAATGTGAAAAACATTTTATAAATTGTTTATTAAAAGTTTGTTGGAGGTAATTAAAAATTACTAGCTATGAATATCTTTATTTCAATAAATTTAATCCTAATAAAAACATTGTCTTTTTACTCTAGGTTTTTTATGCAATGTAAATGAACAGCCTTCTGATTGCTATGGACATTGCCAACCAACATGCAGTGTAAGGGATCCATTTTGTCCAAGAAATTGTGAGCCAGGGTGCGTTTGTCAACCAGGTTTCATCAGAAAGTTCGAAAATGGCGAATGTATAGAGGAAGAGACATGCTGTAAGTCATATTGGTACTTTTTGCAAGTTTCTTTTTTTAAAATAACTTTTTCTTGTTACGTACATACAAGCCAAGTGTATAAAAATCTGTATTTCTATGTAATTATTGTTGCTCTCTTTAAAGGTAAAATAAATTTCATGAAATTTTAAATAATTTACATTTCTTTGCAATTTTCATGATCTCACAATTCATGAAAAATTCAATTTGGCATTTGATTATATCAAGGCCTTCAATGGTTGACATTAGCCACTACTTGGTCAGAAATTTCAATTCTGTTGAGAAAACTGTATGTCATAATTTTATATATTTCTTTAAAACAAAAATATTTTTTTGACAATGAGAGATAAGTACCTAAACACAATTCTTATTTTCAATATTTATGGCACCATGAATTTTTTAGCGATATCTATGTTCTTCCAATATCCACACTGTCATTCATTGTAAGGCTCAAAAAATATGTTATTATGATGTAGTGTAATAAAAATGCACCAGAAAGTCATAAAAAACTTTTATGTAAATCTTTTAGCAAGTTTAAATACATCTTTTGTGTGGTTCAAATATTAGAATGATATTCCAAAATTGTGTTCTGAGAAAACTTGGATAGTATTTCTCTTTTTACTTGTTGATTTTTCCAAATGTGGTCAGCTGAAATGACTAATCAAACAGAATATCATGGATGACATTATTATTATTCAAACAGAATCATCCATGATGATGACATTATTATAATTAGTTTACGTGGCTGATTAACCATCCTTATTATTAATCAATGGCTTTCTGATTGTTCCTATACAAGTTATACAACTTCAAGGTTCACAATAAAAACATATGCAAATTAATAAAACCCGTTAGGTGCAAATAGAACTCATGTTGCAAGTATTCCAAACACACTTAGGTGCATGTAAATATTTAAATGTACATAGTGTTTCTGTTAAACAATTTAAAAGTATTAGTATCATTTTTCACCAAATCAATATATCCCCCCAAAACATGAAGTTAAAAAAGAATGATTTTTCATTAGCCCCTCTAAAATTTGTATAAAAATATATTTGATTAATAACTATTAAAATATATGCAGTTTTACCACAATGCCAAATTTCAGGTTTCTAAGTCAAAGGTTTAAAAAAAAAACCACTGTGACCTGAGCAAATTTTAAAGAATTCTTTTTTCCTTTTGTGGTATGGAACTCTAAAAAAAAGTAAAATGATTATAAACATTTGATTTAATATACAATAAAAATAATTTTTTTGCATGTAATTAAAATGCACACTTTCAAGGACATGTGTATAAAATCTTATGTTAAAATTTGTAGAAATGAGAAAATTGTAACATTTTTAGTGGGAGCAGGTGGAACAACCACTAAAGTGAAAGAGAGTCCTCCGTTTAACCACCTGTTTTTAAGGTTTCATGGGTTTGTCAGATTTATTGTATTTGTAACAGTATAATTTTTATTTAATCTAAGAAAACCTTCGTATAGAGAACTTGTTTCTGTGATTTAAAAAATTATTATTGGTGTTTATTTTTCTGAATATCGTGATAACATTTACATTATGTATGATGCTATTTGAGTGATATTGAAGCACAAAAATTTGACACCAGGAAATCCTCAGCATTATTTACGTCTAGAAGGTGCAGTTTTTCCAATTATTTAGTATGGCAATTATCACCACTTCTGGCAGCGCTTTTGTTGTTGAAATAGCACTTTATTTATCTATTATAACCTTCAATGAAGGTAAATAGGGAAATGTTGAAACAAATGCAAACATTTGGGTTTTCTCCAAATAAATTTTATCAACCAGTCAACAAGATAACTCGGAAATCAACTACCCGATCGAGAAATTTTTTAAACCGAAAATATTCATAATAGCAATAAAGTTGGCCGTTTGTTTTATTTCACTAATTTCAATTTTTCAGGCAATTAATGCAACAATTATGGGATAACAACCATATTTGTTCTTTAAGATATTACCATTTTGCCGTAAATAAGAAAACACTACATTTACCTACTTTAAAAAAACTTGATTTTTGTTTTCAAATGAATGAGATCCGTGTTTTGAGACCAGATCAAGTCCACTATGAAGATATACTTTTTGAATGACCTTTACTTACTAATTTCTTTTGACATATTATTTAAATTAAAATCGGCTCAAAGTCAGTTAATAGTATTAATGATAATATGACCAACCGACAATTGCCTTCTATTTTTTCGAATCAACCAAACAAAAATAACAAAATAAACCTTCTTCCAAATTTTATCAGTTGTCCATCTAATATCAAATAGACATTTCGTTAAAAAGACTTCTGCGAATTTTCCATAATTTATTCAAAAATAGTTTTATATTTATTACGATGTGTCTAATTTTTTCCTTCATTTCTGTGACAAATATGATATTTAACTACTTTCTACCCTCTCCTGTATTATTTGGTGGCATTGCTTTGCAAGAGATATTTTTGAGGATTGCTTAATCACTATATAGGGCGTATTTCATTCAGTCTTTGCAAATATTGTTAGTCACGGCTGAATCGAACCAATTATTAACAATGAATTAATTTATATTGCTTAGAGAAACGGTGACAAAAGATGTCATCACCAAATGTTATTCAAAGTATATTGTAACTTTTTTATTATTTAAAACTGTGAAGGAAGTAATGAAAAAAAATTAAAAATTTTCATATATTAAATTAATTTTATCATAAATTTTAACTTTCAAATTGCTTCCAAAATTAAAAAGAATATATATATATAGCCTCAATTTCAAAAGAATATTGTAACCAAACCTTTCCATTTTTTAAAATTATAATGTATAAACTACTTGCAAAAAATGGGTACTTATGATTTTTTTCGATTAGTTTAAGGAAAAGTGTAAGGAAATGAGGTTTTATGCAATGAAATAAAATAAATACACTTTGCTAAGTTTAAAAAATTGTTTGGCTTATAAAATAGATTTTAATTAATCTTTTTTGTATTGTTTTGAAATTACTTGTTTCAACAAAACAACTGGTAATAATGTTTATTTAACAAAAATTATAAAAGAATTTAATAACGTTGTGGCTTCCTATTGCCGAAACAACTGCTGTAATTCTTCGTAGCATGCCCTGGATAAGGTTTTTAATGATTTCTTGGAGAACACACGCCTATTTGACTGTAATAACTGTTGTAAAGCTCTCACAAACCGTTTTAAAATGTCCCACAGATGCTCAATAGAATTGAGGTTGGGACTTCATGCCATTTTGATCTAAACAATGAATCCCAACCTCAGTCAGGTAAGAGTTTACTTCAACCGCTTGGTGTGCACAAGCATTATTGTCCTTGAAGATAGTAGCAGCTTCTGTAATTGCCACTGCTGATTGTGCACAAGAAAATAGGATTTTCATTTTCAATCAAAATTAACTCCGTACGATCTTCAGAAATGATACCTGCCCAAAACATAACAAAACCTCCACCTTTAATGGTAATCTCCTCGAGATATACGTCTGGATAATGCTCTTCACTTTACAACGTTGCTCCTCATCAAATAAAGATATTCTGGCTTCATCAGAAAATAAAACCTTATTCCACTGTTGCACAATTTTAACCAATCTTCAATTTTACAATATGGTGCCCACGTAGTAATTTAGGACCCATAGCCGGTTTTTGGCTGTGTATATCAACTTCTAAAAGTCTCCTCTTGAAAGTCCACAGGTTAATACTTACATCTTTCACTTCATGGAGATTGTCTTTGTAGGCTTACTTTTGATTTCGTAAAGTTTGGCTCGCAATATATCGGTCGACCCTGAGTTCAGTACACCATTTTCTTCCCTATCTCGTCTTGTTTTGAATGAATCCGCTCTCTTGAAATCTTTTGCAGGTCCCCTGAACAGTACTTTACGCCAAACAATTATGAAACATTACACTGAGTAAAGATTTCTTCAAGAAGAGTCACTATATCACCAGCGATTATTGTTATATCTACCATAGTACATAATAAAATGCCACAAAATATTGAAACAATTCACCAGCAATATCAATAATTAAAATTATGTTAACATTTAATTTTAAATAAACAATACAACGTCTAACCACATAACCCAATATGCAGATAAATGTTCCTGATTATTCAAATCCCCCTTTTTTAAGATTTCCATAGCTGCAAAGAAAAGTTTTTTTTGCCTGTTTTTTCGCAAAAGGGTTTATTTCTAATGCCCCAACTCTAAGATCTGAACACTTGAGCATTAGCTGATCCTTCATACAATTTAAATATTTTATGTGTTTCAAATGTAAGACAACAAAACATTTTTGATAAGCCAATGGTCTAGTAAGTCTTCCACTTGAGAAACGTGTATGTTCATTTTGGAAGAATATATTTATCAATTATCCCTAACGAAGGCATAAAAAAGAAATCTATCATAACGATAATTCAAGCTCATCTTGTCTAGGCCACCAAAATTTGAATTGTAGCATGAATATTGATTGAAATTTCACACATTACCTGATTACAAACGCATATTATCAGTTTTCGAAAATTATTCTCCATCATTATCGTCATCATCATTCTGTAACTATCCTGCTGGTCATAAGCCTTTTTCAAGTCACACCACCACAAATGGTCTTCTGCCTCCTGCATCCGGCCAATTCCTGCCAACTCAAGTTGTCAGCCCATCTGGCTGGTGAGCATGTTACACTATGCTTGTATTACTGCCTCTACTCACTTGAAGAACTAACCAACACTTAACTGGGATTCTTTCCTTTTAGTTGAAATAACGAACTATACTCGTATTAGACAAATGAGGACAAAATGCGCAATAACAACTCGTAATCTTGTTGATTCTTTCCATTGGCGATTTAAGGAATGCTCTAGAAATAAATTTTAAGAAGCTTAATAGAAAATGAAGTTTTTGGTATGCATTAGGTAGTTAAATTATGCTGTCATTTAGAAGTAGTGGAATATGGCTGTGGTAATTTTAATAATTAATTTAAATTCATTCAAGAAGTTTATGCATCACGTAGAGTGAAAAACTTGTGCCATTAAATAAAAAAAAATTACTGATGAAATCTTTACGGTTTCTCATTTTAAAAATATTGTCACAATATTAATTTCTATTACAGCTGTACCAGAATTTCAACAACCAACCGATACAAATAACAGTGCTCCACCACCTGAACCCAGTGGAACATCACAACCTGACAATGACGGTGCTACACTACCTGCTGATGTCTATACAGATAAAGCACAAAATGTTGAAGAAGAAATAAACCAGAAATAAAACAATTTCAACAATATTATGTTTAAAATAAATTGCCAACAAATTAATTTCATCATTATGAAAATTAATTCCTTAAAAGCATTTAAAAAAATATTTCTATTCCTTAAATTTTAAAACTTATAAATAAAATTATGAAATGAAAATAATCATTCTGAAAATTTTATGTAATAAATAACTTCACTTATTAAATCATTAAATAAAAATTATCACACCAAGCATTAATTTTGACCTTTTTTTTCTTTTGAACCTTTTTCTAAATAGAAGTGAAATAGAATACAAATTATCAACAGTAGTAATTTATAAAATGCAATAGACTATTATTCATTTCATCAATAACAATTGTGCTTTGTTATTATTTATTACACTGCAATTTCTAATAGATAAGCCTTCTTTAATTTAATAGCATTTCCTTCAGTATAATGAAAAAACAGTAATGTTGGAAATTCGTTTATAACAAAGGTAAAAACAAAAATTTATTTACACTTACGCTTACAAATAAATACCAGTAAGATATAAAATTGAAGTATAACAAACTGCAAACGTCAAAAAAGAGCTATCTTGTATTTCATTTTAGATAAAGTTCTTTGTTAGGCCTAAAATATTTCACTTTTCTTCTTTTCACTAATATAATTGTAATATACAACTGAACCATTACAAAACATTCTCTGCAAAAGTAATTATAAAGAAAGAAAAAATAAAATATATATATATATATATATATATATATATATATATATATATATATATATATATATATATATATATATATATATAAAACCTTCAAACCTCTATCTGTTGATTTTTATAGGTTTCTTCTTTTATATAATGAAATAATAGTAAATGCATTATTAATTTATCACAAAGTTTAATGATCTGGAAAAAAGTTAATGATCTGTTGGGCAGTGGAGCATTTATTTGCTTTATTCTTTAAAAAACCTTCTTTACAGTCATACTTAAAATGATATTGTCGGTTTCGTAGACAAATAAATTGTTCATATGTTAAGTAGCATAATTTTGGTGGACAGTTGTAGTGACACTTATAATCTTTATTAGCGTCACATTTTGGAGCACCTGTAACAGAGTATATGCGGCATCTAAATTCTGCAATTATGTATCATCCTCAATTATAGAAACATTCAAGTTAGTTTTGATCTAAGTCTTGTTCAAGTTAGTTTTGTATTATACACTGTCACTAAATAAAATGAAAGCGATTCACCAAAAGCTATATTAATCCAAGAGTAGGTGCATTATGAGTTCATTTGCAAATAATTAGGAAAATGCATGACACTTAAGCGTCTATACAACTGCCTTGCATTTTTGTTCCTATCCTACATAAAAGGCGTTAGAATCAGTATCCTAGTTGACATAGGAGAGGGTAGTAATTACTTGCGGGTTCTTATGGCTGGGCGGTAAATGGCTCACATTCTGGTAATTATTTACTAAATAACATACCTGTTTCAGTTTTTATTAATTTTTGGGGGTCCATATCTAGAAAGCCAAAACAAAACTCTTTTAAGATCACTCATTTGTTTGTTACAATCTTAACAGAAGATTACAGGAAAACTATAGTTATTATACTAGAATTGAGAAATCTTCTATACTTTTTCAAAAATGTATTAAGTAATACTAAAAGTATAAGTGTAAGGGCAAAAAGTAATATTTTTATTTGTACAAAGTTTAATGACAGCGATGTGTACACTTAAATTATTATATGTCCATTCTATTCCATAAGAGAATGTTTGTAATCAAATCAAGTTGATTGTTAAAGTATGATTGGCATAAATATATTATTATATTCTATCAGTCAATGACTATTCAGAATTGTATTGTGAATAGTCATTGACTGACTTAATAAACATTATACTGTAATAATAAGTTAATAAAGTACCATGCCAAATAATTTTGATATTGTTATACTTTTACTTTACTCATATGGATCATGAAATTTAAAGAAAAAAGAACAATGTTTATAATACTTAAACTATAAAGAACATGTGGCATGAGGATAGTAAAAAAAACACTTAACATGTTATTTTATTTTCATAGAAGTATTATTTTGCAATGTAGAACACAGGTTTTCAATACACAATATGACACAGATTTTTTTTAATAATAGTTTAGCTATTATTAAAAAAAATCTGTGGCATTTAGCTCTTATTTGAATGTATATTTTCTATGATTATTTTTAAAGGTGTATATATTTATTTTTAAAAACCAATAACATGCCTTGTAGAACATTGGCTAAAATTCTAGCATCCGACTAAAGGACCCCAGGTTAGGTACCCAGCAGGGTGTTTGAATATTCAAAATTATACATCTACTTTATTTGATTTATTTCACTGAGGCGTTCATTTAAACAGATGGCGATGATGTTTGCAACCTACCACATTTAGTCTCAGAAAAAAAACGCTCAGTAGGGCAATTCTTTTATAATAAAAATTTTCCACAGATTATTCCAAATAATGAGAGATAATCAGGAGCCGAAATGCAACCATGATTGTTTTTGTATACATATTGCGCACTAAATATGCTTTAAGCACTAGTGCTTTCATATGCAGTGACTGATTATGATACATTTAATGGTTTTGCCAAAACACAATTTATAACTGGAAAATAATGTAATAATTGTAGACTTATTTTATAAGAATGTTTAGAAGTTTAATTTTGAAAAACATATATATACATTTCTAGTTTCGTATAAATAGTATGAAAATTAAAATATATTCGTCAATATTAAATAAATTTTTAATCTTAATTTGTCGAAGATTTTGAGATGAAGTAAACATGATATTCGCTGTGGATATCTAAAAATGTTGGAAAAGACATTAAAGCCCATTTTTTGTATGGTAGTACACTTTGAGACTTAGTTGATGGTGTTTTTTTTAATATCATATTTTCATCGCACTTTCATTAAATCACCAGTTTATAAGGTAAAGATATTGATTTAAGTATGCTAAAATAATTTATGTTTTCTACATCAATTCCTAAATTGTATATAACTGTAACAGTTGATTTAATTTTCTTCATCAATTGCTTGCGGATGGTTATAATTAATTAAGTGATTTTGTCTTAAAACAAGTGACTCAATCTGTTGATACAGCACAAATAAATATGCACTGTTTGAGTAATATAAATGAGATGTATACTAATTATATTTAAATTTTTTAACATGTAATGAGACTATGTCGGACTATTATTACACATAACTTCTCATTCAGGAATGGATGTTTGGCAAAACTAAATTGTAAGTTTATAATGTAGGTACAACCAATTCAGACCCATCGTATCTTCTGTCTGTCTATTTCAGAGACTGAAAAACTAATGAATCTGTTGTTAGTTCATGCGCGTAATTTGCAAAAATTTTAGTCCATTTTATGCGTCCACTTAAGAGTACGTCTTTGATTATATAGGTTTTGAATTGAACGTGTTTACTTATATCAAATATTTATCCAGACTATCATCATGTATTCAACATGTTCACAAGATTTTAATTCTGAGAAAGCCTCACAAAATCTGTGGTCCGAAATAAAAAGTCACTTTTACCTCAAAATGTCTTTCTTCCGGGGTATTGAAATGATAGGTTTTTCTTCTAGGGAATTGTGATGATATTTTAATATTAAATACGTAATTATTGCATCTGATGCTGTAATAGCATATGCGCCTATTAAGTCTACGATATATCCGTGATCATAACATAAAAGACTTTAAAGATGTATAAATTGTCTAAACTGTAGCTCAATTTTTGAAATAAACAGCTCAAAGTTTTGTGTATATTTAGGTGGATACTATCACAAATAGTAATAAGCCTTTGATCTTTCATCTGTTCCAAATATGAAATTTGGTATGGCTCTATTTCTTTCTTTGATCTCATTTCGGTTCATATCATCCATCCCTAAATGTCTTGGAATAAAATTGTTTAAGAGACATTTCCAAGCTGGTTTTACCTTCTTTCTAGGGTGTATATAGTAAAATCAAAAGAAAATGTCAGTCTTGTGTAAGGTATACCACTCAATATTTTACATAAGCATACAACTAAATTAGTGTAAGGAAATTTAGACCTTTTATGTCGTGATAGTGTTTGTTTTAGAATAGTGTTAAAATGAAAACAATTAAAGCCAGTCCAAAAATATGGACCATCTGCAGCCATTTCAATCACGTTTTAAAAATCAATTTTAGCTTGTTGTTCTAGGGTTCATTCTTAAATTTCTACTGTATTATGTATATTTTTGCAACCAAAATCGCTTTCTCAACAAGTTATGTTGATCGATGCGTGTAAGCTTTAGTATATATATATAATAGATGGTAACTGAGGAAATAGGTACTTGATGAAGTTGCAGTTATTATACTTATCAAATATGCATCTTCTAGAGATGTCAGGAGCGTGTATCAATTCAAATATATTAACTGATGGGGCTGGTGGAACCCACGATAGATATAAAACCACAGTTGGATTTCGAGATATTGAATGGTTAATATGTCACCAGCATAAAGAACGGATGGTTTTCAAACTATCAAATCGAATCTATAACTACTAAATGGAGTTTTAAATAGGTATTTGACTTATTTGTAAATAATATCAATAATAAAATCATGTTGATATAATTATTGAAACTTTTAGGCCATGTATTGCGAGTAACTCTTCACTCGCATCTGCAGATAAGACTCCATATGTTAGACCTGTTACTTTAACTTGATTAGTTTTCCATAAGAGTTGAAATATTATTTTCATCTCTGTATGAGTAACAAAGTATCATACTATCCAAAACAAATTACAGTTTAGGTGCGCGGACCAATGTTTATTAGTTTATTAGAGATTACCAAATAATTACAAAGGTTCTCACATTGTATGGAATTAATGCTTGAGCTTCCAGGAATATTGCAACTTTTGTAAACATGTGGCCTTTCTTTGTTATATATTTATTGCATATCATTCAATGCTGCTACACTCAGTACATATGAGTAGAGAAACCCACAACGTCATTAGAAACTTCACCAGCTAGAGCACATGTGACTAAAATTAAGAATGGGTTTATTTCCCAACAAAATCTTGGATTTTGTTAGGAGATAATTTGGCATTCTTTTGCAAGCTGATCCTCTTGCAGTGGTTCTATAGTGCAAAATAGATCCTTCATAAATTCTCTATGCGTCTCTAAAAAGTAATAAAAAACATGGAGCTGTCATCTTTGAATGACGCAGCCATAATTTATATAACAGTGGTTATTCTCCACAATGTTTACTCGCAATAAAAATCAGAATCTGACATGGAAAGCTAACATTAATAAGAAATATAACAATGTATAGGTAAACATTAGGTCATAATGAACATTTACTAAGGCTTAAGATTGCCAAATGCCGCATCGCTTGTGCTGCGCTCGGAGTATATTCCTCTCCTTCGTTCTCTATCCCTTTCCTTTTCAGTCACTTGCACCCTTTTTCTTTCATATGATATAAATGTAATAATGATGAATTTACTTCTCACCACTGTAGTTTTTTGTGGAAGCACCAGCGTTAATCATAATTTTCTCAAAGGGTATAGGTGTTTCACCACTTCAGTTATTACGATTTTCCTATGGTTTATAAAAAAAATAATTTTACTTTTTTATTGTATGTATCATAACCTACCAAACCTTATACAAATAGTTTTAATCGACGCTCGTTTTTTCTTAGCATTCTCCTTTCTTCGCAATAATTGCAGAAAAATGCTACATTTGAAAACCATCGCATCAAATCCAATCCTCGATAGAGGACCCCACATTTTAAAACCATCACATCAAATCCAATCCTCAATAAGGAGGGGGTGGGGGTTATATAAGGCTCCTTGCATATAACACACAATTATTACCCTTGTTTATAGATTTAGTCTCTTTTTGCTTTAGATTTTCCTTTACTTTTGATGGTTTTTTTTTTCAGATGTTCTTTACAGGTTTTTTAGATATCAATGTATTATTATTCTCTTTGATTGGAGTTTAAATCTTTGATTGGAGTTTAAATCTCAAATTTTTGAGTCCCCTATGATAGGCAATTACATTTGGAACTACTTTCGGTAGTAATCTAACCGTCAAACGACTTAGGTACAGGTTAAGAGTAGATATTCTAATCCTTGGATACACACTGATATCCATTGCAATGCCAGTTTCTACTGTACCAACCAAAAGTGCAAGTTGATTGGATTTCGTTGCATATTCAAGTATTGCTATATGTAAGACTGTCTTGTGAGTTACTATGTTTATATATAGAAAAAAAGGAGGCAACTTAGATCCCATTGCAATGATTGATGATGATAAAATAGAAGCAATCAGGAGTGGAAATAATTTTATTGGTTGGAGAAGAGTCGCAAATCGAGATTGTGTTGCATATAGTAGCAAGTGTTTTATTTGAGAGAACAGCAGCTACTACGAGTATTTCTGAATATCAAGGTGAAATTGTAGTTTGAGCAGATAATACAATCGTATTATTTACTCAAACGTTACAAGGTGTCTATACTGTGTCAAGGTTAGCTTTATCTGGTTGTAAAGGTTTTTCAAGTTGTTATTCTGTGTTGATAAATGGTTTTTCTGTGGCGGTTTCTAGTAAAAAATAAGAATAAAAATCATCTGGCAGGGAAATAAAGACCAGTCTTTTCAAAGTCATTACTGTATTATGGGCGAAAAAACAAATTCGGGATATCATTTTTGATAATGTTTGAGACTGTTCAAAATATGTTTTCAACTGCTCATAGATGGACTAATTTAAGGATTGCGCGAGGCGAATGAGGCGCCAAAGAAATAAAAAATGACATTATTTGGAGAGGCAAATTCCGAATCTGGCAAATATTTCTAGGATTCATGATTATCGAGTAAAAGAATAACTTTTTTGTCTAAAATTGGAAGGAGACTTTCAACAAAGAATCCAGACATTCCAAAAACGCGTTGACATTAACCTAACCATTGTCAGTAAATATAGGTTCCTTGTGTGTCTGGTGATGCTCCATTTTAAGGGGGAGAGTTTATAGTTTTCCACTGAAAATCATGAAGGTTTGTATAAATGATCTGCCAGCATTACTAAAACAAATCACTGTTGTTGTCATTCCTTGTTCCCTGCTAGCAATTAGACCAACTTGCCATTTTCTAACTTTCATCAGGACTCGTGGTGGCTTGTCAGAAGACGTTCATCCAAACTTTTATTCATGTTATATAGACGAGTAGCATATCCATGCCACCCATACTTTTCAATTTGTGTCTCTGATAGACTAAAAAATTCATAAACTCCAGGTTAATTAAATCCTCTAACTTGGGTAATCCAATGTTGGCTCAGGTATCTTCAAGATTAAATTATGATAATATCCAACGAACCTCTTATACCAATCTGTTCCAGCAGTACCATTCTTCAATGGATGGAGGATATGGCTTTTTCAGCACACTAAAAGAAGAGAGAAATTTTTTTTCTCTAATCCATAAAATGTATCGTTAATTTAAATACATAATTTTAATTCTTGTTCAAGAGTGGAGACAGCAGTGAATCATTCAAGTTTTTAAAATGCAAGATCCTGATCTAAGATGCGTCTGTAAAGTTGTCCTTGTTTCTAAATTTGGAACCTCCTGTATTGCTTTCTTCATGGTACTTTCATCTATATAGAAAGACAAAACCATTATGGATGAGTTGTAATTTTCATGCATGCCGTTTGTAACGTCCCTACTTACGATAAAAGTGTAAATAATTTAAAAATATATAATTCTAAAAAATCTTGTATTTTTCTTTTTGTAAGATAACAATTTTTGAGTATATGATTCAAATGAAATCAAAATTTTATTTAACACAGGCATAGAGTGTATAGCAACGATGTGCTTACTTTGCTTTGCCTGCTTTGTTTTTTCATCATTTGCCTGTGCTCATCAAACCTAAATGTGATGTATGGAAACGAATACGATCAAATTTATTCAAAATAATATTTCCATATTTATACAAAATACTCAAAAATAGACAAAACACACCCAACATACAAATCTTAATTTTTTGGAATCTTGATTTTATGGAAGCCGTACACTCGATTTCTGGTGGACTGGACGACTGCCGCAACTTGGTAGTGTATGGGGAATATCCACATACTGCAGGAACGCAATTTTTAGAACAATAGTTTTATGGGAGGTGCTCGCTTTAAGCAGGGTGCCCACTTTGGGCCTCTTACCTACAGTAATATCATGCTTTTTAATTATTTCAAGATTTTACACCTGTAAAAGATATAGGAGAGAGTAGTAGGGTTGGGTAATTGCCAACATCTAACGTTAAAAGCTTAAAAAAAAAGCGATCAAACAAAGGTCCACATTAAATAGAATTTACCTACAAAATAAATTTGAACAATCTACTTTTAAGGTTTACAAAACAAAATTCTTATACAAATAATCTTTTTATTAAAATATAAAAGAACACAAAATCATTACTTTTTGTATCATAATACCATATATCTAACACCATATGGGGTAATTGACAGTCGAGAAAGTCGGGGTAATAGACAGTGGAGAAAATACAAACGGCATGGGGTAATTAGGAACTTATATCAATTATTTTTCATAGATCTATTATTATTTAAATTGATATAGATCACATGTGCAACTCTGGCTAAACTCACCACTTTTACATTTTTCATGGGCCTGTTACATATGCATTATATGTAACTTGCTCCAGTGTAGTCTTTTTTTGCACAAAATTCAATCCAATAATAGTCAATATTATTGTCAGTTTCTTCAAAACACTTTAATTTTCTGACACCTTTTTCCTTTTTTTAGAAGACAGCTTTATGATTGCTTTTTTGTTAGTCTTATAATACTATCAAATTATTATTTTGTCTTCTTTAATTTCAGTAATTGATTTTTTATTTTTATCCCATAACCATTTAACTGTTTTAATTGTTTAAATGTCTCATCATTTTACAAACGTATTAGAGAAGATGGCAAATATTTTCTCTTTTGTTTTGACCTCGCTGTCTTTTTTTTACAAGTAGGCAAATTAATTACATGAACGTTTTGGACATGCACAAGATGTAGCAGTTGTATCTGCAACGGGATCAACATTGACTTCACTATTTCTGCATTCAAGGGGATTTTTTTTCAGACCGATCAAGAGGATGAATGGATGTGATATTTTCAACTTCAGGAATCGAAGGAGAATTGCTTTTTGACTGATTAATATCTACGAATAATTTGTCAAAGACGTATTCTGGAGCCAAAGAATACTGCAACTGATTGTCATTGAAATAATTTATGTTCTCTAAACGTGCTAGGATTCATTGGGAAAATCCCTGCTGCTCTGAATTCTTCAATAACTTTACTTATATTGGCTGTTTCGTTGAATGCATTGGTAAAGAGTTCTGTAGCCTCGTTTGAATGATTATTTTGCCTGGATTATTAACCATAACTCACATTCGTAACTGTATGCTGACTTTAACAAACTTTCCTGAACTGAATGTCAGATCGAGTGGTTGCATATTGTGAGATACATGAGATGGCAGAGGCCAATCTGTTTTCCCGATAATGTAACTTTCGTAGTTATCCAACATTACCAATACAATACATTTTTGTTTAATAGATTTCATAAAATTTTCCAATTTCAAGAGTGTGGATTTATTAATCCAACTGAAATCAGAACCTGTAGCATCATATCAATGTTGCAACCTTTTATTAGGAGTCCTGTAATTTTTTTTTTTGAGAATGAACATGAATAGATAGTACATATGTACTAGAAGCATTAATAGCACAGATTACAGTTGTAGTAACACTAAGCTCAAAACTTGTTTAAATCTCTATGGTGCTAAAAATTGGCTTTTAAGGCTTTCATCCTGCAGTTCCAAATTGGGGAGGCCAATTTCATCAACTGAACAGAGTTTAACAAAAGAGAAGTACCCTTTTCTTTCATTATTTTATTGTTTACAGATTTAATTAGAAAACGTGGTATTATAAAAAGTTGATTAACTAAATTTAAAGAAAGTGAGAAAAATTACTAATATAGCAACTGTATACGGAGAATTTAATTCAGTTTAATCTCAGATCTCCTATTCTAATGTTGACGAACAAGTTTTGCAATGAGATTCTATTGAAACGCTTTTCGATAATTTATTATCTATTTATTGTTCAAAAAAGTTTTTAAAACGTATCTCTTGAAATGCAGTGTTAAAAAAGTTTAAAAACTTGCATTCGTTTACCTGAAATTAAATTATCTAAATTTCATGGTACTTATCTTACGCGGTTGGAATTCAGAGATACATTTAATTCATTAATTAATTTAAACGTATCAATTCTGGCAATAAATAAATTTGATTATTTAAGATCTTCATCGGAGGGTGGAGCGGAAGAGTAATTCAATCCTTTGAATTACTAGGGATCTCATTTGCGTAAGACATAATCAATGTTAAAACGTGAATATTTTACTATAGATCATATTACAAAAAATTGGCGCTCTTTAAATTCACTGGGTCAAACCTACAAGTGGGGTATATTAATAATAGAGTTTTGAACCCTGAAAAAACAAATAGTAAGTTTCAAAATTAAATTTCCGTTTGAACTGTCTTCCAAAGGGGCATAATTCGTCACAATGTCACCTCGTCAGATCTTATCTAATATGTGAACATAGACATAATACATTTAAACAATACTAAGCATGAAACAACGGACGATACAAATAACATACCCGTATAGTGTTTATCAGCTACATCTTCAATTTGTCACAATAAAGAAAGTATTTCTCGGTACAGCATTAGTTAAAATTCACCATAAATTAAATAATAAACCTTATATTACTTGATGCAGGCAGCCAGTCATCCTTTATAACTGAAAACTTTGAAAACAAAGTGGGCTTTATTCCACTTGATATGGAACCAGGTTGTATTTCAGGTATCAATGATTCTAAACTTAACGTTTCAGTAAGCATTGGCATTAACATGTGTTCTTTGATTATATATTATATATATATATATATATATATATATATATATATATATATATATATATATATATATATATATATATATATATTTAACGTTCAATGTTTGGCAGTTCTTAAAATAACAGGTCATTTGCCAATTCTCATCACTGCCAATACCAAATTCGATTAAACTAGCAGATCAAGCTGTCTGATATTGACATTCTGTTAGGAGCGGATGTATTTTAGAAACTTATTTGTGCTGAACAAAAACTGTTAGGACCAAATTTACCAATCTTACAAAATTCAAAACTTGGTTGATTGGTGGTTGCATCGATAGGCGGCGGTGACACTGATTCAAAAATTATTCACTGTAATTTCAGTAAAGAAATAAATAAAATGCTTCATCATTTTTGGGAGCTTGAAGAATTGCCTGATTCTTAAATTCCTATTACTCACAAGCATGAGATGTACGAAAGGCATTTTATTAATAACGTTAAACAATTGAATAATAGTAAATTTTCTATTTGTAGTCACCTGACACATTAGGCGATTCTTACTTAACAACTAATTCTAGATTTCTTAATTTAAAGAAAAAATTTAGCAAAAATCATGAAATCAATTTAGCAAAATCTGTGGAGGGCGAACAAAGTTAAATACTGTAATGTATGGGACAGCTTCGGTCCTTTTTTAAAGTTAACGTTCTTTAAAACAGCTTTGGAAATCAAGGATAAACTCATTTCTGAAATTATCGAGCATGACTTTTACTTTAATGATTTGCTAACGGAAACTGACAATCAGGAAAACCTGTTATACATATATAATTACATTACTAAAGTTTTTATTTCTTCATTTCGCATCTGCATGTTTTCAATTACATGAATTTTGTACTAATTGCAAGGCAATTTCTAAAACCAATGTATCAATATCACATTCATTAGATTTACGTAAACAATCAAGTGTATTGAGATACAAAGAGAACAATTTTGTCTAATACATGCGAGATATTTGACCCACCAGGCTTACTTAATGCTTGTACAATAACCTTTAAAATACTTTTACAAAAACTATGGCTCCTAAAATTAGATTGGGATGATCCTGTGCCAGAAACCCTTAAAAACAATGGTGTAATATTTTTGAAAATCTTCATTATCTTCATTCTATCTCTGTACGTAGACATGCCCTTTGCATGTTACCTATATTTATTGAGATTCACTGCTTCGTAGATGCTTCGCAAGAGGCGTATGGGGCATGCGTTTATTTAAGATCCTTAGATAGTTTTAATAACGCTACAGTAAAACTACTTTATGCAAAAACATGAGTATCCCCACTTAAACCGACAACTATCCCACGCTAGAGTTATGTGATGCGTTATTGGGTTCCTGTTTGGTTGCAAGGATTTGTAATGTGTTGCGATGTAATATTCAACGTAAGTGAATGTGGTCTAACTCACTTATAGTATTGGCTTAGATAAAGATGCTCCCAAGGGATCTAAAACCATTTGTTTATAATAGAATTAGCGAGATTTATGAGCACTAGTAAGGAATTGAAACGCCATATATATAGTCATAGAATCCGGCAGATTTAGCTTCCAACATAACATAGAAAATTATTCGAGCTCATGTAAAATAAATAGAATCATGTATTACAACAAAATATTTGTCAATAATTGCAACCAAATTAAAATTTAATTAAGAGCACCTTTGTCCGTTGATGAGATGCATCAGGAGGAACTAAAAATAACTAAAATAGTTCAACGAGACTTATTTCCAAAGGAATTAAGGTTACTTGTATATAAAAAAATTAAATTCAAATTCATCTTTATTACCGTTGTCACCGTTTATTGCCAGGAATGGCCTGCTTCGAGTTGGTGCTAATAACGCGGGAGCTGTTAATGGAACATGAACACATACGACTGAAGCATGCCGGTCCACAATTGATCCTCAGTTCTATGCGTGAGAAATATTGGCCTTTGAAATGTAAAATTCTAGCACAAAGAGTAGTAAAACAATACGTACTTTGTATGCGTTTATGTGTTAAGGTTATGGAGCAACTATTGGGCAGCTTACCAGCTGATAGGCTTAGACAAATCTTTCAATTTCAAATATATGGGGTTAACTTTGCAGGTCCGTTTCAAATATCAAGTAAGAAGGGATGAAATAAAAACAATAAATTATCAAAATGTTACCTTAGTTTATTTATATGTTTTTTTATTTACGTGTTTGCATAGATACATATCATGTCGAGGTAAACCTCATACTATTCATTGCGATAATAGATGTAATTTTGTGGGAGCAAATAATGAATTGGGTAGAATTCTTAAGTCCTCTGAATCAGCGATAAACACTTTCGCTTTAGAAGAAGGCATTAATTTTTTGTTTATTCCCCCGTATTCCCCTACAATAGGTGGTTTATGGGAAGTGGGCGTAAAGTCAACAAAATATCATTTAATGCGTATTATGGGCAATATTCATTTGAACTATGAGGAATTAGAAACATGGTTCATGCAGATAGATGCTGTCCTAAATTCCCGTTCACTTACTCCCTTAACAACCGATCCTAACGATCTGTCTCCCTAAACTCAGTTCTTAATTTGTCGACCTCTCACTTCACTGCCGTTAGTACCAATTCCCATGCATCCAACCAGGTATGAGTGTATTGAAGAATTAAGACAACATTTCTGGCTCAGATGGAGAAGCGAGTACCCGGTGGAACTGCAGCATCGCAGCAAGTGGCTTCGTGGGCAGCCTTTGCTACAGGTCAGCAATCTAGTAGACCTGAAGGAAGATAACGTGCTTCCACTTAAATGGAGAATGTGACGGTCCGTCAAGCTATTTTCCAGCTAGTATGGTCTTTGCAGAGTGACTGATTTCAAGACTAGCAGCAGCACCGAGTGAAGGGCACTTAATCGGATCTGCCTTCTTCCTACTGTGCTGCTAGGGGTGGAGGATGTTCGCGCCACTGTGAAAGAAGCCCGCCATGCCGGCGCAGACAACGATCAATCCAGTCAAACAAAACACAGTACATTTTCACCGTGTTGAAGTTCTTCAACTTTGCACTTTCGGCTCTGGACGAGGCAACATCTGCGCGGGCTTGCATCCATCTTTCAATATTTTCATACTTTGAATTTATACTTTACATTTCATATTATACATTAGATTCAACATTCTACATTGAGTTTCTTTATGTGCACGTAAACCCCTATTTGGCGCCAACAGTCGTATCAGGATATTTTGAAATAAACCCGTAATACCAATATTTCACTGCTAACTTTCATTTGCAGGTAAAACTATGATACTGTTAGCTTTAGAAAATACATAAGCAATTTTTTGAGTGCTTTTGTTGAAATTATATACTTTTTACATTATACATATATACTTTTTACATTCCATAAATATAATATATTTTTAACTAATTAATTTTCTTGCTCCTTTCTGAAAACAACATCGACCCTTCTTTAGTTCCTCAATAGCTTTCAGTCTTCATAGTTTCTTGTGAACAAAATATAGCCCAAGTTACAAAGAAACAACACCATGAATGATATATAAAAATCAGGATTTTTTGTTACTTATCATCAATATCTGCAATATTTTTATTTTTAATAAATCAAAAAATACATTTTCTGGCAGTTTATCGGCAATGGAAGAATGTGGGAAAGAGAAATGTGAAAAGGTATGAGTGAAAAAGAAAAATTTCTTAAATCAGGCCACGTCATTAAGTGACAAAATATCATTTTCAAATAGAAATAAAAATTTCTGGCTAAGTAATATCTGTGTGTAATACAAAAACCTACATATTTAACAGGAATCCTAAATACATAACACTGCTTTGTATTCAGCTCAACAAAATGAGTACAATAATCAATTTATTACCTATATTATAACCTTCCAATTACAAATAATGTCAGAAGGAATATGTTTTACAGTAGCTATCCAGTTTTTTAACTAATTTACAATTCGATATTTCTTCAAATTCAAATTGTACATATTCCATCTATATAATTTGAATGCGCTATTTCTTGAAGTATTTTTCAAAAATTTCCTTTTAATACTTAAAAAGTGAAAAAGTCATATTTCACTTTTTAAGCATTAAAAAGAAATTTTTGAGTGGAGCAAAAATGCTAATTTTAGTGACTTTTTAAATATTGAATATATTTGGCGTTAATTTTGTAGAAATTCATTATTCGCAATTAAATGAAACTACGTGATGTAGTATTATTTCTACTATCTTTAATTTCTTTACCACGACCTAGGTTTCGTTGTATTACAACATCTTCAGGTGGGATATTAGCAAAGAGAATCTTTGCTAATATCCCACCTGAAGATGTTGTAATACAACGAAACCTAGGTCGTGGTAAAGAAATTAAAGATAGTAGAAATAATACTACATCACGTAGTTTCATTTAATTGTGACTTTTTAAATTAAAGTATATACATAAAAAACGACTTGTTTTAAAAAATGGGACTATTATTTTATTATAAAAATTTATTTTAAAAAAAATTACTTACAATGTATTAAAAAGGTAAATAATTATTATGTTTAAATATTTAGTTTGTTATATCTAAATTTTTTAAATTATATTTTCATGGATCCTCTTTACTTACCTTAAATTTCATGTTTTTTAGGTTGATAAACAGTGAAATTTACTCAATTATTAATTTAAAATTAAAAAAAATCCCAAATTAAAAATTTCTTATTTATTATTTTAAATAAATTTATTATTTGTCTTTGTTAAAATTGAGATAAACATTATTTTTTTTAAATCCTGTAACTTTTTATTAATTTCTTATTTAACTTTTTATCTTATTACCAACATTCATATTTATACATTTGTTAAATATATAGTATATAATTATAAATGTAAAGTTCATTAAAAAATCAGCGAAATTCGCATTTTTGGTAAATCAGCGAAATTCGCATTTTTGGTAAATCAGCGAAATTCCCACTGGCTCCGAAAGTATGACAATATTTAACGGGAACCTTTAGATATTTCCATGTCTACTACAGTGAGTGCTGTGATTAAATTCATTACCCCAATCTGTAGTCCATGCCCGGCCAATAATAACATTTATTAAATTACACTAAACAATGCGATTTGAGAATTATGAAGTTACAATAAGAATAGTATTTATGGCGTCAAAAATATTTTTTACCCTACATATAAATAAATTTTTCGTACAAGTTTGAGGGAAGAAATTTATTATTTTCAATATTTTCAGACTAACCTGCATTACAATATTACAGCTCAGTAAATTAAATCACTACTGAAAATTCCCTTATGGCCTCTAACATTTGATTGTAATCCTTCAGGTTGTTGGATCATTTTCATGGACAGAAAAGGAAGAGGTATTTGAATTCATCAACGAATAGCTTTAGACAGATACTGTTTTTATGAAAGACAAATCAAAAAAACAAGTGGATAAACTGAAAAAATAGTTGGCAAATGTTTTGACTAAAGTGGAACTTACATTTGACTTATATATACTGTTCCTCATAGTTATATTATTCTAATACTAAGTTCCGAACAATCTGGGCTGGTGTTAATTTTATGTAATTGGAAAAAATTTTAAATTTAGTAAGTAGTCCATTTGATCATTTCAGCTTGTATGCTCTTGAAATGAAATAATTTTTTTTGTCATTTGTTGGTCCTTAGCTTTTTTCACCAAAACTCAAGTTCTGGTAGAAATACATAATTTTTATTTCTAAATTATCCCATTACATCACATTTGTAAAAATCAATCAATGCACAAGACAATTCCATAAATATCTTTATCTTTGATTATTCGGCGTTCATTCTCTCTACATATTATTAAAAAAAAATAGGATCTTCGATATTTTAAACAATTCTATATTTTAATTAATTGTTAAAACATCAGTGAACAAAATTTCATAATACCGAAGCTTTCTATGATTAAAAGGCGCTATAGTGGAATTGAAGCAGTAATCTCTTGAAAATTTGTGATTAATGTAATATAAAATTAATGGCAGAATATAAACCTTAAACATTATTAATAAAACTGATGAAATATATTGTTTCCCTTCAATAAGGTATGCCTTAGGAAAACATTTTAATTTTATTTAAATTTAACTTTGTATAACAATTTCAAAACCAAACTGCGGAGACTTTCAACAGAAGCACAATCGCTGTTTCAATTTTTCAGCAGTCCGTCCTAGCAGGTGCACAGGAATTTGCATTCTATTTTGTTTATGCAGTTGTAAATAGAAAGAATTGAAAAAGAGGTTTTAGGTGGACAAATGCAGTGACAAGAGTATTCTTCGCTTTTATCTCTATTAAAAGTTGGAACACCTGAAATAAGGGGTCATTTATTTTTATTTACTCATAATTTTTGGAATCATAAGACATACTGTCATGATAAACAAAAACTATAATTCCAACTACATCACAAGAATTCAAAGAGATTTTGAATATATACTTGGAATTTCAGTTACATAAAATATAAATTAATATTGTATACTACCTAATTTTCTTTTTTAAATAAATCTTTAAATAAAAAATTTGCATTTGCTTTTTTTGAACTTTATTTACTTTCAAGCTTGCGTATGTTTGTATAATTTCTTTGAAATTATCACGTATGTAAGAGTTATTGATTTTTAATTTAATCGAAAGTTCCTGCTATTCATGTTCACAAGTAAACTAGAAACTGGTGCCTATCACTCATAACATTTAGAATAAACCATGTTATGTTAACAAATAGATATTGAAACATATATATGTATTTCAACATGTAGAATTTATATCTATTGTTTGCTATTATCGTAAATTCTTTCATTGATGCTTTCAAAATATATATTTAAATTGTCTAAAACAAATAATGTTAAATTTTAGAGACTTGTCTATAATTTTTCTTTTGGTGGGTTTAGACCAAACGAGCAAATGCTCATTTTATCCTTATTCTAGAACAAGAGCGTTCTTTCTTTTTCTTTTAGTGTAAATAAAAAATAGTATTTAGCTTTTACACCAAAAGAATAACGACAAGAACCAGAATTCTTGCACACGATGAACGAGTATGCATGTTCATCAAGTCTTTGGTAGATAGTAGACTCTCAAGTTATTATTCGAGTAGACTACACTATGTCTGATTCGGAGAACGATATTGTGACTGAAAATTCTGCATTTATCATTCTATCTCAATTACTTAAAAAAAAGAAGAAGGAGACTGGATAATGCGGGTGAAACAGTGATATATATATATATATAACAGCAAGAAGAAAGTGGCCAATGCAACAATTCATGTAAAATGGCATCACAAGGTTGACCATTTATTGTCTCTGATCAAGGACGAAATTAGTAAAACAAATATGAATTATAGAGATTAGAATCCTGCAGACAGACTAGCAGTGCCTTTAAGTTTTTTGGCAATAGGTGATTAATATAATGATCTATAATGGATGGGTCCCCCAATGTTTTTAGTAAAATGTCTAAAGCCACAACATGCAATACTATCTCTGAAGTAAGTGCTGCGTTATTAGAAGCGTTGCGTGATTATGTTGAGGTAAGTAATATAAATAAATTATACTCATCATTGTACTCAAATTTACTTCATTTTCTTCAGTTTCTGTATTATCTACTAAAATCATAACTTGATTTAGTGTTGTTAATCTATGTTTCCAGAATGCAATTCCTCAGTTATCATAAATGAATTTTGTGAACTGTCAAAATATGACGACATAGGAGTTGTTATAAAATTTGACTCATATTTCTCCATATCAGCATCCAACAGTATATTATTTATGTAATGTTCGACATACGCTTTAGTACTTTTTGAATATTCACGATGCTTTTAAGCAACATGATTTCCAAAAGCTTTACTCGTGTTCCTTTATTTTGATTGATAAGAATCTTTTAAAATATTGTGGGCTTCAGATACTCTAGAGTCTTCTTTTCTAAGCTTTTATGTTGGTATTGGTTCACATACAGATGACTTCACAAACCATTTTGAATTATAAGTGCCATCCGCACCGCTGTAAGATGCAAGAAGCGACTCCATCTTTTTTTTAACATATTCAATACTACATTCTAGTAAGATTGCTATTTTCTACCAAACATCTTGCTCGCAAGTTGTTCTTATAATTCTCGTAAATCGGATCCAACAGATATCTAAAATTATGGTAGGCTTCTATCATTAGAAGACATTTTTCGTGTGACTAATCCATAATTATAACCACAATATTTATTCTAGAACACAGGAAAGCATTGTAAAAGTCATTCCGAATAGTGAGCATGTCTGAACATGGAAGAACACTCTAGGCAACTGCTCACACGCTCGTTTGCTGTTTATATCAAGCGAGTGAGCATTCCTAGAATATTCCATAGAATCGCCGCAAACAGAGACAACAATGAAAGGAAATATGGAACAATGTAGGAATGGGGTGGAACATGGGGTGGAACAAGCAATTTTGTTCAGGTTTTTAAGAATGGTTTTTAAGAATGGTTCTGTTGATAGAAATGTCACTTAAGTAATTTCGCTTTAAAATGTTTATTTATGTAAGTTTTAAAATTGTTTAAATATAATCAAAACTCTCTTGCTCTCAGTCAATATTAAGTCAAAAACTCTAATAATAAGCATAGTACATTTGTTATGCATATCAATATATTTTCAAAATGGTTCAAACATAATCTTCCCCAGATAGTTCTACAGCAGCTAAATTTATAAGACTTATAAAGTTGTAAAAATATTTACTCCTGTGTCATTTGTCCCTATTCATACTGTATTGATCCCAAAAAGCAAAATCATTCGCGTGGGTCTAGTGAAAAGCTATAGGATTAATTATTTTATCATCCCAATCGTGTACATTCACTGAGAGTATTGTGTACATTCTATATTACTATCTCAAACATAGCTCTTCCTGTACTAACATTTCTCATTGCACACTTTGTTAATTATGTCACAAGGCTTCCCTATGGTTGACTATTCACTGTTGCAGGCGGAGCTGCAGGCAAACACTTTATTTGAGTTCTTGAATTTGTCTATGCATAATCAGTTTAAAATTTAATAATTTTTGAAAAAAAAAATAATAATTATCTGTTCTATCGTAGACATTAAACTCTAATATAAATCTTCAATTAGTCTCTTAATAGTAAGTCCAACATTCACACCAAATGCCTTTTGGCTTATCAGTAGTAGTTTCAACAAATTACAATATAGATGCTTCAGAAATATCAACTTACTGTTCAGAAATATCAACCTGCTGTCTGCTAATGCAGTTAACAGTTATATATTTATACCTGTGGCACTGTAAATATGTTTAATTACTCATATTTCTGCATTTAAATTAATTTCAACATTAATGCCTGAAAATACCGTGCACAGTAGCATAATGTATAAACGTAATTGAAGAATAGACATATGAAAGAGTAATTATATTGGGTTGGCTAACAAGTTTTAGTTTAAACAACTAGTTCTGTACTTTTCTAGAAAGGTTGTCAGAAGTTCCAAAATATCTTATTACAAGCTATAAAAGGCCGATGTTCTCTTAGCTAATAGCTCTTAGATAGCGTCAAGGTTTCAAGAGTATGTAGCAAATACAGTATTGTTGACAAATATTAACACACAAAGAAGAAGTCAGTGTCAGTTCATATTTGTCAACAATTATTGAAATTAAAATGTAATTTCGATGGGCTGAACTAATTAATAACTAATGATGAGAAGTAGATTATAAGTGTTAATCAAATATGTAAAAGCCAATGGCTTAGTTCAGGATAATTAGAAGTGTTAGTACCCAAAGCTGAATTAAACATTGAAAAGGTAAGGCTGATCTGCTAGTTAGAATAATATTACGGGAGTCATTCATTGGAAAATTTGCTGGTGTAGGGACCTAGAGTGAACACAGAGATTTATTGTCAGCAATTAACTAACAAACAAGTAGTCAACAGCACCAACTTTTTTTTATCCATGATAATACGAAAACTCAAACAGTAAAATGTACTCGTCCAAAATTACAGAACTTGGGCGAGTTACTACTAGCATATCCACTTTATTCATCCGATATTGCGCCACCTGATTATAAATTGTTTAAAACTTTAATCAGTCATTTACAGAATAAAGATTATATATTGCAGAAGACTTTAAAAATCTATGTCATTTTTAATTTAAATCATTAGATTTTTACAGTGAAGGTAAATATTCAGTAGCTAACCGTGATGGCAAGTTTCAAATACATATGGTGCATTTTTAGTATGATTTATTTGTAACAGTTACATTTCAACATATTTTTTTAAAGGCTGGGTTAACAAAACTTATTAACTAACCTAATATTACCACATTATTAAATTAACCACAATTAGTCAGATTTCAAAGTTTCGACAAAAAAAGCATATATAAGCCTTTTAATCTAGTAAATTATATATGTACAGATACAGATCATAAATAAACTCAGGAAATGTAAAAGGTAAAAACCCTGGTACCTGTTAGATGACAATAAAAAATAATGCAATTTGTGGTGTGTGGTGGCAATTATTATATACTTATAGCAAAATACCTTTATTAGCTTCTTTTATTTTGTGTATATTTATTTCTAAACATTCAGTAATTTGCCAATGGGTTAGTTAATTCAGAAAAATAAAAAAGATTGACTAAAGGGTGTCGAAATCAAATTACATAGTTACGAATAACGAAAAATACAAAGCTATAACATATTTTATTAAACAATTGTTCCACTCCAACGGTGGGTCAGGCAATAGTTATTTTATTTACAATAAATGTAAACTCATAACAATAGACTTCTGGCACGCATGCTTAATTTGTTTACTAGTAGAATCTCTCCACATAGACGCAGCTTCACATGCACTGTTCATAAATTGCAGCTTGGGCATCGCAGTTCGACTGACCACGCAGACCTTCACACGTTATGTTGGATCGTTTGCAGGTCAGTGCATAATATATGTACACTTGATTCGGTCTACCACATGATGTCTTTACAATATCTATAGAATGTTGGTATCTATTACAAATTTTTCCACAGTGATGGTATAAAGTACAGATAAATAAGAAATTTCTTGTCAAATAGATCATTGATAGAATAATCAAGACAAACATCCTATTAACGATAATTGCTGGCAATCTTCTGAATGTAACTCATCATAAACCATACAATATTAAAAATGTAAAAGTAAATTTTCAGAAAGCACAAGAATGGCTGATTTTCCAAATTTCGAGAAAACATTACAAACACACGTTGCTACCTACATTATTACTTTAGTGCACCACGCTCTGATTTGAATGCAACTTTACATTTCGTAGGTAACATTATTGCGGTGACTTTTTCTTTGATATTCAAATTCTAGACAAATAAATAATTACATAAAGAAAATAAATATTACAATAACAGAAAAACATATTTGATTTTAAAGAGTTAATATAGAAAATAAAATCGTACCATGACTAAATATGAAATTGATCTTTAACTTTACTATTTTCATGAGTAAATTTAATTCCATTAACTGCATGTACACAATGTTTGTTGCACTCAATGGAAATGCAACAAAATTTTTGTTCAGTTTATAATTAAATTTCATTTTACACCGATAATACCTTATTTTCTTTTTTTATTTTCTGAAACTTTGATGAATGATTTATCTTATTTGCTACACTGCTTTCATTTGTGTTGTCACAATTATAAATATTCCTATGGAGAAAATACTCAGTTTACTAGCATTCTACTAAATATAAAAATATAAACTTGACATAGGAACTGGTGTAATAGTTGTAGAGCTCGCCTACACTGCACTGCAGCAGATACAGAGAATTCACACGATAAAGCGACTGAACATTGTTTCGTGCACTTTGTTTCTGGTGACAGTTGTTTTGAGACTCTGATTTACCTTTATATATAATAAAATCTATTCTAATACATGCATACTTGCATAAGTAAGACAACTCCAAGTTTGCATACCTATGCAAGTATGCATGTATTAGAATGGATTTATCACAAAATATCTTCGCGCGTTTCTTACCTTGAGAAATATTCCAAAGATTTTGTGAGCAAAATATAGATATATCGTGGATCATATTGACTGTCTGTTCTCAATTTCCTCCAAAAACGGTGATTTCCGGGTACTGAGACTGCTTGCCGAAGGTTGTCTGCTGGTGAACTGAATTGAACCGTTAAACAGCGCCGGCCCTGGGGTAGAACGAGAGTAGCGGTCGCTCTAGGTGCCATGTGGCAAAGAGCGATTTGAAAAAAAAATTTCCAGCGAAAAATAAAATTTTGATGGCCCCTTTTGAGAGGCGCGGGAGTGTGCAGCGGGCGGGGGCGGCGTGGTAGCTGGCGGGGCATACGTTTGCGTGGTTTGTAGCGAGCATAGTTATTTCAATCGATTAAGTTCAAAGAACGCACGCACGCGTTTGTGCGTGTTTCGTTTGGTTTGCGAGTTTTGTTCTGTCGACTTATAAATGGTGTAAGTACCTACCACAGTCATTACTTTTTATTTAGGTAAATAAGTAACGAAACTATTTTGTCTATGGTTTAACAAGTATATTTTGTGATCAATGGATTATTAATGTAAGTAGATTGGTATAGGATACCTAGATTATAACAAAAAGAGGAAGATAAAGACGCCGAGCCAGGCATGTCGCACTTCCAGCGTAGGTATTTTCATTCACCTACAGCAGTGGTTCCCAATTAGTTTTCCCTGCGTACCACTTCAAGAAATATCTCAAACTCGCGTATCCCTTATTGCAGGAATTATAAATAAAAAATGTAATCAGTTTTTTTAACATTTATTACTATTATACTACACGTATAATAACGGTGAAAATCGGTTTAATGTGCAAGTTTTCCTTAGCATAACTCTACAAAATCTGGTAGCTCTTTAGCCAGCTTCAGTCGCAAGTCATCTTGGAGTTATCTGTGTCGATGTTTAGTTTTTAAGTTTGTCATAGTCGAAAATCCACTCTCGCAAAAGTATGTCGTGTAAAATTGCAGTAAATATTTTATCGCTGCTTCGCTGACATGATAAATGTCTTTTAGATCAGCCCAAAAATTACTCAGTGATTGTTGTGCAAAACAACTCTTGAGTCTCCTGTTGCATGAAATGTCTATTAATTCCTCTTGATCAGAGATGGGTAGGTGGTCGGTGGAATGATTCCCAAAAGGGTTATTTACCCAGTTCAATTGCGGTGATATTTCTGGGAAATAAGTACGTAATGCCGCCGACAGATTTTGCAAGTGGCATTTTACGGCTGATTTTACATCTACATTCACTGACGAAGAAGTAGTTTGTAAAAAAACTTTTAGATTCGGAAACGGGTCATATTTACATGTGTTGATCAAAAATGTCCAGAGGGATATTTTTAGATAGTTGACTCAACTTTCTCCTGCATAGTGAACATGGTTGTATTTTGACCTTGAAGTCACAAATTCAAATCATTCAATTTTGTGAAAATATCTGACAAATAAGCCAATTTTTGCAGCCACAAAGTGTCAGTCAACATCTGTTTGTACTTGTCATTTGCCTGCTCAACCAAAAATAACTCAATTTCATGTCTCAACACAAATATTTTTGCAACAAACCTTCTTCCGGTCAGCCAACGCACTTTAGTATATAACAACAGGGTCTCGTGCTAAATTCCAAGCTCTTTATATATGTCTGCAAAAATTCTTGAGTTTGTGGCACGGGATTTAATTAAGTTAACAATTTTAAGAGTTCTAAGCTGGCTGGAATATTTTTACAAGCAAGTGCCTCCCGACGAATTCTACAATGGCTCCATTTTGGTTCTGAGGCTACATCTTGTATCCGCTTCGCAAGTCCTGAAAAACGACCAGTCATTGCTCTGGCACTATCGGTGCATATTCCTACACATTTCGACCAATCCAATTTGTGTTCTTTTACAAAACCGTCGACCATGAGAAATATATCCTCTCCGGTAATGCGAATTGGAAGGGCACGACAAAACAGGAACTCTTTATGAATCTTTTTGGCATGAACATAACGAACGTATGTTAAAAGTTTAACCTAGTTTGTTATGTCTGTGGATTCATAAAGTTGTATGGCAAAGTAATCGCTTTAACTATCATCATATTTCCTTTTTTGAGAGACAATTCCTTGTTTTCAATGTTTCTTTTTTTTTTGGGTCGGAGTACTGGATTAACAGGTGACTGTTCAATATTGCCTGATAGTCCTGACAGCTCCTTATCAGCCTTTCGGCGACTTATCAGCCACTGTTCCATTTAAAAGATAAGAGGATTTATTAACTCAGCTTATGTATTTTTGTAATTAAAAAGCTTTAAAATGCCGGCAAACTTCTTGAACAATGATCTTGAATGCACAGTAGCGAATTTTCATATAAATGTACATACGCAAAAATTCTCCCACTATGTTACCTTTTGCTCAAGAAGTTTTGGCGGCATCTATACATTGTATTGCAATTTATAATGAATGTGTACGTTTAAAAACAGTTTTAAACATTTATTATATTACCGTTTATCAACTAGGCCGGCCGACCGGAACGCGGTTAGTGAGGGACTTGAATCTTTGGAAGCTAATGATAAGAAGAGGTCGGGACTTAGAATGCCAAAAAGGAGCATGCTCAATAAACCTAGAGAGGAGGGTGAGTTTTGGAAAAATAGGATGAGTAGAAAATCTAGCTGCCTTCAGTAAATAACGATCAGCTAGGTATTGTCGCCGGAGGCTTAAAAGAGGATCAACACATTCTACTTGCAGTGCATTTATAGGACTGGATTTCATACCACTCGCTATGATCCTCAGAGCCTGAAACTGAATGTGGATCAATTTAGTGGCATTGGATTTGGAAATAGGATCAAGTGGAAATGAACCATATTCTAGATGACTACGGACTAGAGAGTTATATAATAACTTTAATATGGAAGGGCGAGAGCCCCGTCACACTCCAGAAAGAATGCGGAGAATATTCATATTAGCCTGGCATTGAGAGATGACATATTCAATGTGAATGTTCCAGGATAATTTTGAGTCTAGGAACGTAACTAAGAATTTGGTATTGGAAAGAACAAGTTCAAAGGAGAATTATTAGAAATAGATAAAGGTGGAGTAATTCTCATTCTCGAGAAGACCACCACAGCGCTTTTGGAAGGGGATAAATCCATACCATGAGAGTTAACCCATTTGTTTAGGTTAACAAGCGCAGGGTTCGAAGCATTTTCGGCAACCATTATTGACTTATCAGAAGAATATAAACGGAGGTCATCGGCGTATTTCCAAACACGACAGAAGGGATTTACTGTTGAGTGGATCATATAGGAGTAAATATTGAAGAATATAGTTCTTGTTAAGGGGAGAGATCCGGGGGATCTAAGAATAATAGATCTTTCTAAAAGAAAATTGAGGAGAAAATTTATAATCTGATCGGAATCCCAAAATTATCAAGAATTTTTTGGAGGACTGGAAGGTTTACGTTATCGTAGGCTGAAGAAAGATCTAAAAAAGCAGCAACGAGGAACTCTTGTCGAGAAAAGGCAAGTCTGATGTCAGTGGTTAGGACGCTGAGATTCATCTATCGTACTTTTAGCTCTTCTGAAGCCAAATTGATTGCTCTGAAAAATAGAATGTTGTTCCGTAAACCATTCCAAACGACTCTTAATTAGTTATTCCGTAATCTTCGCTAAAACAGGAGAAAGGGCTAAGGGTCTGTAGGATGAACCTACATTGAGATCTTTATGAGGTTTGAGAATGGGAATTATTATTTGAGTTTTCCAAGACTTTGTAATACAACCTGATTTGAATATACAGTTAATGAGGGATAGAAGATACCAACGGGTAGATGGTAAAGTATTTTTCACCAATGAATATAACATTCCATCAATACCAGGGGAAGAATCCTTAAGATGTGCTTGGGTCTTTCGAAATAAGAGGAAGTTTGCTTTCGACATTTTAGATTTATGTATGGCTTCAGCCTCTTTGCGGGCTTTAACCGCTGCGGAACAGTCTCCATCCCACCAGGGGGGAGAGGATCTTTAGTGGTGATTAAATCTTTTAAGTGGAATAAAGTTTCGAGCGGATAGATCTATAGCCCATACAAATTGGATATAGCAAGAATCAATGCTATCCAAGTTCACTGAAGGGAGGGAATCCACTTCGACACTGAGGAAAGTACGGAATCCCACCCAATCTGCCCTATGTAGGTTGCATTTTGGTAGAGGGGGAATTTTATCAATATGTAAATTTAAACGAGGGAAGGAAATCAAAATGGGGAAATGGTTGCTTCCAAAAAACTCAGATAGAATATTCCAGGAAACTAAGGATGCCAAGGGTGAGGACCAAAGAGAGATATCTACTGAGTTCGGGTTCTGAAATGGAACAGGAATTCGTGTTGGAGAACCATCATTCAGTAAACACAGGCCAAAGTCGTCTTGGAGTTCCACCAAGGACACCCCAAGAGGGTTGACAGGTGGAACACCGAGACGGGTAATGAGCATTGAGATTTCCCAGAATAATATATGAGCCAGGAATTGAAGTTAAAATATTCCATATTTCTAATGCTATGGAACATGTTGGAAGGGGGATGTCCCCCTATATACAGAGGATGGTGAAATCTTTAACTCTCGCAGCAACAATATTGAATTAAAAACTGCGGGAGCAAAGAGAAATCTGGAAGAAGGGTAGGGATTTGTTAAGTAATAGGGCGGATCAGCCCTTGCCATCCGCTCTATCATCCCGGAGACAGACATAGCCTTGGATTTTAAAATGGAATCCAGGCTTCAGCCAAGTCTCCGAGATAGGTGCCATGGATGGAGAATACTTGACAAGGAGGTGACGAAGATCTGCGTTGTTGGAAATAATACTGCGACTATTCCATTGCAAGACCCATGCCACTATTGGCGAAGCCATTAGAAAGAAGGGATTGAAGGGAAGTAAGAATAGAGGAGGCAATGTTGGACGGTATTTGAATGGGAACTCAAAATTTTGACCAAAGTGGTCAAAAGAAATTGAATAATACTCGTAGAAGAAGAAGTATTAACTGAAGGTTGTTGACTAAAGCCGCAACCATTTTCAGGTTGAGGAATTCGGAAGTCTGCCTAGACTTATTCGAAAGCCGAGCCGTGGTAGCCCTGGTTGGATCTAGTCGAAGAGTGGGATCGGGGTTTCAGAGTAATAATTTTTTTCTGAAAAGAGTTGGTAGGACGAGACGGAGAGAACAAATTTGGGGAAGAAATTGGAGAGGGAAGAGTTAAGGGGGGATGAGCTGCAACTGAGGCGTATGATTTTCTAGTAGAAGGGACCATTTTGGACGTTTCCGCGTGAGAAATGTCTCTTTCAAACATTTCAAGCTTGATTTTTTTTGCCTTTCAAATTCTGAATAAATTCTATCAGTGAAATCATGGTTTCCACTGCAAAAGATACATTTTGCTTTATTAAGAGGAAGCGGGCAGTTTCTTCCAACGTGACCTTCACCATATCGGAAATAACGCTCGGAAGATCGGAATTTGTTAAGTTTAAGCGGCGGACTTTAATAACCTTTCCGCACCCTTCTCGGAATTCTATGTCGTGTAAAACCTCCTCGTCAGACCAATCGACTGGAACATTGCGAACAATGCCCATACGACTGACGTTAAAGAAGGGGATGAACAATTTGTTCTGTCCCGTGAAGGCAGAGTGGTTAACGAAGCGGTTGGTGGCGTCAGCAAATGAAAATTCCACCAAAATCATGTCCCTGCCAATTTGTTTCACTCCATCTTGAATAATACCATCGACTTGATAATTTTTTAAAGCGGAACCAAACTGGGGTTCTTTTCTTAGGACGTGGACAATACATGGTCCAACGTCGCCAGAGACATATAAACGACCCTCAATAGAATTCGGAGGGTGGGAGGGAAGAGATGAGGTCGGGGTTGAAGGAAGTAATTTCGAATTTAATTCTGAAAGAGGAGTGCGAGGGGTCTTGCGAGTGATTGTATCCTCTGTTTCGAGGAAGAAAGAGTCAGATGGATGGAAAGAAGAAATATATTTAGGCTTATTTTTTTTACAATTTGTTCTTTTACAATTTTTGGTTTTTCGTTTTAATTCCTGTTGAAAGTTCGTTACGGTAACAAAACTTGCAGTGGAGGTAGGAGAAGCAAATTCAGTATTAGAAGTAGGTGATTTAGAAGAGTATGGAGGTCTAGGAGGAATAACTGAATCCATTTTCACAAAGCTGAAGCAGATTCTATTTCACAAAAATGAATAATACAAAAAATAAACAAAACAAAAAACTTACCGAACGGAACACTGAGTATACATTAGATGGAATATAGCTATGGTCAAAAATTAAATGAAAATAGATTTAAAATAAAAATAACACAAAAACTAAATAAGTTATTGCAACAAAATAACACGAAAATAATAATTAAATAATCGGGTTGCGAAAAACCTTTCCACTTCGTTTGACGGTTTCTATGGCCACTTAAAAATAAAATTACTCTTAGTAATTTGACTTAACGGTCTACAATCGACACACATACATCGTTCTCCATTCCTTTTATTAACTAACATATGGTGATCTACTATCACGATTAATATAATTTCTTTTCAGCTCGTTGACAATTCCTTTTACTTTCTCACATTTTGCTAAGGTAATCGATACGGTCGACGAAAAATATGTAATTCTGAAAAGTATTTAATTCTGTTTTCATTTCCGCGCCATTTAATTTACTTAATTCAAATAATACAAATTATATATATATATATATATATATATATATATATATATATATATATATATATATATATATATATGTATATATATATATATATATATATATATATATATATATATATATATATATATATATAATAAATATCCACTTCATGGGAACTGGGGTATTTGGATTTAAATCTTGGATCTAGTATTGGAGCAACCATCAATGAAGGGTGCTTTTTTAAAAAAGGGAATCTGATGTTTAAAGACTCGTGCAGTGAGTTTTTTATGTTTGTCATCATCTTCGTTTTTACATCGAACTTGTAATTTGCGGTGTAATAACCATATTGAAGGTATCACTATTGTTATACATGCATAAATAAAGTGTGGCTTTATAAAATAATTTCAAAGCGGCTGTTATGTTCTTTATAACATCCTATTCATTAGAGAGAATAGTATCAACCTTTCCATGTTCAACACTGTACAGATTGCATTTTTTTGATCTAAAAACCTTTGCAACCTCAAGTACGTGCACCTCACATCAACATCTTGCACCAAAGTATGTTCTGGCAGTTCACATTGTTTTTGACATTCGGTCAATTTTCTTATTGCTCGTTCACTGTGGTAGAAATGGCCTACCATTGTTCTGCATTTTTTTAACAAGACTTTGGTTTATTCGTCTGAAAATAGTACTTGTTTTATCACCAACTGCTGCGCATGTGCCACACAACCTATAGATTAATAGCGACCATGCATCGCGCAAACCATGTTTGCCGCATTACGTGCGTATTATTGTGATGCGTTGATGATTTACGATAAAATGAGCTGTAAAGCTGAGAAGTGAACATGTTTTACATGCATTGGTTCAGATATCGGTGGTAGTATTCACCCACTCGCTTTTTGCAATTAAAGTCTTTACTTTAGATTTCATTTTTTCATAAGTTTTCGGCATCAATGATATTCTAAAATATTTTTTAAATTTCATCCGATATTTGTAAACTGCGTGAGGATCAGTGAAATTGAGTCGCCGAAATGCTTTGCATTCCACCAAGGCATAAGGCAGCATATCCAAAATTGTAAGGTCCGTTATTGATTTGTCAATCCTTTTTGTAATTTCATGATCATCAGGCCATTGTACAAGTTTAGATTTAGATGTGAAACTCGGGATCGTTGACTGAACAAGATTCGGTTGATGTGTGCTCAATAATTCTAATGAGGTTTTTGAATCTGTTCGCTCTAATTTAGCTTCATTTTTCAAATCATCTAATTTCAACTGTCGTTCTAACACTTGCCTGTGTTCCGCGTCATGAAATTTTGATAAATGTAGCTTTACTCCGTGCAACGTTTATGTTTTAGGTTCATGGCTTCCTAATGAATACGACTTTTTACAAATTTTACAAACAGCTTTAGATGAATGTTAATTGAAATGATAACCATCACTTAAAGGCATCTAACGTTTTTAAACTAAAAGGCACAAATTTTTATTTAAAGTACTATCCGCCTGCTCCAACTTCGTATGGTTACAATTAAGTTATTTTAATATGGTTCTTTGATACGTATTTTTATTAAGAACCTAGCCGTAAATTTTTGTGATATTCCCACGCTAAGCATGTTCCTTTTCTTGTGTCAAAAATTGTTCAATGAATATATAAGTAGATTAAAATTAACTTTCTACATTTTTTCAGTAATCATCTATTCTCATTTGATATAAAATATTCTTACAACGGTTAATGGTTTAGGTTTGAGATGCAAGGAACAATACTGTATGCAGGTAGCCATTATATTAACCGTGCTAGAATAGCGGGTGCACTTGATTTTTATGTAAAGTTCTCATATGACTTTAATAATTTTCATTACTTAAACATACATCACATGCACTATATATTTCGGCAGGATGTTAGAATCGATTAATTATTTCGTAACTTAAGAAATTTGACCCACTATTTAGGGATTTGGTCAAATAACTGTATTGTTATACTTCTACAACACACATATATATGTGTACTTACCAAGATGTAGATTCTGAAAGCATATTGCTACATAACACTGATATCGCAGGAGGCCACTGCTTCCGTTCCACAATGGTTTGCGCATCGGTTGCTGGCAGCAACCGCTTTTATGTATTTCGAGTGATACTGAAGCGGGAGTCAGGTTATATGGTCAAGCGAATTTCCGTTATTTTAATTACAATAACATTTTCGGTTGTGTCCGATAATATTTTAACTACATCTATAGTTTTCCGAAATTATTAATAATGTTTACCTTTTTATAATTCGTGCGCAGGAGCAAATATGTGAGATTTAGCAAGTATATACTAAAATTATGATTTGAAAAAATGGTAGCGAAACAGGGCGCTAACCTTGAACCACCTGTATTTACTACTGATTTGAAATTTTTACTTAAGACTCGCTTTAATAAGATAAAAATACTTAGCTGTGGCTCAGCCAGGAAAACTATTTAGTGATAGCTTCGTTTATAGTTGGAAACCTTATATTTAGGTATACGATTCAACGAAGTGTCATTTCGTGATCAGGTCATTGGTGTACAATTTGTTTTAAACCGTGAACGCAAACTTGAACGATGATCTGGCCTACTATAAACTTCTTAGTTAGTGATAAAATTGAGTAACCCTATATTGTCAGAAATTTCGAGAATTTAAGTACTGTCTCGTAATTGGGTGAACCTTCAAGTTATTTCAAATTTTAAACAGTTTGCAGAAAACACCATGCCCACTGTTAATATCTCAGATATTTTGTCAGAAAAATATAAATGCAAGAATTCGCGAACACAAAATAGCTCTTCATTATAGAGTTGATATGAAGAGGGGAACTCCGCTATAACGATGTACTGTGGAACTTCTACAAATTCCATGAGATTCCATGAATTCCGTTTCTGTTATAACTACTGTATATTGTAAGTTTTTTGTTTAATTAGGGTTGATCTTTTAATCGTTATTTATGCGTTAGTATTCTCAATTTTTTGGAAAAATTAAAACAAAATAAATGAATCGAACATGTCTCGTGTCTCATCGCTATAAGGTTTAAGGTTCATAATACGTTACCTTACATTTCTATTTTCATGACGCAGAACTTACTTTAGTACACAAATACTTTCGATCCGGGTTTCATTTGGATCAGCATTCACAAGTTTATAGTTTATACTTCTTGTTTATCTATGCTACCAACAAACTGTAGCTATTAAGAATACTAGCTGCAAAATATGCCATAAATAAAATTATGCGGCATAAACGCACAAACTTGTTTTAAGCCTATCGCTTCTTTATCTCAAGCTATGTTCAGTTGCGTGAATTTGCGATCGGTGCGGCGAAATTTACATAATTTTTTTGGGCTCCAAGACACGTAAAGTAATAGATCTGATACACACGTTGCACCATCTTGTAGTACTAAATGTTTACTATTGGACAAAAACACAGAGTGTATCTAACAATAGTATTAATATACCATTTAAGCGAACCTTTTATTCTACATAATACTTCCTGCATGTCAAACGTGGAATTTTACAGATTGTCCAAACTAAATATTTCTAATAAGCTATATTTTATTACTGAAAATGAAAGAACATATTAGGATACGCAATTTGTATTTAATCCCTGTGTCCTGTGTATTCATAACCATAAAAAGCTTCCATAAGAAGTTAAATTATAAAAAGAGAATTTAAGAATGCCTCGAGTGTAAGCAAACTATTTGATATTTCGATATCATCAACATAATAATTTACTGAAATGCCAGTTTATTGAGGATTTTACGTATTCAAAAGACTTAAAAATTATTTCTACACTTGAGAAAAACGACATTTCTAATAAATTGACAATACAATTTTTATTATGTGGTATTCAGTTGATATTAATTTGGATGCTCTTGGATGCTCTTCTTTTTTCCTGCTATTTTGCTGTCCATCCAAATTCATCTTTCTATCGCTCATTTGTTGAGAAATTACCTTAGTATTTCAGAACGACGAGATATAATTGATTACATGTTACGACGTCGGGCAAAAACAAACAGACAATATATATATATATATATATATATATATATATATATATATATATGTATATATATATATATATATATATATAAATATATATATATATATATATATATATATATATATACGAGTATATATATATGTGTGTGTGTGTGTATTTTATATTCTTAGGTTGATTGGTTTGATAGTTTAATATAATAGTTTATAAGATAGTTGACAAAAGTAAATTGCACAATAAATAAATGAATTAAGTAAAAATTGTTACCATACCACACCCCCGACACTCCATACTAGCGAACAGATTTAATTACCTATACTATTACATATGTACTCGCCTATCCGTATCCGTATGTATCTGTAATGTATGTAATGTAGGGCTATCAGCAGCTTGCAGATAAAAAATATTTACTATACATATTGGTCTCGATCTTTGCGGATAATATACATATTGGTCTCGATCGTTGCGGACAATCGCGCCTATCAAGCGAGTTGACGCTATACGTCACCTACATAGCTGTTTCTCTTTCTAACCAACAGCGTCGATCGAATGACTGTCTCGATAGTACGCCGGCGTAGTAGTTTTGTACTGACGCACGCGACTTTATTATTATCTAATTGTAAAAATGTAATTATATGAATAAATATTTTACACTATACATTTAATTTTGTGAAAGTGATTTGAGAATAATAATATCAAGAGAGCATTTGAAATGGATCTTAAAACGAAATAAAAATAAATTTCGTTTATATTATTTGTGATACACTGAAATATTGTCTTCGTTGTACTTTTGACTTGACTAAATTTGCTTCATTTGAAAGTCTTCTTAATAAACAATATAACATGCCTACAGCCGACACTACAAGAATACGTTTTCCAAACATATCGCGTTCAAACACAGCGATGACTTTTAAGAACAGTTTGAAATTTAAAACTGCCCAGTGATATTTTAGTTGACACAAAATTATAGGTAGTAACTAAAGAAGTTGGTGACACAAAATAAAATTATTTACAACAAACAAAAAAATGGAGACAAAATAATCTCCTAGTGATTTTATCCTTTTTAAGCATTTGTACACAGTGCAATAACGGACTGTTATATTGAATTACTATAAATGGTTTATTATAACAGTAACACTGAATTACATAAGTTAAACTCGACCAAACATCGCACAATTGAACAATCACAGGCGGACGCAGCAAGCGGCAACGTAGGAACGCGTACACATGATCGTACCCATTATCTGCGGGCGACGTTAAATTGGCGGGGAGAGGTGAGTGTCGCCTCTCTACGCAGTAATAGTTACAATTCGTTGCCGTGACACTCAATTACTTCTCTGTTATAGTTTGTTTTTATTTTATTTGCAGGGAAATATCCGAACCCTATTAATTAATAATTAATTGTTCGATAAATTAAACATAAAGTGATTCAGGCGTATTTACAAAACTATCAGCTTATTTACAACAGATTAGGTATTTACAACGATTTAACGATGCATGCACAAAAATGTACCACTCACCTATCGATACTTTAACAGTTGTTCAAAATGCATGCCACTCTGCACCATACACAAATGAGCACGTCTTTGAATGTTTTCTTTCACAAGTATTAGTGTCACTATGTAAAATGCAGTAAAAATCCTGTATTTAGCTCATCTAAACTTTTCGCTTCTTCTGTGTACACTGATCGCTTTAGCTCCGACCACTAATAAATGTCTACAGGTGTTAGGTCGGGGCTGTGAGGGTGCCACGGAACTGATCCACTGCGTCCCAATCAGCGATCGTCAAATACATCATTGAGGTACTCCCGTACCGCAAGTAGGTAGTGTGCCAAAAAGCTGTCCCCGTGGCCCAGTGTTGCTAGTACATGCTAGTAAGGTACGCTAGGGGTATTTCGTCCAAGAGCTCTGGGACTACGTTGCGCAGCATATTCATGTATGTACCACCCGTTAAGTTGCCTTCAATAAAAACCGGTCTTATGATGATCCAGACCATACATTTAACTTTCTTTGGTGTGATTGTTCCTATATCAGATGGAGATTGTTATAAGTCCACCAGTGTTCATTGTGTATGTTGAACAATCCCACTCTTGTGTAGGTGACCCAAAGATGGTACCCAAAGAGTCATTAGCGATAGCATACATCTGCACCATATCAACATACTCGATGTTCGAGTATTTATAATTACGATTCGTCATTGTGATATCAAAAATTCTCTTCCGAGTCGAATCACGCAGCGCGCATTATTTTCAACAGTCTACGTGGACTAAATCTTATTGGTTAATTAATATGAAGTCGGATCATGATCGAACGGTTGCTGTGTTTGGTAATAGGTTTTTCATTTAGAATTTCGTCATCGTTATCATTCGTGATAAATATGATGCAAAACTATGAAAAAAATCATGTCATACATTGTCATAGAAAATGATTTTAACAATGTGAATGTATAATATTCATAATAAAAGTCAATTTTAGTTCTAAGTGCCAAACGAATAAAAAGTCACCGCGTGTGTATATACACACACACACACACATACACACACATATATATATATATATATATATATATATATATATAAATATATATATATATACATATGTATTTTTTTTTAAATTATTTTTTCTTATTTTTATGAAATATATTATTGACGTGGACTTTCTACTTAATCGAGTTAAATAAGTATATCGCTCAAATCAAATTAATTAATTACCAAGAGCGTGCCATTTTTTGTAGCACCACTCACCAAATAGTTCCTTCGACTGAACACCGTCTCCTAATCCATCTCGCATGTATCCATTGTTGCAGTGATTGATTTTTTCATTCGATTTCTCAAAACCAATCGGTTCAATAAATTGTGCATTCGACATTTTGATCTGGCAAGCGCGACTGTCTTCACAGATATTGACTGAAATAATTAATATTTAAAAAGGATATGAATTCTGTGTGATGATGTTATTGAAAATTTTGTCTATTTTTCATTTGCGTTGACTCTTTACCGAGTGTCTTTTTTCGAACTTCCGTAACCTATATATATGGTATATGCGTAGATTAGTTCAATCTATTATCCAAAGTTGTCAAGAATATATCATTTGGTCTAATATTTATTAAGATTTGGGATTTAATTTTTTAAACTACAATTTGTCACTAAATATATATGAACAGAAGAAAACAAGTTAGATTAAAAAATCCTCACAATTTGCTATATTAAAGAGGGTTCAAGGCTACCCTAAGTTAGATCTTTACGATATTATTTATATTTAGTTATTTAAACTGCCCAATCAAGCTTTGCAAACTTAATACGCCCACATTTTAAATAAAACAAGCGCGAAACACGTGCGCACACATGTATGCAAATACACATTTATCACACATATACATTCACACTCCTATTTAAATTAACATGAGCCACTCAATATTGTCTAGCTTCTTTTTAAATTGGCATTGGAAAAGAGAATAAACGCTATAAACCAAAAGAAAGTAATTTTACTCACAGCAGTATTGCTTAGGAATATAGAAACCACGAGTATTTGGGTAACATTCTTCTTTACAGACACAAACTGATTGGCTAATCTTGTCCAGATCAAGAGTGTGTTGTTTGTCTTGCTTCTCTAACTCTGTGTATTTACGGTACAAAATATATTAGTTAGTATTCCCGTTACATTGGTAAAATAAATAGTGCAAACGGTTTGACAGCACGGAGATCTATATCAAAACCAATGAGATTACAAAAATAATTTTATATTAACTGTGTGGTATAAAGATTCACAAATACTATTTTTTGAATCTAGTAACGTTGCATAATAATCCGCATATTCTTACATACTGAATATATATAAGAATATGCGGATTGCTATGTATATCCATCTATTCTTAAATACTTCTACATATTAAATTTGTAACACAATTCTTCTTGCTTATTTCAATATTTAATTTTTGTTTCTTTTTTTCGTAAATTCATGTTTTTATCTGCATATATATGTATATATATATATATATATATATATATATATATATATATATTCAGTGTTTAGTGCCAATAATAATGTAAATTAATTAAAAAAACATTTGTAGAAAATGAATCGTTAAATAAGATGCCACTTTAACACCGTCTTAAAAAAGAGAAAAGGACAAATATGGCAAAAAATTGATGGACAATGGGACGCCGTTAATTTCTATAGACACTTATCTTTGTGACAACATCAAGAATAACATGTCGAAGAACAATAATTACTAGCATCTCATCTCCTCAAATCATACCTATTTTCGTAAATAACATCACATATATTATAATGATTGCTACTCACCAGATCTGGCACATGGCACAGATTCAATACAAAACAAAAAGAGAAACGTGTAAACCAGATTAATTCGGGACGACATCGTTATATGACATAAACTCAGCGAGTAGGATCTTTTAAATTAATTACACAAAATGTTCAGAAATATTTATATTTCTTAAATGAATGCTTGCTCTAAATTGTTTTTACCATATATAGGTATTTCCCTGTAATTTTAATTTATTTTTTTAGATTACAAATCAATATTTGTCGAATTAATTTTCTTACATCTTTTCTATGTGCGTCACTTTTCCTTTACATTTAATTCCATGGCGTTCATTCCCTTCATAGACAATCTTTGCCAATGTCAAATTTAAAAGTGGAGGCACAGAATATATCGTACAGAATGGACACTCCCATAATAACTCACGCTAAAAAAGTGGTCGTAATTTATATGGACAATTGGAACACGACTCACCAGATGGCGTTTCAATTATTACCAACGCCAAGAGATGGAATTTATTAAATTTAAAAGCCATTAAAATATATTAAAAAACGTTTTTATTTTCATAAATTGTTATTAAAACGTTAGGATAACTAAAATTTTACAAAACATATTGGTTTCTCAAGCGTGTTCAAAAAGCATGCTTCAAGGTTTCTCTGACTTTAATGCTGTTTAGGTAGATTATAATTTGGAAGCTTGCAGCGCTGTATCCTTAATAGTTTTACGGAAGTCCGGAAGTACGGAAATCCTCTACTGTAGAGCTGAAAATAAAAAAATTCACACGGACAATACACACACACACATATTTATATATATATATATATATATATATATATATATATATATATATATATATATGGATGTTAATGCGTTCTCTGTGGTGTATATTTTTAGCGTGTCTCAATGGAAGAAATTTATTTCCAAATTTTGGTAAAGCTTTAAATTAAAGTTGGTATTCTTACAATATTACAGAATATCTGTTATTAAAATAAAACTACGTGGTGTAGTATTATTTCTACTTTCTTTAAGTTCTTTACCACGACCTAGGTTTCGTTGTATTACAACATCTTCAGCTGGGTTATTAGCAAAGATTAACTCTTAGGAACATCCAGCAGCATTTATATGTTTCAAAAACAATAGCGGAAGCCGGGTTTGTGTGGGTTTTCCCACTGTTTATCATAATGAGTTTACGAGTATTGTAGGGGAGCGGTATAGGTTTTATCATATTTCCGAGAGTTATACGATATACAAGTATTTTAGTGAGGGTAATAAATTAAATTGATGTTATTCTATGAGGTTATACAATGCAAATGTCCCTGTGTATGTAATAAAATTAAATGGAAGTTATTCTCAGTAATATATTTATACAATAGCAAGGGTATCTGAAAGTTAGAACAAGGTTATACCACTAATTCTACATATCTCCAGTTTTATTTATTAATTTTTATTTCTTATTCATTTATTTTTTTTTTATATATTTACATTTATATGTGTCGTTGGGCTGAAACAATTTGAAGAGTACTGTAGTCTAACTATATATCGTATCAATGTTGTCTAACTATATTATGTTTAGAAGATATTGAGTATGGGTGATGATATTATATTTAGTTGTTCATTTAATATATTAACCTTGGTGTCTTCTTTATGTCTGTTTATTTCCAATGTTTCTAGGACATTAAATTTATTGACTTTTGTATTTATTTGTAATATATAGGGGGCATTATCAGTATGAGGGTGATGGTTATTTTGAATGTGGTGTTTTGCGCTCTCTTTTAAATTATCAATAAATAGTATATCATTAAAAATTAACTGAAACGCGGTGTCCCATATTTCATAATATAAAATATACTAATAATTCTGCATCTAAAATTTTACTGATACTTTCTATAACTAGCTTATACATATATAAGTTATTATCTGCCCCAGCCATTAAATAATAACCCACAACCTGTTAATTGTTTGCTTAAGACGTTCAATAAAAAATAATTTTTCCCTACTTTGTACACTTATAACTGATGTTAATTCTAAAATGGTAGCTAAATTGTTAAAACCTTTTGGGAAATTATAATACAAGTTTCTTTCATTTTTTAATCATATACCGCTGTGTTTTTTCTTCTAAAATAATTTCTTAATTGATGATCAAATAAAGTGTAAGAGTCTTTTGGTAAAATAAGTTTCAACATTTGTTTTATTTTAGTAACTATTATACTTTGCGTGTTATCATACGGCATAGGTTTCCGCAACCTTCTTAATTTACACCTCAGCAGTTCGATGTTCTCTTTGAAGTGCATGTATCTTTTTTACAACTCTGGAACTCTACACTTTTTGACTGCCTCTCTTTGAAATACTGACTCCGGTGGAAACTGCTTCCGGAAGTAATTCCTCGTATAATCATAAACAATTCATAAATATATGTAATATTTGAATATAAATTGGTAACTGATTATATCTGACATGCATTAAAAACCCATGTTACTGTTTTTACATATTCTGGCAATTCCAGACATTGGGCGACTAACATAAAATAAATATAAATTATCAGTTATAATTGAAATTGAAAATGTATACCGCAGGATACACTTATATTTTTTGAATAGTGTTTATTTTTTATAATTATTTATATTTAGTGAAGTGGTTAGTGTTTATCTGTATCCCAGTGATGAAAACTTGCATTAAAATGAATTAAATAAATGAAGATATTTGTCTATAAGCCCAATATTAAGTATTCAATCAAATTGCAATCAACTGTATCACTAGTTTATATATATTTTATATATACTTTATGTTAAAGGTGCTACCTGGTCAGTACAATTCTTTGAGTATAAGTTGAAATTTTATCTAAACTATGAATAATTTTACTGATTATATTAGACATTAGAATATTCTTTTATAGAAATAGCTGACTTCTGCATATCACTGCAACAGAACAAAAATTGCTTTATTATTTTAAGTTATGAACATCGTTATCCATGTTTAAATGTCCACGTTGATGAAATTTAAAAATACTTTCTTATATTATTTAGTAATAAAAAACAAACAACAGAAAAATTGCGTAGGTATAATTTGGGGTTATAGACATAGTTATACAGGTATAAATGTCCACGTTCACGAAATTTAAAAATACTTTCTTATGTTATTTGGTAATAAAAAACAAAGAAAAGAAAAATTGCGTAGGTATAATTTGGGGTTATAGACATAGTTATACAGGTGTAAATGTCCACGTTGATGAAATTTAAAAATATTTTCTTATATTATTTGGTAATAAAAAACAAAGAAAAGAAAAATTGCGTAGGTATAATTTGGGGTTATAGACATAGTTATACAGGCGTAAATGTCCACGTTGATGAAATTTAAAAATACTTTCTTATATTATTTGGTAATAAAAAACAAGCAAAAGAAAAATTGCGTAGGTATAATTTGGGGTTATAGACATAGTTATACAGGTGTAAATGTCCACCTTCACGAAATTTAAAAATACTTTCTTATGTTTATTTGGTAATAAAAAATTATACTACAAACGATGAATACGAATCATACTTACCGAGTTTCACATTTTGAAAGCTTGAAAAATGAGAGTCGCTAGTAACTTTTTCAGTGGAGTGACGGCCGGGTACAACGCACGCATGCCATTAATAGAAATTATAATACAATCAAAATAACTTATTGGTATTTAAATAAATATGAAAATACTTGTAAAAAGCAAAATTAAAAATAAAAGTTCTCCGGAGAAAATATATATGTATATACTTTTTTGGAAGAAGTAATACCACGCGTGTTTATAAATTACAAATGATGGCGCCAGGAGGTTATGCGTTAAACGCCCTCTGTTGAGGAACCCGACATTAGCGTTTAAAATTTTCGACTTCCGGTTACCCCTCTGTATATACTCTGTGAGGGGAGGCTTATTGATCTAAATATCAAGATACGGCCAAAAGAACATAAACCAAATTGAAAATGACAACACCAATTCATGTGTGCCATCTATTGCAATTAAACGAAACAATTTCGTCAGTCACATGGCAGATGTTTGCGACAGTAGATGTAATGTTGTCGTGGCGTTATCATATTTTATTACTTATTAGCCAAGTTAAAAAAATCGTTTTCAATTTGTACGCATGCATATTATAATGACAATGCTTAAATAGCTTGGAAATTGTTAAATAAGATGTTATTTTAACATCGTCTTAAAAAAGAGAAAAGGACAAATGTGGCAAAAAAGTGATTGACAATGGGACGCCGTTAATTTCTATAGACACTTATCTTTGTGACAGCATCAAGAGAAATATGTGGAAGAATAATAATTACTAGCATTGCATCTCCTCAAATCATACCTATTTTCATAAATAACATCACATATATTATAATGATTGCTACTCACCAGATCTTCTAAATTAATAATACAAAATGTTAATATTTATTCATTTAATACTTGCCCTAAATTGTTTTGCCATATATATTTCCCTGTAATTTTAATTGATTTTGTTAGATTATAAACTTTATCTTTGGTTATATAGCGTTCGTTCTCTCCAGAGAGAACCTTTGCCAATGTCAAGTGTGGAAAAAAAGAATGAGATAATTTAATTCGCCTTCTCTAAACCCACAATCACAAATTGGAGACTCCCTGACCCGCAGTCTAGCCAAATAGTAGGAATAGAACAATGACCCAAACGCATGCGAGATACCACAGAGGATTCCTTTCGAGAGAAAGTAAATGTTGAGAACCAAGGTTTTGTGGGTATAAAAGGTTGGATCTGGAAATATACCGCACCCGTAATCTGGGATGATCTTTCCCACGCCCTCTGCCAGTCAGATGTCATCCAGAAACGAGTCATGGGAAGGAGATCCTCAATGAAATTAATAGTGAAACATGGATCCCTGTTCACGGCGGCATACCAAGCTTTTGCGTCGACTATTTCATTACTTACTATACCAGAGTGAATAAGGATCCATGCAAGAACGGCATCGGATCCCGATCTCTCCAAATCAAGCGTAAGTTGCTTGATCCGGAGAATCAGAAAACCACAAAGTTTGAAGAAAATGGATTAGCAAGAAGGGACTGTAAACAACTTAAGGAATCAGAGAAGATAAGGAGCCTGCGAATTTTTTTGAGTAGAGCATAATTCAAGGCCTCCACAATAGCACGGCATTCCCCGGAGAATACCGAACACTCCTTAGGAAGGCGAAAGTAAGCTGAATGAGCGGTGAATGGAGAGTAAAATGACGCTCCGACATAGCCATCTCTAACGGTTTTTAATGCATCTGTGTGTATTCGCGTCCAATCCATCCAAAAAGAATTCAAGATAGTTAAGAAAAATAAAGAGCAAAAGAAAAATCAAATAGAAGTTTACTAAGCTAGAAAAAATGAAGAGAAAATATAAACAAAAAACAATTATAGATAATACAAAGGAGACAAAAATATATAGACAAATAATAAGTATATACATATGTAAATACAAACAAAAATAAAAACAGATATATATGCATATAAAAGGTCCTAGATTTTGATGTCGTTCTTTCTTATGTATTGAATGATAAAGTCAAGAATGGTTTTATTAGAAACGGATAGAAGGCACTGAATTGAATTTTTTGATTTAATAATTTATAAATGAATGAAGGAAATTTATTATTTACTGGGTATGCAAAAATTAAATGATTTAGATCACCCTCACCAAATCTACAATCATAGGCTGGAGACTCTCTGATACGCTGCTTAGCCAAATGAACAGTGACCCAGACGCATACGAGATACCACTGAGGTTTACTTTCGAGAAAAAATAAATTTTGAAAACCACGATTTTTAAGGAATAGAAAATTGGATCTGGAAGTATTCCGAACCCTGATCTGGGACGATCCTTCCCATGCCCTTTGCTAACCAGAGATCATCCAGGAATGAGCTAGAAGAAGGAGATCTTCAATGAAATTACGAGTGAAACATGGATTTCTGTTCATGGCTACGAACCGGGCTTCAGTGTCAACAATTTCATTACCGACAATGCAAGAACGACACCCGATCCCAATCTCTCCAAATCAAACGTAAGATGCTTGATCAGGAGAGTTAGTAGGAAGCTACAACTTACTGAAAAAGGATTGGTGAGGAGGACTCTAAAGAACCTAAGGAGTCGGAGAAGGTAAGAAGTTTGCCAACCTTTTTAAGCCAAGCATATCTTAAGGCCTCAACAATAGCACTACATTCCCCAGAAAATACCGAACAATGTTTTGGAAGGCAAAAATATGCCGAATGAGGGATAGTAGGGCAATAAAAAGATGCTCCTACATAACCGTCTTTTAGGGGTTTTGATGCGTCTGTGTATATTCGCGTCCAATCCACCCATAAATTATTTAGGATGAAAATGAATGAATTGGCATTACAAGACTTCTTATCAACTCCTAAACACAAATTTATATTTGGCTTGTGAATTACTGAGACAAATGGAAAACTATAGAGGGGGAGAGAGGAATTTTGATAAATTGCGTTTGGAAGAGATTTTATTTTTTGGATGCTGACCATAAGGAGAGGATAAGGCTTAGAATGCCAAAAGGAATCATTATTAACATTAGGTAAGCACCTAACCTGGAAAGGAGGGTTAGTTTTGGGAATATGGGATGGTAGGAGAACCTAGATTTCAAGACAAGACCTTGCTTTCAAGAGAAATCGATCAGCAAGGTATTGACAACGGAGAGAGTGAGAAGGATCAACACATTCTACTTGCAGGGCATTAATGGGGCTAGACTTCATCGCACCCGCCACGATCCTCAGAGCTTGAGACTGAATACGAGTCAATTTGTTGGCATTAGATTTGGAAATAGGACCAAGGAGGAATTAGCAACAATCCAGATAACTGCGAATGAAAAAATTGTACATAAGTTTTAGAGTGGTAGAGTGAGAGCTCCACCATACTCCACAAACAGCACGAAGAATATTTATGTTAGCCTGGCATCGGGAAATTACATGCTCAATGTTAGTGTTCCAGGATAATTTCGAGTCCAGGAACATACCAAGGAATTTAGCACTGGATAAGGTAAGGATGTTTAAAAAGTCGGAGGAGATGGAAACAGGAGGAATTATTCTTTTTCTAGAAAAGATCATTACATGACTCTTGGAAGGCGAAAGATCCCTTCCATGAGAGTCTACTCATTGGCTCAAGTTAACAAGGATAGAATTTAAAGCATTTTCTGCAACCGCGATTGACTTATCAGAGGTACAAAAAAGCAAATGATCAGCGTACCGCAGTATACGACAAAATGGATTAACATAAGAATGAATCTTGTGTGAATATATGTTGAAAAGGATAGTAAGACTGAGCTCTGGATAAGGCTACGCCAAATCGATCTTATTAAGGGTGGAATCCCGGGAGCTCGAAGGACGATTGATTTGTCTAAGAAGAGGTTGAGAAGGAAATTAGAAATATTTTCTGGCAAACTAATTTCTCGCAATATTTGTCTGAGAACAGGGAGGTTTGCATTATCGTAAGCTGCAGAAAGGTCAAGAAAAACAGTTACAAGGAATTCTTGTCGGGAGAAGGAGAACCGTATATCAGTGGTCAGGATGCTGAGGTTGTCCTTCGTGCTTTTAGCTTTTCTGAAGCCAAATTGATGAGGTGGAATAATGGAATGGTGTTCAGTGAACCATTCCAATCGATTCTTAATCAGATGTTCAGTGATTTTAGCTAAAACCGGGGATAGGGCTATGGGTCTGTAAGATGATCATACGTTGGGATCTTTATGAAGTTTAAGAATGGGGATAATAATTTGGGATTTCCAAGAATTCGGGACATATCCTGAATTACCAATAGGTAATTCAGGATATGTCCCGATGTATTTATAGAAATATAGAGTCTTTTTACCAATAGGGTTATTGGAGCTAATTGAGATGACTGTAATGAGTATAATAATTAAACTAATACATATTAAATAAATTAAATCGTTTTTTAAAATTATTTTCTAAATAATATTTTATTCATTGGCTACGTGTAGTAAATCTCCAGGTGGACAAATCACTTGGACGTAATATCTTTTGAATCAATATGCCCGTAGTTATGTTAATACATTAGCATTATTACTAAAAATCTCATTTTCACAATCCTTTGTTTTAAACAGAACCCTACGCGCAATCCCATCTAATACACATGCAGTATTTGATATAAATTAACAAATTTTGATAGCGAATGACATTTAACAGGATGCCGAAACATTTAACAGGATGCCGAAACATAAAAGAGGGGGAGAATCTATAACGAGGAAATATAAAGAACAGCAAAGAAATGAAGCAGATGAGGGGTAAGAAGCACGTTTAGATACATAACATTTACATACGAATTTACTTTAAAATTCAAGATATGTATAAATCAATCGATTCAATTGTAATGCAGATGATAATGTTAATTTTCTCACCAAATTTTTAATTCTATTTAAGTACCAGGAATGTTTTTAAATTGTTTAAGACTAAAAATATGGTCGTCAATTATTTTGTTGAATAGTTTAGATTTCACAATTAAACGAAACTACGTGATGTAGTATTATTTCTACTTCCTTTAAGTTCTTTACCACGACCTGGGTTTCGTTGTATTACATCTTCAGGTGGGCTTTAGCAAAGATCTTTGCTAAGGTCATATTCTTGAATAAGCGCGTACTTTGTGCTTTTTTCATACTAGGTTTTCAATAGTCCGTCTAAACACGATTATGCATCGACATTTGGCGCGGATATGCTCATTCAAAATATGTATAAGCCTGTGACAAAAGTTTTTTTAAGTATAGAACCCTAACCATTGCATTTTATTTTTCTAACTTTTCAACACATAACCCATTAACATAAAACATTAGTAAATATATTTATAGTGATAAAATAGTTATAAAAGCATTTAAGAGAAATTGTAGATATTACTTAATTAATGCAATTAGAAACTTTGAAATGCGTCAGCCGTAAAATATAATAGCCTTATACGCCATCAGTGTATTGTTTACTTATATTTTCACTTTCATGTTAACTAAATAGTATAGGAGACAGTCGTAAGTTGGTATAAAATATGAAGAAAAGTTTTCAATATTTTATATGGCATCATTTTGTATAATGCTGAAAATCCCGGTATGTAACAAGCAAAAACAATTTTGCATACTTCTTAAGTGTTTACGTTGCATGATCACAACAGAACGTCCAGCAAGCAAGTTTTTTACGAGCGACCTAGTATTTTTATCAGGTAGACGTACTTATTATTTTTACATCGCGACAAGGTTACCTATAGTAAAAAAATACAGATATCTCGCACTTCTATTAAGGTAACCTTCTTGGGATTGATGTCGTTTTTAAACCAAAAATCGTACTTCATATTTTTTAACGCAATTTCTTTTTGTATAATTTTCAAAAATTGCTAGAATTTTGTAATGGACGTCGGTAAAAAATTAAAAGCAAATGCGGAATATTAATAAATGCACTAATTTTAAAAATATAGGGAGATACATTTTAAAGAAATAATTATATCAATAATTGAAGTGAAGACTTCTTTATGCGTACCATGCGCATTTTTTCTGAGCATTGAACGAAAAAAAGAATGGATATTTTAAAGAGTTGGGAAAATATCTGATGTATCTATGATCTAATGAAGAAACATAATAAGTAATATAAGCATATATAAATTTATTCTTTAGCATATTGTTAATTAGATGTTATATTCGAAGAATAGTAAGCTCAGGAAGTACTCATGTTGTAGCTCAAATTTCATCATCGTAATTATATTGAATAATTCCAAAGATGAGCCTTGTCGGTTAATTATTTTGGAAATGGCAACCATTTAAAATTTTTATAATTACCATGAGCACTGTTCTATGACTTAATAACTTTTGGATGGAAAAACATAAGAAAATGGGTGGGGAAGGGTAGGGTGGGAAAGGGAAGTGAAAGGGGAAGGGGCGAAGAAGGGGAAGGGGAGGGGCGGAGGGAAAGGGGAAAGAGAAACGGAAGCGGAAGTAGAAGCGGGTGCTGAAGGGGCAGGGGAAGTGGAGGGGTAGGGGTATGGGTAGGGGGCGGTAAGGGCAAGGGAAAGGTGATGGTGCAGGGAAAGGGGAAGGGGATGGTGAAGGAAAAGGTGAAATGGGTTGTAGGGGTATGGGTAGGAGGAGGTAAAGGGGAGGGAAAGTTGATGGTTGAAGGGGAAGGAAAAAGTGGTTGTGGAGGATGGGGAAGTAGAGGTAAGAGGATGGTGAAGGAGAGGGTGGTGATATATATATATATATATATATATATATATATATATATATATATATATGTGTATATATATATATATATATAAATATATATATATATATATATATATATATATATATATATATATAGAAGTCCCAGAAGGGTGCGGTAAGGTTTCTAAAGTCCGCCGCTTAAACTTAAAAAAAATTATTGATGGCCAGCCTAAATACTTTCCTTCTGAGTCATGAGAATGGTCATTACCTTTGATTGCCAAGTTCGTCCCCAACATATATATATGGCTTACTCATCGCTTCCAGTTTCAAAATATGAATTTCCTACAATACAGTGCTTCAAGTGTTGTAGGTTTGGACATGTGGCTGACAAATGCCGATCTTCTGAGCGTTTTTTCCGATGAGGTCAAGGTCACGTTGGGAGAAACTGCCCACTTCCTCTTGATAAAGAAAAATTTGCTTTTATGTACCTCTGATAAGTCAATCGCGGTTGCAGAAAATGCTTTAAATTCTATCCTTGTTAACTTGAGCCAATGAGTAGACTCTCATGGAAGGGATCTTTCGCCTTCCAAGAGTCATGTAATGATCTTTTCTAGAAAAAGAATAATTCCTCCTGTTTCCATCTCCTCCGACTTTTTAAACATCCTTACCTTATCCAGTGCTAAATTCCTTGGTATGTTCCTGGACTCGAAATTATCCTGGAACACTAACATTGAGCATGTAATTTCCCGGTGCCAGGCTAACATAAATATTCTTCGTGCTGTTTGTGGAGTATGGTGGAGCTCTCACTCTACCACTCTAAAACTTATGTACAATTTTTTCATTCGCAGTTATCTGGATTGTTGCTAATTCCTCCTTGGTCCTATTTCCAAATCTAATGCCAACAAATTGACTCGTATTCAGTCTCAAGCTCTGAGGATCGTGGCGGGTGCGATGAAGTCTAGCCCCATTAATGCCCTGCAAGTAGAATGTGTTGATCCTTCTCACTCTCTCCGTTGTCAATACCTTGCTGATCGATTTCTCTTGAAAGCAAGGTCTTGTCTTGAAATCTAGGTTCTCCTACCATCCCATATTCCCAAAACTAACCCTCCTTTCCAGGTTAGGTGCTTACCTAATGTTAATAATGATTCCTTTTGGCATTCTAAGCCTTATCCTCTCCTTATGGTCAGCATCCAAAAAATAAAATCTCTTCCAAACGCAATTTATCAAAATTCCTCTCTCCCCCTCTATAGTTTTCCATTTGTCTCAGTAATTCACAAGCCAAATATAAATTTGTGTTTAGGAGTTGATAAGAAGTCTTGTAATGCCAATTCATTCATTTCCATCCTAAATAATTTATGCGTGGATTGGACGCGAATATACACAGACGCATCAAAACCCCTAAAAGACGGTTATGTAGGAGCATCTTTTTATTGCCCTACTATCCCTCATTCGGCATATTTTTGCCTTCCAAAACATTGTTCGGTATTTTCTGGGGAATGTAGTGCTATTGTTGAGGCCTTAAGATATGCTTGGCTTAAAAAGGTTGGCAAACTTCTTACCTTCTCCGACTCCTTAGGTTCTTTAGAGTCCTCCTCACCAATCCTTTTTCAGTAAGTTGTAGCTTCCTACTAACTCTCCTGATCAAGCATCTTACGTTTGATTTGGAGAGATTGGGATCGGGTGTCGTTCTTGCATTGTCGGTAATGAAATTGTTGACACTGAAGCCCGGTTCGTAGCCATGAACAGAAATCCATGTTTCACTCGTAATTTCATTGAAGATCTCCTTCTTCTAGCTCATTCCTGGATGATCTCTGGTTAGCAAAGGGCATGGGAAGGATCGTCCCAGATCAGGGTTCGGAATACTTCCAGATCCAATTTTCTATTCCTTAAAAATCGTGGTTTTCAAAATTTATTTTTTCTCGAAAGTAAACCTCAGTGGTATCTCGTATGCGTCTGGGTCACTGTTCATTTGGCTAAGCAGCGTATCAGAGAGTCTCCAGCCTATGATTGTGGATTTGGTGAGGGTGATCTAAATCATTTCATTTTTGCATACCCAGTAAATAATAAATGTCCTTCATTCATTTATAAATTATTAAATCAAAAAATTCAATTCAGTGCCTACTATCCGTTTCTAATAAAACCATTCTTGACTTTATCATTGAATACGTAAGAAAAAACGACATCAAAATCTAGGACCTTTTATATGCATATATATCTGTTTTTATTTTTGTTTGTATTTACATATGTATATATTTATTATTTGTCTATATATTGTTGTCTCCTTTGTATTATCTATAATTGTTTTTTTTGTTTATATTTTCTCTTAATTTTTTCTAGCTTAGTAAACTTCTATTTGATTTTTGTTTTGCTCTTTATTTTTCTTAATAAGCAATAGTGACTGTTATTCGATGTGTAATCTAGTCAGGGTTGCCTAACCAAAAAAACTTGACACTGGCAAAAGTTCTCTCTGGAAAGAATAATCACCTCAGAATAAAAGAAAGGAAGAAAGAAAAACTCGAAAACAGTGTTCAAAAACAGTTTCAAAGTTTTTGAATAAAAATTATTTTCCATCAATTTCAGTTTAAAATGCAAGTAGCATAAAAATATAATAGTCGATATAAGATTAATTTGCAAACCACATTTTTTAATTGAAAACTTAGACTTGATTTTAAAAATTAAGTGTACAACAAATATAATTTTGATTACTTTTTTAATATCTACTGTACTTAGGAATTAGTTTCATGTAATTTTTCAATTAAAAATTAACTTTTAAACTTGTTTGATTTCCACTTGAAATTAAATAAAGCACACAGTGTTGTCAAAAAATCACCATAAATATAAAGAAATATTACTTTCATTTAAATAATATATCTAAGTCTCAATCCGTAACTAAGAGTCCCTGAAAGACTTCCGAGATAAACATATAATATATATATATATATATATATATATATATATATATATATATATATATATATATAAATAACAGAATAATATAGTTTTCAAACATTTTTATTATTATAAATAAAGTTAAGTTAAATATCTTTACTATTTCATTAATTATTTTATCAATATCAGTACAATTTATTTGTTTTACCTTTCCTAACTTTAAAAAATCAGTGTGTCAATTATTATTTTTAAATGCTCTACGTATTAATTGTATCGTGAAATTTTAGGTACTCAGTGTGACAAATATTAAATTCACGACCGCGAATAAATGTCGAAAGATATTTACCGCGAATCCGATATATCCGAAATGTTCAACCGGACGAAGCGAAAGTAATTGACGATATGAACTAACTGATAGAGAATTTACTGACGACTTTTGGTACGCATGCAAAATATATGATCGTCTGTGGTTCCAAGACACTTTAAAGAAATGTGTCGCGAAACAAGAAAGCGTGTTGAAATTAATCAGAAGTGATGAATTTACAATTTTAAATGACACGAAGCGTGCGCAACTTGCTTCAAGGATATCAAGGACGAACCACAAAATGTAAGGAGGTGTCCGGCGTAGTTATTGATTATAACAAGTCGAGTCGCTAGCATTAATGTGAAACAATTAAGTAAAAACATTTATCAGCGGTGATAAAAGCGGTCACAATAAGGAAAACGTGCTTATCGTGACTCATCACAACGTACAAAGCTCGTGAGTACATGTGGCTAACATTGAAATCGATCGCGTTATGATGCCTTCTAATTACATGGTTACGTTAGAAACGTGAATGTCAGAAGATGTACCCGTGTCTATTAAAATATTTTATCTTATAGCTCACAGCGAAACGAAAATGAAAATTGAATTGCTCACCGTTTGAGCTATTCGTTTATCCTACAAAAAGTACAAAGGCTTAATCCATGATTCTACAAAGTACCTTCGGGAGTGGCGATCTACAAGAACGTCGAAACCATTTCAAGGTGCCGCCCAGTATCTGACTACGAAATACTCAGCAGACTAACGGACTCTCGATGCGGCAACAATACTTTTATCGAGATACCGTGTTAGTAATTCAAATTCGTTATTGCACAAGTTTATGTGCATCTGCAAACAACTGTCCAAAAAAATTAATATCTTATGCTGCAAGGAATTGCGCACTATGGTAGATACTTCGGTCAATACCTGACTTGGAGCTGAACATCTACATACCACCAATGTTAGTGGGAGATTTCAACGTGGACCCTGCCAAATATCAATGTCTCGTATCGCATTTGCGCAAAGAATATGACCTTTGTCTAGTCTAGTGAAAGACGGCAGTAGATCTCACTTTTGCTCAGAACATGCAACCTGCTATAACGCAACATGTATCCTGCCTACGTTTAATATTTCAGCTGATAGTATATAAGAATGTCAGCCAATAGTTCATAAGCTAATCACATAACATGCAGAAGAAAACATCGAGTGTGTGGAAGTCGGGATTACTACCGCAAAAAAAACATATTGTATTCAGTCTGTGACGTTTCTAAATTTAAATAAATCTCAACACTATAATTATCTATTCTCTATGGAAAACTGCTGTTTGTCATTTAAAGGAAAATAAAATTTGATTTTTTATTGTAAGTTAATGAATTACAAATTTCTACTAAAATAATGACTAATAAAGTTACTTAAAATTTGTATTCTCGTCTGTGCTCTTTATTTTTAAAAAGAATTAATTGTTATGGGCAAATAGTGTCATGATTGCGGAGTATTTATGATACGACGAGTACTCCCAAAAACATACTTTGCAAATCATGAACTGCTATTATATCTGTAAAAAACACGTCTCACAAAATAATTATTTACAATTGCAGTTAAAGGGTTCTTTATAGAATTGCGATGATTTTTTTCTGACAATATTATTTATTCTTGCTTGAGCTTTGTTTTATTTTTCATTTTATTTGGCTGTAGCATAAAACATTTGAGAGGACGTAATTTATGAGATAACGAACCAAATTATAATGAAGCAGAAAAAGTCCAGCTGGTAGTTAAACCTCTATGAAATGGGGCCTATTCTATTAAAATATTGATAACAATTTACATGTTGGATGCCAATTTCACAAACCATTTTGTCGTTGCTGCTCTTATTATTAGTAATTTATGAACTTAAAAGAATAGAAACTCAAGGGTTTCTGTTTTTAAATATTTTTTTTGCACTGATAGGAACAAGGGAAATTTTGAATGTGAAAAATTTTCCTTATTTTTCAGTTTTATGTGGTTGTCGTTTAAAAGACTTAAGCGCATATACCAATTCTGTAAACATCCTAAGTATTACGGATTTTGCAATGATTTTTTTCTTCTTTTTAAGAATTTAATGACCAAAAATATTTTTTCTAATAACATGTTTTATTTTTCTTAACATAAGTTGTTGATTAAGAGTAAAAGCATTTTGGAAATAAGGATAAATGTTAACCTATATGCTTGTTATGTTTGTTTTTACTAATTTTATATGTTATGAAGAATAAAACGTAAACATTGTAAAAATTATCTTACCATGCATAAGAACATGTCCAAAAATGCGGATCCATATATATCCCGTGTACTATTAGAGTATTTGGAAAGTAGGTATAGTGTAAGGGCTAAAAAACCGGTCGCCAAACGTAGATTCGCCCGCAAACTTTTCGAATTGCAAATCAGTACAATAATAATAATAATTCTTATATAAATTGTATCTTTAGAAATAGCTCTTAATGCTTACAAAATTTAAAGAGATTTTATTATTTATTATAATTCGAAAAGATATTAAAGGAAATGTTACAATAATTTTTTGCATTTACTTTTTTACACATACATAAAAAAGTAAATACTTAAACGTAATAAACAAAATACTTTCCCCTAACTTTTGTTAGAAATATTATCTTTCACAATGTTAGGCTATGAAAGAGATTTGAACAAATAATGTTTATTTAATATGACTATAACTTAAATAAGGCTTAAACAGATCAGACCCACCTCAAGGCATACACTTCTCTGTAGACATACGAAACCCTAAAAATCTGAACGTTTTATGTGACAGCTTTTGAAAACATGAAAGTTCCTTTGTACATCATCTGTACATAAACATATCTCGTCAAGAAATAATTATTCAATACTTATAATTTAATGATCTATTCAATGTTTTAAGTTAAAAATATGTTCTATTAATAAGGTACGTTTTTATAATAAACCTTAACTTAAATGAAAATTGCTTACAAATGTCATATGTTATTCCAAATAATTGTACTGAAATAGTTTAAAATTTAATATTTAAAAAATCAAATAATCGATGAGAGCAATGTCTTTGTTACAATGTTGAGATTGAAAAGTATGACGATCGTAATCAGTGGTCGTTTTGCTGAGAGGATAATATGCAATGGTTATTCCGTACGAAGGAGGAAAATAATTTCTTTAAGGATAAAACCTTAGTTTAAAAATAGAGTAGCTTTTATGCATCCCAGTCAGTAAAAGTGTTATTAATTTTGTATGAAACCCATTGACACTAACTCACCAGGTGGCGCTTTGAGTATTACAAGCGCCTAAGTAGATGGTGCTATCTAGGGAGTATCACCATCCATAGATGGCGTTATTTTATATAAAATATTTTTTTAATATCAAGAAATTTTTTTTTCTTTTTTCAATTCCTTTTTTTAGTCGTTCTTATCAGTGCAATGTACTGATCCGTGCGGATTTCAGGGATTGTGAAATATTACTCCTTCATTTTCCCCATTTTGTGAGTGACCTTATAAGAAATTTATGGGTGATAGACTTTAAATTTTCTAAATTTGTTACAATATAGATATACATTTCAATCATTTATTTGTTTTTTGCTGACCACAGCAGTTGTAGCTGCAAAATATTACTTCAAAATCTTCTTTAATTTTTGCTCGTAAGCTTCTTAAATAACTTAAAACGAACCATCCTATTTCATTGGCTCCTCTTAAACATTCCCCTTCAAGCCAGATGTATCAGTTTACATCTTTGGATCGAAGTTCGTAAACAGTAAAGTGCAGAACATTAACTTTTGATATTTAATAAAATTTGGAAACATCACCTTTTGAACACGGCATTACTTATTTTATCCAGCTCTTTTTCTTTTCTTACTAAATCTTTTTCTTCGAGATGAGAGTCATATTTTGTTTTTAACTGATCTTTATTTTCTGCTTTATTATAAGCTGTGCAATCCTCACATTGGTCCTTTTTTGGAGTCCAAAAAGAAATATTGTTAATAATTATAGTATATTTGATTACTAATGCGAGGATCGTTTTCCGACTGACATTTTGTAACATAATCCCTATGTAATTGTGCGAAAGAGAAACCTCCTTCTGTATTCCCGGCTCGTATTGGCTCGACAATAATGACTTTCAATTCTAGATATTGAATCGATATGTTTTTTAATCCTATCAGTAATTGCAGTATCAACCTTATTATGTTTCCTATGCTTCCCTTTTTTATCATCTTTCAGAAAACCTCAAAATATAGAGTTTTTCATTGAAATTACTGTTCTTATTATTGGTCTGTCGGATATACCCAGGTTATTTTTAAAAAACTCTTAAACCCTCGAATATTTTCCCTTTCTACTACAAATTGAAATGCATTGTTATAGTTTTTTCTTGTACTTCTTTCGCGAATTTACCGATATTCTCTAAATCTTCCATCTTCCAGTAATTCGTAATTTGACGTTTTTCCTCACTAATCTTGTTATAACATTTAAGTTTACATTTATCAGTATATGTAGGTTTTATTTGTCTTTCTTTCATTTCTTTTCGTGACTTAGATGTCGATACATACGGTTTACAAGTATTTCTTAATAGTTTTGCTTCATTTTTTCTCCATTCTTCCTCCATAGCTTTTCTTTTTCTCCCTGGTCTTGTTTTATTTTTTCCTTCTTCAAGTATATCTATTTGGTTTTCATTTGTTGCTGTAATTTCTTTTTCTGCAGACGATGATAATGTATAATCTTCATCTTTCAAAAAATCGGGATCATTATGTACGTCTTCAGATGAAAAGTCCTTTTGACTCTCAGGTATAGAGTTTGAAGAATTATCGCCTTCGTCCTCTGAGGAAATATCCGATTAGAGTATTATTAAATTGCACAAAGTCTATAGACCGTCAGAAAGTAAAACGTTAGTCATTTCTTATGTCATCACTTAATGCAAATTCAATCGTTCTACTCGATCCTGGTTGAAGTAAACACAGAAAAGAGTTGTGGCTAATAGGATTAACATTGCTATTTAAATTAATCAAAGGAATGCGTATGGAATTAAATGTATTTAGCGGTGGATCAACGTTGATAGTCTCACTGAATTATGGACCTGATGTCTATCTGCTCTGGTTCTGAATTATTCACTTTCATGGATTCAGACACTTTTTCAGGTAAGACAAGCGGATTTTCGTTGAACTTTAATGGAAGAAAATTATAAGACACTCGATTCTCTTCACGTTGTTTCTTAGGCAAAGTCATTTTTAAAATCTTTTCATCGCACTTTATCCTAAAATGAGTAAAATTTTTAGTAATATTTAAATCAATCCGTTTAAAAAAAAATTAAAGATGGATTTTATTAAATTGACACCCATGTCTTGCGAATGTATATAACTGCGATCAAGTATTGTTTAACTGATCAACCGTGCTTAGTATTAGAAATGAGTCATGTCTCATTAACTTAATTTCTTAACGAGTAGTCATATTTAAAAAAACGACATTTATCTATAAACGGCACACAAACAAATCAAGTTCTATTTTAGGGAATGAACGTACTTTCTTTAAAAAAGTCGTTTTAAAGAAAGTACGTTCACTTTAAAAAATTATAGTGTTGATGGAATTATACAGGATGGAGTGAAACAAATTGGCAGAAACAGGATTTCGGTGGAATTTTCATCTGCTCATGCCGCCAACCGATTCGTTAATCACTCTGCCTTCACAGCTCAAAACAAATTGTTTATCCCCTCCTTTAACGTCAGTCGTATGGGTATTGTTCGCAATGTTCCAGTTGATTGGTCTGACGAGGAGGTTTTACATAATGTAGAAGTCCCTGAAGGCTGCGATAAAGTTACTAAAGTCCGCCGCTTAAATTTTAAAAAGATAATTGATGGCCAGCCTAAATATTTTCCGTCTGAGACGATGGTCATTACCTTTGATGGCCAAGTTCGTCCTCAACGGATATATATGGCTTACTCATCGCTTCCTGTCTCAAAATATGAATTCCCTACAATACAGTGCTTCAAGTGTTGTAGGTTTGGACATGTGGCTGACAAATGCCGATCTTCTGAGCGTTGTTTCCAATGTGGTCAAGGTCACGTTGAGAGAAACTGCCCGCTTCCTCTTGAAAAAGCAAAATGTATCTTTTGCAGTGGAAATCATGATTCCACTGATAGAAATTGTCCAGAATTCGAAAGACAAAGAAAAATCAAGTTTGAAATGTCTGAAAGAGATATTTCCTATGTGGAAGCGTCCAAATTGGTCCCTTCTGCTAAAAAATTATACGCCTCAGTTGCAGCTCACCCCCCTCTAACTCTCTCTTCTCCAATTTCTTCCCAAAGTTTGCTTTCTCCGTCTCGTCCTACCAACTCTTCCCACAAACAAAATATTTCTCTGAAACCCCGATCCCACTCTTCGACTAGTTCCAACCAGGGCTATGACCGCTCTGCTCTAGAACAAGCCTGGGCAGACTTCCGAATTCCTCAACCTGAAAATGGTTGTGGTATAAATCAACAACCTTCAACTAACACTTCTACGAGTATTATTCAATTTCTTTTAACCACCTTGGTCAAAATTCTGAGTTCCCCCAATCAAATACCGTCCAGCGTTGCCTCATCTATTCTTACTTCCCTTCAATCCCTTCTTTTCAATGGCTTCGCCAATAGTGGCGAGGGTCTTGCAATGGAATAGTCGCAGTATAATTTCCAACAAAACAGATCTTCGTCACCTCCTTGTTAAGTATTCTCCATCCGTGGCTGCCATCTCGGAGACTTGGCTGAAGCCTGGATTCCATTTTAAAATCCTAGGCTATGTCTGTCTCCGGGATGATAGAGCGGATAGTAAGGGCGGATCCGCCCTATTACTTGACAAATCTCTTCCCTTCTCCCAGATGTCAATTCAATATTGTTGCTGCGAGAGTTAAAGATATCACTATCCTCTCCATATATGTCCCCCTTCCAACATGTTCCGTAGCATTAGAACTACGGGATATTTTATCTTCAATTCCTGGCCCGTATATTATTCTGGGAGATTTTAATGCTCATCACCCGTCTTGGGGTACCACCCGAAGCAACCCTCTTGGGGTCTCCTTGGTGGAACTCCAGGACGATTTTGGCCTGTGTTTACTGAATGATGGTTCTCCAACACGAGTTCCTGTCCCATTTCAGAACCCGAGCTCAGTAGATATCTCTTTTTGCTCCTCATCCTTGGCATCCTTGGTTTCCTAGAATATTCTTTCTGAGTCTTTTGGAAGCGACCATTTCCCCATTTTGATTTCTTTCCCTCATGTAAATTTACATATTGAAAAAATTCCCCCTCTTCAAAAATACAACCTACATAGGGCAGATTGGGTGGGATTCCGTACCTTTCTCAGTTTCGAAGTGGATTCCCTCCCTCCAGTGGACTTGGATAACATTGACACTTGCTATGACCAATTTGTAAAGGCTATAGATCTATCCGCTCGGAAATTTATCCTACTTAAAAGACTTTATACACTTCAGATCCTCTCCCCCCTGGTGGGATGGAGACTGTTCCGCAGCGGTTAAAACCCGTAAAGAGGCTGAAGCAATATATAAATCTAATATGTCGGAAGCAAACTTCCTCTTGTTTCGAAAGACCCAAGCTCAGACTAAACGAATTTTCCTTAAAAAAAGAGGGAAGGCTGGAAGAAATTCTGTCAATCCCTCTCTTCTTTTACTCCCTCTCGTGTCGTCTGGTCTAATATAAAACGCTTTCGGTCTATTTTTCAGCCTGATCTTCCCAAATCTGTACACTGGAATTGGATTGATCATTTTTTAAATAAACTTGCTCCCCCATCCGTCCCAAATTTAGATGAATTACCTTTCAGGTAGAACTTTACTAGCGCCAATAATTTTTTAGAAGAAGATTTCTCCATTAACGAATTGGATTTCACCTTACACCATCTTAAGGATTCTTTCCCTGGTATTGACGGAATGTCATATTCAATGGTGAAAAATACTTTACCATCTACCCGTTGGTATCTTCTATCCCTCATTAACTGTAAGTTCAAATCAAGTTCTATTCCAAAGTCTTGGAAAACTCAACTAATAATTCCCATTCTTAAACCTCATAAAGATCCCAATGTAGGTTCATCCTACAGACCCGTAGCCCTTTCTCCTGTTCTAGCGAAGATTACGGAACATTTAATTAAGAATCGTTTGGAATGGTTTACTGAACACCATTCTATTTTTCCAAGGAACCAATTTGGGTTCAGAAGAGCTAAAAGTACGTTGGACAATCTCGGCGTCCTAACCACTGACATCAGACTTGCTTTCTCTCGACAAGAGTTTCTCGTTACTGCTTTTTTAGATCTTTCTTCAGCCTACGATAATGTAATCCTTCCAGTCCTCCAAAAAATTCTTCATAATCTTGGGATTCCGATTAAGATTATAAATTTTCTCCTCAATTTTCTTTTAGAAAGATCTATTATTCTTAGATCCTCTGGACCCCCCCCCCCTTTACAAGAACTATATGGAAGGGTCTTCCCCAAGGTTCTGTTTTAAGTCCATTACTTTTCAATATTTACTCCTATATGATTCACTCAACAGTTAATCCTTTCTGTCGTGTCTTGCAATACGCTGATGACCTGCTTTTATATTCTTCTGATAAATCAATAATTGTTGCCGAAAATGCATTGAATTCTGTCCTTGTTAACCTAAATAAATGGGTTACCTCTCATGGTATGGATTTATCCCCTTCCAAAAGCGCTGTCGTGGTCTTCTCGAGAAGGAGATTACTCCTTCGCTATCTATTACTTATAATTCCTCTTTGATCCCTGTTCTTTCCAATACCAAATTCTTAGGTATGTTCCTAGACTCAAAATTATCCTGGAACATTCACATTGAATATGTCATCCCCCAATGCCAGGCTAATATGAATATCCTACGCGCTCTTTCGGGAGTGTGGTGGGGCTCTCACCCTTCCACATTAAAGTTAATATATAACGCTCTAGTCCGTAGTCATCTAGAATATGGTTCATTTCTACTTGATCCTATTTCCAAATCCAATGCCACTAAATTGACCCGCATTCAGTCTCAAGCTCTGACGATCATAGCAGGTGCTATGAAATCCAGTCCCATAAATGCCCTACAAGTAGAATGTATTGATCTTCGTTTAAGTCTCCGGCGACAATACTTAGCTGATCGTTATTTACTAAAGGCAGCTAGGTTTTCTACTCACCCTATTTTTCCTAAACTCACCCTCCTCTCTAGGTTTATTGAACATACTCCTTTTTGGCGTTCTAAGTCCAAATTCAAATCCCTCACTAACCCCATTTATCAAAATTCTTCTCTCCCTCTCTATAGCTTTCCATTTGACTCGGTATTTCACAGGCCAAATTTAAATTTGTGTTTTGGAGTTGATAAGGAGTCCAAAAATGCTAATTCACTGTTCAATTCTATCTTAAATTCTTTTTGGATGGATTGGACGCGAATATACACAGATGCATCAAAAACCGGTAGAGATGGTTATGTCGGAGCGTCATTTTACTCTCCATCCACCGCTCATTCAGCTTACTTTCGCCTTCCTAAGGAATGTTCGGTATTCTCTGGAGAATGCCGTGCTATTGTGGAGGCCTTGAATTATGCTCTACTCAAAAAGATTCGCAGGCTCCTTATCTTCTCTGACTCCTTAAGTTGTTTACAGTCCCTTCTTGCTAATCCATTTTCTTCAAACTGTAGTTTCCTGATTCTTCGGATCAAGCAACGCGCTTGATTTGGAGAGATCGGGATCCGATGTCGTTCTTGCATGGATCCCTAGTCATTGTGGCATATTAGGTAATGAAATAGTCGACGCAAAAGCTCGGTTTGCCGCAGTGAACGGGGATCCATGTTTCACTATTAATTTCATTGAAGATCTTCTTCCCATGATTCGTTTCTGGATGGCATCTTACTGGCAGAGGGCGTGGGAAAGATCGTCCCAGATTACAGGTGCGAAATATTTCCAGATCCAACATTTTATACCTCCTAAACCTTGGTTCTCAACATTTACTTTCTCTCGAAAGGAATCCTCTGTGGTATCTCGCATGCGTTTGGGTCATTGTTTTATTCCTACGCATTTGGTTAGACTGCGGGTCAGAGAGTCTCCAATTTGCGATTGCGGGTTTGGAGAAGGCGATTTAAATCATCTCATTTTTTCATGTCCATTAAATAATAGATTTCCTTCTTTTGTTTCCAAATTATTAAAATGTAAAATTCAATTGCCCACTTTTATAAGATCACTTTTATTTATTGCCAACAAACCCATTTTAGGATTAATCATTCAGTTCATAAGAAAGAACGACATCAAAATATAGAATTTTTTATACTTGTGTTCATGTTTATTTTTTTTTTATGTTTGTATATTTTTATATACTTATTTTGTACTTTCTGTATATTATAATGTCGTTTTCTTCTTTTAGTTTAATTGTAGCCAACTTCTTATTTAGTTTTTGTTTTATTGTATAGTTTATTCTTTTGTTAACAAGCAACAATGACAAATATCCGAAATATGATTTAATCAGTGTTGCATAGCCTTTTTTCCACACTTGACATTGGCAAAGGTTCTCTCTGGAGAGAACGAACGCTATATAACCAAAGATAAAGATAAATTGGTTTGTCAAATTGCAAATTTGTAACTTAAATTTATTTTATAGTATAATTTTACATTTGGTTATAATATCTGTAATGTTTTCACTTTTAATTCAAATTTTGGGTATAAATGCACTATACAACCAGGAACATTTCGACATTTTTTTTGAAATCATATGAAAGTATACACATTAAAAACTATATATCTGGAAAGAAATTCTGCAGCGGATGGTTAAATATTATAAAAAAAACAATTTGAAAATTGTTGTACCTGACGATTTTGTTTGCGGAGTAATGTGTTTTAAACTTTATTTTTTCCACTTACTTTACTTTTTTTTGTCACTAAGCACTTATTATACAATTGAAGCACTTATTACACAATTGAAAGCAAAACTTAATTATAAATTATCATTTATAATAAATATAAATAAGTAAATTTAGTTATTTAATTAGAATGTTTTTTTAACCTGTCACTTTCACCACTACATTTTCTTTTTGTACCAACATTCAGAAAACGATAAAGTCTATTTGTATATGGTTTATATTTCGAATCATAACATCTTTATTTTTATTTTTGATTATATGGCATTTGTTCTCTCCAGAAGGAACTTTTGCCAATATCAAGTGTGGAAAAAAGGCTAAGTAATACTGATTAAGCCATATTTCGTATTTTTGTCATTGTTGCTTGTTAACAAAAGAATGAACAATATAATAAAAATTAAACAAGAAGTTGGCTACAATTAAACAAAAAGAAGAAAATTAAATTATAATATAAAGATAGTATAAAACAAGTATATACAAATAAATATAAAAATAAAAATAAATAAGAATATAAATACGAAAAATTTTATTTTTTGACGTCGTTCTTTCTTATGAACCGAATGATTAATCCTAAAATGGGTTTGTTTATTTAGCTGTTTATTTAAATTTAGTCCTGTTAGTCTAGTGCAAGCTCAGCTCAGTCCGCCTGCGGACCAGGCTGGGCTGGGATTTTACTTATTATTTCAAAATATTTTTAATAGTTATAAATAATCGTAACTATATGCAATTATTTCAAAATATTTTGAATTACTATGTCATCAATCGTAACCATACGCAATTATTTCAAAATATTTATAATTTATTATTTTAAAATATTTTTAATTATTATTTCATCAATCGTAACTATACGCAATTATTTCAAAATATTTATAATTTATTATTTCGAAATATTTTTAATAGTTATAAATAATCGTAACTACACGCGGGTTTGTTTATTTAGCTGTTTATTTAAATTTAGTCCTGTTAGTCTAGTGCAAGCTCAGCTCAGTCCGCCTGCGGACCAGGCTGGGCTGGGATTTTACTTATTATTTCAAAATATTTTTAATAGTTATAAATAATCGTAACTATATGCAATTATTTCAAAATATTTTGAATTACTATGTCATCAATCGTAACCATACGCAATTATTTCAAAATATTTATAATTTATTATTTTAAAATATTTTAAATTATTATTTCTTCAATCGTAACTATACGCGATTATTTTAAAATATTTATTATTTTATTATTTCAAAATATTTTTTTATAAATTTTTTTTTAATTATACATTCGTTATGAAAATTATTTTTAAACAATTTTTTTAATACATCAGCCACGGCTAGACATTATTTTAGTTACAGTTGGTTTGGGTTGTGTTAGTTTAAGTTAGGTTAGTGTTGTTTGGTTGGGTTAGGTTAGGTCAGCCAAACCCAGCCCAGCCCAGCCCGGCTGGGCTTTAAAATAAATTATAAATAATAAATTATAAATATTTTATTTATTTTTTATTTATTTTGAAATAATAAATTATTAATAATTTGAAATAATCGCGTATAGTTACGATTATTTATAACTATTAAAATATTTTTAAATAATAAATTATAAATATTTTGAAATAATTGCGTATCGTTACGATTATTTGTAACTATTAAAAATATTTTGAAATAATAATTTATAAATATACGCAATTATTTCAAAATATTTATAATTTATTATTTCAAAATATTTTTAATATTTTTTTTTAATTGTGCTTTCGTTATGAAAATTATTTTTTAAACAATTTTTTTAATACATCAGCCACGGCTAGAAATTGTTTTAGTTACAGTTGGGTTGGGTTGTGTTAGTTTAAGTTATGTTAGGTTAGTGTTGTTTGGTTGGGTTAGGTTAGGTCAGCCCAGCCGGCCGGGCCGGGCTGGGCTGGGCTGGTCTAATGTATATATATATATATATATATATATATATATATATATATATATGTATATGTATATGTATATATATATATATATGTATATGTATATATACATATATATATATATATATATATATATATATATATATGTATATACATATATATATATATATATATATATATATATAAATTAAAAACCAAAATTATATTTATATAGCAATGGCAATTGCAAAACTTCGTAGCCACAAATAAAAAAAAGACAAATTATAGATTCCAAGATATTAAAACCTATTAAGTTGGTAGAACTGATAATTTTTCTTATTTGACGTTTAAGACTGTTAAAAATTACTTTATTTTAACGTAATTTTAAAAATGTATTTTAAACTATTTAATTTCATTAATTTCTAATTACTTTATGTTTGTGTCAAATGTGTAGTGTCTAATGGTAAATTTATTGTGAATATAGTGAGAAATAAACCATGTAATGTCCAAATTTCGACATATTTCTGGTGAGTATTTTTTTTTTAAAATGATTTTTTTTGTAATAAATAAGTATAATATATGGTTTTTAATGTATATACTTTCATCTGATTACAAAAAAAATGTCGACATGTTCCTGGTTGTATAGTGCATATGTTCCAAATTTTGTTGTATTTGTTATATTTGTCCGTAATAAGAGGAAATTATTTTCAAGGTCGTTCTTGTATATTCGGTTGTAGCCGTAAACATTTCATGGTAAGTTGGAACTTATTTGAAAATAGCATCGAATCAATTATAAAGATATGGCCATTTTTAGTATATAATCTGTGGTTGCAAATGGCAGTGACGTTTTTCTACAATCAAAATGGCCGATGACCAGAGAGTTAAAAAATGACGCGACATCTCGTGAGCTTAACGTGTAATTTTATAAAGTTTCTTTTTTCCGTATAAAATATAATAGATAATAGACTCGTTTTAGCCAAACATCTTATTTTGGAAAAAATTTGAATAATTAAAATTAATTAATTTTTTTTCCATTTAAGCGACGATATGCGTATATGTGTAAACAGGCAGCTGCGGGTGCGCCAGTTCGGTGTCGGGGTAGCAGATATTATATAATGTCATAAAAGAAAAGCACATCCGGGATTTTACAACTGTAGTATTCGAAAATGTAATCATTTCAAAAATATCTCTGTATTCTCAAGTTAATCCCAAAGAATGCTTCAAGGTTTATCTCAATTTCAATGCTGTTCAAGTAGATTATAATCTGAAAGCTTGCAAGGCTAGATCATGAATGATTTGTAGATAACATAAAAAACTGAAAACATAAACTTATATTACTTAGTAAGGGCAGGCCCATGACAACCGAAAAATGTCCTCTTTGAAATGACGCTAAATAGGAAAATTAGCAGCGTTTCGTTTCAGTTGACATTTCGTTTCTCGTATGTTTATCCTGAAAACAATTAAATGCTGCCTGATTATGTTGTAAAAATATTACAGATCGAGAATTTTAAAAAAGATTGACGTATGTTACTTTCTCATTATTTTTTTGTTATTCATTGAATAAAATAGTTGTATTTTTAGTAAATCTATGAATTTCAAAGTTTGTGACCTTGTAAGGCCGTGTTTTCAAAAATTATTTTTCTTTGCTTTGGTTTTTAAAAATCAACTGATACGGTGCGGGAAAAAACATAGCCAACGCATATAGTTTTGGCAAAGCCTATACATGAAAGACACATGCACACATACGTTGTGTTTTTAATTATCGAAAGCAATGTCTACTATGTTGTAGATTATTAAATATTAAAATAATTTTCCCATTTGTCAAGTGTAAGTAGTGCTAAAAGGATTTCGAAGGTTAACTAAAACGGCAGTACCTTATCAACTGAAATATTCATGTGTATGTGCGTACTTACGTGTGTGTATGTGTGCACACCCGAGGTATGTTAATGTAACTAATTTTTGAAACCACTGCTTTCAGTTAGAAAACAGAATCGACAGATCTTCTAGATAGTTAACTTTCTAAATAATAATTATCTATGCATTTAATCAAATTGTAACATAGTGAATTTTGTATATAGGACATATTTTAAAAAGAGTAATTGATTTAGCATATAGAGTGATAATAGAAACCAAAAAAACTTTTTAGAATTTTTGTTTATCTGTCTGTTACTTTGTGCGTCAATCACGCTAAATTTACTGGACGGATTTTAATGAAATTTGATATGGCAACAGCTTATACCCAAGAGCAACATATGAGAGAGAAAAAATTATAATAACTTTTCTTATTCCGAATTTCAAGTGTACGAAGTCGTAGGCACGGCTAGTTTGAAATATTTGCAAATAACTTGACAGTGTCTTGTCGCTCTCTAAAACCAATTTAAATTGATAGTGCTAAATATTCGATTCATTTTTAAAAGTAGGGAAGAGCAATTAGAAAGGGATTTTTTACAAAGGTAAATAAAACAAGAAGTTAAATAATATATATATTATATATTCGGTATAACTTTTGAATAGTATTGCGACAGAGTTGTCGAAAATTTGTGTTTTCTTATGTGTTTAGGTAGTATTTAAATGTGATCCTGAATATCTTTCTATATATCTTGCACATTACCAATTTTGCAATAAAGTAATAAACAAATATTTTAAAATAAAAAAATATAAAATACGAGAATAATCTAAATTAGCGTTAAAAGCATGTCGTAGATATGTATCTGTATGTAGACGGAGAGTATTACTATATTATAATTTCTTTCAGATAAATTTTGTTTTTTTTAATCTTAACCCTTTCATCACTGATGATGTATATATCGATTCTTGCATAATCGTTTTACCAACCATCATCATCAATGTTCAACCTTCCGATAAAAGGAATAACTAAGATAAATAATTGAGTTAAATAAGCCACCTTAACATATCTCTGTAGTATATTGCCATTTTATATACGTATTACTATTGCTTTTTGGTTTATAAAAATAAATGTTTTCATTACTTTACATAAATTCCAAGCTATTTAAGTATTGTCATATGAATATACATGCATACAAATTGAGAACCAATGTTTTTTTTTTTAATTTGGTTAAAAAATAATAAAAGAAGATAACGCCATGACTAGATTACATCTATTGTCGCATATAGAATGATAATAATAGCCTTGGTATGTATATAATATATAATAATAGCCACGTAACTGACGAAGTAGTTTCGTTTAATTACAATAGATGACGCACATGAATTGGTTTAGTGTTTCTCTAACCGTATCTTGATATTTAGATAAATGGCTAAAAATAAAAAGAGAATATTAAGACAGGCACAGAAAATACATATATATGGATGCTATTCCCTATTTCCCGTTGTATATTTCTTGGCGTGTCAATGGAAGAAGTTTATTTACAAAGTTTGGTTAAGATTTAAATTCGAGTTTGTGTTCTTAAAATTATTACAGTATATATTTTATTAGTTAAAAGTGTTTCTATCAGCGTTCATAAGAATTTTGCATGAGAACATTTGTAAGGAAAAGGATTATTCATTTAATATGTTCAACATTTTTGGTACCATCGCAATATTTTGTATTGAAATTGGTTATCTATACCAATTTTTAAAATTTCTTCTTGAAATTTACGTTTACAAATAATAATTTCAAAACTATAGCATTTTACTTTCATAACGAATTTATCGCTATATTGAAACTTTAAACTAAACTTTTTACAATATTTTGTTTTGTACAAATTGCCCTATTGCATTAATTGTAATTATTAAATTGGCAAAATAAACGTTAAGCTTATGTTAAAGTCAGTAGACTTTCCATATGAAATTAAAAAAGAAAAACAGTTCATCAGGACTTGAATAGTTAAAATCTTATCCCACAGTTGGATAACGACACACATACGATTACATTATTTATTAAATTTGTCAAATGTTCGATGGAAACCTCGAGAAGGTGGTGGTAGTCTTTTCCATCGGGAATGGGAAAAGGAAAGGAAGTGGCTACCAAAAAGATTTGGAAATATATCTAGTGAATCTATGTTCTAATGTACAAATATAATAAATAAGTATTAGCATTTCCTATTATTTCACATTTGTTCATGAAATGATATTCTATGAACAGTAAGCGCAGCAAGTATTTCATTTCACCTGAAATTTCAGCATGGGGCTTGATTAATCTTGCTTGATTAATTTGAATGAAGTAATGACCGATTAGAGGTATAAAAATATGGCTAACAATATTTTTTTTACTTGAAAAGCTGGTAGAAAGTAATATAGAAATTTTTATCAAATCGGTATTATTATTTCAGTAAAAATAGAATGAGGACAAATAAACTTAACTATATTACGGTCAAAATATTCAGTAAAAATTATTTCAGTAAAAATAGAATGAGGACAAATAAACTTAACTATATTATGGTCAAAATATTCAGCAAAAATTATTTCAGTAAAAATAGAATGAGGACAAATAAACTTAACTATATTACGGTCAAAATAAAAATACTCCCAGCTGCTACTACTTACGATAATGACTAAGAATAGGTAAACCAGTGTGGGGCTTTACTTTGTCAATTCACAAAAAATATTCTAACAATTCTTAAAAAATTGTATTAATTTCACATGAATCTGAAAAATACTTCAAAAGATTGCAATTAATAACTAGGAAGACTAACAGGTTAGCGAGAGCACAAATCTCAAAGATAATATCAAAGTAAAAGTTTAAAATAATTATAAATTACACAAGGTTCGCAATTTCTGTTTTTATTTTCCAACTGATTTATTTTCTTTTATTTTATTTAAAGGTCCTGATATTATATTATTAGCCCGACGAAAATGGACACACAATCTGCACTTTGGTTCATCTTGCTGGTTCAAATATGCCATAGAAATAACATTTATTAACTATTATGCATAATAACCTAACTTTTCATAAAAAATACAAAATTTCTGATTTATCTAAATGATGATTTAAGTAAACCTTGTAAAAGAGCTTTTTCATATTCTTCTTATGTCATTTTTATTCTTATGATACCTGGGCCCAACACTATATGAATGTTTGCTAGTTTCCTTTCAGAGACACTAGTTTATATATATTTTAATGTAACGTTTAAAAAATAAATTGGAAAAATCATCTATTCATCACATTTGACAATCCACAGTAACTCGTTTTAAATATTGAATAGACTCTCTTTTAACTTATCACTAAATTTTACTTCATTAAAAATTAACACAGCTTCCGGCGATTTTATAACACAAAACATGCAATCTTTAACAAAAATTAGACCTTGTTAATCAGATAAGTTATCGTACATTTCAAAAGATGTAAATAATTTGCTATCAATATCTTGCGTGTTATCAATAATAAAATGCCTATAGCTACTGCAATTGTGAATCCTGTGAAAGTCAATTCGCGTAAACTGCAATATAATAAAAATAGGTATCACGTTCTATGACAGTCCGTTTGGTAAAATCTGCGCAAATAAAATAAAAAAGCCCTTTAATTTCTCGCAAATAGCTAAGTTTACAAAACCGATTTTTTTACACAAATGTGTATATTATGTACATAGTAAATTAATTAATATATATAATGTAATTTAAGTATGCGTTATTTATATATTTGCAAGAACCTCTCCACAGGTAAAGGCCTCCTCCAAAGATATAATGCTTCGTTTAGTTCAGTTAGGTGTTCATGTGTTGCTAGGGATCTGACATTGTATGTAAGTATATAGAATTTGTTTAGAGAGTTAACTTGAATCTTTGGAGGGTTTTGGTCGTAATCTTCCACGGTAACCAGCCGTCTTGGAAGATGTTGTTTATGTATTGCTGGTATCTTTTCCTTGATTTCATTGTGGGAGGGGAGCGTAATTGCTAAATTTTCTTGTTTTGATTGGTCTGTTTACTTGGCTAATTGTTAGTTTTTCATTATGAGGAAATTAAACAAGCCCGGCTTTAAAACACCTTCAGATATGCTTGATGATCTTTGTCTTATTTTTCTTGTTTACTTGGGTATTTTTTTCATCTCATCTAAGGGTTGCTTTCCGGTGACGAAGAGAACATTCTTTTGTTATTGTTTATTATCTATATTTTGTCATATTTAATTATTGCAGTATTTCCTTTTTATTTTTCTTCGAGTACTTGTTTTTGCAGTTCCTTCTTTTTTTCCAGGACATAGTATGGATAGTCTTCTTTTAAATAGTATGGGGTGTCTTTCAGTGACCCTCTTTGTTTGTAGATGTCAATTTTTAATCCTAAGGTTGAAAAAGTCACAACAATTGGTGGAGGCTTTTCTCCTTTCTTTCCTATTCTTTTTGCCTTTTGAATATCTCTACAATCCACCTTAATAGAGACGTAACATTCAATAAAATTGATTAAGTGTTTTTTCAAAGAAGACGACATTTCTAGTTCTTGCTTGTTTTTACAAAAAATAAAGTCTTTTTTCTTGATTGTCCACTTTGGCTTTCAGGACATCAAATTTTTCTTCCCAAAAATTCAACTTTTCATCTATTTTATTTATGTTTTGAGTCACTTGGTCTCTTACCTTTTCTCCATTTTTTGGATAGTTATTTTTTGTTCATCGAGTTCCTTTTTTTTTTAATATTTTGAAGGACACTCAAAACTTCTTCCATTTTTATTTTTTTGTTGACTAGTGATCAATCGTATTTCTCTTTTTGTACCGGTAGTGGCCTCTTGTAGTATTTACTTTTACCTAGTTAGGATCAAGCAAATTCCTTTAAAATTGCATTTTTCCTAATTGCCTTGTATGAGCTTACAATACCAATAGAATAACAGGAAAACCATAATTGGGCTTAATGAAATATTTAATGAAATCACTTTCTAATGATGTGAGTACAAACACTTAGACATCCTGAATTAAGTCAGTTTTTCCATCTATGTTTATTATAATAGTGTTATATTACTAAAGAGTTCAGTTTGTTAAATATACATATATAGTACTTTAGAAATGATACACAGAGAGATAATCGTTTTTCTTGATGTCTTTGATTTTTTTGATGGCATACTGCAATATATTATATATTTTTTACTTTTATGATACATGTTCAGTGCATGCCTACAAAGATAAAACATCTTGAGTATAAGTTTGTAACGGACATATTGTGACTTTAGGGACTAATAATAACAAAGTTTACCTCCAAAATATCATGATTGATTGATTATTCTAGATTATTACAAAGTCACCTTCAGATGTTACAACTTTTACCAAAAGATCTTAATGAAATACACAATTTATTAAAATGAATTATTTTAAAAGCATCACTGCAGCTCTGAAAATCTTATTGATTTTTATGACCAATTGAAACTTCCCAGGCAAAAACATTTCACATAAAGACTTATTTGGTATTTAAGAGGCCACAGAGTTAAAAATTCCATCAACAAAACATACTTTAAAGTACATATGCTGTGTTGCGTTCAAATTCAAGGTGTGAAAGAAATATTGCCAAAAAGGGAAAGGGTCACAAAGTTCCACTCCAGCCATAAAACGATTTCACACTATAGTTCATTTATTTATTCAAGGTCAATCAAAAAAAGCTTAACAAAAAAGAAAGGAAATCAATCAGATATGACATCTTTAGTCATAAGTGAAAAGCTATCATAGAAACCATAAAGAATCATCAAGGTCCAAAATATTCCGGAAAATTATTAAATAGGGATCTATTCTCATTAAGCACAAAAGGGCTTTTATTCACTCCCGATGATTTTCACTATTTTTTGTTAGTCCTTGAGTAATTAGCCAGTTCTAACAGATTATCTTGCAGAGAAGATGTACTTGTACACAATTCATATTACCATTGTTTATTTTGGATTTTAATAACTAATATTTCTCATACTGAAATGAAATCTATTTCAAGTTGTAATTTAACTTTGTGTAAGCAAAATAACACAAATTCACAAGTCTGCAAGTTTTCTCCTTGGAAAAAGAGTCGTATTTAAATGAGCATATTATTAATTGCTGCAAGATGCATTATGGGCTCACAATAGTTCAAATTTAGAAACTTGCATATGAATATGCGAAAGTATTTAATTTATGGTATCCAGCAAAATGGGACTAAAATCAAATGTAATAAATCAATGTATGCGTAAATACAGAGAAAGAAACTTAAATCTTAGTTTACAAAAGCTAGAAAGCACCAGTGCTGCAAGATCATTTGCTTTTAATAAAACTGCTGTTACAGAGTTCCATAATAATTTGGATGAAGTTTTTCAGCGACATAATTTTATTGCCGACAGGATATTTAACTTTGGTGAGTGTTGTATGTCTATTGTTTTAGATACTTCTAAAATTTTGGCGCCTAAATCACAGAAACAAGTAGGGAAAATTGTTTCATCGGATGGAGGCGAACTTGTAACGTTTGGTGCTATTATTTCAGCAAGTGGAAATACTATACCACCGCTATTTGTATTTCCACGTGTACACTACAAAGACCATTTCCTTGAAGGTGACCTGAAGGAAAAATCGGGGCAGCTAATAGGAGTGACTGAATAAATACTGACTGCTGAATAAATACTGATATTTGTTTCAGTCTTAAAACACTTCAGAAGTATACACACTGAGCTCTAAAGATAATCCGATTTTATTATTATGTGATAATCATGAAAGCCATATCAATTTACAGGCTATAACAAATATTGCTTGAGATAATGGAATAATTTTTGTGTCTATTCCCCCACCTACAAGACACCACCTGCAACCGTTAGATGTTGGAGTTTTTAGACAATTTAAGTCAAAGTTGGAAATAGCTTTTCAATAATTGGCATATGATGAATCCAGGAAAAACATTCAGCATTTGCATTATTCCCAAACTAGTATGGAAACAATATATACAGAAACAGAAAAACCAAGAAAGGAAGAAAACCGAGTAAACACAAATAAACCTGAAAAAAATCAGAAACATAGACAGAGGATTGTGAAAAAAATGGAACAGGAAAAGAAAGCCAGAGCTAAAGAAATGAAACATAATTTGCTGGAACTTAATTCAGTAATAATGAAGATTTAGAGTACAAATGTTGATGTGACACTTGGGAATATCAAAGATAATTGTTTTATTTTGATGAAATTTGAAAAGAAAACTTCTGTTGTCTATTACGTAGGAAAAGTCCTTAGCCATTTGTAATTGTATGCAAATACAGAGCTGAAAGTATCTTATCTTTGGAAGAAACTGTTTTAGAAGACATATACAATTTGTACAGCAGTGACATCGTCACAAACCTCCCTAATACTCAACCACGGTTACATTGTACAGCAAGAATGTCTAGATTTTTTGCTTTTGCTATTAATTTAAATAATTTAAATGTGCAATAACTTCCAAAGTAACAACCAAATGTTTAATTACCTACTTAAAGTTTAAATTTTTAAACACTACTCATTTAGACTGATTATAAAGGTTAGAATTTCCAATAAGTAAACTAAGTGCTTAATATTTTTAATTTATGTTATTTTTTACGAAAAGAATTTAAGTTAACTATGAGTCAAGTTCAATATTATTAATAGTTTTTCAATCAATACATATTTTTGTGATTTAATAAAAGTTAGCAAATGTAATTGACTTTTAATTACTCTGTATGAGTCTACCCCATGATATACGAAAGTACCACCCCTGCAGTACAAACATACCCCAAATGTGGGGTATTCGTACAAATTACCCACATTCGTATCCACATTTCCTTTTCACATATCTGGTTCAGACATTTTTGTAATTTACGAAGATATATTTAATACACTTAGGTGCATAAACTAGAGAATTTTATCAGTTAAATAATAACGTAAAGAACAAAAATGTAAAAAGCGTACCAAAGTTGACCCACTTTCCCATATTAATCATCATCTTTTTCCTGCTAATTCATTTATATGCATTGTTTTTTTTGTAACAATTTTTTATCATAATATTGTAATATTGGGATGTAATTAAATATTGTGTGAAAATTAACACTTATTATCTATCTTAGATATGAATATATTTCTAATGTAATTAACATTAGATACCCCAAACTATAGAATACCCCAAACTTGTAATGTTGAAAAATCCATTACATTCCTTAGTTTTTACATGAAACGAGTACAAGCATACAAACAATCTAGTGAACTTACAGACTTGTGAAGAAACTTACCTTTTCTTTGCTTTAGTTCAATATTACCCTTTAGTTCGATATTCATTTTCATACATACAACAAACTCTCCACGCTACAAGAAGAAAATAAATCATTTGATTTGGGAGAAATTATGTTATACTTTTTTAAGGGCAACATCAATACTAGCATCATCAACAGAAGAGTCTACTGATCCCTATGATGAGTCTCTCACTGAATAGCAAAATTCTTCTACAAGGGATTTTTTGTTTGTCTATTTTACCTTTTCCAGAGCATCTGGGAGGATGCTTAGTCTATCATTTCCACAGCCTCATTTTGACCCGTTTCTAGAACCGGCAAAAGGAAATGGTTTTAACATAGATGGTGTAATTAGTAAATCATATGTTGTAGGCTCTAGTAAAGATTTGGGCGTTAAAATTTGATCATTGAAAGCCTTTTTAGAGGATTAACAACCAAAAACATCAAGGACATGAATTTATTCCATCAAATATTAGTGATTGGTAAAGGACAAAATTAATGGAGCAAATTCATGACCTTAAAATATATTCTGATTCAGTGAGCCCAATCACTTTGAACCCTTGTATTATATTAAAGGAATGCCAGTGGAAATGCTTTCCCCAATAATTTTGTAATATCGTACATTGTAATTGGCTCAAAGACATAGCTGCGGGGGAGAGTGTGCACCACGCTCCCTCACCCCAAAAACCTGTTTGCCCACCCTGTAAAAATCGACAGCGTTGAAGAATTCAATTGCTTTTTAACTTCCTGATTAAGGAAGTTATAGTGATCGCCTTGACTTTCAACATCGAAATTTTTGTGATTTCTTTCTTTTTTAGGTGTCCTGGGTTAGGTAGTTCTAGACACTTTTTATGGGTCAATTTTTCTTCTTCATTTTCTCGCAAACTAATTATGCAATCGATTTGGTTTTGGTTCAAATTGATGTGCATTGACATAACTTAAACCTGATTAGTCAATTATTTAGATTTTCAAGAAAATGTGAAAACTGAGAATTTGCTATTTTTAAAAAAATAATATCACAGTTGGAATGATTTCGATGTTAATCGATAAGTATTGATGTCACTAAAAATTGGTCACAATTTGAGTGAATATAGTCGAGTTATTCTTTAGTTTTTTAAGAAAATGTTGATAATAACAGCTTGCAGTATTTCGTGAAAAACCGAGAACTTTATCGAATTATTTTTGGTACCAATGGTGATGTCCTTATGTTAAGGTATTTCAGATATATTTTTTTTGTAATTGGTTTGATTTGTAGAAAATTTTAAAATTTCCAATAAAAAATTTTTTTTTCAAGAATGACACTAGTCCTTAGTGTCATTCTTGAAAAAAAAATTTTATTGAGGTTGTTTGATATTTATTACTGAAACAGTATGAAGTTGTTTGTACAAACAACACACAACAGCACAAAGTTGTTTTACATTTGATTACTAATAGAATTTGAAAACTCATTTCATATATTACTAATTATTGTTATTAGCAATAAAATAAATAATAAAAAACAATATATGTTTCCAATTTATGAACACAAAAGCCGTATAAATTTCTATCTTTGGTAGTAAAAGGTAGTAAATTTTCAGAAATTTAGTGAAAGTGTCAAATTTTTTTCTAATGTTTCCCAAAAGTGAATTTAGTGGAAGTATTTATTGCAAAATTGATTGATCTAGAAATTTCCAAAAGTGACAAAAGAAATTTCCAATATTCAAAGAGTTAGTAAGCGATCATTTTCTTAATCAGGAAGGTGTAGTAATAGGGCTGGGTCCTATTATAGATTATTGCAATATCCCATATGCGCACCCATTAGGACTAGTATGTATTTTTGTAAATTTACTTCAAAGAATTACTTGGTCTGAATGTATTTTTGTTTATAAATTTATTTATTTAATGACCATGCTTTATATACTAAATGCACTGAAGTTTTTCATATGTATGTTTATTTACATGAATAATAGTTACATCTTAATAATTTTTATGGGATTATAATGACAGCTACGAGTATATATAAAAAAATGTGTAGCTTTCACGTTTAAAATTTGTTTGTTTTTCACGTTTCTCTTTTCAATGTATGGAACATTTTACACCAAATAAACTACTATTGCACCCGACCTCTTTCGACTAAGATAACATTTTTTACCTTCTTGTATCCCATTAAAGTATTTCTTAAAATTTTTAAACCATTCTTTACATAAGCAAAAAAAATTATGAATTAAAAAAAAATGGCTAGACTCAGCACGCATCATATTCACATGCGTGAAAGGAGAAAAGTACGTCTATATGAAAGGACCCGAATGCTTCCGATTGAAACCGAATGCCCGCCACCGCTGCACAGCGATGCCCGTTAAGGTTAAAGGAGTCACTATTACTTACAAAATATCGTTAAAAATAGGCTCAAAGATGTAAACAATCGCTAGCAATTTGAAAGGAGAAGGAACTAGCGTGCACTTGTTTGGCTTTTGTCATTGCGGGTGCTATTAGGCGTTTCCAATCAGTGGATCATAGTGTTTAATAAAAGATAATTAATACAAGTTAATCGAAAAGATGTAAGGTATGTTATATTTCTGTTCTTACTAAGTATTTAGTAATTTTGGATGTTGGTATCAAATTGAATCAATCAGCTCATTAAGAGGTGTAATTATTTGTTTGACTCAAATGTAAAGTACATTGAAAAAGTAGGTTAACTTGGCCCAAAATATTTTTTGCCTTCCTTTTTGTATTCTTGAGCGAAACAATTGCAATCTCAAGAAAATTTGTATCGACTGACATAATAAAAATATTGAAACAATAACAATTAAGTTTTAATGGAAATGAAATAGCCTTGATTTCAGAATATTTATCTTAAATCAAGTTTATTTTGTATTCAACCAAGTAAAATAAAATTTAGGAACAAAATTTTTTTTGACTTTACTGGTAAATATTGTATTTTAACTCAATCTATTTCAACATTCGCAAGAAATTTTTTTGCGTGGTGAAAGAATATTTATTCTTAATTTCAGAAAATTACTTTATCGAGTGAAGATAATGTATTTTTGAACTGAAGAAATTAAAATTTTGAGTTAAGTAAATTACATTCTTGATTTAACAAAATCATTTTTCTTGAATCATATCAATACTTATTCAACTAATGATATAAAATTTCTTTATTCAACAAAATATATTCTTGAAATAATATAATTCTTATTTCCAATAAAGAGGTAAAATTTTTGATAAAGAATTGTTGTCTTTCAACTAAAAAGGATGGTTGACTCTATATTGCTGTTTCTGGATTATAGTAGTCATTTAGCTCCATAATCATTTTTACATTGAACTGAGTATAAGTTGCTATAAGTTCAATACACAGAATGAATGGACATACCGTTTATTTTTGAATCAAGTCTTTTCTGCTAATCTTTGATTCTTGACTAGAATCAAAGATTATTTTCATTTAACATTAATTATACTTACATTGAGAATTTTTTAATTTCTGAACAATTGACTTAAATCTTAGGTGTAAAATTTTATTTTTCTCGCTTTAAGAAAATATTTTTTAATTAAAGAAATGTATAGTACAGGGTTAAAGATTTTTTTCTTCGGTTAAATCTATAACAATAATAAATAAATTAAAAAAATCTCAAGTGAAGATAATAAAATGTAAAAAAGTTTGATACTTGAACTTGACAATTTTGGTTTTCCTTCCAAAATGTAAAAAATATTCTTAGACCAAGAAAAAATTACGTCAATGCCTCCTTTTTTCAGTGTTCTGAATTAGAATGTTTTTTTTGTATGTATTATATTAAAACAAAATTGTGTAAAAACGAAAAAAAGTTGCAAAATTTGTACTTGTTGTTTGTGTGTCACTTGTTTTCAGCGTTCCTAACGTAATCGATAATTAATCATTTTTTAGTATTATTTTAAACAGGACATGAAATTCATTTTCTTTAAATTGCCACTACAAATACAATAATAATTTCATTTAAACTTTAAGTAGTATTAAGAAAAGGTGAGAAATCCTTTCTGCTTAAAATAATATCTCTAAATTTAATGACAAAGTACATTTTTCATTATTTCATTCGGTTATATTTTGTTTCATTAAGTTATAAGTTTTGACACACATTCTATTTTTTTTTCAAGGTAAAGATATCAGAACATTTTTCAAAAAACCGAATCGTCGGCGATACTTTACAATGAAAAGATGGGAAATATAAGTAGTTGTACTTCTTTTAAAGAACCTAAAGCATCAATAAGTACATTTCAAAAAAATCATCCAAAAACTGAGGAAAACGGTGCAGATGTTGATGAAAAATGTCTCCAGTCGATGACTACAGGAAAAGCAGCAGATTTACATGCAAAACCAGAAATAATTACACTTGAGACTTCAGAGTCTATTAGTAGTGAGAAAGACCAACTTGGGCATCTTGCAAGCTGGACCATCACAGCCCTACATACATTTTCCAAAAATGAAAATTGGAAACAACTTTAGATCTTTTGCATCTACATATTATCAACAATATAACTGATTAGAGTATAAAACTGAAGGAGACAAGGTCTACTGTTTCATATGCAGTTATTTCATTACTAACTAAATGTGCCACGAGGGCGATGGAGCTCGCGAAATCAATTGCTGTTTAGTGCGCGGTAGGAGAGGTTGCTCGCACGCATCGCTAATTTTATATCTTTCTACGCGTTACATAAAGTTCAAATTATAATATTATTAATAATTACAGTATAAAAAGATCCAGGAAAAGTAATCACTACAAAAATAATTCGAGTGAAAATTATTGTTTTTCAAGTTGTGTAGAAAGTGATAGTGGGAGTGACATTGTGGTGCGCTCACAATTTGGTGTAATGCAAATTTTGAGTGATAGTGATAATAGTGACGATAACAATTATTTTGCTGATATGGAGGATGTACCGGACTGCGAAAATACGATGTGACCTTGATATCAGTTTTTTGTTATAATTTTTGTTCACAATATATATTTCCATAATTTTCTTTGTATTTTATTATCCTTGTACAAGTTTTTATTAAGAAAACACCGAAAAAATTATTAAAATTGGATAATTTTTGGAAGAGATACAGTTTTTTTTCGAGACAAGGGTAAATGACATCAAAAACAAGATTTCTTTGGCATTTTTGAGTATATATAAGTAAAAAACAATGGCACTAAAACAGTTAAAGAAGGAATTCGTGATCAACATGAAAAATATGTAACAAATAGTTACAACAATTAGAAGAAATTTAGCGAGGGTTTAAAAAAATATGCAGACTTTTCGCTTCATCTCGAATGCGTAGAAAAGTATGTATTGTACCAAATATCCCTATAAACTGGAGATGTTTATCAGCAAATTGCAACAGGAGCAAGATGTTATTCAAAATAGAGAATATTTATTGAAACTAATCGACGTAATACTGAGTCTACTCCGTCAGAGCTTTTACAGCAAAACTTTTCTACGCACTTTGAAAAACATTTTAATTATTGCAGTCCAGGTACTCAAAATAAAAATTATTGAAATAATAGCATGCCTAGCTTGAAAGCCAATTGTAAAGGAAGTAAAAGCATAAGTAGTTTTTTTTCCTTGAGTGCTGACAAAGCTAGGTGCTATAAAGACGAACAATTGTCTATAACTATTCGATATGCACGCTTATTTTAGAAGCACTGAACAAAAACCAACTGGGCGATGTTCCGATTCTTGCTATATATATCTATTGTTTAGCATACAAACTAAATCTGGTGATTGTTGATTCCTGTGCAAACATTCTGTTAGCAAAGACTTTTTTCAATGGAATCTAATCATTATACATTCATTTTTCACGACCCGGTCATTATGCTAGTTTTGTAAAGATAAAAGAGTCTCTTGAAATAAAGACCAATCACGAAATTGGAAGTCTAAGTACGACGAGATGGAGTTGCCGCTATGAAAACTGCAAAGCAGTACTGACCAATTATGAAGTTATTAAATTAGTTTTGAATGAAGAGATTAAAGAGAATAATGACAAAAATACTGTAGAAGCACTCGGATTGCTAAAGACGACGACAAAATCAGAGTTTATTGTATCATTGCATACATTTCACACAGTTCTTGTCACAATGAACAAATATTTTCAGTTCAAAATTACAACTCCGAGTCAGACTAGTGGTTTAATAGCAAGCACAATTCAAATGTTTGATAAACATAGACATTAATTTAAAATCTGGAAATCATGGAATTTCTCTAGAATCTGCCAGAGTATCAAAAAAGAAGCATCAACAAAGGGATTTTTGTACGGAGACAACCGTTGGCAAAAGCAACACTTTGGATTTGCCGACCGCTACTCGACCAGAGGATTAAGCGAAGTAAATGATAACATAATTGTCAACCTAAAACACCGTTTTGAAAATCCATCATTAGCAAATGCAGTAGTCGCCTTTCTAAAATGAGATATCCTCATACCAGAATGCAGATGATTTTATAAATAATTATAAAGATATTTTGAAAATGTATTCTGCAGCATTAAATGCGGAAGCTGCAATAATGAAAAACATGTTACACTCAAAAATTGTCAAATAAATATAAAAAATTTAAAAATTCAATGAAAAGAGTTCTGTTCAAACATATAAAAACTGCTTCAAGAAGCAATAGCGCTTCCAGCAAGCTCCACTGGTGTGAAAGGAGTTTCTCTGCAATACAGTGAATTAAATCCTGGCTAAGGACAACTACACTCCGAAATCGTTTTTTGAATATGTCTTTGCTACATTAGAAAATGAAGTAGTAAAGAATCCTATTACTCCTGAGGTAGGATTGAACCGATTCAGCAAAAAAAATTAGAAGCTAAAGCTTATTCCAGAAATAATTCTTCCCTAGACTAGACTTTAGGGTTTGCCTCACTAATTATTCCAGTCAGTGCTTCATTGAACATGTAACCTCTAAAATTGACTCTAGGATATATAAGCGTTTGTAGGATAAACCCTCTCCTAACAATGATAGTGACATTAGATCATCTGTAAGCGCTTGTTGTGACGCCAACTTACTTTAATCCCAAAGGAACTATTACTTTTGAGTGTATGTGCACCGTAGAAAAGCTAACATTTCATATTTGGGCTTTCTTTATGTGAACACACTTTTCTAAAGCGTTTTTCATATTTTCAAGAGGTTAGTTAGTGACACATATTTATTAACAGCTAACAAGCAACGTATAAAGTTTATTAAAAGAATGAGCTAAGCTAGTTGCTTTGAATTTCTTGAGAGAAATTTTATTTTTAAATTTCTTCCTAATTAGTCTCATCTAATTAATACCCGTCATTCGAATTTAGTAATAGTTTTCAGGATATTTAATATTATTTGACTGCACATATAATTTCATCTGATTTCTTAGTGTCTTCATTTTGTAACCGAGAAACTCCCATTGTATATTTAAAAGTAAAAGTTCTTTACAATCTGAAAATATCTTATGAGTTGCCAGTTTAGATTTATATTGAATTCCTTTTTTTAAATATCGCATTAGTAATTTTTGATAAATTACAAGTTTTAGCTGCACAGCAGTATATAATTTTCCATATTTAATGAGACTATTGCTTCCTTTATTTTTCCGTAATTTTGTGGTGGTCTTGTGCTTTTGGTTTTGGTTCGAGGCCTTTTTGTGTGTTGGAAATATGGAAGATCAATAATCTATTAAGGAAAGAAACAAATTATTTTATTATACATTTAAAAAATATCAAAACGTCAGTAAAATATGTACCTAGGTAAGCATTCAAAAAATATTTAGATAGAACAAGACTCATATACTATCCATGAAAAAAAGAAATTCTTTTCGTTGTCATTTATTGGTTAGGAATTATATAGCGAAATATATTTTCAACAATATACAAAATGAAGGACACAGTACATTGGGTTCGAGGGTAAAACGGATTCCCCTAAATATATTACAACGATATGTTTTCAATTATTAACTCTGAATATCTTTATTTCAAAAATTTTTAACCTAATATAATTTACTGCCCCTTTACTTTAGACTTTTTATGCAAAGTAAATGAACAGCTCTCTGATTGCGAATGAGCCTTGTCAAGCAATATGCAGTGTAAGGGCTCAAAATTGTTTCATGAAATTGTGAAGCAGAGTGTGTTTGTCGAGAAGTTTGAAAATCGTGAATGTATACAGTAAGAAACTGGCCGTAAGTCATATTGGTATTTTTGCAACTTTCTCTATTATGATTGACTTTTTTAGTCATTTTCATCGTCATATATCTATTGAATTTAATTTTTTTTACATAAATCAACGTTAATTGAAATATTATCTATTTTGTGTAAGCAAATTTGCTTTTTATGTATCTTTGAAATTCACTGACAATTATTAAGTGATACAGTTCATATACATCTTGAATATGCTGAATAGAACATTTTTAAAATGTTTTACTATTGACGGAACAGTGGCGGGAAACAAGAGAAATGGATGCTTTTCACATATTCCTCTTACTTAATATAATCTGGTGAACTATCAGATTGAGATGAGGAATCGAAAAAAACATATTATACTGTATAATGAATTTGAAAAAACCCTCATTTTGGTATGATGTAATAAACCTGGCCTAGTAAAGTATTCTGTATTTTTATGTTCCTTGTCCAATGAATTCTTCAACTTAACTATTTTTAATGTTTACCTATACACTATTGTATCTTTATCTTATCATATTATCAAATTTTTATTTAAAAAATAAGAATATAAATTTTAAAAATTTAGAATAGGACCTAAATAAAAGGATCAACATTTTTTATAACTGATATGACAATCAATTATCTATCAAAAGGAGTAAAAATTCATTCCCGTATCATTTACAATAAAAAAATTACATGTGTTGAGTGAAGCTGTATTAGGATCTAATGGTAATAAGGAATGCAAAATGGCTATCAACAGCATCTGCTATTGATGGCAAATTGCAATATATTTAAATCAATTTATATGAAGCGTGAAGTACAAGCTCTCTATGTGATACATGTCCCTTTTACAACCATCTTAAAGCTAAAATAATTTATATAGTAAGTATGAATAATATGGATAAAAGACAATCAATACCATTCTTGTGGAATATGGGTTATAAAAGACAATTTCTCATTGTTTTTATACTAGTCATGTGAATTTTGACAGTGTATTGATGGTATGCAAGCGAATGCAGTGTATATTTGATTGCCTATACCAGTGACAAACTGCTTATGGTTGGAGGAGCAAGTTGTAGAGGACAAGAGAACCGGGCAGCAGACCCCCATGCGCTAATGTCTGGGCCACCAAGAATAAGTATAGCTTTGGTCCCCAAAAATCTGAGGCTATACTCTTCAAAGCCAAGCTGGCAAGAGAGCCGGCTGTGAAAATTGGTGAGTTCAGAATCAGCATAGTGCATCAGGTGACATACTTAAGCATGATCCTCAACTCTAAGAGCAGCTTATGCTGCAGGACAGAGCAGAAAGTCAGGGTAGTTTTCCACACCATGACCCGGTTAGCCAGGGCAGGGTAGGGATTGAACAACTCAGCTGTCAGACCAATATATACAACAATATACCTTAGTATACAGCCTTATATGTCATCAGTTTAGGCTCCATGGTGGTTCGGGTCCAGTAGATTAGAATGTGTTGAATATATTTTTAGTTATGGTAATGTTGCTCCTTCCTATATAGTCTATGGTAGAGGATATATGAACCGCAACTCTTCCTCTCTGTTACACTTCCTCTTTTCTCTGTTCATTTAGCACTTCCACTTTTCTCCTTTCATTAACATCAAGAGTTGCAGTGGCTATTTGTCCGGATTACTAATCCAGAAATATCTCAACATTCACCCACATGGTTTCACCAGCACAAGAATAATATGACAAAGGTTATTTGCCCGGAAACTTTAGTATCGAAACAAAGTGCAACAATTAAAAAAAAAAGTAAGCTTTGAGAGTATCATAACCCACAAATACGTGGGAATGGGTGCATATTCGGTCAAAGTGAAAATCTTACAAAATGTCAAGATATAGGAAAACGATGGAAAGGCATTCACAATCAATAAAATTGATAAAGGGACAAGGTACGGACATAATCCTCATAAGGGACAATGTTTAACTGCCATGATTTTGTTCACATAAGACCCGAATGCAGAATTAGGAAAGGTAAGGAGAACTCGGATCACACTGGATCACACTCGGATCGCACTACCCCTTCCATGCCCTGACTAGTGATACCGAGGCATGGTACTTAGACTCAGGTGCTTTCATGCACATAACAAAGCACAACAGTATTTCTCAAAAAGCATGACTGGCCACCGCAACTCAATAATGGGAATTAAGCCATCTGTAACGACGATAAAAGTGGCAGATGAAAAGCCACTTTCAGTGAAGGGCTCTGGTCATGTGGGCCTTGACATCCGTGACAGCAAAGGTCAGTACAATAAAATTATATTAAACAATGTACTATATGTGCCTGACTTGGTGTCTAGAAGAAAATGTATACATGACTCAGACTGAGAGACTGAAATGTGAACCGAAGAGGGGATATTAAACAAATCCCTTTACAAATTGAAACAGGCACCCAGATGCTGAAATACAGGATTGGACTTGGTTTTGAACAAACTCAGCATAACAAGAGGTAAAGCTAATCAGTGGGTGTATATAGGAAGAGTTGACAAAAACAAATGTTATCTATCTAATGCAAACATTACAGACTTGATAGGCTAGAGCAACGCAGCCAACGACATTAAAAATTGATGCTCAGTCACTGACAATACATTTCTCAAGAATCGTGCCACCGTCACCAGGTCCAGTCAGCGGCAGCAACTGTGGCCTTATCTACAAAGTCTGTTAAAGTTTGGTTTCAATTGGTTGAGTTAATTAATTCTCATTAGTCTTATCACCATATTTTATACAAAATTCTTTCCTAGCATTGTGGTCCATAAATTGATAATATCTTACAAAAGATTATTAGTATTGAACTGAGAATCCATAACACTAGTATGAAGTAAATGAATATGAGCAATATTGATCTAGCAAAACTCTAAGATGTTTTTATATTGAAAGCTATTAGTCGTTTTCCTTATTATAGTATCAAGGTTAGATCAAAATGTCTAATTCTTGGTTAACTTGTATTCAGAGTACTAATTGTAGTATAATAATAACTTATTACAGCAATTGTGTGTAACTGGATTACAGAAGTGGTTATTTTTTTTATTATAAAGGATTCATGACAAATTATCACAAGCATTTTGTTTACAAAATTAATTTAAGGCTAGTTGTATTACAAAAAACACAGTGGGGTGTAAAGCTAAATGTTTAATGATTGCAATTTTTATTGAGACATACTTCTTTAGTGAGCCTTTTAATCTGGGTAATATATAAAAGTAATATTGAATATATTTGGCGTTAATTTTGTGGAAATTCATTATTCACAATTAACTGAAACTACGTGATTTAGTGTTATTTCTACTTTCTTTAAGTTCTTTACCACTATTACAATATCTTCAGGTGGCCAATTTAGTAAAGATTGGCCAATATTTGCTAATTGCTCACCTGAAGATTTTGTAGTACAACGAAACCTAGGTTGTGGTTAAGAACTTAAAGAAAGTAGAAATAATACTACATCACATAGTTTCATTTAATTGTGTATATAAAATGAAATAAATGGTATTATGATAGCTACTTTTTAAACATATTAATGCATATATTACACTAAATTGAATGTTTGGTAATAAGATTTAAGACAATTATCACTGTGATTTTTATATTCATTATGGTATTATGAATATTGTAGAAAATTTTAAACTCAATTTTACAAAAAATTTAAAACATCGCTTTTCTTCTAGTGAAGCATAAATATTTTCCTTTTAAATATTTATCAATATTTGTTTGCAATGAATGCAAATAGTATGTCTTTTTTATAGATTAATTATGAAGAAGCTAGAACCAAGTAGAAGAGATCTCAGCATTTTTATTACTGACCAATTTTGGTTTTATGAATGTCGGCAATAAGCAACCATGTGTGGTCAGTAGTTTTTATGCATAAGGTTTTGAACCTGTGGATAATAAATATTGCCTTTCTTATACGGTCTAGTATGGTAATGATGAAACATTATAGAGATTAGATAGAAAACCTGCTCTTATAGACTATAAGATTTGATGGAAAATTAGAGTTCTGTGATATTTAATTTTAATGAGCAAGGTTCTAAAGCATTGAAACTCTGTGTCCTGTTTAGTTATTCTGTATTTAAAGTTGTAAGGCTAAAACATTAGGTAATGTAAAGGGTAGAATGTAAAATGTAAAACAAAACCCTTTGGTAAAGTAAAAATTCATTGTAGAACATGAAATGTGAAATGAGTAATGTAAAATGTAAAACCTTAAGGTAAAGAAAAAGGGTGGAAACATAAAATGTGAAATGTATAAAACTGCAAACCTTAGGTAATGTAAAAGTTCATTGTAGAACATGAAATGTGAAATGAGTAATGTAAAATGTAAAAGCTCAAACTTAAGAAAAGTTGGCTGGATATTGTTATGGATAATTGTAAATATGAAAAGTCAAACATATGTGTAAAGTGTAAACTTAAGAAAAGTAGTTGGATGTTCTCATGTGTAATTTATAATGTAATTGTATGTAAGTATTAATTATAAATTTATAATGTAATTGTATGTAAGTAATAATAAAATGTATATTATGTAATGTAATTGTATGTAAGTATTAATTCCATATAAAAAGTTTGAACTTGGTAAAGTTAGCTGGATATCCTTGTACATAGTTGCAAATATAAAATGTCAGATATATATGTGAAATTTGAACGTAAGACAAGTTAGTTGGATATTCTTATGTGTAATTGTAAATGCAAAAATGTTAACTACATAAACTTGATAAAATTAGTTGGATGTCCTTATGAACAACTGTAGATGTCAAATGTATTTGTATGATAATGTGCGCAGTTATAAATGTGAATTGTCAAGTATATGTGTAAAAATTAGACTTCAGGAAAGTTAGTTGTATGATTCTGTGTTTAGTTATAAATGTGAAATCTCAAGAACATGTATAAATGTTAAACTTAAAAAAAGTTAGTTTTTTTTGACATTGTTCACAGTTGTAAACGTCAAATGTACGTTTAAAGTTTAAACTTAAGTAAGGTTAGTTGAATGTTCTTGCGCGTGGTTGTGAATATGAACTGTTTGTGTAAATCTGGTTACATATCCTTGTATTAACGCAATTATGTTACAAGTATTTGTAGTGTTTATTTGTATTAATGCAATTATATTAATGGTCTTCAGTGATATGTAAAACTTGTAAAATGAATATATTTATGGCTATGGTAATGTCACACCTTCCTGCATAGTTTATGGTAGAGGATATATAAACTGCAACTCTTTTATTGCATTTCCGCTTTTTTTCATTCATTAATATCAAGAGTTGTGGTGGCTATTTGTCCGAATTCCTTATCCAGAAATATATCTACAATCAGCCACACGGTTTCACCAGCATAAGAATAATTCAACAGAATGGTTCTACAGAGATTGCAGTGTGCGCTGCTTATAGCTCTTGTCAAAGCTTATAGAGCTTGCTCAATGGATGCTTTATCAGTTTGGGAAGAGGGAGGAGGGGGGGTCTCTTGACGTGAGGGAGGACTTTCAGAAAGGGATTATTGCACTTTGAGTTTCTAGTAAATGAACCCCTTTGCACCAAAAAGAGACATATGTATGATCATCTGTGCTCACTGGTAAGCTAGGTGGTCCTCGCCAATTTCTAAAGGCGAGATACTAGGATATACTAGGGTTTCTGAGCAGGTTAATAAAATTTGGCTCAATCTGACTATTACATGTTGGAATTATTGAGATGTTGCTTTCCATTCAAGTTTACATAGATTGATATTAATTGATAGACTGACTCGTGCCTGTGGTTACAAAACGCAGGATGTGAAGTAAATATTGTTTCACTGTTGTCAGCACAATAATGAGTGTGAGCACATGAGTAAAAATAATTAAATTCACATGGTTACTTAGAATGATATTTTTTAGTCATCATGACTTGATTGAGAGTGGACCGATCTTTGAGTCATTTAGAGCATTTGTGAAAAGCATCTTTAAAAAATGGAGGTTGTAAATAGCTCATTGTGATAAGACCATCTTTAACCCTCTTGAATGTAAGTGGAATTTGATGGTAGAAATGGGCCACCATTTGGGGATAAAGACCTTTTTTTGTATGCGATTGTTTTCTTACGGATATCTGATGGGGTTTTAAGGCAAACTAAATAGTTGTGGGTATATTTTGCTGATAAAAGAGCTCCTTTGTTTAAAAAATATACTGTATTTCTAGTAAAGGCTCTATACAGATTATATTAAAATATAGCATAGTTGCATAACTCGTACATTATAATATAGTATGTTGTCGTTTTTTATTGACCTATTCATTCGTAAATTCAGCATTTATAAGAAAGAATGTTATAATTCCTTAAGAGGAAAATGAAATAAAACCGAAACTGAAGAAAATTTATTTTTTTCCATCACAAACAGAATTTTGATTCTAGCAAAATATCACAATCATTATAGTATAAAATATTTCATGAATACTTTACAAGGTTTAGTTTGCCAACATCAGGTTTGAACCCAGGTGTTAGGCCAAGCATAGATAGAAATAATACAAATACTATTGTAGTACTAATATAATAGATTCCTTATTAATGTAATAGACGTAAATATTTAGAAATCACAATTATCAAAACAATTTCCACCTACAATGTGTACCATGCGAATACGACTGTAAATAATAAAATAAAATATAGGAAGCAAGAAACAAAGTGACATGAACCTAACTAATCAAGACGAGGTCGAAATAATATTTCATACTAACAAGTATGATGAATACAAATGGAATTGCTTATTTCATTTATTCATTTGTATTTTTTTATTTAATTTATGAATAAATGAAAAAATTTATTTTAAATTAAACTATGTGCGTAATATATCAGCGTAATTTTTGTTATTAAAATTCATACAAATTCTTTATGTAACGAGTACATAAAGAATTTGTATGATCAACAAAGTTTTGCCTATACTATAATTTTTCCTCTACTTCTACAATATTTTGCAGTTAATTTTAAACTATTTAAATTTAAAATTATTTAAACTTTTAATAGAGAAAACACGAATATACAAATATGGATAATGGATAAAATTATCTATCCAGTGGTACATTTATTTACAAATGTGAATAGAAATTAATGAAGAGTGGTACAATTATAAAAAACAATGGATTTCTGGGATTTGCGGGGATGAACCTTTAAGAGTGAAATCAACTTCATTAGATTTAAAGTGGTTAGTATTTGCTTGCAATATTCACAACCTGTAACAACTTTATTTCGTCATTTGATTTCAACAAGAATTTCTACTACATTAATGACTGAATATTCGGTTTTAATAGTTTTTCTCTTTCAGCGATAGTTCTTCAACTATCAAATATTTTTCAGTTGAAAACTGTATGTGATAATTTTTTCTATTTCTTTAAAAGAAAAATATTAAATTGACATTTATAGATAAGTATCTTTATTATATGGTGTTTGTTCTCTCCATTGAGAACCTTTGCCTATGTCAAGTGTGGAAAAAAAGCTATGCAACACTGATTAAATAATATTTTGGATATCTGTCATTGTTGCTTGTTAACAAAAAATATAGTAAAATATAACTATATAGTAAAACAAAAATTAAGTAAAAGGTTCACTACAGTGAAATAAAATGAAAAAATTAAATTAAATTATAATAAACCGAGGAGTACAAAATAAGCATATACAAATATACAAACAAACACAAAAACAAACACGAATATAAATATGAAAGATTCTATATTTTGATGTTGTCCTTTTTTATGAACTGAATGATTAATTCCTAGAAAAGGTTTATTGGCAATAGATAAAAGTGATCTCATGTTAATGTATAATTGAATTTTATATTTAAATAATTTGTAAATAAACGTAGGAAATCTACTATTTAATGAACATGCAAGGATGAAATTATTTAGATCACCTTCTTCAAAACCCACAGTCGCAAATTGGAGATTCTCTGACACGCAACCTAGCCTAATGGGTAGGAATATGGGTAGGGTATGAAACATTGGATCTGGAAATGTCCCCCACTCGTAATCTGGGATGATGTATCCCACACCCTCTGCCAGTCAGATCTCATCCAGGAACGAGTCAGGGGAAGGAGATTTTTAATGAAATTAATAGTTATGTTTCACATGGCGAACCGATCTTTTGTGTCAACCATTTCATTACCTACTACGCCACAGTGGCTAGAGATCCATGCAAGAAAGACATCGGATCCCGATTTTTTCAAATCAAGCATAAGTTGCTTGATCTGCAGAATCAGGAAGCTACAGTTCGGAGAAAAAGGATTAGCAAAAAGGGACTATAAACAACTTAAGAAGCTACAGAAGATAAGGGGCCTGTGAATCTTTTTAAGTCAAGCATAATTCATGGCCTCCATAATAGCACAGCATTCCTTGGAGAACACTGAACATTCCTTAGCAAGGCCAAATGAGTGCTGGTTGAACAGTAAAATGATACTCTGACATAGCCACCTCTGAGGGTTTTTGATGCATCTGTACATATTTGCATCCAATCTATCCAAAAAAAATTCAAGATAGAACTGAATTACGAATTGGCATTTTTGGACTCCTTATCAATTTATCCTTATTCAATTTGAAAACACAAATTTATATTTGGCCTGTGAAATACAGAGTCAAATGGAAAACTATAGAGAGGGAGAGAGAAATTTTGGTAAACGGGGTTAGAGAGGGATTTCAAACTTTGGAAGCTAACGATAAGAAGAAGTCTGGTCTTATAAAGCCACAAAGGAGCATGCTTAGTAAGCCTAAGGAGGAGGGTGAGTTTTTGAAAAATGGGATGAGTAGAAAACCTAGTTGTTCTTTCAGTAAATAACAATTAGCTAGGTATTGTCGCCGGAGGTTTAAAGGAGGATCAACATGATCTTCAGTGCTTGAGACTGACTGCGACTCAATTTAGTGGCATTGGATTTGGAAATGGGATCAAAGAGAAATGAACCATAGTCTATATGACTACGGGCTAAAACGTTATATATTAACTTTAATGTGGTGGGATGTGACCCCACCACACTCCATAAAGTGCATGGAAAATATTCATATTAGCCTGACATCGGGAGATGACATGTTCAATGTGAATGTTCCAGGATAATTTTGAGTCTAGGAACATACCTAAGAATTTGGTATTGGAAAGATTAGGGATCGAGGCAGAATTATAAGAAATAGATAAAGGTGGAGTAATTCTCCTTCTCAAGAAGGCCACCTAAACGCTTTTGGAAGGGGATAAATCTATACAATGAGAGTTAAACATATGGGTTTAGGTTAATAAGAGTAGAGTTCAAATCATTTTCGGCAACCATTATTGAATTACCTGAAGAATATAAAGAATTTTCTGTTGAGTGTATTATATAGGAGTTAATATTGAAAAGTAAGGGACTTAAAACAGAGCCTTCGGGAAGAACCCTCCATACAGTTCTTGTTACGGGAGGGGATCGGGGGGTTCTAAGAATGATAGATTTGAAACCTTTACCGGGATCACAAGATTATAAAGAATTTTCTTGAGGATTGGAAGGTTTACGTCATTGTAGGCTGAAGAAAGATCTAAAAAATCATCAACGAAGAACTTGTGTCAAGAGAAAACAAGTCTGATGTCAGTGGTTAGGACGCTGAGATTGTCCATTGTACTTTTAGCTCTTCTAAAGCTAAATTAGTTGTTTGGAAAAATGAACGTTATGTAAACTATTCCAAATGATTCTTAATTAGGTGTTCCCGTAATCTTCGCTAAAATAGGAGAAAAAGCTATGGGTATGTAGGATGAACCTACATTGGGATCTTTATGAGGTTTGAGAATGGGAATTATTATTTGAGTTTTCTATGACTTTGGAACATAACCTAATTTGAACATATAGTTGATGAGGGATAGAAGATACCAACAGGTAGATGGTAAAGAATTTTTCACCATTGAGTAGACATTCCGTCAATACCAGAGAAAGAGTCCTTAAGATGGTACCTGGTGAAATCCAATTCATTAATGGAGAAATCTTCTTCTGAAAAATGGTTGAGGCTAGTAAAATTAAATCTGAAAGATAATTCATCTAAATTTGGGACGGATGGAGGAGTAAACTTATTTAAAAATTGGTCTACCCAATTCCCATGAACGGATTTGGGAATATCAGGCTGAAAAATAGACCAAAAGCATTTTATATTATACCAGACAACACGAGAGGAAGTAGAAAGAGAGAGCAAGTGGTAGAATTTTTTCCGGCCTTCCCTCTTTTTTTTTAAAAAGAATTAATTTAGTCTGTGCTTGGGTCTTTTGAAACAAGAGGATGTTTGCCACCTTTTATGCATAGTACATATGGCTGACTTATTGCTACATGAGCAATCTCTTCCTGTCAATCACAACAATTGGTGTTGAAATTTAGTCGGTAGATTGTAAAAGATTTTACAACAAATATTCTTTATAGTAGTTAGACAAAAAATAATACAAAAGTATAAATAACACAAACTTTTGACATGATTTGGGATGGGAAAGACAGGGAAGGACAAGGGCACAAAGGAAAAGGTTTCAGGAGAGGCAGGACTTTTTCACTCGATCTTTGAAAATATTTAAGGACGTGATTTTCTTGAAGTCAGGATCCAGGTGATTCCAAATTTTTGCTGCTTGGACAGTGAAGGATTTTTCGTAAGTGGTAGAGGTATGTTTAGGAATAAGTAGGGTGAGTGAACTTTCAGATCGTAGCCCAAGGCCGCGAGCAAACAAATCTTTAAATTTGCCACTAAAATAATTTGGGCTCTGAGGATTTTTTAATATATTAAAAAGAAGTGTAAGTATGTGAAGTTGGCGTTGATCACGGATCTCCACCCATTTGGGAAGTGACCTGTATTCAGAAATATGATCATATTTTCTGAGGCCGAAGATGTACCGGATGCGTGAATTTTGAAGATGTTCCGACTTATACAAATTTTCTTAATTAAGATAAGGATAGCACACATCTCCATAATCAGTTAGCTGTTGAAAACACGACGACTAACATCATTTACTTGGGGGTGCCAACTTTTTACCCAGGCCCAGGTTTTAACAGTTGACATATTATTGCACTATTCAGTACTAATTTCAGTAAACTAAGTAGTTTTACTTTAGAAATCAGTCTTTGACTACCAATGATGATAGCTTGAGATTTGCTTGGGTTAACCAAAAGACCCATTTCATGAGCTCACTGACCATTTGAAGTGAGATTTCGATTAAGGATGTTGATGGTTTTTGATAAGGAATGTAGGTCTGAATGCGTATAGATTTGTATGTCATCACCAAAGAGATGATAATTGCTATAGATATTTTTAACAACATCATCAATAAATACTGAGAAAGGGAGAGGAGATAGAACTCCACCTTCAGGTACACTAGCTGTAAGATCAGTCCACTCAGAATACGTATCTGACGACTTAATACATTGCCTGCATCCATGGAGATATAAACTAAACCACTCAAGTGAATGTTGGGATATATTAAGATATTTCAAGCGGACAAGAAGAATATCAAAGTCAACAGAGTTGAACGCACTGCTGAAATCTAGAAGTACTGTGACCAGCTTTGAAGCTAGATTGAAGTGGATTTAGAGACTTATGAGCAATGAAGAGAGTAACGAATTGACCATGAACAATACGTTCAAAGACTTTAGATAGAAGTAATAGAATAGATATGGGCCAAAAATCCTTGGGTTGCGTAGGTAATAAAATTTTAGTTACAGGCACAATATAGGTTTTTTTCCATTTTAAAGGGAGGACAACAGTTGCCAAAGAGTTATTAAAAATATCAGTGGTGACCGGAGCCACAATATATTTTATTGGTTTAAGAGCACTAATATTTAAGCCATCAATTCCCATGGATTTTGATTTTATTGCAAGAAGATTAGCTTTAACTTCCGACTCACAGGTGTACATTAGCATAAATTGATATTCACTAGAAACAGATGAAGATGAGAAGATTTAAATATCGCTTCAGCAGGCTTTAACCGTTATAGAGCTGTCTCCATCTCACCAGGGGAGTGGGGATCTGTAGTGTTGGTTAAATCTCTTAAGTGGGATAAAGTTCCTAGCGGAGAGATCTATAACACTTACAAATTGGTCATAGCAAGAGTCAATGCTATCCAAGTCCACTGGACGGATGGAATCGACTTCGGACGTGGTTTAGGGGGAATAGCTAAATCCATTTGCATGAAGCTGAAGCAGATTCAATTTGGCAAAAGTAAATAATATAATAAAAATAAACAAAAGAAGAAACTTATTATTGATTGAATATAGCTACGGACAAAAACTAAATGGAAAATAGATGTAAAATATAAATAACATAACTAATAGTTATTGCAATGAAATAGAATACCATGAAAATAATAACGAAATAATCAGGCAGCGACAAACCTTTCCACTTCATTTGACAGTTTCTATGGCTATCCCAGCAGGAAAGTAACCACACTTCTTATTTCTACTATTTATGCTGCTGCTGTTTTTAGTGAAATCTGTGTTCTGCCCATATCAATACTACAATTCATTCTAAGGCTCAAATGCATGCGATTGTGGTATAATACAATACAAGTTCACCATTAAGTCACGCAGAACTTGTTTTTAAATCCATTGTACAGGTTTAAATAGAATTCTACATATGGTTCCAATAAAAATATAATATACTTCCCAAATTTTAGTTTGAGAATGGACTAAGTATGGACTGAGCATGAATTGTCAAAGAATTACATTATGATTAGTTAAATGTTGGCAGAGAAAAAAAACTGGCAACAAAATTAAAAATTTGTTTATGGACCGATTGAATGTCAACAAAATAGTATCCAGCAAAACAATTAGGTCACTACAAAAACCAGTGTACGATGAAAGACTAAATGAATCGGTGGCTAATCTGGTCGAAGGACTCTACAAGTTGAATACGAGGGAAATTGGTGGATTATTGATATCAGCAACAGGCACAGAAGACTTGGGCACATCAACAGTGATGACCTTAACAAAATGAATGAAGGTGCTGTCATTGGAATGTTGTTCAATGATAAGTTTCATATTACGAAAGAAAATTGTATGATGTGCTAAGAAGAGAAAGCAAGCCCAATTACCATTTCCCATGTTGGTGGCCGGAGTATAGCAATGCTTGATAGGGTGCATGTCGATCTTTGTCTCCCTTTGAAGGTGAAATCTATTGGTAACTCGAAATGTTTCCTATCAATTACTGACGATTTTAATCAAATGGTTTTTGTCTACTTCTTAAAGAAACATATGATTGCTTTTGGCAGTTTCAATCATTAGTTGAAAATCAAAGTGGCAAAGGCCAAGATGTTAAAGACAGATAATGGTTTAGAATTCTGTAATAAGTCATTTGAGAACCATATTATATATGCCTGTATTATATATCAAAACCCAATTCAAACATATCAGAGCAAAGAGCAGTGAATGACTCAATAGATCTATTATGCAAAAGACCAAGAGCTTGTTGATTGATGAAAGTTTAAAAAATTTTAAAAATAGTTCCTTAGCATCAAAGTTAGAACAGGGCATAGGCTAGATATCAGTCATTTAAGAATTTTTGTAGCAAGGTAAGGTAATGCATATTCCCAAAGACAAGCGTTTAAAATGGGACAAAAGTCAAAGCAATGTGTCTCATTGACTATGCTGATAATATAAATTATGCTGATAATAAGGGTTATAGAGGGTACAATCCCAACAAAAATACTATTACAACAAGTAGAAAGCTATTGTAATTGATAAACTTATTGTTACAGAAGTGAATGTCTCTCCAGATGTCCATTTCCCAAATATAAGATAATAAACAGGATGTGGATTCAGTGAGAGAAACCAATGTGAACTCAGAGCTGCAAGATGAACTCAGAGTTGTCTGAAAGTGTGTTCCGCATAGTGTTCCGCAGAAGTTTCTAACGAGTTTGATATCCCAGTCACAAGCCAGTTTCTTCGTGAGCCTGAACAGGTTAGTCTTCACAGAAGTGAAATATCAAGGGACATGACCTTTCATCTTCCAGTTTCCAAGAGAACAAAGAAGAAACTTAACAGGTATAGTTTTACGAACATATCTGCCAAGACCCACAAGCAGCTAGAGAATTTTGGATATATAACACTTCATGAGGCATTACATGGACCTGAAAGTATTCAGTGGAAGGACGCAAAAATTGGAACTTAAATCTTTGGAAGACAATGAAACTTGGGTGCTAGTAGATGCTTAAAAGTGATTATGTAATTTTTCAAAGTGGATCTTTAAAAAAAGATGGACAGTTGCAATAATTTGCATTATAGAGCAAGCTTAGTGGCTAAAGGTTACCCTCAATGTGTTGATATTGACTATGAAGAAATATTTTCACCAGTAGTGGTGCACTCAATGGTCTATTACAAGGCTGCTCAACCTTTTTAATAATCGGGCCAAACGGTGGATTCAGACTTCACGACGGGCCACTGACAATTCCTATTTCAGTTACTCTCAGGATATGCGCAATAAAAACCCAATATTAAGAAATAAAATAAAATTATTGTTTATTAGGTAATATTATGAACAAACAGAAAGTATCTTATGCTAAAATTTAGCAGCTAAATAAAGAAAGAAAATTGAACTTAAATATGTATCTTCTCAAATCTAAATCTAGGGTAAGTCGTCATTACAATTAATGTAATTTCTGCCATTGTTTGTCTTTTAATAATATACTTATGTTAGGCGACAAATCCGATGTTGGTAGTAACAACAAGTCCCAAATATGTTGTTCTGTTAAGGTTGTGCGGTATTTATTTTTTACATAATTAAAGTCTGAAAAAACCTTTTCACACACATATGTTGATCCAAAACTACTTAAAAACTGTAACGCCAGGTCAGTTATTACTGGAAATTCTGCTTTTGGTACCAATTTCCAGAAATCTGCAAAATCTTCTGAAGAATTTTGAGCTTTCGAAGACAATTTGTTGGCAAAAAGGTTTTTTAACGTATCATGATTTTGCAGTTCAACGAGTTCCAACTGAATATTGGCAGGATAACCAACTATTTCCGCCAAACTTATTATGAAGGGATCTATAAAAAATTGTATATTTTGTTTTTTGCTTTCAAAGTCTTGAAATCTCTTCTCAAACGACTGTGATAAGCATCGAATTTTAGATTGGTATTTAGAATAATTAACAGAAGTAATATTCAGTTCTTCTTTCAAATGTTTTAGTGGGGGGAAAATGACAATATTTTAAAACTAATAACTGTAGCCAAATGAATCGAAAAGAGATTTAATTTTGCTTTAAATCCGTTTATCAAATTAAACATAGTCGGAAGTGAACAATCTTTACCTTGTACTTTGAGATTCAAAATATTGAGGTAATTCGTAACGTCAACAAGAAATGCAAGGTCACTCAACCAGGATGTATTCTTCAGTAAATCAATTTCCAATGAAAAAGCCCCTTTCTGCTCTAAAAATTGCAACACCGGTTCTCTCAAGTTGAAGAAATGTTTCAACATGCTGCCCCTTGAAAGCCATCGCACAGCACAGTACAGTTGTAACTCTCCATATTCGCTGATTTCTTCTTCATAGATATATATATATCAATAGTCTGAATTGACGTCTGTTAAGAGCTTTTGCACGTATGTAATTTATGCAACGTACTATTGGATTCATAATATCATCCAACTCCATATCCGTTACACACAATGCTTCCTGGTGAATAATGCAATGATACGAAAATAAATTTCGACGTAAGAAATTCTGTAACAAAGCCACGCAACCATTGTTTTTTCCAATCATTGCCGGTGCACCATCAGTGCAAATAGATATCAATTTGTCCCATGGTAATGCCTTTTTTTCAATACATTCTTTAATTTTCAAAAATATGTCTTTTACTTTCCAGCTCACAGACTTCTAGTAAATCTTGCAACACATTCCAATTTTCGTCAACACACCGCACAAAAATAGCCAACTGAGATCTACTCGTTAAATCGCAAGTTTCATCTAATGCCAATGAGAAGTATTTGCACTTAGCTACGATTTCTTGAATCTGCTCATTGATATCAACTGCCATTTGTTCTACCCGTCTCGTGACAGTGTGCCGTGAGAGTGAAATACTGTCCGCTTTAGCTTTGACGTGTTTATCATCACAATTTTGTGCAAAGATCGTCAAAGCCTCTTTAACAATCTCTCCATCGGAAAACGATTTCTTTGTTTTGGCTAAGATCAAAGAAATCTCGTAAGATGTTTTGACCATGGATTCAAGCTCGTCGTGCCTTTTCACGAAAATATTCTGTTGGTTAAATAGTTCCCGTTTCTTTTTCTTTATAAAACAATATTTATTTTCTCATTCATCATGAAAAATACGATAGATCTCTGTTGATTTCGAAGTACTCGGTTTGCTGTGAGCCATACTGAAACATACCACATTTTGTTTATATTTTCCTTTCAAAATAAGTAGGTACCTAAATAATATGAAAATATAAATACATTGAATAACATACCTTTGACAGCCAATGTAATTACGAAAATGACAAAATATATGTGTCAGTTACTCATCAACAAAAATACAAATTAAAAAACTTCACTTTTAACAGTTAGTTAAAGTTTAACTGTTAAACTATAAATAATATATCACGTGCGCACTCAATTGTTTCTCGAAACATAATGAGACTGTATTGCGTGGGCGGGGTCGATGAGCGTGCGGACAGTGTAGGACACTGTAGGTACTAAGTTCCTTCGCGGCAGGCAATTTGGCGGAATTTTTCAATTTGGTGCGTATTTCAAAACTTACTTGGCGGGCCATTTAAAATTCTTTCTTGCCTGGGTTGAGCACCCAAGGTCTATTATAATGTCTGGAAAAGTAGGGGGCAGTAGCCCTTTTTAGTACTGAGGCTCCCGCTGATGCAGTTAGGGAAGCAATATATTTACAAATATTGCAGTTTGAAGTAACTTGTGATATTTTTATGATAACAGTACATTGTGACAATCAAATTGAACTTAAATTGGCATCCAATCTTTATTCACAACAAAGGTTTAAATATATAAAGACATAAGGTATAATTTTGTTTGCGAGCTTGTTACTAATAATGTAATAAATATTGTATATTTACCTGTCAGTGACATGCTGGCTGAGTTATTAACAAGAACTTTATGATTTAACATTATAAATCCATGGCTGAATTAAACACTGTTGCAAACTAGTTTTATTAATGCCTATTTACTTTTTATTTTGAAAAGCAGTGGTATTATAGTGTATCAAAATATTCCTATTTTATTATTTTCATACTAGTGCTGCTATCTATTGTCATACAGTGTAACATTTTACACATGTGTCAAACAAATAAAGCATTCATTCTGTATTGGACAACTAACACGTTTTAATAATAATAAAAAAGAAATAAAAGAAAAAGCGAACTTTCAAAAGTACAATATTTAAAAGCAAAAATATTATATATTTTATTCATGAGAAGAAGGTAATATTGTAATATTGTCATAGGTTTTTCACGACTGCAAGAAGCTAAGAGGTCTGTTCCCATTTTTTACTAGTAAAAAATATGCTAAGTGATGTAATATTCTATTCAAATTTAACATGTGATAGATAAAAGCAAGACCAGTAATTATTTCTGAAGAACCTTTTATGTGCCAAAGTGCCTTCAATATTGTTAAAATGCTTAAATGAAAATACTCTTTCCAATTGTTAATGGTGTCTTTTATTACCAATATTTTTTTAAGCTATTTGAGTAAATAAAAATAATTTTACATGGACGACACAATACGGGGAGATTCAATAAAAAGGTACATCAGCTGTAAGTTTAAACAATTGCTTTTACAAAGTTCAATTATAGAATAATGATATTGTATTTTACTTATATCCTCTCATATAAAGCCACAAAAGTATTACATTAGTAAAGTTATTAATTATAATTATTAAAAGATTTAGATATAAATAATGTAATGGCATTTTCAACAGGATTGAACTGTCTTATTCACCAAATTCTGATTAAATTAAGAAAACATACTATTCCAATTGCAAAATATAATTTATTTTATTTTTATATATAATTTATTTTATTATTTATTTTGGTTGTGATAGTAATAATATTGGGGATTTTGGAATTATCAGATTATTGATATTGTTATTATATATATATATATATATATGTATATATATATATATATATATATATATATATATATATATATATATACATATATGAGATATAATATATTAATACAACTAAATGAAACAAAGAAAAACAGTTTTGTATGTAATTCAATAAGTATATACAAAATAACTAGTACATATAAAATATATTTCTTATTGTTTGTTAATTATGAGACTCTTTGCTAATCATACAAGCAAACTTCAGTTGTAACACATTCACCGTTCTTGGCTCTCAATAATCCATCCTTACAATCACATCTAAATGTGCACTCCGGTGCATTGCGACAATCATAGAAAGCGCGCATTGAAAAACAGTTCTTTGGTGGGCAAGTATAGTGACAAAAGTAATCTTCATTTTGTTCACATTTCGGTACACCTGAAATAAAAGGATTTATTAAAATTGTAAATATATAGGAATGGAAGAAACCTCATACAGTAAAACCTCGGCAAAACATTCCAAGGAAAACATTCAAAAGTTTGTGTTAGAGAGTTTTTAATTTAGATAGTATTTAAGTTTAGCAGGTCTCAAAAGGTCCCACATTTTACTTAGTGAAGTTTTGAGTTACAGAAGCTAGGTTTGGAAATGTTTCTTATAGAGGTAAATATACTTTAACTGTTATTTATAAGAATGATCACCTTATCTAATCTTATTAATTAACCAACACTAAAAAGTCAGTTATTTTTTTCATTTTACGGAATTTACACTCTCTAACCAATTCAATTTTGAAAGTTAAATAAAAGAGTGGAAATATTGTCTTCCACGTCATTGCATTGTTCTATAAAAGATTATAAAGATTTTAAAGCTTTTTTTGCTTCATTGTTTGATATTGATGCATCTTGAGGTATTCATTTGAACCTTTATCTATGTCATCAGTCACAACACTGTGAGTAACTGCATCCAGAATTGCTTCTTCTATCATCACACATGATGAAATCTTCTAAAGTGACTCCTAAGTCAGACATTTGCCTATTCCATGTAGCAGTTACTTGATCACTTTCTTCTTTAAGAGTTTCGTAAAGTTGTAAAGAAAAGCCGCAGCTTTTAAAACAATTTTTCACCACAACTAATGTGATATTTTTCCATGCTTTCTTACAATCTTCATCGCTTGTTCATCTACCATCTGCATTATTTTTAGAAGAAACGGTATTTACCTCCTATAATTTTTTGAACTACTTATTTTCCATAATGTATTTGAAAATTGTTTACTATCCCTTGATATTACAGAGCAGTTGTAATATTATGTTTAAAGGGTCAAATTAAATTTGAATTGATTTTAGTTGAGGTGTATCATCATGTGCTGTGCGATTGTCTATAAAAAGAACAATTTTTCTTTTTTTTCAATAACCATTTTTTTGTCTATTCTAATAAGCTATTTTTCAAAAATTTCTAAAATCATGTACGTTTTCTTATTGGCTTCATAGTACAAAGGCAGTGACTGGCAGCCTAAAAAGCAATGAGGCTTTTTCGATTCGCCTAATCAATTTTTCTGTGCTAGACATATTTGTACAAAGCAGGATCATTAATCTTTCCTTGCTATGTTTAAAGAAAAGTCCAGTTTCATCAGCATGAAAAATATCTTTGCTAGCTTTAAAACTACTGATTTTTAAGGCCTGCGAAATCTTCACCTTTTTCTTTCAATACAGGTCCACTAACACTAATGTTTGCATTTCGATACTACTTAAACCAAATAAATAAACACCGTTCCGAGTTAGAAAGCTCAGCAATTCTTAGTTCTTTGCATAGAAGACTTTCTCCTAATTCTGGTTTTTTTTTAGAATCCAGCTTCTTTTTTCATTATGATTTATAATGTACTCTCGTGTATTGTAAGCTGAGCTGCAATGTCTTTCCACTTTAAACTAAATTTTTGTGCTCCAACCACTTCTAACTATCGGCATATATTAGTATTTTCAACTTGAATTTCAATTTTGATTTAATTTCAACCAGTTTTTACAAATAGGAATGGATGTGTACCAGATAAAGGCTAAAAAGATAACGATTCAACTGAACAAACACAATGGCATATGCTGGAAATAAAAGCAAAAGAAGACATTAAATTTCAACCTAAGAACTTTTGTTTGCCCGTCCTACAGCAAATTCAGTTAACAATAATTGATCACTAATAGACACTTAAGTTATGTAAGTTGCTAAAACACAATTTGGGCTTACTGAAGGCCAAATGCTTAATTATTCGTTTAACTTGTAGGGATTTTGCATTATAAGTAACGGAGGTTTTAGGGATTAAGGAAAAGGGAACAGATAACTTTATAAAGGTATACAAGTTTTAACATTAAAGAGTTATATATGGTTGTGAGACTATAATATGGTTGTGATACAACAGGGGCTGTGTTATGATATTAATCACATAATCTTGATAGTTCATATTTATAACAGTTGATTGAAAATGTATTATATTTAATTGTTATTATCTCTTAGACATTGTATTGTATGGAAAGATCTTTCATAACTAAATAAATATAATGTTTAGTTATTCCATTAATTTATTTAACTGAAAATATTCACACCTTTTTGATAGCATTCAAACATTAATGCAAAAAAATAGAAATATTAATAAATGAAATAATATGATTTACATATTCTATACGATAAAACTAAAAATACTGAAACTAATTTAATTTAATTTGAAACTAAACTAATTTGTTGGAAATTCCGAGATCACGTAATTAAAACTGCTAAAACTAAAAACATGAAATGGGACTCATTAGATGTTCATGCATATGTAATATATAAACTTGCAGCGAGTCAATGGATGCAATTGAGGAATAAAATTAAGTTCTACTCACCTGGACATTCAGAATATGGTACACATTCTCTATCCTTATTCCGAGCATAACCATTCTTGCAGTAGCATTTTTCATTGCATACTATATTCACTATGTCACAAGCCTTCCCTAAAGCTGAACATTCAGTGTCGCAAGCTGAGCCACACGCAAACACCTCATTTGGCTCTTTGCATTTATCTGTAAATTAAAGAACATAAAGACAATTTATCGCTTAAAGTGAAAATTATTTGATATTTTTTTTTACAATTGGAAATTTTAATTTAGTCGGCTTGAACTAAACTCTGTAGGTCTATAAAATGAAAAGCGGTTCATTGGACTGTGTCCTCATTAACTACACAATGACTGTTGATTATACATGTGTAGATAAAAAGCTCCATCAAGCTTCCGATCTTCTCATTTAATTATTCAATTTCTTTAATGTTAGTCAATTTTTTATTTCTTAAAAAATTATTTTTGATCTCAAATTAAATAGTTTACCAACTTCAAAGCGATGGTAAGCAAAGTTGAAAAGGCTTGGTAAATTATTAGAATTCTCTATTTATTATTCTATATAATAAATTGAGTATTCTACTCTATACCTTATATTGTTAATATATATTACAATATACATATATTTTTTAGGCAGCACATTTACAATTAATTGTCTTATTTTTTTATTTCAGTTTTAATTTATGACATAAAATTAATTTTCACTATCTATATATTTTTAGTAAAGAGAAAATTAATTTGATCTTTCTAGAAATTTTACTGACAAAAGAAGTTTAAGTAGGTAGACAAAATGAACCCTATTATTTACCTTGTAGTTATCATAACTATTTTATATCTATTTCAATTACTTGAAAAAGGCAAGTTACTTAATAAACTGTTAAGAACTTTGGGACGTTGCTTTAATATTTAACTTTATTTAAGTTTTGTGCTGAATCAAAATCAACTTACAACAATATTCCTCAGGCACACATTCATAATTTTCATTTCTGTAGAAACCTTCTTTGCAAATACAACTCGGTGTACATTTAGCATCCACTATTTCGTCGTCGCAGCTACGCTTTTTTTGTAAATCTCCACAGGTGATGTTTACCATACCGCCAGCTGGCTCACATGCTATATACACTTGATTGAGTCCACATTCAAAAACTGAAACAGAATTTAACTCTTTATAATATGGCTTTTGTCACTTCACAGTTTTATTTATTTGTTATAATGAAAAGATAGAGAGATATATTTTAATGCTGAAATCATAAATTGTTGGATAAAGGCAAAATATTTTTAACATTATGGCTGTTATATATAACAATGTTATTTCATTCCAAAAAATTTCATTTTTTCAGGCTACTTTTTAGAACCTAGCAAATATCTTATTTTTATTTATACTACAATTATCTGGGTGGCCTGCAGCATTATAAATACCAATAATAAAATGTAACCAATCAATAAAATGTCAGTACTGATCTAAAGTTAGCTACTATCTAGATAAAATACAGGTAAATGATACTAATTCTCATTTTTTAATAGGTACAGACTTAGTGGTCTGTGTACTAAAAGAGGCTTCATTATAAAGTGTTAAGAAGTGTATGTTCTGCAGATGATTTTTTTCTTCATCTGTAAATTTTTGTAATCTCAAAACTTTCATTTTTATCTGATTAGACTGAGTGAAACCTGCTTCACCAATAAAAGATGTGCACCAAGTATCAAAACTTTTGATGAGTGTGTATAATCAAAATATATATATTAATATAAAACAAATTATGTAGTTACATAGCCAACCGACCGCCAAATCTAACCACTCATAAGACAAGCGCACCTACATCCGATAAAGGCTTTTAACATTATAAAATATAATGAAATGACAACACATCTCCCTCTTTCTTCTCCACTCTAAATAAAATTCTAACTTTGTTGACTGGATTTTTGTGTGATTTTATTTCTTTCACTAACGATCTATGTACTAAAACATATAAACACGTTTGCTTCATACCTTAGAAGTTAGTAGGTAGCAGTTACTGAGCAGTAAGTATGAGAATGGAATTCCATTCCGACAGTAGGGGAATACTTGTCAATTTTTGTCTACCTTGTACTAATTGCGCTTGTTTTTCTTTGTATTTTTATTATATCTAGTTTAGCTGTTTAATTAATGAATACGTAAGTATTGATTATCAAGCATTTGCACAATACTTTACCACCAATCTGAATAAACTGTTTTATGACAATAAATATGTATACAAAATGATGTCTTCTAAATATGTATACAAAATGATGTCTTACAAATAAAAATTAAAACATCATATGTCTAATCTGATTTATGAAAAAAATCATGTATTACATCACACATCCAGTCGTGACAGAATACAAATTTATTGTAGTAAATTATACTTATTATCAGTAATTGGGATGATTTTATATTTGAATAGAGCATCATCTTTCGATCACCAACATCTCCCTCGCAAGCTTTAAAAATTTGAACAATCTATCTCTACCCAACGATCTCATAGTAACTATTCTCGTCTTTAGTTATAAAAGACAAATAAATTATCTGAAATCTCTGTTGACGTATGTTTATGATTACATATAATATACATGGCTTAATGAAGCTTTAAGCTATCAATAAGTGAGTTCCATCGTAATTTTCCGTTTACAAATAAATTCTAATGCATGCAAAAACTCCTTATAACAGCACTTTCCAAACTTTTTAATACGTTTTTATACGCAACTTTACTGCAGTTTTATCTTTGCATAAACTGTTTACATATCGATATGAATCAATCTTTAATTCTGTAGTAATTTTACCCTAGTTTATCGAAAGAATAATATTAAATATAATGTCCGGCTTGAAATATCTATGTCTCGTGCATTTAACCTAGATATAAGCAAATACTAGAACAAAAACTTATTTAAGCACACCTGGTATAGGAACTGGTGTAGTAGTCCATGGATTTGTTCGCGCTGTATGACAATATGCGAACAAGACGCACGCAATGATGACACGACCAAACATGGCTTCGTATGCTTGGGTACTGACAATGGACGCAATTAGTCACTGCCCCTGTATATTTCGAACGAAGAAAACATGGCGTGATTTAATTGATTATCATAAACTTCCCAATAAATGAGATAAACTTTCGTCACTAAAACGGTTCTTTTCGGGTAATTTGTTATTTGTTTTGTTTTGTATTAAGGATAAACAAGTAATTCCGCAACCGTTTCAGTGAAAACAATAAACTATGTGCGTAGCGTAAGAGTGTCGGGGTCGGGGATTACCCAATAACGATGATGACGAGACCATCAAGGACGCAACGTCGAGATTCGATTTTAATTCCGTATTCAGAAATTGTAATAGAACAGATTCAAATAATTTTGAAGTCATTATTTAAAAAAAAAACTGTCATTTGAACAAACTAATTGGCCTACGAATAGGTACCTGCCTGCCAGATAGGAAGGAGTGTTAATTTCATAATTGTTTCCGACGATAAAAATTCCAATTTTTCCTTCATTCTTTTACGAGTTTAGGACCGTCAAAATGAAAGAGTATTTTAAAGTTCGATTAGATATTTTATGCCCTTTAAATCGCTTCTCTACTGTCAAAATATTATTTTATTACTATAGTACCCATAAATACATAACGGAAGTAACGTTTTAACATTCAATAATCGGGTTCAATACTTATTTGCAATGTTATATAAGACATTTGTATCGATAGTAATTTACAGAGGAGTTATGTTATTTACAATGATTAAATCATTGTAAACTTATACATACTTTAATAATTCTTCAAAATGAAACATATTTCTCTAAAAAAGGGCGCATTTGCAAAGTACTGTTTACTCCTGATATTGTGTCACTTTTAACACAATTGTTTTATTTTTTTAATAGCGTAATAATGTTAGGCTCCATCCAAGGATACAAGTCTTTACTTCGTTCCATAAGTTATAATCTAACAGCATTCGGTCTGTCGATCTTTTAAGCGCGATAGTGCGTGTGAAACTCTGTAAACATCGCAGCATATTTATTATTTACGTTGCTCCCGCGTCGTTTCAGTAAATCATCCTAACGCACCGAAAATAACTATAAATCAAATTAATAATTCAAAAGAATTTTTCTGTTCGTTAATAGAAGAATATTCCATATTATAATTTTAATTTTAAAACAGGTAACACAAAGTTCGCAAAAGAATTTATAATTTTAAACCATATATAATGGTATGATATTCTAGGATTTGAATAAATAAATTGACAATAAATTCTTAGGAAAATGACGTACACGGTCGATTTTGAATATCACAAATACGAACTGTACACATGTATATTTTCTTGTTTCACTTACAGATACATTGGACTAGCTACAGAAATATGAGTTAATTTTTCTTTTACATCTGAGTATATTTGAAGTGTATTCATGTAAAAAAATCGAAACTTTATTTATTAATTTATTCATAAACTATTGCTACATGACCAATCTCTTCCAGTCAACCATAACAAGTGGTATTGAAATTTAGTTGGTGGACTAAGAGATTTTACAATAGAAATTATATATAGTACATTAAACAACAACAATTCAAAAAATACAAAAGTATAAGTAACACAAACTATTGACATGGTTTGGAATAGGAAAGACAGGAAAGAACAAAGGAACAAGGAACAGGTTTTAGGAGACGCAGGACTTTTTCATTCGTTTTTTGAAAATATTTAGGGGCGTGATTTTCCTGGTGTCAGGATCCAGGTGGTTCCAAATTTTTGTTGCTTTGGATAGTGAAGGATTTTTAGTAAGAAGTATATGTTACTTCTTACTAAAAATCCTTCATTCTTCATATTTAGGAATAAGTAGGGTGTGTGAAGATCAGATCGTAGCCCAAGGCCTTGAGCAGACAAATCTTTAAATTTGTCAGTAAGATAATTTGGGCTCTGAGGATTTTTTAATATTTTAAAAATAAGTGTTAATATATTAAAAATAAACTTTGACAGTGATTTTTCAGATCAGCTTTTCATACAATTCTCTTATATTTTCTACCCAATGAAATATACTGAATCACATGTACGATTAATAGATACGTTCTTTGTTACCCTCATATAATGACTCCTATATGTACATATATATATATATATATATATATATATATATATATATATATATATATATATATATATATATATATATATATAAATATACCTGTCATATAGATGACTTGCAAATGTAATGTGTATTGTACACATATACTTATTTATTTAGAGGTATATGTGTACAATATAACTGTAAAAAGTACTCTATCTTACATGTATATCGTATCGATTAACCATAATTGTCAACAAACTTTTTTGTTTATCTCGTTATTTTAAATTTTCACTCTCTTTCACACCGATTACAAAAATATGGAGTTCAAGTACGCGAAACGGCCGAGGTCGAGGTCGAAGTCGATAAGATAATTATCGGCCCCGGTACGTCAATAAGAGTCTCGATATATCAATAGCTTTATGAGCTAACTAAGGACAAACAATTTTGAAAAATGTGTTGAGTGGTGATTCCCAAACTTTTGGGAATCACTTTAGTTTATTATAATCTTTTCTACGGCGCTGAAAGATAAAATACAGGCCTGTGTAATTTTCAAAGTCCGCCAATACTGAGAGAGGTGATACGGTACATAAATTGCCCTGCATCCTAACATTTCATCTAAAAAAAACTATACACTACATTCTTGTGTTACTGACAGCACGCCGTTGTGACGACATCTTGGTAACTTCCGGCGAATTGAAGAAAAACTATCCACATAATTATAGTTATGCGGATAGAATTTTTCTTAATCTCTGCTAAAATATATGAACGACATCATATACAATACATAGCCATCTTCTTTTGCTATAAAGTCCCGTTTTATATAGAATTCGTCTTTTTTTAATTTCTTTAATTTCCACAATGCAAAAAAAAACATTCACTCTAGAAATATTTTCTGTATTTACAGAAATAAATTCATGTAGGAGCTTTGGCATTGTAAGGATTTCAAATTGCTGCTAGGCTAGGCTAGTAAAAGTTCTTTAGAAATAAAATGCATATTAGGAAAAATATCAATTTCAATGGATATTACGGAACGCTATAAAAAGGAATTTCAATTAATGCCAGAAATTTTGCCTTTTGTAGGATTCCACACTACGAAAGACAAAAAATGGAACCCTCGTATAATCACTCACTCGTCCATCTTTGTCCGATGTTCACCGAATAATGGGATAGTGAAAAAGCATATTAGCCAGCATATATATATTAGAAATTAACACTCAAAATTATTTACAAACTAATTTTGGAGGGAGCATAAAACTAAATTAATTGTTCTTTTTAATTTCATATATCGTGTCCGATGTCAACTAAAAGAGAAAGTTATAAGGGTTCCAAAGCCAAAAAAAGTACAAATCAAAAAATATAACTTACGGTAGTGGCCTCTTGATATATTTTTGAAAATGTTGAAATGAAAACTTTTGCAACCGATGTAATAGTCCTGCGTGTATTGGAAATTTTCTACGCAAAATTGAAAAAAAAATAAATATAATTAACATTAACAGTAGCCATATAATACCTATACATTCACGCACACTCGTCAACAAAACAATGCAGTGCACATTCAACTGATCAAATATGATAAATTAATGCATATAAATACGCTCAATGAATTTATAAAGGGTTTGGAATTACATACAAAATACACTAAACAATAAATAAATACGTGTGTCTAAAGAGAAAATACATGTTTTGATTTTAAACGTAGAATTTATATATTAGATATATGAGTACCTTGAGGCTGCCCCGAACGCGGGAGAGAGGTAGTTTTATTTGAATTATATTAATCACTAATTTAGAAAAAAATGAGTGTGCTTTAGACCACAAGACTGAAGTAAAACTTCAAATTCCCAAAATATGAACTTTAAAATGAATTTGCAATTTTATTCACTTTAAACGTAGAATATTTAATGTATTGAACAAAATAATAATTAACAAAATTGTTCAAGAACCAAATGAAATCACAAAATAATCAAAAAATCACCGTTCGCGTAACGCTAGCAAACTCGCATATATATATATATATATATATATATATATATATATATATATATATATATATATTTCATGCACTGGCTATGAGAGGAAGAGAGAAAGAAAATGTGCGCGCGCACTGTTCTCTTTTGTTCCTACAGTGTGTGATACAGGCAAGAGGCTTGCACTGTGTCTTAGATATACGAAACATAACTGGCTATGAGAGAAAGAGAGAAAGAAAATGTGTGCTCGCACCTCTCTCTCTTGTCCCTAGAGTAATATACGAAACGTAACTCTCTCTCTTTCTGTCTTCACTAACTTATATCTCCCTCTCAACGTCCGTTCGCCTCGCCCGATCACACTTTTCGTAACGCTCTCGTCACGCATTCACCAGCTTACTCCCCAAGTCAATCGTGCGTAAAGAAGTTTTACTTCAAAAAAACTTAAGCAGTGGAAATCGAACAAAGATTGCAGGCAATGCCATTTGATTGCCTTAAACCATATATATGGACTTATGACATATAACTGCAGAGGTAAAATTAAGTAAATTTTTAACATAGGTATGATAAAAAATATTAATTCAATAAAGAAATAATACTTCCTAAAATAAAATAAGGAAAAAATATGATCATCGAGATTAGAACTTGACTTCCGTCGGGTTTCGCACGTAATCCAGTGCTTTATCGCTGCTCCAATGACTTAATGGACAAAAAGACAAAATAAAAATATACTTCCTAACTCGTCTGTTAGACTTTGTTCTCGTTAGCGCCGAATATATTCAAAGAAGGTCGAACCGTTTGTCTGTAGTCGGCCTACCGCCGAATAACCGAAGCGCGTTACGTTTGGCGTGACGTGAAATAGCTAAATGGTTTCCTATCAAAACATTTTGAACGAGGTGAGCTAAAAGAAGTTATTACATAAAAAATAACGTTACCAGATGTTTACCGAAAAACTATTGCAACGACTACAAATTGTACGGTGAAAATAATGTTAATATTTGTAAATAGCTTAATAGAAATATTATTTTTGTATGAGCTTAATTTATTGATTTCTACAAATATTGTGATTCAATACGCATATTATGTGATAAAGGTTATTATTCAATTATTCAAATATAAGAATATATTTAGTCTAAATTCTACAATTTCTTTTTCTAATTTATAATAATTTTTTAATTTATAATACAACGAAACCTAGGTCGTGGTAAAGAACTTAAAGAAAGTAGAAATAATACTACATCACGTAGTTTCATTTAATTGTGAATAATGAATTTCTACAAAATTAACGCCAAATATATTCAATATCTGAAAACAGCCGATTTCGCTATATTGGCGATATTGTACCGTCGACTCCGAATTAAATTTCGGAAGACGATACAATTGGTTATTGGTTCAATTTACAATATAGTAAAAGATAATTGTATCAGCTCGCCAGAAAGCTTATAGCGTTTATGAAATCCTGCAAGAAATATATCGCTAAAAACATTCACAGCACCATAAGTGATAGATATCAGGACTTTTTGTTACTCGTCTATCAGTGTCACTGCAATATTTTTTTTAATAAATAAATAAACTACGATTTTTAACCGTGTACCAGCAACGGAAGAATAAGAAATAGTACGAGCGAAAGAGAAAAACTAAAATCAGGTCACGTTATTAAAATAACAGAATTGATTTTTCATATAGGAATAATGAAAAATAAACTCTGTTATTTATTTTTAATTATTTTTAACCGCCGTGTCTAAATTCCCACAACGTATATCTAATGCCGAAGCGAAGCCATTACAGATTAGGAAAATTATAAAACAAATGTTAATTATTTAAAATTTGAGGAGAAAAGATTGTGTTCCGAAGGAGGCTAGCAATATCTACATTGAAACGCGCGAATGGTAAATACGTACGTATGTACGCGACAGAAAGTCATAACGTGAAAAAGTTACGTTACGACTGATATGGCGAATTTAAAAAAAACTAAACACTGTAATGTTTTAACGAATTTTAAACATTTTCATGAAAAGAAACATGTATATTTACGAATATTTTCTAATGACGTAAATTCGTTATTTTTGTCTATCCGCTTTTAACGGCACCGACGTATTGACATTCGGCACTCTATTAGAAGATATCAATGGATCTCGGTTTCTTAAGTTTCTTTAGCTCTTAGGAATCTTTCATACAATACTATGATAAATTTAGGCATTATCAATAACTGTGGGTAGTTCAAATGTGCTATGGCCTTTCCCGCGGTCCCTATTTAGACAATAAATTGATTGTTCATTTGTTGATTAACCACGCTTTAATTTTTTCCTCAGCTTAATGCTCCACTTAATAAATTAGGTATAATGACTTATTACAATAACATGATAACTTTTTACAAACGTTCATATGTCATATCAATGATGATATTAAGACATTTTAAAAAATGTTACGAAAAGTATTGATTTTCCGAATACGGAGTCTGTTGTCTTCTGTTATGTTAATTTTCACATAAATTTATGGGTATATTTTCGGAAAGATATAAGACCTACTTATTCGAATGATAATTAATATTACCTACCAAATATTCCATGTTTTTCAAATGGCTTTCCTCCAAGGAAAACGAAACTCAATTCGATAATCTATCTTACGTTCTACTCTAGTAAACTCTGAAAAACGTTAATCAAATCCAAAAATAAAGACGTGTCCACGTTTGCAACAGGTTTCTTTAAAGTCCTCGATATAAAGACCTTGAAGTGAGGCAGGCGTAACCGGTTGGTTACGTGAGGAGGTTAGACTATGAGGAGCGTGCTGGGGTAATTCATCTTTGTTGGAGGTGATGTTAGTTCGAGCTATTATATTTATAAGTTTATCTGGAAAAATAATTATATTTATATTCGTAGTTTGGACTTGACTTGTTTCGAAAATTTACTTTGGTTATTTATATTAAAAATTAAATTCATATTATGTAATATTTATTAAAGTTTTAATATAAAATATATAGAAAGTCGAGAAAATCCTAGTCACATTTACACCAAGAACTAAAATTATTATGTACATCCGTGGGAGTACAAACGCGAGCATTACATTTGTACGTATATGTATTGCAACCGTGCAATCTGCACGAGGAAATGTTTCGTTATCGCGAACGGAAACTCCGTGAAAAAAAAACTTACCAAAAACATTGAATTACCGGTAGAGTAGATTTTTCTTGCTGCGAAATAAAATTCGTGTCGCTCACTGTTCGAGGCCGAATACGGTGCTCGAGGCGTCGCATCCACCTCGAATATGTTTTAATACCCGGTGTGCGCCACCCAGTGTGCTTGCATTGTGGCAGGCTACACCCTTGCATTAGCATGGCTAAATAGAGAGCTATTTTTTAAGATCATTTTGTTATAACTTGAGGCGTCGTTGTCGATAATTGTTTAGTATGAAATATTTGTTGAACTCGGTACGAAATACGAGAAAATCTAATTCATTAAAATTGTCATGACCAAAAAATTACAGTGGTATAGAAGTTGATCTTAAAAATAATTGGGAAAATGTCTGAATGTAAATAAAATGTGCTAAAAGGTTAAAAATAACGAAAATCTATTTTTTTTCCAATATTTACTGCTTTCAAGTGAACTTTGTTTTATATTGACGTATGAAACGATGTGAAGCAATGAACAGTATTATATCGACATATTCGTCTGTCCTAAAGCCATCTGTCGGTAAATTTATTTAAATATTTCTGTTGTGTCATCATGATGTCAATGGAAATTAATGTGTTGAATATTTTATTAACTTAAGAAAAATAAGTTTTATTATATTAATTTTCCTATATTTATTACAACTGACTTCATATGTAATCGTAAGACTACGTGGGTAAAGTTTAGCTCATCTAATAATAATAATAATCATGATCATCATTATTTCAAGCAGAGTTTATTACGAATATATAGCATCTGGATAAATTGGTATAACAAGGCTGTAGTCATCAGTATAAAATAGAACAATTATAACAAATTACACATTTTTTCGTATCTCAATGCTTTATCGAAACTAAAAATAATGTTATATCGAAGGCAACGAAAGAGTTAAGCGTCGTACGTCGCGTCGTCGCCTCGGTTCGCCGAAAATTTGCGATGCGTCGATTCGATTTCGATTCAGAGGCATACAAGTCAGCGATTTTTGGGATCGATTCCATGCCATGCGATTTTCTTATAGATCGATTCAATGATACTATAGATCGTATGACAAAGATGGTATAAATTATGTTTCGATGTATTTTGAAAAAAAATATATAAATAAAAATGTTAAACATATATAGTTTTTTGTGCAAATCAACTTTAGTTTGTAATTTTTCTAACATTTCTAATCATATAAGGCCGTCGAACATATTATGAAACTTATTTATATAAAATTTAGAAAAATCGCCAACGTTAAATTCATCAAAAGTAGGTATGTATGGAATATTTATTCTGAGTTGTGCAATGAACGTTTGTGACTGTAAATGGTTCATAATTCAGTCTATATTGACTAATATGTTTTTTTAAAGTCTCAGGTGAGACGAATGATTGATTAGCACCCGTGTCGATTAGTAATTTAAGGAGTGGATTATATATCTGTATATAGGGTAATTTTCTCTTCATATGAGAATTTATTTCTATTATTTTAAGTTGTTTTGATTCGAGTCTAATGGAAGATTTTCATTATCATTTTCTTCATTAAAATATTCATTTGAGGGTTGTTCACTTAAATGTAGCTGATGAAAAGGATTCTTCGAATGATATAAATAATTCGGTTCCGTTTCATGTGTTTCGTTGATATGTAATTCTTTAGATGTGTAGTAGGGGGATGGCCCTACATTTTGAAAGTGATTGTATGATCGTGTGTTATTATTTCTAGATGGTAGTGTTTTTGCAAAGGCATACGAAATGCCACTCATTGGTGCCGGTTTGGAAATGTTTGGTTGGTTTTTATTTTTTGTGAATATATTTTTTTTTATTAAATGATCCATATTGTGTGTATCTATTTTGTGTAAAATTAGGTTGTTGAAAGTTTTGAAATGTTTCTAACATTCACCTGTCTGTTATGTTGGTATTGTCGTATTTGATTAAATTTCTGGGTATTAAATGAATTATTATTATAGTGTTGTTGTCTAAAGAAGGGATTTTTATTAGATTTCTTAGAATCGAAAACAGGTTTCGCCTGCCGAGTTGGGTTATATTACGTTTTTGCATATAAATAATATTTTTTCCTCTTTTATATATTTCAGAGCAGTGGGCATATCAGAAAGCCGCATTTCCCGAATGGTTGAACCTAATGGTTCTTTAAGTCCCGCTAAAAATATCTTTAATGTTTGTGTTGTAAAAAACCTACGTTTACATTTTATTAATTTTTTACCAACTTCGTTTAATTCTATGTAGTTTATAATTGTATTGATCTTTCATATAACGATTTGGGATTTTCTGAGTTTTTTGTTTTAAGTTTACGAAATCACGATTCAAAGAGTTTTCATCTCTTTGATCCGCGAAATTCTGAATTAAAACTTGTTTAATAGAGCCCACGTTTCGGCCCCATTTATATTTATTATTTCCTCCGCTTTGTCTTCTAATTTTCCGATCAATCCGTTTAAAACGACAGTGTTGTGAAAAGAGTTCGGATTTTTATCATCATAATATTCAAGCAAAATAGCTTCACACGTTCTCAAAAATCTGTACAATTTATTCGGGTCGCCCTTGATTGAATTTGGGTACAATTTTAAGAGCTACATTATATACATTAATACTATCCATTTTATATGAAAATATGTGTAAGATGTATGTGTAAAAATATTAATGAAATATGTGAATTCAAGTAATGTGTATAATAAGTAAGTGAGATCAAAGTGGGATCAGACTACGTAATTTACACAATTTTTAAATATATTAGTTTCAAATCAAAATGAAATTTAACAAAGTTAACACCAATTCATTAAAAGTTTATAGGTAAGGCACAAGGGATGCAAGAGACTGGATCGTACTTACAGTGACTGCCTGTGCATGTCCTCAATTCCTTCCTTCTTAATTAGTACCTTGGGATACGTTTGTCCTTTGGTCGTCGCAGCTTCTCCCAATTCTGATTAGTTTCTAGAGAAGTAGGTTGAATCTTCGGCAAACGGGTGAACCAGAAAACTAATAACGGTTTATTAGTTCCCGAATATCCCGCCGACAGCGCCAATTATGTTTCGATGTATTTGGAATAATAAAAATATAATTAAAAAAAAAAAAAAAATATATATATATATATATATAAATATATATATATATATACATATATATATATATATATATATATATATATATATATATATATATGTATGTTTATTAAGAAACTAAATACAAAAGGCGTTGACTTAACAAAGTATTGTATGATAACGACTCTAAGCTTGTTAAAGGTGGCTTTTATATCTAACGATGTGTGCAGTTGCAATGCAGACAGTTTTATGAAAGGAACGCTTTGTTCTACGTAGTTGGCCAGTAAATCCAAAAAATCTCTGGAGATTTGGATATTTAAACTTGCAATGGCACTTCCTTGAAATTTAATGAAAGAGTCCTTTGTATCCGTTTTAACCAGGATGTGCTGAGTGGGTGAGCGAGCAGTGAATCTTTCTTGCTTCGTAAGCAGACAGGTCCTTCAAAAGGTAATATGATATGTTTATAACACATATGATTCGGCGGTCGGTCAAACTATATATCAGTTTGTTACGAAACATCATTGTTTATCTTATAAAACACCATTACCTTGAGCGCCTCTTTTATGTTATTGTTATGACGTAATCGGTGTCTGGTTCTTTTATTATGATACCGCGTATTACTCAGCCACCTTCGTCTTTCACATCATACATCAGTCACCGCTACTTGATCCAGAAACCATAAATACAACAATAAACTGAAGACAAAGGATCATTAGACATTAATATCGAAATTATAATTACTTTTCCTTTTGATATAAAAGGGGTTCATCCATATGACGAACCACTTCTTGATTAGCACTACCTTTGATAGCACTACTCTTTGTTTAGCTTCATTGTTTGTTTAATCTTGATAGTCATTGTACAATTAGAACTTAAATCATTTTAATATTATATAAACTTTAAACTGTATTCACATCTAAGCTGTTCTGCTATTATAAATAAATTTTATTACGACAAATATTGTGTTTTTAAAAACGCAACCGCTCCCGCGACCGTCGTAATTGGCGCAGTCGGTAGGGTACTTCAAACAATTCAACAGCAGCACATCTGATCCTGCAATTGTGACTGGTTCGTCTCAACGATTCATTGAAGTGCAACTACAACACAGCAGCGAAACAGCATGAAGACAACAGTACAGTAAGTGATCATTTTTGTTTATTGCCAAATAGCAATCCTTTCTATTTTACCTAATTCCTGTTCTAATTGTACCACAAATAAAGTCGTGTTGTCGATCGTTACGAATAGTTTGATCCAATAAATTGATCAATTCTAATTAGTACAAGTAGGCACACTGACACAACATAAATACATTTATACAAACATATAAATTTATTAACATAAAGCAAAATGGAGGATATCGCTCTATATAATGCAGCTCTAAAAATAGTTCCGCATTTTGACGGTAACCCCAACAAACTTTACCGATACATAAAAACTGGTGAAGCTATACTCAAACAATACTACAACCCTAAAGAGCCGACGTGTTTCCAAAACACCATCATATTAAATGGAATTGTTGGGAAGCTCGAAGGAAAAGCTGAGGAGATTGTTAACATAAACGGTGCCGAAACCTGGACCGACATAAAATTAACATTAATACAGAATTTCGCCTACCAAAGGGACGAAAATTCCTTAAATAGAGATCTCGTAAACACTAAACAAAAAGAACACGAATCTCCACAAACTTATTATGAAAGATGTCTAAATTTACTAAACACTATAACAAATTACGTTGACATTCATGAAACGGATGAAAACCTCCGTACCTGCAAAAGAAAATTTTTCACAAGTCAAACACTTCGTACATACCTAGCAGGTCTAAAAGAACCATTAGGCTCTACGATAAGAGCAATGCGACCAGATTCGCTACCCCTCGCTCTACAATACGTAAAGGAGGAGGAAAACATAAGTTACTTACAAAAGAAACTTATGGAACATAGAAAAACTTTTAATAATAATAATAATAATATTAATCAAAAACAACATAATCAACCTAATCAATCTAATCAACCTAACCAACAAAAACAACACTTTCCACAAAAAGCACATTTATATACTTTCAAAAATAATCAAAACCAACAATTTAGACAAGATAGACATGGGCCAAGTAAGCAACAGCCCTGACATCAACAGAAACCAATCCTATGAGTGGTTTATCTCATAGCTCTTTTAATAGAAACCCTCAAAAAACTAATTATTTCAAAAACACTGGTCCTTCCCCAAATTATATTGCAGAAGAACTGCATCATAACTCACTAGCTACTGAAGATGATAGCCTAGAACCCGAGGATATAATAGAGCATCCCTATAATCCACGAACAGACAATCAGAATATAGACCAAGAACATTTTCCAACAGACGTAGACCCAGACGAAGACCCATAGTAGAGATTAACTCTCATAATCAAAAAAGATTACCATATTTACAAATTAATAACCCATCTTTAAAACTATTAATCGATACAGGGGCAAACAAATCATTTCTTGCACCCAAAATTATAAAAAAATACTTTAGTAACTTTCCTATAAAATACGACCCTTTTTCAATAACAAATCTACATTGCACAACTAGAAATAAATACTCGATAAAACTACCCGCATTTCAAGAGTTCGGTACTCAAGAAAATTTCAAATTTTACATATATAAGTTCCACGATGTATTCGATGGCCTAATTGGACTCGATATATTAGAGAAACTAAAATGTAAAGTTGATCTATATAATAAAATTCTAATAACAACCGATACTAATATCCCAATAAAAATATTAAAAACCAGTAATAATAACTTATTCGAAAAAACCATTCACTCTAATTCTACAGAAAAAATAAAAATTCCGGTAACTATTAAAGAAGGAGAAATTTTTATTTCAAAAACATTTATAAAACGATGTTACATACCAGACACCATCACAACTTTTAAAGACAATCACGCAATCATCCAAATTCACAACCCTACACCTAACGATATTATATTAAGTCTTGCCACACCTATAAAAGCCCAAATTATAAAGAAAAATTTTGATATACTTAATTTCGAAGAACATTGTACAGAACAACCAAGAGATATTGAAAATCTATTGAGACTATCACATTTAAATTCAGAAGAAAAAGACATTCTAATTAAAACGTGTAAAAAATTCAAAGACGTATTTTACTATGAAAATTCCCCATTAACTTTTACAAACAAAATCAAACATGCAATGAAAACAACGGATGAACTCCCAGTCTATACTAAAACTTATCGTTACCCCTATGCACATAAAAATGAAATTAATAGACAAATTAATTCCATGCTAGAACAAAACATAATTAGACATTCCGACTCACCATGGTCATCTCCAGTTTGGATAGGAAACTAGACCAATCCAACAAAAAGAAATGGCGATTAGTCATCGATTATCGCAAATTAAATGAAAAAACAATTAATGACAAATATCCCATTCCAAATATAACTGACGTACTTGACAAGTTAGGACGCTGTCAATACTTTACCACCCTGGACCTTGCCAGTGGATTCCATCAAATTGAAATGGATCCACAAGATATAAAAAAAACAGAAAGCTGTCGACAATGGTCATTACGAATTTTTACGTATACCATTTGGTCTTAAAAATGCACCAGCTACATTTCAGAGAGTAATTGATAACATACTCAGAGGTCTCCAAAACTCCATTTGTCTCGTATATCTTGATGATATAATCATTTTTTCAACCTCACTTCAAGAACATATCGTTAATTTAGAAAAAGTATTTCAACGACTCCGAGAGTCAAATTTCAAAATTCAGTTGGACAAATCCGAATTTTTAAAACGAGAAATTCCGTATTTAGGACATATTATAACCCCAAAAGGAATAAAACCTAACCCAGACAAAATAAAGGCAATAAAAAAAAAATCCGATTCCTAACACAACTAAAGAAATTAAAGCATTCCTTGGACTTGTAGGATACTACAGAAAATTTATCCCAGATTTCGCAAAGATTACAAAACCACTAACCTCATGTTTAAAAAAAGGAGCAAAAATTAAACACTGAGAAGAGTTCATCAAAAGTTTCGAATCATGTAAAGAAATGTTAGTAAACGATCCCATTTTACAATACCCTGATTTTAATAAGGATTTCCTTTTGACTACGGACGCATCTAACGTAGCCATTGGCGCCGTACTCTCACAAGGAGTAATAGGTTCCGATAAACCCATAGCTTACGCATCACGTACCCTAAGTGAAACAGAAACCAGATACAGTCCCATAGAGAAAGAACTATTAGCAGTCATTTGGGCAACCAAATATTTCCGACCATATTTATATGGTAGAAGATTCACAATCATAACAGATCATAAACCATTACAGTGGTTGTATTCCCTCAAAGAACCAAATTCCAGACTAGTTAGATGGAGATTAAAGCTGGAAGAATTTGATTATAAAGTTATATATAAAAAAGGCAAACTAAATTCCAATGCCGATGCTCTCTCTCGCGTAGAAATAAATAATAATAATGATAATACATTAACAGAGATAACTACATCCGATGAAAACATGGCGGACGACAATCTGTCCTTAATAGCCAATTTAACTGATTTACCCCAATTATCCGATCTTGAAGACATAATCCCCGATCAACAAACAGTCCATACTAATATAGAAAATCCTATTTTAGACAACCCTATATCAGAACTCCCATTAAATCGTTTTAAACGACAATTAAAAATAACTTTCGTACATAATTGCCCTGCAAAAATTAAAATAATAAATTTATTTCCCAACAGACAATTAATTCTAATACAAATAAACGAATAATAATATAGAAAATGAAATAATTCAGTTATTTAAAGAAAAAATATACCCAAATAAAGAATATGCAATATTACTATCTAATGAAGAATACATACCGCTAATCACATCAACACTTCAAAAAACCTTCAAAAATTCATCATATAAACTCATACTCTGTAAAACTGAACTAATAAATATAACTAATACAGACGAACAATTTAAATTAACCAAAAATTACCACGAAGGAAAAAACAATCATAGAGGAATTTCGGAAACTGAACAACAAATTAAACGTAATTATTATTGGACTAACATAAACAAAACGGTAACAGATTTAATTAATAGATGTGAAATTTGTAACAAAGCCAAATATGAAAGAAACCCGAACAAGCAAATAATGCAAATAGTCCCCATACCTAATAAACCTTTCGAAGTAATTCACATGGACACTTTTACAGTAGGAAAAAATAAATACCTAACCATAATTGATTCCTTTTCTAAATACGCACAAGCCTATTATTTAGAAGCACCAACAGCTATTAATGTAATCAATTCCTTATTGATTTTTATAACACACCATGGCGTACCACTTAGTATTATAATGGACCAAGGAACTGAATTTAAGAATTTACCAATTAACGAATTTATGGATTTGCACAAAATTGAAGTACACTATATTACAGTAAACCATCCTCAATCTAATGGAATGATTGAAAGATTTCACTCAACTTTACTAGAGCATCTGAGAATACTTAAACAAACTAAACCAAATGCCCTAATAAGTGAACTCATACTTTACTCAATATTAGGATACAATAACACAATCCATACTACCACAGGCAAAAAACCATTAGAAATAATTAATGGACATATTGACAATAGAGATCCTTTTGACCTAAATATACAAAAACTTTATATACAAAATTATACAGAAAATCACAAAAACTTAATGAAAATACTATACACAGAAATAAATAAAAAATTATCCGAAAACCAAATTTCCACTATAATTAGACGAAACCAAAACCTTGAAGAACCCATAGAATATCCAGAACAAACCAGTATATACATAAAAAATCCTCTGGCGGTAAGACATAAACTTCAGCCAAGGTATGTAATACAAAAAGTAACTGAAAATAAAAACATAAAAATAATTAATGAGAAGGGACAAGAAATACACAAAAGTAATATCCGTAAACCTAACACTAAATCCTTGTTACAGGATCCTACTCCTAATGACGCTAACATTGGCAGAAGAGATTAAAATTACCACACTTAATAACAACCCGGGAATATTACCTTTCAAAATAGGAAACCTAAAACTAAAACTAACTGACCACACATTTCTTCACTATTATGATATTGAAGCCCTAAAACAAAAAATAGAAATAATAGAATCACAAATTAACGCATTAACGCGAATCCATAATCCACAACACACGACGTATTTTGAACCGCTTAATATTCACATAATTAATCAATTAAAAATAATTAAAGATAAATATAACTCAATTAGCAATAACAGAATTCGACGCGGATTAATAAACGGTTTGGGAACCATAATAAAAGACATTACAGGAAATCTAGATCAAGACGATGTTAGATATTACGACGAACAAATTAACATTTTAAAAAAAAATGAAAATTTATTATATTATAAAATAAACAATAACCTAAGTTTCAATAAAATATTAATAGACGAATTTAATAAAACCATGATAACAATAGAAGATAACCAAATAAAAATTTAATCAAAAATGAATGAAATAATCAGAAATATAAATTTAACAAATATAATATTATCCGAATTCATCAACTTAAATAATCTGTATAGCCTCACTAGAATAAATATGAAAATAGTTTCAGAATCAATCAACAGCATAGAAAATGCAATCGCGTTCTCACGCCTCCATATTGCTCACCATAGCATGCTACTCATTTCAAGTATACAATTCATTTCAAAAATAATTAAAGGAAAATATTCAAACAGACAACTATTATTAGGAAATCACGCTAATATCAGAGACACATACGATATTTTAGAAATTGGATCTTACTATTCTAAAAATATGATAATATTTGTGGTCAAATATCCTATAGTCCACCAAGACGACTACACCTTTACCACTTATATCCCATACCAAGTCCTAATAATACCATAATTATCCCAACCAAACCCTATTTGGCTATAAACGAAAAGGCACATTTGTACCTGGATAACACCTGCAAGAAGATTAAGGATTTGCACTACTGCGACAACATCAACCTCGTAGAGACTTACCAACATCCTGACTGCATACAAAATATAATAACACGTCAAGAAATAATTCCTGCTTGCCAGCACACATTAATAGAAATAGATTCCGATATTATAGAAAAACTTGATGACCGAAACTACCTGTTGATATTTCCTAAACAAACGAAAATTACAAAAATATGTTCAAAAGAAGACCACACTTAAGTTCAAGGAACTTACTTAATGGAACTGCCCATTGGATGCAGCATTATCACAAAGAACAATAAAATTTACAATCTACAAAATAAATCAATTGGACAACCCATCAAACTATTAACATTCAAGATGAGAAACATCACTATACAAAATAAATTGAGCCCGCTAAAATTACAAAGTCTACCTCTGAATGAAATCCATCAACTAAAGGGATTATTAAACGAAGAAAAACTATTGAACAATACGGACAACAATAGTTACGTATTTTGGAATATACCAACCTACCTCATAATTGTCTGCATCATTTTATATATAATATTCCATAAAAAGATATTAAATTACTTTAAAAGGACTACACATAAAAATATAGAAATTCCAGAGGAAGTCGTCAAGCCATTCTTCACACAAGGTAAAGAAGAGGCCTGCCCCTCATGAGGGAGGTATTACTCAGCCACCTTCGTCTTTCACATCATACATCAGTCACCGCTACTTGATCCAGAAACCATAAATACAACAATAAACTGAAGACAAAGGATCATTAGACATTAATATCGAAATTATAATTACTTTTCCTTTTGATATAAAAGGGGTTCATCCATATGACGAACCACTTCTTGATTAGCACTACCTTTGATAGCACTACTCTTTGTTTAGCTTCATTGTTTGTTTAATCTTGATAGTCATTGTACAATTAGAACTTAAATCATTTTAATATTATATAAACTTTAAACTGTATTCACATCTAAGCTGTTTTGCTATTATAAATAAATTTTATTACGACAAATATTGTGTTTTTAAAAACGCAACCGCTCACGCGACCATCGTAATTCGCGCTATAGAACTGGGTTCATAAACAAAAAAGTGAAGTAGATATCACGTTATAATATCTTATAAACATTGCGGGTAGATCTGTTGTCATCTAGAGGCTATAAGTAAAATAGATAGTAGTGACATTCATTTCGTTATTTTGTTCAGTTGTGTTTAAAATTGTAAAAATGGTTCCACTTGTAAATTCAAGTGTTTAGGAAAATTTTATAAAATCCGACCAATATTTTGAACCACATGAAATGACATCACCCTACTCACTCCGATCCAGCGTCACCAACCCCAAACATTACAAGTGGATTTATGTAAACAAGTATATTTCTGAAATATTCTAAATAATTATTAAATTTTCCTAAAATTTTGCATTAAAACCTGCACTTAGATAGGTTTTTGTATTCATTCTAGTACTTATCCAAAAAAATTATACTAAATATGTCTAAAATTGATGACCTCCGTGATATAATTGTTCAGGTATGGGACTGCTAAGCCGGAGGTTGCGGGTTCAAATCCCGCCGGGCGGATGTTTGAGTGACGAACTAATTTAAACATTAATTGTAGTATGTATTTATTTATTTAACAATTACTTACCAATCACCAACCCGTCTGCCAAATGTAGCTAATTAAATGGATAACTTTCAAACACAAGCATTGAGTTGGTAGTTATGTATTAATCATTTAAAAATCAAATTTTTGCACACTGAGTGATATGTTCCTTTTTTCAGGAAAACAATAATACACAAAACCATAATGTCTCTGTTCAAGAAATTGAAGATAATTCTTCTATTTATGTCCCCTCAACATCATTTGAACTTGAACATTCGACATCCAAAAAAAGAAAAAATAGCGGAACAAAGCAATTCCAATTGGACCACATGTTTATGGCTATGAGTTCATTCCAAAAAGGTGGTATCAAAGAAGGAAAGCTTACAAATGCAATCTTATATTGTATTGTAATCGATAATATTCCTCCAAATACAACAGAGAAACAAGGTTTTCAAAATCTAACGAAAACAATATGTCCTCTGCATTCATTATTAGGACGAAAATTAATTACAATTTTTTTGAACGAAAAATATGATTGCCTATCGGACATATTTAATACCAAATTAAAAGTAATTACAAGTTTTTGTATAACTACTGATGTATGGACTGATGCGGTGAATGCACGAGGTTATGATTTTGGTTTAAATTGCCTCTTTTTTGAAACGATCTACTGCAATCGGTTGTTATAATTATTCGAGAATTGGACAATCACTATACTGCTGAATATTTAGCCAGCATAATAAAAACTAAGTGGTTTATCGAAAAAAACAAAATATTACCTACAGTTACTGACAGTGGTGCAAATATTGTTAAAGCTGTCCATGATTTCCTAGGGCGGAACAAACATTTGTATTGCTTTGCATACGCTTTAAATTTAGTTGTACAGAGGGCTATGAGCGAAACATTCGAATTTCAGGCGTGAAACGAAGCATTACCTTCTTCAAGCAGTGAGTGCATGCAAGTGACGAGCTGTATAACCTCCAAGAAAACAGTCGTCTCTTGGCAAAAACATTAATTAAAGACGTAATAACACGTTGAAATTCAACGTTCCACATATTAGAACGATTTGTTAAGTAGCTTCGGTCTTATTTCAAGATCCTAAAAACCCATCTATGCTTACAGCAATTGAAATTACTATAATCAAAGAACTAATAAAGATATTACGCCTTATCAATAATGTAACCAAAGAAATTCTTGTTCATAACTACGTCAGAAGTAGCATTGTAATATCTTTGATTTTTTTGTACGACTAAGGTAGTTAAGGCTACACAAACCAATGAAACCAGTAATATAGGGTCAGACTTTAAAGCAGAAATATCATCAGACTTTAAAAAAAGCTTCCGAAACATAGAAAAGTAAATATTTTGGTTATCAGTACAGTATTAGACCCTCGACTCAAAAAATATCTATTAAATATGGTAAAACTTTGGAATGAAGAGAGTTTAAATTCAAAGACTTGAAATTAAAACGTAAACGAGACAGCTATCAAAGAGTGTGATGGCCTATGGAAATTTTACAATAATTTAGTAGCCAAATCATCAAGTAATACTAGATCATAAGACGCATTAGATTATATTTTTAAACATTATCTTTCCGAACCATTATTACCATTATCATCGGTAAAACTATACAACCACGTACGGGTCCACGAGAAAATTTGCTTGGTCGTTGAGTTATTTTTCCATTGTAGTAACATCCGTACCGTAAAGGTGAAGATATTATAGTGTTTAAAACGAGAACTGTAGACTGTAGCAACATTCGAGCGTCTCTTCTCATCAGCAAACTTAACTTTGTGTGAAAGTCGAAATTAATTAGACCCAGAACGACTTTCAAGGTTGTTTTTTTTTGAAAAGCCTAAAAATAGAAGACTATGTCTGGAAACAAATGTATTTTTTGTACTTAATTTTTTTAGTTACGCATTAAATTGATTTAAAGAACGGGTGGTGTGTATTATTTATAAATTTATTAGTAAGAAACGCGATTTTTGAATCGATCTTTTGAAGATTGATTCAAAAGCATACAATCCGATCCACAGATCGAATCGGATCATTACGATCCATTATGATTCTATTAATCGATTCAGCGACAATTTTAGCGCATACCTACCGAAAAGTGGCGACGCCTATGCAGTACACGTTCAATCTGCCGCGCATTCCGCCGCGCGCCATTTACAAGTATAAATATGATAGTAACAACTCGCGATTACATATGTATATACGTTTGGATCTGTCATAATTTATTGGCCATTAGTCTCTCTTCTTTTACGTTGTTTGATGATGAATTGCATTTCTTATTTTAAAAAATAGTACTAAAATATTTAAAGTACTCGACAGTAACGCTTTAATGAATAGGCACTCCTCCAAAATAAGCATTATATTTGGTATCCATTTACTTCCAAAGATTTTATTCTGTTAAGCAGTTTGTGTAATTTTATGCGAACAATACTTATCACGCATTTCTGTCTCATAATCAAGAAATGTATAATAAACGATATTATTATTTGAACGCACAATCCCCTCGCCCGTCTTCCCCCCTTAAGATATTAAGATTTAGACGGCAATGATATCGAACCACTTCGACCGATCCGCTGACTTTCCTAGTACGACAATGTTTTGGCTCAGACCAAAGAGAAAGTGACTCACTGCCGTTTGAGAAACACATAACACTTATAGTGCTCAGTGCAATCTCTTCGAGCAGAATTCCCCGGTTATGCTGCAGGACTATTAAGATTAATTTGTAGGTAAAGATAAAAAATGGATCCAGAATGCGGTCCATCATACACTACTACTTCGTTGTCTCCGAATAGCTGGGCGTATCCTGGTATAGCCTACTCGATTATCTAGCTATTTTCTTTATTGTAATTACTTTGTAAACACATTATATTTATTTACGGTACTTCTTATTATTTCCTTTTACATTTTTAAAGAGTTTTATGTTCATTTTATATATATATATATATATATATATATATATATATATATATATATATTTATATATATATATATATACATACATATATATATATATATATATATATATATATATATATATATATATATATATACACACATACTTATTGGTTAAATTAACTTTCATCACTCAGCTTCATTAAGTACCTGGAAATTATAAAATTAGTGAATTTCCAGCACATCCTCAATCTCATTATTCTTACTCTTTGTCAATTGTTTCTATTTTATAAAGTTCTTTTTATTACCTGGAAGATACATAGGTATAATTTATATTATTTTCTATTTCGTTAGTAAATTTTCTAGCTCTTTCATTATATTGCCAGTTTCCAGTAATAACGGAATTCTAAATTAAAACGCCCTATGATTCTATAGAATGAGCTATTGTTCTACCATTGAATAAAATTGGAATGTACAGACTAATTTCTACAACAGTTATCCGGAATCCACACCCTCAGCATATTCTCTATATCTTGTTTAGAACTTTATTGGCTTTAACGATGTATTTGACGTCTGTTAATAGTTATGGTTTTCGGTCACATGTTCTGCACATAGTTTAAAATCAATTTGTAATAGCCGTCTGAAGAGAATGGAGTTCAATAAGATCAACCTCTTGCCGCTCGGAAAAAATATTTGACAATATTATTACTTTTACAGTTTTATTTTTATAGGACCTTTTTATTTCGTCATAGGTGAGATTTGATACTTGCTCGTCAATGCATGTTCTATTTTACAACGTCCACGGAGCCTTATTCTGTTTATCGAAAATCGTATAATATATCATAAAAACCTTCAAAATAAACAACATTGACAATATTTGTCGCTTCTACACTTATAAATCAAGTGCGATTTCTTCCCATATTTAATATATCATAACTCCTAAGAACATGGTACCCGTGCCTTGAAACAATCGAATGATAAGTTTTATAACAAATTTACCACTCAATATTTCTTAAATCAAGCTTCAAATGAAAAATTGCTAAAGCAGACGTCAAATTGATTTTAAAAGACGACAATATCCTATCCGTAGAGAGTGCGAATTAAATTCTTGAATAGTTAAGTTTTACCTATAGAATTTGTTTTTACTAAACTGTACAAAATACATTTCGTAAAAAAATAAAAGTTAGAGAGTAAGATGAAAAACAAATAAGAAATGTGGAATTTTTTTTATTTTTCCCGATAATTCTTCTTATGTATCTATATCTATATCCCCTGTAAATATCATAAGAATTGGTCAAGTATTAAAAAAAAAATTATTCAAAATTTTGACTTAATTTTTTTAGCAAAATCTACGAATTTTAAAGTTGAAGTTCTGCATATTAGCATCGAAAGTCAAGGTCAACAAAATAAAAAAAATCAAACGCATTTGACTTAAACACAGGTAACGTTAATCAATAATGTCCATCTATTTTTCAACTAGTTTTCTTATTTCTCCGTATAAAGATTGTTTTATGACATAGTGTGATATTCCGTAGGTGTTTGTTCCTTGTTGAAATGTAGAACTTTATGGTAAAGTATTCGTTTATTCATTTGCAGCAATTATGTGTGTCGTAAAATTTGCTAAAGAATTATTTAGTAAATACACCTTTAATTCATTATTTATTTAGCAGTGTGACCCTTTGCATTGACGTTTCGTTTTAAAATACATAATAATAAATTTCACTTTCATTCATAGTTGGATAACATATATTTTTTTTATTTCACTCGTGAATGCTTTTATTTGATGTCCTACTCAAGGGAGATTCCATATAAAAATAATCTGATATCTTATTAATGTATGATGTCATCATATATATCATGTCCCTAATTTTAGCTTTAAAGACACAATAAACATTTGTTTATTATGTCTTTAAAGCAGAAGACAGTGGCACATAAACTCTCTTTCGCATTTATAGTATTAATACGTAAATTTAATCTAAGCGTTATAAATGCAATTTATTTAAGTTGGCGTGATATGTCATTCACTCGTTAATTGTTTCTTCTACCATCAGGGAAAAATAGAAAACAAATTGGAACATCGCGCGATGTAAATAAAGCAACGATATCCATATGTTTACGAACGTAAAGCGGTATTCCCCGTGTACAAACGTGATTACGGCCGCTAAGCGACCTTACGATAATACTGTTATTGATTAGGAAGCTGTGTGTTACATAACGTCGAAGAAATCTTAAATGTGGTCAGAAGACTGGTTATCCGCTTTGGCTCAAGGTAATCGTGTGGTCTCATAATGTAATCGTGTGGTCAAATTACGGTCGATAATGTGGTGATTAATTATTATGTAGCCAGAGTAGGTAATATGAAATAACATGTTTCTTTCTGTTTAGGGGGAATTCTACCTGCACTGTTAATATAAAAACCACGAACACTATAAACAGTCAAAGGAACAAAGCAAAATTTTAATGAGACTCTCTCAATATTTCATAGATATATTTAGGCATTGTTGCAATCAAGCTTGTCGATAACAAATTGAATTTTTTATTTGATTATAACCTGACCGTTCCCTATGTACAATCTGTTAGAGAAATAAATGAAATATGACTTAGTTCCAATCTGATTCAACTTTAAGTCAATTTCTTATAGGAATTTCCGTAGAGAAAATATTTCTTATTTGAAAATGTTACCATTGCTTTCATTAAAACTATTTAGCCACTTTTGGTACAAAGTAATAAAAATAATCCATCCTCGATACCTCCTGATTAACCTTCCATATCCTCTCCTCGTCCGCAACTCCATTCTATCCATGTCTCTTCAGCCCATTTCTTCCCCGTGTCCTCCTTAACCAATCTCCTCGATAAGGCCTGCCCTCTTTTCTTCCATCAACGCATGGTATGCTGGCTGGCATCGATAAATAAGCTAAATGAACAATCGATAGGCACAAAATAAAAAAATATTCTAGTTAATTTGATAATTAGAGTTTTCCTTCATTTCGTGTAGTGGATTAAAAAGTTCGAATTATACTTAACGATAAAATCATGAACCTAAAAATAATTTAATTGTTCTATTAAGCGAAAATAAAAATAGGGAATGAAAAAATATTAGACAAAAGTTAGAGAAACTTCGCATTATTTTGTTTAAACCTACAGTTTTGGTCAAAGTTATTAGGTATCAGTTTCAATCCCAGCTAGACGTTTCAGATAGGTAGTTGACAATACGATCGAAGTAACGTTGATTCAGTAATATATTCCGTCGACGACGGCCAGCTCCACCATGACACTATCATCACAGTACCAATCTTGACAGAATACCGATGACTCTGAGATTGTGATGCAGAAACTTCCTAAATCCCAAAACTTGAAGCTGCCAGTGACTTAGGAAACTATGTTAACTAGACATTAAGTGATCAAGAAAACACAAAATAGCACCATTGCAGCCTTCACGGCCTTTTCTGAAAGATCGCAAATAGGGCAACAAATAATTTACATAATTGTATTAGGTTTCTGCGTCTGTCGTGGTAAAAAATATTAGATGTTGTTTACTATTAACCAAACTGTTCTTTTTGGTAAGTAAAGAAATTCGGCATGGGCATGGTTTTCGAAACTGCAGCCATTTATGAGGGTTTTCAAAACTGGAATCGTATTTGTCAAAAACTAATATTATGGACGACAATTTTGGAAATGAAATTTAAAAGAAGCGTTATTTTGGCGCTTGGTTTTTCAAAAATTATTTGATATCATACTCACTTTGCTTTAAGGGAATACTGAGAAAATTTAATTCCAAATATAAATAAAATTAAGAAGGGTTCCAAGGCAATTTCCTGTCAATTGTGCAACTCTAGCAATTTTATATGATTACATCTTCTGTTAAGTTTTTGATATTCCCTAATAATTTATTATACGTATTATGAATGAATGAATTACTACATTATAAGTAAGTATATTTTATACACATATAACTTAGTAATTCATTCATTCATATTTCAATTTCACTAAGAACGAGCTCAACAATGCAGAATAAAATGATTTAATGTTCACACAGTAAACTTGAAAACAGGATGCTTGAGAAAATTAGAGTGTTGCCATTTTTTGTGCTTATTATGAATAATGCCCAGGATATTTCGAAGGTGGCCCATCTGTATATTGTAGTAAGATGTACATAATAACCTGTACACAAACAATTGACGTGGAGGTGAAAGAAGAATTTCCAGGTTTCTACGCGGATCTAAAACATGGTGCTGCAGATTTTATCGATCAGGTAATAATATTATTTACAGAAAATAACCTTGACTTAAAAAAATACGTAGGTCAAGTATACTATAGTGCAAGTGTAATGAATGGTTTATATAAATGAGTTTAAGAGTGCGTAAAGATGTCTAACCAAATGTAACCTATGTAGGTACATTGTACCTGTCATAACTGAGATTTAATAAGCAGCAATGCTGTTCTAGGTTGTGTACAAATATAAATTTAGTGTAGAAGTAGATATTTTACGAATTATTGCAAGAGTTTTGCTACGGTTTTGGGAACAGTATTAAGCGTAGGGATATATTGTCAAAATTTACTTATGAATCAAAGCTCGTTTGAAAAAAAAACTGATCTAATAGACTCAATACAATATTGGTAATTAAATTTGATTTTTTTATCATTATCAAAGCTTTATCTGAAATCATCTTAAGTGAAGATGAACATATCGATAAACTTATCAAACACGAATATAATCGATCCACGAGGATTCCGTATACATTTCGGCACTTATATATATTTAATGTACGCTTAAATGTTAACGTAGTATTTCTATTAAACTATTTATAAATATTAATTATTCACAACGTAAACCCATTGCAACATATTATATACGATATTTTTTTCAGGCGTAAAAAAATGGTGCACATTTAAAAAAATGATAAGATCCGGGATTATCGCTAGAGTTTTCACATAATCTTCTAGTCAGATTTTACCAACACTGTTTTGACCTGAAAACGTCTATTCGCTCCTTAAGTACAGTGAAAATCGATCGAACTTTCTTTTGTTTTAAAAATACCATCAGATTTGAATGGCTAATAACTAAGACACTATTAACGAATAAATATAATTGAGACCTCATCGGATAGAACTTGTCTATGTGTATTTGTAGTGCAGTATTTGTTTTGCCTGTGACGTCATCGGATTAGTGTAGTTGCATGCACGTGATTGTTGCGAATTAGTATTGTGAAAAGTTATCAATTAATGAAACCCTGAAATCGCATTTAGTTAGGATATCATTGTAAAGGGTTTACGGGGCACTACTAGGACCCAAAGTGAGACAATATAAATATCCGAAATATAAGTAAAATCGGGCCTAAATTTAAAGTTTCAAACAAATTAAAAATGTCTCATATGAATCAAATATATACTTGGAATTATGTAAAACGCAAATCAAAGGAAAGCTCGCGTTAAAAGGAACGGTGTGTGTTCGTAGTTTTTGTGAACACACGCCGGTGTGTTCACAAAAACTACGCATAAAAGACATAGTATCAAAACGCAGCTGTCAGTGCAATCTAAGACATAACTATGAATGGTCGTGTGCTTTCTACGTGACAACATTGTTTAAAATGCCGGTTTGTGCTATTTCCACCTGCAAAAATCACTGGACTGCAGAAAACTCATTGCCAAAAATAATCAGCTACAAATACAAGTGAATAAATGCAAATTTTCGTGTTGAAATAAATGAATTCCAAGCCAGAATCGTATAAATAATAGTGTGTATAATAAATCTTGGCTCGAAAAATGTGTTCCATTATCCATACAAAGTCTCTCAGAAACAAAATGTAGCGAAATAATGTATCCTGTCATGAAATATTATCCTGGTGTATTTTTGTTATAGATGCCAAACAGGTACCAAAAAGCTGCTATAAGCTTAATGCTTGAGAGAAGACATATACTAATAATCATAGGAAACAATTAATGAGACCAACAACTATGTTTAGGGACGAAAATAAAAAAAAATTACCAGGCACGTTAAAATGATGCAAGATAGTGATTTTCCATTAACGATAAAGGATGTGAGAATCAGTGCCTACTACCTTGTTGAACAGTTAAGCAGAAAATACAAAATTTAATAAATCTGAGGAAATGCAGGGCTAAGATTTGTCGCAAATGTTTTTGCGAAGAAATCCGAATATTGTTTTGAGAACGTCTAAAGGAGTGTCAATGCCCAATCTGAAGGAATGAATAGAGTGGATTTAAACGCTTATTTCAATTTGTTAGAAAGTATTTTGATAGAAAATCTAATAGTAAACCAAATCGCCTGTTCAATATGGATGAATCAGGCCTAAAGTTAAACATACGTTTTAGACATGTGCTTTCCGTAAGAGGATCCAAACCAGTAGCCACAACCTACTTCTATGGAAAAGGGTGAAACCATTGCCATCATAGCGTGTTGCAAGGCCGAAAGTACTTTTTTGCCGCCTGCATGTATAATGAAGGCCAAGAATAAAAATTTCGGATTTAATGATAACATGCCTTCTGGTTCTCACGTGTTTATGTCCAAAAAAATCTCCTTACATTACTACAGCGATATTTTTATAACGGCTCAAAACTCATTTTATGCATAGGAAGCGACCAGGAAAAAAAAAGTTTTATTGTTAGTTGACGGACATTCCACTTATTGTAGTTTGATATAAATGCTTGAATACGCTAATCAAAACATGCTTTTCATAGTTTTCATTACTTACAATCCCTTGATCGGGCAGTATTGAAATCTCTCAAATATCGTTTTATAAACAATAGCGACTAGGGAAAAGACCAAAATTTAATACACCAAATCACTAGACTAACATTTGGATTACTGGATAAGACCTGGGTAAAGCGGCTTCAGCAGAAACCTCTATTTCTGGATTCAAGGCAAGTGGCGTCGTTTCATCTAATCCTATCGGATTATGCCTTCTTTGATTTTATGCCCAATTCTCATCTAAATCCACCTAGAACAAAATCCAGAAAATATTGACATTGGACCAACATTAGGAACATCCGCTGAAAAAAACAGTGACAGTTATAATTGGATACCTTCTCCAATCCTAAAAGAAATATACCCTATTCCGCAAAAAACTAATAGAATCTCGTAAGCGTAGCAAGCAAATTGATAAGCTTTTGACTTACAATGAACATGTAACAATAAGAAAAAGCAAAGAAGAAAAAATACAAAAGAAAATAACCGTAGAGTTAAACAAGAATAATTACACATAACACAAGTCAACGAGAAAATAACTAATAAACCGTCACAGTAAGAAAGGGAAAAGCTCTCAGACAGGACTATGTAAGTAGTTATTAGGAAGAGGAATCAATGTTATGTGATACTTCGCATGATGAAAACATAACAAAAGAAGCAAATAACTACGCTGGATGCGGTGAAAATTATTATGAAACCCGTCTTATAAATTACTGGCTTCAAGGTTTAATTTGTAACATGAAAATTGTACTGAATATAAAAGCATGTGCTCGAAATGTGGACAGAATAAGAAAAATATCGAACAAGCATCAATAACTGGAAAAGACAAGGAGAAACACAAAAAATCACCTGACACGTAAGGCCAACTTACTCTGAAATGCCGGGTAAGATGGCCCTGTATTTTTAAACATTTTTTATTGAATATTTTTAATATAAAAGACTATATTTACGTTGATTTTTTAACGACTGGTTGTAAATAATTATAAGAGCAATAAAGGTTTGATTATAAAAATCTTATTTTTTATTTTATCACGCTTCAAAAAATCTATGGCCATTTCTAATGAATCTATCCTATTAGATTTATATTTTTATTTTTCATAACTCGTAGAATGATATTGTTGCTGAAACTGCAGTTGAGAGAATAGCAGAAAACTTAATTTTTGAGAACGGAAAAAAGACGCTAATGAATCTAATTCAATAGTTCAAAATTAGAGGTATATTCCCTGTCCTGTATTTTACAAAGGTTGACAAGAAACTCAAGTTGAAAGCCACAGAAACTATCTGCTAACTGATTTTGTTTTTCGTCGGTATTAATTTTTTCTAAAATTGAAAAATAGAGTTGACTATAAAAATGAAAAACAAGCAATACATACATTTAAAAGTAATCTCACAAAACCTCCAGCTAAAATTGCTAAATGAAATTTAAATAAAAAATTTAAGAGTAATTTCCACAGCTTGTGTCTCTGGTTTGCTGGCGTCGATCACTCTCTCTTTGAATTAGACAACCAACATTAGCAGGTTGGCTAATTCGCTAAGTCGAGGTAAAGAAGTAAACTGGCCAAGAAGGTAAAATGCTTCGAAGATAAATAGTACTATGCGGCCGCGTTTTTGGACATATCTCAGGCTTTTGACCACGTGTGGCATAAGGGATTATTATACAAGATTTAAACGACATTCTATTTATATGCGACAGTCAAAGCCTTCTTAACAGATAGACTTCATGGTTTAAAATGGAAACTAAATGACAAACTTATGCTCAATATCAGCGGGCGTCCCACAATATCAGCGAGCGTCTTGAACCAAAAGCCAATTAAAATGTAGAATTCCTCAAGATGTGCTGTAATAAATGCCATAAATATAAAATTTGGGATACGACATAGGCCTGTCTGAGAGACAACCGACACACTCATCGCTCAAGGTCCCAATCTGGTGATAGATTGCAATATAATATAAGCCTAAAAATATGCTCTGCAACGTATGCTAATGTAAATTTCAAATTATGTAAATATGTCGACAATGTGAGTTTAGTGCGAAATTTATGGTTTTTAGCGTGTACTTTCATTCTGTGATAAAATAAAATCAGTCTATATTTTGAACTGAAAGAGTCGTTATTTTTTAGGTTATAAATCACTATTTTGTTTTAAAAAAGCATTTCATTAAATACTGTTTCAAGACGCGATTGAACTGTACCGTGGCGGATTGTTGTATTTTCACAGTGTACAAGTTTAGTGACTAATCATTACATGTCTACTAACAATCTTGTCAATGTGACCAAGCTAAAGGGACGCGAAAATTATTTTATTTATTTATTTATCTACTTTAATGTATCTAATTGATAGATATGGCAGACTTGTTGCTCCGAGAGCAATCTCTTACAACCAACCCCAACACCAGTCCAGCCCCGTTAGACGAACGGCCGGGAATCGAACCCGGGTCGCCACGGTGCACCGCATCGTCAAAGGCCGTATACCTTGTGATCAACCCAACACACCATGCTAACGACTACTATTTTGAGCGATGTTTCGTGGCAGAGAATTTCCTAATTCTCGAAAGCATGATACATGATGTGAAGCTAGAAAAGGGGAAAGATTGGAGCTGCAGAAGACGATAAAACCAAAGGAAAGTTGATTATGACAATGGACCGGTGTTTGTACGTACACATAAAACGTACGTACACATACGTACACATAAAAAATATGAAATCGTCGAAGGATTCGTGGAAAAGCTGAAACAATTATTTGACGATAATAGTTTTTCGCGAAGGATAAGTTTGCTGCAGAATTTAATTTTGATTCGTTGAGAAAATTGCAGCTCGATGACGTTGTGTGCTTAGAATAATGAGTACTCCGAAAGGCGAAAATACACGCGCCGATGTTTCAACAATAACTACGCATAAAATGCATAGTATCAAAACACGGCTGTCAGTACGATTTGAGCCACAGCTCTGAACGGCCGTGTGAGAAATGCCGGCTTGTGCTATTCCCACCTACAAAAATATCACTGGATTGCAAAAGAAACAAATGGATATTACTTTTCATACGTAAATACTATTTACCTAACTTAATTTTAAATTAAGTATACAATTTTAAAATATCCAAGTAATTTATTATTAGCAGAAGCGCTCCATATTCGTTGATGTTGTTTACACAAATTAAAATGTCTGAATTGCTTGATACTGTAAAATGGAAAATTTAATTAGTTAAAAAATCGGGATTCGGGATCGTTGGTGAATTTGGTGTAACATTCGAAATTTCCGTTATCATATTCAATTTTAGAATATTTTACCTATCTGCACATATAATAAAATCGAAACCGAGTGAATTCTGTACTAAAAATATTTAAAAAAATATTCATTCAGCGTACAGAATAATAATAGAAGCGATAAAAACTTTTTTTAGAATTTTTGTCTGTTTATTTGTTCGGGTATCACGTAAAACCTACTGGACAGATTTTGATGAAATTTGGTATCGTAATAGAATATGCTCTGGAGCAATATATATACAAAACAAATTTTTTCTTTCCTTATTACATACAAGTGAAATTGTAGGCACAGCTAGTTGCATATATAATCATTATATGTAGGATTATTGACGCGCGAAACAAACAAATGTTACATTCATTCATTTTTACTGTCTTTAATTTCTTAAAAACATTGTTTAAAATAAATAGAACTTTTGTCGCAACACTGAATCCTAATTACCTATAAATAACTTTTTCGTCCTATTTTAAATTTCTTTAGTATGGGACCGATTATTTTATTGCGGGCTTTTTAACCTTCCTTTTTATTTCAAGACACTAATCCAATTGTTTTTTTCTGTATTAACAAAAAAAACAAACAATAATTTGTATATGTACCAAAATAATTTTGTAGCTTAATGTTTACACACACACACCTACGCATACACACACACAAACCCTCGCGCGCGCGCGCGCACGCATAAACACGCGCACGCAAACGCGATTATAATGATAAAGAAAGCACACAGTCCATACCTAAACGAACAAGGAGGAAGCCAGAGAAATTTCTTTTCTCAAACCTGTGTGTAGGCAGTGAAACTTATGATGATGCTCCTGGTTTATCTCTACATGAGGTCTTAAATTGTCTTGAAAAGGGGCAGTGGGAGATGGCTATGAGAGAAGTGTTACAGTTTTTCAAAGACTATAATACGTGGGAGTTGTGTAATGCTATACGTGATAGAAGTATTGTGCAGTGTAAGTGGGTGCTGCGTAAGCAATATGATAATCAAAATGAAGTCAATTTTTCGAGCCCGTTTAGCGGCTAAATGATTTCTTATCTACCGTTTAGTGGCTAAATGATTTCTTATATATGACCGTTTAGTAGCTAAATGATTTCTTATATATGATTTCTTTTAGATTTAATTGACCTTTGTTCTACATTTTTGTAAGCTTCGGATATAACATCAGTGTAGTCTTGTAGTAAATTCCGTTTGGAAACGGCGCGAGTTTTGGTACAAAAATATCATTTGTATAATCTCTCAACTTCCGTCCACAAAATACTAATAGATAGCTCATAAATTGTAAAGCATGCATTAGTGTCTATCGGGGAATTATATGAAGAGACTGCTGCAGCTAATAAAAAAAAATTGAAAGTGTTTACACGAGACCATGCTTGAAAAGTGGCTCGAGGACTTACTAATACCGAATTGATGAATAGAATCGTGATACAGTCAGACCCCTTTGTTCCCAGCCTACGTAAGCTTCCACGAAAGAAACAGGGTTCTTTGAATAGACAGGTTTTAAGTTTGTTAATAGTTTGTAATCGTTTTTGTAAGAATACCTGAGTATAGTTATATTATTTTCTAAAAAAAACAGAGTTTATCGTCAATTTTAATGTCGTTTTTTTATTAATTATCAATGTCTTTCAATATAATTTTTGTTTAAGAATAGTAGACATCGTAGTCAGTTTATTTAATGTCAAATCTTGCAATTAATTATGATTAATATTAAATAGCATAGGCATTGAAATATATAATTTTTTCCTGTCCTTTGTAACCAAATTATTGACAAATATTTTGTATAATGTAATATATTAAGTAAGTAATACTTTGTTTTATCATTTACTATCATTTTAATACAAATGTAATGGTTTAATTCTGAATTATCTATTTTTGACCGCCCCATAGGATTGTGTACCACCGTACGTAGGTTCTATTCTTTTATTGTTATTGTGTGTTAGAAGACAAATATCAAAAAAGTTGAACAATTAATATGATTTTAGAATCAAAAGCCAAATATGGCGAAAAAATGATACGATTGACGATATTAGTTTACATTCACTAGTTATAGCATCGAACAAGTGGTATATTGATAAGTGTGGTAATTAATATATTGATACGTATTAATAATGTATTTTATATTTAACCTGGTTAAGGTAAGTCTAGGAAAGATGGCCTTTTCTTTGTTAACGTTGAATTAGAAAGAAACTATTGTCACTGAAAGACCATGATATTTTTTACATAAACTTTAATCATTTCTTAATAAGAAAATTAACACATATTAAATTCAAAATTGTAGGAACGTGATGACACGAGATAGTCACTACACTATGCGGTATTTTCTTTAACTTTCCTTTCGTGTTTCTTTCTTTAAGCTCATTTTTTATTTCCGCACACAGAGCACATATCGTTAAATTCAGTGCAATTCTCATGCACTCATTACCCACATGCTAAAAATTGTAACCGATTCTCTGTGCATCGGATCTTGTAATAATTTCCTACATGCCCACGACAAATATCATCTTCGTCTCAGAAAGAGTCATCAGAATCCGAACTATTTTGTATTATTAAGTCTTGCTTCGTTGCTGCTGCTTTCTGAGTCCGAAATTCTAAGAATAGCCTTTGATTTCAAATGAGCATATAGCAATAAGAAAATCCAAAGAAGAAAAAATACAAAAGAAAATAAGCGTAGAATTAAACAAGAGAAATTAAACATAACAAAGGTCAAAGAGAAAATGACTGATAAACCCGTCACAGTAAGAAAAAGAAAAACTATCAGACACAATTCTGTAAGTAGTTCTGTTGAAGAGGAACCAATATTATGTGACGCTTCGCTTGATGAAGACATGGAAAATAAACCAGGTAACTGGGCTGGATGCGTTGAAAATTATTATGAAACCCGTATTGTTAAAGATTGGTTTCAATGCTTAATTCGTAATTTGTGGGTGCATCAAAATTGTATTGAATATGCAGACATGTGTTCCAAATGTGGACAGAACAAGAAAAAAATGTTGTTGGATAACAAGCATCAATGGCTGGAAAAGGGAAAGAGAAAGAAAAAACAGAGCACTCGTCATCTGTGTCGTACTTCTAAGGCCTGATATGCCGGGTGAAATGGCCGGACCTGTTTATTTAAAATTGTTTATTCAATGTTTTGAATATAAAAAACTGTAATTGACTTTGTTTTTAAAGACCTATAGGCAATAAACCTTTGATTATAATAATACTTTTTTCATTTTCAATTAAAATATAATTGTTTGGAAAGAATCCTCCATACTGATTCCTTTTTACCGATGTTTTTTGATGAAGAAATAAATATACGAGAGCAATAAAAATGTATCGAATTATAAATAAAGAACTTAAATTATAAATAAAGGTTTGATCTATTTTCCGTATTAAAATCATTATTCTACATATTCCCAGTTTAGAATAAACGTGGCAAAAAATGGAAAAAATGAAGGTTTTTGTCAAAAATGTAAACACTCCCTTACACGTAAAACGTCGAAAAGAAGTTTCTTGGATTAATAAATATTATCCAGATCACCATAACAATGGGTCGGTAGTTCGCGAAGTTATGTATTTCTCAATTCTAGAAATCCAGAATAGCGTTATGGACAAAACACGTCCATAACGCTATTCTGGATTTCTAGAATTGAGAATTTCTAGAATTGAGTACCATCTTTGAAAGGTATGAAAAATATCCTTTGGAACACCAGATCAAAAATGTCCTTTGGAACACCAGATTTTGTGACCATGATATTTATGAAGTTCAGTAAAAGACCCGCCGTCAAGTAATCACGTTGATAGATAACAGCAAAATGACTGCAATAAATGTTCGTCCAGTTGTAAGAGTATCGTACTTTATGGCACGGTCAGATCCAGAATTGTTTTTTAAAGCTTGCTAATTCAGTACATGCATTATAGGTCAGAAATCGAATTACTAGGTGGATTTAATAATGCAAAAGATGTTTTTTTTTAACTCGTGAGGTAATAAGAAAGCATATGCGGCAATACAGAGAGTGTGAAAAACGGCTAAAAAACCCATTTAATCAAGTGCACGCATTAAACATTTTTGAACAACAGATAATAAATCCTGAAGACGAAGAAGAAGAATTGCCCAACATAGTTATTGATGACGTGCGTTTTCAAAGAGTTCACTACAAGCCTTGAATATAAATCAGACTTCTATATAAGTTGCTTCTCATGGAAAGTTAATGATTCAAGTAGGCGCTTTTACTGGAGTGGCAGCACGATTGATCGCTGTAACCACTTAGACCGTTTACTAAATTTACCTGTAAAGAAAGATGAAGTCATCGTCAATATGCTACTGGTAACTATTTAAGAGTAATGCGTCAACTATGGCAAGACTGAGTTTTTTTTCATTTACGAAATTAAAAACCAAAACGATTATTTTGGAGGCATACATGGTTTATTGTTTGTTAATTTGATGCAGTTAACATTTGTAAAAACAAACCAAATTGTTATACAGTTAGAACATATAAAACCGGTTATACATTTATGGCAACTCTTCACACTTGTCATACTTAAACAAAACATGGGACAACAAAGAGACTAGATATTTATTGACATTTTAAACGCTTTGAGAGATGGAGAATTGACATCTTGTCCAATTTGGAATGCTTTTAGGAAAAGTTTCAACAGATACTAGCAATGAATTCCCAATTGAGAATGTTTTAAGGATCTATCCAACAAATGGTCGTAATGGTGGTAAGATCTATCCAACAACATTAAAATATAGAAGGACTTAGTAAGGTAGAAACAATTTTCGTGGGAGAAAAAGTAATATTAAGAAATAATATTGACGTAACAAACAGCCTAATAAATGGCAATATGGATATTATTACTGAACTTATCTGGCCACTCTTCCGACGTGATCGTTTCATCAGTCAATGTTGATTTCGGCCCAGATGTTGTACATGTAATGAAATCGATAACGATACAGTTTCCAACAAAATACAGCTATGGTGTTATTGAAAGGTGCATGTTGCCGTTAATCTAAGTTTGACATATATCGTGCACAAAATGCAAGGTTGCAGTGTAGATCATGCGGTTAATTGTTTAGGATCGCGTCTCCTTACTGTCAGACAGGCTTATGTAGTTATCGGTCTCTTAAAGTCACTGGACGGTCGCCAAATTAAAAAAAACTTGATTACTCAAAGCTAACAGGGAGAATTTCATGTAATTAATGGTGACCCGTTAGTTGAAATGGATAAGTTAAGTGAACATGAATAAATTATTAATACTAAGACTATTGTGTCCTATTACATCTAACTTCAATTTTGTTTTAAGACTAAAAAATCAAAATTAAATTATGGTTTGAAAGACTAAAAAACACGCTTCTGTAGCGTTATGAACAAAAACATAAAAAATAGTCTTTAAATATGAAAATTTGAGTCAAGAGCCAATCTGACGCCAAAAAAAATAACTTTCATGTGAAAAAAGCGTAGGGTGCTTGATATCAGTCACTATGAAAATGTAAGTCGAGAGCACCACACGTTTTTTTACATGAAACTGAATTTTTTGTCATAAGAGACATACTTTGGCTCTTTAACAAATGACAGTAAATCAACTATGATTCAAGATATTTGCTACGGGTAGTTGTTCTTTCGCAAAATAACCACACCACTTACCAGGTTAGGGTCTGACGATAAGTTCTGGATGTGAACAATGGAACCCAAATGATGGTAGTAAAATGTAAATGAAATGGATGGTAGTAAAATGAAAATTATTCAAGATATTTGAATTGGTAGTTGTTACTTCGAAAAATAACTACCTGTCGAACATGTCAGAGTCTGATAATGCATTCTGGAGGTGATCAATGGAACTCATTATCGAATGGTAATAAATCATAAGTAATTCAAGATACTACTGGTAATTTTTACTTTATAAAATAAATGCGCCTCAGCGTGTTCTGAAGGTGAATAATGTAACTCCGTAATAGATGATAGTAATTCAAAATATATGCTACTGATTAGTTGCTACTTTAGTTATTAATTTGCAAAAGCTGATATTGGATTTTGGATATGGAGAACCGAACTTCTCAACGGCTAACAGATAACCATTGGCAGTTACCACTATCGCTTCACTTCGTACTATTGCTACATCGCTATCGCTTGTTGATAATCAATTTTATACAAAGAGGAAATTATCTATGTACTAGCTTTTGACTGTGACTTTTAAAAAATATCCAATATTCTAAGAAAGAAAATAATTGTGATAATTAATATTAATATGTTTATCACTAAAAATTTTAAAGTAAAATTATATATTAAATTAAATTATAAATTTGTCTAAGTTTTGCGACAGTACTGGCAGCGACTTCAAAAATAAGTAACTTAGTTATTTATTGCAAATGAGTTTCGAGTTAATTATTTTTTACTTTTTAGTACCTACCTTTTTTGAAGTAGGTTTTTTAAAAGATATTTGATTTTTATTTAAACGAGAGCCACTTGAATATCTTCGAACGGAAATAATCGGGCCCGTCCGATGAGTTGCACTAACTGCAATAAGCTTGAGACACGGACTCGTCATTGCCTTCTCTAAAATGTTCCTCTCGGCAGATAAACCCGACTGGTAGACCTGGATATAAGCGCCAGCGCAGACCGGCGGTGCGCAAAAATGTCCGTAAGTTATCGGAGAGCCAAAATGCGCAAACATTGCTGAGCTGCGGACAGTTAATTGGAGTGTAAATTTTTTAGGAAAGATGGACATTATGCTGGAACTGTAACAGCGATGTGACGCTCTCTATTAAGGTGACCCTGAAGCCATTTGTCGGCCTTGCTAACAATAAACACAGAAAAGTCGATAAAATAATGTAGATGAAACCGTGGATACCTTTACAGGGAGTATAAATGATAATAAATAGCTGCATGTAGAATTAGCTGATTTAATGATTTTTACGCTCTGCTAGATCAACTGGCGTCTAGTAGAGTGTAAACATTTACAAAAATTCGTTTCTGTTTGCTTTGCACTTTTTAAATTGCCATTAGTTTTATTTGTATCGTATTAACGTAATATTAACTTTCTTTAAATTTAATTAGATTTACTCGACGTTAGGAAAATTAATTCGTAAATGATCTGCAGTTTGTAGGTAATACCAAAAGTCTTAAGGAAAGAAGAGATCATTTTAACTCGAGTGGAAAAGATTTTAAATAAATATAGAGATTTAGTAAAATGTATGCAAATAGAATAAAGATCTTTTTGAAAATTACTTTTGACAATATAAACCTATAAGCTGCGAACTAGGAGTATTGTATGTTTTACAGATTCATGAATGGAGATTCGGAATTATTACTGTGACAGATTTTGTTGTAGAGACAGGTTTTATAAATATTTAGCTGTTTTATGATCGTAAGTTAAACAAAAATGAACTTACAGATTTGCTGCAGAATTATAGATTATTCTAGTAGGTAGGTGTTTATATTTCTATTTGCATGCAAATAAAAATTATTTTTGAACTATATTATTTACAATTAAATGAAACTACGTGATGTAGTATTATTTCTACTTTATTTAAGTTCTTTATGTGAAAGTGATCTTTGCTAATAGCCCATCTGAAGATGTTGGAACATAACGAAACCTAAGTCGTGGCAAAGAACTTAAAGAAAGTAGAAATAATACTACATCACGTAGTTTCATTTAATAGTGAATAATGAATTTCTACAAAATTAACGCCAAATATATTCAATATTCTGTATTATAATTTATATGACAAGAAAAAACCGTTTAACTATGATGGGCACATGAGTTAATTGTGAAAAGATGTCTCAATTGCATTTACCTAACGTTTGGGGTAAATATCTCAGTCGAATTTTCACTCCGTGATAAAATTGAGAAAATGTGTAACCCTCAAGTTTAATTTTTAAAAATTTGTATTATTCGACGTATGTATATATTTTACAAGTAAGGGTTACAAGCAAAAATCAAATTTACACGCACACAAATTCTCACAAAGGAGTTATACTCCCAGCGTGCGAATACATAGTAACGTCAAACACCTTTTTATCGTAGGTGAAAACTCTATTTTCCAGACGTGCAACATGTATTGTAAAGCTATACTTAATAAGATTCATGTTCTCGCCCCAATCGGTAAAATATTCTCATTACAATAACGTCTGTCTACTTTGGACAGTCAGAAAATTTTAAAAATCACATAAGCATCTAATTATAAACGCATTAATGAAAGTAATATTATAACTAATACTAACAAAAATTTATCAATCACTAAATAATTTACAAAAATGATTTACGGAAAATCATCAATATATACATTACACAAATTTTGTAACTTCCAGTCCAGTTCAGACTTCTGCTAAATCATAATTATAATACTACAACAATGTATACCTAACATGATTAAAAGTTAAAGTTAGTAAAATACTTATTTCATGATTTGTTATTTTAATAAACCTCGCTCTTTAATATGTAATGTTCTGAGGCATGCTTAATAATTTTAAAAAAATTAAGACATGATCAAAACATTTATTTATGTGCACATACAATAAACTGAACGTACGGTGGATAAATTTATTCAAAATCGTTTAGGTCAAGCATGTAATAAAAATATTAAATAAGAAAATATTGAACGATCATAACATTAACGAAACTCGTTACTGAAGGAACGAAACAATAATGATGAAACAAAAAAAAACTCGCACCCATTTGCCATGACGACGATTTGACAACTGATGCGTTAATATGTGAACAATGAAGTATATTGTTCGTTACAAGGTTAAATCAAGACACGATGTATAACTATTATTAATCACATTTTGTTATTAAACGACTACTTTGAGCCGAGGGAATCCCTTTAAAATACACGTAGAAACAGAGACTCTTATCGATGTATCTCAATGACCGTTGAATCAATTTAAGTTTGGTTTCGGCTCTGTCAGTTCGTGAGACAAAATAAGCCAATAAACGAAATTCTAAATATATTAAAATTTCGTACCCATATTAGAACACATCGGCTACGATAGTTTCGAGAATATTTAAATTCGCTTTAGATAATGATATAGTTACATTAAACATAAGCGGCACTTTAAGATAATGTAAATGATGATATTTAAGACCCTTATTCTTTGATAAATTTGAGTTTTAATGAATTAAAACAAAATTGGGCCTAATTTTTCATCGATTTTAGGTAGCTCAGCTAAGAAAACCTCAACATTTTGTAAGCAAGTAAATCTGGTTGGTAAATTAATGATGCCTGCTAAGTTAAACCTAAGAAAATTTTGCAGAAATATGACACTAAAAATTCCACCTGCGCTCTATAATTTAAAATCACCTGCGTTTATTTTTTCTCCATATTACAATTTTAGGTATCATAAATAACTAATCGTAATCCCGATCGCAGCTAGGACATAAAAATGGTTTCAAATAATTTTGTTTTTTTCGTGGCAGGTACAATCTTTCCTAAATTTACAGTCTTTCTTAAGTAGGCTTAAGAATGGGAAATGTAAGTTATTCCAAAATAAGGCCGAAGTCCTTATCTTTGGATCCCAATGCTTCTTTCAATAAATACACTATCTAATTAATCGCATCAATACACAACGCAAGAGCGACCGCATTTATGCCTATTGTTACCTACTAACCTCTCCGCTTCTCTGTAACTTTTCGAAACAATGCAAATTCCTTGGGGATCCTTCAAAAATACCTCCATTTAATCAGATTACATTGAGCAGGTGATAAGTGGGAATAGAATATATCCACTTGAATTTACTGTAAATATGATCAAATTCTTTCGAGAATTTTCCTTTCCTCCGCAGACCTTTCGAGAATGGTATTAAAATTTATTCACATTTTGTAAGTTTTGAAACAAAACAAAAACTTTGGCAAATATAGAAAAAAATGTGACTTATTTTTTTCTCTACGAAAAAAATTTTGTTAGAGAAAAAAATTAAATCGCGCGTTTTTCTTGAAATAACGCTTCTGAGAGTTATGAATATATCGCAACTTCAATGTTTTTTGTAAGAATTGCCGCCTGACTTATAATTTATAAAAACTACAAAAATTTCAAAACCCTGATCAAGCTAGATCCCGGCTTGCTTAGCATCATCGACTCTTGGGTATCTCATAGTTTTACATGTTAAAACAAAAACAACTAACGTTTTACAACTTACATTGTACTTCCTTATTGTTAAATATCTAATGCAAACGATAAGTTTTAATATTAATATTTGCAAAGAATAAGATTATCTAAGACGTGTGAACTATAATTCTCACATGCAGCTTGCATTGCTATAATTATCGAAACGGTAGTCGTGAATATAATAGGCCATGAAACACAAGCCAAGAAATACAAACCATAAAATCATCGCTTCATCGAAGCAATGACGCAATAATTTTATCTGAAATAATTCTTGTACAAACTTTAATGATCTTTTTATATGATAATCGGGTAATTGATTATGTTAGCTATTCTTCAAAAACAGCACGAGAATATAAATTAACTAAAAAGCAGTACAGAAAAAAAATTTAAAATTTATTCACAATTAAAGGGGCGATAGATAAATTAGAAATATTTCCTTGACTCATTCGCACGCGCATAATACAATTAGCAATCTCAGAAATGACGTCACGATTAGGTTTTGGCATTCTTATCAAGGTTTTTTTTCTCATCGTCGTTTGGTGCCATGAAATCATGATTTATAAAATAAAAAAAATGTCAGGTACTCTTTTGCCCCAATTTCAATTTGAAAGACCTAAAGTTTTACGTCGATTCATGAAAACTACTATTGCACGGTGGGTTAAAACTTCTCATTTAAATTATTAAAAGAAAATAGTAAAGTCTTTCTGCTGCTCCATCCCCTTTATCAATTCTATTTGATAAAGTTAGCAACAAATCTCGTTAATTTCTTAATAATCTTTTGTATTTTTGTAATGAAACATAACGATATCGGATAGATGGTATTAATCCCTCATGAACCTGTTCGTCTCTTCCTTGGGAGAATGTAGCATACAAATCCGTATGAAGTTAAACTAAATGTTATAACGCTACTAGGTTAAACAGTTAACTAATAAATACTTATATATTCACAATTCAATGAAACTACGTGATGTAGTATTATTTCTACTTTCTTTAATTTCTTTACCACGACCTAGGTTTCGTTGTATTACAACATCTTCAGGTGGGATATTAGCAAAGATCTTGCTAAGAAATTAAAGAAAGTAGAAATAATACTACATCACGTAGTTTCATTTAATTGTGAATAATGAATTTCTACAAAATTAACGCCAAATATATTCAATACTTATATCTAATTAATTAGTCTACGCATTTATCGAATAATTAACTTTTTATTGATCAAAGATTATTAGTTTTGGAGATATAAACCCTCAAAATCGAACACTTTCTTGCGGGAAGTGACTGCCCTCTAATCTATATATTAATACGTGAAGCAAAAATTTTGGACCCCTTTTTACGAAAATTGCGCGGACGGAGGAGTATGAAATTTGGCATACTTATAGTTTATATGTAGGAAAAGTGTAATAATAATGCTTATAAAGTACATTAAATCAATAAATAAAACATTACACACACTACCATGCATTTGACACATTGACATATGAGTAGTCTATAGTTTTATTTTTCCGCTGGCTTTCCATTGTAGTTTATCTGCCAGACAGTTCGCAAGTTATTGTGCTTCAACTTTGTTATTTCCTCATATATAATAGTAAAAAATTTGATCTTTTATCTAGAATTACAGTTGTTATCATTTAATGTAACATTATTAATAATAATCATAATATTAATACGTGAAGCAAAAACGTTGTACCTCTTTTACGAAAATTACGCGGACGGAGGAGTATGAAATTTGACACAGTTAAAGTTTATATGGAGGAGTACGGAAAGCCAAAATTTTAATATAATAATGCATTAGAAACACATTAAATTAATAAAAAAAACATTACACATACTACCATGCCTTTGACACACACATGTATATACACACATATTGACACATGACTTGTCCATAATTTTATTTTTCCGCTGGGTTTCCATTGTAGTTTATCTGCCAGATAGTTTCTAAGTTATTGTGCTTTAACTTTGTTATTTTCCCATATATAGTAGTAAAAAATTTGACCTTTTATCTGAAATTAGAGTTATTACGATTTAATAAAATATTATTCAATTTTCTAAAGGTTAATAATAACCATAATTTAAAGGTTAATAATAACCAAAATATTAGTATGCGAAGCAAAACCTTTATACTCCTTTTTACGAAAATTACGCGCCGGGGGGGGGGGTGTATGAAATTTGGCACAGTTAAAGTTTATATGGAGAAGAGTGCTGAAAGGTAATATTTTTACATAGAAAGAGATATATAGATTTTTATTAGAAATACATGCGTTTAACACACACACATATGTACACACAAATATTTTGTTTATGGTTGAAGTCTATGGTCAAGTTGAGATTAATATTATTTGTCCATAGTCTTACTGAATGTCAAAAATAATCATAATTATGATAATATCATATTCATAGTTTGTTTCGCATACACATATTAATAGACCAAACGCAAATTTAAATAACATTAATAGTTTACAAATGAAGAAGTAATTTTTAGAGATACATATAAATGTGCACTAAATGTAATTCCAAGACTTTTTCATAGTTATGATTGTGGATTAATGGATTTACAATGCAGATTTTGCAATGCGAAACGTTTTGAATCTGAAGTGACTTTAAGTGACAGGACTGAATTCACTTAATGTTGTCATAAGGGTAAAGCAATATTACCGCCCTTAAGTCAAAATGAATATATGACAATCAAAAGTAGGGCAAAAAATTATTTTCAAAACATTCACAAATATAATTCATCATTTTCTATGATTAGCTCAGAAGCTAAAATTTGCGAGGCAGTTACAAGTGGACTGTATCATTTCAAAAACATGATGTTTTTATCACAGATCAGGTTCAATGAATGGGGCATATGGTCGCTCACCATGTTGTGCGCAATTTGATTTTTATGATGTCGACACTATCAATTATATATTATCAATTATAGATTACAACAACATTTTAATCAAACATGCCATAACAATATAATGCGCAAAATATCTCTTGAATTGGAACGCAGTAATCTTTTGGTTCAGTCATTCATTGCAATGAAACATCATTGTCACAGAGTTGAAAATAAAAAAAAAGAAAGTTGTATGCTCATTAAAGTAAATCATGATTTAAATCAAGCCATTTCAATGATGCAGTTCAAACTGATGGAGCAGTAATATTTAGTACAGTTGATGGTGAGCCACCTTTGAACGAAATATGATTTCATTTTCAAAAGTTAATGGTATCATCAAAGATATCTCAATTTTAAATTCACCATTAGACCCTTGAGCACATCCATTACTTTTTCCAAATGGTGATACTGGGTGGCATATCAATATTCCTCATAACGTACCAACTATATCTAATTCAAGAGCACCCAGAAAAAAATTAGCCATACTTCAGTATGCAGCCTATCGACTTGCGATTAGAGAAGATTTCAGCATGTAGCACCATTCACAAAAAAATATTTCTGCAGTGAATAGTTGATATGTATGTGAGAATAGAGGGCTCAAGATTACATTGCATTCGACAAAATCAAACAATTCTTAGATCTGAAGTTTACGACAATTTAACAGACTACATAGAATTGAACATCAATGCCAGTAATCTTGGCCGTAGAATAATTTTACCATCTTCGTTCAATGGATCTCCAAGAAATATGTATCAGAATTATTTAGATGCAGTATCATTTATAAAACATTTCGAGAAGCCTTCTTTATTTATTACAATGACTTGCAATCCAAGTTGGCCAGAAATAGTTAACAACATTGGTGTAGATGAAGCTGCTAATTTTAGACCTGATATTATTGTGCGTGTATTCAAGTCAAAGTTGAAAGCATTCATAGAGGGCCTTATACAAAATAATATCTTTGATAACGTTGAAACACTAATTTATACAATTGAATTTCAGAAAAGAGGATTGCCTCATGCTCCCATTTTACTCACTTTAAATGAGCAAGATAAAATTGTTAATGCTATAGATATTGATAAAGTTGTATCTGCGGAGATTGAAACACATCCAACATTACATAAATATGTTGTAAAACATATGATGCATGGTCCATGTGGAGTACTTAATCCTAATTCTGTATGTGTGAGAGATGGAAAATGTATAAAAGAGTATGCAAAATGATTTAATGAAACTACATGTGAATCGTTAAATGGGTATCCATTATACAGAAGACGTGATAATGGTATTAATGCAGAAGTTCGTGGTAGTTGCCTTGACAATCGGTAAGTCCTACCATACAATCCATATTAATTTGCTAAATTTAATTGCCATATAAATGTAGAAGTATGTACTATAGTCAAAAGTGTCAAATACATTTATAAATATGTATATAAAGGCTATGACAGTGCATCTGTTGAACTAGAGTCTGGTGGAAATGAACAAGGTCAAAATATAGAAATTAATGAAGTTACCAATTTTTTAATTGGTCGTTATGTCGGATCAACAGAAGCCATATGGCGCATTTATGAATTACCAATGCATTTTCAGTCACATACTATAATCAGACTTGATATTCATTTACCGCGTCGACAGAATGTATACTTCCGAGAAGGGCAAGAACGTCAAGTAAATGATAATGAAAGACAAACAAAATTATTAGCATTTTTTGAGTTGAATCTATCAGATCCATCAGCACGAGAGTATAAATATACTGAAATTCCTATGCATTATGTGTGGGAAGATTCTCGAAATAAATGGAAGAAGAGAAGCCGTGGAGGTGATAAAATCATTACAAGGATATATGTAATGTCACCAAAAGATATCGAACTTTTTCACTTACGATTGCTTTTATTACATGTCTGTGGTCCAAAATCATTCGAGGATGTTAGAACATACAATGAATTTTTATACCCTTCTTTTGTTGATGCGTGCTATGCTCGCGGAATAGCTTCAAATGGTAATGAATGGCGGGAATGTTTAAATGAATCAAAAGAATTACATTCACAAAAACAAATGCGGAATTTATTTGGTTACATTAGTGCAATAAATGTGCCAGCCAATGCATTAGCGTTACGGAATGAATTTAAAGTATATCTTAGTGAAGATTTTCTAAGACTTTACAACGAAGAAGTATCCTTTAATAGAGCTCTATTAGGAATTTATGATATTTTGAATGTTCGTAATTTGTCCTGTCAAATTCTTGGTTTACCAGTTCCCACATACTCGCAGAGAATAGAAGAAGAAAATACTATTGATATAATAGAACAAGAGATGCTGTTTTGTGTGTATTATGAAAGTGTAAATATTGAACAGCGTAATCTCATTGATCAAGTTATTCGTGACATTTTGTATCATGATACAGGATCCAATGTTTTTTGTTTAACGGCTCACGCTGGTTGTGGCAAAACATTCACTCAAACAGCATTAATTCACAAATTAAATTCGCTTAATCTTCGTTGTATTCCAACTGCGTTCAGTGGCATAGCTTCAACTTTATTACTTGGAGGTAGGACTTTACACAATGTGTTTAAATTGCCTATACCCATTTAGAAAATTCTGTATCAAATATTACTGCAAATAGTAGCTACGGTAGTTTCATAAATTCATCATCATTGATAATTATTGATGAAGTTTCTATGTGTCCTTTGCAAGTGTTGAAAATCATAGATAGATTATTGCGTGATCTATGTGATGAAAACGATAAACATAGAGTATTTTGAGGAAAAACTATACTTCTGTGCGGTGATTTTTGGCAAATCTTACCAGTAATCGCACATGGATCACGTGGAACTTTAATTGAAAATTGTGTTACAAGTTGGCATGAATTTCCTAATTTTCATAAAGTTACATTTACTCAAAATATGAGAGCTTTACCAAATGAAATAGAATTTGTAAAATTCTTGAAAAAATTGGTAATGATGAGGCCCCACAATTCCCTCAGTTTGGTAAAAATGTTATTGAAATACCTCAACAATTAATAGGAGATAAAAACAATATTATTGATGAGGTGTATGGAAATATTTCCAATAACCTATTCTCAGAAAATATATTGAACTCTGTTATTTTAGCACCTACAAATGACGATTGTACTTTGATTAATACTGATATACTTAATCATATTCCTGGTGACCAGCGAACATATCATAGCTATGATAAAATAATTTGTGATAATGACATCAATAACTATCCGGTAAAGTTTTTAAATTCTTAGTCTATTAGGGGTTTACCACCGCATAAGTTAGTATTGAAAGTTAATTGCATAGTTTTATTGATCAGAAACTTAAATACAAAGGACGCATTAGTAAATGGAACAAGAATGCGCACCAAATTTATGCATCGAAATTCAATAGATTGCGAAGTTTTAACTGGGACCGCACGTAGTAAGAGAATTTTGATTCCATGTATAAATTTAACGTACTCTGGAACTATTTTACCGTTTAACTTTCAAAGAACACAATTTCCTATAATACCTGCATTTGCGATGACAATAAATAAGTCTCAAGGACAAACATTCCAAAAGGTTGGAATTTTATTGAATCGGCCAGTTTTCACACATGGGCAATTGTATGTCGCAGCAAGTGGAGTCCGTTCATTCGATGGTTTAAGGTTTTATATTTCCGAATATAACGGTCAAGGACGTTTAGCAAACGATGAAAGTTTTTTTTTACAAAAAACATTGTTTTCAGAGAAGTTTTAAATCGTTAATTATATTATCGCAATATGCGATAAAAAATGCTATTCAATGGAGAACATTTTTTACCGCATAATTTTTTTATTTCGCATCATCTTACAGCATGTTCTGTTTCAATAAATTATTTTTAAAATAGGTATTCTTTATTTTTCTCCTTTTTAAATTCCATATAATTTATTTTTTTTAAATAGGAAAATAACAGCGTTGACGAAATCTGTAGTTATAGTAGTATATAGTCTTTGACAATAGAACCTTAATAATGTTTGAGCATTATATTTTAATAATTTATATTAAATAACTTATAATTTAAATTTATTATGGTCGAATTTCGACCACTGGGCAACCACTAGTAGCAAGAAAGGCTTAATGCTACGTCAAAATGAACAAACGCAGGCGTGTACATAATAATTAGAATTAACATAACAGTTGCTAATATTTCATCGAAGCAATCAAATAGCTTTCATCGCTTCGGAGATGCAATTGTGGAGCAAAAATATTATCGAGCTGAAAACCGTGGATTGCTCTAGAGCTATTTTTTGGGATGTTTACGTTTACTTCTTCCCTAGATGTAAATGCAATTACTTTAGCTATATACCTACTTGTAATTAGGCACTTTGGCGATTTTAGATAGTTCATCGTGTGACTACACCTGTTGTTAATTTTTTTATTATATTGCACATCAAATGAAATTTTGGTAGCAAAAATATTGGTAGCAATAAATTAACCTACATTAACGTATGTTAATTTATTGCTACCAAAAATTATAATGTGGAAAGAGGATATCAAAATTTTCTTAAAGTACTTCTAAGGTCGCTGAAAGTAGCGTGCCCTTGGCTTGAAATTTACTCGAAGACTATAAAAACATTATCAAGATGAAATGAAGAATAAACTAGTTCTAAATCTATGGATAAAAAAAAATTAGGGAATCATTCGTATTTCTCTCAGTTTTGTCAAATAAGTGGCACACGCATATTATGAGACAAATAATTGTTTACAACAATTTTGCTAAGATATTGTTTGCTCGGTTTACACTTTTAAATAATTTACATAATAAAAAAAAACATTATATAGGATCGAAAGAAAATAATAATTTACAAAACTATTAAATTTCAAGAAAATATTCTTTATTCTATACTATAACAGAAACTTTATCCAACTGAGATTACACTGTTTTTGAAGTGAAAACTACTGAAATATCTTCATAATAAGATAATTAATCCTTCTGTCGATTCTTTTAATTGCAGTAAGCCCGGTGAACACATTGGCCGTGACTGTTCCTGAAATGTCCTTTCCGACAGATGCAACCTGACCGGCAGACCTGGAGAAAGACATCGGGGCAGGTGGATGGCACGTGAAAATGTTGGCAAGTTACGGGTGGCCCACAATTTGGCATGCAACTGCTGTAAACTTCATTACGTCCGTAACATTGTTGGCCTATGGAAAATAATAATGAAGAAGACGATGTCATTTTACTATTAATTTACTTTAAGTTAAATATATATACTCTTGAACTATAAAGTGTCGAAATTAATTACTTTTCAATTTATAACGAGTGTTTGAATTTATATTACAAAAAGTCTCCCCTGGACACTGTAAATTTTAGTTAAGAAATCCAGAAATAATTTAATTGAAGTAAGTATTCGTAGAAAAATTAAAAACAAAGCTAAGAAACAGTCAAAATTATTTTACTAGTCAGCAGGTTTTTCTGATACTGGCTTATTAGTAATATTATTTTTTTATTGCTTACGGCTACACAGTATAACACTTTCATCTATTAATTACAACAATTCAAACAAATTAATTTGATTTATTTGTAATTTTGTTTTTTTTTGTACACAAAAACAACAATTGTTCCCTTTTTTATATTATGTAAAGTTATGAAAATTTTGCTTCGTTTTATTTTCAAAAATAATATACATTCATCCATAGAACCCAATCCCTGTTTTTACCAGGAATTCTTATTTCAGGTAATGAAATATTTTTGTAGAAAGTAACTCCTGCTTAAAGTAGATGAATGCTGAACGATGATCATCTAGGTACATGTATGTCTAGTACATTAATACGATTATACGTCAAAAGTCAGAAATTCACTTAACTGTCTTATTAATTTTGTGTCAATATATTACAAAGGTTATGTAACACATTGCCAATTGAGAATTTTGTCAAGTTTGATTGATTTGACAATTTTGATTAAAAAAAAGTTGATAAAAATGTGTATTTTATCTGTATTAATTAGTTATTAGACATGACAGTTATTTCTTCAAATGTTTACTATACACTTATAACGTGTAGTAATCCAAGATTTATGCGATTATATTTATGTATGTAAAGGAGCATTGTTATTCGTTCAAAATAAAAAATAAACTATTCGTTTCCATCCAATATTACTAAAAGTTTGAGTTATAAGCTATTGTTTCAAGAAATCATCTGTTTAAAGTAGTATTAATATGCTTAGTTGAAATACTTTTGTAAATAAGAGGAAACCCGTTAAATGATGCTAAGTTCAAGGGTAATATATAATTACATTGAAACTAAGATTTAATACAATTATTTCTTCGCTCCATAGAAGTTTACGCCACCGGCATCGCTCATACTGCCCCTGTTATGAACTGGCTCTAATTTACCAGGAATGTAGTATATAAGTTAATCAATTGTATTGAAAATACAATTGATTAACTTATGTATATTAAAAATAGTTTGTTATTTCAAATATGTTTTCGAAATTAAAATATCATGCCTAAATAAATAAATACATACAATTATAAATAACAATAATAAATACAATTTACGGAATTCGTGGCTGAATTTAATAAAAGAAAACTAACAAGAAAACTAACATTTACTCGTATATCTGCCATAACGATGAATTGGCAACTGACAGATTGCTATGTAAACGGAAATTATATAATGTTCTGTTACAAGTCATTTCAAATTTACCGAGGTACAATACATGCGTCGGAGCTTAATGATCTCATTATTAAATTACTTGTTTTTATCGAAGGGATGAGCTGCCAGCATGCCGTAGGGAACCTTTTAGTTTTTAACAAACTTACATTTTCTTTTTTATCTCATTGTTTGAATCAAAGTATTCTTGTGATTTTGTAAAATTAAAGACGTTGTATACCAAATAAAGAAATTACATTACAGGAAACCTATTAAGTTTTTTGTAGGGGACACTATCATTTGAGTCAACATTTTCTCTTAAGCGTTGAAGTTATGTATTTATTTATCAAAAAAATTTAGACGCATTTATAAAAAAAATTATAATATTTACAAGTTGAGAATCAAAACTTCCAATACATGGCCCGACTATGACCGACGCGACATCGATGCGTCTTTATTCATTCGTTGTGTACTGCTACTAGTAGTGTCGGCGTCTCTCTTGTCATTCCCGTTGCTTATTTTGAATGATTTTTTTCCAATTATATGAAACATAGTAAATAAGAATTGATTTTAATTTGTTGTCTAAAACGATTCATTAAGTACAATATTTCCCTTTTAGAATATTTTTAAGCATTTCTTGATTATCTCAAATAATTCTTGAAGTTTTATTCACGTTTTTTTTACGTAATTTAACTTCTTGCATATTCTTCTATATGAACAAACTTACTAGTTTTTTGTTAAGTTTTTGATCTAAACGATCGAACTGTGAATAAGATTTCAAGAGACATTAATTCCCTTGTCGGAATCCACATCAGTGACAAAGGTTCAATACGCTCACGAGGCGTTTCCGAAAACAACAGTTAAATCATGTTTTCCTTGTACAACATACCTATAGAGATTGCAGCTCATTGCTTCCACCGTCAGTCGACCCTCACGCGTACGAAAATAGTCCTCAATATTGTTATTAGTTCCACGTCCTCAATAATCCACATGTACGAAGTCATGTTCGGTCGCATTACCATCGCGTGCGTTACGTTTGCTCGTTATCAAACAGCGCGCGCAAATCCTGCACCACACACTACACTATATTATCCACTACTACTACATCAGTTCCTGTACCAGGTTTTCTTAAATATTACAAGTTTTCGCTTACAAGTTAAACGGGTAAAACGTAGATGTTTAAAGAGGGGACGAAATATTTATGTAAAATTTCTTCCGATGAAGAAGGATACTGGTTAAAAATTTGTCGCCGAATTGAAACGAGATTAATTAATTTTATTAACCATATAAGACAATTTACATCAAGAATAAAACTCTTATAAGATTATGTGTGAAAAAATCAAATAAAATGTTATGAGGATTTTCATTTATGTAATAATTATTGGTACTTATGCGAATTAACTATAAAAGTCGTTAATCATTAGATGTAACTTTCAATAAGATATTTATTATTTTATGTTCTCATAAACGTAGGTATATCAGCAAAGATTTTGGCAAATTAATTGTGCAACCTGTACTTTATAATTAAAGAAACAGGATGTACATAAAATAGTTGCTTCGAAGAAACAACTTGGATATAATTTTATTCCACTTAATGATAGGAGTAAGTAAAAGATTAAAGTTATTTTTAAATGTTTAAATATACTTACTACCTTTTTGACACACCAAAAAAGATTATTTTATTTATAATTTGGAAGAGACGAGAAATTTTAAGATATTTTATAAATGGTGGAATTCTATTCCAGTCCTTGAATGTGAACTGAAACAAGTGTGGACCGCATAAAGTATACAGCTTGAAGTGAAGTGAACATCGCTTGTGGAGATTTATAAAAAAAGTGTAGCTGTGATGACCAAATAGCAGATAATAAATGAACACCGTGTTATATTTGCAAATAAGGTTTCAATATAAACGAAAATTATGAATATGTGTATGGGGAATAGATATTGTTGTATGTTAAACTCCATTCGTAAAAAAACTTTGAGAAGTTGAAAGATTTGAGCAAGGTTCTCAAACTTTCAATGTTTTATTAAGAAAGCGTCAAGTTTACACTTATCCCATTTAATTGAAATGAATATTAAACAGTTAAAAATAATAGTCAATAGAATATTCTAATATCGGATAAGCGTTTTTTTTTATTTTGATTGCACATTGGTTTGAAGTTAGTGATCTATTTGATTTCGGATCGAACATAAATATAAAGAGAATGTTGAAGGTTCAAAGAAACGTTTACCTACATATATATAATCAACAGTTATCATGTTGTTAACTGGGAGCCATTTCGGTAAATCATTTCATTTTACTGGATGACAGAGTTTAGTTAAAAAAAATTCTTGAAAAATCTTATAATTTGCAAACAAATGCAAGGAGCCAAGGAGCACAATGTTTGTGTACGAATCAGCTTGTGAGACCTAATATTTGGATTTAGGGAAGGCTTGTGTTATAGTAAATATCAAAGAACAGAGAGTGAATATAGTGTGAAATTAGCAATGCTATACTGCAAGGGCGGTGATTATGGAATAATAGGAGAGATTGCATATCATACTCTGAATATCTAAGTGTTTACAATTATGTAAACTTAATGAATTTTATCCTTATTTTAATTAAGACATACTTACAAAATCCCGCCAATCGAAAATGGATATTTATTAGTCGTAAAATCACTAATACACGAGTAGTGACGGCGTGGTATGCAACAAATTTCTGGTCTATTTGTATTACTTGATTATCTATATTATAATTAAACTGAAAACATGTATTCGACATTTATTTGGTAACCAATTTTATTTACTTTTAATTAATTACAATTTCACCCATTGACCAGGCCAGCTACCTAGATTGGCTGTGTAGAATGATTTTATTTTCTACAATAGACTTTATCTAGGAAGCAATAAATCGTGACTACAAATTAGTGTCTACTATCTTTTTGCCTTTTAACACACACTTTAGTTATTCTAATTGGTTTCTGGCTATAAATTAAAAACACGGCTTAAAAATTTAACCGCTAAATGTCATATTATTACGTGAACAACAATTCAAATACAAAGAAAATATCTTCTCTAATATTGATTTTCGTAAAAATCCTCAGTGTGTACAATTCTATAGTTTTATTATAGTAACTAATATCATAATATTAAACTATGTTTGTTTGTCCTTTGTTATTCCTTGCACAAAGATAGCTGGCGTCTCGGGAAATGATATAAGACTTGTATATATTCATAAATATTATTATAAATGCAAAAGTGTGTTTATTTGTTCTTCTTTCACGTCACAAGGGTCCGAGTGATTTTTTGTACAGAGATGGTTGGCGGGTAGAGAAATGACATATGCAACGTTCTAACTTGTTAAATCTAGTCATAACTAATATTATAATCCCAACTAATGTTATAAACGGAAAGTGTGTTTGTTTGTCCTTGTTTCACGTTGGTGGGCCGTGAAATGACACAAACTACATTTCCACCCGGGAAATTTCATCTTAGCTATTATAATTCTAACTTATATTACAAATGAGGAAGTTTTTTTGTTTGTCCTTTTTTCACGTCGGCCTACAGCAAAGGATCGAAGTGTTTTTTTGCACGGCGATATTCGGCGGACCAGGAAATGACATAGATTGCTTTTCAATCCAGAAAATTTCCCCCTAGCTAATATTGAAATTCCTAGTAAAAATCTGAAAGTGTGTTCTTTGCTCTTCCTTCACGTCACAACAGAGCAACGCACTGGAGTGATTTTTTGCAGAGAGATGGTTGGCGGACCGGGGAATAACATATCCTACTTTCAAACAGGTGAATCTCATCTTAACTAATATTACTATTCCAAAGAATATTATAAAAGCGAAAGTGTATTTGTCCTTCTTTCACATCACAATGAGACAACGAATCGATGTGATTTTTATGCATATGAGTAGTCGACGCGACACTTACTACTTTTCATCCCGGCAAATCTCATCCTAACCAATATGATAATCCTAAGTAATATTTTAAATATGAAAGCGTGTTCCTTTGTTCTTCTTTCACGTCATAAAGCGGTAATAGATCAATGTGATATTTGCACAAAGATGGTTGCTTAAAATTGCTTGGCCGAATGACATTAAAATATTAGGATGATATTTTTCTGGGTGACAATTTCTATATCATATGGTTTCTGAGGAAACTGGTTGAGAATATAGATAAACATATATTTATTGCCTACTATACGTTCATACGTGTGTAAACATAGTGTATATTTAAAAAATTATGAGAATCATTGCTATAGTTTTTCTACTGCTTTTGCATGGGCTTCTAAACACCCCTATTTTTCATAATTTTGGATTCAGTAGTCTTGGAATTAGGATGTACTATTTTCCGTATATTTGTTTTATATTTTTGAGAATATCTTAGAATATATGATACTGTGACGTACAGACCTAGTGTGCCACCTGATGGCACAACATTGTACTAATATACATACAGTTGTAATGTCAAGTCATAAAGCAATAAAGACATGCACGCTTACTCTTTGGTACTAATTAATACTATTAATCAAAGAACCCAACATTACACGGTGTCAGAAATGTTAAAACAGACAAATTAACTGAAAAGAAGTAAGAAAGTTGCATACAATAATTGCAAACAATAGTTGTCAACAATAAATGCAAATGAAACGGTAACTGCAATCGAACCGCCAGGTGACCTGCAAATTATGTCCGCCACTTTCCCAGCTCATAGATTTATATGAGCTGGGAAAACTGGTTACCGCAGTTCAAATGGTATGCAATCTCTATCAAGCTAGATAAAACGCCAGTTGAAGTTCAGACCACAACATTTATGGCGATTATAGGACCAGATGCAATTGAAATTTATAATAATTTTAGTCTTAGTGATGCTGACAAAAATATTTACAAGTTATAAAAGAAAAAATCAATGAATATTTTATACTAAAAACAAACATCTCTTTTTAAAGGTATGTTTCTAAGATCGAACAAAACAAAGATGAACAATGAGTTTTTAACAAGTTGTAATACAACGAAACCTAGGTACTTCAGAAAGTAGAAATAATACTACATCAAGTAATTTCATTTAATTGTGACTAATGAATTTCTACAAAATTAATAACAATAAATTTATTCTTCTTTCAATAAATTTATTCTTCTATTATGTAATTTAGGCACATGAAGTATATCTTCCAATATACTATCTACCAACTGACCTTTCACCTTTCTTCTAATTAAAATTTATCTCTCACCAAAAACTTAAGTTATTTTCATCACTTGTTAATTTAAAAAAAAATTAAACACAGTAGAAAGCCAAATAGTACTCCAATATTTGGCTTTCCACTGTGTTTAATTTTCTTTTAATTTTTCTTAGTGATTATTAATGCAGTTTCATTGTTTGTATCCTTCATTAGGATCACTTCTTCATTGATTAAACATGAAATCAAATTTTGGATAGTCTGGGGGTTTAATATTTTAGTAATTACCGCCTATCAATGAATTTTTCACCACATTCTCTGAGCTGTTTCGCCAAACTTTCTACTTTTGAAACATGCTGTTGTGTTACTTGGACAATACGTATACTTGTAAAATTTATCGTGCACCGTCATCTTATTGAATTTGAATTTCTGTTCATACATAGCTTCTAATTTAGTCTCAGTTTTCTACCAGAGAAATCTGGTTGAGTTTCATTGATGACGTCAAAATGAACATAGTCATTCCGTCTTCATTCTAATGTACTTGCGCTTAATTTTCTGTAGATTTTGAAGCGTATATATGCAAACCTTTCGCTCTCAAAGTGTACTTGACTTGAAATTTTCCCTATTTAAATTTTCTTCTGTCAAATTGTTTAATCCTCATCGAATTTGTGACTTCCATATTAAAATGAGGTTAAGTTCTTTACAGCACATGCCACAAGGGTTTTCAACTTCAATACATTTGCTCTTTACTCAATTTTGCAGGACAATTAATATTTCTTACGTTCTGGGCGAATAACCAATTTAGGCAATGAAATAATAAATTGAGTACGTCTTTCTATATAAATTATAAAAAATTTAGTTTTATTCAAGGTTACAAACAAACAACTTTTACATCACAGACATTACTTTTTTTATTACAGCGGTGCCGTCTTATGATTGGAAAAGAAAACTATTAAATGTTGCATTTATAGTGACAACTTCAAAATTTATATTGCTCAGTAACATCATAATAATATTGCTCAATTTAATCATGTTATCAACTGTTATATTTAATCATTCAACTGTTATATTTAATCATTCAACTGGTATATTTAATCATTCAACTGTTATATTTAAGTCTCAAAGTAAGAGACAAGATGAAACAAAATATTTCAAATAGATAAAATGATTTATCATGGCTGAGAACAATTACACAAACGGTGTAAAAAGATATCATGAATATTTTTGTTCAGAGCGGCCCCGACACGACCGACTTGAAGCGTATCTCAATGCAGAACGACAAGCCGTTATTAAAAATGTATGGAAGACATTTTTATTGCATAATTGTTTAGAATGAATCTTCTAAACTTAACCCCTTTTTAACAAATTTGACGGGCAATGAGCTACAAAAAGCCGATTTTTATGGAATAAATATATGAAATCAATAAAAACTAATATACTTGGATTATAGACGAATGTTTGGTCTATGTTTCTACATCAATGTTTTTGAAACATCTTATGTAGTTACAAGTGCATATTGGCTATGATTTTAATAATAATATGGCTCGTTCTTATAGCCACTTCCATCCGAGTTGTTCATGGATTACACAGAAGGAAAATTCTGTGCAAATGTTTTTTGTTATTCATAAAATTTCTAGTTTGTCGAGAAACTCTTTGAACCTTATGCTATATCATAACCTGACTATAATAGTTTTTTTTTATTTGCAGATAATGGCAATGAAGAAGTGGAAAAAAACAAAAAGAATACAATTTCCAAGAAAATTAAACTAGCATTAATTTTTACATTACAATGTTTTTTATTACACTGCTGTAAAAATTATTATATAAGTATTCCCAAGGTGAACTTTTAATCCGAAGTACAGTAATGTAATGATTGCTTGATATAATTTCAAGAAAGTAAAGCAAAAAAATGTCAACTAGCTTCAAACACATTATTTTACGAGTGTGAATGTTCAATTGAATAAAATTGTTAAGTAATTTTTGATCATAAAAAACATATTAACATATTAAGTTACAGTTTGCTTATTAACCATAGAAGGGTTAATAAACAAAATGTAACTTATAAGTAAACCTGCTGTTGCATTCCGCTAGCATTGGAATATTTATTGCCACACTTTTTAAAGTTTTTATAATATTCAATTCTGTTTACAGATAAAATATAAGAAACCAATGCAGATAACAGTGTTGCACTAGCAAAATAGTGTAGACCTAATAATAAAGTATGTAAGCAGAACTTATTCGCGGCTTAAAATTAAACTTCTGTCAAAATGATTTTTAAAATAATTGGCAAACTATTTCATAGTTGATGAAATTGTTGAATTAAACCCTTAAAATCATTTAAAAAATATTTAATTTGTTAAATTACAAAACATAAAATATTTAAAAAAAAAATCACGTAATTTGTTGTTAATCGTTTTAGATAAATATTTTCCTAATTTTTATTATAGAAGTTCAATTTTCAAGAAAAAGGAGTATCAAAACTTTTAGAAACATCACCTCTTACACTGAACAAAAAAAATACTTTGGCTCTCTATTCTCTAAGCATTTTCTTTATTGTATTGAAAAAAGTTGTCTACACATAAATTTTCCTGTGTCGAAGAATATAGATTGAAACACTATTGTTGTTACCCAAAAATGCATATGCTCAATTGTTTTATATCACATAACATGGTGACAACCAGCTTCTCTTCTGTTAGCACATGTACTGTATATTGTTTGAAACAATATTTTACAAGTCAAGGAGGGGATGCCTCAATGACTATTTTGAAAGGAAATATGTAGAAACTGAAGCATTAAAATTATTTACTTTCAAAATACTTTTCCTTGCTTTTTGAAAGACCTGTACAATATCCCACTTGATGTTTAATTGTTTTTTATTTTCATCCTTTCGCTGCCCAAGAGTATCAAAAACTTTTTTTAAAATTTAAAACCAGTAAAGATGACATTCACAATATGTGAAAATATGTTCAAACTATTTCACATATTGTGAATGTCATCTTGTTTGTGAATTAAAAACTATCCAACCCGCATAGGGTATATAAAGTATAATTATTTATTAAAAATACGTCCATATAATCATCATGGAATTTAATCACATAATCATCGTAGCATTATTGTTCTCAGAGAAAACGAAACAGCCAACTTAAATAGATAAACACATTACAAAATATTTCAGGTTCTATTCAGTGATAACATTTGACGTTCATTAATGCGAAATATTTAGAAAAGTTAAGGCTTTGGCTTTTTATGCAAATAATATGATGAAAGGTTTTCAAAATAATTGTATAAATATGTTGTCGATGAAATTTGCTGATTTTTTTTATATATTATTCAAACTATAAATATCTAACCTACTTTAAAATTTAAAAACGCTTTACCGTTTAGTATTGGTAAAAATCGCTCTCAAAAATTATACAATTACAGAAAAAGTAATTATTTCACCACACTTCCAATTTTACTTAAAAAACTCATTGAGTGATTTCTCTAAAAAACTAAGTAAATGTAAAATGATTTTATTTTAATATCTTAAAAAAAATTATTTATAGTGAAGTTTTGGAAAAAATTGCTCTCAAAAATTATACAATTAACATTACAGGAAGAGTAGTAATTCCACCACACTTAATTTCTTTTAAAAACACATAGAACATTTTGTCTAAAACACTATGTCAATGTACAATGAAGTTACGAGTATATTAAAATTTTGGATAAAAAATATTTACCATTTAGTTCAATAAAAATTACTCCAAAATTATACAATTAATGCTACAGAAAAAGTAGATATATGAAATATCTACACTTCGTTTTATTTAAAAAAACGCAATAAAAACATGAAAATTATTTTTTTTTACAAACTTTCAATGATGATATATTACAGTTTAGGACACAAAAAATAATTTTCAATTAAAAATGTAACAATAATTTTTGGATCTTACTGTCACACAACAACCTTAACCATTTATGCGGTGTACAGATCTCTAGCTAATAATTCTGACACACCATAAATGACTCTAATTACAACTTACAAGTCAAAAATAGTAAGAATGAACAAAAATTTATTACTGTATATTGCAGTCATCAATACTTATAATTGCATGAAACTTTGGTATAAAATAAATATATAATCAAAATTAGTGTTCGTGGTTATTATACACATATCCTTCCATTTCTTTTTCTTCTTCATCAGAGAATGCATAATTATTTTTTAACTTCCTTCTATTGATGATTATATATGTTTTTTGGTGCAGAATAAACAGCAGTTGATTTTCCGAATGATAATATTTTATTCTTCACATCTTTATCTGTCTTTCGTTAGTTATCTAATGAATAGTTCATTTCCGTGTTTCTTTTATAATTTCATGGTATCTAAAATAAAAAACTCAATATTTTTATTATGCTCAATACATTCAAAAATTTAAAAGTGAACATACAACAAACATGTAATTAATAGAACTTTGTATGTTGTACATGACCTCACAACACCACTGTTTATCAGGCACTGGACATGGGCTTGGCTCTAAACAGGATCTTTCCTCCGAAACGCTTTAGATTCAATGTCTTTGTTATGATTTTATCATATTCACAAAAAGACATATTTCATTATGAGTACCACATACAAATCATATTATGAAGTCTTGTTCCTATGTTTGCCAGACGCAAGGATGAAAATGTTATACAGAGTCTACTGTTAAATATATGAAAATGTTGAAAATATAGAACCGGAGAAAGTGGGTGAAATGCTTTTCTGACATGGAAAACAATGATGAGATGAGATTGTAATTCTGTGCAAAAAATAATAAAAAAGATGGACATAGTGACTTTATGGTTGTTTTGGAATAATCCTTCTCTGCATAGTAGACAAACAATTTTGGGTATAAAGTTTCTAAACGTATTATGTGATTCTTAAGAAGACATTTATTGCATATAATAAAACAATAAAATTTTGAAGCACGGTACAGAAACCGTTATTGTTAGAAAAACACATAAAAGAGATTCATTGCTGAAAAAAAATTTGGATAGAGATTGGGACGTAATTTTTTCGGATGAAACTTCCTTTTGGGCACATTATTCCATTAATATACCTCGTCTGCTCACATCAATAGACTTATCGGTAAAAGTGCATATATATGGCTGTTTCTCAAAATAGGGATGTGGTAATTTGTACATTTTCACATATATTCAAAAGCAAGCAAAATTGTCAAATATATATTTGACACAGTGTTTGTTACTTTATTACCTTTCAGCATTATTACTTTCCAGGCCCCATAAAAAATAACCCTTGGTGGAATTCCACTCTGTACATCTTCACATACATTGAAAAGCAGGCAAAATTGTCAAATATGTATTTGACACAGTGAATTATTACCTTCCAACATTATTACCTTCCAGGCCCAATAAAAAATAACCCTAAATGGAATTCCACCCTGGAAGAGAGCTTTTAGAAAGAAAAGACGTGACTACAACTAAAGGGCACGGAACGCTAAATGGAGAATTTATGGAGGCTCACCGGGTGACCTTAATAGTCTCCTGGTGTAACTAGCCCCTCAAAAAATTCGAAGGAAGTTCTCCAGGAAACCAACAATAGTTCATTACGAGATGTGGACACTTATAACTTATGTCAGAACGATGAGAATGATGGTGTAGAAGACCTAGGAACCTTATTTGCGAAGAATTTGAGTAAAACAATGCCGTGTCACTTCAAAGCACTTCGTGTGGGTTTCGGGCTCATGCAGAATGCACTGGATGGAACTCATGGATATATCTGTGACATGTGTTAGGTTCTGTTTGAACACTATTATCACCATGTGACGACAATAAGGATTAAAGCATGTAATTTTTTTAATGATTATTATTGACCTTACTTTGTGATGAGAGAAAGTGATGCAAAGTGATCTTAATTAGTAGTTTAATAAGTAAGCGTAGCGTAGACATTTGCAATAAATATATAATATTTTAATTGAGTTTTATTATAAGTAAGTAAGCGTAGCGTAGACATTTGCAATAAATATATAATACTTTAATTGAGTTTTATTACAGAAAGTGCTTAAATGACTTTAATTACCTTCATTTACTCTATGTAGGATACCTCGTATTATAAATCCCTTTGCAAAACAATGGAATGAAACAGGGTCAGTTTTGTATCTATTAATTCCTTTATTATTAAGATTGAGATACTACTTGTGTTTTAAAGTTTTAGCGTTTTGATACCTTAACATTTTATATATTCACAATTAAATGAAACTACGTGATGTAGTATTATTTTTACTTTCTTTAATTCCTTTACCACGATCTAGGTTTCGTTGTATTACAACATCTTCAGGTGGGATATTAGCAAAGATTAACTCTTAGGAACAACCAACAGTATTTATATGTTTCAAACACAATAGCGGAAGCCTGGTTTGTGCGGATTTTTCCATTGTTTATGTTAGTGAGTTTATTGCAGGGGCGCAGTGTAGGTTTTATTATATTACCGAGAGTTTTACAATATACCAGTATTTTAGTGAGGGTAATAAATTCAATTGTTGTTATTATGTGAGGTTATACAATGCAACTTTACGGTGTATGTAATAAAATTAAATGGAAGTTATTATCGGTAATATATTTATACAAAAGCAAGGGTATTTGAAAGTAAGGACAAGTAATACATTAATTCTACATATCTTATCATAGGTAATATATTTGTACAAAAGCAAGGGTATTTGAAAGTAAAGACAAGGTAATAAACTAATTCTACATATCTCCGGTTTTGTGTATTCATATATTTATTTATTTATTTCTTTTAATTTTTTTGTTTTTTTAAAAAGTCGTCAATCATATTATTTTGCTATTGGAAAACAGATTTTGGATACACACACACACACATATATATATATATATATATATATATATATATATATATATATAAATATATATATATATATATATATGTATGTGTGTGTGTGTGTATGTTGTAATCGGAGGCAAATAAAAATTTAGAATTATTCAGAGGAAAAGCTTTCTTTATATCGGTCGGCTTTCATGAAGATAAATTGTCGATTATGTTTGAAATGAAATGAAATGAAATCATCTTTCCATCATGGTGCACGGCTGTCAGCTTGCTCTTTGGCTTTTTTTGCAGCCACTTCAAGTTCTGGGAGAAAAATACAATTATTACTTTTCAATTACACAATTGCATGAAATTTCTAAAAATTAATTCTTAACAAGACAATTCCAAAATATTATGAAAAGAATAATTGATCCCTTCATATTTTAAACAACTCTATATTTAAATTAATTGTTTTAGCATCAAAGAGTGAAATTTCATAGTACCGAAACTTTTTATAATTATTAGGTTTTATATCGGAATTGAGGCTATGAGCTGTTAATTGCTTGAGAATGAGTAATTATTTCCAAAATTAAAATTTCTTTTACATTCAAAATTCTTGGCAGAACGTTGCTGTGATTATAAATATGACACACTGTTACTAAAACCTTTAATATTCTATATGTTTGTAATTCATTTTACTATTTTTTTTTTCATTTAACTAAATTTAACTTTGCAGAACAAGTTCAAAAACCAACCTTCGAGACAAGTTTCATCGGAGACACAGACACCGTTTACACTTCTTAGTAGTCCGTCCTTGCAGTTGCATTGAAACTCGCACTCCGTCACGTTTCTACAGTCGTAAAGGGAAAGTATCGAAGAACAGGTTTTTGGTGGACAGGTATTTTTCGTTTTTGTCTCTATTACAAGTTGGTACACACGAAGTAAAGAATGTGTCATTTTTATTTACTCATAATTTTTAGAATCACGAATCATATCGTCATGCCATTAGAAAACATTCTGATACACGTATCGAATTCCGGTTTAAAAAAAATCCAATTAAGATTGGGCAAATATTTTCTTTAAATACAATTCGAACAGCGATCTATCGTTTTACTTTTTCGAACAAAACAATTACTGATTGATACATAAATCCTTTCTTTCGACTCGTACGTTGTTATATTTTCTTTGCTATTATTGATTTTTAATTTTATTGAAAATCTCTTGTTTAAGTTCCGCGGGGAAACTCGAAGCGCGTACAAGTAGTTTGACAAATTATGAATTTTTGGTGAATATTTACCTCGGACGTCATTTTTCTATTTTCTCTATAACTGCTATATATCCAATGTCACTTTAATAAGTTTGCTTTACACTTTTTATTTATCCAAGTTTTAAAATTGTCCAAATATAATCAAATTTCTTTTGCTCTAAATAAATCATTAAGTCAAAATGTCTAATAAAGGGCAGAGTAAATTTGTTATAAAAAGCTCTAGGTTATTTACCTGTGTCCGTATTGTTTTGACCCCAAGAATCATATACATTATGTTAGGCAACAGCGTCATTCGCGTGGGTCTAGTGTAAAATTATAGAATGAATTGTTACATTATGACAGTTTAACAAACCTGGGCACTGAGAATAACGTATACATTCTCCATTACTATGACGAGCGTAGCCTTTCTTGCAGTAACATTTCTCATTGCACACTTGTTGATTATATCACAAGGCTTCCCTATGGTTGAACATTCCCTGTCTCAGGCTGGACCGCAGGCAAACACTTCGTTCGGCTTGTTACATTTATCTGAATATATATATATATATATATATATATATATATATATATATATATATATATATATATATATATATATATATGTATATATATATATGTATATGTATATATATATATATATATATATATATATATATATATATGTATATATATATATATTTGAGAGATTGTCCAACAAGATTGATCTACTGATGCGGTTAGGCGGTTAAACAAGTTAAACTTGCTCCACTGTAGCTATTTTTAATTATTCATTTTTCTGCATTTAAATTTATTTCGATGTCAATATCCGAATATACGGCGCACGAATGCACACTTGATAAAATAATTGAATAATGAACAAATACATATTTGGTTGGCTAACAACTTTTAAGAGACGAGACCGCCACTTTTCTAGGAAGGTTATCAAAATTTCTAGAATATATTATTACGAGTTTTAAATTGACCGACGTTCGCTCTGCGTGCAGCTAACTCCGATGCTTCATTTACGGTCTCTTCTTCTTTATAAGTTAATATTTATCAACAATTAGGGACATTAATTTTTGTTATAACTTAAATTCGATTGGCTGAAGTAATTGATGATGAGAAGTAAGCTACAAATATTAATCACACACGAAAACAACTGGTTTAGAACCGGATAAATAGGACTTTCAGTATCGAAACCCGAACTAAATTGAACGAAAAACGAAGAAGTAATGCTGAGCTGCTGGTGATAATAATATTAAGGGCGTTATTCATTGGCACTTGCTTTTAGAGGGATCTACATTCAGTGCAGATATATTTTTGTCAGCCATTAGATCGACTAACTAACAAACGAAGTAGTTAACAGCACCGACTTTCTTTTTTTCTTGGTAAGGTCCCAAACTTAAAATTAAAGAAAATATAACATAAAATAATCCTACCTTATTACTCTTTTCAATTATTTACAGAATAATTATAATTTTACAGCGCAGAAGACTTCCAAAAAGTCATTGTGTGATTTTTAATGTATGCTATCACATTTATACTGCGAAAGTAATTTTTTCCTACTTAATAACGAATATTTATTTTTAGTTTGATTCCTTCTGTCATTTAGATTTTAATATATTTTTTATAAAAAAATCCAGGAATAACAAAAATTATTAACTAACCCAATATTTAATTCCTAACAATTAATCAGACTTCTAAGTTGCGATATAAAAATCGTATATTACATTTTAATCTCATAACTCTTATATGTGTATAAGCAGATCATAAATTCAGGCAAAGTAAATGGTAAAACCGGGATCTTATAACGAAGCATTGTTATTTTCCTCGCGTGTTTTGATGTAGAAAAAAACATTCGATAATAAATTTCCTAATGTACAGAGAGTGTCAGATAATTTGAAAGTGTGACGATTAAAGTGACAGTAGAAAGCAAATTATATAGTTGAGAAAAATTCCAAGCTACAATAAATTTTGTTACGGTAATTATTGTTATGGTAAAGTGGAACTAGGCAGGGGAGAAGCTTCAGCACCCAAGTCTGCGACTTAACACATTTAATGGGTGAACATAATGGAATTTTATAAAATACATTAATTTCATCACATTAATTCATTTAGTTCAACAACAGCTAACTTGTTATCAGTCAAGATATATTTTATAATAATTAATAATAAGTAGTAATTATGGGAGAACACAAAAATAAGAGGGAGAATCAGGCAAAAGATGTTTTTCACGACATGAATAACTGAAGGATACTTCATCGAGCAATTCCGCCACTGATCGATCGTGTTGATAGTTTTTTTTGTAAAATGTTACTTGCAATAAATGTAAACTTATAACAATAGTCCTCCGGTACGCATTCTTCATTTTCATTCTCAAAGAATCCCTCCAAACACACGCAGCTTCCCCTGCACGGTTCATCAGGTGGTTTATCACAGTAGTGCTGACCGCGCCGATCTTCACATGTTACGTTAGATTGATTGCAGGTCGGCGCGCAAGATGTATACACTCGATTCGGTCTACCGCACAATGTCCTTCCGCCACCTATGGAATGTGTATATAAAAATATTTGTTGTTTATATATCAGCGTAAACCGTTATGAACTTCGCCATGATGTAGAAAAATGTTGACAACAGTCATAATAGCGATAATTTATTTCGGTCTTCGGAACAAAAATCGAAAAAATGTTGCAAACACACGTTATCACCGCTTTTTACAAAAAACAAATACGCACAATACACACAATATCAAACATTTACAAGTGGTATTCAATTGACATGTAGACTTGATCGCCTGTTGTAAGTGAACCACGAAACGATTTTGATAATGTAGCAGTTCGTGAAGGTTTTAATGAAACACAAAGCTCTAAATTTATGCAATATGTTCTTATTTTGTTGAGATGTAACTTTAGAGTAGTGCGGTGATTCAAAATCAATTTTAAATTTTTTAGATAATGTTAATGAGACAATATGTTGATTACCATATTAAAATCCCCATAAAGATGCCTATGAGATTTATACTTGGTGCATGGGGGGGTAACAGAAATACAATAATAATAGAAAAACAGGTATGATTTTAAGACATACCTGTTGTGAAAACCATCTCTGTCTGTAAATGTGATATGATCAATCTTCAGCCATAAATTTAATAGAATAAGTCGATTCAATTAATTGAACTTAAACATTTTTTGTACATATTGTTTCTATGAAATACAAATTTTGTTATGTTTATAATTAAATTCTATGTTATACCGATAATTCGTTATGTTTTTTTGTTGCTGTATATAGCCTTGATGAATAATTAATGTGCCATAAACTTGCTTTCGTGTTATCACATTTATTAATATTCCTAAATAATAACATACTCCATTTACTCGATATAAATATACATAAAAATATCAAACTTGATACAGAGGCTGGTACAGCCGTTGTAGAAGTCGTCCACGCAGCATTACAGCAGACGCAGAGAATGCACACGATTATGAAGCGACTGAACATTGTTTCGTGCATTTTGGTTCTGGCAACAATTGCGTTGAGACTCTGATTTATCTCATATAAATGACCATCTATCTGTACACCAATATTTATTTAAACAACTACGTTTGCGTACTTAGTACGTACATAAAGTAACTCTAGAGTTACTCACCTTGAAAAATGTTCTAAAGGTTTTGTACGCAAAAAATATAATATTCTTTTATACTCTTGAGAAAAAATTCGTTCTATAAGCGTGGTAACTTTTAAATCACGCACAAATAAATTTCTTTGCGTTCAGTTTTATTTCACAACGCACTTATAACACAATGCATCTGCATTTGAGCATTGTCACTGCACAATTCTAGTAAGCAGTTATTCGAACTAGGCACGGATTGGTGGCGATAGTAATGAGAAGAATAATTGGTACTCGTATTATTTAATTGAGAAAATAGACCTTTCTAGCATTCAAAGTTAAAGTGAGACGAGAGTTGGATAATTGACGAGAGTCACATAATAAGTGTTTCCAGACTTTATTTTCAAGAACGACCACAATTTATTTAATCAGCAGACAAAAAAATCTAACTTAGTCGGTAAATTTATTAGATTTCACGTACTAGTATGGCAGTTTAGCTACTATTTTTTTTTGATCCAATATGTGTTTTTCTGTCGCTGTATTCTGGAGTGATGTGCGTCGTAAATCCTTATGTTTATAGTACAAGATTCGGCTGAAACTCGCTCACTCATCTATCTTTTAATAAAATGTGTTTTAAATGAAGCATTATCAATAACAACACATTACGGCTGGGTTGCTTAGCAAAATGTTGCCGCAATTTCCATTTCAATTTTAATTACAGGCATTACCTATGTTATAGGCTATTTTTCCTTTAAAATAAAAACTTTCATTAAAAAAAAATAATAGTGTACAAATTTGCGGCTGGATTTTAGACTATTACCTCAACTAGTGATAAAGACAACTATGGTTTGAATTGGTAACCGAGACGGGTGAACACGTGAGGACACATGTTGCAAGTGGACATTGCTAAGAGCTCTTTTCATTTCACAATTGCGGATTTTATTTCTTTGGCTTTTCGTTAACAAGATTCTCGTATTGTTTCAGTGATTTAAGACAGTTGATTGTATAAAATCGTCATTGTTATACTTCGGGGAATAATCAATTTCCTTTATTACCAAGATTCTTCTTTTGTTTTTTTTACTATTTTGAACAGTTGATGTTGAATATTCTTGTTATGTTTATGTGAATTTAGATAATTGATTATGTAATTACCTATGGTGTGAAATAGGTATGGCCAAAACCACACACAAGTACTATAATGAAAAAAACACTGATAATTTTAACTGCTAAGTAATATATAGATTTTATTATATTTTATTATATTTATTTACTTATCTATGTCACAGACCAAACTTTATCATATTCTTTATGGAGGAAAGCCATAAATAAATAAAATCTGAAAAATTATAAGTCGTCACTAAAAGGACACAAAAAATTAATAACGACAGAAATAATAATGTAAAACGAAAACAAAGAGTTACAGTATCTCGTAATTAAGATTCTGTAGGTTATTTTCAACATTCGCCCATCACGTATTGTACCCATTAGGGCCAATTATTTTCCTTTGATTGAATTTTGCCTCACATTTTGGTGGCCTCTCTGATAGCAGACTGATCAAAGTTCTTAAGCATAACATGTCATACTTTACACAGATAACAAGATTTTAATTAAAATATATTTACCTGTTTAAATAATTTTTTCGAGCTTTATATACACGTAGGGTCGTTGTGGCAAAAGTGGGTCAAGTTGGCACACTGAGTCAGTGCAATTTTGGACAAAAAGTGTAGGGCAATAGCTGTGTCTTTTTCACTGTAGATTCAGATTCGGATATGACCCTCGCTAGTGAATGGTACACAAATTAATTCGTGTTTCGAGACTATAAAAGTAAAAAAATCACGTAAGTTTTTTTGTTTTCTTCTTCCGTAGCTATTAATTTTATTTATTGAGTTACCATTTCTACGTAATAAGTAATTCTTAAGGTCTCATTTAACAGTATATTAGGTATTGCCAGCATAGTAATAGTTTCTCTTATTACGTCATAAAATTAAAACGGCGCGGGTGGTATACGGTAGGTCGTTTCCACAGTGTTCACAGTGAGTCGACCCACTGTGTACCTACCAGCAGGTGTCTCTAAACACAAAAAGATAATTACAATGACTATATTTTTATTTTACAGAACGCTAAAGAAACGTCCATAATATAGAAAAATAGGTAATCAGACCAAAGAAGAAGTGAAAGAAGCTCTTCGAAAAATTGTGTCGTGCATAAAATATATGTGTAAATTCCATTGTCAATGCCAAAGTAAATCATTCACAAGTACTGAAAATGTGAGGCTTGTGCCGCATTATGAAATTAACAGAGTTTTCACGGATGAGCAAGAACAAGCACTTACCGAATATTATAAAAAATTCGCACTTATGTGTTATAATCTGTAAGAAGTTTATATAGTTATATAATAAAATACTTAAATAAGTTATATATATATATATATATATATATATATATATATATATATATATATAAGACATTCTTCACTTGCTGACGATACTAGAGTGCACAATCTTGATGAGAACAGTCTTATTACTATTTCAATGTTTATTTTTCCCAAGTGGATATCCGTTAATTGATTGATATTAGGGCTAATTTTATATTTTGTCGAAATTCATAAAAATAAATATTAAATTACAAAGATCTCAATTGTGATTCATAGAGTATGCAGGCAATAAAAAATCAAAGTGCTCTTAAATTGTTAAAACAGATAGGGTAGACCGAGGCGAATCGGATCTCAAGGCGAATCGGATCAAAATAAGAAATCTGTTGATATTTAAAATGTTGCATTCACGCGGAACGTATCCAATCTCGTCTAGCACCCCCCGACATAAAGGTGTTTCAATCCCGTTTGTATGTCAGTGTCGACGTAATTCACCAGCGACTCGAACGCTTGTGTGTGTTGCAATTTTGGCGCTCAATTAAGGTTAGTACTTACGACTTCTTTGTGTCGTATTGAGGATTTTTATTAAAATTTCGACTAAATTGGTTTACTTTGTTTAGCAAGGTATCTATGTTAGAGAACCGATTCACTTTGAAGCATAATCTTAGAGTTTATTTTTTAAAATATTTATTACAAAAGTCTTGAATATGGGGCTAATCGGATAATATCGCAAGGGGCGAAACGGATCATACTTCTAAACTAATTTATTGCCTGTTTGAGGATATTGATTCATACTTATTTTATTTTACATGGTTCACGCGTACAAAAGAAGAACTGATACAGGAGGATGGTCTTGGGAAAAAATAATAGACGCTGCAAATAAAGTCTTGGCCTAAAAGTTAACTTTGTATCGGGCTGCAAAAAATTAATGAAATACTGTATACAATCTTACAAAGAAGATGTTATTAAGCGTCATGATGTACAGCTAGCTCTAGATGAGAGTGCAGGACAGAGGTTAGCTGACCGGCTATTGCACTTTGCAAGTCGTGACTTCAGAATTACATCCAAGAAGGTTCGTAAGTACGCGTTTGTATTTGCAAAACGTCAAAATATAAAACATAAATTTAATAGAAGTGTTGGAATGGCTGGTCCATCATTTGTAGCACTGGTTCCATCATTTTTTGAAAAGAAATAAGAAATTACGTATTTGGAAGACGGAAGGTTTGTCGAAAGTAAAGGTTCGTGGTGTGAATAATGAAAAAGTGGTAGAGTTCTTTAAGATTTTGGAAACTGTGATATATAGCAACAATTTAAGAGAAAACCCGAATGTGTATACAAATGTGTATGTATATATATATATATATATCAGTAGGAAAGAGCACAGCGATATTTTATAAACCAGCCACTTTTCTTAACCGATTTCTGGAATATTATACAAGCTTCTAGAATATTATTTGCAGGGTATATAAAGAGTGCCGCATTCGAACTTATGTTCAGTTCACGATTTAGTAATCGGAAAGTAAACAAGAAATTAAAAATGTAAGTATTTTGAAGCTAACTTAGAGGACCCTTGCTTCATGAATGTCGTTTAGGGCGATAAACCAGAGAAGCTTCACAAAACATATACACGACGACGAGGGGTGGAGGTATGCCCTCTTACAACACAGCCAAGTACTGGTACCAACGGTTCAAAGAAGGGAATTTTAACCTGTCCAATAAACCTCATAGCGACCATCTACAATTGATTTCGAAAAATTTTGAAAGCCTTATTGACCCAAATCCCAGATTAAGTTCGCGTTGTTTGGCAGGGCTATTTTCATGTTCTTATACAGCAATCTTCCAAGTGTTCTTTCCCATGTGCTAAAGGTCATCTCGGAAGAAACTGCCCTCTTCCTATTGAGAAGGCAGAATGTGTCTTTTGCAGTGAAAATCATGATTCCTTTGATAGAATTTGTCCGGAATTTTAAAGACAAAAAAACATCAAATTTCAAATGTCTGAAAGAGACATATGCTATGCGGAAGCCTCTATAATGGTCCCTTCTGCAAGAAAATCTGCAGTTCAACCCCCACCCCCGATTCTTTCTTCTCCAACTTCTTCCCAAAATTTGTTCTCTCCGTCTCGTTCTAGCAACTCTTTTTACAAAAAATTGTGCATCCAAAACCTTGACCCCGCTCTTCGGCAAGTCCCAACTAAGGTTAAGATCTGGTTGGGACTGGCTCTAGGCTATAGAACAAGCCTGGGCAGACTTCCGAATTCCTCAGCCTGAAAATGGTTGCGACTTTAGTCAACAATCTTCACTTAATATTCCTCCTTCTGCGAGTATTATTCAGCATAATTGACCACTTTGGTAAAATCCTGAGTTCCCCCAATCAAATACCGTCCAACGTTGCCTCCTCCATTCTTACTTCTCTTAAACTTCTTCTTTCTAATGGCTCCGCCAATAGTGGCGAGTGTCTTTCAATGGAATAGTCGCAGAGTTATTTCCAACAAAACAGATCTTCGTCACCTCCTTGTAAAGTACTCTCCATCCGTGGCTGCCATCTCAGAGATTTGGCTGAAGCCAGGATTCCATTTTAAGATCCGAGGGATGATAGAGCAGATGGCAAGGGCGGGTACACCTTATTAGTTGACAAATCCCTTCCCTTCTCCCAGATTTCTCTTGGCTCCCGCAGTTGTCAATTCAATGTTTTTGCTGTGAGAGTTAAAGATATCACCATCCTCTCTATATATATTTCCCTTCCAGCATGTCCCGTAGCATTAAAACTACGAGATATCATTTTAATTCCTGTCCCATATACTAACATAACTCTGCCCTTTTTAACCAAACAAATGAGTTAACTCTCACGGTATAGATTTATCCCAAAAGCGCTATGGTGGTCTTCTTGAGAAGAAGAATTACTCTACCGTTATCTATTTCTTATAATTCCTCCTCGATCCCTGTTCTTTCCAATACCAAATTCTTAGGTATGTTCCTAGACTCAAAATTATCCTGAAACATTCACAATGAATATGTCATCTCCCAATGCCAGGCTTAAATGAATACCCTCCGCGCACTTTCTGGAGTGTGGCGGGGCTCTCACCCTACCACATTAAAATTAATTTATAACGCTCTAGTCCGTAGTCATCTAGACTATGGTTAATTTCTCCTTGATCCTATTTCCAAATCCAATGCCACTAAATTGATCCGCATTCAGTCTCAAGTATTGTGGATCATAGCGGGTGCTATGAAGTCCAGTCCCATAATGGTCCAATAAACCTACAAATAGAATGCGTTGATCCTCCTTTAAAACTCTGGCGACAATACCTATCTTATCATTGTATTCGCTGTTCAATTCTATCTTGAATTCTTTTTGGATGGATTGGAAGCGAATATTACAGATGCATCAAAAACCCTGAGAGATGGCTATGTCGGAGTGTTATTTTACCCTCCAACCACCGCTCATTCAGTATGCTTCCGCCTTTCTAAGGAGACTTCGTTATTCTCCAGGGAATGCCGTGCTATATAAAAAGAATCGCAGGCTCCTTATCTTCTCTGACTCCTTAATTGTTTACAGTCCCTTCTCGATAATCCATCTTCTTCGAACTGTGGCTTCCTGATTGTCCAGATCAAGCAATCAAGCTTACGCTTGATTTGAAGAGATTGGGATCCGATGTCATTCTTACACGGATCCCTAGTTACTGGGATAGTAGGTAATAAAATAATCGACGCAAAAGCTTGGTTCGCCATTTGGTCGCAATAATTTTAACACTATAAACAAATTTTATTTTATGACGACGTAAACTTGTCGAGTGAACCAGTATATGCATTTTTTTCATTACTTTGTATATTCCTTATCTCTTTATCGCATTAAACCAAATATTACCGTTATCTGTGAGGCAAAGTATTCGGTTAATTTCTCCCATTAAGTTTGTCGTTTTCGTCAGTCGGCCTTGGAATATTTGGTCTTACCAACGTCATTGCATGGAACTCGGTATCTCAAATTAGGGCTAAGGAATGTAGTGGCGGCGTTTGCAAACGGCGGCGAATTAATTTAAATACTTCTTCCTGTTGAAGAAATATTTAAATTATATTTAGTATTAAAATATGAAGCGTTTAAAGTATTTAATGTATATAAATATAATGATTTAAATAATTTAAACTTTTTCCTCCTGATCAACTTCTTTAACGTTGTATTTCAAAATAATGTTTATTATGCAATGCAACAACAAAATAAGCAAAATAAAAGAAATATTTTTATTGTTTTCTTTATTTGGTCTAATAATTTTACGTAACGAGTAAATTCACACATTCGTATATTAGTGAGAACAATAAACCTACACATTTCTTGTGCACTATACTATTTACTTGAACTTTATACGTAATAGAATTAATTACTTTTATCCCTTATATCAAACTAATTAATTGTGAAATGCATTAGTCTATGCGTTAATTTCGCTTTAGCACCACTCACCAAATGGCGCATGTGACTGAACGCGCTCTCCTTATCTCTCCAAATGGTGATTCGTCGTTTTGACCTGGTACGTGCGATTGTCTTCACACGTGTTAACTGAAATAATCATTAGTGAAAAGGATGTGAATTTTGTGTCATTATTTCAATGAAGAGTAATGAAAAGAGCTTCCTCGGACGTAAAAGATTTCTTTGAAATAACCCTAGATGAAACAATCGATAAGGTTTAATTCTGGGAATCTTAGAGGCTGTGTTTTTTTAAATTTATTTGTCACCTATGGAGAAAAAACAGATACAAGTCATAGTGATATACAAAATAAGAGTTTTTCAACAATTAGGTTAACTTGTATCCTAACATTCCCACATGAAAATAATATTCTACGTACATATATCTTCAGTCTTATGTGAATAATACTATAAAACATTCAGAAATTTTATTAAATATTAAATTAAATTATAAATAAAGTAATATTGTTAACAAACAAGCAATAAATATTGAAATTATTGAAATCAGCCTTTCATTTAAAGTTCACTATAACAGTTATCAGTAATAGAATTAATAGTAATAATCATCCCATTTATAATAATATCTATTAAAATAAAATGAAAAAACATCACATTGATTTGAATAAAAAGAAAATGTAGTGTCAATGCTTTTAAAGAACTAATGGTTGTATAGTATCCGTTTAACTGACTGCTTGTATTGAAGTAATGAGTTAGCGAATATGTCCAGAGAATTAAATATTCCGTCACGATCATCACAAAACCTGCGTAGTGGTACACGAGCACCGGCATTAGTGCGAACGGTAGGTACATAGAAGAGTGCAGAGCTACGGGTCGCTCTCCCTGGCACACGAAACCGCAACTGCTTCACTATATCGGCGCAATTGTAACGACTATGGCAAATATTATAAAGTACAACTGATCGGATTCGATACGCCTTTCGTGGAGAGTACGGTATTTGAATGCGTACAATCCATTACAATATTCTATTTTGGGAGTAATGAAGCAATATTGCAATGTACGTATAAATCGTTTTTGCACTCTTTCGATCATATCAGAGTATGTAAAATATGAATTCCAGACTGCAACCGCATATTCAAATTGAGATCGCACAAGACTCGTGTAGAGGATTCGATACGTTCTCATTTGCTTAAAGGGTTTGGTAGTTCGTGACAAAGCCTAGCAAAGCATAAGCTTGCAATGTGATCTGCTTAACGTGAATATCAAAATGTAGCTTTTGATCAAACATTATGCCAAGATCACGTATGCAATTAACAGACTCCAAAGGTGGCCATTCTTGTCATAGGTGTGAAAATATATTGTCTTATTTTTAGAAAAGGTGATCGATTTACACTTACTGCGACTTAATTGTATCTTGTTTATTTTTCAATATGCATCTAGTCTGTTAAGATCTTCTTGTAGCTTCGAATGATCAGAAGAATCTCTTATTTTGGAGAAAATCTTTAGGTCGTCAGTATATAACAGAAACTTGTTGCGTTTAAAACAATTGCTGCTGTCATTTATAAACATGATAAACAAAAAGGGACCCAATATGGAACCTTGAGGTATTCCTGAAGTCACGAGAACATGACGTGATTTAGAACAGTTAATTTTTACTGCTTGTTGCCTGTTGCTGACATAGGAGACGAACCAACGAAGTAAATTGCCCTTTATACCGTTAAAAAAAGTTTTTTTCAGCAAGATGAGATGATCAACCTTGTCGAAAGCTTTTTTAAATCTGTGTAGATGGAGTCAATCTGTGTCCTACAATCCATAGATTTAAAGCGATATTGCGTATACAATAACAGTTTGGTTAATGTTGATCGGTTTCCTACGAATCCATGCTGCTCCTGAACAATATGCCGATGCAATGTCAGATAAATCCTATTGTGAACCACTTTTTCAAATGCCTTAAATACTGCTGACAAAATGGATATATGCCGATAATTTTCGATATATTGTTTACTGGTATTATGTGTGCATCTTTCCAGCACTCGGGAAACGTACCCTGCCCGATACACATGTTAAATATTATAGTGAGTGGAGCAGAAATTGCATCGTGTGTTTTTTAAGAAACATAGGTTCAATGTTATCTGGACTTGCTCCCTTATTGGGATTGATTTTCTTGAAAGCATTAGTTATTTCATCTCCTTGGAGGCAGATGGAGGTGATATTAATATCTGTCTGAAGAGCTAAATTCTGATGAAGAGGTAGGTTTTGTTCGAAAGATTCACAAATATAATTTGGATTCCGTTCAAAGGTAGATTTGTAGAACTTAGAAAACATTTGGTATATCATTTAAATGTCATTTGATTCATAACCTTCGAAATTCATCGGCGATGGGTATTCTGACTTCTTTAGTGATGACACGTACGACCAGAAACCTTTTACGTTGTTATTAATAAGTTTCTCAGTATTGTGGACGTAGTCATGAAAACAAGACCGGGATATTTTCTTAAATTTACTTCTTAATTTAAAGAAATTTATGTAATCAGAGAAGTTACCATATAATTTCCAATTTACCCAGAATTTTTCTTCACGTTTTTTTACCTGTATCAATTTAGGAGTATACCAAGTTGGATGATTCCTTGGTTTTTTTTTGGTTTCTTTGTAACTAATTTATTGATAATGTCAAAGATAATTATATAACATCTGTCCATAGCGCAAGTAGCCAAAAGCTGATGGAACTCATTTTCCCAGTTTATGAATTCTAGAGCTTTATTCATTGCATTGCGGAAATTGTATTTTGAGTTGTCTGCCTTTTTCATCGCGACCTCTGGACAACAATCAATTATGAGGAGGAAAGTAAGATGATGGCGGTCTTCACGAAGTAATGGTTCCGCAGAAAAGAGTTTGCATTTACAATTACTCAGTGCGAGATCGAGATCGAGAGTCCTGTTATTACAATTTTTAATTTTTGTTGCAGTTTTATGAACGAAGTAACTAAGGGGTCAGAACTATCATTTATAATGCCATAGAGACAATTTTCCATGAACTGATAATTTAGCGTTGGAATTTTGTAATCACCAAAAATTATTTTGTGGTTACTAAAATTATCAGCACATAAATTTTGTAAGTTGCAAAAATGTTTTTATAGATATTTTGCGAAAATTTCGGTGGAACATATACAGCACATAATATAAGGGAGAAATTCTTCATTCGCAAAGAAATAAACAGATACTCCAAATCTTCTTTCTCACATTGACGGCATTGACACTGCGACCGATTCACCTGTTATGCCAGATATGCCACATTAAGGTGTTTCCTCACTCTTAAAGTAGAGTAACATGTAGCACCATTGTGCTGCAGCCACAAAAACTCGTTTATTTCTGAACATGTTGGAATAGTTATATCACTAAGATTTTTCTGTCTAGACTTTTATCATATCCTAAGAAGTTTTTAAGATCATAAACAAATCTCTGTTTGTATATATTCTACAATAGCGATTATTTCTTGGGAAAAGAAAAAATCAACATAAATTGTCAAACGATAGCAGAAGCTAACAATACTACATGACTACCCCCACAGCAAAATTTATGTAATTTAGTGGAACAGTTTTCGAACAAACATGATTTATGTGACTGGAGTAAAGATTTTTCAAAAAAACACAAAAAAATCATAACTTCTAAACTATCTATTTTCACGAAACTAATATTTTCATAGATGATTTAGCACGATGTTTTCTAGTTAAAAATACATTTTGAACCACTATAAATTGGTCAGAATGCATATATAATCCTGATTAATACCTTTATGTAACTAATATTGAGGTTATTCACTTTTGATACATATTAAATTAATGTTTTACTAAATTTATGTTTCCATTATGAAATATGATTTTTCCATCACAATTGTCCTTGTTATGAAATAAGATAATTTATGAACTTATTTATAACAGCTGAAGGAACAAAATTCTAAGCCATTTAAAATTTTGTTCCAGTGGTTTTTATTCGTCTTCAAAATCTAGTAAATCAAAATTATTTCTTCGCATAAAATTATGCAAACATACAAAAACCATTGCAGTAAGTTTTGCGTTCTCTGATTGTAAATTCACTACTGAAGGAAATAAGCAAAATTTTTCAAGTAATATTCAAATAGCATTTTCTACGACTATCTGTCCTCCACAAAATTAATAATTACGTATTATCTCTGGATATTCTCTCTCATATTGCCCGGGAAATGATTTCATTATATTATACAAAATTGGAAATATATCATCGCCCAGGAAAAAATGACAGATTGATGATGCGACAATTTATAAAATTCATTGTATATTTATAATATACCCAAAGTGTTATAAAACTACATAATCAAAACATTAACTTATGAAAGTTTCACTATAAAAAATGTTATAAATACATGTATTTCACCATTACTTTACTGACACGAATTGTGAAATTTTACACGATAAAAATTGACAACCCTCCATTTTTTTGCGGAATTAGCAGGGGTTTCAAACATTTCGTGAAAATAATCATAATTTCGACACAAAAAAGCCTGGAGCATATGTGCTATTCATTAATTTTATAAAGCGTTAGAGTGAGATAACGACAATTTGTCAGCTTTCGCTGCTATATTTCTATATTTGATGGCATCATATACAGATATACTTAGATTTTGCGTATAGTCAATTAAACAAACATTGTGACATGATATTTATTTTTCTAATAAGTGCTTGTACTACAATATTTTCCGCTGTAGCCTACAAATTATATACGTACATTAGGATAATATTTTTATAAAAACTGAGCTTTTACTCTTATATCGATGTATATTTTCATAGATTATTCTTAATGTTAGACATATTTTTTCAAAAAACATTAGAAAAAGCTTTAATGTTAATATCCGTTATACGTTGACCGCTCGTGTTAGATGGCCATTTAATTTATGGGTAATTTTTCCTCTCCCTTTGCCTTTTTCGTTACTTTTTTCTTTTGTCTCGTTTAAGATTTACTTTTCCGTTTCTTATTTCTTCATTTTCTTGCCACAAGGATTGCAAGAATTGTTGAACGGAGTGCAATTTTCATGCAGCCATGATTTACAAAAAATACATTGCAGCTAATCTTTTATTTTTTCACTCTCGTACTAATTTTCGCTGCATCCCACGCAATCATATATATTATCTTCGGGACCGGAATGTGTACTGGCTAATTCTATCTTTTCTTCTTCCCCAGAATATCATGATATATATATATATATATATATATATATATTATATATATATATATATATATGATATATATAATATATATATATATACATATATATATATATATGTATATATATATATATATATTTAAACTTCAAAGATTCAATTTACCTCATATTTTTAGTAAGTTGATATTTGATGTTGCAGTGTTAATATTTTTAAAACTTATTATGTTTTTACTGTTTTCTCATTGAATAAAATAACCTGATGATAACATAACCTCAAATCGAATAACAAATTCATAAGTGGCGTTAAATTTAAATTACAGATAATACTTTCCAGATTATGCTTACATATCTGGTAATTTTTAAAATTACAGAGTTATTTAAGAGTTTTCAAAGATGCTTAAGAATCCTACATCTGAATGTATTCAAGAAGAATCATCAACAACAATGCCTTTGACATCAGGATCTAATAACAATGCCACAAAAAGACACGTCTTCAAAGTACCTGACTGACACGTGCCTAATTGTAGAACTTACTAAGTTTTGCTGTTTACTAAATGTTCGGAAACCGTCCAAGCAAGTAACAAAGGTAATCACATCTCCAGATTACATTAGTGAAAAAAAGGAAAAGGAAAATAGAAATAACATGATTACGAAGAAAAAAATCAATATTAAAAAACAAAAAATTAAATTAGATTGAAGTTCTGAGGACAAATAAAAGATAGAATTAGCTAGTAAACATTTCGGCCCCGAAGATATATATATATATATATGATTGCGTGGAATTCAGCGAAAATTACTACGAGACTGAAAAAAAAAATTAAAAGATTAGCTGCAATGTGTTTTTTTGTAAATTATGGTTGGATGATAATTGCACTCCGTTCAACGGTGAAGAAATAAGAAACAAAAAATAAAAACTTACATGAGAAAAAAGAACAAAGTAATGAAAAAGGCAAAGGGAGAGGAAAAATGACCCAGAAATTAAATGGGCATCTTATCCTTACATGAGCGGCCAACTTACAACGGATATTAACATTAAAGCTTTTTCTAATGTTTTTTTCAAAAATGTGTCTAACATTAAGAACAATCTACGAAAACATGGATCGATATAACATTATCCTAAGGTACGTATATAATTTGTAGACTACACTGGAAACAAGTACTTATTTGAAAAGTAAATAACATGTCACAATGTTTGTTTAATTTATCTATACGACAAATATAACATAAGTATAGTCGTTTAAAATACCATCAAGTAAATTTTAAACAGCTATAATATAGCAGCGTAAGCTGATACATTGTCGCTAGCTCACTCTAACGCCTTATAAAATTAATGAATATATATGCTCCAGAATTTAACATATATGCTCCAGGATTTTTCAGCGTCGCTCAGGGTCAGTCAGTCGTCGTCAGTTTTTCAAGCGTTTTTTAACAGCGTTAAAACGCCTGCTAATTCCGCCAAAAAATGGGTGGTTGTCCATGTTTATCGTGTAAAATTTCATAATTCGTGTCAGTAACGTAATGGTGTAATATATGTATTTATAACATTTTTATAGTGAAACTTTCTGAAATTAATGTTTTGTTTATGTATATAGTTTTATGATACTCTGGGTATAATACAATGAATTTTATAAATTGTCGTCAGCTGATCGAATATATATTTGTGCCAACCATATTTTAACTGTCAAATTCTATTGTTTTTAAACATTCTTGAAATTGAATGGACTATATATCCAATTAATATAATAATGAATACAGAACATAAATGGGAATAATCCACAATTAAATAAAACTACGTGATGTAGTATTATTTCTACTTTCTTTAAATTCTTTACCACGAAATAGGTTTCGTTGTATTACAACATCTTCAGGTGGGCTATTAGAAAGATTTTTACTAATAGCCCACCTGAAGATGTTGTAATACAACAAAACCTAGGTCGTGATAAAGAACTTAAAGAATGTAGAAATAATACTACATCACGTAGTTTCATTTAATTGTGAATAATGAATTTCTACAAAATTAACGCCAAATATATTCAACAAACAATAAATGGGAATATTGTCAATTGATATAAAAAGAAAGTGTTGGTTAAAATTAGCATTAAAATTGGATTTATTTAGATTAAAATTGGATTTAATATCCAAACCATACAGTCGGTGTCAGCATACGTGCGGCGCGCCGGCCAATAGGGTAACACCGACGTGCCAGAAGCCAATCAGAGGCCGCGGCGCAAGGTAATGCGACATAGCAACCAGCAAATGGAAGCGCTGCTCTGCTATGCGCACAGCAAAATGGCGTCAGAATGGCAGATCGCCTCTAATAGCGGACACCACGTGGTGAACATTTGGTTTCTAAGACCCTATAAACCTTATAATTACCCTACAGTTAACTACAATTTTATTCGACATCCACTTAGTATATAGCACTTGGTTTATAATACAAACGCATACGATAGATATATCTAACGATAAATGCCAGTTTATCGCTTCAGTAACTTGCCGACGTCCCCGCATTTCGCCGGCCTGCACCAACACCAACATCCAGATCTGTCCGTCAGGATGTATGTATCTACCGAGAGGATAGTTACGGGGATGACAATAGTTTGTATGTGCCGCGAGCATACTGCAGTTAGTAGAAGATGTTCAAGTAGCCCCATTTAAAGAAAAAAAATAACATCGGAATAAACATCAACAAAATGTTTGTAAATGCGTAGAATAAAGAGAATCTTTTAAATATTAGACGGGTCCTATTTTATCTTTTAATATTACATATTTAATTGAGGAATTACGAAACTGAGATTACATTTTAAGAAAAATGGAATGTTAACAAATAACATTAATATTTGTTAATAATCAATTTATTCCTTTAATTTATACTTATTTCAAATTTGTTTCATAGTTAATTTTTTTTTTATATTCATTAGTTGTTACTCTAGCGTTCCCAACATATAATAGTGCAAGATGTAAATGGACAACTGTGGACACTGTTTTGGATTAAAGTCAATATTTGATCTCTGATTATGGAGACTTGAGCAAAAGAACAGAAGTAGGGTTATTTATTTTGCAGGTAATGAATAATACGAAAGTATTTGGCTTGATATGATAGAAAGTATTTGGCTGTTTCCAGAATTACGATAAAAACTGTTCGTTCTCAGATGTGTGTATTGTTTCAATGAAAAATGCACAAGCAATGCTACTGCAAGGTAGGGTATATGAGATACAAAGCAGACGCATATATTCCCTGGCAAATGTAGTCATAAGTATATCACATATAATATTAAACTAATTAGTTTACTATTAGTTTTTTTATACTTGATTTGAATATTCTCCTCACATATTTATGTATATATATGTTTTCCGGGAATCCTAACCAGTTCAAAAGGAAGTGATTTATTTTCCATAGAATTTTTAAAAAAACTTCTTTCATTGCAAAGACTTCAAAGTGCACAGAAAACAGGAATTTGGCTGTCTCATTTGCCTCCAGAGGACTGCATCTCCCTCTATGCAAAGTTTAAGTGCATTCCTTTCTCGCCTGTCAATTGTTAGGTAAGATGTGACTGAAAAGAGAGCCTATTGAGAAATGTTTAACGAATTTGCGTCCGCACAAAGGATTGTACAAATTCTGATAGCTAATGAAGTTAGGTTCTAGAACGTCAGCTTTGCTTCAAGAACTTAAGAAACAGAATAAAGTAGTTACTTACTTAAAGTAATTAAAGGAGGTAAATTTGTAAATTTCTTTATTCTAATCTACAAGTGATGTTTAAAAAAAATTCTGTTAACAGGTTTTTTTTTTAATATTGTAAACGATAGTTGAATAAAATTAGCTCCTTATTTATATATTCATTAGATGTAAATGCTTCCTTCTTTTACGAATATTTCATTTGCTTAATTCTTTTGTAATCATAATTCTTAACTTCTAAAAATCGCAATAAAAATCTTTTTGAAGTGTGAAAATTTTTAAGAATAAATTGTCTCTTAACACTTGAAATTACATCATTCTTAATTTTCATACTATTTTATTCTCTTTAATTTTTAGAGTAAGCGACTTGAATTTTTAATAGAACAAATTTTCATTTCTTTTATTTTAGAGTAAGCGAGTTTTTATATGCCTCTTTCAGTATTTGACATTGGTCTAAAATACAGACATAAATAATGGATGCTTAATCGATTGAATATTTTTTGAGGAAATATAAACACATGTACATAAAGCTACATATATATATATATATATATATATATATATATATATATATATATATATATATATATATATACGATTTTATTGCACCTATACAAAGTTTGAATAGAACGTTAATAATAAATAAATTTCATAGCCCGTAATCTACTTGAGCAGAGAAAGTGATGAAAAAAACGTAATACAATAAAATTTTACTGACCTTATATTTTATAGCTTAGAGCATTTCTTGAATTGTATCTAGCAAAATAGCAAATGAAGTAGCGAAATAAATTAAAACCTAAAACACTGAAATTAATACTGAATATTTTGAAATGTTGCACTAATGTTTAATTCACACATTTTCTATCAAACTCTTAACCTGAAAACCGAACTTATCGTTCAAGAAACGACGGACTTCTATGATATTTTCATAGAAAGATTTTACTGTTAAACAGTGGGAATTGTCTATTACATAGCCTGTGAATTCTTTATGTTTGTTAAATTTACAATTATGGTACGTGCTATGACATAGTCTAAATAACTATGAACGATTTTTAATCTCAAATATGCACAATCTGGTATAATAATAAAAAAAATTAACTCTAAATTTGATGACATCAATGAAAGAAAGAAATACATTGTAGTTATAAAAGTATCTACTGAAATGTACAAAAATTATCCATAGGTGAATGCAATACAGAAGCTAACCAACCAAAAGGTGACACCGACAATAATTGAAACTTAGTTTTTTAGATTATTACTTTCTTGTGTTGTTTACTGTCAATTTGATTCAGTTAATTTATTGTTTGCATGTGAATTTCTTTTTGCCATAATACGTCTCTCCTTAGAATTCTCCTTAGAAAAGAGAAAACTGACATGCATATCTCTTAGGAAATTTTAATTTTTCGACAGTTTAAAGAAGGAATATGTATAGTATAACATGAAAAATATACTGTAAATTTTCTGCATCTATATCTTTATGGAATACGTCGATGGAGTCTTAGAACAGATTCTAAATGCACCAAGCCAATTAAAAACTATAAGGGAGTTTTCTAATTCACTGTTGTAGTGATAATAAGTCAACACGAGTATTGCACTTACAAATGAATATGGTTTCCAAACATGTTTCTAACACTGGTTTCTAACACTTTACTAATTAAAAATAAATTTGGGCTCACGTCATCTATAAAAACATAAAATTTTGTAAATATTTGATGGTTGACGTTTAAATGATTGATCACTGTAGAACTTTTTTCATTACATTATTAAAATAAACGAATAATTTATAATTCTACGAACACAAGATTATTTCATAAGAATTGTTATCGAAGTAAAATAAAAGTATATATTGCCAATGGCATATTTTAATGCCATTATGCGAATGAACTTCCGTAACAGCTAATAGCCATAGAAAAGTTTGCAAATTATTCATAAACGTAGATATATAGTTTTCTGTCTACCTATTTATTTAAGCCTCCTACAAACTATTTGTTGTCCATATTCCCATATTTTCTAATTACGTACATTTTATTCAGTCAACTTATTTAATTTAGTTTACTATTTTTGTAACTCATTCATATACTCCAATATGGCTTCTAAAATGCTAAAATGTACGGGTTGCAATATAGTGATTAACGAAGTGCTAGCCTTTATATGTAATAAAATTGATGTGATGAACGAGGAGAGCATCAGTAATATTTGTATTAGTGCATTCTCTGACGAGGATATACATAGTGCAAAAGTTCTTCTGTGCGAATCTTTACCTATGGAGAAACGTAAGAAGACGAGAAAAAGCGATGGGAAGAAACTCCGTGAAACTGATAACATTATTTGCATGCTGAAGGAGTCTGATCCTGAAGTGTTACCGGTATTTGTGGCTCGCGATCTACACAAACTACCACCGGTACTTTTTGATCATGTCGACGTAACTCCTCCTCCTACAAACTGATCAGCTTGCTACCCATATTGTCAAAGTTATGAAAATCCTTTTCTTAAAGCGGTTAAATGGAGTAAAAGATGAAAATGAAACAATACCTAGCCATCAATTTGGATTTAGAAAAAAGCATGACACTATTGAACAGATACAGACTGGTAGAAGACATAAAGCTTCTTCGAAAACAAAAAATACTGCTGCACGACGTTTCTGGACATTTTGCAAGCTTTTTACAGCATTTGGAACAAAGGTATGCCTTACGAAATAAAAAAATATACTCCCGGAAAACTATTACATATACTTAAAGTCATATCTTGCAGAGAGATATTTCTATATAACGCAAGGAGAAGTCCCAACCAAACTTTACAGGGAGGAGTGCCACAAGGAAACGTACTTAGTACAACGCTGTATTTAAAATTCACATTAAACGGAGTTATAGTCAGTACTTTTGCTGATGACACAGCAGTCCTAAGTGTCCATGATGAACCGAATCAAGCAAGCAATGTGCTTCAATTCTACTTAGACACGATCACGGAATGGGTAAATACTTGGCGAATAAAAGAAAACGAGACTAAGTTTGTAAAGGTGACATTGGCCATGAGACGCGAAACGTGCCCCTGTATCACTTAACAAAGTACAAACACCCCAAACTAATGAAGCCAGATATCTTGCACCCTATTTGGACTGTTGTCTCACCTGCAAAAAGTATATATTCATAAAACGAAAAGCTGTGGGAATCCAAGTCACAAACACTCGAATATAGTAGCTACGCACTTGATGAATAGTAATAAAACATTCAAAAGTCTCCCCTACAGATTTATAAAAGGAAACCAAATATTACTTATACTGTAGTAATTATAATAAAGGGCACATGTCATGGGACTGACTGCCCTCCATGACAATTAAAAATATTTCAACTATTTTTGCTGAAACTTTATAAAAATAGAACTGATTGCAAAAGAAAAAAATTAACATATTTAAATAAAATTATTTTCACTTATATATATATATATATAAATATATATATATATATATATATATATATATATATATAAGTGAAAAATTAATATAGGTTTTTTCATCACTTTCTCTGCTCAAGTCTATGAAAATATCATAGAAGTACGTCGTTTCTTGAACGATAAGTTCGGTTTTCAGGTTAAGAGTTTGATAGAAAATGTGTGAATTAAACATTAGTGCAACATTTCAAAATATTCAGTATTAATTTCAGTGTTTTAGGTTTTAATTTATTTCGCTACTTCATTTGCTATTTTGCTAGATACAATTCAAGAAATGCTCTAAGCTATAAAATATAATGTCAGTAAAATTTTATTGTATTACGTTTTTTTCATCACTTTCTCTGCTCAAGTAGATTAGGGGCTATGAAATTTATTTATTATTAACGTTCTATTCAAACTTTGTATAGGTGCAATAAAATCATTTGATAAAATTTTTTTATGTGCTTTTCTTAGGTTAATTAATGTAATTCCACAGTTTATTTTTCTTTAACAAACATAATAATGCATCACTTCATAGCATACATTTAATATTCCCATGACCAGCGACCGGTTTTCCATCTGCATTCGCCCTCCGAGTGGGCAAACACATCGTACCAGATAGTGTAAAGATCAATTTAAAAACCTTTTATTTCAAACACTTTATCATTTCTCTTAAACTACTGATGTTATTTATAAAATTTACCGGACATTTTTAAATATGAAACGGCCCGCCTCCGACATCATTCAGATTAAGTTGTTTAAATAAAATCTTCTGATGTTTATTTTGTCTTTGATGAACCTAGTTCTTTGCTTTATTTTAAGTAAAAATATTAAATAATTTACCTCAAAATTATTGACTTTGCTTCCCGCACCAACAGCGCCCGTTTTCTCTCTATCCTTTATTCCACATCTTCATGCGTAAATACATCGCACCGAACAAAATCAAAATCTTATTCCTATTTTTATAACTATATGATACCACATTATGAAATTTATATGTCAATAGAGTTAACAATTTTTACACGAATCCTTAAAAAGGAACACCAAAATTTTCGTCTTTATTACATTATTTGCGTGTTCTTTAGAAAAGATTCGAAAAGTAAATATTATATCTAGATAGCAATAACGCTCTTTATTAAATATCATAACGTTTTCAAATTCATAACGTTTTGAATTCCCATAAACTATAGTATTATAAAAACATATTTTGGCCACGAGGCAAGAAATGTAATTAAATTATGTAATTTAAATTAAGTCTTAATGTAATTTTTAGGAGTACTGAATATATAAATTCTTATTACTATTATAGAGCATATTTCATTCCTTCGGTACGTAATAAGTTACTATCTACTTGCTACCAAATAAAATACAGAATTATAGCCATGAAATAATAAATCTTTCTAGAAAAGTCATGGTAGAGCATTAAAAGCAAAAGTGGTATGCCGTCTTGAAAGCAGATGTTTCAGTCGCAAAAAGTTTTCTCAATGTTTATTTCCCAGGCTGAAACCTAAACAAAATTAATTGCTTCTTTATTAGAATATTTGCATTTGGAATATCCAAATAATTAATTTTGAGTTATAATATAAAGTGCGCCAAAAATTATAAATTTTCTAGGCCAGTAGAAGAGAAAATAAATTTAATTATCGTTAATTAGTTTTTGTTAAATTTGATAATTTGAAAATCAAAATTAAAATTCACCCAACAGCTATGAAATGTTTGTCATATACGATGCATTACGTCGTAATTTAAATAAGAATTACTCCCAAGTGTATGTAAATTTATTGGTTATTTCGAAAATTTTAAAAAGAAAATGAATGTCAAATTCTACTATCCACTTCATAATAGTTTTTCTTCCATTAGTAACTTAATGTAATAAGTATTTTAAATCGAATGATAAAATTTTAATTTTTTTATCTTTTTTACAGGAAAGCGATCTTGGTATGGAATTTCGTACTATTATTTTCATACGCATATTGTGAAAAAATGTTCAAGACGTCAAACTAAAGATGGCAAAATTTAAACTATTTTTGTTTTTTAATCACAATATTAAACGTAAGTAATTTTTAAAAAATTTTGTAGACAAACTTAAAAACTTACATAATCTATTACGTAAATGATTTGAGAAATTATTTTAATGGAGACTTCATTTGGTTTAGACCTTGAAAATAATATTTATCAGTGTTTTTCCATGTATCTCCAAAAATTTATTATTTATAAAAATGTATCTTTTGTCCTAATTTTTTTCTAGATATCTGTTATTGTGTTAAATCATTAAATAAACAATTTATTCAATAAAAATACTTACTGAAAGATGACTAGTGAAGGATTCTTGCAATAAATTTCATGAGCCGTTAACATGTGATGAAACTTTACTTTCTGTTTGTTTCCTTGTGTACTGGAAGTGTAGACAAGGAAACAAACAGAAAGTAAAGTAAAAGAATAACTATGAGTACCTTGTGTACTGGTACTCATAGTTATTCTTTTTTTTGTTAAACCTTAGTGAATATTTTCAATAACAATAATGGACCAAAAAGCTATGCTAATTGTTTAATAAATGATATATTTACAAAATTACTTTAATTGTAAAAAAAAGTAATGACATTATTACAGATTCAACGAAGAATTTTGAAACAATTCAATAGCCTTTTAAATTGCTAAATTTTTCAGTTCAGTGCTTCATTAAATAAAAGGTACATATATTTTAAGTGGTTCTTCTCTTTGTTAGAAAATTTTTAAAATATGTTAACTGGAAAGAAGTTAAATTGTTTATTTTGTCATTATTTTTGCCTATAATTATGAAGCCTATTATGAGTTTAATAAAAAATAACAATATAAGTTTAGACTATTTTTCACAATACCAAAAATACCGGAAACTGTATCATTCTCTGTAATACATGCATTCGGTAATTTACTGTGAAACTTTGACCATAAAATGATACAATTCACTTTAATGGACTGCAATTCATGTGAAACCAATATTATACACAGTGTCTGGGAATAGGTGTGAGACAAAGAAAACTATAAAAGAATAAATTTTCGTATGTGTTAGAAAAAATACACCCTTTTTCTAATAAAATATGAAAAAAATATTACACATAATTCTTTTTAACATACCCAATACTTGCCGGGCGTGTGGTGTTTACCCGCAGTGGTGGTGTGTTCACAGCTGTTCGCGTGTTATTCCGAATGCACTGAACAATGTGCGGAAGTATCGTGTGTATGAAAAAGATGACAAATAATTATGAACATTAATTTCAATTTACAAAAAAAGACATCTCTTAAATTTTATTTTCATGACAATCAATTATTTTTCAGCCAAGGAATAATGTCTTTCTTATTCCCGGACACAGTGTATAAATATATTCTTATAAATTATAATTGGATACTTGTAAATTAAATGAAACAATTGATTAATGATGATCAGTTAAGACTATTATTTATTTAGCCTTTCAATACACTAATTATGAATCTTCAAGATATTTTGTTTTATTTTCAGTATTGCGTAAACATTTTAACAACATCAAGAGATTTTTAGAAGATGGTGAAATTGAAAAATTTACGGCGTTAATCTTTTTTTCATTTAAAAGCCCCTTCTTCATTGTTGGTCGCATTTTAATGTCATACGTAACAATTGCATTAAAATTCACGAATATGCTTTAAAACAGGTTTCTGAATGTACTTGTAAAGAAATTCTTGATTTAAATGTGTAAGAAAAAATAAATATATAGGTACCTTCAAATAGAGAATTCCAAATAAATTACGATATTTGTATTAAAAGAAAGAAAACATATAGGCTGGCGTGATTTTTTTAACATCTATTAAGAATTGCAATCCCCAGAAATAATTTCGGGATTTAGAAATAATATAATATGTTTTTATGCAAACTTTCTATAATTTAAAGTCGAAAAGAAATTATTTTAAAATCTTATTTTCACTTCGTATTTTTAGTATTGAGGTAAAAATTTAAAGTAGTAAAATGATAAATTTTATTCAGATAAACAATATAATCCTTTTAAAGAAGATTGTGCTATTGATTTTGACATTAAAATAATTAAAATTAATACCATTCATTTTGTAATAATTGTTTATGAGGATGAAACTAAATTATAATAACCTGTATTCCAATAATTTTATTTTGCATTATATCTTTTTATTTCGCGTACATGGAACCAATACCCATAGAACCAAGAACCATGGATTCAATAGTTTTCTCGTGTCAATCTCTACATGTACATATTATATTAAAAATGAGAATGAAAGAATGTCATGTCATGTGTTAAAAAAGAGAAAGAAAGAATTTATTATTATTTAAATTTCACTAATTTATATTATATCCATAAGTTAACAAATTCTTTAGAAATGAATTTAGTAATTTTTTTTTAAATATATGGTTAAATTTAATTATTAAGTTTTGGATATTATAAAAACCTTTTCTACAAATGGTATAGAATCTGCTATAATAGAATACAATTGAAATAAAATGTTAAATAAAATAAAATTGTTTGAAGTCACAAGGTCTTTGTTGCAATAAAAGTATGCAAGCAGATTACGGATGAAGTTTCTCCAAATGAGAGTGCAGGTAGTAGGTATGAAGTTGTATTATTCAATTGAAAATAATGATGATTATGCTCAATTATAAATTATTTACACTATGAACTTCTATAACTTTATGGTTTGATTACAGAGAGTCCATGCACATGTACAGGACGTGGAAAAAATCTTTAGACATATAAAGATTAAAATCCCTTTTTGACTAAATTATGATTATCTTTAGAGTGATGTCTAAAAGAAATTAAAAAGAAATTAAATTAACATAATTCGGTTAATTGAATTTTTAACCTGTGAAATGATACCTTAAACATTAATTTAATTTTGTACTTACAAGTCAAAAAGTAAGTTTTCCCCTTTTATTATGTAAAATTCAATCCTTTTCCTATATTAGCTAGAGCATTTCTTTATAAATAATGCTTCTAGCATTTTTTTTCTTATGTCACTTTGACCAGACTGAGGTTGAGCAGGTTCTTGAAAGTGCAACATTAATTTGTCCGAGTGAGAGTTAGTCTTCCCTAAGGCCCTCCTTCCCTAGCCATTCAGACCATGAGACTTATTGATGTTTGTAGCAAAAGAGACTTTAAATGGAAAATGCTACTTCTCTAACTCAAAAAGGAAATCAAAGGTATTTGAAGATTATGGGTAGTATGCAGTATACGCACTGACTTCCCTTGAGCATATATTATTTCTTTGATCATATTGCTTTTTAAGGCTCTTACTTGCAGCCTGTTTCTACTAAAGAGTTTGAGTGGACACATTAAATATAAATATTGGTTAAGCTGTTGAGAATGTTTTGAAATTCGAGTAAAATGTTGAGAAATTCAATGAGATAGTTTGAGCTTTTGTTCTTTGATGTAAATAAGCCGTGCACCAAAGCACCACAATTCATCATCAGCAGTAGTTTTTTTTTCATAAAGTCTGGATCACGATTACACATGTCAAGAAATTTGAGGAAGTGGCTACATTCTCCAGCTTTTATTGGATTTTTCCCAAATCCCAAATTGAAAACAAAATTATTAAACCAATTTGTAATTGTTAATCAAAGGTCTTTTTTCAACACATTGCTGATAGATACGATGTTCGGGTCAAGGACAAGGAGCAAGGCAAGGACGCCCTAATTTTTCATCATCTTTGACATTCTCCCTACCATATAGGAATTTCTCAAACTACAAAAGCATATTCAATTTTTAAAATTAATTACAAGTTTTGCTAGTAGATCTAAATATCAGTCAACAGATGACACGCAAAAGTTGTATCTTGACAAATTTATGCCATTTGCCAAATTCATTCAGCAGAGTTTGGACATTATGTTTCCACTTGTTTATACAAAGACGGCACCAATTATATTAATTAATTTACATCAGTCTTAAAACTTTAGCTACTTTATGTATTTTGTACTCCATTAGTAGTGTAAAAAAAATGAACGTAGATTATACCAATAATTTCTAAAGATTTCTATATTCGCAAACAATTGACTTACAATCAACACAAAAAAGAGTATAATTGGCTTATACATTAGCAAGACCGTGCCACTACATATCTTGCTATCTTGATAATGTTAGAACCAATTATGCCACTATATTCTACTGATGTAATTATGATCAAATCAGGCATAGGAAGTGACTATAAAATTACTGCAAATTAATTTTGGCATTTGGAGAACTTTTTATTTTGCAAAATGACAATGACCCTGAACTGACTATTTATATTCTTGAAGAAGTAAATGAAAATGATGTCATAACATAACATTGTAGATGGATGCCCACATCATTCATAAACATGACTGTTTTAAAGAGTAAAATAGTAAGATTCCATATCCGCTTTTAACCTTTATGAGATGTGAGCAATGTTAGGATATAATTTGGAAATGTCGTTCTTTCAAATAAATATGAAAGAAAACAGTTCTAAACGAATGGAAATGGGGATACCCTTACATTCCCTGTTTTGTACTATAGGTCTGTAAAATGATCAGCGAAAACATATTTTTGGTGAGTTTGGGTTTTGATCACCGATGGCCAAAGAAAAGATGTCTTAAAATGTTTAGGTTTTATCTGCTCGCGTGGCACTATTTGTAACGTTTGTTGAAAATTTCCCGCTGACAGCTTAATAATTTTACCCATTACCCTATTATTATCACTGATATCTTGAAGGCCTTTCTTTAGAACTAAAATACCCCCTTTACATGCCATCTCAAAAATAAACTTAGTACATTACAGCATTACAGCGCTTTTGCCATTTTATTTTGCTTGGAAATATTACATAAAAGTATCTCTACATACACCAAGATGGAAGGAAGTATAAGAGTGGCATGTACAGCCACGTGTATTTAGTTTTCAGAAGATCTAAAACCTTTTATTTAACGCAAAAGAAAATCATTTTAATTAAGTAAATTTGTAACTCCTAATATTTGATAATAAATTAAAAACATTTTACCATTTAAGAAGATTTAATCAAGAAGATTTTATCACTCTGAGTTGTTTGGATTGACAGTGTAGATTGTTTCGAGTATGTGTTCTATTTTCCTGGCTAACTTCATGTCTCCAAAGGAGTTTGAGGATATGAAAGATTTAAGCAAAATCATCTGCATTGCAAAGCTCAAAAAAGCCCAATAATGTTGACTGGGGTTATAAATTTTATCACTTTATGAAATTTTTTAATCATTGTGAAAATTAATAGCAAGTTGAAAAATTTGTCATCTTCAGAGAATCCCAGAATTTTCCACAATGTCTCAGAATTACCTGTATCAGGCACCTTTGTATACAGTTTTTTCTCTAATTTCTAACGCGAAAGCTACCTGCTCACTGTTGTTTACGTACTTAAAAATATATATAATAGATTCGACCAAGTTACAATTTTCAATATTACTTTCCTATCAGTTAAACAGTTCCTTATGACTTATTCCTATCGTGAAATCACCATGAAGTAGAGGTCACCTTCTATACTATGGGTGGCTGTTGTCATCTGCACACATATCTTTTCATAAAAGATGAGTTGCCATATCAGCTAAAAAAGACATATATTCATGCATATATTCAATTGATATGGAATAGCCGTTACTCTTTCTGTCAGGAGACATAATTGAAAATCCATCCAATTGTATACTACCTACGTAATGATTTCTTTACATTCTTTCATTATTATTTTCTAGGTGTCATAGATTGAAGAAAACGACCTTCTTATAATACGATTGGTATATACCATATAATATCCCCATCATTATTCAAAATATCATCAGTCATTGTATTATGGCGAAATGCTTTATAGAACCTGAAGTAATATTGAACAAGCAGAAATGTTATCTAGACAAATGAACATGCATGGCCTTCTTCAGACATGCTTATATTTTACAATGCTTAGTAAATAATTATATTATTTTTATGTCTGTTAAAAAGATGAAATTAAAAATATTTTGTAACATAGAAATATGTATTTATGATTGGTATTAATTTAAATAAAATGTGGATGAAACCTAGTTTGAACGAGTTCCCAGCACTCATTCAAATGAGAAAAGCATCTATATCTACCGAGATGAGAACCAATTTGTAAAAGGTAGTTGTAAACAATTTAAATGCATATTATTAAGGCTCGAACAGGGAACATTTTCAAAAATGTCAGCCTAATTGCAAAGGAATTTAAATCAAAGTCATGGGTCCTTGAAGATTTAAATGGTGAGCCAACACTTAAAATGTATAAAATCATGGAGAAACGGTGTTCATACTGTAAATCACTGTACCTGAATTATTTTTCTGACATAACACCTTTTTAGTGAGATGGCTGCTAACCTAAGCCACCAATTTATACTTTCTAAGATTTAAACAGTAATAGCAACCCTAAAGACCAGAAGAGCTCCAGATTCAGATGGTACATCTACTGAGATTCTAAAAAAATAAGGAAACCATAGTGAATTTGAAGTTTTTGATTCTCTTTAATGCATACGGCGCCACATCATGAAAGCAACACACGCAGGTTGAAATGGGGATGTCACAGTCGGTGGCGTAAAGCTAACAAACCAAACTAGACTGTAAGACTTTTAGTGACATGGTCTTGATAATGCAAGAGCCAATTATGCTCTCTTTTGTGTGTAGATAGAAATCTTCAGAAATAATTGGTTTTGTTACAATATTATATTATATTACAATATTATATTATATTACAATTATATTACAATATTATATTATATTACAATGTTATATTCAATTTCGGGCACAAAGATAAAATATTTCAATGGCTTTATTCTGTTTGTAAAATTTGTTCCCTGTGCTTTATATTATTTTTTTGCATCTGTCATATCTTTGTAACTTCCATCAAAATTTTTGAATATCCAACAACAACTCTGAATACTATTTTGTGAGTATTACTGCATAATCGAGTAGCCATGAATATTTTTCGTTCTAATCATAATATAATCTTCACAGGCAATGTTCATCAAATCTTATTTTGAATACCAATATTATTTAGTAGACTTTTGATTACCTAAACCTAGCCCGCATAACTGGTAAAATTCCTGTTCTTTGCACAATATTTTTACATTTCCGCGTTGTGTTTCATGAAAGTGTGTCTGTTTTTCACAGAACTTATTCTTAAAATTAGTGTCATGTATCAGGTACACTTTCGTAAACATTAGAATTTATATTTACATTATGCATAAAAACATTTTCAGTAGGTACTTGAAGCCGTATTGATACCCAGTTGTAGACATTGAAACGAAAATTTCAAAGCAATACTGTTGTTTTCTGTTTAACCAAAATGGCTAGAGATCATTGAGCCGCAATGTACAATATGAAATATTCATTTAATTCAGGTTGAACTAACGTTAAAAATAAAAGGCCTAATGGTAAGAACAATTTCAAAGGAACTTTTTCAGTAAAATATATTTTTCCAAAGTGAAAAATAGTGAATATGATAGCCATGTTAAAATTACACTAAATGAAGGTTTTTTAAGATAATAGGCAAAAAATAGAATTACAGTGTTCGGCTTACATTCATAATTAATGTTTTATTGTGTCGAAGAAAGTAAACATTAAACAATTGTTTTATTTACATATAAATTTTTTGAGACTACATTGATATAAATTGTAATATTGGATTTTTTTAAATAAAATTTGTAGCCTAAATGCATAAAGTTATGCAACTGTACAGATGCTTCAAATGAAATGCTGAATAAACATGCGGTACACTTTTAAAATAAATGTTGTAATGCATTGTGCCATGCATATTAAGTTCCGGGGAAAATTTTATTGAAATGACAACAATTTTGTACCTTAGAAGCAATGCTTTCCACTCTGACAAATACATGTGAACACGAATCAAAATCCTCATGAAAAAATAAGTTCTGTTTTCTTTTGCATTGGCCTTTAATTTTTCCACACGTTGTCGCAATTCGCTAGTAAAAGTATTTGGTTCTAATTTGGTTTTTGGTTGTTGAAAGAATTCTTCTAGTAGCTTCAGTGATTTACCACAAACCATTTCTGCAATAGAGCAATTGGTATCATCACTTATAGATGCATGTATACCAATGAACATAGTTGGTAAAGTTTCACTCCATTTGGCTGAATTATGAGCTCTAATTGTCATTCAATGTTCGCGTTGCTTTGTAGATGGCATGAAGTTGTTTACATTTTAATTCCACAAATAATACCTAAACTTCTGATCTGAACTCATTTCCTCTGTCTCTGATTACACTGTATTGAACAGCAAAACGACAAATCCAATTTGCATAAAATACTTTTGTGATTGTTTCTGAGGAAATATTTTCTATCGGTATAACATCTATCCTGGAAGTGAAAGATCGATGCATGTTAAGCAATACTTATTTCCATTTGATAGTGGATATGGTCCAATTATGTTGATATGGACTATACAAAATCTTTTATCAGGGACTTCAAAGCTGAACTTGGAAGGTGTGTGCCGAATAATTTTATTTTTCTGGCAGCTAATGCAAGTTTTAGCCCATTCTCTAACATATATTTTGATATTCTTGATCTAGATGTTACTTGTTTCACTGAGGATTTTATACCAGGATGGTTTAAGTCACGTATTTTATGGAAAACATGCAATCAAAATGGTTGTGGTGTGAAAGGTCGAATATTTGGAGTTGAAATATCACACTAGATTATTTCCCCAGATGATATAGAATATTGTTTAAAAATTAAATTTTTGCTACTATTTAGTATTTATTTCAATTCTTCATTATCAATTTGTTTGTGTATTGTGGCCATATTGCCTAACATATGACATAGCATCTTGCGTGTACTTGTGCATGTGGCGCGGACTTCCAATGAATGTGGCCGGCAAAATTGTCATTCTTCCCACTTTATTTACATTGCCATCGGTATTAATAGCATCGCGGAGATGAATGTATTCTTCTGATCGAAGCTGCTGTTGGTTCAAACGGATGTATGTCAATCGTTCAGACTCAATTTTGCAATACATGTCAACTGCAAACTGATGGAAAAGCCGTCGACACATAAAATGTGATTTACTTCCCATTCACGGATCATGAGTCTGTATGAATAAAAATTCATAGCACTAACTTTTTTGTTGGTTTCAGCACCTCCAATCATAAATGATAAATTGTTAATTTGTTACTTAGATATATTGAATTAAGAAATATTATTTAATCTTGTTCAATCTAGTTACCGGTTACTTGATTAACCATTTTGATATTAAAATGGTATGCGTCTTCCCCTGCCAGAAGATTAATGGATATTGTAACGCATCATAAGTCCTGTGCGTTTGAGACACACGTTTCAAATCATTATTCCGACGATGAAGCACAATATCTCTAGATTTAAAAAATGAATACACTTACACTTGTTAATAGTTTGTAGAGTTGTAACAATAAACTAATAACATAATAACCGTGATTTTCTCCCTCTGCTCCCCATTTTTTCGGTATTAGACTTTCCTTTATATCTCAGCCAAAGATTTCTTTAAGAAAACGCATGACCGAGTCTCATTCTTCTTTGACAATTATCACTATAATATCATCTTTGTGAAGGGTTTTCCATTAAAAACATTTTACTAAGGGCTAGTTTTATTTCAGTTTCTGTTATCTCCGGCACATCTTCAGATCCAACATTTGTTACAATCCATGTTACTACATTAGTTGATTTAGGTATATATAACTCGAGATAGTATTCTTTTTGATATTTGTTTATTGATATTTATTTATTAATATTTTTTGACATTTACCGAAAAAATGGTTTAACCTTTTTATCTAACATTTGTTTGAGCTTCATATGGACATACATTTAACTGATACCAGTTAAATAATTATATGAAATAGTGTAATATTAAAATTAGTTGCAAGATGGGAGTGGAATAAGGTAAAACAAATAGCCCCTTTGTTATTAAAGGTGACAATGTTCACTGAAGTGATAATATCAATAAAAATATTAAAATTATGTATTTGAATTCTATACTATATCTCCTAAAACATTTCGAAGGATGTAGAAGAACGACCGGAACTGGAATTTTTACTCGTAATTGTGTATTTTGCCCTTAGTAATTCATTATGAATTTTATTCATTATTTTAGCTGAAAAAGTTAAAAAACAACAGATAGATGTACAGTCACTTTTGCAAAAGAGTAGAGACCATAATTTAAGTGAAGATAGTCTTGACATCTCTCAGAAACAGCTCACAATTAAGAAAATATTCTTAGAGATAATTTTACATTTTTAGCAATCAGCTAACAATTTGTAGTAGTGACATGTCATTTATCGTTAAGTGAAATCGAAGAGGACCTAAATAATTACCTTAGTTCAGACCGGAGTTACTCATGTAATTCATTGATCTAATACTTCTGTACTGGACAAATAGATTCCAAAGTTGAAAGTAAAATGAAAAGTAATTAAAGAATAGAATACCATTGTCAAAACCTTTTTATACTCAAGGTAGGTCACATCTACCTGCCGTCTTTGTCCATCTCAATAGATCACAAATGATATAAGATTTGTAAAAGTAAAATACTTTTGGTGAAAACCATGTTGACAGCCCATACCTAACCAGTGTATTTTACCAGTACTTACTTATGGAGCTAAAACCTGAGTGTTTACCAAAGAAATCTCACCAAGCTCAGAATGACTTAGAGAGCAATTGCAAGGAAGCCGATAGGTGTCACGCTGAAAGACCTAACCTTAAATTAAGTTTAAAAGTTTAATATAGTGCTGGATATGTGTAATTAAAAAAAAACATAATAAGTTCATTGAATTCATAGACTGATATAAATCATGATGATAAATCATTCGACTGAATTTATTCTGATAGAATGTGGGAAGGAAGAGGCTTATAACAATATAATCCTATTTTCATTTTCTGTTTATGTAATACTATTTCTGTGAGACTATTTCAGAGTTTAATAATAAAAATATAGACATTTAAATATAAATCTTTACGGTTTATATTTAAATCCACATTTGGTTTCTCTTCGTAAAATGGATAATGATAAATGTGGCGTAGAATAAATATTGGTCGTTAAAATGCACCTTCAAGTCTATACTACCTTTGGCGCTAAACAAATGGTATGGATTTCAAAGTACGGTCAATTCCCTTCCCGTTTTACTTGTTATATTAACACATATTATATAAGCAGAGTCGCTGACGTTATAAAATGTGTTCCAATGCTTAAATAACAATGGGCTGGCAACGTTGCCAGAAAGCAGGATCCATGATGCAAAGCGCTCGTGGAATGGAGACTGTGGAGTGAAAAATGCACACAGGATAGCCAAATATGCATTGGTATGATGATATCAAAAGAAGTAAAATGAATAGAAAGAGCACAAATCGAGAGGAGTGACATAGAATGAAGGATGACTACAGCTATGTGATAGCACATGGCTAAAGAAGAAAAGAAGTAAAATTATTATTTTATTCTATTTTATCTAAATTCATTAAAAATATGAGTGTTAAATATGTAAAACTTACATATCTAACACTCATAATTTTTGTATGACTTATGTGAAGTATTGTTTAAGTAAATTTTATGTTCAGAGTACACTAAGTAGGTCCCTTTTAATGTTTTATTCCTTTATATGACAGAAATTATAACTTTGAACAGTATTCAAACATGCAATAGGAACACAAATATTTTTCAGAAACGTAAACAAAATAATGAGTGCTTTTGAAGGCATGAAATTGTTTCTCTGTATGGATTTGTTCCAGAAGCTTTTTTGATCTATATTGGAACAAATAAATACCTTGTTCCTTGCAACTGACGACTACTTAAGGCTAGGTTTCCAAAAAATTCACTAATTTTTTTAAAAAATTAAGTATTTTGAAATATCTTCACATGTGCGTTCTACATAATTGCAGAACTAACTGAACTCTATATCGGCACCTTATTGATACGGCACTTGCAGATCTGATGAGATTCAAATCAGAACACAACATTACAGTTGTTATTGAACAGTTTACCAAAGCCGTATAACAGTATTCAACATGTAGCCAAACATCTATTAGAACTAGTATCTGAAAAAAGAAAGCTCCGGATATGGTGGCAACGAGATGTCCACAATTGAAAAAATGACAAAATTACATTATTAGAAAACCAAAAATGCACTTGAACGAGATTGTGACACCAACTTTCAGTCATACTTGAGCGATCTCGACGCTACTACTTCTTCAGACTACTCATTATGGAAGACTACAAAAAAGCTAAAAAGACCTATAATTGCCTCACCATCCCTACAGATGTCTGATGGAAAATGGGCACTTACTATCAACATCCAAGTTTAACCCAAAGAATGCCCACCTAAGCATGAAAAAGAAGTCTGTGACTTCCTGGTAGAAGAATCCACTCCCGCTGAGGTGGAAAGAGACGTTTCCGAATTCATAAAGAATGAAATAATGGGTGAAATAAAAAAAAATGCACTATAAAAACCTCCCGCATCCTGGCTGGACTGCCACCCTCTGAAATAAAATCACTCACATCCATTTATAATGCCATGCTTAAACTAAAATTCATTCCGCCTGGTTGGAAGGGGGAAAAGATAATAATGATCCATAAACCTGACAAACAACCCTAAATCATACCGTCCCATCAGCCTATTACCTTTAACTTCTAAAGTGTATGAGGCATTGCTATTGATTCACATGAAGCTAGTGATAAGAGATAAACATCTTATACCCAAACACCAGTTTAGATTCCGGCACAAACATGCCACTATAGATTAAGTTCACAGACTCACATACGAAACAGTAAAGTGCTTCAAAGCTAAAAACTACTATGCAGACACATTTTTGATATATCTCAGGCTTCTGATTGCGTGAGGCACAAAGGATTATTATATAAGATTAAAGCAAACATACTCCAATTTATATGCGAACCTCAAAGCCTTCCTAACAGATATACACTTCATGGTTCAGTGTGGAAATGAAGTGACAATCCTGTGTCCAGTATCAACAGGTATCCCACAACGAAGTGTACTCGGCCCAATTCTCTACCTACTCTATAATTCAGACTTGCCCACATACCCAACAATCAACACTGGACCATTCGCAGACTATACAGCCTATAGCTTCACACAGTGAGCCAAAAATTGCAGCAAAAACGCTTAAAGACGGGCTATATAGTGTAGCTATTTGGCTAAAGAAGTGGTGAATTAAGATGAATAAAAACAAATCAGTCAACGTCACATTCACGCCCAGGCAAGGCATCTAACCCCCAGTTAAACTAAACAATGTTGAAATACACCAAGAGGACCGCATACACTACCTTGGTCTACACCTGGACAAAAGACTAACTTGGCAAAAGCATATATTCACCAAATGGAAACAACTTGGTTTTCAGCTCAGAAAGCTCTAGTGGCTCATCAGGAGTAAGTCCCAACTATCATTGGGAAATAAGCTGCTATTCTATAAAGCTACACTTAAACGAGTTGCAACTACAGCATTCAGCTGTGGTGTACATCTTCTCACTCCAATATCGAGATAATCCAAAGATATAAGAATAAAATGCTGCAGATAATTACAAATGCCCCTACAAATACTTACAGTTAGAGAGGAAATCGATACACACAAAGTCATATAAAGAGAGAATCATAAACCACCCAAATAAACTTGCGCAAAAACTGATGGATAATATCTGAACCAAACACCGACTACAACGTTGAATTCTCCGTGATGTTCATTGTCCATCGCTCATTGTCTCAGTATGGTGACAGATTGCAGTATAATTAAGACAAAAAAATCTTCATATGTGGTTTGACAGTTCACATATTACAATGCCTCGTGCGCCTGGTGGGAAAATTTGTCAGTGAAAATTCCCATTTCAAAAATTCATATTTTAATTTTGTTTTGCAGAAGCGTTTTATATTTTGTACAATTTCCTAACACACTGTTCCATAGTTGAGAAGATTTTTTATTTTAAATGAATGTCCATTTTAAATTTTTCTTTAATTTCTGTAAGAAAATTTCTTTCCTTCCGTAAGAAATTCTATTCTTCGAGTTAATTTAGTTATAAATTGTTATTTTACAAAGATTTCAAATGGGTAAAATGTTGCAGTTGATGTAAGAATAATGCTAAAAAGTAATCACTACTGTACTATTTATGATGTCAACAATGCAGAAAAACATGGCTTTAAGAAAAAACTATGTTTAAAGAAAATTTTTTAAATGTTCATTTATGCAAGGCAGTGTACGTCTTTTACTGGTCCAATTTTATATTACAAAAGTCTTCCTCCCTCATTTCTCTATGGTTTATTTGTTCGTTGTGATACCAATATAATGCAGATATTCATAATTATTCAGTAAAAGATGCAGTTCTTTTATAATTACCTCCACCCAGATGATGTTTAACTCATTTTATTCACCATATTTTTGGCTCTATGATAAATGTTTTTAAAAATTATTTAAATCCCCTAATTAAAAAAATTAAAAAAGGCCTGTTTTCAAAAATACATTAACCAGGTTTTATTTTCACATTTCTTAAAGGAAATTAACACAGAATAAGATTTCAGCAACAGTTTTCTTTAAATCTGTTGAATACATCATTTCAAATTTGTTTATTTTTCTGAGCACACAAATGCTTTCTTATTTTTTTTGAGCTATAGTCGATTTCAGCCACATTTTGAGCTGAAAAAATGAAGCCCGATGAAGCTTTTGATACATGGCTGTGCTAGGGTTGTAAGACTTCATATATAGCCAGAAGATATTTTCAGCCTTCTTCATTTTTTTCATTTATAATTAAATAATAGTAGGTAGGAGATCAATTGAAATAGCCACACAAATAATACGGAAACAATTTGCAGAAAAAAATTTTGTTACAATTTTTTTATAAATAAAGTAAAATAAAATAGATAAGTAAATCTTTGGTCTACCCCAGCTTTGCCCATATGAAGCTTTGCTTCTATGTTTAACTGTAGATTTTCATTTCAAAACTAGTTACGTGAAATTTTTTAAATTAGTTCACTAGGCTCGAAGATTTTTTCATATTGATTTATAAAAAAAAATTATTAGGGAACATTGCATTCAACACTTTACCTTACACAAACAAATTAAATGTGAAAACATATAGTTGTATAACAGTTTTACCTTGACAATGTTACATTTATGTCATGGAAGGTCCTTATAGTACGAGATCCGGCGACCAAATCAGTACATTTATTATATAGTGTATCAAACTCAAATTCTTACATACCTTTATGATTAGGAGAATACATTGATAACAGGGTGCCATCTAAAAAGTGGCGGCAAATATTTTTAATTAAAAAAAACTTAATTAATATTCTAAAAAAAATTTCATTCCCTTTTTTTTTAAATTAAATATCACCCACATCACAGCAATGTATATAGAGAATTTGAAAAGCCATAGGTGCCGTTGCCCACTAGGCCGCAACTACTTCGCAGCCAGGTATAATCAGGTAATATTAAGCTAAATTTTTTCGTACATGTCGTATATTCATGTTTTTCATATCAAATTAAAGCTAATTTTTTTTTAATATGACAATATACGGCTGCCTGTAAAAAAAAAATCGCTAATTAGGGTAGCTAGCCGTTGAAAATGCTAGGTATCGTAGATAAAGTGAAAGAGAGTTAGCACGTAACGCCACTTAATAGACGAGGATAACGAGTGTAAGCTGAGAGAGTTTTTAAGGCCATTGCGCATGCATCGATAAAATCAATGCTTCTTAAAAAGAAACAACAGTTTACTTTAATTTACAAGGCATATCCAAGTAAAAATTTATGGCATTTGCTCAACATGCAGTTACAATGCACATACATAGGCGGTAATAGTATCTGTTGTAATATTTTGATTAATATTACAAACAGAAATTTTTTTTTAATGTAACTCTTCATAATAAGTTGTCACTCAGGTAGAAGTTGTTTTACACATCTATAGTTAATACTTATAGATATCTATTGTTCCACTTAACCTAATTTTCTCAATTAATTTTCAATAAGCAAAGTTCAAGTCTGCTGCTGCATTCGACTTTGAATATATACGGTTTTCAACGAGGTCTTTAGTGTACATACTTACTATTATTAATGATAATATTTATTTTTAAAAATAAATATTTTTTCCTATTAAGAGAAAATCGAAATGTAAAAACTGAAACATTTAATTGCTATGTAATTTGTATATTATATGTAACTTATATATTATACATTTGTAGACCAGTGATTGAAAGAATAATTTTCCCTCCTCGTAATATCTGTACAGTAAAGTATGATTGCAAAGATAACTGCTTGAGAAATAAGGAGAGAATATGCATCTAAGCAATGCTTCCCTTCTTTAGGTTAACATTATTTATTTCATAGAGCGACCTTCGTCCACATATTTGTGAATCACGTGAACTAAATTTGTTTTTTTTACTTGGACCAGCAAGAAACTGATTAATAAAAGCATCAATTAAAAAAAATTAGCATTGGAATCTTTATAGTCTCTCATTTTAAAAAGATTATTACAATAATTCTATTTGAATATAAAATACTAAAAGTTTTACATTAAGATAACGATACAGATAACCATGCTCCACCAGCAGAAATCGATGGTACATTACAACGTCACAATAATGGTGCTTTCTGCCTGCAGGTGAAATTGATGACAATGTATTAGAAGATGCATATTAAAAATGATAAGGCATACAAAAAAATGACATTTAAAATAATAACAAACTTAATTCAATTATAGTAAAATGGTTAATTAATTTATGTCAATGAAAAATCAAATTTTATCACTTAAATTTTTTTTTCCATTCATAAAAATTCTATTCATGAACAATAATTACATTGGAAGTACATTTTTCCCGCATGAAAGTGACCAAATTTTCAAAAATGTCACACCTTGTACTGAATAACAAGAATTTAAAAAAAAATTTACTCTGCTCTCTGTGACAATTTTCATTAATATAATTGCATTCTCTTCAATACAGTAAATGAAGAACAAGGTTGAAGATACTAGTAATAAAAACTTCCAAAAACAAAAATTTGTGTATCATTTACCATTATGAGTAATATTGAACTAAAGGCATGAAATTTGTCCTGTCTTTTTCTTGTATCTATTGAATGCCCCTTTTTCAATTAGATTAATTCAGTATATTGTTAAAATACAGTTAACAAATATGAGTTATCTTTTGTAATAGACTTGAAATTTGTTTATTTATACTTTCAATTAATAATGTTACAACCGAATTGAAATAAGAATGTCCTCTGCATCAGCAAATAAAACTTATTTAAAACCTTATTATTGTAATCACCCTAATATTTTTGTAATAGAAATAAACAGGTATTGTAAACTTCATGTTAGATAAGCAGTATAATAACAATGTCAAAATTAGGAGTAAGATATGATATCTGTGAAAACTACAAACCTATCGGTAGGGGAAAAATTTGCCTGTTTTTAAAAGAGTGTATAAATTATAATCTCATTTTAATGAGTCTTTTGTTTTAGAAAATGAAATAATAAATAAATCACTAATTGATAGTGATAGGCTTAATATTCTGCTAAACATACTGGAGCATTTATTTCTTAAAAAACCATCTTTGCAGTCACATTTGAACTGAAAATGCTTGGTTTTCTGGACAAAAAAACTGTGCCTCTATTATGAAGCATTTTTTTGGTGGACAGTCATAGTGATATACTGATAATCTTCATTTACATCACATTTTGGAGCACTTGTAACAAAGCATATGCAATATCTAAATTCTGTGAATTTATAAATCAGCCAATTATAGCGATATTCAAGTTAGTTTCGTTGAACTATAGCCAAACAAAAGTATCTTTATAGTTAAAGATGTAGTATCTTTATAGTTAAATAGGTTTTGGAAAACGTCTAATAAAAACACAACACTAAATCGAAAAGGCTTTTTAATAGAATTGAACAGACTTTTATTAAATCAAGAAAATAAACAATTTGACAATAAAAAAAAATAATTTGTGTAAAATGGTAGAAATTTTCACTGATAACCATATAATGAGCCTTGCTAAACCTAGTATAAAACTGTTCTTTCAAGATTGAGTGGTCATAATTTTGGATACAGGTGATATTATCGGCATAGGGCACCATTGACATAGAGGCGCAATAAAAAGAAGTGATACCAGGTGTAAGTTGGCCTAAGGTTGGTCTATTAAGGCACTGATCGCTATTATTATTCAATTTTACCGAAAGGTAAAAAAATTAAGTTAATTTTTATGTAATTTGCCAAGCAATGTTCATTTATCCAAATTTAATTAGCGTATATCAGTTAAATCATACTTATAAAATTTGATATATTTCTTATTGTCCATTCATTACGAAACTTATTGCTGAACATACAAGCGTGTGACACATTAACCGTTATTGGCTATCAACATTCCATCCTTACAATAACATCTAAATGTACATGCCAGTGCATTGCTACAATCAGAGGAAACACATTTTAAAAAGTAGTTCTTTGGTGGGCAAGTGTAATAAGAAGAATAATCTTCATTTTTATTACAAGTCGGTACACCTGAAGTAAATAAGTACACTAATATTTTAACTATGCAAGCATGGAAGAAACCTCATAATGTGGTTATGGTACTTTACGGTGCCATGGCATCACATAAACTTTTCATCAGAAAATCCGAACGTCGTATATTTAAAATGATCGATTGAATATTTATTCCATTAAATCCTTACCATTTCTTAGATTTATTGTACAGTATATATATTTTTATTTTTTACTATTTATAATCTGTATTGTATGAATAATTGCTTATTACACATAATCAAATAAATACAAATCAAATATTAAGTTATCCAATGACGTAAAAATTAGTTCGTTATCTTAATTAAGATTAACTTTACTAAAGTCTTTGACAAAATATCGAAAATTGACATGAATAAAACCGCAAAATAAAATAATATTCTTTACATATTATACACCACAGAGCGTAAAATATAATTAGAGAGTAGGTGTGGCACGTGCCACGGATATTATCCACTTGTCATACGTAGTTCTCCGCACAATGAAGTAAACTTTAGTCGCAGGTCAAATGCGGTGAGCGATAGGGCTCTGTTGTTCATTGTTCATTAGGGTCTAAAAATGTACTTTTGTGCTATAATTATATGCAAAAAAATCCAGTGAAAGAATGTAACCGATTGTTGAATTTCCTTTTTTTTTATTTTAATAGAAACATTATTGGTAACGCTGCTTTACGTATGACTAGTGCAGGACACTTGATTTCATTTTTGCATAAGTTTCAATAACATGAACATATTTTTAGATTGTCATTTTCATGAGATAAAAGTTTCATATTGTAAAGCAAGTTACGTAATTATTTTACATTTATTGTCTATTTATATATTGAAAATAAATGGCTGATATATTTTTCATTAATTCAATAAGACAGATTAAAAAATATATAAATTTGTTATTGGTGAAAGCTTAAAGTATACCTTGTTTGAATAATATATATGACTAATGAAATAATTCCTGGTTAGAAAAAAAATGTTTTCACATGTTTGTACATCTAGGTGAATAATTTGTTTTCATGAATTATTGTAATGTAATTCGAGAAAGAGCTAAAATTTTAAATTCTGAATGTTTAATACTTTGGCCTTTACATCAATTTTAAGTCTGAACTTATATTTTGTTATCTCATTGAAATACATTCTATTAGATATCCTAAAAACCTCTCTATACAGACGAAATGGATAAAAGCCAATTTCGTATGAAGATAAGAGCAGTTTGCTTAGCACACTTTTTAGAACATGATTTTAATATAAATTATTCCAATAGATGAGGTTGGTTCAAGTGGTGACTATCTGGCAGAAGGTAAAAAAGCTCTTGTATTTCTAATTACAGTGATTAACACAATCTGGAACTCAAACTCAAAGTTACTATTATCCAGGTTTTAAGTCATGTTATTATACACAAAGATATTTGATTACATTGCTTTTTATCAGTATGGAGATTTTCCTTTAAGCAATCTTATAACCAATTTAATGAAAGCAATAGTGGAGAAATATATTAATCCATTAGAGCATAAACTTTATGTACATACTTAATAGGACTTTTATCAAATATAACTAATACTTAGGGTCATTTTATTGATCTAGTGGGGAAAAAAAGATGCATTACTGATTAGATTTTATGATCTGTCTGTTAAATCGTACATTATGCACGGCAGAACCATTTACTACTTTATAGGAGAATAAATACATACAAATAGAACAGTTGAATTTTGTTCCAAATCGGCCACATGTGTTTTTAAGATTCCTCAAAAATATTGCTCATCATGTTTTATGTTATGTGTTATACACAATAAGACTTAAAATGTTGAAACCAAAAACCCAATCACTTGAAACTCCTTCTCCAAGTAACTAACGCTACCCAAAATTATAAACTTAGTATGGAACTCACTGAAAATCTACAGATATATGGTTTAATAAATTACAGTGAGTCAACAGAGGTAATTGAATGATAAGATTAATTACATTACATAATTGTACCCATCTGGACATTCAGAGTGTGGTACACACTCCCTCTCGGTATTCCGTGCATAACCATTCTTGGCAGAAGCATTATTCATTGCATACTATATTCACTACATCACAAGCCTTCCCTAAAGTTGAACATTCGGTGTCGCAAGCTGAGCCACATGCAAACACTTCATTTGGGGTCTTGCACTTATCTGTAATTTAAACAATTTTCAAATAATTGCTTAAAAAGAAAACTATTGTATGTATGATTTTACAGGTTCTTTTACAGTACAAATTTCAGTAAAAGAAACTGGTTTACTGAAATGGCTTCTAGTTAACAACATAATAACTGTTGATTGTACACATGCAGAAAAAAGCTTCTTGCACCTTCGATTTTTTTAAATGCTCAATTTCAATAATATTAGTAAACAATTTTATTTAGTTCTTAAACAATAATGTAGTAAGAGGGCCATATTTGATCAAAATTCAAATAGGTCACAACTTCAAACCAACATGGTACAAATCAATGTGAACTTTAAAAAAAGAAAAACGCTTACTTAACTGTAACAACAATCAATTGACTAATATTTAAATCACACTGGTTTCATAATCGTTTCAATTTGATAGAATAAGAAAAATGTGAACTTGTTGTTTTCGTCATAAAAATACTAAATGTTTGAGAACTTTGCTCAAATCTTTAACTTCTCAAAGTCATTTAATGAATTAAATTTAACTTACAACTATATTCCTCAGGCACACATTCATAATTTTGATTTGGATACAAACCTTTGCAGATACAACTTGGTGTACATATATCATCTGCTATTTTGTCATCACAGTTTTGTAAATCTCTACAGGCGATGTTGACTGCACCACAAGCTGGCATACATGCTGTGTACACTTGATTCAGTCCACATTCAAAGACTGCAATAAAAAATGAAACCATTTATAAAATATCTTAAAACTTCTTGTCACTTTCAAGTTACAAATAAAATAATCTTCTTCTTTGATGTGACAAAAAGGTAGGAAGTATATTGAAACACTAAAATAATCAATTAAAAAGTACCTTTTATCTTGACTCAATGCTTGCTCCAATTCTTAAGAATTTTGTATTAAAATTGTTCCTTTGAAATATCAAAGAAAGGCAATTATAAATTAAATGCCATTGGAATGAATCCCTCCTATTGACTGGGATTATAATAAAGTTAAATTTTCTAAGCCACTTTTTGCACCCTCATTAATTATTTTTAAACCTGGCTGAGCCTTCAATACTTCGTAAAAATAAAATCCACTAATGTTGAAATTAAGGAATTTTTATTATTCTACTAATTGTCATTCGTATGTAATACCTAACACTAAAAGAATATCATGAAACATATAATGATTTTGATTATTTGTTAATATATAAAAGGTTTATATAGTAATTGTATTATTGGTAATATGTGGTAACAAATGTGTATTTTGTGAATTCAAATGGAGCACCATTTTTTGGCATCATTATACTCCCTATTTCTTTTCTTGATTATTTAATCGTGTTATTTAAGTGTAAAGCTATAAGTAAAACAATAACTTGGTCGAAATAATGGATGATATGTGTTTACAAAATATTAAAATTATATATATCTTATTAAAACCCTAACCTAACGATCAGCGAATATTGTAATTTCGCGGAAGTTACAAAAAAATTTTGCGTATATAAAACTTCTTATAGAATCAAGTTTTCTAAACTCTTTTTACTAGATTTACTTTTTTTTATAATCTCATTAGAGTTTGATTTTTGAATTTCTTAAATTTTTTTAAATCGTTTAACACAATGAAATTAATTAACCTTGTTTTGATTCTGCAAGAACTCTCAACAAATAAATTTGTTTCTTGGACGAACAGCGTTATCTAAAAACAAGGTCTTTTCTTAAAACAACTACGCGTTGAGCATTAAACGTAAAAGCGAATATATGAAATATTTAAATAAACCTGGTACAGTAACTGGTGTAGTGGTCCAAGGATTTGCGCGTGCTGTCTGATAACATGCGAGCAGGACGCACCCAATAATGACGCGACCGAACTTGGCTTCATATACAGAGTGTCCAGTGGCAGATTCCAATGTTTGAAAAATTGTAAAAAAAAACTACACCTCTAATACAAAGTAGCTTATTTTAACTTTATAACAACAAATGCGGATTTCATTTTTTAAAAACCACTTTTTTCAAATGGCGGCCATCGAGTCTGACACACTCTTCGAGTCTAGCACGCATGTTTTCAAAAACGCGTTTACGACTGGGGTATCCTACTGACTTCGGCTCGAATATTTTCTTTAAGTTGTGTCACAGTGCTCGGATTTGTTTTGTAAACAACGGATTTTAAGTATCCCCATAAGAAAAAGTCACATGGGCTTAAATCGGGTGACCTAGGTGGCCACGGTACTGTACCGTTTCGGGATATGTTTTTTTTTCTGGAAATAACTGCCGCACTGCATTCATGGACACATTAGCAGTGTGAGCTGTGGCCCCGTCCTGCTGGAACCATGTGTTTTGGTTGAAGGATGGACTATTCTGTAGTTCTACTCTGAAAAAGTAATTTAACATCTGGGCATATCTCTCCGAATTCACAGTTACAGTTTGGCCACGTTGATTTTCAAAGAAATAAGGCCCTATGATTGCAGATGCAGACATGGCACACCAGACTGTTACTTTAGGCTTATGTAAAGGGTCTTGATGCATTTGTCTTGGGTTGTGGACATCCCAGTAATGAAAGTTCTGCTTACTCACATATCTTCCAATGTGAAAGTGAGCTTCGTCACTAAAGAATATGTTGCCCATCCGGGTAGCAGTACGAAATCTCAACAACATCACCTCCGCGTAAGTTTTTCTTAATTCAAAGTCAGAATCGTGTAAATCTTGAACAATTTGAATTTTATATGAATGGAACTTGACCTTTTTTCGCATTATTACCTGTAAAGTTGATTTCGGAATTCCCAATATCGATGAACGTGTACGCAGTGATAAACGGGGATTTTCAACGACAGAAACCATAACACGCTCGACATTTTCATCCGTGGCTACCAATGGTGTAGGTCCTGACCTGGGCCTATTTAATGTTGATAATGTAGCTCTGAACCTTGCTACCCATGACTGAATGACGTCGATCGATGGTCCATCACGTAATCGACGAATACTGTAACGATTATTAAATCGACGGCATGCTACAGACACCGAAAATCCACTCGAAATGTACGCCTCGACGGCAAAAGCGCGGTGCTCTCCACTCCAGTGTTCCATGGCTACTAAAACATCCGCACCGCTTGCGCTTCTAACGACGCCCCCCTCGCCCCTCTTATGTATTGCGTTCAGAAACTATGTTTGTTCAAACTTTGAAATCTGCCACTGGACAACCTGTACTGTGGTACTGGCTTACTCACAGTGGATTAAAACAATTGCTGCTTCTACAAGTAGACTATGCAAGAAAAACGTTTGTGGTTTTCGTAAATGCCTCTTAAGCATATTGAGCCTTTGTTACTTATGTGGCTTCCTTTGACGAAATTAATGTTTATTCATAGTATTACGATTGTTTAGAAAAAAACAAATCAATAAAAAACTGTTAAGATGTTCATATGGAGGAAAAAGCGTACAGTTAATTATACCAGAAAACGTTTAAATGTAACTTGCATAGAATGTTTTGCATAGAATTTCGTTGCATAGAATTAAGAAATAATTTCAAATATGATAAAACGGAAAGAATAAGGTCATTGAACGGTTCCGGACCACAAATTCAATTTAATTGTTATTTATTTTGTTTTATATAATTGCGAAATAAATAGCCTGCACTCGTTTCAATAAAAAAAAATGTTGCTGTGTCATGGACACGGCCGTGTGTTGTACGTGAATACGTCTATGTAACGGGGTATATTTTTTAAATAAAATATTTTTTTTATGTATTTAGGATAAAAGCAAGGAAACAAATAATTATTGTGTAACATTATATATTTTTGATAATATTTTTTTATTCTAACACCTTATTATATTCACTGTCACTACTTTAAACTAATGTTTTATATACAATTCGAGTATACAATTCGACTTCAAAGTCGAGCAGATAATAATCGAACTAAACACTGTCGTTTAGTCATTCGGTGTAAAAAAACGCACTTTTGCTTTCTTTATTAAATAAAAACCACAATGATATTATAGATTGATTTATGCTCCGTATATAGCACTTTAAATGGGCTCTTAAAATAATAAGATAACTCTAACAGTTTTTTTTGTTTTTAAGGAGTAATGGGAGCGAGTCCAAGTGAGTATTTTGCCCCTCCCGAGTAAAAGTACACGTTCGGGAAAGACTCATGAGCCACATAACTGTTATATTTAATAAATCAAGCTTTATTGTATAAACTGAAAATAATTAGGAGTGGCCGGGATAAGATGTGGGTGGGGACAAGACGTCATAACTCGTGAGATAATGCACCAAGTCGCCACCAGTCGCCTGAGTCTCATTATAAAGAAAAGACGTGCTTCACCGGTAGACAAAAAAAAACAAAATTCATAGTTTTTATTATAATATTACATCGAAATTGTTCAAGTAACATTGATATAGTGTTTCAAGTGTTCATATACGTAAAAATTAATCCACTAACATGTGAGAACATCATTTTCCGATTACCGCTTATATTTTTTGACAATTATTATTTTCATTTGAAATTACCTACTAGGGCAAAACGGGGTAATGTTGCTTATACTATACCCCATCTTGCCTCTGATATTCGTAAACCAAATACCATGTAATGTACCTATTTGTTTGTATACAACTGAGTAACTCTTATTTTAGGATGATGAGAAACTATAAACGGAAAACGAAAAGAGGTGAGTGGGCAGCATGTGCCATGCAAAATGCGGTTACCGCTGTATTGGAAAACAAAATGGATTATTGTTTCGCTACCAAAACCTTTGGTAAAAAAAACTACACTACAACGCATAGTAAATAACTACACTACAACGCATAGTAAATAAACTACGTGAAAATCCTGATTCTATTAAGACGCTGAAATTGCCAATGGGTCCAAAAACAACAGTTTTTACAACTGAAAAAGAAGGTGAGCTCGTTGGATATTTTTTGGACATGGAGAGCAGATTGTACAGCCTCACAGCAAAGGATCTTAAATCTTTGGTTTATCAATTAGCTCTAAACAATAATAAACCGAATCCGTTTAATGATGAAAATAATGAAGCTGGTAAAGACTGGCTTGCAGGTTTTTTGAAACGTCATCCTGAATTGTCAATCAGAAAATCAGTAAATAATTCCGCTGTAAGAGCAGCTGGCTTTAACAAGGTATCTGTGGACAAGAGTTTTAATTTTTTGGGCAAAATTTATTGTGAACATGGTTTGACTCCTGACCGAATTTATAACTGCGATGAAACGGGGATTTCTGTTGTGCCAAAATCAAGATCCAAAGTTATTGCCAAAACTGATAAAAAACAAGTTGATGCTATTGTTTCCGTAGAAAGAGGTACTACGATAACCGTGAATTTCCACGGTACGGACCTGCTCTCCACCACGGATCTGCTCTCCATCAATGTATCATTGTGGTTTTTATTTAATAAAGAAAGCAAAAGTGCGTTTTTTTACACCGAATGATTCAACAACAAAGTTTTTAGTTCGATTATTATGTAGTGGCCAGTCAGTTAAAGCATATTTATGCTTTAACTGACTGGCCACTACATGCTCCCGATGATGATCTTCCCCAGGAAGAGAATGAAGACTGAACCAATGTCAAATGCTCCAGCAGGTACCTAGGGAGTTTGCAGGGATTCTGATTGGATGACGATGAAACTTTTTTATTAGCGGTTTAAAAAGTTTATTGAAGTCGGTAGAGTCTTCAAAGATAGACTTATCTTGTTATTATTAGACGGAAAATGGTGACCCGATTTTATGCTTTCCACCACATATGACACATCAACTTCAGGTGGATGATGTGATCTTTATGAGATCTATCAATTTTGATCAAGCAGTTTCTTCTTGGTTGCGATCCAATTCTGGGCTAGTTGTTACTATTCATCAACTAGCTGAACTATTTAGCAAAGCCATCGTCCAAGCAACTACGATGGCAAGGGTACAGCCCTAGCCATAAATCTACCAAAGGATTAAAAAATGTGGCATTTGGCCGTACGATCCATCTATCTTTATAAAGAATGACTTTTTTTCATTAAGAACCACTGATATTCGTAAACCAGCAGCTCCAAATCCTGAAAGACCATCACTTTGCGACGACCAACCAGCAACGCCACAGATTGAGAATCTGTCTCTTGACAACAGTCAACCGGCACCCCAGATGCAGAAGGAGCTTCTCATCCAAGCTATCTATAGGTAGCACCACAGGTCGAAAGAATATCTGTTGGCCATAAAGAGCTAGAGACTGAAAGGCTGCCTCAAACCAATGATAAATTGGTTACTCCAAATGTTGAAAGACAGCCTCTAGAAAACGAGCAACCGGCTACACTGATTATGGAATCAGGAGGATAGATGTGTGTTTATGATATCCTCAACCTGGCTACTCAACTTGGTCTTTTCTTTCAATAATTAAACCTATTAAACCACCCACGCCACTCGAAGACACCACAAATTTAGAGTTAGTGAGTCCAAAGAGACTACTCCCGATACAAGCATCGGGGAAAAACAGCAATTATAACATCCTCTCCATAAAAGTGAGTTATAAGAGATCATGAAAAGAAAACGGGAGCACTGTTAAAAACAAAGATACAAAACAGGGGAAAATGGCAAAGAAAACGAAGAAAGAAAACAAAATGACTAAGATAAAAAGACAAGATAAAAGGAATCTTCATCCGAAGATATTGAAAATGATAATACTCCATGTTTTTATTGCAATGGCCGGTAGGTACTTAAAGTCCGCTGAAGGATGGATAGCTTATGGAATGTATGGCAAGTGGGCTTACTGCGGCTGCGCAGGCGTTGACGATGACGACGCTGAAGCAACGTATGTGTGTGAATTGTGCAAGCCCGACTAATGAGGAATGTTCTTGGGTACCCCATCTTACCTGCTAGTATTTCCCATATTCCACACTAGTGGGGTAAGACCACGTAAATGCCGTTTTTTCTATTTTTCTATTTTTTTTGTAATGAAAAAAAATAAAAATTGTTTTAAAGGTTAATTCCAATTAAAAGATTGATTACCAAAGGCTACATATGTGATTAATATAATACTTAAATTGTGAAAATAATGTGTTTTATTAATGCTCAAAGCTTAAGGACCCAGCATACTTTGCCTTCCGCTAGGCATTTCAAAATTAACATTAAAGACATTTATGCAATTATCAAACGGTCATAAACCTATAAAAATAACAAAAGGTGTCTTGATTGAATATATTTGGCGTTAATTTTGTAGAAATTCATTATTCACAATTAAATGAAACTACGTGATTTCTACTTTCTTTAAGTTCTTTACCAGGACCTAGGTTTCGTTGTATTATATTTGCTAATAGCCCACCTAAAGATGTCGTAATACAAATAATAGGTCTTGGTAAAGAACTTAAGAAAGTAGAAAGAACACTACATCACGTAGTTTCATTTAATTTTGAAAAAGTGTCTTCTTTTTGTTATTACGTGGCATTTTTATGCATTCTGGAACAAAATAATATAAACCAATATATCATAATAAGTATTTAAATCATATTCTTTTAATCATCCACCCATCATCCAGAAATATATATGTATGATGTGATACGTATTATTACCCCTGTACTTTTAACCCGCTTTGGCCGACCAATATAACAAAATCCACTAGTTCATATATCGATAAAGTTAGATTTGAATGAAATTTTGGAATAAATCATTTGGTAACCATATAAAATCAAGAAGAAGAACTTACCTCGCAAATGATGCAAACGAAAGTGCTATAAACTTTTCGCTGGAACACAAAATATCCGTTTTTACCAAATTTTTTAATTTATTTATATAAATTAAAAAATCGGGAAATCGGTGAAATATTTTAAAATAATAATAAAAATCGGGGAAATATTTTACTACACGAAATGTGCACCGATCGGTAAATATGGGTAACGGACTCAAGATTGTAGAGTTGGGCAGAAAAGATTGAGTGAATAAAATTAATTTATTCTCCAACATTCTTTGACCGAATAAGTTAAAAAATCAAAATTATATCACCCATGTGTACATAGCATAATACGCATAATATATATATATATATATATATATATATATATGTAAATATATATATGTATATCTATATATGTATATCTGTATATATATATATATATATATATATATATATATATATATATATATATATATATATATATATATATATATATATATGTTAACTTCCCAAACCTATTCCCACACGAGAACAAGAAACATATAATGATTTTGCGAAGAAAGAGTGGGATACTAAATGTACCGGATTGATTGATCTTAAAGTCATAGGTCTCTTTCATTTCGATCTCATTCAATCAGAAAGAATCGATCTGTCAAAAATGTGTCGATCTTAAGAGATTTAAATCAGTAGCTTGCACATATCGATCAATTCATCAGTTGTCTTTGTTTTTGTCGTCGTAGATCGTTTGTATCGTCGAAAAACGATAGATATTTGTTAGTTAACATATATTTCGACGTTCGCCGTTTAGTTATGTGATAGTGCATTATTTAAATACGTCGAAGTGGTTATATTTTTGTTAAATTCCCTAAAAAGTATGAAGCTTAAGTTGTTTACCTACTTTAGCAGGTTTAATTAGTTTTTTCTTTACAAATAACACTATTATATAGTCTCGTAAGCGTAATATGGAAACATTATACTAGTTTATGTCAGTATTCTTGTTACCTTGTAGTTTATTTATGTTTTAAAAATGATTTAGTTTGGTCAAAACTTTGAGTATTTAATGAAACTTTCTGAAAATCAAGTCTGTTTCTATTCTGTGATTGCTTATTTGTGATTCCTCCATCTAACTGATTTATTTATTTTTTAAACGATTTAAATACCTTTATTTTTTGTAATAACAGATTTGTTTATTTTGTTCAAATGAAAGAGTATAAGCGAAAAGCGAAGTGTTTACAAAAACGAGGACTCGATCGCAATTATTAAAAAAAGGTGATATGAAAAGTTCACATACAAAAGTACATTTTTCCAAGGAAATATAAGTTATAAATTATCCAAACCATATAATTAACCAAATTACTTCTTAGCAATATAAAACACGGAATTTTCAAATAAAAACAGGAATTGATAAAAAAAAACAAAACCAAGAAATTAAAATATTGAATTGCGCAAAAAGATAGCGCAAAGTGAGGTTATAAAATATATGTTTGATAACCAACGGGCATTTTTTCATAATAAGTGCATATTTCAAATCAATTTTTTGTTATGTAATAATCGTCTGCGATCCCTAATTTTTTAAATATGTCGTTTTATGTATATTCTTTCATTTGAACTCAAAAAACCTGGGAAATTCACATAGCTAAACTAGACTTATACCTTATTTTTCGTTTCGTTTGTGTAGGTTGTTAAACTGGTTGACTAGTTGTAGATAGGTAAGAGTAGTGATAGTTTTGAATGTTTTGTTACTTTAGTTTTTGTAAACCATCAACTTTCAACAACGAAATTCATAAAATGTAAGTTACTTCAACATTTTTAAAATTTGTACAAATTGAAAATAATTAGAAAAATAATTTTAATTAACCTTATTTTAATTTCGAAAACTTAACTAATTATTTGAAATATCGTACAGTTGATGAACGTACTCACCTGGTAAGTGAGAGGCAGTGCCGTACCCACTGGGTGGTGAGCTTAGTAAACGAAGAAATGATCTTTGTTTCAATGTGTTGGTTCTAAAGATATCGCTTACTCCACGGAGTTTCTGTCGTGCATTTTATTTATTCATCAAATCCTTTAATTTTACATCGTTCATATATTTAAATTTTTGGTAAATTTAACGTGCATTTATTTGTATTTATCAGTTCCTTTAATTTTGCGTAATTTAAATAATTTCTGTTGTTTACAAAACTACTTGAACTACATTAATACTACTTTGTACAGATGAATTCTGTAAACAACAGTTTACAATAAAGCTTGTAGGATAGTGTTAGCGGGAAGCCAACAGTTATTCCTTTAGAACGAATATCGATATTTTGTTTTATTATGATTTTTATACGTATATATATTAAACATTTAAATAAATAACTGTCAATAATTATTAGTATAGATAAATAAAATATTTTTATTACACTATTATATACAATTGTTACAATTTATTTGCACAAAAACTGCACGATCTCTTTAAATACTTGTTTTTAACGAATTATTGTAACGACGTACCTATACCTGTACCTATTTGACCATTGATCAGAATTCATTCAATATAAGCATACATTACTTTCCACAGATACATTTTATAAACTGGAATATGAATTCTAAATAAAAAGAGGGATTCGGTTCTTTGCATGAATACATAACATCTTTGAAAATAAGGTAAAGCTAAATTTTGAAAAATTTACATGGTAATGTAAAATATGAAAAGAGAAAAATTTAATAATACACAAAAATATAAATATATCAATTTACTACGTTTAAATTGTTGTAATTAAATGAAAGTGTTATACTGTGTAGCCGTAAGCAATAAATTATTAATAAACCGATCTAAGAAAAAACGACTTGTCAGTAAATAAATTTTTAACAAATGCTTCATTTAAATTATTTTTGGATTTCTTAATTGAATTTTAAAGTACTCAGAAAATATATTCTGGTATAATGAGTTCAAACATTCCTTATGAATTCAAAATTCAGTAAGTGCAATATTTTATAGTTCCAAGATAAATATTTAATTTCGGTCAGATGAATTGTAAAATTAATATGTTATCATTCATTCATTATTTTAAAGTTTAGGAAAGAAATGTAGCTCAGATTTTCCCTCATTTCTCGTCGATAATGTTTTTCTAACATACAATTAAATTTCAGGCCGAAGAAAGAATATTTTAAGGGAATTCTGATTTCTTCCTCGCCGGTTATTGTTATTGATAGCAGTAAATTACACTATTTTGATAGCAGTAAATTACACTATTTTGATAGCAGTAAATTACACTATTTTGATAGCAGAAAATTACACTATTTTGATAGCAGTAAATTACACTATTTTGATAGCAGTAAATTACACTATTTTGATAGCAGTAAATTACACTATTTTGATAGCAGTAAATTACACTATTTTGATAGCAGAAAATTACACTATTTTGATAGCAGTAAATTACACTATTTTGATAGCAGTAAATTACACTATTTTGATAGCAGTAAATTACACTATTTTGATAGCAGTAAATTACACTATTTTGATAGCAGTAAATTACACTATTTTGATAGCAGTAAATTACACTATTTTGATAGCAGTAAATTACACTATTTTGATAGCAGTAAATTACACTATTTTGATAGCAGTAAATTACACTATTTTGATAGCAGTAAATTACACTATTTTGATAGCAGTAAATTACACTATTATGATAACAGTAAATTACACTATTTTGATTATTCACAACAGCTGTAGGGTCTTACAATGAAGTATCTTTTAGATAAATTGCCTAATGCGTTGTACTCACTACGAGTATATTTTTCAAGTGTAGTTGAGAAAGCGTGGAGATTTACATGTAGTTGAGAAGTAAGTGTAAACTTTGTAAAAGCCAGCGCTTGAGGAATCCATGGTTTTGGGAAGGCCGTCTAGTTTTAAGTTTTTTTTGCCATGTTTGCGTCTCTGGAGCAATTAGAGTTATTTGATAGTGGCGGTGGAATATTAGGCAGTGTTCTGTTAATTCAAATTATAATGTATTATTCGTTTTGACGTAGAATTACGTCCGCTATTAGACAGTAGGCACTTCATGCAACGAAATGCACAAGTTCCATTTTAGGCTTATATCTCCGAAACTAATAATAATTCACCAATATAAAGTATATCATAAGATAGATCTACTAATACCATAATAATTTTAACTCCTTAACTGTTTATTACGGCATTCCTGCAAAATTTAGTTAATTTTCATATGACTTTGTTTGTCGTTTTCTCCCACAGAAAAACGAGCTGGGTCATAAGCGACCGACACCGTCTATCCAATATTCTTATGTTCTATTACAAAAAAGAAAAAGATCTAGAAGAAATTAACGCGATCTCTCATGTAAGTACTAATTTGATAAATTATAATTTAAATTGTTAAAAGGGACGCCGTATCAGGAAAATATTTTACAATTTCAATTTAATCATTGAAATGAGAAGTTTTAACCAACGGCAGGACCATAGTTTCTACTGATCTCTCAAATCGAAATCGATCAGACGGAGCAATAGGGTAAAATACCCTATTCCTTTTTTTATTTAATTAATTATGATACGGTGATGACAAACCGACAAGGAATTAAAAAAATTTAAAAAATTGTCTGCGTTATTACGTTTGTACAAGGATGGAAATTCTGAATCGTGATGCCATTCTTAAGATTTCTAATTGTATTTTACGCGTGCAAATGAGACAAGGAAATATCCCAACTTTATCTCCACAATTCATTTTTAAAATTTTTTTTTATATTGCTTTTTGGTTAAATAACTTGAATACTCATTATATTTGACAAAAAACAGCAAATTTAGTAGTAGTCAACTATCCAATTGTGCTAAAAAGTGTCATTCAGACTGGCATTAGAGTTTAGCGAAGAAAAATTTATTCAGCTATTGCTTCGATGAAGCTATGAGTTTGTGGTTTGTATCACATTTCGTATACTCGCAGCTCTCTTTCGTGAACTATTAGTTATATTCACAACTACCATTGTAATGCAAGTCGCATGCAAGGAATAAGTCTATCCCTATAAGACAGCTCGTTTTCGTGTAGATATTAACATTAAAACTTATTTCTTGGATTAGATATTGCAGAATGTAACAATAAAAAGAAACAATGAGCGTTTAAGTTGAAAAATTTGTTTAACTTTGGGATACTTATCTCAAAATTGAAGAAAATATATGATCTAATTTTTTTCTCAAGTAACAATTTTTTAATAAAGCAAATTTATTTTATTTTAGAGCTCACAGAATACTAATAATTTTAAATGAGCAAGACTCGTTCTGTAAAGCGTCACATTGACTTTATTGTAAATTCAAATACATGTTTTATTCCCACTTATTACCATTTTAACATAACACAGGTGTATGGAGTATTTATGAAGAATTACCAAAGAATTTGTACTTTTTCGAAAGATTTTATAGAAGCAGAAAGGTTAACAGTTAATAGTAGGCGTAAATAGGATTGCCGCGCCGCTGTGCAGTAGCTGTTATAAATCAAATACTTAATTACTTGAAAGAAGTATTCGTCTACCGATTATAAGGATTTGCAACTTGTTTAGATTAACTAATGTATCCATTCGTAAGCCCATTGGTATATACCAAATGAAAGAAGTTTCCGGTTAACATTGGTTACTAAAGATTAAAGGTTGTGATGACCGGTTTTCCGAACATTCATTTTAAAGATAAAGGTTTCTGTGGTTATTTTTATTGAAACGGAATTAGTATAACACCTAAATTTCTTATTTCATTTAAATTCGTTATATCGAAACTGGACATTAACAGTTTGTTTGGTCATCAGTCTCTTTTGAATTGTTTTATGATTGTCATTCAATTATTTTAATTTAATTCGGAGCTCGTATATTATGAAAAGTATTATTACCTAAGTCAACATTGTTTCAAAATAGGGGTAATGATATAAAAAAGGCTTATGCTATTGAACACATTTTCGCTGGCTGCGTACGTTTTTCATTCTTTACAATATTTTTATTTACACAGTCAATAGATAATATGGTTTATATTTCCATCTTAATTTAGTTTTGTATGTCATCTTTATTGACTAAAATACAGTTTCATAATCTTACCTAGTCTAAGACTTAATCGCTCAGTAGGACTTGTTTCTCACCTTAGGCCTTAACGGGAAGCCTATAGTAAACTTACTACTTTACTCGTTTATTTTCAATTTTTTTTGTCGTTATTTCCAAAATACCAAAGCACAGAGAGTGCCAAAAATGAAATGAATGTAAGCTAACAGTTAAGTATAGTATGTTGTTATTATTACAGATCGATAATCTATATCGAAACACAAACGTGCTACAGGGTCGGAAGAAAGACTGGCAGCTGCTGTTCTAGCTGCAGATAGGTACGTAGAGAGCAATTGTTGACATATATAGTATCAATTCAACAACAGAAACTAGGTAACAATAAGTGTGATTATAATGTATTACATTTTTTTATTTTATTTATTTATAACTAAATATATAATGAAAAATGTACATTTTTGGTATACAAATCAATTCTGCTTACTTTGGCATAAAAAGTGGGCCTAATTTCGCCGGTGTCCTTTTAGCTTATTTAGAATTCCATTTATTTAATATACATATCTAACACATTATTAAATACACGAATAATATGATAAAAAAATGTAAGGTGAACTTAAAGAAAAAAAACGTAGTAGTTAAGCTCTTTTTTCAAGCAATATATTTATATTGCTTGAAAAAAGATAAGAAGTTTCCTCAAAAAATGATCCTCTCTTTGAATTGACTAAACACATAAATCTGTAAAATGTATTCGAAAAATATATAAAACTTACATAGCTATAGAGCTGTGATACATGGACGGAAAGACATGATAAAATTATAAATTTCCTAGTTTGCTGCGGAACTCTAAAATGTGCAATGCCTAAATATCGATTGGTAAACACTTTCATTCAACAATACTAAACCCAAATAACTTCATGGATAATATTATCGATGAAATGATTCGATACTAGCATATATGTCAAATAATTTTTTTTGTACAAAAACTCAGTAAATTCTTGTTATTTTAACGTATCGTGTAATTGTCATTTATGAAATAGTAATTTTTGTGCGAGTTTGTGAAAATACAAGAAGAATGGTGTAAATTCTTCACAGTTTACCTATAAAATGGACATTTGTCTGAATCATTTCGATGCGTAGTGCCAAAATTGAGAACAAAACAAGTAACTGTGTTGTTTTTAGCGAAAGCAACGGATGGCATCAAGGACGCACGACTCTTTAGTAGTTTTAGATGTTGTAAAATTGAGACTACATTTTAAGAAAAATGGAATATTTATAAAAACCACCAATATTTATTAATATTAAATTTGTTACTACAATTTTACTTCAAATTTGTCTCATGGTTATTTATTAGTTATTATTCTAGTTCTCTTAACACATAATAGTGTAAGATGTAAATGGACAACAGTAGATATTTTTTGGATTAGAGCAAATGTTTGATCTCTGATTACGGGACCTGAGAGAGAATAATGAAAGTGGGGTTACTCTGATACCGAAGTATTCGGCTGTTTCGAGAAATGCGATAAAAACTGTTCGTCCTCATGCGAGTTTTGTTTTAATGGAAATTGCATCGAACAACGCAACGGTAGGTAAATTAATAAATTACTCTATTCTAATCTACTAGCGACGTTTAAAAAAATCTTGTCACCAGGTTTTTGAAGTTTTAAACAATAATCGAGAAAAATTGGCTCAATTCTTATACATTCATTATATCTAAAATGATGCACTTTCGTCATTTACAAATATTACATTTGTTTATTATTATTCTTTTTGTAATCAAAATTCTTGTCCTCTGAAAATCGTAGTAGAAGTGTAACATTTGTTAAGAATGAACTCTCTTGACACTTGAAAGTGTATCATTATTACTATTTACATGTTAAAGGAGTTCATTATTTCAAATTAATTTATTCTCTTTAATTTCGACTGTGAGGACTTTAATTTTCGGTAGAGCAAATTTTTATTTCTTTTATTTTACAGTAAACAAGTTTTACATGACTCCTTCAATATTTGATTTATATATCTCAAATACATATGTAAATAATAATGAATGTTTAATCGTTTGAACATTATTTTGGGAAATGTAATCAATTTTCAATTCTACGTAATTATGACATTTAATTAATTTTGCTTTTGAGTTCCCTTCGTGAATATTATGGAAATTTATGTAATCCAACTGAAATTAAATTAACAACTGACATAAAAGTACACCGCCGAAAAGAGATAACATTTGAAAAAACCTCTGAAGCGCCTAAAATTTTTAAGCAGACAAATAAAAAATGTTAGAAGTTGCGAAGCTGTGATAGAAAGTACCCTCGGGTAACTAACTAACCGAACTAACTAACTAACCGGCCACATCGAGCGCTTTCCACATATATACCCTTTCTAGTCACCAGGAGATATTGAAGCGTACGGACAAGTTTATTTTTTATTGCACCACGCTGAACGAAAGTGGACGAACATTCGATTGCCGCTGATTTAAAAGGCACATAAGGGGCACATTTATGGAACTTAACTTTATAATTGCCCATTTCTTTACATAATCATCAACAGTCTATCTCCGTCCACTCTGGACATATGGTAGGTCTTTCCCAATGCACGTACATTGCAGCTTGTCTACAAGCGACCATAAACCTAACATGGAAATATGCAGTGTGCTGCGCCCTCAAAAATCATATATTTCTGATCGACTCAACACTCTACGGCGGTGGTTTTCCCTCTTTATATAGAATATATATATATAGAATATTGTCGATTTTGACATTTTTATTCCATGCGCCCATAACCCCTAAATGTACAGTCAATTTTAAACTTTGGCTTTCACTAATGAACAATCATTCAATACTTCGGGAAAACAACATTTATTTTTGTATAAAGTTCCAACCAATAGTGCCATGAGTGTAATTCTTGTGTACCATATATGGAGATGTCACTTTTGGCGTGGGCCTAGCCTAAGAATATCGGGAATGGAGTCTATGTGGACAAGCTCTCTAGTTCCTAAATATTTGCCTCTATAAAATTATATGTATGTCATTTACACATATCCGTTCTATCAATTAACAATGACGTATAGGTTGGTATTGAATGAACAAGTTTCGTGCAGTCAACAAAAGAGATTTGGAATCTATCACTTTGCCGAGTAATTTTCTCTATCAAGCTTATAATTAAACATCCTATGAGGACAATGTGAAACATGTTTTTGAGTTAACACTTAGGTTTGAAAAGTAAACTTTTACATTTCTTTCAGGTTGTGTCTCACTTAAATCAATGGGAGTCCATATCTCGAAATACAACAAAATTTGATATCTAGGTCATAATCTCTACCTATGCTCTTCTAGAAGCATAAAATTTGAAATTTTATGTAATATTCTCTACTTTGTTGCATCAGAAAAAAATTAACTTTGGATTTAACTTTTATAACGCAAATCTACAGGAGGCCAAAATGTATTACGCGAGGCACAGTGTCACATTGGGATGATTAAGATGATAACCTATAATTCGTTTTAACAATTATCTATTGTATGAGTATTATAAATTATACCAATGTTTATTTATAAGATTATCAAATATCGAAAATCACCAAATGTCTCAGTAAATGTCTATTTCTTAATAGAAAATTTTGATGTCGCCGTGGCGGGCATGCGGTGGGTTTTACGGAAGTTTGGCTTACGCACAACCGCCGGTCATTTAGACTATTCCCTAGTAAATTATGACTATATATGAGTAAGATTTTTTTTAGTTTCTAAAGACATTTTAAACATAGTTACTATAGCGTACAGCAATTTATAGCGAAAGAATCATTCGACCTACCAGCCAAGACATAGATTATAAACGTCCTTTAAAAGAGGGCGCGTCAACTTACTTCGATGCCATAAGTTTAAAAGGTATCCTTACAGTCTTCACACGGAATTAAATAATTTTTGAATTTTTATTCAGAACTGGTGAGGGTCACCATACAAATCAGATCGTTAACTAGCAATAATAAGGCTAACTAGCAATAATAAAGGTTTATAGTGTGCCAGTTCAACTACCTCTCATTTGCCGAATTTAGAATTTAAATATTTAAAATAAATAAATACTGTGTAATTTGAACCAGAACGTGGTTCAGTACGAGTCGAACGCTCGCAATAAGTCTTCGTGGCCCAATTGAATTAATTGAATATACGATAATACGATAATAACCATAGAGTAATCAAAATGTGAATCTAAATGAGATTGTAAAGTCCAATTTAGAATAAAATTAGCTTCTGTCAGCAACTGTGTAGTAGTAAGCTCGTGATTGAGTTATAAAAGGGAGAACATTTTGTGTACTATCGCGTTGAAAAGACGCTGTGAGAAAATTCAATAAATTTGATTTTAGCATATATTAATCCACACGGCCTACTTTAATACATGCAATAATGTACATATATGTATTTGTATATACTTATAAATATACATATATACAATGCATAACGTTTCATGGTACTAATCCTTTATCGACTTTAGTTTGAAAACGCTAAACTTCTCCAGGTGTGACTGCTAATTAAGAGTAAAAATAATGTTATCGAATCATGCCAAGGAATAAATAAATAAATAAAATATGTCAGACTTATTTTAAATTGTATTGACTGTCTTTGAGTATCGCGTCAGTAATTGTTGTAATAACAATGTAGGAAACGATCTATCATTAACCGACTTCAAATAGGAGGAAGTTCTGAATTCATCGGAATGTTTTGTTATGTATGTTTAGCAATAATTCTTTACCGAATGGACAGATTTTGATTATTCTTTTTGTATTTGAAAGAGGGTGCTATAGGTGTAGTCCCATATAAATATGATGATTATCTGATTATGAGGTCCGGAAATGAATGATGAATCTGTATAACGAATGGCATCAAATCAACTACGATTCAAGATATTTGCTACGGGTAGTTATTTTGCAAAATATCTACACCACTTATGATAATTTCTCAGGGTGTGATGATAATTTCTGAATATGAACAATGGAACTACCTAACGGATATTAGTAAACCAAGCGTGATTAAATATATTTGCTACTAGTAGTCGTAACTTTGCAAATAACTACACCATCGACCAAGTCAGAGTCTGGTGATAAGTTATGGAGATGAACATCCTTAAAGGATGGTAGTAAATTGAAAATGATTCAAGATATTTGCTACTGGTATAGTTGTCCAATTTTCTAATAAACTAATAATTGTGATTATTAATATTAATATATTAATCACTAAAAATGTTAACATGAAATATCTTTTAAAAAACCGACTTGAAAAAAGGTAGGTACTAAAAAGTAAATAATAATGAACTCAAAATAGGTACCCAGTTCTTTGCAACAAATAACTAAATTATTCATTTTTGAAGTCGGCGCCAGCACCGCCAATCAACTTACACAAATGTACTTTTTTATAATATATATACGTCTTTTATGAATCTATTTAGTTTTGTAAGTACGTTATAAGTCAAAGTTGTAAATTTACTTTATAAGTTAGGTTAAATTACAAATATGCTTAAGTCGGTCAACAGTGCTGGAACCGACCTCAAAAATAAGTAACTTAGTTATTTATTGCAAATAAATGGGTTGGTTGAGTTAATTATCATTACAATATAACTACCATCCATATGTCTGTTTTTATAACACTTGGAAGTAATTTGATATGAACGGTTGTTTTGGTTGAGATGATTTGAATTGAACCATAAATAGCCTTGATCTTTAGCATACAAGTTCAGCAGATATACATTTTCCTTATGATTCGAATAAACAGAAGACGCAAGCAAAATTATTTTAACCACAGCGTATAACAATACATTGTCTGGATTTTAATAATTTATTATTTTAAATTGGTGGATAAGTAAATCATTTGTGTGTTTTTGTGTTATTCAAAATTGACATTTCTCTTTTATTAGTTACCTTCTGACTAATCAATTCTAATATAATTTATTGAATAATTAAATGAAACCTATCGATTTGAATAATGTAAAGGCCAAGTATAAAGTAAATGTTATAATAATTAATGATAAATCCGTTAAAATATATTATAATTTAAATATTACCATAATCTTTTTTTAGTATTTTGATACTTTTAATTAATAATCTCGACAAAATTTTCTTTTTATTATAAATGAACATGACTGCTAACTTTTCCCAAATAACTTTGTAAGTTACGGACACAATTAAAAGCTATAAATACATCCACGGGAAAAAACCCTTTGCACATACATACGTATCCAATGATTATCTGCCATAAGTGGTATTGATCACCGAAAAATCTCTCAATCCGTTATTGGTAGCTAAATGGACAATTAAACGCAAGTCTGCATTCATAAATATCAAAATTCTAAGATCACAGAAATAAGCTACGTAATAGTTTGGTTTATTTCTGTCAATTGCAATGTTTAATTCGAAAAAATTAAAGTAATAAAAAAATCTAAAATATGATACCCTGCTGCCAAATCGCATTAGAAGACATTTTACGGACTTTTTGCAACTCAAATTTTCACATGTTTCTTTATCTATTTATAAAAAAAATTGTAAACTTAGAAAGCTCAATGCGCAGCCGCGGATTTTTTCTGTAAATACAATCTCTCACAATAAATCACAACCCAAGAAATACAAAACATTAGTTTGGTGTAGTTCATAAATATGACAAATTTAAGCATATTTATAATAAAACTACTAATAAGTCAATTTTTACAAACATAAATGAGAAATCTTGAACAAAGACTATATCAAACAGAGGAAACGAATTTGATGTCTTGTGGGCGTCTATATACGAATATTGACATTTATTGCCTATCGAAAAGATACATTTTTAACAATATTATTTATTTTTTTATATTTTTAGGAGACATTTGTAATGTCATTATCTCTGGTTGTAGTTAAAAATTTGATAATACAATAGATATTTTAATATGAAAACAGTACAGCGATAGATAGGCATGACGGTTCATCTTCTGCTTGTATTTGAAAAATTTGTCAAATAACACAAGCAGAAGATGAGAGAGATATGAAATATTGGGTAATAAATAAGGCTCCACTAATATTTTTAAAATATTTAACAGTATAACGATATTTAATTAACGAATTAAGCTAATTATACCAAACTTAAAAATGTATTTTTTTAATTTCTCTCCCTCTCTCTCTCGCTCCCGAATAATACGTAATCCCCGACTACGACCTTTACGACTTCCAGTCGAACGTGCTCAGTAATCTTCGTTAAAACAACGCAAAAACATTTCTCACTTCACTTAATACGTCTATGTTTTGTACACCTAACAACATACCAGTCGAGGATACGTGACGATGGAACTCGCACGACTTGTTTTCTATATCACAGCGTGCTGTTTGTGTATCGTTTCAACGACGAGTTTAGTGGATGGTGAGATTTGATTTATTATTAAAAAAATAATTGTATATTTATAAACAAATTTACTATTTACATACTGTTTGAAACTGTGATAAATTTTAATTGAAAAAATAAAGATTAATTTTTTTTCTGACTCAGTGAACATTTATCATCGTCGACCCTCCTTTTAGTCTTAAGATATTGGATGTAACAGTAGATCAATCTTTATACCATTACATTCAGTATTATAACTCAATGTAACTTGAACGGTATATATAAACATGTGTGTAATTTATTGTGACAGAATATACTTTCTAAATTTTCCGCAAATACGAGAGCATACGAAATTCAAATATGAATCGTGGTCGAGGACAGAATTTTTTTTAACTTTAATTGTTAATCAGTACGATTACGGAATAAAAATAATTATTAAATATACGAACAACATGTTCAATAATTGTTTTATTATCGATCATTTTTAGTTTAACTTTTTATTATAATTGATTGGTTTGTATTTGTGATAATGGAAATATGTATTACAAATAAAGCGTGCGCTAATTTGCAATAATGAAATCTCGTCAAGTTATAAATTTTAAGATGCTTGTCTAAAAATATGCCCTAAATAAAATGGAACAATTCAAACTTGCAATATAAGTAAGTAAATTAAAGTGTTCATAGATGAGCTTAGTTGTTGGACACATTGATAAGTTTAACATTGTTTGTCTTTTTATCAGTCGCGTCTTATATTCGATTTTAAATTTGACCATTCCAATGTTTATGAGGACTCACATTTTATTATTACTTACGTTGCAATATTTTGTTATTAGCTACACAAATATGTTACGGCGAGAATGAAGTACTTAGCGATTGTATGCCGCCGTGCGGATCTGTTATAACTTGCGATCATTTTCGCACACCACCAGTTTGTGACTCTGTTCAGACCCTAGCCTGTCTGTCGGCATGTGTTTGCAAGGAGAACTATTACAGGAATGGCAATGGAGAATGTGTACCGCAGGAGTACTGCGGTTAGTATGTGATCTTTATTTTACTCACTAATCTTAATGGACAAGATTCTTGCGTCCTCGTTACCAATGTTCTCAAATGGAAAACCTTCTAAATAGTTTGTAATATTCTCAATTTTAAATACGAAAGAGGGGTGTAGGTAAATATTTTCCTTAATTAGTTTTAAAATTTGTGAAATATCGGAACTGAAAGTGGTTCGATAATGTTTCAGGGTTGCAGGTACTCTCTATGCACGGTGCACTCATCGTAAATATTTGACAATAACAAGGCCATAATTTTATACTTTTGGTTTCAGCATAATAATTTTATACTTTTAATTTCAGCATAATTAAATTGTGAAACACGTAACGACCAAAAATTAGCACACTACTTCACTTAGTACAACAATACTTCACTTTATATGTTTGCTACAGGCCTCCAAACAGTATTTCACTTCTTATGTTATTTTCTTTACTACAGGTTATCCAACATATAAAATTTGCCTACGATGAGCCAACAAAAAGATAATTTGTTTGGAGGAATTCGAAATAGGAAGCGTAGTTATTACACGTTCCCATCTGAAATCCTAGGAACACCGGTTTGTTATTCATAAAATCCATGTGTTCAAATCTGCCTCAAAATACTCGGCGAAATAGCGAATCCATATCTTTGTGCCGTGTACTTTAGCAAACTCTTTGTGATTCGTGTTCATTAGAGCAGAACAATAAAGCAAAATCTCGGGCAGCGTCCTATGGAATTTAATGTGGCAAGAAAGCGTTCGAAGAAATAACCATAAAAAAAATTTCTTCTTGGTGTTACACGGAGGGGGGAGGGTAAAAAACCTGAAAAAAGCCGTTACGCGGTTTATGTATGATCCGTAAGCCAAAATGACTGAAGTACGGAACGCAAACATATATTAACACTGATTTCTCATAAATCCCTGAAAAACAATATTTTCAGTATATACCTCGTATATTGATGACATAAAGCCAATGTTTATTGTTTTTTTTAGATAAGTGCAATCCGCAGACCGAAGTGTACGGTTGCTTTCAGAGATGTGATAAAACGTGCGCCTTCTCCGAGGAGTATTGTAACGTGGAGAACTGCACGGAGCAATGCTACTGCCGACAGGGATACGCAAGGGATGAGAAGGGGGTGTGCGTTAAATATGAAGACTGTAGCGGTAAATATAAAATGTTATACAGTTATTTGTGTAAGGACAGTATAATTATAGAATCTGAATAATAATAGAGTGGCCGCAAATGAACAATGCTCGTCACAGGGATGCATTAGACATTTATGTCAGCGGATCAATGATTCAATATTTTACAATGTTATTCATGTTATAGAATTTTTCATTATTCTACTATACGACTATTCTTAACATTAATGTTAACGAAGCAGATATTTGTATTTAAGCTTGTTTTAAAAATAACGTATGTATCTTTTATCCTTTTTTTGCAATCGTAGTTTTCGATCTTATTAATTTTATCTAATAAGATCGACATCTTAATGTGTTTCACATACATATTGTGTATATTGATATTTATTATAAATTTCTCAATGTTTCTTACCTTAAAAAAGTTTTGTAATGGAAGAAAATAAATGGGATTAATAGAATTAATGTGTTAATTCTGAAATAATTTGTTAACTTAAGAAAAACACAATAAATTGTAGAAAAATAACATTAATATCAAAATATTTAAAATATTAAAAATATTTGTTATTCGGAAATTACATTATATTATGTCATCATAATAACATTGTGTTTAAAAACACTGTGTGCTACATAATACATGAAGAATTCGTCGCCTTTCTTTCCTTTTATACAAGTAATTTTCATTGAATTATACGAAACAAACACGTCTTAAGATATTTGTTCCCCAATCTCATTTAGTAGCCATTTTTTATAAATCTCTCTTCTTATTGTCTTTTGGAAGCCTGTAATAACAATTATATATATATATACTTACCTAGTCTTTTAATAGCAAAAACATTCCTTGTACAGTAGCCGCTGGGTATTACTAAGTGATTGCGCCGAAATATAAAAACTGCATTTATTAAGCATGATTCAGAATAATTAGTGCCATATTATTTTCGGTGTATTGTATTCTCAATGTTCCGTTTAAAGTTACGAGTATTTGCAGATTCAATGTACATACTTTTAGCTCTTTATGGCTAATGTGCCCATTTCAGTTTGACAGTGAAAATTTAAATATATTCATTATGATTATAAGCATGGAAACTATTTCCGAGTAACATTGATAACAATAATTTATTTTACGTATTCTACGTATAGAAATAATTTTTCTTGTCAATTCTACACGGGCACTTTGTATTGATAAAAATATAAGAATATGTTAATGAAATATTATTAAATAAGTCTTTTCAGAAATTTTTCTTGAATAATTTTATTATGATCACGAATCAGTCAAGAATCATTTGCCGGTCGGTGCTGACTTGTCTTTCTTCACCTGTGTGTCTTCCATTCACTTGTCGTAAAGGTTATTCTGTTCATATTAAATCTCTTTGGTTATAATAAATCGACACTTCATTAGCGCCATAAAGTTACGCTTAGACTACGACACTTTGGTATATACAGTCAATATATACATCGACTGTCTGCGCTTGCGACATTTATTGCGACACTTGGTTTAGTTTTGCACAAAACGTCGTTTGAACGATAGTGTCGGAAGTGTCTGTCGCAGTGTCCAAGTTTTCAAACCGACGCGAAATCATTCACACTCGCGACCCACGTTGAATCAAAATGGCGTTTACGAATTTTAACGACCCACGACACAGATTAATAATGAAATAAGGAAGATGAGAAATAAGAGGAGTGGACTATAAAGTTTTCAAGTTGATATAATATTTTCGTTTTTGAATTCGTGAATATTACCATCTAATAAACCCTTAGATTAAAATAAACCTTTATTTTGACTGCATGACTAAAATTGAAATTGTCGATTTACATTGTAAATTTGACATCACTGCTAGCTGTAAATTATAATTGTCTAGATTATTGAATATATTTGGCGTTAATTTTGTAGAAATTCATTATTCACAATTAAATGAAACTACGTGATGTAATATTATTTCTTTCTCTTTTGTTCTTTGCTAATAGCCCACCTGAAGATGTTGTAACACAACGAAACCTAGGTCGTGGTAAAGAACTTAAATGAAGTAGTCTAGATTATTCAAAAATAGATGCTTAATTATATTTATATTAAATGCGTAGGTATTTCTGATTAGTACTGAAGTATTCAGTGATGCCAAAACAAACAATTCAAATAAACTACTATCTGAATTGTTGATTTTGGCATCTTAATAAAATTAAAATGCAATACTGTTCTAGAGTGCTTAGTAGTTACTAAGCACTCTAAAATAAAGGATATTGCCTTTTTACCTCCTCTAAAATTTTCATATCAATATTTTTTTTAATTTAAACTATATAATATTCTTGAGGTTTTCTTTAGGTTTTTAATAATTATTTTATTAGAAAGAGCTTCAAAAATAGAACTATTTCTAATAGAATAATTATTTAAAAAATATTATTTGGGACTTTCATATCGTAAGATCCCAATTTTCTTATTCTTTTTATTCATTATCGTCGCCTGCGTTGTTTCTTAATTGAAGCGCGCAAAATTTCGACTGCCGCTGCATGTCGTCTCTCATGGTGTCCGAGCGACGTGAGAGTTGGTGTGAAGAGTCGAGGCACTTGTGTAGCGACATCAGTGTCCAGACACTTTCTACGATACCTAAATTGCTTTATGTGTGAACGGCACTGACATTAGTGTCAGATAGAGATTTTAATCTACATTTGATTAATTTATGTTAAAAGAAAACCAAGCAATGGCCAATACAGTGAAAAATTACATTTCGAACCACATAGTATTTTTCTAGATCGATAATTTGAACAAGACGAAATAATAACGCATAGAGATTGCACTTGGTTAGCGATTAATAGTGAAGATTGAATGAAAATAACATAAGCAAAATTCAAATAACAGAAATGGATTTTAACTTTGAAGTAATTAATTGTTCATAATCATTCGGTAAAAATTCCATGTCTTTCGGTATATAACGTTCCGTCAATACGAAACAAAAGAATAAAGCATAAAACAGATAATATATAAAATAATGAATTGCATTAAGAAAAGGAACGCGCTATTTCTTGCTCTTTTTATTCAGACGACAAGTGACGGCTGCTGCTTGACAATAAAGCAATATAATATTTTATTCCAATCAATAGTAGGTATGGATCACATGACAGGTATGAATTTTAACGTTCTAATAACAGATTATTAATATTTCGGTAAAGTTCGGTGTCATTCGGTGATGTACGGTGAATATGAAACGACGGGCAATGCAAAAAGAAACGAGATGTCTCGCTCTCTCTTTACTCAGCGAGTGACAGCCATTGTACGGGAGCTGCTTGACAATACCACCGTAACGTAATATTTTAACATGTTAGCCAAGCGTATCGTTATTTAATAATACGATATCTGTAAATCATAATAACATAATATATTCCTTCCAATCGATATTATGTTATTCATACCTGTTAAATTTTAATTCTGTCATCACTAGTGTCAGACGTTTGTGGCGCAATTAGTGTCGTAGTTTAGAATATAGAGTTATTTATTCTTAGGTCGTAGTATATACGAGCCTTAAGACTGACAATCTTTACGTAGCTGTCGTTTAGTATTAATGTATAATTCACGGGCGGCGTGTGGTTGTCTGGTATCACTGAATTATTTTATTAAATAAAAAGCATAATGCTTTTCTGGGTTATAACTGTGATAATGACACAAGGTTAATATAATTTATCACTATATTTTAATTTAATTAAATTGCATATATAGAAGACAAAAGTGAGATAACAAATATAACACGTCAAATGTGATAACACCAATTTGAATTCTATCGGCTAAGTTGGAAAAGTTTTAACTTTTATCCCTAAAGCGGGTAAAAACAAAGACAATTTGCTTTGTGTGTTGAACGCATCATTCGACGCAAATAGTTTCACGACAAATTTAAATTTATTTCCATATACCGTACGCCGGTGATCAAATCATGCATGCAATCTTGTTCATTCCTCTCTGTTTATTCTGTCGAAGCAGTTTTTCTGAATTCCGAGAATAATTTATTACAATATTAAATACAATTCTTTAAATTCATTAAACAAAACTGTGCATCGTTAATGAGCATCTATATTGAAATTGAATACAACGCAAATTCCTTAGATGTTCATCACAAAAATCCGACAGCGAGCGAGCGTGTTTTGCACACGACATATAACGCAATTTTATCGTCGATGTGGACACAACTGTACGACGATGCTATCCCATTCACATCTCTGATGTCCTCGCTCACCTATAATTATAAGGACTCGATTGATAAAATTTTTTCAACTTTGCTTTCAAAGTGGCTTCCTCGTTCTTCGAGGCACTTTCGCAGCTGACGACAATTATTGGCGTAAACGCGTCTCATTAGGTCGGGGTCCTCTCGAATGCGCCGTCTTATTATGTTAAAAGCTTGTGTAATCCGATTCTTAATTTCGGAAATTTCTCGTAAATAAACTATCATCAGACCAAATAACATTTTCGATCCAACGAGGGTTTTCACTAAACATTTGTAAGGCCCATTCAGCGTAATTTATTATACATGCATAATCTGCCGTCTCCAACGCTTGTTTTTTGGATGGCGTACGGATATTGGTTGCCTTCTTTAAAATGTTATGTACTGACGTATGGCTTATATTAAATAATCTACCACAGCGCCTGGTACTTGAATGTGGCTTTCTTCTGAAGTAACTTAACACGTTTTCTTCTATATTTATTTTAGAAATGTCAAAAGTAAACTTTCAAAAACATTTAACGTTCTTATTGGTCGAAAAAATGTGTGAGGGTTGCCATATTAAATAATAAATAATCAATATCAATATCATTTCAAAGCACAATTTAAATTAATATATTATTATTAATAAGAAAATAACAATAATTTATCTAAATGACAAATGAAAAAAATATCGTATTAATAGTTATTCCCGTAAGTTTATTTTAAAAATCGACGAGAGTATTTTTTGTAATCTTAAATGTTTGAGAGAATTATGGATTGATGTTAAAGATTTTCAAATGGCAATAATTTTAATTTACGATATGTAAACAAAGTTGACCTTGAAATGTAATTTTGTTATCCTTTTCTTCTAACTTTTTTTGTAAAACTATGCAAATGAAAAGAATAGTTAGAAAATTCAAACTCATCATCGATCGCTAGGAGGTAATTATGCAATATTGCCCCATTTCTTACGTTTATCGAAATATAAGATAAGGTTGATGCATTTGCATGTTAATGACTTATGAACATTTTAAATATAAAAAAGTGGTAAGATTTTTAAAAAATAGGTATATGGTAATCTACCCATGTAGTACTATTACAGATTAAAGTCCCAAACTTTCCTAACTGTACATAGTGTGTATATATATATATATATATATATATATATATATATATATATATGTATATGTATATGTATATGTATATGTATATGTATATGTATACGTATACGTATACGTATACGTATACGTATACGTATACGTATACGTATACGTATACGTATACGTATACGTATACGTATACGTATACGTATACGTATACGTATACGTATACGTATACGTATACGTATACGTATATATATATATATATATATATATATATATATATATATATATATATATATAATAAGGCGTTTGCGTCACGGGTAGGTCGGTTGGCGGGGAAGGAAAACCACGCATGTTGGCCAAAACCGGCGCTCTCGCTCTTTTCTATTTATTCAGTGTAACTTGCGACTCTGACGTGATAGCGCATTGATTCGTGTCTGTATAAAGAATTTATTTAGATTGATCAATTTAAGTAAAAAATAGTGTATTTTGAACAATATTTAAATGTAAAAGTATAAAGTTAGCCTATAAAAAAGTATTAAAATAAAATATGTAGCCTTCGCCCGCACAAAAGTCAGCCGAAAATATAAATTATGTCTATCGTTGGAAAGCGGAGGCTATAGGCCACACATAGATACCCTAATGTCCGATATTGCACGAGTGAGGCTGTTTCGGGAGCGTCGCAAAACTGTCACGGCACGCTCAGTGAACAACGCCAACTCCGCGAGTACCTCTATCGCTATTATACCTGTACCAATGGACATATCGAGTGAAGCTAACACCTACACATCTGTTCAGAATGAGATAAAGTTATATAGGACCATTGGCGCGTAGCGGACGAAAATTTCAAAACGGTATTCGAAAGCAACCCGTTGTCTTTCTTGCAGCGTTTGTGATCGCCTGTGGTTCGATATAGATTTAAAGAAAGCGAAGTTCGTAACATCCCATTCCTTCATATTAAGTTTCCTCGTGAAAATATAGCAGAGTTTCGTCTTTTGATTACGCCACGCTTACTATTTATGCAAATTCGTCGTCTACGCTACGAAGGTAATTATGATACAGTCGGTCAGGTGATCAACGTACTTGTCGATGTGAGAACATGGTGCAACAACTACTGCAAACAATTATTTTGCTTTAGCAATTTTAATAATTAATTGCGATAGAATTTTTAACCCTGGTTATTTTGGGTTCAATCTCTAAAAAATCTCAATGTTCTGCAATTTTTTTAAATTTTTCTGAGCGATATTTCTAGTGATATTGATTTGCTTGTCTATTAATTGCCGCAATATTCATTTTACAATAAACAGCCTATGTGAAGTTGAGGGGTTATCATAATACTGAAACTTTTATATTAAAAATAATCCAAATATCTTTGCTAATAGCCCGCCTGAAGATGTTGTAATACAACGAAACCTAGGTCGTGGTAAACTTAAAGAAAGTAGAAATAATACTACATCACATAGTTTCATTTAATTGTGAATAATGAATTTCTACAAAATTAATGCCAAATATATTCAATACAAGAAAACTAATACCAAATAAAAATATTTTTTTAACCAGTAACGTTTAAAACTTCTTTTCTATCAATAATGTTAAAGAAAAAATGGCCTACGTTTACATTTAATATATTTTGCTATTTAACATGAGTGAATTAAATTCGAGCGATTTCCATATCAAAACAGATGAGCAATATTATTCACCAACTGCAGTTGATAATATGTCAATTAAAATAGACGAGAAAATAAACAATAAGCAGGATAACACCGTAAAAATTTACGGGTAGACGTAAAATAGCACAAGACATGATCGAAGATAAAAATAATCTACTTATTTGGGTTGCGTGATTCTGCATGGTGAAAACTTATCGGAAGTGATGTACTCGTATCCATAGGATATTATAACATATTATTGCATCTATTATTTGTTATTGTGGCTATAAATTTATTTCTTCATAGAGGCCGCCAAGTGTCCGGAGAATGAGGAATTCGGCTGTCACAGGACGTGCCCTCCTAACAGGTGCATTGCACAATTTGCTTTTTTCAAATGCATACCACCTTCAGCTACCAATTGCGCAGTGCGGTGTGACTGCGAGGAGGGCTACTCGAGGAACAATGCAGGAGTCTGCATTCAAGCGCAAGACTGTACTCCAGCAGATGGAGGCGTTCCGCTTTGATGACCCTATTCCAAATTGGTTGCATATCGCCTTGTTATTAGAAACTTCAAATTTTTAAATTTTTAAACAAATTAAAAGAAAACCCATAATTCTAAACAGTATAATAATAAAAATACGATTTTAAATAAAGTAAGAAATATATTATGTGTGATTTTATTAATACTCGCTTTTAATGATGCACATATTGTTGGATACTATAAATAAAAGATTCCGAATATCGGATTTTTTTTCTTATGAATTTTTGGTTTATACTCCCGAATTAACTGTTTCATTCCCTAAATAATTAAGTATTTCAGTAAACATATATTAATTAGATAATGATATTCGTCGTTATTAAATAAATATAAGGTCTGATATTAGAAAAAAATAACCGGTCAAATGCTTGTATACATAAAATAATTTTCTTTTGCTACAAGTCTCCTGAAGTAGGTGACGCAAGTTAACTGAAATCATTTGAACATTCTAACAAAGTGACTCCTAGAATTTAGACGTATTTTTCTAATCCATAATTAAAATTGAAGAGGCTATGAACTTAAAACAAGTCATATTGAAATTGAGCACGGAAATGGGTAAATGGGGCTTTACAATCAAAAAGGGAAAGTAAAACCCAAATTTATTTCAAAGGAACTAATAACTTACACAATGCGATTTGCGAAAAAAAAATTCGCTCTCACTGCATTAAATTGTGGTGCTCTTTGAATGTAGATACTTCGTGTTTATGAGCAAAAGTTCAGTTTAATCGGATAGTTCTCACACATATAAACCTGAGTATCTAATGATGACCAGAGCAGTATACCATGGATATAAGGAATTATAGTAGCCGAATTCGTATTTATGACCCCATGGATCTAAGATACTATATAGATTGAGACTTCATGTTGACGTTCGAAAGCTCAGTTTTACTGGGCAGTTTACATATTTGAAAACCTGAGGATTAAATTACGAGGGGAAAGTATCCTAGAAATTTTGAGAAATTGTAGTAGCTAGGGAATTTATGTTTACGTTGAAATGTTAAGTTTTGTCGAGCAATTCTTACACTTATAAACTTAGAAATATAATGTAGACCAGGGTAGTTTCCCATGGATCTATGAAACTATAGCAGTATGAGATTTCATGTTTACATTCAATAGTTCAGTTTTATTGGACAGTTGTTACACCTGTAAAGTTGAGAATTTAATGATAACTGGGTAGTATACCATGATTCTAAGAAACTATAGGAGCTTGAGACTTTGTGTTTACGTTCAAATGTTCAGTCGGACAGTTCTCATATCTGCAAACTTGAGGATCGAATGATGACCAGGATAGTACCCCATGAATCCAAAAAACTACAACATATAGATATTTCGCATTCCATTGAATTTTTCAGTTTTATCGGTAGTCCCCACACTTGCAAAATTAAAGATCTGATGATAACTAGAGTAGTACCTTTCCATTTTTATCGGGTAGTTCTCACACCTGCAAACCTGAGGATGTTATCATTCCCAGTGTTTAAGGACTTTATGCTGATTTCCTACAAGGTTAAATTGTTATATAGATTACAGAATAATGAATCTAAGGACCTATGAAGCTAATTTCTTGCAAGGTTATATTGTTGTATAGATTGTGAAATAGACTATCTAAGTCACATATCACTATACTATCCAAAGATCACATTCTACTGAGAGTCATGTAGGTGTACCCTTTGGCAAATGTTTTATTTCCTAATATTAGATAATATTAATCAGAACAAGTAATAACTAAATGACAGTGAAAATATTAAAATACCAATATGCTAGCCAAATATTGCGTATTAATACAATTTATTAATATCAGGAGATTTATTTACTATATATATACGTCATGAGTTTAGTTATACCCTAAAAATAAATGAAATGACGCATGCCTCACTTTCTGCCTGCAAGCAATTATTTTCACTCTGTACTCAATCTTGTTTAATAATTATAAAAAATATGACTTTTTCCGTGACTTTTTGTAAGTCCAAGCCACTAGATTTTAAAGAGTAATGAGTAAATATAATACACAAAGGAGAATCCACCCAATACTTGCCCGGAGTGCAGTGTTTACCAGCAGTGGCGATGTCTTCGCAGCTGTCCGCGAGTTATTCCCCCGACCGATGCGCAAGTATCGTGCGTAAGAATATGACAAATACATATAAATATTATTTTCAATTTTTTGAAAAAAGGCATCTTTTAAATTTTATTTTAACGATAATCAACTGTTTTTCAGTCAAGGAATAACGTCTTTATTTGTTCGACACTTATTCCCGGACACCGTGTATTTAGGTCATTCGAAAGCTCTTTGAATTTCCTGCAGTAATTATTATGAATATTATATTAGCTAATTTCTAATCGTCGCAGGAAAAAAGTTATGGTGGCTCTGAAGTACCGCATTCGTACGGTGATTTGACTCTTAGAGTGTGGAGCGGGATCTCTACGGGAGGGAGGTCAGGGGACCATGTAAAATGAGCTGCACTATGCTAGCCAAATTCAACATCACTGACGTTTTAAGGTCGTGATACATCATTGACGTTTTGGAGTCATTCCCTCCTATGACATCAGACTCAAATATTATGTAGCGTGCCGTCAATAAAGAAGATGGCATCTTTAACTGGCTTTTCGAGGGAAATGATGCAGTGATTGTTGATTGACGTTTCCGTGATTTCATACCAGACCTGGAATCATGTGAATTTGAGATGCAAATCTTATTCACGAAACTATGACCTGAAACACAGTTAACTACCGAGCAACCCAATAAGTCCAGATTGGTAACTCTATGTCGTTGGGTCGTGGAAGTGGTTAATATGCGAGTCAAGCGTAATTATTAACTGTTATGCCAAAAATAATTTTAACATCACTTTTCGGAAGTTATTCCTGGGTTTAGAATAGCTTGTACTTTGAAAAATGCTTTCCACATCCCATATTCAATTGCAGCACGCCGGCGACAATAAGGCGCATTTAAAGAAAAAAATGTACTTGAATAATATTTTCTGTACTTGTAGACAAGTACAGAAGTATAGATAGAACTCAGAGGAACAGAGTCGTAGACGACTCTGTTCCTCTGAGTTCTATCTGTGCTTCTGCGGCGAGTACAAAAGACGAGTTGCGAAAACGTTTTACAGCTTAGCTATCAAATACCCTTCCTGCAAATTGTCCTTCTTTATAAGCGATAGACAACTTTGCATACGACGCATCTGTGCTCTGGCGTTTTTGTAGTATCTTCAATTGTCTGCTGTGAACTTGAACTTGTTTTTGCTTAAAAAATCAGATATATGTCTGATGATATCATGAAATATATAAACTTCCGGCTTGCCATTCTGTCTTGTGAATTCTCTTTGAATCACAATGCCTCCATATGTGTATAAATTAAACGAGCACGCATATATGCATTTAATTTACGGTGAATGCAGCGCTTGCTCGCCTATATAAACAGATTTTTCCCGATACTCGCCTCTACTTTATAATTGAGAATCATTTATATTCTCAAGAAAAGATGCTAGTAAATGTATAGGCCATACTGCCGGGGGGAGACTTTCTACAGTACTTGTTAAAGTTAACCAACAAAAAACGGCAATCTCATTAAAAATGGTCGACGGTTGACAGTTGTAAACGTCAAAACTAGGGATTTTATTAATAATCATTTGCTACAGCATGTAATCCTCAAATAAAATTAAATGCATTTTTTACATTATATTATTGTTATTTAAAACAGTTAGGCGGTGAAGAAGAACGTAGGAAGCAAATTTGAAAACTAATTTCTTTTGTGTATCATGTGTATTCAGAAATTTATACATATGAGACCATTTCAGGAAATATCAAAATATAATAATGAAATTATTTATCATTTGCAGTAAGTAATGTTGTGTAAACATAAAGTTTTGGACTACCGATAAGTCGAAAATCATTAACAAATCGAAAATAGCAGCGTTTTCATTAAATATAAAACATAAAGTTCTGGCTGTTCAATTTATTATTTTGAAATAGCATGATGAAACAGCCTGGCCCGCCGGTTGACCGAGCTGGGCTTGAACTACACTAACTGGACTAAGTTTAAATAAACAGCTAAATAAACAAACCCATTTTAGGATTAATCATTCGGTTCATAAGAAAGAACGACATCAAAAAATAATTTTTTTCGTACTTATATTCTTATTTATTTTTGTTTTTATATTTATTTGTATATATTTATTTTATACTATCTTTATATTATAATTTCATTTTCTTCTTTTTGTTTAATTGTAGCCAACTTCTTATTTAATTTTTATTATATTGTTCATACTTTTGTTAACAAGCAACAACGACAAATACCCGAAATATGGCTTAATCAGTGTTACTTAGCCTTTTTTCCACACTTGATATTGGCAAAAGTTCCTTCTGGAGAGAACAAACGCCATATAATCAAAAATAAAAATAAAGATGTTGTGATTCGAAATATAAACCATAGACAAATATACTTTATCGTTTTCTGAATGTTGGTACAAAAAGAAAATGTAGTGGTGAAAGTGACAAGTTAAAAAAACATTCTAATTAAATTACTAAATTTACTTATTTATATTTATTATAAATGATAATTTATAATTAAGTTTTACTTTTAATTGTGTAATAAGTGCTTAGTGATAAAAAAAGTAAAGTAAGTGAAAAAAATAAAGTTTAAAACACATTATCCCGCAAACAAAATCGTCAGGTACAAAAATTTTCAAATTGTTTTTTTTTTTTTAATAAATAATCATCAGCTGCAGAATTTCTTTCCAGATATGATGTTTTTAATGTGTATACTTTCATATGATTTCAAAAAAAATGTCGAAATGTTCCTCGTTGTATAGTGCATTTATACCGAAAAAAGTACCCAAATTTTTCGACTTCATTGCCATTCTTAGTAATACCAAAACAATTTTCAAATACAAAGAGGAATTGATAAAAAAGCAAACCCAAAAAATTATGTGAAAAGGCGCAGAGGATCCCGTAAAGTGATGTTATAAAATTTACGTCTGACAGCCAATTGTCAACCGTTTCTTCATGGAAAGAGCATTTTTGAACTCATTTTTTAATAATAAAATAATTGTGTCCGAACCCAATTTTTTTTAAATATGTCGTTTTATATATATATATTCTTTCATTTGAAAAAAACCCATTACATTACGTAGTTTTTATGGTAAGTTGAAACTTATTTTCATTCGTTTCTTAAGTTGTTTGCAATATTTCATTTAACACTTTGTAACATATATCAAAATAAATATTTATTGGTTATTAAGTAAAAAATATGTATTGGAAACGACTTATTTGGCAAAACAACTTTCGGTTGCCATTTTTAATACAAATACGAATTTTTGTTTTTTATGACTTGATTTAAAAAAATCAAACTAAATCGGTAAATTTAAATAAACAGAAAGGACAGCGTAGAGGGAGCTTATAAACGTTGACGTCTGTCAACCAATTGACATCCATTTAAGCATATTTTTCACTTCAATGAAAGTGGAATTATCAATTGATGTTAACTAACGCCCAAAACGTATATTTTATCTATCCGTCGACGTAAATTGCGATCAAAGATAGTTGATATATTTCTATCTATTCATAGTTTGCTTCCCACGAGTATTTTGACGTTTTAACTGTCTATCGACAATCATAGATAGCTTTCTATCCATACCTTGCCATGCAAGCGATGCGTTCCGTTAATACATATGACGAATTTGAAATTAATAATATGTACATACCAAATAAATAAATAATAACTAATCAGAAATGTCTTAATTACATACGATTACACTTAATTGAAATGTTTCGTTAATTTTTTATATTTCAAAACAAGAGTTAAGTTAAGGAAAAGCAGCTAAAGTTTCGCGTAGGTTTAAAACGCAATTTATCTCCGCTTTTCTTATATAAAGTGTTAAATGGGACAATAGGCAGTATTAACGTAACGTTTATAATTGAAGAAAGTAATAAATTATAATAACATTTATATTTTAATAATTCACCAGAACTTTTATTAATTTGAAACCTAGTTTTAAAATTAAGCTCATTGAGCTCACACATAATACACTCAGTGTTATAAATACGCCAGGCCCTATTGTTTTTATTTTTCGGAATTATCATCCTAATGTGATAACGATCGCAAAATTTCTATATCGCTGTAGCTGGAGGATGATATACTTGCTACTAACTTCGCTAATAACTTTTTACAATAATAAATTGGATAATTTTCCATAAAACAGACCATTGATAGGCGTTTATCACTCGAAAATGACAGAACTTTCGCTCACTGTCAATAAGCTAAACCAATCAAAGATAACTACAATAGTTACAATATTAAGACTACAATAAAGACGAAAGAACTACAATAAAGACGAAGAAGTTAAAGACTACAATATTTAATAGTCAGTGAGTGATTTGCGCTCCCATTGGTAGATAGCGTGCGGAGATTCCTATCTGTTGATATGTTATTGTTATTTGCAGAACTGAAGCGTCAGAATTTCTATCCCTCGTAATACAAAAGCGTAGATAGATAGAATATTAGTTTTGGGCAATAAGACTACCAATATTTCATAATTCATCTGTTGACAACTATTTAACGTTACGTGATATGTAACAGTTAAACATTTAACTTTGTGTCAGTATATCTGTGTAATGTTACAGTAACCAATCTAATTAAGTTGTTTGTTGTAATGTATAACAACTATTTAACGTTACGTGATATGTAACAGTTAAACATTTAACTTTATGTCAGTATATCTGTGTAATGTTACAGTAACCAATCTAATTAAGTTGTTTGTTGTAATGTAAACATTACAGCATTAAAAGCATTGATGTCATCCGTTCCATTGCTAGCCTTCATGAAGAAACAGCAAACTGCAAAAATCACATATATTTGATCTGACTGGCTGTGAGGTTATTGAACGCTAAAAATTAAATCATATTTATCTTATGTATAATCTTATGTAAGATCCTGGCTGGGAGGTATGCAACCTTTTGGAAGTAATTAAAAATTGTTAAAGCTTATCGGAAAATTACCAAGATCTGACTGGCTTTTGAGTTTCAGAACCTTAAAATAAAAAATTATCAGCATCTTATCAATAAAGGATTATATAGTTAGAAATCACGTTTATAAAATCTGACTGGCTGTGCGATGTGCTCCCTATAATTGTATAATCACCATTTCTTTTTTATAGACAAATGAAAATGTTCATTTATCTATCTGAGTACTATATTGATAACATTGTATATATGCAATCAATTGCCTACACCTGACAGATCTATGTAGTATCGTAATACTATTGTCAGGTTAAGAAGCATATAATAGTGTCGCCCCTTTCTGTGCGATCCGTACTATAAAAGGTATAAAAAAGTATGATTCATAATAAAATATATAGAGTCACCTTCGTCTCGTCAACGAATTAATTGTGTATCTTTATTATAAACTTTATCTATCTGAATACTATATTGATAACATTGTATATCACCGTTCAATTTGTATTGTCTTGACAAATGTTTAAATATTAAGGTAATACTGCTTCAACTGTACTGTAGACTGCTAATTTTATGATCGATCCATTTTGTGTTGATAACTGTTTAACTTTAAGTAAAACTGTAACTGTTAAATTTTGTTTCCGTATATATGTGTATATACATATACATATATATATATGTATATATATATATATATATGTATATATATATATCTATATAGATATATATATATATATATATATATATACATATATGTATATATATGTATATATATATATATATATATATATATATATAATTTTAGAGTAACCACTGTAATTCACCTATAAATTGTCCTTCACCAAGCTTACATCCGACGGTTCTATATAAGTGTTAGTATTGTAAGACAATTGTCAGGTTAAGCATGTAATAATGTCACCCCTTTCTTTGTGATCCTTACTATTAAAGGTATAAATAACTGTGATTCATTGTAAATGTAAAAATATACCCTCCCCCTAATATAGAAATTTATTGCTGCGAGATAAAGAAACATGTGGTTTTATAAACTATTAGGTATACCTTACCTCACATCCTCCCAGAACTTACAAATGTAATTCTGTATTATGGATGAGATGCTCTTGGAGGTAATTAAACAGTTTTCGGAAAATGACGCCAAATATGATTAGAATGTGCGAATTAGAGAACTAGAATTAAAAATCGTTAATATTGTTTAATTTTAAACTGAAACAAAGACTCTATCCTAAGTCTTACATTTACCACTGGCTTTCTATCCGTTTCGTTGCACTTTTTGGGACAAGATTTTTAGACTTGTTTTGAATTTACAAAGAAATGTTGCTTTATATAAAAAAGCTTTTGTTTGAGACTTTTATTTGTTATCTACTATTTTTATATTTTACTTATTTTACCAAAAATAGTAGTTGGGTTAAGAACCTAGTTTTTTTTGTATTGGTGTTTGATGTGACGTTGCCGTTATTTTGGATGTAAATCCAGCACTGGCGTTTTTAAGCTCTATGAATTTTTGCTTTTTTTAACACTTTCGGTTGCGAAGCATACTAAACCAAATATCATTCATCGGAAATTGAAAAAATCTAATATTATAAGAAATCTTTCTGGCAAGCTCGCAGCAATGAGAAATTGTAACAATTTTGTAAAGCTATACAAAATGTTGTTTTCGCAAAAACTAGATCATTTCACGAATAACATCCTTCTAATTGACAGGTTTATTAAAACGACAAATGAATTAAGTATTACTTGTTGATATCTGTTCCGTAAATTTCACCTGTCGAGAGCTCTCCACGCTTTTTTACATTGCAAAACGTTTTCATTTAGTTGTCTGTGAAGCGTTGAATGCTAAATTGAAAATTGATTTGTGTTTAATAAAAAAACTATGAATTAAGAATATTTGATTACATTTACATCATCTGACTGTGGTAAGTAAATAAACATAATAGAAATTATAGAATTTACAATTACCCAACATCCTCCTGTACGTGTGTGGTGAGTATTTTAAAAATTAAAAATCTGTGTACCGTTTGTAGAGAAATTGTCTGCAACGAAAATTACTATCACATTTAGTACTAGCTCGCTTGCAGCTGTATATCACGACTGCTCTAAAGAAAACTATGAACCTCGTCAAAACTTTTCCGTCTTACAGATGTTTACAATATTGTTTAGTATTGATAACTGTTTATGTAAGTGTATATTCAACTTTGTGATATAAATATATATATATATATATATATATATATATATAAATAAATATATATATATATATATATATAAATAAATATATATATATATATATATATATATTTTTTTTTTCTTTTTATGCGTAACCACTGACCCTTCAGTGAGCTTTCCCGCCGAACATCCGAAGGTTCTAATTAGGTGAGAGTTATATAAAAAAACATCATTCGTCATGAGATATATTACGGGTTGCCCCACTTTCCAACAACTGTATTGTAAAATGTAGACCTTGACATCTCTTAACAAAATTAATATAGTTTTTCTCAGTTACCTGATTCTTTCTAAAAGACCTAGAAATGCGTATGTTACCTAGTGTTTACTATGCTTTTAATTCTCTTAACCATTTATAATTATTTGAAACGGTCTTAGTTAATATTGCCTGTTTTAATCTTAAACCTATGATGCCATACTCTCCAAAGTCTTTTTACATCACTGTCTTTGTTTCTGTCTCGTTGCACTTTTTGGGTCAAGATTTTTCTATTTATTCTTAATTACAAAGAAATGTTTCTTTACAATGAAGTCTTTGTACGAGACGTTTATTTGGTATTTTATACCGATGTATTCGAAACCCCAATTTTTTCTTGTATCAATATACATATCAATATATATATATATATATATATATATATGTGTGTGTGTGTATATATATATATATATATATATATCATCATCATCATCATATATATTAATACGCTAAGGTTAAGATGTTACTCTCCCTTTTTAGAAAAAACCTCACAACTAATCCACATAAATTATATATCATTTTATAGATAATTGCTTGCTCTACCGGCATCCACAACTAAAAAAATTATTATTGCTATTGTTTTTGCAAATTAATTAATTATTAAAATTATATACACAAAACAGCAATGCTGCCATCTAACGGCTCAACGTCAATATGATTGACGGTCGGTAAAATTTTTGTTTAATTTCAAATCCACTCACGTATAAATAAAGTGGCGCTTTAGCTCAATGCTTTTGATACTTGCGCCTCTATATGTCAATTTTAGTAAAATATTTGTTTGATCTGTCATCTGAGCTTCATAATGGAATAAATAATGCGAAGACTTCGCACGGGTCACGCTAGTATATATATATATATATATATATATATATATATATATATATAACATCCCAATAAGTTTCTGCTTTTTAATTACAAAATTTTATTGAGAATTTCTTACCGGAGAGTCTCGTCAGCTTATCAGTATTCCAAATTACGATATACAAACTATTGAAATCTATGTTGGTCTGTCAGTAATTTACTTTTCATCATGGAATATTAGATTTTCTTCGTTGCAATTTTTATTATTGCCAACATGCATCATATAGCGTAAGAAATTGCTCATCTTTTCATTTTGTTCGGTATGCTGCTAGTTTGACTTGACCAATTTTTTATTGCCTTAACCTTTTCTTACTCTAAACGAACCTCTATTAACTTTCTTTGCATCTTCATTGAGCCGAATGAATTTTTTTATAAGTCATTTTTGTTTCCGCCGTGTTGCAACGAATGCAACACTGATTAATATCTTATCCATTATGAGACAATTATAGAATTAAATATCATCTGGCTAATGTGTACAGCCACACGTTTTTAGGGAGCTTTTAGGATTTTAAATAAACAATCATTGCTCTTTTTATTGACTATAAAAGGAGTTATTTTGTGCTAAGGAGGTCTAAAATTAAAAATCGTTCATAAGGAATGGTCAGAATTTAGAATTACATAAATAAGATCAGAGAGTATAGAATTACATAACTTTCGTAAGAGATGTTACTATAAAATTTCACGACAATTTACATTTTTGTGATTGACTGTGGAGTATCTATGAAATTAAAAATAATTGTTTTTTAAGATGTTGATATCGTAAATTTACTTTTGTTGAGCTCCCCGCGCTCCCTTCACATTCACAAAACTTTTGCATTTAGCATCGTCTCATCATTGATTAGTGTAAAAAAACTATGAATTAGGATGTTTTATTACATTTACATCATCCGACATTGTATGATTACTGAATGTACCTTGTGGTAATATTGGACTGTGTGGGATAAGTATAAAAACGTGTAAAAATTATTTTAATTAAGATTTTTTAAGTTTTCTCGACAAATAGTGTTTGAGTTGCACGAATTATTTCATAAATCTGTTTGAATTTCTCATTTCTAAGCTTATCCGCTGCAGTCTAATTAGCACCGGTTATACAAAATTTTTCATTTTACTTCAACTGAATATTGCAAATACCTGAGAAAAAACATTGGATTATTTTCATATAAAATAATTGCAAAAAATTATAGTTTGTGAAGAATATTTTTAAACGCCGGAATCTGATATCAGATTTAACACGATCCTATGATCGGGTTACGTAACTGTTTATGGTCGAATAATACGAAGAGAATTCTCTGGTTTGAAAAATAATTTAATCAAAATTGTTATACTTTTGCAGAATACTACTGCGAAATCAATTTCTCAGTATAAACAAAAAAAACCCTTGTTTACAATATAAAATTGTTAAGATATTTGTAGTATGTATTAATTTCAATAACTGTCGCAACACTATCATGAACGGATTTCGATAGTAACTCCGGCGCCCTCGTCTTCGAAATACGACGAAGGTACTGTCTGAAACGAGTGGAAACCATTGGTGATGTTCACGTTCTTTCATTTTCGTTGATATAGATATATATATATTGTTTCAAAATGAACATGATGAATTATTAGGTTTTTTAGGCGACCACAAATTTTGTTAGGCGACCACGTTAAAAGTTCTTTAACGAAAGGTAACGTTATTTTAAGCCTAAAATCTATATCTCCGTCGAAGCAAAGCGAACGTGCAAGATAAAATATATTCGAGTGAGTATCTCAAAAGATTTCTTATTAGTATATAATTTAATTAGTCAAGTCAAGCGGCACGTGTATATAAAGGCATTGTAGGACATGGTGCTTTGCCGCCTGCGATCTCTCTGTGCTTTGTCAAGTTTAAGCGAACAAAATTTGCGATTCTTGCATAAAGCTCTTGCCGTATAAACGAGCAAAGTTATTCAAACATTGTTAGCTTCCTTCATTAGCCTCTTATTGATAATAGTTGAATTAACTATAATATTTTTATTGGCTGTATTTTATGGTTTCGGATTAAAGATTAGCGGGGCTTTCTAAAAAATAAAATTTAAGTAATGAACGATTTAATAATTGTGTGCGAGATACATTTTTTCACGGCTTTATTACCCCTTAATTTGGCAGTTTTGGTTATGAAGTGGTTTGGTTTTTTTATCATTGGTGCAAGCAGCATAGAATAGCAGAAAATATTTTGCCACAATGAGTGGAACATCGACAGATATCGGCCTCTTTGGTGTACAAATTTAGCTATTTCACATTCGGAATACATCTGAGAAAGCGCGAACCGTCTCCGATTTCATTTGAATCGTTTTTGTCACTCAAGTTCACTTTGGTTTTGGGTAATATCAAGCAATTTCTGATGATTTCACATTCGTCCATCGGTTCAATTTGACTTTTTTCACGGAAAATTGTACATCGAAAATGGCCTTTTTAAGCACTTCAACGAATTATTTCTAGACTGTCGCGTCAGACACTTTGCTCTGTATGGCGATGTGACAGTTGCGATAGAGGTCGACAGAAAGTACGCGGTACGAAACGGTCGTAAGTTGCTCTCGTACATGTCATTTTCATATATATGAGGCACCGCAAGTTATATGGAGCATCGACCTTCTTGTGGACTCTTTGGTGTAAATAAAAACGCCAGATATCGTCGAATATATTCAGATATAGTCGTACGCCTTCATGTTTACTCGTGTGTCGCCGAATGTTGTAAGATATCGTGAAATATCGTCAGGTATCTTCATATATGGTCGGAAATAGTCAGATATAGAAGGAAATCGTCTGACACTGTCAGCAGAAATCGTCTGATATCTTCAGACATCGTCAGATACTATCAGGTATCAACATATACAGTCGGTTAAAGTAGATATAGCCGAATATAGTCAGATATCTTATAATATAATCTGATATCATCAGGTATTTACGAATACTGTCAGAAATCGTGAGTTACAGCCTGACATCGTCAGGTATCGTTGTAAATCATCAAACGTCATCAAATATCGTATTGTACATCGTCCTCTTTGGTAAAATTTCGCCGAATATGGTCGAATATCCTCCACATATCGACGTACACAATCTGATACCTTCGAATATACTGGGATATCGCGATATATATCAGATTGTGTACGTTCGTCTGATACCGCCGGTTGTGTTCCGATACCGTGAGATTTAGACTGATATAGTGTGACACCGTCTAATTTCGTCAAATAAAGCCAGTTGTCTTCCGAAACCGTCGGATATCGCAGGAAATCGCCGTATACGTTCAGATATAGCAAGACGTCATCTGATATCGTAAGGGCTCCGTCATATATCGTCAGGTATCATGAAATATCGAGTGATACCGTCGGACATGGTCCTGTTTCGTAAGATTTTGCCGAATATGGACGGATATCATATGCCATCGTACATTATCCGATATCATCGAATATAACCTTATATCGCCGAATATCGTCTGAAACTCTCAGATATAGTGAGACAGCATGATATAGTCAGATACCACTATTCCCGCCATACCACCCGGGTAGTCTCAAGGCCCCTCCTGGGACCCGTAACGACCCGCCGATATAGTCAGATACCGTCTAATTTCGTCTGATAAAGCCAGGTTTGATACTATCGGATAACGTCAGATATCGCAGGAAATGCTCATATATCGTCAGTTGTAGCCAGGTGCCATCTGATATTGTATGGTACCGTCATATATCGTAAGATATCATGAAATATAGTGGTGGTATAGTCGTACATCGTCATGTTTCGCCGAATAGTGTCGTGTCTTGGTTTGTAAGATATCGTCTAATATCATCTTATATATTCTGATATTGACGGAAACCCTCAGATATAGTCTGATATATACAGATAAAGTCGAATTTCGTCTGATACCGTAAGATGTCGTCGGATATCGCCAGAAACTTCAAATATCGTGAGAGAAAATCTCCATCACCAATCCCCAATCTATCTTTTTCGCCTTCAATTTCTCATTTCCCTCCTCAAATTCTAATGTAAAATCGCCAATCTCCACCACCAATCTCCAAACGGGCATTTTCATCGTGAATTAAATAGAAATAGGATGTTTTAGACGTGCAATCTCCGCCACCAATCTCCAATCCCATCACCAATCTCCAATCGAGCCTTTTCAATGTAAATTCGATGGAGATTGGAGGTTTTGGATGCGCAATCTCCTTCACCAATATCCAATCAACATTTTCGTCTGCAATTTCTCATTTCGAATCATCCCGTTCCGAATTTCTAATCTAAAATCTCCTCCTCCAATCTATCTTTTTCACCTTCAATTTCTCATTTCTTTCTTCAAAATCGCCAATCTCCACCACGAATATCCAAATTCTCCTTTTTCATCTTCACCACGAATCTCCACTACCTATCTCCAAACGGCCATTTTCATCGTAAATTGAAGGAGGAACAGAGCTTGAAAATGAAAAATGGTAAAAGGAACGCCATTTTAAAGAGTGACGTTTCACTCGTTTCAATCATTTCGAAGAATTTTTTTAAAATATTTGGTCACATTCTAATTGTCCCTTCTGTTTACAAATTTTAAAGATTTTACAAGTTATGATGCCATAACACATAGATGAACGGAAGGCACGAAAAAGTTATAACAATTCCTTATCCGAGTTCGGACACAAAAAATATTTTTTTCGTTATATAATCTTTTTCATTAATAAATGAGATAAAGTTTTTTAAGATAAAATTTTAATTTAAAAAAAAATAAAAATTAATGAAATTTAAAGACATTTTCCATTTCTGTCTGCTTGTTTATTTATATCCGTTCCCTATTTGCTGCCCTCTTACACAAAATTTGCAAAACCAATTTTAATGACATTAGCTTCATATTCAAGATATGATCTTATATTTGATAAGATATGCAACATCACAGTAGACCGACTTTTAAAGCCGGCCTTTGTCAATTCTACTTAGTGAAAAACTTTAAACGAAAAAAAACCAAATTAAACCGATATTTATTTGTATCGTTCATTGGAATAAGGAGCACCAGGCAAAAATTTACTTTTAATATCTCATGTTTTGAAATCTTTGCTCTCCAATATAAGTTTTCAATCAAATTTTACCTCTGTAATCCAGAATTATTAGATTTGTTTGCCTTCAAGCACAAAAAATGCATTTTAAATGTACCCAATGACAAAACGATTAACTACTTTAAAATATGTATATATATATATATATATATATATATATATATATATATATATATATGTGTGTGTTTGAGTGTGTACGTATTTTAGCACAGGACAAAAGTTGTGAAAATTATATATGTGTTATATTTTTTGGAGAACAAAATTTTTTGCATCAATTGATCTTAAGATCTTAAGCTTTATAATAGACTTAATATTAAGGAGTGTGAAAAAAAACAGTGAAGGCAAACTAGAAAGGAACACTATTAAAAACTATTAAGGAGTGTGAAACTCCAGAAATCAACATAAGCCAACAGATGCCTTAAACGGTGATCTGGAACTTTTGTATAATTTTTCCGAACATACATAAATATTATTTGATTAAAATCTTTGCTGAAAATTGTGCTTAGAAAAATATAAATAATTTTATCAAAGAAATTTCATCAATCAATCCTTTCTTGGTTACATAAAGGGATCTTTGTTTTATAGTGTTTTACTAGGTCAACTAGGTTTTATAGTGTTTTACTAGGTTTACTAGGTCCTTGCCTTTATAAATATTGACTGTAAAAATACATAACTCATTTCTTATCTTTACTTTAGCGGTCGCGTGTTTATAATTTATAATTAAATAATATTATGGATTTTGTACATAATTGATGTGCGGATTTAATGATTGAACATGGTATTGATATATTTAACATTTTAAACCATAGATTATTTCAACAAACTTTAAACGCCTTGATTTGAAAATAAACATACGATACCTATAAACAAAGTGTAATTTAGAAATAAAAAATAAAAATATGTGTCTTATAAAATATTCATAACATGAAATAGTGAGAAAGTTCTAAGATATTTGATAATTAATTACTAAAAATGGTTAGGACCAACATAATGAAGTGTATTACTCAAGTCTTTCGTAGATTCAACTTGACGAAAAACATCCAAATGCAATGACGAGCGCTTCGGTCTCACTATCTTGAGAGAATGTACTCAATCTACATAAGCACAGAGTCGTCAGCTAGGGTCAATATCGTTACACAAGCTTACAATGAAGTTTGTTGCTTTCGACGCGCACACTTTTAAGGAATCCTATTATTAGAAACCATTCGGAATATGCTTTAAAGGAAAATACTTAGAAAGATGTGGAAGATTTTAATAACTGCAAACCGCTTAGTACCGTGGGAATATTGCGGTATTCTTGAATTTTCTTTTCATTATTTTCTGAATGCAATTGCAAAATACTTTTCCAAAGTTGTTTCCAAAAGTATTTATTTTTAGGGACTATGTTATGTAGTGCACTTGAGTAATGTTATTTTCGTGTAGGAATCACTTTAATTTTAATATTCAGAGACCAATATAGAAATGTACCAAACCTTTTCTACTTACGCGAGTTTGTAATTTTATTAACAACAGTGGAGCAAAATATAATTAACTCGCCCATATATAAGAACATAAAGATAAACATTTAGAGTTTGGAATAGCTTTAAACGATTCCTCATTTTCTAAACTCATTTATATTTTCTAATTGTCCATTTCCTCTTGAAATAATTATATTCTTGTCCACGTCAAATCACTAGTTGAACATTTCATGTCCGTCTATCTTTCTTCCGGTTTGTGTGTCACATCTGATTTACTCGCAGATTATTAGTGCTATGAAGCTGAAATTTGGCGTCGTTATAAACATTTGTAACGCTTACCCTGCCGTGTAGAGTGTCGTTGAATAGGTTTCTCAAAAGTATTTGGGGTATGTTATGATGCTTTTCTAATACAGCGATTCAATTAAGAGACATTAATTTTTAGAATAATTATTTTAGTCAGAATTACGTATCTTCCACTTTTCTGAAAAGGATACATAAAGATAGTACGTATAACAAAATTGAAAGGAAATTTTTTCCAGCTAAGTTGGCTCTACTAGTTTACGAGTAATAGTAGATCAACATGTGACATATCAGTCAAAATGTTTTTAAAACATTGGGTCTGTAAAAATCATAGAAACTCTGTCCACTAATAAAGATCAAATGCAAAAATGATTTTGTTTTTTATAATAGAAATGCTATATATCCGTAAATGTTCATAAACGCCGAAAAGTATACAAACGTGCACTTGACAAGTTTTTAATATTCAATTACATATGTTTGTAATCAATGGGAAACTCACCTGGTAATACGCAATTATTTTTTTATGATTATTTTATTATCAAAAATATTATATTTCATACAGTCACAGACGGAATATTAAAAAAATATAAATAAAGGTGTTCACTCTTATTAACAGCATGGCAATATGGCATTCGTTTGAAAAAAAAATAGATATGTTCTTTTAACTTTTGTCAGATATGTATATAAGGTGCTGTATCTTTTTTAAAAAGATGGTAATGGAATGGAATGAGTTAGTAATGAAATAAATCTAATCTTTTTTTTTAATAATTACTATTTCCATACTTGAACTAAATCAAGTCTAACTAAGTCCTTTAAAAGTTGTTGTTGAATTGTAGGTATATTTAGCGAGCGCTTACTTGTTGATTAAACCTAATTCGTGAAGCCTAATTTTGTTCTGAAATAATAAATGCCCATGTGGAAATCTCAACAGGTCATTTATTATTCATTTATACATTATTTCCAGTTTTTCCTTTTTGTCCCTTAATACAAAAACCTATATTAGTATATGTTTTTGAATTCTCTAAACGAGCTCTTGATGCTGATAATACAATCAGTAAATTTTCTTCTATGTACTTTTTCGTATTACAAATTTAAATATTAAGGACACTACTTTGGATTGGTAATAATGTCATATATTTTACTTGCGGTAATATTCAGTTTTAGTGTTATTTAATTTTTATATATATATATATATATAACATGTCTTATTTCGAAGTCATTTAAAATGCACGTATGTGCCAAACTATATTACTGATATGAGGTTCTGGGGCATATTGCAAATACAAACACAAATAGTAGTTTCTTCTACTTATAAACAATTTTTTTCATTATTTAATAAGTTTGCGAAAGTCAAAAAACGTCAAAATTTTACAAAAATCCATTCAAAAATATCTAAGGTTTTTAGGTATGCTATTGTTTCAGATTTCTAGGTATTACCAGCATTAGAACGAAAGAAATAAATTTTTAAAATATATGACTAACAATATTTTTTATGATAATATCATAATGAAACTAAAATAAGATAATAATCTGCTACATTTAAAATAAATAGGCTGCTGTCTGATTTTGGAAATAACTTTATTTTCTGAAAACGTACAACCTGTATATAAATGTATAGGTACATAACGTCGGAAACCGATCATCTCTACTCCTAATTTCATTAACAAATTCGCAATTTGGCTTCGTACGTACAGACCATTCCACATGGACTAGTTGATTTATCAATCTCTTTAAGATTGTTAATAATTAATGAAAGTTCTAACCGATTGCTGAAATTTCCATTTGATTTCAGTGCATCGATATCAAAAATTATTTATATATACTTGTAAAAAGATAAAACTCGTTATTATTGCAGTATTTCAATTCAATTTGACTAAAAGTCGTTATATTTTAAATATTAATTCATTGTAAACTGCTGTTACTAAAAGTTATTTTTAATTAATTTAAAGTACTTTTCTGAACATAACAATAAAGTTTATTTCGTAGTTTTATTGTCATGTTAAAATTATGAAATAAAATACGATATTCTGATTCCGACAGCTTAAAGTTATTACCGCCAAACTGCATTTGTATGTTCGTTGGCTTAAAATTTCGGTTCCATTTAACGTCGTTTTCACTGCTATGTTGGTAATGTACTTTGAAAGATTTTTATTTATAAAACATTTATGTACATATTACGGAGTCCTATAAATATTTGCGAGCTACATCCTAGAATACTAGTAAATACTAAGCACTGTAGGGACACAAACATGGCCGTGGAAGCAGTGGGTAAAAGCTCAAAATAACTCAATCGTATAATGTTAAAAAATATCGTATTTTTCAAACTTGTTTTATTTAAATTTTAATTACTTAATGTTGGCTCAATAAGTAGCGCTAACAGTTGTGTCTGGTCAGTTCTTTTGAACTGAATATGGTTTCTTTTTTCAGCTTAATTCCCGTTTTGCGTTTTTTCTGTCATTCGGCCAACTTCTCGCCTTGTTGCTCTTTCCGACTGAACGCTTTTCTTTGTACTACACTACATAAACGGTTCTTTACTTGTGTGTCAGTGTTGTTCCCTTCATTTATTGTTCCCTTTGTCGAAAGTTAATTTTATTGAAGATTATTTTTATTACATTATTTGCTATTTTATAGTTAAAAACCTTTGCCTTGAGCAAGGATAATCACATTATTATTATGACGCAGACACGCGTTATGAAGACTGATTTTACGCTCATGCATCAGGGTAATGTTTTAATGAAAACTAGCAATCACTGTGTTAATACGTTATACATAGGCACATAGTATTACATAACTTAATTTAAAATATTATACTTCGGGAGTTTGCTCTCTTTTTCAGAGGCACTTTATTGCTATTTAGGCACAACTGTCATATACAAACGAAGAGAATGATATGTGCTTTTATTATAAGTTGTTCACCATGAGACATTTTAGGGTTTAATTCCTCAAACATGAAAATTAAACATAGTAAAACATATTGTTAACATACACATTTTTCACTGACACAATTTTTTTTAAATATTCATATTAGAATTCAAGGAGGATTTTGAATTACCGTTTTAATTTACTCCTCAAAATATGAAAATACATAATAAATGAGTTCTTTACAAATTTATTTATTAGATATAAATAAAAACCTCTCCCTCGTAGAAATTCAGAAAACTTAATGCTTTAGTTCAAGTGTGGAAATGGTAATTGCCTTAGGAAAAAATTATATTAAATCGTAAGTAACTAACCCCATCCCATTACGATCTTAATAATAAAAATTGCGTTCATTCCATAATAACCCTGATAAACATAATACTGAAAATGACATATAGCTTATGATAAACTGATAACAGTTTAAAGAATAATTATTAAGGTTCCGAACTTCAAATGTAAAATGGAACACTTAAAAAAAACACTGACATGTTTGTCTGACTGGCGCAGCCTTTCTTACTAGAAATCGCTTGACGTGGTAACTTGAAATTAGACATTGTATTAAAATATTTTACCCGCATATATATATATCTCAACCAGTAGTAAAAAGATTTGAATGTAAACTTTAGAACGAGGAAATTAAGTACTCGAAAAAAGATTTTTTTAATTACACAGTTGAGGAATTTATTATAGCTTAAAAGGGTTAAAATTATAAGGTTTTCAAAAATTTATTTTATGTAGTATATCTTCATAGATATACTGAAAAATATGCAAAAAAAAAAGATGTTCCTCCCCTCATTATTAAAATTAATCAGTCTGAAATTTAAAAAAATGGCATTTTTAGATGCCCGTGTAAGACCATGCCCATCCTAGATCTTATAATTTTTTTTAAATCAGTACCTTATTTATATATGTAAAAAAAAAACAAATTTAAGGTACGAGTAATTGTTATTTGTAAATATTGTAATAGAAACACTACATACCTTTAAATGTTTTAAGTGTAGTTTTGGCATAAGGTATCCCTACGCCTTTTACGAGTTCTATTCGTGCATGACAAATAGAATAAAACAATGAACCTATATATTTGTATATTAAAAATAAACGTGGCGAATTTATTTTGATAAAGACAATTATTACATAATAAATATTATACAAGGTACATTTTACTGACATGTTTGAATTTTTAATATCAACCTACGAAATTATTAACTGATTAAGTATGGAATATACGTAAAAATCACAGTTATAATTATGTTGAGAAAAGATAGAGTATTTTATATTTCTCTATTGCGGAAACAGTAAGACATATTCAATTGATTTTATTTTTGTTTACCCTCTGGCTTTCTTCAGCCGATTTACCTTTATATTTCACATAGACTAGAAGTATCAAACACATAGCATAATTTGTGAACAATTGCAAAGTTACGAGAAAAATCAACAAAACAGTAGTTACATTTGTATATGAAGATTTAAAGTAAAGGGGACATCTGAACAAAGTTGCGTTTAAGAGACTGGTCAACCTTAAATGAGATATTCACAAGTGTTATATTGCTACTAGAGTACAATACGGCAAGTGCAATACTGTCTGATCTACATCGAGACAAATTGTATAAAGGTTTAGTTAATACCGATAAATCAACTCGTGTATGGGACTATTGTTGTTGGTAAATAACTTTTCATATATGTTATCGCTCCATACAGATGACTTGAAAAAAATACGATTCTATACCAACCGCAGTAATTTTCATGATAAAGTTAAGAAAATTTAAAATGTTGATGTTGATTCTAACTATAGTATTGATTGAATATTATTGAACTGAAATCACCATAATTCAAAATTATTATTCCATTTATTGTTATGGAAAACGGAAAAGGCAATAGCTCTATTCGACCCAGTGTAAGTAAATATTTAACTTACGCATGTTGTAACATTTTTAAATGTTTCTTGATGCGTAAGTTAAATATATATTTAATTATTTACTTACTTAGGTCGAGTCGGCATACAAGCATAAAAAGATCCTTTGCCATTTTGTTACTATTCATATGACAAACTTCCTTACATAGCACATTTCTATATTTCGAATGGACGTTGGATATATTATGATGAATTAATTCTTTACACAAACTGCTCTAATATTACTCGAGTGCATCTCATTACATAGCCTGTAAACCTAGTCCTTATTAAATAAATGTACTATATATATATATATAACATTTATCAACTATTTGTCAAATGCATAGCACAAACAAACGCTAATCATAATATTTGTATGTTTCTTCTCTAAGTCTAACCGTCCAATGACTTCTGAATAATCGAATGCATTTATGTTCTTTTAAAAATGCTGTAAATATTTGCTAAGAATAATAAGTACCTATGTATTGAATATGATTTACCGAAAAATATCGCAATTCTCTTATTACTGTTGGAAATTTGCTATGTGAAATAAAATGTTATTACCTAATAAATTTAATCCGAATAATTTGTAATATATTATCAATGTTCTCAGTACTTAATCAGTAAATCATATTAGGATCGTTTTTAATGCAGATATTTTCATTTCTTCGTCTGTAAATTATACTCTATTTATAGGTCGGGTACTTTTTTTTTAAGAAAGCCGGCTCAAGAATTTTAAAACCATCTACGCTTTAAAATTTCGCAAGGCAAACTATACTAAACTATAGGCTAAACTACTTATAAAATACTTACTTACATATTTTTACTTGAACTATTTCATGACGGGTAAACCAATGTTAAGAAAAGGGTTTTTACATATAGGAAAAATCCCTTTATGTAATCAAGAGAAATATTGGCTGATGAAGTTTGAACCCAACTATTTATATTTATTTAACTAAGCACCACTTCTGGCAAAGATTCAAATGAAAGGACATATTTGTACTTTTAGAAAATGTAGACCCAACACCGTGTAGGAATTCTGTTGGCTTATATTGATTTTTGATTGTTCGTAGTTTGTCATTACATGTTCTTCTTCACTGTCAATGAAACTTAACATAATTTCTGGCATTAAACCCAATGTTTTATTTTTATTACTTTTCTCCATATTTCAATTAGTTAATTTTGAAAGCAGTTCCATTTTTAAAAAGCAAAAAAACATGAGAAATAATTTTTAAATTCTTGTAAACATCTCAAAATACCACCCACATTTGCAATAATATTATCATTGTAAGCATACATATATAGCATACTTCTCTTATATAACTTTTCTGAGTTTTTAAAAATAGCTGAGGTAAGTAGCTATAAAATAAAAAATATTATCTGTAAAATAAAAATACATTTTTGGGTTCAAAAGCAAAAAATAACCTTTATAATTTCTTCATATTTATCTATTCATCTGTCACCTCGATGTAAAATTAATTTCATCATTTATATCCTGTCATTATTCTACCACATATAGGTGTAACGTCCATCTATAGTCTCACAGTTTGTACAATTAAGCAATGTAGCAAAGTATCTGTAAAAAAATATGGCGCCCTTCCGTTTAGACGCTCGTACCACCGAGTGAGATACCACTAGACCTGTAATTTAAAATGGGAATCCTTTTACCATTTTTGAAACTCCGTTTGTAAGACCGCTTGAAATATTAAGTTTCAAAGTGCAATGTGTTCCACCATGTTTGTACCAGAGTCAGAGGGCATTAAAATAAAACACGAACGTATTGTACGATGCTCGTCCTCATCGTTATTCAGTCGTTGTCAAGCGTTCATGCAGAATAGAAGATTGAGTTGTTTTTTTTTTCATTAGAAAGATCTCTATTTTCTTATTAATTTAATTTAAAATGGGATCCTACGTTATATAGATATACGCGTAGTCAAGTTTAATTTGAACAAAGTATTTAATAATTATATATTTTCTAGACATTGCCAAGTAGTACAAATAAAAAATACGGTATATAAGTGTGATGATGAAAGTAATATTTCTGTTTTAGTTTAGATTTAATGTGTTAGAGTGTTAGATTTTTTTGTGTTAGATATTAATTTGAAAGTCAATTCATTAAAAATGACAGCGATGGAATGAATAATTTGAAACAGATAGATACTCGTGCCACTGGGAACTGAGTGTAGTAGTCCACTATTTAATTTACTTTATTAGTTTTATGTTTAGTCAATATTTTGAAATAAAAAAATATTCCCACTCTAATTTTTGGGAAAAATTAATTTAACGTTGCACTATATTTTTGTTACTGTTTAATATATCACCTAATGTAAATACCACAACGTGTAACAATCAATATAATTGAGCTAGTAAATCTTACAATAATAGATATAACGCATAACAATTATAACGCTGTCAAAATATCGAGTTACTCACATCTCTTCGTCAGCACATCATTACATGGGTGATGTGAGGAATGTCGATATTAGAAGTTAAAACCTTGAAGCATAAAATGCACTATGATCATTGTTTACTTATCAATTGAATAAATAATAATGGCTATTATTATACATACTTTATACTTTTGAGGGTTTTGTTTCTCATGAAATTTTTGATGGCAATATCTGTTAAATACATTATGATAGTTTCGCGCAATAAACTTTTAGTAACATAATTTAAAACTGTTGACTGTCGTCGCTGTAGTATGTTGTGTTGAGCACAAGGCATACGGCCTATGACGGCGCCAAACAACGTAGGGACTCGAACAACGTAGGGAGGTTGTTTTGGTTGGCTGTAAGTTGTCTGTTTTCGTAGCGATAAGTCCGCCAAATGTATCAATCAAATACATTAAAATACATAAATAATTAAATAAATAAATAAGTGAAAAAATATTTATCTGATTAAATTGAAATAAAACTGAAAATCAACAAAATAACTACTACAACCATATTCACAACCTAAACTGTCGGAACTTAAGACCGCCATATCATCAAAACATACGAAAGCGATTTTGAGCTAAACACTTTTTACACATCTGGAGATTTCTTCCTGTCATTAAATTCCCACACAAAGTTTAATCTACATAATATCAGGTAAGTTTTTTTTAATTATTATTCAATTTATTGTTATGGAAAACGGAAAAGGCAACACTTCTACTCGACCCAGTGCAAGTAAATAAGTAAATAAATATTTAACTTACGCATCTTGTAACATTTTTTAAATGTTTCTTGGAAAATCTTTACCACATATTGCACATTATAAAAACATATTAATACAAAAAAGTAAGTCAGTCAACACACATATTCAATTTTTTTATAGACAGTTCAATAACACAACTGATTTTAGAATAATAGTAATTATTTTAATTACAATTTTTTTTCTATATACAAGCATAAAAAGATCCTTTGGTATGTTGTTGTTGATATCCTAATTTAATTGGGAGGATATTAAAGTTTTGAAAAACGTATGGTATTTTCGAAATAAATAAGTCAGATTGATAAATAAGGAGATAGATAAGTAATCGGTATAATTTGGTGGCACACGACATATTTTCTGTTAATAATTTAACCCAAGAAGTTTCATTTAAATAATACGAATGTAAAACATGATTTTTAGTAGTTTTTAATGTTATATGAATGTAAAACATGATTTTTGAATAGTTTTTAATGAAAGAAAGAGTTAAAAGTAACCGAGAGTAATAGAGATCGTATTCGTTTAGAATCGAATGTCCTAATAGTCACTACCAAGTTACTGTGGGCACTGGCGAAACTAAAACAAAATGTTACCCACATTGAATATTGGAGCAATGCTCTGTAAATTGGGGTATTGTTGTAGAAATGGGCCAAATTGAGTATAAAATATATTGAAATAAAATATTTTAAAATAACAAATTTATATTACATGCAATAATACTGCGACTTTGTTTAGATCATCGCACATTGCGATATATCATTTAGATGCAGGGACGAAAATGATAAACTCCTATAAATAGAGTGTAATTTGCAGACGAAAAAATGAAAATATCTGCATTGTAAGCCATCCTAATATGATTTACTGATTAAGTACTGAGAACATTGACAATATATTACAAAGTATCCGAAACAGTAATAAGAGATTTGCGATATTTTTCGGCAAATTATATCCAAAGCATAGGTACTTATTATTCTTAGCAAATATGTACAGCATTTTTAAAAGAGCATAAATACATTCGATTATTCAGAAGTCATTCGAAGATTAGACTTAAAGAAGAAACAAACTAATATTATGAATAGCGTTTGTCTGTGCTATGCATTTGACAAATAGTTCATATATATATATATATATATATATATATATATATATATATATATATATATATATATTGTTGGAGTTGAGCTAAGAAAAGCTGCGGTCCTCGCTTCTCCCGAATCCAACTTCAAGGCGAGCGATGGTGAGCAGCCTCAAGCAGGAGATTCCGACTCGTGGCACTTCGGAAAGGGACTCGGTTCGGACTGGACGTATTTTACTTACGTACTTACATACTCGTATACTCTGTAAAAGTAATTAATTATAGGCGTATTATGTATTAAATCACTCTTTTAATTCTATTTAAATTTCCGATTTTCAATTCTTACATCAGAAGTGGGATAGGACGCGAAAGTTCACGGCCTCGTTACCGGTATACCGGTAGACGTATTGATTGATAGCGGGTTGACCATATCTTTTGTTTCATCTTCTTTAGTGAAACATTTCGATTGCCCCCGGAAACCGGCCTTTCGCATCTTGAAGGGTATTGGAAGTCAGGAGGTAGAGTCTACACATTATGTGACCCTGCCAATAGAGTTTGACGATATCACGTTTGAAGTTGATTTGTTTGTGATTGAGGCGAAGTATATGAGCGCCCCGATCATAGTAGGGACCGACGTACTTAACCGCGAGGGCGTCACATATGTACGAACTAGAGAACGACAATGTATTACTGGTAGGGTTGAGAAGACCGCTAGAATTTTAAAAGTTGAGTCTGATGGGCATATTCCGATAAATACGAGACTTGGCGGCGATAATTTAAATAAATTATTGGCCATAATTAGTGAATATTCTAAATATTTCATTACAGGGACAACAACTACGACTGTGAAAACCGGAAGTATATCCATCAAACTCAACAGCGATGCACCCGTTAACTACAGACCTTATCGTCTTTCACAACCTGAGACGTTACACGTTCGTGAGATCGTTAGGGATTTACTGGATAAGGAGATTATACAAGAATCAGAGTCAGAATGTTCAAGCCCAATTCTTTTTGTTAAGAAGAAAGACGGTACGGATCGTATGTGCGTGGATTTCCGAAAGCTTAATGAAATCACAATTAAAGATCGTTTTCCCTTGCCACTTATAGATGATCATATAGACCGTTTAGGATGTCATAAATTTTTCACTAGTCTTGACATGGCAACCGGATTTCACCAGATTCCAATGGAAAAAGAGTCAATCCCGCGGACGGCTTTCGTTACACCGGAAGGCCACTATGAGTACTTGAAGATGCCATATGGGCTTGCTAACGCTCCTGTAGTGTACCAGCGCATTATCTCGAATACTCTTCGTTATCTGATTAATTCTGATAAGGTCTTGGTTTACATTGATGATGTGCTTATTTTAAATAATTCTGTTGATGAGAATTTCAAAATGTTACGTGAAGTACTCAAAACTTTAACTAAAGCTGGCTTTTCATTAAATTTTAAAAAATGCACTTTCTTGTCCACTGAAATTGAATATTTAGGCCGGTCAATTAGTCAGGGTCAGGTACGGCCGAGCGCATACAAAGTTAAAGCTCTTGTTGAAGCTGCTGTTCCTAAAAACGTCAAGCAGGTGCGTCAGTTCTTAGTCCTAGCCGGGTATTTTAGAAAGTATATCGCCGGTTTTGCATCAAAGATAGCGTGTATTGCAAGTCTCACGAAGAAAGGTGTTCGTTTTTATTGGGGCACCGAACAGGAAGCTGCTAGAATAGATGTGATAGTGCACTTAATTAACGAGCCGAGTTCTTGCCATTTATGACCCAGTACTTGCCATTGAAATCCATACGGATGCTAGCGCGATTGGTTACGGAGCGGTTTTATTTCAAATACATGACTCGGGTCACAAGCGCGTTGTGGCCAATTTTAGCAGATTGACCCAAGGTGTGGTTCAATAGTGTGGTTCAGCGACCACACTATCATTCATACGAACTGGAAACTTTGGCAGTGGTCAAGGCCCTGCAGAACTTTAGACACTACCTGGTTGGTCTGCGTTTTACTGTAGTCACTGACTGTAATGCTCTTAAACTCACGCAGAAAAAGAAAGACTTAACGTCAAGGGTAGCCAGATGGTGGATGTATCTGCAGGATTTTGACTTTTCACTTGAGTATAGCAAGGGCACTTCCATGCCTCACGCTGATTACTTGAGCCGGAATCCAGTGAATGTGGTCCGAATTCAAAAACCCCAAAGTTGGGCCCAAATAGCACAATCTGCAGATGATGAGACTCAAACTCTCATCGGGCAACTGAATGATGGTAAACTAGACGCCAACTAATATGTCAAAAGGAATGATCTTCTTTACTACGATTACACCCCAGTGGGTGAGCAACCACGACTTCTGTGTTTCATCCCCAAAGGTCATCGACTCAGTTTGCTCCGTGTATTTCACGACGAGCATGACCATCATGGCGTAGGCAAAACCATCGATCTCATACTTCGACACTTTTGGTTTCCCGGCTTGAGGCCGTTTGTTCAAAAATATATTTCCAATTGCATTGTGTGTATGTCTCAAAAGAAGTCACCTCTACAGCCCATTCATTCTTTGCAGAAGCCAGATTGCCCCTTTGAGACTGTACACGCAGACGTCTTAGGACCTCTTCCAGAATCAAATGGACACCGCCATGTCCTTATCATTATCGACGCTTTTTCAAAGTTCTGTCATTTATATCGCATGATTAGACAGGACGCAAGCGAGTTGAGGCGCCATTTCCTTAATGCCATTTCATTATTTGGCTCACCAAAACTAATTGTCGCCGATCGAGGTCGGATGTTCCAAAGTACCGAATTCCTGACTTGGGTGAATGAAATTAGGAGTGAAATTCATCTGATTACGCCTGAAATGCACCAGTCCAACGGACAAGCCGAACGATATTGCCGTACCTTACTGAACATGATCCGCATTCATTCCAATTATCTGCAAGAAGAATGGTCCAAGATAATGTGGCAATTGCGGCTTGTGTTAAACATGACGAAACACTAGACAACTCAACATTCCCCTCTAAGCCTTCTTATAGGGACAAATGTGGTAACTCCGTTAATCCGCAATCTTATTCGCGATGTGGCTATAGATGGTTCGAATCCCAATCGAGAGGCACTACGCGAGATGACTAAAAAGCGCGCCTCAGAGTTGATGAAGCAGAACCGAGAACGACAAGATACTTTGATCAATAAAAACAGACGATTACCACATACTTTTTAGCTCAATTCGCTGGTTTTTGTAATAAAGAAAGCACAGTCTACAGGAAAACTTGACTCTGGCATGCGCGGTCCCTACCGCGTAGTAAAAGCTTTGCCTCAGGGAAGATACGAATTGCAGTTGGTTGCTGGTTCTCGTGGAAAGTTGACTCAAGCCGCAGCAGAATTCATGGTGCCTTGGAAGGAAGAATGGACTCCAGACACATGTGCTGCCTTCTTTGAAAGTAAGATTTTATAATTTTATTGTAAGGCCTTAAGTGTTTAATTTTGCGAGCAGACCTCGCATATTACTTTTGTGAGCAGACCTCACAGCTTGACTTTTGCGAGCAGACCTCGCATATTACTTTTGTGCATATACTATATACATACATATATATATATATATATATATATATATAAATATATATATATATATATAAATATATTATTAGACTTATGTAATTTAAATTTGTTATTTTAAAAAATTGTATCCTATTATACTTAATTTATTTCAATGAGAGGTACTCAATCTTGTTCATTTCTACAATATTTACCTCAATTTACAGTACATTACTCCAATGTAGTTACAAGAAAAATTTGCCCCATTAGCGCCATTGTTTACAGTAAGATGGAAGTTACTTTCAGGAAATTCGATACTGAATTAGTTTGCTTTCTATTGTTGTCGATTATTTGTAACTGATTCTTTCTTTAAAGAAATTACAAAAATCGTATTTTCATTTTAATGTAACTCATCGCTAATTGGTTAAAAGAAACTTCGGAAGATAATTTATTAACGGAAAATAATATTGCTTGCCGCCAACTGATACCGAACTTACTTGCCTCGAAAATACATTTAATTATTTACACATTTAGTCATTTCCTAATAAATTCAAGATATTTTATTCATTTTAGTTCACATGACATTATGTAGATTAAAGTATGTGTGGAATTTAATAACAGAATGCAATCTCCAAACGGGTAAAGATGTTTAGCTCGAAATCGCTTTTGTATTGTTGTTGCTATGTAATTCCGACACTTTAGGTTGTGAATGTGGTTTTGTTTTGTATTTTCATTTTTTTTCTAATTTGTTTTCAATCAATTAACTAAAAGGTAATTGCGCGAACCAAAAATGTTAGATTAACACAATAATATCTAAACATTGGCATAAAAGCTCTTATCAGAAACAACGCTTGAAAACAATTGAATATGCATAATAAAAAAACATTATTATTTATTTAATTTGAAAGTGAAAAATAATCACGGTGCATTTTTTATTTCCATGTCTTAATTTCTAATATTAGCATTTCTCACGTCAGCCATATGATGATATGTTGACAAAGGGTTGTGAGAAGCTCGAAATTTCGAGAGCATTTTAGTTATTTGACTGTAAGAGTCACCAGCTCAATTATATTGATAATTCAATTCAATCAATCATCAATTACATGGATAATTACACGTTCTAATATTTACACTACACTATATATTATATAGTAACAAAAAGCAGAGCTTAAGCATCAGTAATCTTGCTTAACTTAATACGTGAATATTAATTTTACCCAAAAATTACACTAGGATTTTTTTTTATTACAAAACAATAACTAACCACAAAAAAATAAAGTAAGCTTGTTTGTGGTACTACTTTCATACGATACTCAGTTCAACAGTGGCATACATGTTTTCAATTTTTTTTTCATCACAATCATCTATAACAAATCAACTTTAAAATTATAACCTAAATTTAAAACAGAAATGTCTTTCGTCATCACATTTATATACCGGATTTTTTTTATTAATACTGCTTGACAATATCTAGAAAACATTTAAGTAACAAAAACTATGCACAAATGAAACCTTACTATTCATATATATATATATATATATATATATTATAGGAACACATACTAGAGTATCTTAACAAAATTAACTTTCTAGCTCACTCATATTTTGCAAAGAATCAATTTGAATTTATATTATTTTGATTTGATTGAAATCAATTTGAACTTTTTCAACTAACAATGAATTTTACTCAAAATGGTTGTTTTTAAACTGTACTCGGCAATTATTTATTTAAATAGAATCTGGATTCGGGGTCAAGACAGAATAATATAGATGATTATTGAAAGCAAATTTTCATGAAACTTGTGTGGAACACTAACACTGAAGAAGAAAAGTGTTTCATTAAAAACGTAAAACTTCATGTAATTAAATTCGTGTTCGACTTTATTATAAATATTAGAGGAATAATATGATAAAATTAAGTTATTTTTTTATAAAAAAATGCATTGAATATTAATTATTATAAAGGAGCGGAATAAAATAAGGAACAAATTGATAAAGGGCGTCTTTGACACGCTGGGTCTCTCTATACAATTTTATAGTTTAAAACAGTTTTCCCTTTAACGAAAATTCTCCAAGGAAAAAGAAAAAAATCTTTCTACCAAAAAAAACAACATAATAATTGAGGTCTGCAATAAGGTTCTAAAACTGTGAGACTGTGAGGAAACACTTGAACGGTGGAATGAACGTTATAGTTATAGATGACAAAATAATGGTAAGTTATAGATGACGAAACTGTACAAACTGGGAGGTGATAGATGAACCTACAAATATGACGAAATGATAATGGTAATTTTTTTTATTTCGAACCAAAAAACGTATTGTCAATAAATAATTTGTTTTTAAATTTTATAGTTAAGACTATTTTATAAAGATTACAAAGGCGATATAATTCGTAATTTGATATATACTTACAATGGTAAAATCAAATCAATTTTAACATTTCGAAATCTTTTCAAGAATGCAAAAAAATATTTTTCATTTTAGTCTGATGTTTCTTGGCTTTCTAACACTGGAATGGCTTTCAAAATATGTTCTATGTCAAAATAACTTCCTCTGTTTGAAATATATATATTAATAAAGAGAAAAAGAATAAAAAATAATATTTCAATAAGGTTCATTGACCGTGAAAAAGAAAATGTTATGACAAACTACGAACGTTCAAAAATTAATATAAGCCAACAGAATCCTTACGCAGTGTTTAAGTATATTAGTCTATCTTTTCTGAACGTACGTAAACATCCTACCATTCAAATCTTTGTCAGAAGTGGTTATTAGTTAGATAAATGTAAACAGTTGGGTCAAACTTCGTCATTCAATATCTTTCTTGATCATAAAGAGATCCTTGTTTACTGGAAAAAATTGTGGACACACGATTCCACGAAATCTTTTTAAATACTTACTGGATAAATATATAACAACCTTTTTCTTAACCCTCCACTTAGCTGTCATGAGATAATTGAAGTAAACATTTATATGCATTATTATTTTAAAGGTAAGTTTTAGTATTTCTGATGTGAGAAGTTATTAAATAACCAGCATATAAATATATTTAAAATTTTAAAGCGTAGATAGTTTAACATTTTCCCGATCACATTTTTCCTATCAGCATCCGATCTATAAATAATATGTAAACTGCTGACAATGAAATGGAATTATTTGCCCTAATAACATTCCTGATTTCACTTACTGGCTAAGTGCGGAAATAATTACCAATTTATTGCTTATTGCAAATTATCCAGATTAAAATTATTAGTTTAGAAAATTTTATTTCAGATTGCAAATTTCCAACAGTACAATGAATCATGTGATGTTTTTTTGGCAAATCATATCCATAATGCAGATAGTTATTATTCTAATCAAATATTTACAGTATTTTTCATATATACATATAAATATGTTCAATTAGTCAGAAGTCATAAGAAGCTTAGACTTAAAGCAGAAACATCGAAATATTATGATGAGGATTTGTCGATGCATCTAACAAGTACTTGATATAAATATAATGAGACAATTCAACTATGTAACGAGTTTGTATTCAATCCACATAAGATTTTCCGGCGACAGCTATCAGCACAATCATGCGAGCCTACACTAAGGCCCGCCGCTTCCTACGCGTAAAACTTTGAAGAATCCTATTATTGTTAGAATCCGTTTGGGGCATGCTTTAAAGAAAAATTCTTATATAAATTACGGAAGATTTTAATGACGCAAGCTGCAAATCGTTTAGCGCCGTCGGAGTATTGAGGTAGTGAAGTAGCGTTTTTTGCGATTTTTCATACGTTGGTACCGTGAATTTTCTTGTAGTTTAATTTTAAATGCATTTGCAGAGTATTTAATAGATTTATTTATATTTTATATTTATACATTGAGGCTATGTGACGAGATGCACTTGAGTAATATTATTTTAGTTCGTGTAATTAATTTATCATAAAATATCCAAGGTCCAAGATAGAAATGAAATTACCTTTTCTCTATACGCAAGTTTGTAATTTGTTGAGCGACAACCACATGATAAAAGATCCTTGCAGGCTAGTATAAAAAAATAAATTGGAAAATGTTTTGTAATTTTAGAATTGTTTTAAAAAATTTCTAATTATCTAAGTCAGTTTTGTTGCTGAACTGTCTATTCGAAAAATTATTTTTTGTACTGTCTAACTTACTAATATACCGAATAACTGATTTTTATTGTATTCATATATACATATATATTTACAATGTGATCTTATAATTAATGTGAAGTATCTAGGAAAGATTTTCCAAAAAAATAATATTATGATAAGCGTAAATTTAAATATTTATTTACTTATTGACTTGCACTAGGTCGAGTCAAGAATTTACGTCTTTCCGTTTTCAATAACAATAAATTGAATAAAAATGTTAAATTACGGCGATTGAAGTTCATTAATATTAAGTATATCATACCATTTTGTTTGTGATAATGATATTATAATTAGGATCAACATCAACATTTTAAATTTTTTAACTTGATCACAAAAGATGCCGCGGCTGGTGTAGAAGCATATTTCTTTCAAATCGTCTGTGTCTCCCCATACATAAGTTGATTTATCGGAATAACCTATACCTTTATACAACTTTATCTATGTAGATTACTATGCAGCAATGCACTTGCTGTATTATGCTCTAGTTTCTACGACCTACCTTTTCTATATACTTTTGCGAGTACTGAAAATGCATTTAATTTGAGTTGAAGAGTGAAACAATGCATCTATATATTTGAAAGAGTAAAATGTCGTTAAAATTATAAATTAAGTATGAAACTATAAATTAAGCTTTCTTCTTTATTAGGGATTTGAAAATGAGATATTTTTCGGTTCCTATTACTTAATTATCAATTGAATATTGAAAAAGTCAAGTCTAAAATAAATATTCCCCAGTGATCTTGCGTGTGAAGATTTTTCCGGAATATAATTTATTTTAAGGTAACTCCACTTCTTCCATAACATGTTAAAATGTTACCTTTACCTCTGTATGCATATTTCTTCACGTACCTCAGGTAATCAGAAAAGTGATTCTCAGGCAAACTCTTCCTTCGAAAGGATCTACCTAAGTTTATAAAAAATTACTGCAAGCGCGATGCAAAATTTTAGCTAATTTAACGAAAATAAAGTGTTGTTAATATAATTTGTTGAATAGTAGAACTAAAAACTATTTAAATTAATTTTGTTATAGGAAACAATGGTCTTTTATAGAATTTTTATGATTAAAAATAAATAAATATCAGCCAGCATTTAACTGCATTCGTACTATATTCAAAACAATTGAACCAACACTAATATGGAGTACACGAGCTATGTAGTATTTTTAACTATCAACTAGCACATACATTTTATACAGACGCAAGAAGAGCATTCAAAATAAATTATACCCAGTTGTGTACATTCTTATCAGCAATAGTTATTTTGAAAAATTAAAACGAGGGTTTCATTCTGTATGCCTAAAAGGCATTTATGAACATTTGAGGATATATAGTATTTCTATTAAACTACTTGCAAATAGTAATTTTCATAAACAAAATATATTTATTATTACATCTTTCACGGACGTATAGATATGGTACCGATTTAAGAAATTACAAAATATAGATAATAGCCGTAGTTTTCTTACAATCTTTACATGGACTTCTAAAAATGCATTTTTTTCAATTTCAGTTAAAGTAATTTTGATAATGTGGTGCGGAGCATATCTTAGCATATTTTTCAGTACATCTCTGAAGATACACTACATAAAATTATGACAAAACATTTATGAAGACCTTATTAGTAATCCATTTAAGCTATAAAAATATCCTCAATAATATTTTACTCCACACTGTGTGTCGTTATAAAGTTTACATTTAAATATTTTTAATACTGGTTGAGATATATGCGGGTTAATACAATACAATGTCTAATTTCAAGTTACCACGTCAAGCGATTTCTGGGAAGAAAGACTGTGTCAGACATACAAATACGTGAGTGTTTTTATAAGTGTTTCGTTTTGCATTTGGAATTTCGGAACCTTAAAAATTATACTTCAAACTCTTATCAATGTATCATAAGCTGTATTGTAGTTTCAATATTATATTTATCAGGATTATTATGGAATGATCGTATTGTATTATATTATTAGGTTCTTAATGGGATGGAGTGAATTAGTTAAGAACCGATATCAATTTTTGCTAATGTAATTACTATTTCCACACTTGAACTAAAGCATTAAGTCTTTTGAATTTCGATATTGAAAAGGTTTATATTTATATCTAATAAATAAATTTTTAAATAACTTAGTTATTGTATATTTTCATATTTTGTGGAGTGATTTAAAACGATAGTTCAAAACCCTTCTTGAATTCTGATGTAGGTATTGAATGAATAGAATATGAATATTTAAAAAAAATTGTGTCAGTACAAAATGTGTATTTTAACAACATGTTTTACCATACTATTTTTTAAATTTGTGGTATGAAACCCTAAAATGTCTTATTATGAACAACCTATAATAAAAGCATATCTCATTCTCTTCGTTTCTGAATTTTAGGTATGCTTAATTAGCCATGAAGTGCTTCTAAAAAAGAGGGCAAACTCCAGAAGTATAATATTTTAAACTAAGTTATGTAATACTATATGTCTATGTATAATGTATTAGCACAGTGATTGCTAGTCGTGATTAAAACGTTACCCCGATGGTTGAGCTTAAAATCAGTCCTTAGGACACGTGTCTCCGTCATGGTCATATTATGATTGTCCTTGCAAAAAAAAGGTTTCTAACTATAATAGCAAAAAATAAAGTTTAAAAATTAAATTTTGACAAATGAAGGGAACAACACTTCGCGCTTTACGCGTGTGTAACTTAGAGTGTATGTAGTGTAGTATAAAAAGGAGCATTTAGTCGGACAGAGCCGACAAGACGCCAAGCTGGTTGAATAGCAGACAAAACGCGAAACGGCTGAAAGCTGAAAACAACCTAAAAAAACAAATTCAATCACAAGACGCGAAGCTGACTGAAAGGCAAAATGCGAAGTGCCATCAGAAGGTTTTAACTCTTATCCAAACGTACAATTAGATTTTTCACATCAAAAAGTCAATTATTACATACAGTCGATGCTACAGCAGATGCATCACGAATAATTCAAAATTCAGTTAATTATCTAGACTTCATTCTGTGCCAATCAGTTTGAGTTTATTCCTTGTGTCTCTCAATTGCTTTATTTGGCTGTCTTATTATACTCTTATTATATAAGACGCTATCTTGTGCTATGTAAAAACCTATATATTCTCTCTTTATAGTAGTAAAAGGTAAAGGATAATACTGTACAGGCTGGGATTCAAATAGAATCATTTTATTATTTAGGAATAACCTACAGATATAATAAAATTGTAACAGAGTGTATTCTGTATATTGAAAAAATTTAAAAAATATGAATTGTTTAGCGAATAGAATGGTAATAGAAGCCAGAAAACCCATTATTAGAATTTTTGTCTGATTGTCTGAATGTACAAATTAGTTGTACATTATAACGCAAAATCTACTGGAGGAATTTTGATGAAATTTGGTGCGGTAATAGTTTTTACCGAGGAGCAATAGAAATGATAGAAAAAAACTATTTTCTTCTCTCCAAATAAAACGCGAACGAATTTGTAGGCACAGCTTGTAATAAATATATTTTAAATATACAAGTGTAAAATATTCTCGGAACACAACAATAGTACTTAAATATGACCGGAAAAATTAAGCGTGGTAATAAATTATGTATATTTTATTCCATTTTCTCGACTCCATTTTCATGACGTACTTGTAGTTGTCGGCGTTAATAAGACGATTATTATTAAGGGCGATGGAAAGGTTAAGATTAAAAAAAAATAAATTTATCTTAAAAAAACAGTGAGCCGTCATGAGACGCCTGGCAAATGTGAAACATCGTGTTCGTACAAGTAATATGCATAAAAGACAAGATTATTGCAGAAACTAAATATAGCATAATGAAAAAATAAAATATTACGAATTTCTTACAGAAAATGGTGACTTTATTTAATAAAAAACATTTATTTACAATTAATACAAAAATAATAAAGCACAGGTTATGTGTACCGTAGTAAACAACAGCGTCGAACTGAGTGAGGAGGGGGTCACGTAGTCGGTTGCGCATGGCGACACGTCGCCATACCGCACACTCTACTACATATAGACTATATATATATATACCTTAGTATAGCATGGCGACCCGTCGCCACGACAAGCGTCGTCACGCCAACGATCCGGTTTATATCTGCCTATAGATGTTTCACATCAAAACTTAAAATGTTAATAATGTTATCATACTCTCCGTCTACATATAGGTACATATCTACAGCATGTTTTCGATAGTAATTTACTCTGTACTCGTATTTTATATTATTTTAGTTTAAAATATTTGTTATTATTTCAGTGCACAATTGTTAAATTGCAAAATATACAGTAACATACCGATTCAGTAAGGATCGGATGGATCGGAGGAAAGAAGACAACTCTGTCGCAATACGCTTCAAAGTTTATATCAAATATTATTAAATAATCTTGAATTACGTTGTTTTTATGTTTTATTTACCTTAAAAAAATGCACGCACGTTTAACTTTTTAACAAACTACAAAAAATTTTCATATCCTACAAAATTGTACATATTGCTTCCAATAATTAAAAACACAACACGGTAAGCATGTGCCTTACGAGTATACGCCATGTGGAAAAAATATATGCGTTTGCTTTATTTAATCACTCAACGATTAAAAATCTATGAACATTTTACACTTACAATTAGGGTTGCCACCCGTACTTTATAATAAAGTATTGTACGTTATTTCGAGGAAACGTACTTTATACTTTATGAAAGCAAAAAAGTACGTGAAAATACTTTATTTTACCTATTTCGACTGTTGAAGGTTTTATTTAATTGTTTACAAAAAAAACAAGAAATGTAAGCGATTTTTTGCGTGTAACGGGACGAATCACATCGATAAAGCGATAAAGTTAAATGCAGCACTGTCGTTTTTCAACCTAACCTAAAACGTCCATGTCAATTATCATCTCAATTTGTCATTGTTTACTGTTTGTTGTTCAAATATTATTTTTTGTTCTTGGTATGTTGTCCAGTGTTGTGATAAATATTTGATTATGGATGCATATAATTGTAGCTCACGAAATACACCTGAAAAACGAATACAGGTATCGGATTCTAACATAGAATTGGACGGCACATGTAACTCTGAATACAGTACACTGAATAAATGAAAATTTAATCTTAGGTGGATGTTTACCTGTGTGAGTATAGGTTGGACAAATAAGCATGGAGGGATAGAATCACAATAAATCTTTGGTTTCGTGATGGTATGAGGTGTCTGGTGTGTATGGTGGTAGGTGAAGGGTTTATTATTTGTTTGTACGTTAAGCAACATCTGGAAACAAAACATCATACATCGAAATATAAGCTGAAAAAATCATCTGAACTGCTTGAAAGTTTTCTTGGGTCTGCTTCTGTTTCCACTTCTTCCCAAAGTTAATTTTGCAGTGATAAAGACACTGTCACAGCTGCTGAACTACTTAGCATTAACATATCACATTGTTAAGCATATTTTGTCCTTGAATTGTATGGAATGTACTGTTAAGTTAAATAAAATGATTTATGCTAATTGAAACACAGCTACAAGTATTCATTTAGCCAGGACCAAAATGGAAGCTCTAGTTACAGAGGTGTTGGGGCCATATGCTTTACAAAATGTAATAAACGATTTAAATACAGGTAATTTAGTTTTCTGCTTGCAAACGGATGCTTCCAACAAAAAAATATAAACTTTTTCCATTAGTTGTGCAATATTTTACAGCTGAAAATAGCATTCAAAGAAAATTAACCGATTTCTATGAAAATAGCAATGAATCAGCTGATTGCATGGTTCATGCAATTCAAAAGTCAGTAGAGCAATGTAAATTATCATTTGGGAATATATCTGGGCTAAGTGCTAACACAAATTCCAATTTTGGAATAAACCATTCATTATTTGTAAACATTAGAGATTTGGTACCGGGCTTGATTAAGGGAAATTTTACTGCACATATAGTGCACAATTGCACGAAACATGCCAGGAACTTTTTATCCTATGACATTGAGAATGTTATCCTTAAAATCTATGCTCTTTTTTCTCACTCGGCTGTTCGGAGATAAGAATTTAAAAAATTCATAGAATCGGTAGATGGAGATTTTCGTGAATTAAAACGCCATGTAGGAACCAGATGGCCTACTTTATGTGGATACAATATTGTTAAATTGGAAAACCACATTTTATATGTGCTTAGTAAAACTGTAAAATTTTTAGAAAGGAATAAGATAACAATTTTGACGTATACAATATTATGCACAATCTTAGAAAAGAAATAATGAAAAGAAAAGAAGATCTCTTCTTTGGATATGAAACTGAAAAAAAGATTAAAGAAATTGAGTTGTCTTCGCCTGAAGTTAGTCAGAAAATTATAAAAAATTTCATGTTGTTCTTGGATAAAGCCTTAGAGTACCTGGAGTCACGTTATTAATCACACAAATTGGCTCTTTTAATTGAGCGTCATAAATTCAAAAAGTAGGTAATGTTGGATATGAGCATTTTGTTCACATACTTATAATTTTGAAACTGCAAAAGCTTGATATTAACATGGATGACCTGTATGAAGAAATTAATTTATTGAAAGAGTTATATGCACATGTTAATAATTCTGTGGATTTTTCAGAATTATCTACATCGCATGAGTGCCAAAAATGTTTCCATAGTAGTAATTGTTTTGTAAATATATACAAAATCGTGTCATTTATGCTATCCATTCCCGCCACTTCAGCATTTACAGAGTCTTTTCTCTGATGAATGCTAAGTGGCGAGACGAACGAAGTAGAGCGTCCCTAAACTTAATAAAAACCGAATTATTTATCTATCTTAATATGGACATAGATTGTAAAGATGCGGTTTAGACGTTTTTTGATAACAAATATTTGTTAGATGTTGCTAGAAGTAACAAAAAATGTGTATGGAAAAAATATCTAAATAAATAAATAATACTTTATTTTTAGACATTGTACTTTATTTTTTTACCTTAGAAAGTAAATATACTCTATTTGTTTTAAAAAAGGTGGCCCTACTTACAATTCCAGTATTATGTTGATCTATTTAGTAGTTAAGTTTATGAAATAGTTTTTGGGTTATTAAAATGACAGATGGATAAATACTATTTCAGTTTAGATGTAAAATTTCTCGTTTTTATGGCATCTTATTTATTAGTAGATTTTTATCAATCAAAACAAAGAAAAAGGAATATTTTAAAAAGTTATATTTGAAAACACGTTCTCACAAAGTCGCAACATTTGAATTCATATAGTTAATAAAAATAAGAATATTTTTTTTAATAAATAACAAGAAGTACGTATTAAAATAATTTTTTTGCCGATAGGAAGACACACTAACCGTTCTTAAATTTTGTGAAATGTACTTTTTGGCAGCATTTTTTAGCAGTACAGTACAAACGTATTCACGAGAATCAAAATATCATCTGAAAGGAAACGGTGTTAATTTTGCCTTTTAGCATAGTGTCTAGTGGAATATTTAACAAATAATATGGGTCTATCCTTACGAGGTAATATAAATTTATGACTAGAGCCAAGAAAATTACAATTTTAATTTTCCCATCAATGTCTCTTTTCACATAAATAAGTAAATATTTCTAATTTGATTCTTGTCAATATCTATAAACCTGTAAAAGTTATGTTCGATTCCACAACAAAGAATACTTGTGAATATTCCTAAAACTACTAATTTCAGGCATTCTAATTATTGTCATAAAATATTATTATTATTTTATGACTACGATTTTAATGCATGAAATTAGTAGTTACATTTCACTTAATATTGATAAAGTTTATGAGCATTAAACTTATTCCGGAAGACTAGGGGAAAGGTAAGGTACAGGATATTGTTCGTATTCAGTACACTGGTTTCCACAATAATTCTATTTTTATTTGAAAGATATAAGGAAAGCTAAGATTGTCTCACTTTAATGTTTTGTAGAAACAAAAAGAAAGTTCTATATCGATGAAAAATATATTCAATTCGGGCTCACAGGCAATTAGAGAATGCTGAACCTTTTTAATACAATGCTGGTATGAAAGTTAGAAGTTTCTGATTTATATACGATAACACGATTCGACATAAAATATCCGATTAAGAATATGACAGAGAGTACCTCTTTATATGCATATAGGTTTGTAATGTGAAATACGTGGTAAAGATTTTCCTAGAAACCTTTTAAAAAATTGTTAAAATAGGCGTAAAGTTAAATATTTACTTACTTATTTACTTGCACTAGGTCGAATAGAGGTGTTGCCTTTTCCGTTTTCAATAACAATAAATTGAATAAGAATTTTGAATTATGGTGATTTGAGTTCATTAATATTCAGTCAATCCTATAATTCATTAATATTCAATCAATACAACAAGAATCAACATCAAAATTTAAAATTGTTTTAACTTACGCGAAAATTGCAATTGAAAATTACACGAAAATTGCTGCGGCTGGTATAGAATCATATTTCTTTCAAGTCCTCTGTATGGAGCGATAAACGATATGAAATGTTATTTACCAACAACAACCGTCTCATACACGAGTTGATTTATCCATACTAATATAATTTTTCTCTATGTAGATTAGACAGTAATCACTTGTCGTATTTTAATTTAGATTAGACAGTAATGCACTTGCCGTATTTTATTATTACCCCCTTTAAGCTATAATAAAGTCCTCAATAATATCTTACTCCAAACTGTGTAATTAAAAAAATATTTCTTCGAGTGCATAGTTTCCTCGTTCTAAAGTTTACATTTAAATATTTTACTACTGGTTGAGATATATGCGGGTTAATATATTTTAATACAATATCTAGTTTCCGCGACAAGCCATTTCTGGGAAGAAAAGCTGCGCCAGACAGACAGACACGTGAGTGTTTTTATAAGTTTCCATTTTTTATTTGAAATTTCGAAACCTAAAAAAATATTCTCTAAACTGTTATCAATGTATCAAAGCTGTATGTTAGTTTCACTATTATATTTATAAAGGTTATTATGGAATAATAGCCTTGTTTTGTATCATTAAGATCTTAATGGGATGGAATGTATTTGTTATGAAATAAATTTGAATTTTTGTTAAGGTTAACCATTTTCACACTTAAACTAAAGCATTAAGTCTTTTGAATTTCGATGTTGGACAGGTTTTTATTTATATATAATAAATAAAATTGTAAATAACATAATTATTATGTATTTTCATATTTTGAGAAGTGAATTAAAACCAGAGTTCAAAACCCTTCTTGAATTCTAATGTGAATATTTAACAAAAAAATTGTGTCCGTGCAAAATGTGCGTGTTAATAACATATTTTTCCATGCCAATTTTTAAGTGTGAGCAAAACGCTAAAATGTCTCATGGTGAACAACTTACAATAAAAGCATACCTACTTCTCTTCGTTTCTGAATTACAGTTGTGCCTAAATAACCATGAAATTCTTCTGAAAACGAGTGCAAACTCTAGAAGTATAATATTTTAAACTCAGTTATGTAATACTATGTGCCTATGTATTAACACAGTGATTGTTAGTCGTGATTAAAACGTTACCCTGATGGATGAGCGTAAAATCAGTCTTTACGACGCGTGTCTGCGTAATCGTAATATTATGATTGTCTTTGCCAAAAACGAAGGTTTTTAACCATAAAATAGCAAAGAAATTAATGAAAACAAACTTTTGAAATTATATTTTGACAAATAGAGCAACAAGTAATGTACTATGTTGCCGATGACTAAATGATGAGTAAATAGAACATGGAGGTTTAGGAAGACGTAAAGACGCGTCATCGACACATTGGTATTAGGTAGCCACGACGCGGGTCCGTGACACTGGCAGTCGACGTGTTTGTGTAAAATCAATAGACAAGAATATGTACATCCTCCTGAAATTACAAAATCTATTTTAATAAATTTAAATTCTATGAAATATCGTTTCTACGGACCACGCATTTAGTCTTATTTTTCGTTTATAATTTCAGGTGCACGGATAAAATTTTCAACAATCTAGATAACTTTTTTTCAAATATTATGAAATACATTTTCGAAATAAATATCACAAGATTCACTCTCTAAATTCGAAAGAAAAATTGTTGACGAAATATTGTAAAATATTTTCCTTCGACGTTTTCCTAAATTTCGAATTTAATTTCACATATATATTAAAGAACTCTGGTTTTTTAATGGTATCTCCTGAAATGATTGAACCTATTCCATCTATTGACAAAAAATCAAGCAAGCAAATTAGTAAACAAAGAAAATCCACAGTTCTTACATTATTACCATAAAAACCTGAGCTTAAACAGATAGCTAGAAAGAAAAACGAGTGTGTTGCAAAAAAACACAGCAAAGCCAGAAAAACAAAGAACAAGGGCAAAATCACATAAGCGTAGAACTACTTTTGACTCTGAAACAGATGAATTGGATATTTCCATGCGGTGAAAATGGATATGTTGCATAGCTTATTATACATGCTCGGTAGTATCATGAACTCTGTGCTGGTGTCGACGACAGTAAAATACTAGATTTTATTTGTAATATCTACTTACTAGGTTAAGACGAATTAAAGGCTGAGAACTAAATAAAGACTGAGGCGATGTAGTCTGACTTAGCTCAAGATAATATTTGTATGGGTGTTTTTTTCTAGTTACTAAAAAGAAGTTCATATATGCTTAACTATTATTATTTTCTGAAGAAACTCTTTATTAATATTAAAAATTCGAAATAGTCAAAAAAATGTAAAGGGATATAGAGGGAAGTGAATAATATTTTGTTAATTACGAAAATTATATTAATTAAAAAAGTTCCCGATACATAACACCTGCTCCGTGTGTTTAATTTTATACTATGTGTAACAAAAAACTGTTCTAAATAATTTAAGTTTAGTGTGTACAATAGGTTTCTTAATTTTTGATATCAGATATTGAGATAATATCGGATATCTGGTATTAGGTACCTACTTTTTAAACCTGAATTTCTTAATAAATTGAAAAATTTAATTGTGTTTAATTTAACAATGTAATATTCTAATTCATTAGAAGTTCATGTGGTGTATGAAACTAAGAATACGTACTTTTTCATTAGACTATTGTTATATATGATTTTTTTTCAGTCATTAGAAGGTGATAAAATGAAATTATTTTTTTGATAGAAAAATGCATTTAATATTATTTCACATAATATTAATTAATTTTATAAGGAGTGTCTTTGACTTCACAGTATGAAAAAGCTATCGTTTTGAGAAAAATTTGACGCACATTGCACTTTGAATCTTAATACTTCACAGAGCAGAGTTGGTGAAAGGATTCTTATTTTAAAATCTCGGTTCACTGGTACTTCACTTTAGGTAGATGAGAAAAAAATAAATTTTACTTTCACTTGCGTCTAAAGAGAAGAACGACATATATTTTTACAAATACTTTGCTACATACTAATTGATATCTGCACTAACAAGGTTCTAAAATTGTAAAAACTCTGAGACTATGATGAAACTGTTAAACAGTGAGATGAACCTTATAGATATAGATGAATATATCTAAATAATGATAAATTATATAGATGACGAAATTGTACAAACTGGGAGGTGATATATGAGCAGACAAATGTGGCGAAATTACAACGGAAATCCAAAAAAGTATTTTTGTTGTACAGTTAACATTTTTTATTTTATAGCTAACATAAAGCCATTTTGTAAAAAACACTAAAATTTTAGTAAAAACACTAACTTTTTTATATATATATATACATATATATATATATATATATATATATCAAAAAAAATATTTCCTGATGAAGTATGACACAATTATTTATCTAACAAAGCACGACTTCTGTCAAAAACTTGAATGAAAGGATGTTTATGTACTTTCAGAAAATGTAGTCTAATGTACCCAAATTCCGTATAAAGATTCTGTTGGCTTATATTAATTACTAAATATTCGTAGATGGTCATTACATTTTCTTTTACGCGGTCAATAAACTTTGTTGAAATATTTTATTTTTATTACTTTTCTCTTCATAAATATTTAAATTGCTCTACATTTTCTACATTTAATTTTCTCTACATTCCACACATAGGAAATCGTTTTGACATAAAAAACATTTTGAATTCCAGTGTTAGAAAGCCAAGAAATAGACAGACAAAAAGGAAAATATATTTTACATTCTTGGAAAAATTTCAAAATGCTAAAATTGCAATCAATTTATCATTGTAAGCATACAGCAAGTTCTCAATTAAAAAATTTCAGTGTGTTTTACAAAATGGCTTTATGTTAGCTATAAAATAAAAAATGTTAACTGTACAACAAAAATACTTTTTTGGATTTCCGTTGTAATTTCGCCACATTTGTCTGCTCATATATCACCTCCCAGTTTGTACAATTTCGTCATCTATATAATTTATCATTATTTAGATATATTCATCTATATCTATAAGGTTCATCTCACTGTTTAACAGTTTCATCATAGTCTCAGAGTTTTTACAATTTTAGAACCTTGTTAGTGCAGATATCAATTAGTATGTAGCAAAGTATTTGTAAAAATATATGTCGTTCTTCTCTTTAGACGCAAGTGAAAGTAAAATTTATTTTTTTCTCATCTACCTAAAGTGAAGTACCAGTGAACCGAGATTTTAAAATAAGAATCCTTTCACCAACTCTGCTCTGTGAAGTATTAAGATTCAAAGTGCAATGTGCGTCAAATTTTTCTCAAAACGATAGCTTTTTCATACTGTGAAGTCAAAGACACTCCTTATAAAATTAATTAATATTATGTGAAATAATATTAAATGCATTTTTCTATCAAAAAAATAATTTCATTTTATCACCTTCTAATGACTGAAAAAAAATCATATATAACAATAGTCTAATGAAAAAGTACGTATTCTTAGTTTCATACACCACATGAACTTCTAATGAATTAGAATATTACATTGTTAAATTAAACACAATTAAATTTTTCAATTTATTAAGAAATTCAGGTTTAAAAAGTAGGTACCTAATACCAGATATCCGATATTATCTCAATATCTGATATCAAAAATTAAGAAACCTATTGTACACACTAAACTTAAATTATTTAGAACAGTTTTTTGTTACACATAGTATAAAATTAAACACACGGAGCAGGTGTTATGTATCGGGAACTTTTTTAATTAATATAATTTTCGTAATTAACAAAATATTATTCACTTCCCTCTATATCCCTTTACATTTTTTTGACTATTTCGAATTTTTAATATTAATAAAGAGTTTCTTCAGAAAATAATAATAGTTAAGCATATATGAACTTCTTTTTAGTAACTAGAAAAAAACACCCATACAAATATTATCTTGAGCTAAGTCAGACTACATCGCCTCAGTCTTTATTTAGTTCTCAGCCTTTAATTCGTCTTAACCTAGTAAGTAGATATTACAAATAAAATCTAGTATTTTACTGTCGTCGACACCAGCACAGAGTTCATGATACTACCGAGCATGTATAATAAGCTATGCAACATATCCATTTTCACCGCATGGAAATATCCAATTCATCTGTTTCAGAGTCAAAAGTAGTTCTACGCTTATGTGATTTTGCCCTTGTTCTTTGTTTTTCTGGCTTTGCTGTGTTTTTTTGCAACACACTCGTTTTTCTTTCTAGCTATCTGTTTAAGCTCAGGTTTTTATGGTAATAATGTAAGAACTGTGGATTTTCTTTGTTTACTAATTTGCTTGCTTGATTTTTTGTCAATAGATGGAATAGGTTCAATCATTTCAGGAGATACCAGTAATCGTGAACTATTTGTGTTGGGTAAAATCAGCGCTCTCGCCACGACTAAGGCCGACTTCTTAACGTGATATTTTTCTTTAAGAAGGTATCATTTATAAGGATCACAAGGTTTATACTCATAAACCTGCTTTTATTTTTATGAAATACCTGTAAGAAGAATGAAAAATATTTGGGAAAGGGATACCTCGACACATATTAAATTGAATTCTAATTTCCAAAGTATTTCGTTAAAAAACCAGAGTTCTTTAATATATATGTGAAATTAAATTCGAAATTTAGGAAAACGTCAAAGGAAAATATTTTACAATATTTCGTCAACAATTTTTCTTTCGAATTTAGAGAGTGAATCTTGTGATATTTATTTCGAAAATGTATTTCATAATATTTGAAAAAAAGTTATCTAGATTGTTGAAAATTTTATCCGTGCACCTGAAATTATAAACGAAAAATAAGACTAAATGCGTGGTCCGTAGAAACGATATTTCATAGAATTTAAATTTATTAAAATAGATTTTGTAATTTCAGGAGGATGTACATATTCTTGTCTATTGATTTTACACAAACACGTCGACTGCCAGTGTCACGGACCCGCGTCGTGGCTACCTAATACCAATGTGTCGATGACGCGTCTTTACGTCTTCCTAAACCTCCATGTTCTATTTACTCATCATTTAGTCATCGGCAACATAGTACATTACTTGTTGCTCTATTTGTCAAAATATAATTTCAAAAGTTTGTTTTCATTAATTTCTTTGCTATTTTATGGTTAAAAACCTTCGTTTTTGGCAAAGACAATCATAATATTACGATTACGCAGACACGCGTCGTAAAGACTGATTTTACGCTCATACATCAGGGTAACGTTTTAATCACGACTAACAATCACTGTGTTAATACATAGGCACATAGTATTACATAACTGAGTTTAAAATATTATACTTCTAGAGTTTGCACTCGTTTTCAGATGAATTTCATGGTTATTTAGGCACAACTGTAATTCAGAAACGAAGAGAAGTAGGTATGCTTTTATTGTAAGTTGTTCACCATGAGACATTTTAGCGTTTTGCTCACACTTAAAAATTGGCATGGAAAAATATGTTATTAACACGCACATTTTGCACGGACACAATTTTTTTGTTAAATATTCACATTAGAATTCAAGAAGGGTTTTGAACTCTGGTTTTAATTCACTCCTCAAAATATGAAAATACATAATAATTATGTTATTTACAATTTTATTTATTATATATAAATAAAAACCTGTCCAACATCGAAATTCAAAAGACCTAATGCTTTAGTTTAAGTGTGAAAATGGTTAACCTTAGCAAAAATTCAAATTTATTTCATAACAAATTCATTCCATCCCATTAAGGTCTTAATGATACAAAACAAGGCGATTATTCCATAATAACCTTTATAAATGTAAAACTAACATACAGCTTTAATACACTGATAACAGTTTAGAGAATATTTTTTTAGGTTTCGAAATTTCAAATAAAAAATGGACCACTTATAAAAACACTCACGTGTCTGTCTGTCTGGCGCAGCTTTTCATCCCAGAAATGGCTTGTCGCGGAAACTAGACATTGTATTAAAATATATTAATATATATATATATATATATGTATATACAGTGGTGGCCTCATAATTAGGAACATGAATATTTTGTTAACTAATAATTAAGGATTAATAATGTTTTCAACATCTAAATGTTCAAATGTAAGTCAAGTTGCACTCAGGTTCTTTGTGATAATACCAGGAATAACTAATGACTTTGAACAGGGGTTTACTGTTACTGTATTTCTTGGAAAATTAACAATAGATCTGGCCCTTTCTTCAAATGGGTAACATTTGCTTGGCCCACTAATTAAGAACACTACAGTTTACTAGCTCATTGTTGAAGATACAGTTGAATAGTGCACTTGATTATAATTTTTTTAGTACTTTTTTGTTTTCTGACTATATTTTGGCCACAAGAAGGTTGGTGTGAGTGTTTTTTGTGAGGAAAAATGAGAAAAGACACTAGTTGTGATGCATCCACTCAAAAATTTTTTGCATCTCTGGTCCTTGAGCAGAAATGGTCATATCAGAAGGTAAAATGTTCCAGAACTAAAGTATTTAATGCTATAAAACATTTTAAGAGACATGAGACTTATGAAGATGTCCCAAGAAAGAAACATCCTCGTAAGTCCACCCCAAGGACTGATGCCCAAATTATTCGTATTGCGAAAATTAACCCCAAACTCACATCAACTGACATAAAACGGAAACATTTTGGTGAGGATCCATCAAGACTTGCTACCAGGACCATAAGAACGTCTCAATGAAGCATAATTGTATGGTAGAGTGACGCGCAAGAAGCCCTTAGTGAGCAAGCGAAACAGGGAGGCCAGAATTAAGTTTGCTTCTGAACACAAGAACTGGACTCTACAACAGTGGAAGTATCTTTTATGGTCTGATGAGACTAAAATAAATAGAGTTGGGTCTGATGGCCGTCAATATGTACGGAGACCACCAAATACAGCTTTCAACCCAAAGTACACCACTGTGACTTTGAAACAGGGTGGGGGTAATATCAAATTGTGGGGTTGCTTTTCCCGGTTCGGTGTTGGACCCTTGGTAAAAATCGAAGAATGTAGAGGAAAATCTGCCAGTTGTTTGGAAGTTCCAACAAGATAATGATCCCAAACACACAGCCAAATCAGTTAAGGAATGGTTCACAACTAATTCAGTAGACGTGCTCGAGTGGCCTTCCTGCAGCCCCTACCTTAACCCAATAGAAAACCTGTGGTATGATGTGAAGAAAAGGCTGGTAAATAAAAACATTAAAAACTTGGATAAACTTTTCAAAGAAACACAAGAGGCTTGGAATGCTATGTGTCAAGCTCTGGTGGAGTCAATGTCAAGGTGATGTGCAGCAGTTCTTGAAAATAAAGGATTTCCAACTAAGTATTAGTGTACTGCAGTAAATAACATCTTCATTTAACAGAAGTTAACAGAAAAAAAGATCTTATTTTCATATTTTCAGCTTCATCAATAACCTGTTCTTAATTAGTGGGCCAGACAATTTTTAATGTTATGACATACTTTTTTTTGTAATAATTATTTTTTAATAAATCCTATTATAATTAAACATATTATTTAGTTTTATTTTGTTTTAAACACATCAAAATAGTTAAAAAACTACCAACTCTTCTGGATGTACACCATGTACTATCAGAAAAGTACTCTGACATCTTCTTGAAGAATACAATAATATGATGTTCTTAATTATAAGGCCACGACTGTATATATATATATATATATATATATATATATATATATATATATATATATATATATAAATCAAAATTATATATATTATCCAAATCAAAATAATTGGGTTGTAAGCTTTTACTTCAGGTCGCAAATTTCCGACATTAGAATTTGGGACTAGCAATGTTTTTCGGCAAATTATATCTAATGCACAGATAATTATCATTCTTAGCGAATATTTACAGCTTTTTTTTAAAGTACGTAAATATAGTCAATAAATCAGAAGTCATTCGAACGTTAGACTTAAAGAAAAAACATCAAAATATAATGATGAGATTTTGTCTATGCGTCTAAGCAAATAGTTAATATACATATAATGCGACATTTCCATTATGTAACGAGAGTGTACCCAATCTACGTAAGATTTGTCGGCAATAGTCACACAATTACGCCCGCTAACGCTAAAGCCCGCCGCTTTCGACGTATACACCTTTGTAGAATCAGATTACTGTTAGAACCCTCTTGGAATATGCTTTAAATAAAGTTCCTAGATAAATGCGGAAGATTATAATGAGGCAAGCTGCAAACCGTTTAGTGCCGTCGGGTATTGCGATGGACAAGGGGGTATCTTGAATTTTCTTTTCATTTATTTTTGAATACTTTTGCAAAGTACATTTTATAGATACACAGTAAAATAAGAACCAGACAGTTAAATAAGAACCAGGTTTAAGACTATGTAATGAGATTCACTTGAATAATTTTTATGCAATTTGTGTATAGAATTAATTTATCATAAAATATCCACCTTTAAACTTTAAAAATGATCCTACCTTTTTTGCGTACGCAAATTTGTAATTTTTTGATCAACAACAATATGGCAACATATCTTTGCTTACTTTTAAATATAAATAAATAAGAAAAATGTCTATTTAAAAAATGTTTATATTTTAACATTTTTTCCATATATCTACTGACTGCTCGATTTTTTTGTCCAAATATATGTTTATAATATGATATTATAATTAATATGAAATATCGGGGAAAGATTTTTAGAGAAAATGAAAATAAAGAAACGCTTATTTTGTAATAAGCCTAAAGCTTGAATATTTATTTCTTTATTTGTTGGCACTAAATAAAGTATAGAAGGCCTTTCTGTTTTCAATAACAAATAATTTAAAAACAATTTTAAGTTATTGTGTTGAGAGTTAGTTAATATTCAAGTAATGTAACGATAGTCATTTTGTCATAACATTTTGGTCTTATAATGACATTATAATCAGAATCAACATCAAAGTTTAAAATGTTCTTAACTTGATCACAAAAATTGCTGCCGCTGGTGTAGAATCATATTTCCTTTAATGTTGTCTATGTAGAGCAATAAACGCTATGAAAGGTTATTTCTTAACATCAGTCGCCCCATACACGAAATGATTTATCCGTGTCAACTATACTTTTAAACATCTTTTCCCCATGCAGAATCGATAGTAATATATTTAAATGCCTTATTGTCTCGGTATAGCGCTACCGATTTTCTCATTTCAAATGGACAAGTTCTTAAACGCCGCTCCATTCGACTGTATTACAGTAATTATACATAAATGTAACTACTATTTCCATGAGTTATTTCATAACGTTGCAATTAGTCATAAATTATGCAATATGTTTTGTAGTTTTAGTCTGTATGCGATATATAGAAAAGTTTGATAACGGAAGCCGGACACTAAACAAGTAAAAATCAATTCAAAATAAGTCTTACTGTTTCCAAAACACACCATAACTATATTCCGTACTTAATAAATTAATTATCTTGTACGTCGACAATAAAAAAGTCAGGCGTGTTAGCAAAACATACCCTCGATTAAAATTTATACATTCCACGCTACGGCATTAATGAACTTTTTATCAAAGTATTAATTCACTAGGTTTGTTTATTTTGTATATAGATTTTTTTATTCTATGAGGCATACTTATTCCAAATAATTTTCTATGCGAAACATAGGCCTTTTATAAATATTTTTTGATTAAAATAAGTAAATATCTACGATTTAATTGCCCCAATTCCATTTTATTTCAAATAATTGTACGGACAGTAATATGACAATTTTCATTCTATGAAATATATTTACTTACCAACTAATATTAAAAATAAAAAATAACTAATTTCATACATTCATATCAGCACCACGATTGAGAGGTTCAAAATAAAACAGAGCCAGCTGTGTTCATTCATATCAGCAACAGAGTAATATTTTGAAAAATATAAATGTGTCATGCCCGAAGAGAACTCGCATTACAAAGGTTACGTACATATTTAGTTCATATAATATTTCTATTAATCTATTTACAGATATACATTTAGCAATAGGTATACTGATTATTATATCTTTCACTGGCCCAAAAATATGGTGTATTTTTCATAACCGCTATATTTTTCCAAGTCTTCGCATAGGTTTCTAAACATCCCAATTTTTTCAACATTTTGGCTGAATAATTTCGATAATGGGGGCGGGGATATACTACCTAAGATTATAAAAAACATTTTTGTAGACCTTACCATATTTGAAGCGAATACATTTTTTTCAATATAAGTAAGAAAAGAACATTAAGCTATCATCAAAATTAATTTTGATGTAAATTTAAATATGAGTCATGTCTCTGGCTTAAAATTTTACATTTAAGTGTATATTTAATTGTAAAAAAGGCTGTTTAAATGTTTAAATTGAATAGTTTCGTAAGGTTTTTTGATAAGAATATGGTAAAAAAGAAATCACTTTAAATGTATAATTTGCAAAAAGTTCAATATGATTTACATAACGGCGGTCTAGAATTATTTTGATTTTATAGTATTTTAGGAAACCCTTTGTAATGTTTCATTAAAATTGACAAACGACAGATCGAATTAAATACGAAATTATAATTTTCAATACCTCTTATATAAATTCAATTTTATTTCAAATTGTATTGACGAATTCATGATGCTTATGTTTAAATATTTTCAAGCTCTTTTTAAAATATTTTATGTTTATTTTGCTAAAAAATTACGTAGATGAGTTAGTAAGTTGGCATAATTTAATAACAAAGCAAATTTTTGTATAATCTGCAATTTAGGGCGAACTCGAATCACATATTTATTTACTATAATTTATTTATTCACATAAATATATTTTGTATACAAAAACCACCCTACTTATAAAGCCCTGCTATTTGTACATAAATCGAAACTGTCGACGTCAAATAAACAATCTTCAACAAATTGAAACAATTGGGTAAGCGAAAGTAAACAATCAGAGCACGGTTACTAGCGTAATTAAGGTTATAGGTAAGTGTTACAGTTATTATTGTGTATATTCGCTTTAAAGGTACAGCAGTACATTAAGATTACAAAACTTTACCTACTCCCAAGATATGTTACTAATTCCGAATTAAAGACTTATACTACCTATCTTTATATTTCCGAATATAAAGATAGGTAGTATAAGTCTTTAATTCGGAATTAGTAACATATCTTGGGAGTAGGTAAAGTTTTCTTGTTGTATAAGGAAATAAGTTTATTCAAGATATTGTATCAATTGTTCTAATTGTTCCAATATCTTGAATAAACTTATTTCCTTATACATTACCAAGTAGGGACATCATTCGATATTCTACACTAATAACTTAAAAATCAATTATTTTCAAGTCATAACACAATTTTTCACGCTGCTAATTGCCAATTTAAGCTCACTGAGTAGTCTAATAAGAGGAACCTAACTAAATTCACCTCGAGTAAAACCTCTGCAACGAAGTATCAGAATTTTACATAATCTTCTCTTCTTTTCATCTTGTCTTTTTTTTCTTGTAAAAGAACCACACCGAATTGGAAAAAGTTAAAATTTATTCATGAAATCATTTTATCCTGAAGTAAGGAAATAACTGAAATTAATGGGGTTTTGAAATTCATTTCCTTTCTCTTTTTAAATCCGCATACCATAAACAAATAACCAAGGCATCCCCCCCGTTCAAAAATCGATTTGATTGAAGCGCCTCTTTTAGCAAACTTGAGGAAATATTCTTATTTCGGAAATTATATTTTTAAAGATTTCGATCAAAAATGAATATGGAAACCATTAAACGTACTCACGTTAGTGTTGAATATTGAAATGTAAATTTGTTAATTCCTTTGTTTCTTCAGTATCTAAAAATTTTAAAATTATCCTGCAATATACATCAAGTCTCACCATTATATTAGTTTTTTTATATGCCAGAGTTCCTCTCGCCGTCGGTTTAAAATTATTTTCAAGTCACTTTTAAATCAATTACAGTTGTGAATTCCTATTCCTTGACTTTAATAAATTTATTAATCTTTATCTAGATTATGTGGTTTTCTGATTAGAAGTTTACCTTTCGCTGTACGAAAACAAGGTATTCTGTTTACTTTTTTTTTTTCTGACGACTTTTCACAAAACACGCACAATATTTTATGATCATTTTTATTACTGACGAATAAATCATTAGCAGTTGGCTGAGTCGACTCTTGTTCTATAGGTCTTTGCCTTTTCAGAATATATTCATTTTGTTTAATTCCAGTCTTGGCCAAATAAATCCTTTCTTCCCCTTCTACCTCTGCTCTCAAAAAGGACAAAAGATTATTCAATCTCTTGCTATATGACTTATCTTCTTCATTGAGGGAAGGATTTCTTAGCCAAATTCTCAAAATGTCTTCAGGAATACAGGATTCCACTAGGGGGAACAGCATGGCTGCGTACTTATTTGTTGTCATTCCTATCGATTCTAATGCTCTTAAATGAGATTCTAATTTGTCATACAATTGAATAATGCTTAACTTAGATTTTATATTTGTAGCATTTTTTATCACAAGTCCCAAAAGTTCTCTGACATAATATTCTATAAGCAACTCTTCTCTTCCAAATCTTTTTTGTAAACTCTCAATGGCTTTATGATAATTTTCCGCGGTAGGTGGGTAACTATCTGTTATTTCCTTTGCCCTAGTACCGGGAATCATGCATTGCATTAAATATTGGAATTTGTCTTCCAACTCCATATGTTTATCATCATTTATCCTTTTGAATTGGCTCCAGAACGTAAGCCAATCTTTTATTTCGCCACCAAATCTCATTAATTCAATTTTCGGTAATTTCAATTTTGTCTTTTCGGAATATTCTACATTTGTGGCATTTTTAAGTAATTTATCGTTTAGTAATTGTAAACGACGTCTTATTTCTTCAAACTTTTGGCGATATTCTTCGACGTTCTCGTATTCGTCATCATATTTTAACTGCTCAGTTTCTTTTTCTAACAACATTTCTAAAATGGCTTCATCCATTACCAGTAAATTATTATATGTTCTTTCTAATGGATCATATTTAATTAAAATATCATCTACCTTTGAATTTTCATCCTCGAAAAGCGCCTTTATACTTTTATACAACTTTGTAAAAGAAGTCCGAATCGGCGCTCGCTTCTTTATGTTAGCTTCCATCTTGTAATTTGTTGCGCTCTTCCGATCTGAATGTCAAAAGGTCCGATGCAGAATCTTCAATTTTTTTATCACCTCGGAGTCACCACGTGTTGAGATATGACGAAGAATTTAACCAATTCTTGTCTTTAAAATACACTTTATAAAATAATAGAACGTCCGTAAAACATGACAGCCAAATTATTAATTTCTCTAAAAACTCCATACTTTTTCATGTTGCCAGTTACAAAAAAAGTAAACTATATAAATTACATTAGGCTAAACGTAACGTTGAACGAATAAAAACAGATGCAGATAATATTAAAACAGATACAAATATATTATTAATACATATACAAAGTTAAAAGTAAATAAAAAATGCAAAAGCAATAGTAGAAAGCGTAAAAAGCGTAAGTCTCGATGAAGCCACTTACATTTTAAACGATTGAACAGCCATTTTGCGACGCATTTTGACAATACCGGAGAATTTATATGAAAAAATATATTAGTATGTTGTGTCCGGACTCTGCCACAAACTACAAGCAAGCTAAACGCTCGGTCTGTAAAGCGTTGCATAGAAAATTTATTAAACTTTAAATGGTTTTACATATTACATATTTTAGGTGTTGCGTATTATTTAAATGCGTTGTTGTAACTATTGTATCGTTATATATTAGCTTTATGGAGTGTTTGTTACAATCTTTGTTATATTAATTTTTGATCAAAATGGCGTGTACTTTTCGTCGATTTAATTTATAATATTATTTAAAAGGTAAACGTTACCTCGAACCGAAAGTTGGTAAGTTTTGTTCATTATTGCTTATTATATAATCATTCAAATATTAATTTAAATATACTTTAACTTGGCAAAACACAATGATGGTATATGTACTTGGTGGTATGTGTGACTTGGTCGAAGACAGTAATTCTAAAACGTATTAGCATTAACTCTTCATAAAATATTTTCATGAACGAATTATATTTTCAAATAATACGATTATAAAATAGCATTCCATGGGTTCACAATTGCAGCAGCTGCAAGAAGTTTATTATTGATTAAAGAAAGAAATCAATATACTGATTAGAAAATATTGAAATTTTTTTAACGTTTGATATAGCTGGTTTGCTTCTTCTTAAAGACCATTTACTTCACATTATAAAAAGTGGGAAGCGAGATTGCAATTGGTTTTTGACAATTTATTGATCATTGAAATCCGTTAAAGAATATAGATGGAAAAATAAAATATTAACTAAAAGTAGGGTTCGGTCGCGATCATTTTATTCAAAAATTGTAATTTGAAAAAAGTACCCATACAAAAGTGCACTTTGTCAAGGAAGTATTAATTAAAATTTTTCGACTTCATTGCCATTCTTAGTAATACCAAAACAATTTTCAAATACAAAGAGGAACTGATAAAAAAGCAAACCCAAAAAATAATGTCAAAAGGCGCAGAGGATCCCGTAAAGTGAGGTTATAAAATTTACGGTTTACAGCCAATTGTCAACCGTTTCTTCATGGAAAGAGCATTTTTGAAATCATTTTTTAATAATAAAATAATTGTGTCCGAACCCAATTTTTTTTAAATACGTCGTTTTGTATATATATATATATATATATATATATATATATATATATATATATATATATATATATATATTCTTTCATTCGTTTTTTAAGTTGTTTGTAATATTTCATTTAACACTTGGTAACATATGTAATTAAGTATCAATGAAAATTTCACTATTTATTGGTTATTAAGTAAAAAATATGTATTGGAAACGACTTATTTGGCAAAACAACTTTCGGTTGCCATTTTTAATACAAATACGAATTTTTGTTTTTTTATGACTTGATTTAAAAAGATCAAACGAAATCGGAAAATTTAAATAAGCAGAAAGGACAGCGTAGAGGGAGCTTATAAATGTTGACGTCTGACAACCAATTGACATCCATTTAAGCATATTTTTCACTTCAATGAAAGTGGAATTATCAATTGATGTTAACTAACGCCCAAAACGTATATTCTATCTATCCGTCGACGTAAATTGCTATCTAAGATAGTTGATATATTTCTATCTATTCATATTTTGCTTCCCACAAATATTTTGATGTTTTAACTGACAATCATAGATACAGTGTTCCCAACTCTCGAAAATTTTTCTCCCTAAAGCTGAAATCAAAAACCCCTAAAATTCCCGTAATTACTTAGAATTTCCCCTAAAAATATTATAATTAATATTTTATATAATTATTAATAAATAAATAAAAGTAATCAATAAATAAATATATATTTTTGAATAACAAATGAATTAATATTATTTATTAAATAATAAATATCGATAATTTTTAATATTTTTTTTATTCAAAAATTATTTAATGCTTCAAGTAAAATGTCATTATCATCGGATTCAGAACTGCTTTTAAACTCATACATATTAACATTAAATAAATTTAACATTTTAGTAGATGGATTAAACGTTTTACATGATCCACCATTTCTTAATAGCGAAAACGGGCCATCATCATACTTTGCAACATTTCAATAGAGAGTCTGTTTCGCAATTTGTTTTTAATAATATTATAAATTGAGAAGGCACGCTCCACACTGGCGTTCGAAATCGGAACTGTAACAAATGCCAATCCAAATTTAGAAATATTTTCAAAACGCTTACAGCCAGCTGCATCTGTATCAGTATATACTTCGAAATAAAAATCAGCAGAACTTGATGTATTCGTCCATCTTTTATTGCTTAATTGGTGCCACTCAGACTCGATGTCATTTTTATTACCGTATATATGTGCCCTTTGAATATGATTCAATATGGGTTTAATGTCAGGTTTTACTTGAGAGGTTGCAATCTTAGGATGTAAGTCAGCGACTATTTTCAATGTAGATAAGTTTTCTGGAAGCCTTTTTTGAATTTGTTCTGCTAAACAACATAAAAAGTTTTTGCATCTGTCCCTGACATCTGACAAATCCCTGGATGTATGTTCTTGTGATATGTTTTGGAAATCAAAGCCAAAGTACATTGATGCGGTATGCATAAGATGCTCTTTAAAATTGAATTTAACCAATTCAGCGTCCACTAATCTTTCCAATTGTGAAGGAACAACAAGCCGTTTCAGCAGATTTTTATAGAGTAAAAATAGATCCTCAAATAATTTTGTCGGTTCTACATTTTCACTTTGAAAGAGTAAATTTAATTGTACCACATTTTTTAATTCATTCCTAAGAAAAATCAGGAAAGCTTTAAAAGGTAGTCTGTTCATAATATCATAAAGTTGTTCAGCCATAAAGCATTTATCTTCAGTTTTAGCAAGTGAAAACAGCAATTTCAACTCATCCCACTGTTCTAATATTGTACTAATAGCTTGATATCGAGCAAGCCAGCGGGTTCCACTGAGTCCTTGAATTTTTTTAGGATCCTTATTATCATTCATGGTTTCGTACAACGTTTTATAATAATCCAAACGCTTCGGACTGTATGAAAACCAATTATGGGTTTCCCTAACGAGAAATTCAAGCTGTCGTGGTAACAATTCTGCCGCCTTTTCAGCACATAAATGCAAGGAATGGCTTACACATTTTACAACAATTAAATCAGGCAGTTCTCTTTTTATTATCGCAGTCACAGAATTATGTTTTCCGACCATCACATTAGCTCCATCCACGCCGATACCAATCATATTTTCAATTTTTATACCATCCTTTTTAAATTGATTGATAATCACTTCATGAACACTTTTCGCATCACATTCTATAATTTTTATTATTCGATAAAATGTTGTCACGACTTGCTTTGTCTTGTGTGAAAAAAAACGAACCATGATGCATAATACTTTTTGTGTTGACAAATCAGTACTTTCGTCTATTATTATAGAAAATGGAGAATCTCCTATTTCTTCAATTAAATCTTCTAACATTACAGGACCCAGCACATTTTTTATTAACATTGAGCATTTGGTACGATGAAGCTTGAGGTTTTTTAATGCATCTGACGAAGGATCCAATTGAGGGAGTATATTGATTAAATGATCAACTGTTAACAAAGAGCAGTGTTCAGCGATAAAGGCTGATATTTTTAATTCAGCGATTTTAGTACTTTCCGCTAACTTTGGTTTGTAGATTTTAGATATAGGTGTTGTTGCCTTTGCTGATTTTTCCCACTCGGTTGATTTTTTATGTTTGTCCGTTTTGGCGTGACTGATTAGATCCTTCTTATGAGCTTTTAAACCAACATGACAGTAACGACAATACGCTAAGTTTTCATTTGTACTATCAGCTGCAAGCCAACCTGCAATAAAAAATAAATTGTAAATAACGACACCCGATACTTGAGTAATTATGCAAATATAGCATTCATATAAAGAAAAGTTCAAATCATGACAAAACCAATGCACAATTTTTTATAGTAGATGAATATAAAAGCCTAAACCAGACACCATTTAAAACCTGCAAATATAAAACATCACCAATATCTTGTACTGTCCAATTAATTTACTCCAACCGACGTGCATGTGATCATAACAGTAGTAGTAAACTCTTAAATTCTTTACCTAAATTAAATAAACAATACCTCTTTTGAATTTTATTGAAGAATAGACATGACTGCAATTTCACGACACTGGTAATTCTATAGTAATGGATTTTAAATATTAAGATTAATACTTTTTATTGTGATTGCTATTAACAGGGCCAAGAGGTTATCATGTGATTTTTCTGTTTACATTTTAGGTTAAACATAGAAAAATCATAAATAATTGCGAACCACCTCGCCCAATCTATAAATTACAAAAATATAAAGTAGTGTCAATTTATAAAACAAAATAAATTTTTACAAAACAAATAAAAAAATAATAATTTGGAAAAAATAAAAAAATGCAAGTGTGAAAAATTTTAAAATTTCAAAGTGCATTTTTTATTTTTTCAAAATAACTTTATTCATATTCTTTTTAATAATAAAAAATTTATTTTGTCATTTAGATTCACACTCGTAAATACAATAGAATTACTTCACCTTTCAAGTCTGGATCAGTTTCCCACGTCTTGGTGTATTTTTGACAATATTTTTTCTTTTCTTTAGCCTTAGGCATTTTAATGCTTGACTTGATGAACGTTAAAATTAATAAACGGTTAAAATAATTAATAATTTTTCTGACAACACACGTTGCAATTCACGTTTTATTTAACTTAGCACTCTCACTGACAACTCTTACTGACAACCACTACTTCTTACTGACTAGATGTCGCTTAGGCGGTATCAAAAATTAAATATGATTGGCTAGATTGGATTATCCCAGGGCCTACACTAAACAGTAAACGCTCTATAAAGTTAGAGTAGTTCTGTCTCTATTTTCTGATGAACCTTTAACAAGAGCAAAAAAGACAACCTGTGTAAGTTTATAGAACGGCTATTGCACACCTTTATTTTGTTTAATTATGCATTTGAAAAAAATAAATATTGGGGTTATAAAAAACCCTAAAAATACCTCTAAAAATATAACACCCCTAAAAAAATCCCATCCCACTTTTTTTCCCCCTAAATTTAGGGGGAAAACCCCTAAGTTGGGAACCCTGCATAGATAGCTTTCTATCCATACCTTCCCATGCAAGCGATGCGTTCCGTTAATACATATGACGAATTTGAAATTAAAAATATGTACATACCAAATAAATAAATAATAACTAATCAGAAATGTCTTAATTACATACGATTAGACTCAATTGAAATGTTTCGTTAATTTTTAAGTACAAGATGTATATTTTATATTTCAAAACAAGAGTTAAGGAAAAGCAGTTAAAGTTTCGCGTAGGTGTAAAATGCAATCTATCTCCGCTTTTCTTATATAAAGTGTTAAATGGGACAATTGACAGTATTAACGTAACGTTTATAATTGAAGAAAGTAATAAATTGTAATAATAATTACATTTTAATAATTCACCAGAACTGTTATTAATTTGAAATCTAGTTTTAAAATTATGCTCATTGAGCTCACACATAATATACTCAGTGTTATATATACGCCAGGCCCTATTGTTTTTATTTTTCGGAATTATCATCCCAATGATCGATCGCAACCGATCGCAAAATTTCTATATCGCTGTAGCTGGAGGACGATATGCTTGCTACTAACTTCGCTAATAACTTTTTACAATAATAAATTGGATAATTTTCCATAAAACAGACCATTGATAGGCATTTATTACTCGAAAATGACACAACTTTCGCTTACTGTCTATAAGCTAAACCTATCAAAGATAACTGTTGAAAAGTTATTGGGATCAGGCACTTCTATACAATATTTAATAGTCAGTGAGTGATTTGCGCTCCCATTGGTAGATAGCGTGCGGAGATTCCTATCTGTTGATACGTTATTGTTATTTGCAGAATTGAAATGTCAGAATTTCTATCCCTCGTAATACAAAAGCGTAGATAGATAGAATATTAGTTTTGGGCAATAAGACAACCAATATTTTATCTTCAATTACATCTACTTAATCATTACATATGATCGAAAATAGGATATCCCCCTGATGCTTAATAAGAAAAATTTTCTTCAATGACATCTGTGATGAAGAAGTGAAGAGTTAACCTGCGCGTCAATTCGAGTCAAAATTTCACTGTCACTCGCATATCAAAGAAAAATATTATGGTGACTGGTGCAATTCTTTAAGAGGATGGCAATACTTAAAATCACTACTCCATTTGTATTTGGTAAGTTTTGCTTATTCATCTCTTTTTGAATAAAAGGAGTTTGCCGAGCACATGAACACAACACTACTCGAAAAGGCAAAATTCCAGCTACTCGATGCCAATCTGCAAAATCAATGTTGGGTAGAGGCAGTACACACAGCACGGGTATTGGCAGATAAAACTCCAGAAGAAGCGTGGTCAGGAAAAAGCTAGATACCGTTGTCAACCTGAATCGTCTGGTGACCTGACCTATATTTTTGGCTATGAGGCAACGATTCATCTACCGAAAGATAATGAAATCCTAAACAGAGAAAAGCAATTTTCAGTAAACACACACTAATAAAAGCAGAGACACAATCTTCTTAGAAACCTCCTTAAAAAGAAATTATTTTTCACTGAGTGATTTACGCTGATGAGACGAAGGTGACTCTATATATTAAAGGCCGTAGACAGTGGATCTAATCAGGAAGTCACTCAGTAATTGAATAGTAACAGACTCAGTAACTGAATTTCTCAAGAATGGAGCCGCATTCAGTTCGGTCCAGCCGGCGTCAACAAAATGTGGCCTCTCTTAATCTACCTGAAGAGCCGCCAAAGAAGAAGCACGGTTAAAACAGTTACTATCTGAATACTATATTGATTTGAGGAAATATGATCTGTGTGTAATTTGAAACGGTGACTTTTGTAAACAATGCAAATGTGACAATAATATAACTTTGTTAAGGATCAGTACATGCTGAAATGTTTGCAAAGACCTTGCCCAAAACTACATTTAAATTCATAAAAGTCAAGAGTTATATTCCATATGTTGCAGGTTACATTGTCTTGAATGAAATATTTAAATGTTAAGGTTATATTTGTTACTGTTAACCGATCATGAGACATTTCATGATTCATCTGTTGACAACTATTTAACGTTACGTGATACATAGTTACGTGAAACATTCAACTTTGTGTCAGTATATCTGTATAATGTTACAGTAACCAATCTAATTAAATTGTTTGTTGTAATGTAAACATTACAGCATTAAAAGCATATACTAACGTCATCCCTTCCATTGTTAGTCTTCATGAAGAAACAGCAAACTGCAGAAATCACATATATTTGATCTGACTGGCTGTGAGGTATTGAACGCTAAAAATTAAATCATATTTTGTAAGATCCTGGCTGGGAGGTATGCAACCTTTTGGAAGTAATTAAAAATTGTTAAAGCTTATCGGAAAATTACCAAGATCTGGCTGGCTTTTGAGTTTCAGAACCTTAACTTAAATAATTGTCAGCTTCTTATCAAGAAAGGATTATATAGTTAGAAATCACGTTTATAAAATCTGGCTGGCTGTGCGATGTGCTCCCTATAATTGTATAATCACCATTTCTTTTTTATAAACAAATGAAAATGTTCATTCGGTTCATTTATCTATCTGAATACTATATTGATAACATTGTATATATACAATCAATTACCTACAACTGACAGATCTATGTAGCTGGTAGTATTGTCATACTATTGTCAGGTTAAGAAGCATGTAATAGTGTCGCCCCTTCGTGTGCGATCCTTACTATAAAAGGTATAAAAAAGTGTGATTCATAATAAAATATATAGAGTCACCTTCGTCTCGTCAACATTGCTAACATTGTATATCACCGTTCAATTTGTATTGTCTTGACAAATGTTTAAAAAAAAAACTGTGATTCATTATAAATGTAAAAATATACCCTCGTCTCATCAACGAGTGAATCAGGGATCAACAGAAAAACTACAGAGTGAAAGACAGTGGTATTCCAATTACGTTCTATTCACACTTTGTTAATTTTATAAGGTAACGGTTTAATCTTAGTTTATATTGTTTTATTGTATTTGTAAATTTTATGATAGATCCATTTTGTGTTGATAACTGTGTAACTTTGTGTAATACCGTAACGGTGAAATGTTAAATTTTGTTTCCGTATGTATGTGTATATATATATAAATAATTTTAGAGTAACCACTGTAATTCAATCTATAAATTGTCCTAAGACGTTGCCCAAAACTACACTTAAATTCATGAAAGTCAAAATTTTAGCTTATAATTTTTGGAGTTATATTCCATATGTTGCAGGTTACATTGTCTTGAATGAAATATTTAAATGTTAAGTTTATATTTGTTACTGTTAACCGATCATGAGACATTTCATGATTCATCTGTTGACAACTATTTAACGTTACGTGATACATAGTTACGTGAAACATTCAACTTTGTGTCAGTATATCTGTATAATGTTACAGTAACCAATCTAATTAAATTGTTTGTTGTAAGTAAACATTACAGCATTAAAAGCATATACTAACGTCATCCCTTCCATTATTAGTCTTCATGAAGAAACAGCAAACTGCAGAAATCACATATATTTGATCTGACTGGCTGTGAGGTATTGAACGCTAAAAATTAAATCATATTTTGTAAGATCCTGGCTGCGAGGTATGCAACCTTTTGGAAGTAATTAAAAATTGTTAAAGCTTATGGGAAAATTACCAAGATCTGGCTGGCTTTTGAGTTTCAGAACTTTGTGTCGGTATATCTGTATAATGTTACAGTAACCAATCTAATTAAATTGTTTGTTGTAATGTAAACATTACAGCATTAAAAGCATATACTAACGTCATCCCTTCCATTGTTAGTCTTCATGAAGAAACAGCAAACTGCAGAAATCACATATATTTGATCTGACTGGCTGTGAGGTATTGAACGCTAAAAATTAAATCATATTTTGTAAGATCCTGGCTGCGAGGTATGCAACCTTTTGGAAGTAATTAAAAATTGTTAAAGCTTATGGGAAAATTACCAAGATCTGGCTGGCTTTTGAGTTTCAGAACGTTGTGTCGGTATATCTGTATAATGTTACAGTAACCAATCTAATTAAATTGTTTGTTGTAATGTAAACATTACAGCATTAAAAGCATATACTAACGTCATCCCTTCCATTGTTAGTCTTCATGAAGAAACAGCAAACTGCAGAAATCACATATATTTGATCTGACTGGCTGTGAGGTATTGAACGCTAAAAATTAAATCATATTTTGTAAGATCCTCGCTGGGAGGTATGCAACCTTTTGGAAGTAATTAAAAATTGTTAAAGCTTATCGGAAAATTACCAAGATCTGGCTGGCTTTTGAGTTTCAGAACCTTAAATTAAATAATTGTCAGCTTCTTATCAAGAAAGGATTATATAGTTAGAAATCACGTTTATAAAATCTGGCTGGCTGTGCGATGTGCTCCCTATAATTGTATAATCACCATTTCTTTTTTATAGACAAATGAAAATGTTCATTTTGTTCATTTATCTATCTGAATACTATATTGATAACATTGTATATATACAATCAATTGCCTACAATTGACAGATCTATGTAGCTGGTAGTATTGTAATACTATTGTCAGGTTAAGAAGCATGTAATAGTGTCGCCCCTTTCTGTGCGATCCTTACTATAAAAGGTATAAAAAACTGTGATTCATAATAAAATATATAGAGTCACCTTCGTCTCGTCAACTAATTAATTGTGTATCTTTATTGTAAACTTTATCTATCTGAATACTATATTGCTAACATTGTATATCACCGTTCAATTTGTATTGTCTTGACAAATGTTTGAAAAAAAAACTGTGATTCATTATAAATGTAGAAATATACCCTCGTCTCATCAACGAGTGAATCAGGGATCAACAGAAAAACTGCAGACTGACAGACAGTGGTATTCCAATTACGTTCTATTCACACTTTGTTAATTTTATAAGGTAAGGGTTTAATCTTAGTTTATATTGTTTTATTGTATTTGTAAATTTTATGATAGATCCATTTTGTGTTGATAAATGTTTAACTTTGTGTAATACCATAACGGTTAAACGTTAAATTTTGTTTCCGTATGTATGTGTATATATATATAAGTAATTTTAGAGTAACCACTGTAATTCAACCTGTAAATTGTCCTAAGACCTTGCCCAAAACTACATTTAAAGTCATGAAAGTCAGAATTTTAGCTTATAATTTTTGGAGTTATATTCCATATGTTGCAGGTTACATTGTCTTGAATGAAATATTTAAATGTTAAGGTTATATTTGTTACTGTTAACCGATCATGAGACATTTCATGATTCATCTGTTGACAACTATTTAACGTTACGTGATACATAGTTACGTGAAACATTCAACTTTGTGTCAGTATATCTGTATAATGTTACAGTAACCAATCTAATTAAATTGTTTGTTGTAATGTAAACATTACAGCATTAAAAGCATATACTAACGTCATCCCTTCCATTGTTAGTCTTCATGAAGAAACAGCAAACTGCAGAAATCACATATATTTGATCTGACTGGCTGTGAGGTATTGAACGCTAAAAATTAAATCATATTTTGTAAGATCCTGGCTGGGAGGTATGCAACCTTTTGGAAGTAATTAAAAATTGTTAAAGCTTATCGGAAAATTACCAAGATCTGGCTGGCTTTTGAGTTTCAGAACCTTAACTTAAATAATTGTCAGCTTCTTATCAAGAAAGGATTATATAGTTAGAAATCACGTTTATAAAATCTGGCTGGCTGTGCGATGTGCTCCCTATAATTGTATAATCACCATTTCTTTTTTATAAACAAATGAAAATGTTCATTCGGTTCATTTATCTATCTGAATACTATATTGATAACATTGTATATATACAATCAATTACCTACAACTGACAGATCTATGTAGCTGGTAGTATTGTCATACTATTGTCAGGTTAAGAAGCATGTAATAGTGTCGCCCCTTCGTGTGCGATCCTTACTATAAAAGGTATAAAAAAGTGTGATTCATAATAAAATATATAGAGTCACCTTCGTCTCGTCAACATTGCTAACATTGTATATCACCGTTCAATTTGTATTGTCTTGACAAATGTTTAAAAAAAAAACTGTGATTCATTATAAATGTAAAAATATACCCTCGTCTCATCAACGAGTGAATCAGGGATCAACAGAAAAACTACAGAGTGAAAGACAGTGGTATTCCAATTACGTTCTATTCACACTTTGTTAATTTTATAAGGTAACGGTTTAATCTTAGTTTATATTGTTTTATTGTATTTGTAAATTTTATGATAGATCCATTTTGTGTTGATAACTGTGTAACTTTGTGTAATACCGTAACGGTGAAATGTTAAATTTTGTTTCCGTATGTATGTGTATATATATATAAATAATTTTAGAGTAACCACTGTAATTCAATCTATAAATTGTCCTAAGACGTTGCCCAAAACTACACTTAAATTCATGAAAGTCAAAATTTTAGCTTATAATTTTTGGAGTTATATTCCATATGTTGCAGGTTACATTGTCTTGAATGAAATATTTAAATGTTAAGTTTATATTTGTTACTGTTAACCGATCATGAGACATTTCATGATTCATCTGTTGACAACTATTTAACGTTACGTGATACATAGTTACGTGAAACATTCAACTTTGTGTCAGTATATCTGTATAATGTTACAGTAACCAATCTAATTAAATTGTTTGTTGTAAGTAAACATTACAGCATTAAAAGCATATACTAACGTCATCCCTTCCATTATTAGTCTTCATGAAGAAACAGCAAACTGCAGAAATCACATATATTTGATCTGACTGGCTGTGAGGTATTGAACGCTAAAAATTAAATCATATTTTGTAAGATCCTGGCTGCGAGGTATGCAACCTTTTGGAAGTAATTAAAAATTGTTAAAGCTTATGGGAAAATTACCAAGATCTGGCTGGCTTTTGAGTTTCAGAACTTTGTGTCGGTATATCTGTATAATGTTACAGTAACCAATCTAATTAAATTGTTTGTTGTAATGTAAACATTACAGCATTAAAAGCATATACTAACGTCATCCCTTCCATTGTTAGTCTTCATGAAGAAACAGCAAACTGCAGAAATCACATATATTTGATCTGACTGGCTGTGAGGTATTGAACGCTAAAAATTAAATCATATTTTGTAAGATCCTGGCTGCGAGGTATGCAACCTTTTGGAAGTAATTAAAAATTGTTAAAGCTTATGGGAAAATTACCAAGATCTGGCTGGCTTTTGAGTTTCAGAACGTTGTGTCGGTATATCTGTATAATGTTACAGTAACCAATCTAATTAAATTGTTTGTTGTAATGTAAACATTACAGCATTAAAAGCATATACTAACGTCATCCCTTCCATTGTTAGTCTTCATGAAGAAACAGCAAACTGCAGAAATCACATATATTTGATCTGACTGGCTGTGAGGTATTGAACGCTAAAAATTAAATCATATTTTGTAAGATCCTGGCTGGGAGGTATGCAACCTTTTGGAAGTAATTAAAAATTGTTAAAGCTTATCGGAAAATTACCAAGATCTGACTGGCTTTTGAGTTTCAGAACCTTAAAATAAAAAATTATCAGCATCTTATCAATAAAGGATTATATAGTTAGAAATCACGTTTATAAAATCTGACTGGCTGTGCGATGTGCTCCCTATAATTGTATAATCACCATTTCTTTTTTATAGACAAATGAAAATGTTCATTTATCTATCTGAGTACTATATTGATAACATTGTATATATGCAATCAATTGCCTACACCTGACAGATCTATGTAGTATCGTAATACTATTGTCAGGTTAAGAAGCATATAATAGTGTCGCCCCTTTCTGTGCGATCCGTACTATAAAAGGTATAAAAAAGTATGATTCATAATAAAATATATAGAGTCACCTTCGTCTCGTCAACGAATTAATTGTGTATCTTTATTATAAACTTTATCTATCTGAATACTATATTGATAACATTGTATATCACCGTTCAATTTGTATTGTCTTGACAAATGTTTAAATATTAAGGTAATACTGCTTCAACTGTACTGTAGACTGCTAATTTTATGATCGATCCATTTTGTGTTGATAACTGTTCAACTTTAAGTAAAACTGTAACTGTTAAATTTTGTTTCCGTATATATGTGTATATACATATACATATATATATATATATATATATATATATATATAGATATATATATATATATATATATACATATATGTATATATATGTATATATATATATATATATATATATATATATATAATTTTAGAGTAACCACTGTAATTCACCTATAAATTGTCCTTCACCAAGCTTACATCCGACGGTTCTATATAAGTGTTAGTATTGTAAGACAATTGTCAGGTTAAGCATGTAATAATGTCACCCCTTTCTTTGTGATCCTTACTATTAAAGGTATAAATAACTGTGATTCATTGTAAATGTAAAAATATACCCTCCCCCTAATGTAGAAATTTATTGCTGCGAGATAAAGAAACATGTGGTTTTATAAACTATTAGGTATACCTTACCTCACATCCTCCCAGAACTTACAAATGTAATTCTGTATTATGGATGAGATGCTCTTGGAGGTAATTAAACAGTTTTCGGAAAATGAAGCCAAATATGATTAGAATGTGCGAATTAGAGAACTAGAATTAAAAATCGTTAATATTGTTTAATTTTAAACTGAAACGAAGACTCTATCCTAAGTCTTACATTTACCACTGGCTTTCTATCCGTCTCGTTGCACTTTTTGGGACAAGATTTTTAGACTTGTTTTGAATTTACAAAGAAATGTTGCTTTATATAAAAAAGCTTTTGTTTGAGACTTTTATTTGTTATCTACTATTTTTATATTTTACTTATTTTACCAAAAATAGTAGTTGGGTTAAGAACCTAGTTTTTTTTGTATTGGTGTTTGATGTGACGTTGCCGTTATTTTGGATGTAAATCCAGCACTGGCGTTTTTAAGCTCTATGAATTTTTGCTTTTTTTAACACTTTCGGTTGCGAAGCATACTAAACCAAATATCATTCATCGGAAATTGAAAAAATCTAATATTATAAGAAATCTTTCTAGCAAGCTCGCAGCAATGAGAAATTGTAACAATTTTGTAAAGCTATACAAAATGTTGTTTTCGCAAAAACTAGATCATTTCACGAATAACATCCTTCTAATTGACAGGTTTATTAAAACGACAAATGAATTAAGTATTACTTGTTGATATCTGTTCCGTAAATTTCACCTGTCGAGAGCTCTCCACGCTTTTTTACATTGCAAAACGTTTTCATTTAGTTGTCTGTGAAGCGTTGAATGCTAAATTGAAAATTGATTTATGTTTAATAAAAAAACTATGAATTAAGAATATTTGATTACATTTACATCATCTGACTGTGGTAAGTAAATAAACATAATAGAAATTATAGAATTTACAATTACCCAACATCCTCCTGTACGTGTGTGGTGAGTATTTTAAAAATTAAAAATCTGTGTACCGTTTGTAGAGAAATTGTCTGCAACGAAAATTACTATCACATTTAGTACTAGCTCGCTTGCAGCTGTATATCACGACTGCTCTAAAGAAAACTATGAACCTCGTCAAAACTTTTCCGTCTTACAGATGTTTACAATATTGTTTAGTATTGATAACTGTTTATGTAAGTGTATATTCAACTTTGTGATATAAATATATATATATATATATATATATATATATATATATAAATAAATATATATATATATATATATATAAATAAATATATATATATATATTTTTTTTTTTTTTCTTTTTATGCGTAACCACTGACCCTTCAGTGAGCTTTCCCGCCGAACATCCGAAGGTTCTAATTAGGTGAGAGTTATATAAAAAAACATCATTCGTCATGAGATATATTACGGGTTGCCCCACTTTCCAACAACTGTATTGTAAAATGTAGACCTTGACATCTCTTAACAAAATTAATATAGTTTTTCTCAGTTACCTGATTCTTTCTAAAAGACCTAGAAATGCGTATGTTACCTAGTGTTTACTATGCTTTTAATTCTCTTAACCATTTATAATTATTTGAAACGGTCTTAGTTAATATTGCCTGTTTTAATCTTAAACCTATGATGCCATACTCTCCAAAGTCTTTTTACATCACTGTCTTTGTTTCTGTCTCGTTGCACTTTTTGGGTCAAGATTTTTCTATTTATTCTTAATTACAAAGAAATGTTTCTTTACAATGAAGTCTTTGTACGAAACGTTTATTTGGTATTTTATACCGATGTATTCGAAACCCCAATTTTTTCTTGTATCAATATACATATCAATATATATATATATATATATATATATATATATATGTGTGTGTGTGTATATATATATATATATATATATATCATCATCATCATCATATATATTAATACGCTAAGGTTAAGATGTTACTCTCCCTTTTTAGAAAAAACCTCACAACTAATCCACATAAATTATATATCATTTTATAGATAATTGCTTGCTCTACCGGCATCCACAACTAAAAAAATTATTATTGCTATTGTTTTTGCAAATTAATTAATTATTAAAATTATATACACAAAACAGCAATGCTGCCATCTAACGGCTCAACGTCAATATGATTGACGGTCGGTAAAATTTTTGTTTAATTTCAAATCCACTCACGTATAAATAAAGTGGCGCTTTAGCTCAATGCTTTTGATACTTGCGCCTCTATATGTCAATTTTAGTAAAATATTTGTTTGATCTGTCATCTGAGCTTCATAATGGAATAAATAATGTGAAGACTTCGCACGGGTCACGCTAGTATATATATATATATATATATATATATATAACATCCCAATAAGTTTCTGCTTTTTAATTACAAAATTTTATTGAGAATTTCTTACCGGAGAGTCTCGTCAGCTTATCAGTATTCCAAATTACGATATACAAACTATTGAAATCTATGTTGGTCTGTCAGTAATTTACTTTTCATCATGGAATATTAGATTTTCTTCGTTGCAATTTTTATTATTGCCAACATGCATCATATAGCGTAAGAAATTGCTCATCTTTTCATTTTGTTCGGTATGCTGCTAGTTTGACTTGACCAATTTTTGATTGCCTTAACCTTTTCTTACTCTAAACGAACCTCTGTTAACTTTCTTTGCATCTTCATTGAGCCGAGTGAATTTTTTTATAAGTCATTTTTGTTTCCGCCGTGTTGCAACGAATGCAACACTGATTAATATCTTATCCATTATGAGACAATTATAGAATTAAATATCATCTGGCTAATGTGTACAGCCACACGTTTTTAGGGAGCTTTTAGGATTTTAAATAAACAATCATTGCTCTTTTTATTGACTATAAAAGGAGTTATTTTGTGCTAAGGAGGTCTAAAATTAAAAATCGTTCATAAGGAATGGTCAGAATTTAGAATTACATAAATAAGATCAGAGAGTATAGAATTACATAACTTTCGTAAGAGATGTTACTATAAAATTTCACGACAATTTACATTTTTGTAATTGACTGTGGAGTATCTATGAAATTAAAAATAATTGTTTTTTTAAGATGTTGATATCGTAAATTTACTTTTGTTGAGCCCTTCACATTCACAAAACTTTTCATTTAGCATCGTCTCATCATTGATTAGTGTAAAAAAACTATGAATTAGGATGTTTTATTACATTTACATCATCCGACATTGTATAATTACTGAATGTACCTTGTGGTAATATTGGACTGTGTGTGATAAGTATAAAAACGTGTAAAAATTATTTTAATTAAGATTTTTTAAGTTTTCTCGACAAATAGTGTTTGAGTTGCACGAATTATTTCATAAATCTGTTTGAATTTCTCATTTCTAAGCTTATCCGCTGCAGTCTAATTAGCACCGGTTATACAAAATTTTTCATTTTACTTCAACTGAATATTGCAAATACCTGAGAAAAAACATTGGATTATTTTCATATAAAATAATTGCAAAAAATTATAGTTTGTGAAGAATATTTTTAAACGCCGGAATCTGATATCAGATTTAACACGATCCTATGATCGGGTTACGTAACTGTTTATGGTCGAATAATACGAAGAGAATTCTCTGGTTTGAAAAATAATTTAATCAAAATTGTTATACTTTTGCAGAATACTACTGCGAAATCAATTTCTCAGTATAAACAAAAAAAACCCTTGTTTACAATATAAAATTGTTAAGATTTTTGTAGTATGTATTAATTTCAATAACTGTCGCAACACTATCATGAACGGATTTCGATAGTAACTCCGGCGCCCTCGTCTTCGAAATACGACGAAGGTACTGTCTGAAACGAGTGGAAACCATTGGTGATGTTCACGTTCTTTCATTTTCGTTGATATAGATATATATATATTGTTTCAAAATGAACATGATGAATTATTAGGTTTTTTAGGCGACCACAAATTTTGTTAGGCGACCACGTTAAAAGTTCTTTAACGAAAGGTAACGTTATTTTAAGCCTAAAATCTATATCTCCGTCGAAGCAAAGCGAACGTGCAAGATAAAATATATTCGAGTGAGTATCTCAAAAGATTTCTTATTAGTATATAATTTAATTAGTCAAGTCAAGCGGCACGTGTATATAAAGGCATTGTAGGACATGGTGCTTTGCCGCCTGCGATCTCTCTGTGCTTTGTCAAGTTTAAGCGAACAAAATTTGCGATTCTTGCATAAAGCTCTTGCCGTATAAACGAGCAAAGTTATTCAAACATTGTTAGCTTCCTTCATTAGCCTCTTATTGATAATAGTTGAATTAACTATAATATTTTTATTGGCTGTATTTTATGGTTTCGGATTAAAGATTAGCGGGGCTTTCTAAAAAATAAAATTTAAGTAATGAACGATTTAATAATTGTGTGCGAGATACATTTTTTCACGGCTTTATTACCCCTTAATTTGGCAGTTTTGGTTATGAAGTGGTTTGGTTTTTTTATCATTGGTGCAAGCAGCATAGAATAGCAGAAAATATTTTGCCACAATGAGTGGAACATCGACAGATATCGGCTTCTTTGGTGTACAAATTTAGCTATTTCACATTCGGAATACATCTGAGAAAGCGCGAACCGTCTCCGATTTCATTTGAATCGTTTTTGTCACTCAAGTTCACTTTGGTTTTGGGTAATATCAAGCAATTTCTGATGATTTCACATTCGTCCATCGGTTCAATTTGGCTTTTTTCACGGAAAATTGTACATCGAAAATGGCCTTTTTAAGCACTTCAACGAATTATTTCTAGACTGTCGCGTCAGACACTTTGCTCTGTATGGCGATGTGACAGTTGCGATAGAGGTCGACAGAAAATACGCGGTACGAAACGGTCGTAAGTTGCTCTCGTACATGTCATTTTCATATATATGAGGCACCGCAAGTTATATGGAGCATCGACCTTCTTGTGGACTCTTTGGTGTAAATAAAAACGCCAGATATCGTCGAATATATTCAGATATAGTCGTACGCCTTCATGTTTACTCGTGTGTCGCCGAATGTTGTAAGATATCGTGAAATATCGTCAGGTATCTTCATATATGGTCGGAAATAGTCAGATATAGAAGGAAATCGTCTGACACTGTCAGCAGAAATCGTCTGATATCTTCAGACATCGTCAGATACTATCAGGTATCAACATATACAGTCGGTTAAAGTAGATATAGCCGAATATAGTCAGATATCTTATAATATAATCTGATATCATCAGGTATTTACGAATACTGTCAGAAATCGTGAGTTACAGCCTGACATCGTCAGGTATCGTTGTAAATCATCAAACGTCATCAAATATCGTATTGTACATCGTCCTCTTTGGTAAAATTTCGCCGAATATGGTCGAATATCCTCCACATATCGACGTACACAATCTGATACCTTCGAATATACTGGGATATCGCGATATATATCAGATTGTGTACGTTCGTCTGATACCGCCGGTTGTGTTCCGATACCGTGAGATTTAGACTGATATAGTGTGACACCGTCTAATTTCGTCAAATAAAGCCAGTTGTCTTCCGAAACCGTCGGATATCGCAGGAAATCGCCGTATACGTTCAGATATAGCAAGACGTCATCTGATATCGTAAGGGCTCCGTCATATATCGTCAGGTATCATGAAATATCGAGTGATACCGTCGGACATGGTCCTGTTTCGTAAGATTTTGCCGAATATGGACGGATATCATATGCCATCGTACATTATCCGATATCATCGAATATAACCTTATATCGCCGAATATCGTCTGAAACTCTCAGATATAGTGAGACAGCATGATATAGTCAGATACCACTATTCCCGCCATACCACCCGGGTAGTCTCAAGGCCCCTCCTGGGACCCGTAACGACCCGCCGATATAGTCAGATACCGTCTAATTTCGTCTGATAAAGCCAGGTTTGATACTATCGGATAACGTCAGATATCGCAGGAAATGCTCATATATCGTCAGTTGTAGCCAGGTGCCATCTGATATTGTATGGTACCGTCATATATCGTAAGATATCATGAAATATAGTGGTGGTATAGTCGTACATCGTCATGTTTCGCCGAATAGTGTCGTGTCTTGGTTTGTAAAATATCGTCTAATATCATCTTATATATTCTGATATTGACGGAAACCCTCAGATATAGTCTGATATATACAGATAAAGTCGAATTTCGTCTGATACCGTAAGATGTCGTCGGATATCGCCAGAAACTTCAAATATCGTGAGAGAAAATCTCCATCACCAATCCCCAATCTATCTTTTTCGCCTTCAATTTCTCATTTCCCTCCTCAAATTCTAATGTAAAATCGCCAATCTCCACCACCAATCTCCAAACGGGCATTTTCATCGTGAATTAAATAGAAATAGGATGTTTTAGACGTGCAATCTCCGCCACAAATCTCCAATCCCATCACCAATCTCCAATCGAGCCTTTTCAATGTAAATTCGATGGAGATTGGAGGTTTTGGATGCGCAATCTCCTTCACCAATATCCAATCAACATTTTCGTCTGCAATTTCTCATTTCCGTTCCGAATTTCTAATCTAAAATCTCCTCCTCCAATCTATCTTTTTCACCTTCAATTTCTCATTTCTTTCTTCAAAATCGCCAATCTCCACCACGAATATCCAAATTCTCCTTTTTCATCTTCACCACGAATCTCCACTACCTATCTCCAAACGGCCATTTTCATCGTAAATTGAAGGAGGAACAGAGCTTGAAAATGAAAAATGGTAAAAGGAACGCCATTTTAAAGAGTGACGTTTCACTCGTTTCAATCATTTCGAAGAAATTTTTTAAAATATTTGGTCACATTCTAATTGTCCCTTCTGTTTACAAATTTTAAAGATTTTACAAGTTATGATGCCATAACACATAGATGAACGGAAGGCACGAAAAAGTTATAACAATTCCTTATCCGAGTTCGGACACAAAAAATATTTTTTTCGCTATATAATCTTTTTCATTAATAAATGAGATAAAGTTTTTTAAGATAAAATTTTAATTTAAAAAAAAAATAAAAATTAATGAAATTTAAAGACATTTTCCATTTCTGTCTGCTTGTTTATTTATATCCGTTCCCTATTTGCTGCCCTCTTACACAAAATTTGCAAAACCAATTTTAATGACATTAGCTTCATATTCAAGATATGATCTTATATTTGATAAGATATGCAACATCACAGTAGACCGACTTTTAAAGCCGGCCTTTGTCAATTCTACTTAGTGAAAAACTTTAAACGAAAAAAAACCAAATTAAACCGATATTTATTTGTATCGTTCATTGGAATAAGGAGCACCAGGCAAAAATTTACTTTTAATATCTCATGTTTTGAAATCTTTGCTCTCCAATATAAGTTTTCAATCAAATTTTACCTCTGTAATCCAGAATTATTAGATTTGTTTGCCTTCAAGCACAAAAAATGCATTTTAAATGTACCCAATGACAAAACGATTAACTACTTTAAAATATGTATATATATATATATATATATATATATATATATATATATATATATATGTGTGTGTTTGAGTGTGTACGTATTTTAGCACAGGACAAAAGTTGTGAAAATTATATATGTGTTATATTTTTTGGAGAACAAAATTTTTTGCATCAATTGATCTTAAGATCTTAAGCTTTATAATAGACTTAATATTAAGGAGTGTGAAAAAAAACAGTGAAGGCAAACTAGAAAGGAACACTATTAAAAACTATTAAGGAGTGTGAAACTCCAGAAATCAACATAAGCCAACAGATGCCTTAAACGGTGATCTGGAACTTTTGTATAATTTTTCCGAACATACATACATATTATTTGATTAAAATCTTTGCTGAAAATTGTGCTTAGAAAAATATAAATAATTTTATCAAAGAATTTCATCAATCAATCCTTTCTTGGTTACATAAAGGGATCTTTGTTTTATAGTGTTTTACTAGGTCAACTAGGTTTTATAGTGTTTTACTAGGTTTACTAGGTTCTTGCCTTTATAAATATTGACTGTAAAAATACATAACTCATTTCTTATCTTTACTTTAGCGGTCGCGTGTTTATAATTTATAATTAAATAATATTATGGATTTTGTACATAATTGATGTGCGGATTTAATGATTGAACATGGTATTGATATATTTAACATTTTAAACCATAGATTATTTCAACAAACTTTAAACGCCTTGATTTGAAAATAAACATACGATACCTATAAACAAAGTGTAATTTAGAAATAAAAAATAAAAATATGTGTCTTATAAAATATTCATAACATGAAATAGTGAGAAAGTTCTAAGATATTTGATAATTAATTACTAAAAATGGTTAGGACCAACATAATGAAGTGTATTACTCAAGTCTTTCGTAGATTCAACTTGACGAAAAACATCCAAATGCAATGACGAGCGCTTCGGTCTCACTATCTTGAGAGAATGTACTCAATCTACATAAGCACAGAGTCGTCAGCTAGGGTCAATATCGTTACACAAGCTTACAATGAAGTTTGTTGCTTTCGACGCGCACACTTTTAAGGAATCCTATTATTAGAAACCATTCGGAATATGCTTTAAAGGAAAATACTTAGAAAGATGTGGAAGATTTTAATAACTGCAAACCGCTTAGTACCGTGGGAATATTGCGGTATTCTTGAATTTTCTTTTCATTATTTTCTGAATGCAATTGCAAAATACTTTTCCAAAGTTGTTTCCAAAAGTATTTATTTTTAGGGACTATGTTATGTAGTGCACTTGAGTAATGTTATTTTCGTGTAGGAATCACTTTAATTTTAATATTCAGGGACCAATATAGAAATGTACCAAACCTTTTCTACTTACGCGAGTTTGTAAATTTATTAACAACAGTGGAGCAAAATATAATTAGCTCGCCCATATATAAGAACATAAAGATAAACATTTAGAGTTTGGAATAGCTTTAAACGATTCCTCATTTTCTAAACTCATTTATATTTTCTAATTGTCCATTTCCTCTTGAAATAATTATATTCTTGTCCACGTCAAATCACTAGTTGAACATTTCATGTCCGTCTATCTTTCTTCCGGTTTGTGTGTCACATCTGATTTACTCGCAGATTATTAGTGCTATGAAGCTGAAATTTGGCGTCGTTATAAACATTTGTAACGCTTACCCTGCTGTGTAGAGTGTCGTTGAATAGGTTTCTCAAAAGTATTTGGGGTATGTTATGATGCTTTTCTAATACAGCGATTCAATTAAGAGACATTAATTTTTAGAATAATTATTTTAGTCAGAATTACGTATCTTCCACTTTTCTGAAAAGGATACATAAAGATAGTACGTATAACAAAATTGAAAGGAAATTTTTTCCAGCTAAGTTGGCTCTACTAGTTTACGAGTAATAGTAGATCAACATGTGACATATCCGTCAAAATGTTTTTAAAACATTGGGTCTGTAAAAATCATAGAAACTCTGTACCACTAATAAAGATCAAATGCAAAAATGATTTTGTTTTTTATAATAGAAATGCTATATATCCGTAAATGTTCATAAACGCCGAAAAGTATACAAACGTGCACTTGACAAGTTTTTAATATTCAATTACATATGTTTGTAATCAATGGGAAACTCACCTGGTAATACGCAATTATTTTTTTATGATTATTTTATTATCAAAAATATTATATTTCATACAGTCACAGACGGAATATTAAAAAAATATAAATAAAGGTGTTCACTCTTAATAACAGCATGGCAATATGGCATTCGTTTGAAAAAAAAAATAGATATGTTCTTTTAACTTTTGTCAGATATGTATATAAGGTGCTGTATCTTTTTTAAAAAGATGGTAATGGAATGGAATGAGTTAGTAATGAAATAAATCTAATCTTTTTTTTTAAATAATTACTATTTCCATACTTGAACTAAATCAAGTCTAACTAAGTCCTTTAAAAGTTGTTGTTGAATTGTAGGTATATTTAGCGAGCGCTTACTTGTTGATTAAACCTAATTCGTGAAGCCTAATTTTGTTCTGAAATAATAAATGCCCATGTGGAAATCTCAACAGGTCATTTATTATTCATTTATACATTATTTCCAGTTTTTCCTTTTTGTCCCTTAATACAAAAACCTATATTAGTATATGTTTTTGAATTCTCTAAACGAGCTCTTGATGCTGATAATACAATCAGTAAATTTTCTTCTATGTACTTTTTCGTATTACAAATTTAAATATTAAGGACACTACTTTGGATTGGTAATAATGTCATATATTTTACTTGCGGTAATATTCAGTTTTAGTGTTATTTAATTTTTATATATATATATATATATAACATGTCTTATTTCGAAGTCATTTAAAATGCACGTATGTGCCAAACTATATTACTGATATGAGGTTCTGGGGCATATTGCAAATACAAACACAAATAGTAGTTTCTTCTACTTATAAACAATTTTTTTCATTATTTAATAAGTTTGCGAAAGTCTAAAAAACGTCAAAATTTTACAAAAATCCATTCAAAAATATCTAAGGTTTTTAGGTATGCTATTGTTTCAGATTTCTAGGTATTACCAGCATTAGAACGAAAGAAATAAATTTTTAAAATATATGACTAACAATATTTTTTATGATAATATCATAATGAAACTAAAATAAGATAATAATCTGCTACATTTAAAATAAATAGGCTGCTGTCTGATTTTGGAAATAACTTTATTTTCTGAAAACGTACAACCTGTATATAAATGTATAGGTACATAACGTCGGAAACCGATCATCTCTACTCCTAATTTCATTAACAAATTCGCAATTTGGCTTCGTACGTACAGACCATTCCACATGGACTAGTTGATTTATCAATCTCTTTAAGATTGTTAATAATTAATGAAAGTTCTAACCGATTGCTGAAATTTCCATTTGATTTCAGTGCATCGATATCAAAAATTATTTATATATACTTGTAAAAAGATAAAACTCGTTATTATTGCAGTATTTCAATTCAATTTGACTAAAAGTCGTTATATTTTAAATATTAATTCATTGTAAACTGCTGTTACTAAAAGTTATTTTTAATTAATTTAAAGTACTTTTCTGAACATAACAATAAAGTTTATTTCGTAGTTTTATTGTCATGTTAAAATTATGAAATAAAATACGATATTCTGATTCCGACAGCTTAAAGTTATTACCGCCAAACTGCATTTGTATGTTCGTTGGCTTAAAATTTCGGTTCCATTTAACGTCGTTTTCACTGCTATGTTGGTAATGTACTTTGAAAGATTTTTATTTATAAAACATTTATGTACATATTACGGAGTCCTATAAATATTTGCGAGCTACATCCTAGAATACTAGTAAATACTAAGCACTGTAGGGACACAAACATGGCCGTGGAAGCAGTGGGTAAAAGCTCAAAATAACTCAATCGTATAATGTTAAAAAATATCGTATTTTTCAAACTTGTTTTATTTAAATTTTAATTACTTAATGTTGGCTCAATAAGTAGCGCTAACAGTTGTGTCTGGTCAGTTCTTTTGAACTGAATATGGTTTCTTTTTTCAGCTTAATTCCCGTTTTGCGTTTTTTCTGTCATTCGGCCAACTTCTCGCCTTGTCGCTCTTTCCGACTGAACGCTTTTCTTTGTACTACACTACATAAACGGTTCTTTACTTGTGTGTCAGTGTTGTTCCCTTCATTTATTGTTCCCTTTGTCGAAAGTTAATTTTATTGAAGATTATTTTTATTACATTATTTGCTATTTTATAGTTAAAAACCTTTGCCTTGAGCAAGGATAATCACATTATTATTATGACGCAGACACGCGTTATGAAGACTGATTTTACGCTCATGCATCAGGGTAATGTTTTAATGAAAACTAGCAATCACTGTGTTAATACGTTATACATAGACACATAGTATTACATAACTTAATTTAAAATATTATACTTCGGGAGTTTGCTCTCTTTTTCAGAGGCACTTTATTGCTATTTAGGCACAACTGTCATATACAAACGAAGAGAATGATATGTGCTTTTATTATAAGTTGTTCACCATGAGACATTTTAGGGTTTAATTCCTCAAACATGAAAATTAAACATAGTAAAACATATTGTTAACATACACATTTTTCACTGACACAATTTTTTTAAAATATTCATATTAGAATTCAAGGAGGATTTTGAATTACCGTTTTAATTTACTCCTCAAAATATGAAAATACATAATAAATGAGTTCTTTACAAATTTATTTATTAGATATAAATAAAAACCTCTCCCTCGTAGAAATTCAGAAAACTTAATGCTTTAGTTCAAGTGTGGAAATGGTAATTGCCTTAGGAAAAAATTATATTAAATCGTAAGTAACTAACCCCATCCCATTACGATCTTAATAATAAAAATTGCGTTCATTCCATAATAACCCTGATAAACATAATACTGAAAATGACATATAGCTTATGATAAACTGATAACAGTTTAAAGAATAATTATTAAGGTTCCGAACTTCAAATGTAAAATGGAACACTTAAAAAAAACACTCACATGTTTGTCTGACTGGCGCAGCCTTTCTTACTAGAAATCGCTTGACGTGGTAACTTGAAATTAGACATTGTATTAAAATATTTTAACCCGCATATATATATCTCAACCAGTAGTAAAAATATTTGAATGTAAACTTTAGAACGAGGAAATTAAGTACTCGAAAAAAGATTTTTTTAATTACACAGTTGAGGAATTTATTATAGCTTAAAAGGGTTAAAATTATAAGGTTTTCAAAAATTTATTTTATGTAGTATATCTTCATAGATATACTGAAAAATATGCAAAAAAAAACATGTTCCTCCCCTCATTATCAAAATTAATCAGTCTGAAATTTTAAAAAATGGCATTTTTAGATGCCCGTGTAAGACCATGCCCATCCTAGATCTTATAATTTTTTTTAAATCAGTACCTTATTTATATATGTAAAAAAAAAAACAAATTTAAGGTACGAGTAATTGTTATTTGTAAATATTGTAATAGAAACACTGTATACCTTTAAATGTTTTAAGTGTAGTTTTGGCATAAGGTATGCCTACGCCTTTTACGAGTTCTAATCGTGCATGACAAATAGAATAAAACAATGAACCTATATATTTGTATATTAAAAATAAACGTGGCGAATTTATTTTGATAAAGACAATTATTACATAATAAATATTATACAAGGTACATTTTACTGACATGTTTGAATTTTTAATATCAACCTACGAAATTATTAACTGATTAAGTATGGAATATACGTAAAAATCACAGTTATAATTATGTTGAGAAAAGATAGAGTATTTTATATTTCTCTATTGCGGAAACAGTAAGACATATTCAATTGATTTTATTTTTGTTTACCCTCTGGCTTTCTTCAGCCGATTTACCTTTATATTTCACATAGACTAGAGGTATCAAACACATAGCATAATTTGTGAACAATTGCAAAGTTACGAGAAAAATCAACAAAACAGTAGTTACATTTGTATATGAAGATTTAAAGTAAAGGGGACATCTAAACAAAGTTGCGTTTAAGAGACTGGTCAACCTTAAATGAGATATTCACAAGTGTTATATTGCTACTAGAGTACAATACGGCAAGTGCATTACTGTCTGATCTACATCGAGACAAATTGTATAAAGGTTTAGTTAATACCGATAAATCAACTCGTGTATGGGACTATTGTTGTTGGTAAATAACCTTTCATATATGTTATCGCTCCATACAGATGACTTGAAAAAAATACGATTCTATACCAACCGCAGTAATTTTCATGATAAAGTTAAGAAAATTTAAAATGTTGATGTTGATTCTAACTATAGTATTGATTGAATATTATTGAACTGAAATCACCATAATTCAAAATTATTATTCCATTTATTGTTATGGAAAACGGAAAAGGCAATAGCTCTATTCGACCCAGTGCAAGTAAATATTTAACTTACGCATGTTGTAACATTTTTAAATGTTTCTTGATGCGTAAGTTAAATATATATTTAATTATTTACTTACTTAGGTCGAGTCGGTATACAAGCATAAAAAGATCTTTTGCCATTTTGTTACTATTCATATGACAAACTTCCTTACATAGCACATTTCTATATTTCGAATGGACGTTGGATATATTATGATGAATTAATTCTTTACACAAACTGCTCTAATATTACTCGAGTGCATCTCATTACATAGCCTGTAAACCTAGTCCTTATTAAATAAATGTACTATATATATATATATATATATATATAACATTTATCAACTATTTGTCAAATGCATAGCACAAACAAACGCTAATCATAATATTTGTATGTTTCTTCTCTAAGTCTAACCGTCCAATGACTTCTGAATAATCGAATGCATTTATGTTCTTTTAAAAATGCTGTAAATATTTGCTAAGAATAATAAGTACCTATGTATTGAATATGATTTACCGAAAAATATCGCAATTCTCTTATTACTGTTGGAAATTTGTTATCTGAAATAAAATGTTATTACCTAATAAATTTAATCCGAATAATTTGTAATATATTATCAATGTTCTCAGTACTTAATCAGTAAATCATATTAGGATCGTTTTTAATGCAGATATTTTCATTTCTTCGTCTGTAAATTATACTCTATTTATAGGTCGGGTACTTTTTTTTTAAGAAAGCCGGCTCAAGAATTTTAAAACCATCTACGCTTTAAAATTTCGCAAGGCAAACTATACTAAACTATAGGCTAAACTACTTATAAAATACTTACTTACATATTTTTACTTGAACTATTTCATGACGGGTAAACCAATGTTAAGAAAAGGGTTTTTACATATAGGAAAAATCCCTTTATGTAATCAAGAGAAATATTGGCTGATGAAGTTTGAACCCAACTATTTATATTTATTTAACTAAGCACCACTTCTGGCAAAGATTCAAATGAAAGGACATATTTGTACTTTTAGAAAATGTAGACCCAACACCGTGTAGGAATTCTGTTGGCTTATATTGATTTTTGATTGTTCGTAGTTTGTCATTACATGTTCTTCTTCACTGTCAATGAAACTTAACATAATTTCTGGCATTAAACCCAATGTTTTATTTTTATTACTTTTCTCCATATTTCAATTAGTTAATTTTGAAAGCAGTTCCATTTTTAAAAAGCAAAAAAACATGAGAAATAATTTTTAAATTCTTGTAAACATCTCAAAATACCACCCACATTTGCAATAATATTATCATTGTAAGCATACATATATAGCATACTTCTCTTATATAACTTTTCTGAGTTTTTAAAAATAGCTGAGGTAAGTAGCTATAAAATAAAAAATATTATCTGTAAAATAAAAATACATTTTTGGGTTCAAAAGCAAAAAATAACCTTTATAATTTCTTCATATTTATCTATTCATCTGTCACCTCGATGTAAAATTAATTTCATCATTTATATCCTGTCATTATTCTACCACATATAGGTGTAACGTCCATCTATAGTCTCACAGTTTGTACAATTAAGCAATGTAGCAAAGTATCTGTAAAAAAATATGGCGCCCTTCCGTTTAGACGCTCGTACCACCGAGTGAGATACCACTAGACCTGTAATTTAAAATGGGAATCCTTTTACCATTTTTGAAACTCCGTTTGTAAGACCGCTTGAAATATTAAGTTTCAAAGTGCAATGTGTTCCACCATGTTTGTACCAGAGTCAGAGGGCATTAAAATAAAACACGAACGTATTGTACGATGCTCGTCCTCATCGTTATTCAGTCGTTGTCAAGCGTTCATGCAGAATAGAAGATTGAGTTGTTTTTTTTTTCATTAGAAAGATCTCTATTTTCTTATTAATTTAATTTAAAATGGGATCCTACGTTATATAGATATACGCGTAGTCAAGTTTAATTTGAACAAAGTATTTAATAATTATATATTTTCTAGACATTGCCAAGTAGTACAAATAAAAAATACGGTATATAAGTGTGATGATGAAAGTAATATTTCTGTTTTAGTTTAGATTTAATGTGTTAGAGTGTTAGATTTGTTTGTGTTAGATATTAATTTGAAAGTCAATTCATTAAAAATGACAGCGATGGAATGAATAATTTGAAAACAGATAGATACTCGTGCCACTGGGAACTGAGTGTAGTAGTCCACTATTTAATTTACTTTATTAGTTTTATGTTTAGTCAATATTTTGAAATAAAAAAATATTCCCACTCTAATTTTTGGGAAAAATTAATTTAACGTTGCACTGTATTTTTGTTACTGTTTAATATATCACCTAATGTAAATACCACAACGTGTAACAATCAATATAATTGAGCTAGTAAATCTTACAATAATAGCTATAACGCATAACAATTATAACGCTGTCAAAATATCGAGTTACTCACATCTCTTCGTCAGCACATCATTACATGGGTGATATGAGGAATGTCGATATTAGAAGTTAAAACCTTGAAGCATAAAATGCACTATGATCATTGTTTACTTATCAATTGAATAAATAATAATGGCTATTATTATACATACTTTATACTTTTGAGGGTTTTGTTTCTCATGAAATTTTTGATGGCAATATCTGTTAAATACATTATGATAGTTTCGCGCAATAAACTTTTAGTAACATAATTTAAAACTGTTGACTGTCGTCGCTGTAGTATGTTGTGTTGAGCACAAGGCATACGGCCTATGACGGCGCCAAACAACGTAGGGACTCGAACAACGTAGGGAGGTTGTTTTGGTTGGCTGTAAGTTGTCTGTTTTCGTAGCGATAAGTCCGCCAAATGTATCAATCAAATACATTAAAATACATAAATAATTAAATAAATAAATAAGTGAAAAAATATTTATCTGATTAAATTGAAATAAAACTGAAAAACAACAAAATAACTACTACAACCATATTCACAACCTAAACTGTCGGAACTTAAGACCGCCATATCATCAAAACATACGAAAGCGATTTTGAGCTAAACACTTTTTACACATCTGGAGATTTCTTCCTGTCATTAAATTCCCACACAAAGTTTAATCTACATAATATCAGGTAAGTTTTTTTTAATTATTATTCAATTTATTGTTATGGAAAACGGAAAAGGCAACACTTCTACTCGACCCAGTGCAAGTAAATAAGTAAATAAATATTTAACTTACGCATCTTGTAACATTTTTTAAATGTTTCTTGGAAAATCTTTACCACATATTGCACATTATAAAAACATATTAATACAAAAAAGTAAGTCAGTCAACACACATATTCAATTTTTTTATAGACAGTTCAATAACACAACTGATTTTAGAATAATAGTAATTATTTTAATTATAATTTTTTTTCTATTTTTTATGTATACAAGCATAAAAAGATCCTTTGGTATGTTGTTGTTGATATCCTAATTTAATTGGGAGGATATTAAAGTTTTGAAAAACGTATGGTATTTTCGAAATAAATAAGTCAGATTGATAAATAAGGAGATAGATAAGTAATCGGTATAATTTGGTGGCACACGACATATTTTCTGTTAATAATTTAACCCAAGAAGTTTCATTTAAATAATACGAATGTAAAACATGATTTTTAGTAGTTTTTAATGTTATATGAATGTAAAACATGATTTTTGAATAGTTTTTAATGAAAGAAAGAGTTAAAAGTAACCGAGAGTAATAGAGATCGTATTCGTTTAGAATCGAATGTCCTAATAGTCACTACCAAGTTACTGTGGGCACTGGCGAAACTAAAACAAAATGTTACCCACATTGAATATTGGAGCAATGCTCTATAAATTGGGGTATTGTTGTAGAAATGGGCCAAATTGAGTATCCCTTATTGAAATAAAATATTTTAAAATAACAAATTTATATTACACGCAATAATACTGCGACTTTGTTTAGATCATCGCACATTGCGATATATCATTTAGATGCAGGGACGAAAATGATAAACTCCTATAAATAGAGTGTAATTTGCAGATGAAAAAATGAAAATATCTGCATTGTAAACGATCCTAATATGATTTACTGATTAAGTACTGAGAACATTGACAATATATTACAAAGTATCCGAAACAGTAATAAGAGATTTGCGATATTTTTCGGCAAATTATATCCAAAGCATAGGTACTTATTATTCTTAGCAAATATGTACAGCATTTTTAAAAGAGCATAAATACATTCGATTATTCAGAAGTCATTCGAAGATTAGACTTAAAGAAGAAACAAACTAATATTATGAATAGCGTTTGTCTGTGCTATGCATTTGACAAATAGTTCATATATATATATATATATATATATATATATATATATATATATATATATATATATATATATATATATTGTTGGAGTTGAGCTAAGAAAAGCTGCGGTCCTCGCTTCTCCCGAATCCAACTTCAAGGCGAGCGATGGTGAGCAGCCTCAAGCAGGAGATTACGACTCGTGGCACTTCGGAAAGGGACTCGGTTCGGACTGGACGTATTTTACTTACGTACTTACATACTCGTATACTCTGTAAAAGTAATTAATTATAGGCGTATTATGTATTAAATCACTCTTTTAATTCTATTTAAATTTCCGATTTTCAATTCTTACATCAGAAGTGGGATAGGACGCGAAAGTTCACGGCCTCGTTACCGGTATACCGGTAGACGTATTGATTGATAGCGGGTTGACCATATCTTTTGTTTCATCTTCTTTAGTGAAACATTTCGATTGCCCCCAGAAACCGGCCTTTCGCATCTTGAAGGGTATTGGAAGTCAGGAGGTAGAGTCTACACATTATGTGACCCTGCCAATAGAGTTTGACGATATCACGTTTGAAGTTGATTTGTTTGTGATTGAGGCGAAGTATATGAGCGCCCCGATCATAGTAGGGACCGACGTACTTAACCGCGAGGGCGTCACATATGTACGAACTAGAGAACGACAATGTATTACTCGTAGGGTTGAGAAGACCGCTAGAATTTTAAAAGTTGAGTCTGATGGGCATATTCCGATAAATACGAGACTTGGCGGCGATAATTTAAATAAATTATTGGCCATAATTAGTGAATATTCTAAATATTTCATTACAGGGACAACAACTACGACTGTGAAAACCGGAAGTATGTCCATCAAACTCAACAGCGATGCACCCGTTAACTACAGACCTTATCGTCTTTCACAACCTGAGACGTTACACGTTCGTGAGATCGTTAGGGATTTACTGGATAAGGAGATTATACAAGAATCAGAGTCAGAATGTTCAAGCCCAATTCTTTTTGTTAAGAAGAAAGACGGTACGGATCGTATGTGCGTGGATTTCCGAAAGCTTAATGAAATCACAATTAAAGATCGTTTTCCCTTGCCACTTATAGATGATCATATAGACCGTTTAGGATGTCATAAATTTTTCACTAGTCTTGACATGGCAACCGGATTTCACCAGATTCCAATGGAAAAAGAGTCAATCCCGCGGACGGCTTTCGTTACACCGGAAGGCCACTATGAGTACTTGAAGATGCCATATGGGCTTGCTAACGCTCCTGTAGTGTACCAGCGCATTATCTCGAATACTCATCGATATCTGATTAATTCTGATAAGGTCTTGGTTTACATTGATGATGTGCTTATTTTAAATAATTCTGTTGATGAGAATTTCAAAATGTTACGTGAAGTACTCAAAACTTTAACTAAAGCTGGCTTTTCATTAAATTTAAAAAAATGCACTTTCTTGTCCACTGAAATTGAATATTTAGGCCGGTCAATTAGTCAGGGTCAGGTACGGCCGAGCGCATACAAAGTTAAAGCTCTTGTTGAAGCTCCTGTTTCTAAAAACGTCAAGCAGGTGCGTCAGTTCTTAGTCCTAGCCGGGTATTTTAGAAAGTATATCGCCGGTTTTGCATCAAAGATAGCGTGTATTGCAAGTCACACGAAGAAAGGTGTTCGTTTTTATTGGGGCACCGAACAGGAAGCTGCTAGAATAGATGTGATAGTGCACTTAATTAACGAGCCAGTTCTTGCCATTTATGACCCAGTACTTGCCATTGAAATCCATACGGATGCTAGCGCGATTGGTTACGGAGCGGTTTTATTTCAAATACATGACTCGGGTCACAAGCGCGTTGTGGCCAATTTTAGCAGATTGACCCAAGGTGTGGTTCAATAGTGTGGTTCAGCGACCACACTATCATTCATACGAACTGGAAACTTTGGCAGTGGTCAAGGCCCTGCAGAACTTTAGACACTACCTGGTTGGTCTGCGTTTTACTGTAGTCACTGACTGTAATGCTCTTAAACTCACGCAGAAAAAGAAAGACTTAACGTCAAGGGTAGCCAGATGGTGGATGTATCTGCAGGATTTTGACTTTTCACTTGAGTATAGCAAGGGCACTTCCATGCCTCACGCTGATTACTTGAGCCGGAATCCAGTGAATGTGGTCCGAATTCAAAAACCCCAAAGTTGGGCCCAAATAGCACAATCTGCAGATGATGAGACTCAAACTCTCATCGGGCAACTGAATGATGGTAAACTAGACGCCAACTAATATGTCAAAAGGAATGATCTTCTTTACTACAATTACACCCCAGTGGGTGAGCAACCACGACTTCTGTGTTTCATCCCCAAAGGTCATCGACTCAGTTTGCTCCGTGTATTTCACGACGAGCATGACCATCATGGCGTAGGCAAAACCATCGATCTCATACTTCGACACTTTTGGTTTCCCGGCTTGAGGCCGTTTGTTCAAAAATATATTTCCCATTGCATTGTGTGTATGTCTCAAAAGAAGTCACCTCTACAGCCCATTCATTCTTTGCAGAAGCCAGATTGCCCCTTTGAGACTGTACACGCAGACGTCTTAGGACCTCTTCCAGAATCAAATGGACACCGCCATGTCCTTATCATTATCGACGCTTTTTCAAAGTTCTGTCTTTTATATCGCATGATTAGACAGGACGCAAGCGAGTTGAGGCGCCATTTCCTTAATGCCATTTCATTATTTGGCTCACCAAAACTAATTGTCGCCGATCGAGGTCGGATGTTCCAAAGTACCGAATTCCTGACTTGGGTGAATGAAATTAGGAGTGAAATTCATCTGATTACGCCTGAAATGCACCAGTCCAACGGACAAGCCGAACGATATTGCCGTACCTTACTGAACATGATCCGCATTCATTCCAATTATCTGCAAGAAGAATGGTCCAAGATAATGTGGCAATTGCGGTTTGTGTTAAACATGACGAAACACTAGACAACTCAACATTCCCCTCTAAGCCTTCTTATAGGGACAAATGTGGTAACTCCGTTAATCCGCAATCTTATTCGCGATGTGGCTATAGATGGTTCGAATCCCAATCGAGAGGCACTACGCGAGATGACTAAAAAGCGCGCCTCAGAGTTGATGAAGCAGAACCGAGAACGACAAGATACTTTGATCAATAAAAACAGACGATTACCACATACTTTTTAGCTCAATTCGCTGGTTTTTGTAATAAAGAAAGCACAGTCTACAGGAAAACTTGACTCTGGCATGCGCGGTCCCTACCGCGTAGTAAAAGCTTTGCCTCAGGGAAGATACGAATTGCAGTTGGTTGCTGGTTCTCGTGGAAAGTTGACTCAAGCCGCAGCAGAATTCATGGTGCCTTGGAAGGAAGAATGGACTCCAGACACATGTGCTGCCTTCTTTGAAAGTAAGATTTTATAATTTTATTGTAAGGCCTTAAGTGTTTAATTTTGCGAGCAGACCTCGCATATTACTTTTGTGAGCAGACCTCACAGCTTTATATTTGCGAGCAGACCTCGTAGATTGCCTTTGTGAGGAGACCTCACAGCTTTACTTTTGCGAGCAGACCTCGCATATTACATTTTGTGAGCAGACCTGACGGGTTGATCTTTGCGAGCAGACCTCGCAGATTGCCTTTTGTGAGCAGACCTCACAAACCATTATTTGCGAGCAGACCTCGCTATTATTTACATGAGCAGACCTCGTGTAAGTGAGCTGACCTCACATTGCACCACAGTTTTGACAGTAATGTTATAAGAATTATTTTCTTTGAAAACTCTAGATAAAGAAGATTTTGAGTCCACTTGACTGGACCGACCATCGACCCATCGACCGACCATCGACCATCGACCCATCACACGAGAACGAGGACGTTCTCCTGTCAGGTGAGGCCGTGTTGGAGTTGTGCTAAGAAAAGCTGCGGTCCTCGCTTCTCCCGAATCCAACTTCAAGGCGAGCGATGGTGAGCAGCTTAAAGCGGGAAATTACGACGCGTGGCACTTCGGAAAGGGACTCGGTTCGGACTGGACGTATTTTACTTACGTACTTACATACTCGTAAACTCTGTAAAACTAATTAATTATAGGCGTATTATGTATTAAATCACTCTTTTAATTCTATTTAAATTTCCGATTTTCAATTCTTACAATATATATATATATATATATATATATATATATATATATATATGTATATATATATATATATATATATATATATATATATATATGTATGTATGTATATATATATATATATATATATATATATATATATATATATATATATATATATATATATATAACGAAAGTGTATTCAATATATGTAAGATTTTCCGGCGGCAGCTACGGTCAGCACAATTATGAACGCCTAAAATAAAGCCGCGATCACCTTTGAAGAATCCCATTATTCTAATTGCATTTGCAGAGTGCATTTATTTAATAAAGACTAGGTATACAGGCTATGTAATGATATGCACTCGAGTAATATTATTGCAGTTTGTGTAAAGAATTAATTTATCATAATATATCCAACGTTCATTAGAAATATAGAAATGTTCTATGTAAAGAAGCTTGTAATTTTTTGAACAGCAACAAAATAGCAATGGATCTTTTTATGCTTGTATACATAAACAAATAGGAAAAAAATTGTAATGAAAATAATTACTAATTGTCTAAAATCAGTTGTGTTATTGAACTGTCTATGAAAAATTTGAATACGTGTATTGACTGACTTACCTTTTTGTATTAATATGTTTTTATAATGTAAAATATGTGGTAAAGATTTTCCTAGAAACATTTAAAAAATGTTACAAGATGCGTAAGTTAAACATTTATTTACTTTTCCGTTTTCCATAACAATAAATTGAATAATAATTTTGAATTATGGTGATTTCAGTTCAATAATATTCAATCAATACTATAGTTAGAATCAACATCAAAATTTTAAATTTTCTTAACTTTATCACGAAAATTGCTGTGGTTGGTATAGAATCATATTTTTTTCAAGTCATCTGTATGGAGCGATAACATATATGAAAGGTTATTTACCAACGATAATCGTCCCATACACAAGTTGATTTATCGGTATTAACTAAAGCTTTATATAATTTGTCTCGATGTAGATCAGACAGTAATGCACTTGCCGTATTGTACTCTAGTAGCAATATAACACTTGTGAATATCTCATTTAAGGTTGACCAGTCTCTTAAATGCAACTTTGTTTAGATGTCCCCTGTATATTAAATATTCATACATAAATTTAATTACTGTTTTGTTGATTTATCTTGTAACTTTGCAATTGTTCACAGATTATGCTATGTGTTTGATACCTGAATCCATATAGTGTTTGATACTTGAGTCTATATGAAATATAAAGGTAAATCGGCTGACGAAATCCAGAGAGTAAACAAAAATAAAATCAATTGAATATGTTTCCGCAATAGAGAAATATAAATTATTCTATCTTTTGTCAACATAATTATAATTGTGATTTTTACATATATTCCGTACTTAATCAGTTAACAACGTAATAAAAAAAGATTATCTGAAAAAAAAAAGTTAAACGTCTCAGTAAAATTATTTGCTCTTTTACCACGTTTATTTTTAATATACAAATATATAGGTTCATTGTTTTATTCTATTTGTCATGCACGATTCGTAAAAGGCGTAGGCATACCTTATGCCAAAACTACACTTAAAAACATCTAAAGGTATACAGTGTTTCTATTACAATATTTACAAATAACAATTACTCGTACCTTAAATTTATTTGTTTTTTTTCACAGATGTATAAATAAGGTACCGATTTAAAAAAAATATAAGATCTAGGATAATCTCCATAGCATTTTTATTATTTTGCACGGGCATCTAAAAATGCAATGTTTTTTAAAATTTCACATTGATTAATTTTGATAATGAGGGAAAGAACATGTTTTTTTGCATATTTTTCAGTATATCTCTGAAGATATACTACATAAAATTAATTTTCGAAAACCATACATTAACCCTTCTAAGCTATAATAAAGTCCTCAATAATATTTTACTCCAAACTGTGTAATTAAAAAAATATTTTTTCGAGTACTTAGAGTAATTTCCTCGTTCTAAAGTTTACATTTAAATATTTTTACTACTGGTTGGTATATTGGCGGGTTGATATATTTTAAAACAATGTCTAATTTCAAGTTACCACGTTAAGCGATTTCTGGGAAAAAGGCTGTGCCAGACATACAGATACGTGTGGGTTTTTTCAAATGTTTCATTTCACATTTGAGGTTTCGGAAGTTTAAAAATTATTCTTTAAGCTTTTATCAATGTATCCTATACCTGTAAGTTAATTTCAGTATTATGTTTATCAGGGTTATTATGGAATGATCTCATTTTTTATTATTAAGATCGTAATGGGATGAGGTGAGTTACTTACGAATTAACATAAATTTTTCCTAAGGTAATTACCATTTCCACACTTTAAGTAAAGCATTACGTCTTTCGAATTTCTATGAGGGAGAGATTATTATTTATAACTAATAAATAAATTTGTAAATAACTCATTTATTTTATATTTTCACATTTTGAGGAGTGAATTAAAACGATAGTTCAAAATCCGCCTTGTATTTTAATGTGAATATTTTAAAAAATTGTGTCAGTGCAAAATGTGTATGTTAACAACATGTTTTACTATGTTTGAGGTATTAAACCCTAAAATGTCTTATGGTGAACAACTTATAATAAAAGCACATCTCATTCTCTTCGTTTGAAAGACAGGTGTGCCTAAATAGTAATAAAGTGCCTCTGAAAAAGAGAGCAAACTCCAGAGTGTAAACATTCAGTATAATATTCAAGATTAAGTTATGTAATACTATGTGCCTATGTATAACGTATTAACACAGTGATTGCTAGTTTTGATTAAAATATTACCCTGATGCATGAGCCTAAAATCAGTCTTTACGACGCGTGTCTGCATCGTCGTTATATTATGATTGTCCTTGCCCAAGGCAAAGGTTTTTTGCTACAAAATAGCAAAAAATGTAATAAAAACAAACTTCGATAAAATTAAGTTTTGACAAAGGGAACAATAAATGAAAAATGCAACACTGACACACAAGTAAAGAAGCGTATATGTAGTGTAGTCTAAAGAGAAGCATTCAGTCGGAAAGAGCCGACAAGGCAAGAAATTGGCCGAATGACAGACAAAAGGTGAAACGGGAATTAAGCTGGAAAAAGAAATCAAATTCAGCTCAAAAGAACCGACCAGACACGAAGCTGGCTGAAAGGCAAAACGTGACGTGCCATCAGAACGTTTTAACTCCCTTCCAAACGTACAATTAGATGTTTCACATCAAATAGTCAATTATAACATACCATAGCACTATACTCGCAGAATGATTCAAAATTAAGTTAATTATCTAGACTTCATTCTGTGCTAATCAGTTTGAGTTTATTCCCTTGATCAAGAGGTTTTCTCTCAATTACTTTATTTGACTGTCTTATTTTACTCAAACCCGTAAAAATGCTATCCTGTGCAATGTAAAAACCTATAAATTCTACTTTTATACTAGTAAAAGCAAAATTATAATACTGCAACAGATTGAAATTCAAATGAAATAATTTTATTATCTTAGGAATAATCGACAAATATAATAAAATTATAACAGAGCGAATGCTGTACATTGAAAATATTAAGAAAAAATTGAATGATTTAGCGAAGAGAATGATAATAAAAGCAGAAAACCTGATTTTAGAATTTTTGTCTGTCTGTCTTTATGTCAACTTGTACATTATCACGCAAAATCTACTGGAGGGTTTTTGATGAAATTTAGTACGAAATGATGAAATTTAGTACTTTATACCCAGGAGCAATATAAAAGACGGAAAAAATTATTTTAAGACGATTATGCAAGAACCTATATGTATTTCAAGGGCGATGGAAAGGTTAACATTAAAAAAAATGAAATTTATCTTAAAAACTTAAAATGTTTATAATGTTATCATACTCTCCGTCTACATATAGGTACATAGCTACAGCATGTTTTCGATAGTAATTTACTACTCGCATTTTACATTACTTTAGTTTAAAATATTTGTTATTATTTCAGTGTACAATTGTTAAATTGCAAAATATACAGTAACATACCGATTCAGTCAGAATCATATTCAAATTTTATTTGTGACTTGCATTTTTGACAACTCTGTCGTAACACGCTTCAAAGTTTATAGCAAATAGCATTAAATAATCTTGAATACGTAATTCAAGATGATGTTTTATGTTTTATTTATTTCTTAATTTTCGACTTCACACTTTTTGACAAACTGGAAAATGATTTTAATATCCTATAAAATGGTATGCATCGCTTCCAATAATACAAACACAACATGGTAAGCGAATATGTCTTTCGAATATACGCCATGTGAAAAAGTGTATGCGTTTGCTTTATTTAATCACTTAAGGAGTCAATCTATGAACATTTTACACTTACCCTTCCCGTATTATATTGATCTGTTTATTTGTATTTAAGTCATTGAAATTAAAAATATAAATTTTGAGTTATTGAAATGACAGATGGGTAAATACTATTTCAGTTTACATGTAAGGTTTCCTGTTTTTCCGGCACTTTATTTATTAGTAGATTTTTATGATTTTTATGTCCAGTGGCAGATTTCAAAGTTTGAACTAGTGACTGAACTGATAGTTTCTGAACGCAACACATAAGAGGGGCGCGGAGGCGTCGTTAGAACAGTGGACTGGAGAGCACCGCGTTTTTGTCGTCGAGGCGTACATTTCGAGTGGATTTTCGCTGTCTGTAGCACGCCGTCGATTTAATAATCGTTACAGTATTCGTCGATTACGTGATGGACCATCGATCGACCTCATTCAGTCATGGGTAGCAAGGTTCAGAGCTACAGGATCAATATTAAATAGGCCCAGGCCAGGACCTACACCATTGGTAGCCACGGATGAAAATGTCGAGCGTGTTATGGTTTCTGTCGTTCAAAATCCCCGTTTATCACTGCGTACACTTTCATCGATATTGGGAATTCCGAAATCAATTTTACAGGTAATAATGCGTAAAAAGCTCAAGCATCCATATAAAATTCAAATTGTTCAAGATTTACACGATTCTGACTTTGAATTAAGAAAAACTTACGCGGAGGTGATGTTGTTGAGATTTCGTACTGCTACCCGGATGGGCAACATATTATTTAGTGACGAAGCTCACTTTCACATTGGAAGATATGTGAATAAGCAGAACTTTCATTACTGGGATGTCCACAACCCAAGACAAATGCATCAAGACCCTTTACATAAGCCTAAAGTAACAGTCTGGTGTGCCATGTCTGCATCTGCAATCATAGGGCCTTATTTCTTTGAAAATCAACGTGGCCAAACTGTAACTGTGAATTCGGAGAGATATGCCCAGATGTTAAATTACTTTTTCAGAGTAGAACTACAGAATAGTCCATCCTTCAACCAAAACACATGGTCCCAGCAGGACGGGGCCACAGCTCACACTGCTAATGTGTCCATGAATGCAGTGCGGCAGTTATTTCCAGAAAAAAAACATATCCCGAAACGGTACAGTACCGTGGCCACCTAGGTCACCCGATTTAAGCCCATGTGACTTTTTCTTATGGGGATACTTAAAATCCGTTGTTTACAAAACAAATCCGAGCACTGTGACACAACTTAAAGAAAATATTCGAGCCGAAGTCAGTAGGATACCCCAGTCGCAAACGCGTTTTTGAAAACATGCGTGCTAGACTCGAAGAGTGTGTCAGACTCGATGGCCGCTATTTTGAAAACATGGTTTTTAAAAAATGAAATCCGCATTTGTTGTTATAAAGTTAAAATAAACCTACTTTGTATTAGAGGTGTAGTTTTTTTTTACAATTTTTCAAACATTGAAATCTGCCACTGACCTGAAACATGCTGCCTGCTCACACACCTGAAAGTTATATGTGAAAACATGTCCTTACAAAGTTGCCACGTTTGAATTCGTGTAATTAATTAAAATAAACTTCTGTTTTTGATAAATAACAAGAAATACGTATAAAAATTAGCATTTTACTACGCAATCCAGAATTTTTTGGCAGTACAGTATAAACGTATTCACGAGAATTAAAATATTATCTGAAAGGAAACGGTGTTAATTTTGCCATTTAGCACCGTTTATGGTGGAATATTTTACGATTAATGTGGGTCTATCGGTGGGCGAGGTCATGGAAATTTATGACTAGACCCCAACAATTACTAATTTAACTTAACTCTCATTGTCTCTTTTCACATAAATACGTAAGCATTTCGAATTTGTTTCTTGTCAACGTCTATAAACCTACAAAAATTATGTTTGTTTCCACAATAAAGAATACTTGTGAATATTCAAAAAACTACTAATTCTATGCATTCTAATTATAGTCATAATATATTATTATTATTTTATGACTATAATTTGAATGCATGAAATAAATAGTTACAATTCATTTAAAATTTGTATAGTTTATGAGCATTAAGTTTATTTCGGAAGAATACAGCAAGGGTTAATAAGTTAAGGGATATTGTTTGTATTCAGTATATTGATTTTCAAAATAATTATATTTGTATTTAAAAGATATTAAGAAAATTGAGATTATTTCACTTTAATACATTGCAGAAAGAAAAATAAAATAATCTGTTGATGAAAAATAGTTGCAATTCAGACTCAGGCTATAAGAGAATGCTGAACGTTTTTAATACAATACTGCTATAGAAGTCAGAAGTTTCTGATTTATTTACCATTCACAGATCAATGAATAAATTATGTACGATAACTCTATTTGACAGAAAATATCGGATTAAAAACATGACAAGGAGTATCAATGTATTAAGGAATATATTTCCTGTTCTTAAGGTGTTCTTCACTGAATCAACAGCGATGTGTGAACGTATGTAAGGTATCCCTCAAATGTCATCAAGGGACAAGTTCTTAAGGTTTCATGACAGTTTTTTCCCTCCAGAACTGATCTTACTTCCCTTAAATAATTGTATGTCCCTTTTGTTTGTTTATTATATAAAAAAATAATTTTAATAAAATAAACAGTATTTATATTTTTATTAGAAAAAAACTCCCCTTTTCATGTTGATTTTGTTCCTCACCAGCCACGAAAATGATAAAAATATCTGTGTAGAAATTTTCTTTGTATATTTGTCTACCTGTCCATCTATTTGACGGAGATGAAATAAAAAATAGTTACCTCTGTAGCACGGTATATTTTATTTGTACGTAGACCGGAAATGTTCTGAGCGCTACAAAATGACCGCTATAAGATGAAAGTATGTGGTTTTTACTCGTAACCAAAGATTTACTTTACAAATAAGAAATTAATTACAGTCAATATATATATATATATATATATATATATATATATATATATATAAATATATATATATATACATATATATATATATATATATATATATATATATATATATATATATATATATATATATATAAATATATTATTAGACTTATGTAATTTAAATTTGTTATTTTAAAAAATTGTATCCTATTATACTTAATTTATTTCAATGAGAGGTACTCAATCTTGTTCATTTCTACAATATTTACCTCAATTTACAGTACATTACTCCAATGTAGTTACAAGAAAAAGTTTGCCCCATTAGCGCCATTGTTTACAGTAAGATGGAAGTTACTTTCAGGAAATTCGATACTGAATTAGTTTGCTTTCTATTGTTGTCGATTATTTGTAACTGATTCTTTCTTTAAAGAAATTACAAAAATCGTATTTTCATTTTAATGTAACTCATCGCTAATTGGTTAAAAGAAACTTCGGAAGATAATTTATTAACGGAAAATAATATTGCTTGCCGCCAACTGATATCGAACTTACTTGCCTCGAAAATACATTTAATTATTTACACATTTAGTCATTTCCTAATAAATTCAAGATATTTTATTCATTTTAGTTCACATGACATTATGTAGATTAAAGTATGTGTGGAATTTAATAACAGAATGCAATCTCCAAACGGGTAAAGATGTTTAGCTCGAAATCGCTTTTGTATTGTTGTTGCTATGTAATTCCGACACTTTAGGTTGTGAATGTGGTTTTGTTTTGTATTTTCATTTTTTTGCTAATTTGTTTTCAATCAATTAACTAAAAGGTAATTGCGCGAACCAAAAATGTTAGATTAACACAATAATATCTAAACATTGGCATAAAAGCTCTTATCAGAAACAACGCTTGAAAAAAATTGAATATGCATAATAAAAAAACATTATTATTTATTTAATTTGAAAGTGAAAAATAATCACGGTGCATTTTTTATTTCCATGTCTTAATTTCTAATATTAGCATTTCTCACGTCAGCCATATGATGATATGTTGACAAAGGGTTGTGAGAAGCTCGAAATTTCGAGAGCATTTTAGTTATTTGACTGTAAGAGTCACCAGCTCAATTATATTGATAATTCAATTCAATCAATCATCAATTACATGGATAATTACACGTTCTAATATTTACACTACACTATATATTATATAGTAACAAAAAGCAGAGCTTAAGCATCAATAATCTTGCTTAACTTAATACGTGAATATTAATTTTACCCAAAAATTACACTAGGATTTTTTTTTATTACAAAACAATAACTAACCACAAAAAAATAAAGTAAGCTTGTTTGTGGTACTACTTTCATACGATACTCAGTTCAACAGTGGCATACATGTTTTCAATTTTTTTTTCATCACAATCATCTATAACAAATCAACTTTAAAATTATAACCTAAATTTAAAACAGAAATGTCTTTCGTCATCACATTTATATACCGGATTTTTTTTATTAATACTGCTTGACAATATCTAGAAAACATTTAAGTAATAAAAACTATGCACAAATGAAACCTTACTGTTCATATATATATATATATATATTATAGGAACACATACTAGAGTATCTTAACAAAATTAACTTTCTAGCTCACTCATATTTTGCAAAGAATCAATTTGAATTTATATTATTTTGATTTGATTGAAATCAATTTGAACTTTTTCGACTAACAATGAATTTTACTCAAAATGGTTGTTTTTAAACTGTACTCGGCAATTATTTATTTAAATAGAATCTGGATTCGGGGTCAAGACAGAATAATATAGATGATTATTGAAAGCAAATTTTCATGAAACTTGTGTGGAATACTAACACTGAAGAAGAAAAGTGTTTCATTAAAAACGTAAAACTTCATGTAATTAAATTCGTGTTCGACTTTATTATAAATATTAGAGGAATAATATGATAAAATTAAGTTATTTTTTTATAAAAAAATGCATTGAATATTAATTATTATAAAGGAGCGGAATAAAATAAGGAACAAATTGATAAAGGGCGTCTTTGACACGCTGGGTCTCTCTATACAATTTTATAGTTTAAAACAGTTTTCCCTTTAACGAAAATTCTCCAAGGAAAAAGAAAAAAATCTTTCTACCAAAAAAAACAACATAATAATTGAGGTCTGCAATAAGGTTCTAAAATTGTACAAACTGTGAGACTGTGAGGAAACACTTGAACGGTAGAATGAAAGTTATAGTTATTAATTGTACAAACTGTACAAACTGGGAGGTGATAGATGAACCTACAAATATGACGAAATGATAATGGTAATTTTTTTTATTTCGAACCAAAAAACGTATTGTCAATAAATAATTTGTTTTTAAATTTTATAGTTAAGACTATTTTATGAAGATTACAAAGGCGATATAATTCGTAATTTGATATATACTTACAATGGTAAAATCAAATCAATTTTAACATTTCGAAATCTTTTCAAGAATGCAAAAAAATATTTTTCATTTTAGTCTGATGTTTCTTGGCTTTCTAACACTGGAATGGCTTTCAAAATATGTTCTATGTCAAAATAACTTCCTCTGTTTGAAATATATATATTAATAAAGAGAAAAAGAATAAAAAATAATATTTCAATAAGGTTCATTGACCGTGAAAAAGAAAATGTTATGACAAACTACGAACGTTCAAAAATTAATATAAGCCAACAGAATCCTTACGCAGTGTTTAAGTATATTAGTCTATCTTTTCTGAACGTACGTAAACATCCTACCATTCAAATCTTTGTCAGAAGTGGTTATTAGTTAGATAAATGTAAACAGTTGGGTCAAACTTCGTCATTCAATATCTTTCTTGATCATAAAGAGATCCTTGTTTACTGGAAAAAATTGTGGACACACGATTCCACGAAATCTTTTTAAATACTTACTGGATAAATATATAACAACCTTTTTCTTAACCCTCCACTTAGCTGTCATGAGATAATTGAAGTAAACATTTATATGCATTATTATTTTAAAGGTAAGTTTTAGTATTTCTGATGTGAGAAGTTATTAAATAACCAGCATATAAATATATTTAAAATTTTAAAGCGTAGATAGTTTAACATTTTCCCGATCACATTTTTCCTATCAGCATCCGATCTATAAATAATATGTAAACTGCTGACAATGAAATGGAATTATTTGCCCTAATAACATTCCTGATTTCACTTACTGGCTAAGTGCGGAAATAATTACCAATTTATTGCTTATTGCAAATTATCCAGATTAAAATTATTAGTTTAGTAAATTTTATTTCAGATTGCAAATTTCCAACAGTACAATGAATCATGTGATGTTTTTTTGGCAAATCATATCCATAATGCAGATAGTTATTATTCTAATCAAATATTTACAGTATTTTTCATATATACATATAAATATGTTCAATTAGTCAGAAGTCATAAGAAGCTTAGACTTAAAGCAGAAACATCGAAATATTATGATGAGGATTTGTCGATGCATCTAACAAGTACTTGATATAAATATAATGAGACAATTCAACTATGTAACGAGTTTGTATTCAATCCACATAAGATTTTCCGGCGACAGCTATCAGCACAATCATGCGAGCCTACACTAAGGCCCGCCGCTTCCTACGCGTAAAACTTTGAAGAATCCTATTATTGTTAGAATCCGTTTGGGGCATGCTTTAAAGAAAAATTCTTATATAAATTACGGAAGATTTTAATGACGCAAGCTGCAAATCGTTTAGCGCCGTCGGAGTATTGAGGTAGTGAAGTAGGGTTTTTTGCGATTTTTCATACGTTGGTACCGTGAATTTTCTTGTAGTTTAATTTTAAATGCATTTGCAGAGTATTTAATAGATTTATTTATATTTTATATTTATACATTGAGGCTATGTGATGAGATGCACTTGAGTAATATTATTTTAGTTCGTGTAATTAATTTATCATAAAATATCCAAGGTACAAGATAGAAATGAAATTACCTTTTCTCTATACGCAAGTTTGTAATTTGTTGAGCGACAACCACATGATAAAAGATCCTTGCAGGCTAGTATAAAAAAATAAATTGGAAAATGTTTTGTAATTTTAGAATTGTTTTAAAAAATTTCTAATTATCTAAGTCAGTTTTGTTGCTGAACTGTCTATTCGAAAAATTATTTTTTGTACTGTCTAACTTACTAATATACCGAATAACTGATTTTTATTGTATTCATATATACATATATATTTACAATGTGATCTTATAATTAATGTGAAGTATCTAGGAAAGATTTTCCAAAAAAATAATATTATGATAAGCGTAAATTTAAATATTTATTTACTTATTGACTTGCACTAAGTCGAGTCAAGAATTTACGTCTTTCCGTTTTCAATAACAATAAATTGAATAAAAATGTTAAATTACGGCGATTGAAGTTCATTAATATTAAGTATATCATACCATTTTGTTTGTGATAATGATATTATAATTAGGATCAACATCAACATTTTAAATTTTTTAACTTGATCACAAAAGATGCCGCGGCTGGTGTAGAAGCATATTTCTTTCAAATCGTCTGTGTCTCCCCATACATAAGTTCGCCCCATACATAAGTTGATTTATCGGAATAACCTATACCTTTATACAACTTTATCTATGTAGATTGCTATGCAGTAATGCACTTGCTGTATTATGCTCTAGTTTCTACGACCTACCTTTTCTATATACTTTTGCGAGTACTGAAAATGCATTTAATTTGAGTTGAAGAGTGAAACAATGCATCTATATATTTGAAAGAGTAAAATGTCGTTAAAATTATAAATTAAGTATGAAACTATAAATTAAGCTTTCTTCTTTATTAGGGATTTGAAAATGAGATATTTTTCGGTTCCTATTACTTAATTATCAATTGAATATTGAAAAAGTCAAGTCTAAAATAAATATTCCCCGGTGATCTTGCGTATGAAGATTTTTCCGGAATATAATTTATTTTAAGGTAACTCCACTTCTTCCATAACATGTTAAAATGTTACCTTTACCTCTGTATGCATATTTCTTCACGTACCTCAGGTAATCAGAAAAGTGATTCTCAGGCAAACTCTTCCTTCGAAAGGATCTACCTAAGTTTATAAAAAATTACTGCAAGCGCGATGCAAAATTTTAGCTAATTTAACGAAAATAAAGTGTTGTTAATATAATTTGTTGAATAGTAGAACTAAAAACTATTTAAATTAATTTTGTTATAGGAAACAATGGTCTTTTATAGAATTTTTATGATTAAAAATAAATAAATATCAGCCAGCATTTAACTGCATTCGTACTATATTCAAAACAATTGAACCAACACTAATATGGAGTACACGAGCTATGTAGTATTTTTAACTATCAACTAGCACATACATTTTATACAGACGCAAGAAGAGCATTCAAAATAAATTATACCCAGTTGTGTACATTCTTATCAGCAATGGTTATTTTGAAAAATTAAAACGAGGGTTTCATTCTGTATGCCTAAAAGGCATTTATGAACATTTGAGGATATATAGTATTTCTATTAAACTACTTGCAAATAGTAATTTTCATAAACAAAATATATTTATTATTACATCTTTCACGGACGTATAGATATGGTACCGATTTAAGAAATTACAAAATATAGATAATAGCCGTAGTTTTCTTACAATCTTTACATGGACTTCTAAAAATGCATTTTTTTCAATTTCAGTTAAAGTAATTTTGATAATGTGGTGCGGAGCATATCTTAGCATATTTTTCAGTATATCTCTGAAGATACACTACATAAAATTATGACAAAACATTTATGAAGACCTTATTAGTAATACATTTAAGCTATAAAAATATCCTCAATAATATTTTACTCCACACTGTGTGTCGTTATAAAGTTTACATTTAAATATTTTTAATACTGGTTGAGATATATGCGGGTTAATACAATACAATGTCTAATTTCAAGTTACCACGTCAAGCGATTTCTGGGAAGAAAGACTGTGTCAGACATACAAATACGTGAGTGTTTTTATAAGTGTTTCGTTTTGCATTTGGAATTTCGGAACCTTAAAAATTATACTTCAAACTCTTATCAATGTATCATAAGCTGTATTGTAGTTTCAATATTATATTTATCAGGATTATTATGGAATGATCGTATTGTATTATATTATTAGGTTCTTAATGGGATGGAGTGAATTAGTTAAGAACCGATATCAATTTTTGCTAATGTAATTACTATTTCCACACTTGAACTAAAGCATTAAGTCTTTTGAATTTCGATATTGAAAAGGTTTATATTTATATCTAATAAATAAATTTTTAAATAACTTAGTTATTATATATTTTCATATTTTGTGGAGTGAACTAAAACGATAGTTCAAAACCCTTCTTGAATTCTGATGTAGGTATTGAATGAATAGAATATGAATATTTAAAAAAAATTGTGTCAGTGCAAAATGTGTATTTTAACAACATGTTTTACCATACTATTTTTTAAATTTGTGGTATGAAACCCTAAAATGTCTTATTATGAACAACCTATAATAAAAGCATATCTCATTCTCTTCGTTTCTGAATTTTAGGTATGCTTAATTAGCCATGAAGTGCTTCTAAAAAAGAGGGCAAACTCCAGAAGTATAATATTTTAAACTAAGTTATGTAATACTATGTGTCTATGTATAATGTATTAGCACAGTGATTGCTAGTCGTGATTAAAACGTTACCCCGATGGTTGAGCTTAAAATCAGTCCTTAGGACACGTGTCTCCGTCATGGTCATATTATGATTTTCCTTGCAAAAAAAAGGTTTCTAACTATAATAGCAAAAAATAAAGTTTAAAAATTAAATTTTGACAAATGAAGGGAACAACACTTCGCGCTTTACGCGTGTGTAAGTTAGAGTGTATGTAGTGTAGTATAAAAAGGAGCATTTAGTCGGACAGAGCCGACAAGACGCGAAGCTGGTTGAATAGCAGACAAAACGCGAAACGGCTGAAAGCTGAAAACAACCTAAAAAAACAAATTCAATCACAAGACGCGAAGCTGACTGAAAGGCAAAATGCGAAGTGCCATCAGAAGGTTTTAACTCTTATCCAAACGTACAATTAGATTTTTCACATCAAAAAGTCAATTATTACATACAGTCGATGCTACAGCAGATGCATCACGAATAATTCAAAATTCAGTTAATTATCTAGACTTCATTCTGTGCCAATCAGTTTGAGTTTATTCCTTGTGTCTCTCAATTGCTTTATTTGGCTGTCTTATTATACTCTTATTATATAAGACGCTATCTTGTGCTATGTAAAAACCTATATATTCTCTCTTTATAGTAGTAAAAGGTAAAGGATAATACTGTACAGGCTGGGATTCAAATAGAATCATTTTATTATTTAGGAATAACCTACAGATATAATAAAATTGTAACAGAGTGTATTCTGTATATTGAAAAAATTTAAAAAATATGAATTGTTTAGCGAATAGAATGGTAATAGAAGCCAGAAAACCCATTATTAGAATTTTTGTCTGATTGTCTGAATGTACAAATTAGTTGTACATTATAACGCAAAATCTACTGGAGGAATTTTGATGAAATTTGGTGCGGTAATAGTTTTTACGGAGGAGCAATAGAAATGATAGAAAAAAACTATTTTCTTCTCTCCAAATAAAACGCGAACGAATTTGTAGGCACAGCTTGTAATAAATATATTTTAAATATACAAGTGTAATATATTCTCGGAACACAACAAGAGTACTTAAATATGACCGGAAAAATTAAGCTTGGTAATAAATTATGTATATTTTATTCCATTTTCTCGACTCCATTTTCATGACGTACTTGTAGTTGTCGGCGTTAATAAGACGATTATTATTAAGGGCGATGGAAAGGTTAAGATTAAAAAAAAATAAATTTATCTTAAAAAAACAGTGAGCCGTCATGGGACGCCTGGCAAATGTGAAACATCGTGTTCGTACAAGTAATATGCATAAAAGACAAGATTATTCCAGAAACTAAATATAGCATAATGAAAAAATAAAATATTACGAATTTCTTACAGAAAATGGTGACTTTATTTAATAAAAAAAATTTATTTACAATTAATACAAAAATAATAAAGCACAGGTTATGTGTACCGTAGTAAACAACAGCGTCGAACTGAGTGAGGAGGGGGTCACGTAGTCGGTTGCGCATGGCGACACGTCGCCATACCGCACACTCTACTACATATAGACTATATATATATATATATATATACCTTAGTATAGCATGGCGACCCGTCGCCACGACAAGCGTCGTCACGCCAACGATCCGGTTTATATCTGCCTATAGATGTTTCACATCAAAACTTAAAATGTTAATAATGTTATCATACTCTCCGTCTACATATAGGTACATATCTACAGCATGTTTTCGATAGTAATTTACTCTGTACTCGTATTTTATATTATTTTAGTTTAAAATATTTGTTATTATTTCAGTGCACAATTGTTAAATTGCAAAATATACAGTAACATACCGATTCAGTAAGGATCGGATGGATCGGAGGAAAGAAGACAACTCTGTCGCAATACGCTTCAAAGTTTATATCAAATATTATTAAATAATCTTGAATTACGTTGTTTTTATGTTTTATTTACCTTAAAAAAATGCACGCACGTTTAACTTTTTAACAAACTACAAAAAATTTTCATATCCTACAAAATTGTACATATTGCTTCCAATAATTAAAAACACAACACGGTAAGCATGTGCCTTACGAGTATACGCCATGTGGAAAAAATATATGCGTTTGCTTTATTTAATCACTCAACGATTAAAAATCTATGAACATTTTACACTTACAATTAGGGTTGCCACCCGTACTTTATAATAAAGTATTGTACGTTATTTCGAGGAAACGTACTTTATACTTTATGAAAGCAAAAAAGTACGTGAAAATACTTTATTTTACCTATTTCGACTGTTGAAGGTTTTATTTAATTGTTTACAAAAAAAACAAGAAATGTAAGCGATTTTTTGCGTGTAACGGGACGAATCACATCGATAAAGCGATAAAGTTAAATGCAGCACTGTCGTTTTTCAACCTAACCTAAAACGTCCATGTCAATTATCATCTCAATTTGTCATTGTTTACTGTTTGTTGTTCAAATATTATTTTTTGTTCTTGGTATGTTGTCCAGTGTTGTGATAAATATTTGATTATGGATGCATATAATTGTAGCTCACGAAATACACCTGAAAAACGAATACAGGTATCGGATTCTAACATAGAATTGGACGGCACATGTAACTCTGAATACAGTACACTGAATAAATGAAAATTTAATCTTAGATGGATGTTTACCTGTGTGAGTATAGGTTGGACAAATAAGCATGGAGGGATAGAATCACAATAAATCTTTGGTTTCGTGATGGTATGAGGTGTCTGGTGTGTATGGTGGTAGGTGAAGGGTTTATTATTTGTTTGCACGTTAAGCAACATCTGGAAACAAAACATCATACATCGAAATATAAGCTGAAAAAATCATCTGAACTGCTTGAAAGTTTTCTTGGGTCTGCTTCTGTTTCCACTTCTTCCCAAAGTTAATTTTGCAGTGATAAAGACACTGTCACAGCTGCTGAACTACTTAGCATTAACATATCACATTGTTAAGCATATTTTGTCCTTGAATTGTATGGAATGTACTGTTAAGTTAAATAAAATGATTTATGCTAATTGAAACACAGCTACAAGTATTCATTTAGCCAGGACCAAAATGGAAGCTCTAGTTACAGAGGTGTTGGGGCCATATGCTTTACAAAATGTAATAAACGATTTAAATACAGGTAATTTAGTTTTCTGCTTGCAAACGGATGCTTCCAACAAAAAAATATAAACTTTTTCCATTAGTTGTGCAATATTTTACAGCTGAAAATAGCATTCAAAGAAAATTAACCGATTTCTATGAAAATAGCAATGAATCAGCTGATTGCATGGTTCATGCAATTCAAAAGTCAGTAGAGCAATGTAAATTATCATTTGGGAATATATCTGGGCTAAGTGCTAACACAAATTCCAATTTTGGAATAAACCATTCATTATTTGTAAACATTAGAGATTTGGTACCGGGCTTGATTAAGGGAAATTTTACTGCACATATAGTGCACAATTGCACGAAACATGCCAGGAACTTTTTATCCTATGACATTGAGAATGTTATCCTTAAAATCTATGCTCATTTTTCTCACTCGGCTGTTCGGAGATAAGAATTAAAAAAATTCATAGAATCGGTAGATGGTGATTTTCGTGAATTCAAAAGCCATGTAGGAACCAGATGGCCTACTTTATGTGGATACAATATTGTTAAATTGGAAAACCACATTTTATATGTGCTTAGTAAAACTGTAAAATTTTTAGAAGGGAATAAGATAACAATTTTGACGTATACAATGTTATGCACAATCTTAGAAAAGAAATAATGAAAAGAAAAGAAGATCTCTTCTTTGGATATGAAACTGAAAAAAAGATTAAAGAAATTGAGTTGTCTTCGCCTGAAGTTAGTCAGAAAATTATAAAAAAATTCATGTTGTTCTTGGATAAAGCCTTAGAGTACCTGGAGTCACGTTATTAATCACACAAATTGGCTCTTTTAATTGAGCGTCATAAATTCAAAAAGTAGGTAATGTTGGATATGAGCATTTTGTTCACATACTTATAATTTTGAAACTGCAAAAGCTTGATATTAACATGGATGACCTGTATGAAGAAATTAATTTATTAAAAGAGTTATATGCACATGTTAATAATTCTGTGGATTTTTCAGAATTATCTACATCGCATGAGTGGCAAAAATGTTTCCATAGTAGTAATTATTTTGTAAATATATACAAAATCGTGTCATTTATGCTATCCATTCCCGCCACTTCAGCATTTACAGAGTCTTTTCTCTGATGAATGCTAAGTGGCGAGACGAACGAAGTAGAGCGTCCCTAAACTTAATAAAAACCCAATTATTTATCTATCTTAATATGGACATAGATTGTAAAGATGCGGTTTAGACGTTTTTTGATAACAAATATTTGTTAGATGTTGCTAGAAGTAACAAAAAATATGTATGGAAAAAATATCTAAATAAATAAATAATACTTTATTTTTAGACATTGTACTTTATTTTTTTACCTTAGAAAGTAAATATACTCTATTTGTTTTAAAAAAAGGTGGCCCTACTTACAATTCCAGTATTATGTTGATCTATTTAGTAGTTAAGTTTATGAAATAGTTTTTGGGTTATTAAAATGGCAGATGGATAAATACTATTTCAGTTTAGATGTAAAATTTCTCGTTTTTATGGCATCTTATTTATTAGTAGATTTTTATCAATCAAAACAAAGAAAAAGAAATATTTTAAAAAGTTATATTTGAAAACACGTTCTCACAAAGTCGCAACATTTGAATTCATATAGTTAATAAAAATAAGAATATTTTTTTTAATAAATAACAAGAAGTACGTATTAAAATAATTTTTTTGCCGATAGGAAGACACACTAACCGTTCTTAAATTTTGTGAAATGTACTTTTTGGCAGCATTTTTTAGCAGTACAGTACAAACGTATTCACGAGAATCAAAATATCATCTGAAAGGAAACGGTGTTAATTTTGCCTTTTAGCATAGTGTCTAGTGGAATATTTAACAATTAATATGGGTCTATCCTTACGAGGTAATATAAATTTATGACTAGAGCCAAGAAAATTACAATTTTAATTTTCCCATCAATGTCTCTTTTCACATACATAAGTAAATATTTCTAATTTGATTCTTGTCAATATCTATAAACCTGTAAAAGTTATGTTCGATTCCACAACAAAGAATACTTGTGAATATTCCTAAAACTACTAATTTCAGGCATTCTAATTATTGTCATAAAATATTATTATTATTTTATGACTACGATTTTAATGCATGAAATTAGTAGTTACATTTCACTTAATATTGATAAAGTTTATGAGCATTAAACTTATTCCGGAAGACTAGGGGAAAGGTAAGGTACAGGATATTGTTCGTATTCAGTACACTGGTTTCCACAATAATTCTATTTTTATTTGAAAGATATAAGGAAAGCTAAGATTGTCTCACTTTAATGTTTTGTAGAAACAAAAAGAAAGTTCTATATCGATGAAAAATATATTCAATTCGGGCTCACAGGCAATTAGAGAATGCTGAACCTTTTTAATACAATGCTGGTATGAAAGTTAGAAGTTTCTGATTTATATACGATAACACGATTCGACATAAAATATCCGATTAAGAATATGACAGAGAGTACCTCTTTATATGCATATAGGTTTGTAATGTGAAATACGTGGTAAAGATTTTCCTAGAAACCTTTTAAAAAATTGTTAAAATAGGCGTAAAGTTAAATATTTACTTACTTATTTACTTGCACTAGGTCGAATAGAGGTGTTGCCTTTTCCGTTTTCAATAACAATAAATTGAATAAAAATTTTGAATTATGGTGATTTGAGTTCATTAATATTCAGTCAATCCTATAATTCATTAATATTCAATCAATACAACAAGAATCAACATCAAAATTTAAAATTGTTTTAACTTACGCGAAAATTGCAATTGAAAATTACACGAAAATTGCTGCGGCTGGTATAGAATCATATTTCTTTCAAGTCCTCTGTATGGAGCGATAAACGATATGAAATGTTATTTACCAACAACAACCGTCTCATACACGAGTTGATTTATCCATACTAATATAATTTTTCTCTATGTAGATTAGACAGTAATCACTTGTCGTATTTTAATTTAGATTAGACAGTAATGCACTTGCCGTATTTTATTATTACCCCCTTTAAGCTATAATAAAGTCCTCAATAATATCTTACTCCAAACTGTGTAATTAAAAAAATATTTCTTCGAGTGCATAGTTTCCTCGTTCTAAAGTTTACATTTAAATATTTTACTACTGGTTGAGATATATGCGGGTTAATATATTTTAATACAATATCCAGTTTCCGCGACAAGCCATTTCTGGGAAGAAAAGCTGCGCCAGACAGACAGACACGTGAGTGTTTTTATACGTTTCCATTTTTTATTTGAAATTTCGAAACCTAAAAAAATATTCTCTAAACTGTTATCAATGTATCAAAGCTGTATGTTAGTTTCACTATTATATTTATAAAGGTTATTATGGAATAATCGCCTTGTTTTGTATCATTAAGACCTTAATGGGATGGAATGAATTTGTTATGAAATAAATTTGAATTTTTGCTAAGGTTAACCATTTTCACACTTAAACTAAAGCATTAGGTCTTTTGAATTTCGATGTTGGACAGGTTTTTATTTATATATAATAAATAAAATTGTAAATAACAATTATTATGTATTTTCATATTTTGAGGAGTGAATTAAAACCAGAGTTCAAAACCCTTCTTGAATTCTAATGTGAATATTTAACAAAAAAATTGTGTCCGTGCAAAATGTGCGTGTTAATAACATATTTTTCCATGCCAATTTTTAAGTGTGAGCAAAACGCTAAAATGTCTCATGGTGAACAACTTACAATAAAAGCATACCTACTTCTCTTCGTTTCTGAATTACAGTTGTGCCTAAATAACCATGAAATTCATCTGAAAACGAGTGCAAACTCTAGAAGTATAATATTTTAAACTCAGTTATGTAATACTATGTGCCTATGTATTAACACAGTGATTGTTAGTCGTGATTAAAACGTTACCCTGATGGATGAGCGTAAAATCAGTCTTTACGACGCGTGTCTGCGTAATCGTAATATTATGATTGTCTTTGCCAAAAACGAAGGTTTTTAACCATAAAATAGCAAAGAAATTAATGAAAACAAACTTTTGAAATTATATTTTGACAAATAGAGCAACAAGTAATGTACTATGTTGCCGATGACTAAATGATGAGTAAATAGAACATGGAGGTTTAGGAAGACGTAAAGACGCGTCATCGACACATTGGTATTAGGTAGCCACGACGCGGGTCCGTGACACTGGCAGTCGACGTGTTTGTGTAAAATCAATAGACAAGAATATGTACATCCTCCTGAAATTACAAAATCTATTTTAATAAATTTAAATTCTATGAAATATCGTTTCTACGGACCACGCATTTAGTCTTATTTTTCGTTTATAATTTCAGGTGCACGGATAAAATTTTCGACAATCTAGATAACTTTTTTTCAAATATTATGAAATACATTTTCGAAATAAATATCACAAGATTCACTCTCTAAATTCGAAAGAAAAATTGTTGACGAAATATTGTAAAATATTTTCCTTTGACGTTTTCCTAAATTTCGAATTTAATTTCACATATATATTAAAGAACTCTGGTTTTTTAACGAAATACTTTGGAAATTAGAATTCAATTTAATATGTGTCGAGGTATCCCTTTCCCAAATATTTTTCATTCTTCTTACAGGTATTTCATAAAAATAAAAGCAGGTTTATGAGTATAAACCTTGTGATCCTTATAAATGATACCTTCTTAAAGAAAAATATCACGTTAAGAAGTCGGCCTTAGTCGTGGCGAGAGCGCTGATTTTACCCAACACAAATAGTTCACGATTACTGGTATCTCCTGAAATGATTGAACCTATTCCATCTATTGACAAAAAATCAAGCAAGCAAATTAGTAAACAAAGAAAATCCACAGTTCTTACATTATTACCATAAAAACCTGAGCTTAAACAGATAGCTAGAAAGAAAAACGAGTGTGTTGCAAAAAAACACAGCAAAGCCAGAAAAACAAAGAACAAGGGCAAAATCACATAAGCGTAGAACTACTTTTGACTCTGAAACAGATGAATTGGATATTTCCATGCGGTGAAAATGGATATGTTGCATAGCTTATTATACATGCTCGGTAGTATCATGAACTCTGTGCTGGTGTCGACGACAGTAAAATACTAGATTTTATTTGTAATATCTACTTACTAGGTTAAGACGAATTAAAGGCTGAGAACTAAATAAAGACTGAGGCGATGTAGTCTGACTTAGCTCAAGATAATATTTGTATGGGTGTTTTTTTCTAGTTACTAAAAAGAAGTTCATATATGCTTAACTATTATTATTTTCTGAAGAAACTCTTTATTAATATTAAAAATTCGAAATAGTCAAAAAAATGTAAAGGGATATAGAGGGAAGTGAATAATATTTTGTTAATTACGAAAATTATATTAATTAAAAAAGTTCCCGATACATAACACCTGCTCCGTGTGTTTAATTTTATACTATGTGTAACAAAAAACTGTTCTAAATAATTTAAGTTTAGTGTGTACAATAGGTTTCTTAATTTTTGATATCAGATATTGAGATAATATCGGATATCTGGTATTAGGTACCTACTTTTTAAACCTGAATTTCTTAATAAATTGAAAAATTTAATTGTGTTTAATTTAACAATGTAATATTCTAATTCATTAGAAGTTCATGTGGTGTATGAAACTAAGAATACGTACTTTTTCATTAGACTATTGTTATATATGATTTTTTTTCAGTCATTAGAAGGTGATAAAATGAAATTATTTTTTTGATAGAAAAATGCATTTAATATTATTTCACATAATATTAATTAATTTTATAAGGAGTGTCTTTGACTTCACAGTATGAAAAAGCTATCGTTTTGAGAAAAATTTGACGCACATTGCACTCTGAATCTTAATACTTCACAGAGCAGAGTTGGTGAAAGGATTCTTATTTTAAAATCTCGGTTCACTGGTACTTCACTTTAGGTAGATGAGAAAAAAATAAATTTTACTTTCACTTGCGTCTAAAGAGAAGAACGACATATATTTTTACAAATACTTTGCTACATACTAATTGATATCTGCACTAACAAGGTTCTAAAATTGTAAAAACTCTGAGACTATGATGAAACTGTTAAACAGTAAGATGAACCTTATAGATATAGATGAATATATCTAAATAATGATAAATTATATAGATGACGAAATTGTACAAACTGGGAGGTGATATATGAGCAGACAAATGTGGCGAAATTACAACGGAAATCCAAAAAAGTATTTTTGTTGTACAGTTAACATTTTTTATTTTATAGCTAACATAAAGCCATTTTGTAAAAAACACTAAAATTTTAGTAAAAACACTAAATTTTTTTATATATATATATATATATATATATATATATATATATATCAAGAAAAATATTTCCTGATGAAGTATGACACAATTATTTATCTAACAAAGCACTTCTTCTGTCAAAAACTTGAATGAAAGGTTGTTTATGTACTTTCAGAAAATGTAGTCTAATGTACCCAAATTCCGTATAAAGATTCTGTTGGCTTATATTAATTACTAAATATTCGTAGATGGTCATTACATTTTCTTTTACGCGGTCAATAAACTTTGTTGAAATATTTTATTTTTATTACTTTTCTCTTCATAAATATTTAAATTGCTCTACATTTTCTATATTTAATTTTCTCTACATTCCACACATAGGAAATCGTTTTGACATAAAAAACATTTTGAATTCCAGTGTTAGAAAGCCAAGAAATAGACAGACAAAAAGGAAAATATATTTTACATTCTTGGAAAAATTTCAAAATGCTAAAATTGCAATCAATTTATCATTGTAAGCATACAGCAAGTTCTCAATTAAAAAATTTCAGTGTGTTTTACAAAATGGCTTTATGTTAGCTATAAAATAAAAAATGTTAACTGTACAACAAAAATACTTTTTTGGATTTCCGTTGTAATTTCGCCACATTTGTCTGCTCATATATCACCTCCCAGTTTGTACAATTTCGTCATCTATATAATTTATCATTATTTAGATATATTCATCTATATCTATAAGGTTCATCTTACTGTTTAACAGTTTCATCATAGTCTCAGAGTTTTTACAATTTTAGAACCTTGTTAGTGCAGATATCAATTAGTATGTAGCAAAGTATTTGTAAAAATATATGTCGTTCTTCTCTTTAGACGCAAGTGAAAGTAAAATTTATTTTTTTCTCATCTACCTAAAGTGAAGTACCAGTGAACCGAGATTTTAAAATAAGAATCCTTTCACCAACTCTGCTCTGTGAAGTATTAAGATTCAGAGTGCAATGTGCGTCAAATTTTTCTCAAAACGATAGCTTTTTCATACTGTGAAGTCAAAGACACTCCTTATAAAATTAATTAATATTATGTGAAATAATATTAAATGCATTTTTCTATCAAAAAAATAATTTCATTTTATCACCTTCTAATGACTGAAAAAAAATCATATATAACAATAGTCTAATGAAAAAGTACGTATTCTTAGTTTCATACACCACATGAACTTCTAATGAATTAGAATATTACATTGTTAAATTAAACACAATTAAATTTTTCAATTTATTAAGAAATTCAGGTTTAAAAAGTAGGTACCTAATACCAGATATCCGATATTATCTCAATATCTGATATCAAAAATTAAGAAACCTATTGTACACACTAAACTTAAATTATTTAGAACAGTTTTTTGTTACACATAGTATAAAATTAAACACACGGAGCAGGTGTTATGTATCGGGAACTTTTTTAATTAATATAATTTTCGTAATTAACAAAATATTATTCACTTCCCTCTATATCCCTTTACATTTTTTTGACTATTTCGAATTTTTAATATTAATAAAGAGTTTCTTCAGAAAATAATAATAGTTAAGCATATATGAACTTCTTTTTAGTAACTAGAAAAAAACACCCATACAAATATTATCTTGAGCTAAGTCAGACTACATCGCCTCAGTCTTTATTTAGTTCTCAGCCTTTAATTCGTCTTAACCTAGTAAGTAGATATTACAAATAAAATCTAGTATTTTACTGTCGTCGACACCAGCACAGAGTTCATGATACTACCGAGCATGTATAATAAGCTATGCAACATATCCATTTTCACCGCATGGAAATATCCAATTCATCTGTTTCAGAGTCAAAAGTAGTTCTACGCTTATGTGATTTTGCCCTTGTTCTTTGTTTTTCTGGCTTTGCTGTGTTTTTTTGCAACACACTCGTTTTTCTTTCTAGCTATCTGTTTAAGCTCAGGTTTTTATGGTAATAATGTAAGAACTGTGGATTTTCTTTGTTTACTAATTTGCTTGCTTGATTTTTTGTCAATAGATGGAATAGGTTCAATCATTTCAGGAGATACCAGTAATCGTGAACTATTTGTGTTGGGTAAAATCAGCGCTCTCGCCACGACTAAGGCCGACTTCTTAACGTGATATTTTTCTTTAAGAAGGTATCATTTACAAGGATCACAAGGTTTATACTCATAAACCTGCTTTTATTTTTATGAAATACCTGTAAGAAGAATGAAAAATATTTGGGAAAGGGATACCTCGACACATATTAAATTGAATTCTAATTTCCAAAGTATTTCGTTAAAAAACCAGAGTTCTTTAATATATATGTGAAATTAAATTCGAAATTTAGGAAAACGTCAAAGGAAAATATTTTACAATATTTCGTCAACAATTTTTCTTTCGAATTTAGAGAGTGAATCTTGTGATATTTATTTCGAAAATGTATTTCATAATATTTGAAAAAAAGTTATCTAGATTGTTGAAAATTTTATCCGTGCACCTGAAATTATAAACGAAAAATAAGACTAAATGCGTGGTCCGTAGAAACGATATTTCATAGAATTTAAATTTATTAAAATAGATTTTGTAATTTCAGGAGGATGTACATATTCTTGTCTATTGATTTTACACAAACACGTCGACTGCCAGTGTCACGGACCCGCGTCGTGGCTACCTAATACCAATGTGTCGATGACGCGTCTTTACGTCTTCCTAAACCTCCATGTTCTATTTACTCATCATTTAGTCATCGGCAACATAGTACATTACTTGTTGCTCTATTTGTCAAAATATAATTTCAAAAGTTTGTTTTCATTAATTTCTTTGCTATTTTATGGTTAAAAACCTTCGTTTTTGGCAAAGACAATCATAATATTACGATTACGCAGACACGCGTCGTAAAGACTGATTTTACGCTCATCCATCAGGGTAACGTTTTAATCACGACTAACAATCACTGTGTTAATACATAGGCACATAGTATTACATAACTGAGTTTAAAATATTATACTTCTAGAGTTTGCACTCGTTTTCAGATGAATTTCATGGTTATTTAGGCACAACTGTAATTCAGAAACGAAGAGAAGTAGGTATGCTTTTATTGTAAGTTGTTCACCATGAGACATTTTAGCGTTTTGCTCACACTTAAAAATTGGCATGGAAAAATATGTTATTAACACGCACATTTTGCACGGACACAATTTTTTTGTTAAATATTCACATTAGAATTCAAGAAGGGTTTTGAACTCTGGTTTTAATTCACTCCTCAAAATATGAAAATACATAATAATTATGTTATTTACAATTTTATTTATTATATATAAATAAAAACCTGTCCAACATCGAAATTCAAAAGACCTAATGCTTTAGTTTAAGTGTGAAAATGGTTAACCTTAGCAAAAATTCAAATTTATTTCATAACAAATTCATTCCATCCCATTAAGGTCTTAATGATACAAAACAAGGCGATTATTCCATAATAACGTTTACAAATGTAAAACTAACATACAGCTTTAATACACTGATAACAGTTTAGAGAATATTTTTTTAGGTTTCGAAATTTCAAATAAAAAATGGACCACTTATAAAAACACTCACGTGTCTGTCTGTCTGGCGCAGCTTTTCATCCCAGAAATGGCTTGTCGCGGAAACTAGACATTGTATTAAAATATATTAATATATATATATATATATATATATATATATATATATATATATATATATATATATATATATGTATATACAGTGGTGGCCTCATAATTAGGAACATGAATATTTTGTTAACTAATAATTAAGGATTAATAATGTTTTCAACATCTAAATGTTCAAATGTAAGTCAAGTTGCACTCAGGTTCTTTGTGATAATACCAGGAATCACTAATGACTTTGAACAGGGGTTTACTGTTACTGTATTTCTTGGAAAATTAACAATAGATCTGGCCCTTTCTTCAAATGGGTAACATTTGCTTGGCCCACTAATTAAGAACACTACAGTTTACTAGCTCATTGTTGAAGATACAGTTGAATAGTGCACTTGATTATAATTTTTTTAGTACTTTTTTGTTTTCTGACTATATTTTGGCCACAAGAAGGTTGGTGTGAGTGTTTTTTGTGAGGAAAAATGAGAAAAGACACTAGTTGTGATGCATCCACTCAAAAATTTTTTGCATCTCTGGTCCTTGAGCAGAAATGGTCATATCAGAAGGTAAAATGTTCCAGAACTAAAGTATTTAATGCTATAAAACATTTTAAGAGACATGAGACTTATGAAGATGTCCCAAGAAAGAAACATCCTCGTAAGTCCACCCCAAGGACTGATGCCCAAATTATTCGTATTGCGAAAATTAACCCCAAACTCACATCAACTGACATAAAACGGAAACATTTTGGTGAGGATCCATCAAGACTTGCTACCAGGACCATAAGAACGTCTCAATGAAGCAGAATTGTATGGTAGAGTGACGCGCAAGAAGCCCTTAGTGAGCAAGCGAAACAGGGAGGCCAGAATTAAGTTTGCTTCTGAACACAAGAACTGGACTCTACAACAGTGGAAGTATCTTTTATGGTCTGATGAGACTAAAATAAATAGAGTTGGGTCTGATGGCCGTCAATATGTACGGAGACCACCAAATACAGCTTTCAACCCAAAGTACACCACTGTGACTTTGAAACAGGGTGGGGGTAATATCAAATTGTGGGGTTGCTTTTCCCGGTTCGGTGTTGGACCCTTGGTAAAAATCGAAGGTAACATGGACCAAAATCTCTACAAACATATTCTAGAGAATACCATGTTACCATATGTAGAGGAAAATCTGCCAATTGTTTGGAAGTTCCAACAAGATAATGATCCCAAACACACAGCCAAATCAGTTAAGGAATGGTTCACAACTAATTCAGTAGACGTGCTCGAGTGGCCTTCCTGCAGCCCCGACCTTAACCCAATAGAAAACCTGTGGTATGATGTGAAGAAAAGGCTGGTAAATAAAAACATTAAAAACTTGGATAAACTTTTCAAAGAAACACAAGAGGCTTGGAATGCTATGTGTCAAGCTCTGGTGGAGTCAATGTCAAGGTGATGTGCAGCAGTTCTTGAAAATAAAGGATTTCCAACTAAGTATTAGTGTACTGCAGTAAATAACATCTTCATTTAACAGAAGTTAACAGAAAAAAAGATCTTATTTTCATATTTTCAGCTTCATCAATAACCTGTTCTTAATTAGTGGGCCAGACAATTTTTAATGTTATGACATACTTTTTTTTGTAATAATTATTTTTTAATAAATCCTATTATAATTAAACATATTATTTAGTTTTATTTTGTTTTAAACACATCAAAATAGTTAAAAAACTACCAACTCTTCTGGATGTACACCATGTACTATCAGAAAAGTACTCTGACATCTTCTTGAAGAATACAATAATATGATGTTCTTAATTATAAGGCCACGACTGTGTATATATATATATATATATATATATATATATATATATATATATATATAAATCAAAATTATATATATTATCCAAATCAAAATAATTGGGTTGTAAGCTTTTACTTCAGGTCGCAAATTTCCGACATTAGAATTTGGGACTAGCAATGTTTTTCGGCAAATTATATCTAATGCACAGATAATTATCATTCTTAGCGAATATTTACAGCTTTTTTTTAAAGTACGTAAATATAGTCAATAAATCAGAAGTCATTCGAACGTTAGACTTAAAGAAAAAACATCAAAATATAATGATGAGATTTTGTCTATGCATCTAAGCAAATAGTTAATATACATACAATGCGACATTTCCATTATGTAACGAGAGTGTACCCAATCTACGTAAGATTTGTCGGCAATAGTCACACAATTACGCCCGCTAACGCTAAAGCCCGCCGCTTTCGACGTATACACCTTTGTAGAATCAGATTACTGTTAGAACCCTCTTGGAATATGCTTTAAATAAAGTTCCTAGATAAATGCGGAAGATTATAATGAGGCAAGCTGCAAACCGTTTAGTGCCGTCGGGTATTGCGATGGACAAGGGGGTATCTTGAATTTTCTTTTCATTTATTTTTGAATACTTTTGCAAAGTACATTTTATAGATACACAGTAAAATAAGAACCAGACAGTTAAATAAGAACCAGGTTTAAGACTATGTAATGAGATTCACTTGAATAATTTTTATGCAATTTGTGTATAGAATTAATTTATCATAAAATATCCACCTTTAAACTTTAAAAATGATCCTACCTTTTTTGCGTACGCAAATTTGTAATTTTTTGATCAACAACAATATGGCAACATATCTTTGCTTACTTTTAAATATAAATAAATAAGAAAAATGTCTATTTAAAAAATGTTTATATTTTAACATTTTTTCCATATATCTACTGACTGCTCGATTTTTTTGTCCAAATATATGTTTATAATATGATATTATAATTAATATGAAATATCGGGGAAAGATTTTTAGAGAAAATGAAAATAAAGAAACGCTTATTTTGTAATAAGCCTAAAGCTTGAATATTTATTTCTTTATTTGTTGGCACTAAATAAAGTATAGAAGGCCTTTCTGTTTTCAATAACAAATAATTTAAAAACAATTTTAAGTTATTGTGTTGAGAGTTAGTTAATATTCAAGTAATGTAACGATAGTCATTTTGTCATAACATTTTGGTCTTATACATTATAATCAGAATCAACATCAAAGTTTAAAATGTTCTTAACTTGATCACAAAAATTGCTGCCGCTGGTGTAGAATCATATTTCCTTTAATGTTGTCTATGTAGAGCAATAAACGCTATGAAAGGTTATTTCTTAACATCAGTCGCCCCATACACGAAATGATTTATCCGTGTCAACTATACTTTTAAACATCTTTTCCCCATGCAGAATCGATAGTAATATATTTAAATGCCTTATTGTCTCGGTATAGCGCTACCGATTTTCTCATTTCAAATGGACAAGTTCTTAAACGCCGCTCCATTCGACTGTATTACAATAATTATACATAAATGTAACTACTATTTCCATGAGTTATTTCATAACGTTGCAATTAGTCATAAATTATGCAATATGTTTTGTAGTTTTAGTCTGTATGCGATATATAGAAAAGTTTGATAACGGAAGCCGGACACTAAACAAGTAAAAATCAATTCAAAATAAGTCTTACTGTTTCCAAAACACACCATAACTATATTCCGTACTTAATAAATTAATTATCTTGTACGTCGACAATAAAAAAGTCAGGCGTGTTAGCAAAACATACCCTCGATTAAAATTTATACATTCCACGCTACGGCATTAATGAACTTTTTATCAAAGTATAATTCACTAGGTTTGTTTATTTTGTATATAGATTTTTTTATTCTATGAGGCATACTTATTCCAAATAATTTTCTATGCGAAACATAGGCCTTTTATAAATATTTTTTGATTAAAATAAGTAAATATCTACGATTTAATTGCCCCAATTCCATTTTATTTCAAATAATTGTATGGACAGTAATATGACAATTTTCATTCTATGAAATATATTTACTTACCAACTAATATTAAAAATAAAAAATAACTAATTTCATACATTCATATCAGCACCACGATTGAGAGGTTCAAAATAAAACAGAGCCAGCTGTGTTCATTCATATCAGCAACAGAGTAATATTTTGAAAAATATAAATGTGTCATGCCCGAAGAGAACTCGCATTACAAAGGTTACGTACATATTTAGTTCATATAATATTTCTATTAATCTATTTACAGATATACATTTAGCAATAGGTATACTGATTATTATATCTTTCACTGGCCCAAAAATATGGTGTATTTTTCATAACCGCTATATTTTTCCAAGTCTTCGCATAGGTTTCTAAACATCCCAATTTTTTCAACATTTTGGCTGAATATTTTCGATAATGGGGGCGGGGATATACTACCTAAGATTATTAAAAACATTTTTGTAGACCTTACCATATTTGAAGCGAATACATTTTTTTCAATATAAGTAAGAAAAGAACATTAAGCTATCATCAAAATTAATTTTGATGTAAATTTAAATATGAGTCATGTCTCTGGCTTAAAATTTTACATTTAAGTGTATATTTAATTGTAAAAAAGGCTGTTTAAATGTTTAAATTGAATAGTTTCGTAAGGTTTTTTGATAAGAATATGGTAAAAAAGAAATCACTTCAAATGTATAATTTGCAAAAAGTTCAATATGATTTACATAACGGCGGTCTAGAATTATTTTGATTTTATAGTATTTTAGGAAACCCTTTGTAATGTTTCATTAAAATTGACAAACGACAGATCGAATTAAATACGAAATTATAATTTTCAATACCTCTTATATAAATTCAATTTTATTTCAAATTGTATTGACGAATTCATGATGCTTATGTTTAAATATTTTCAAGCTCTTTTTAAAATATTTTATGTTTATTTTGCTAAAAAATTACGTAGATGAGTTAGTAAGTTGGCATAATTTAATAACAAAGCAAATTTTTGTATAATCTGCAATTAAGGGCGAACTCGAATCACATATTTATTTACTATAATTTATTTATTCACATAAATATATTTTGTATACAAAAACCACCCTACTTATAAAGCCCTGCTATTTGTACATAAATCGAAACTGTCGACGTCAAATAAACAATCTTCAACAAATTGAAACAATTGGGTAAGCGAAAGTACACAATCAGAGCACGGTTACTGGCGTAATTAAGGTTATAAGTGTTACAGTTATTATTGTGTATATTCGCTTTAAAGGTACAGCAGTACATTAAGATTACAAAACTTTACCTACTCCCAAGATATGTTACTAATTCCGAATTAAAGACTTATACTACCTATCTTTATATTTCCGAATATAAAGATAGGTAGTATAAGTCTTTAATTCGGAATTAGTAACATATCTTGGGAGTAGGTAAAGTTTTCTTGTTGTATAAGGAAATAAGTTTATTCAAGATATTGTATCAATTGTTCTAATTGTTCCAATATCTTGAATAAACTTATTTCCTTATACATTACCAAGTAGGGACATCATTCGATATTCTACACTAATAACTTAAAAATCAATTATTTTCAAGTCATAACACAATTTTTCACGCTGCTAATTGCCAATTTAAGCTCACTGAGTAGTCTAATAAGAGGAACCTAACTAAATTCACCTCGAGTAAAACCTCTGCAACGAAGTATCAGAATTTTACATAATCTTCTCTTCTTTTCATCTTGTCTTTTTTTTCTTGTAAAAGAACCACACCGAATTGGAAAAAGTTAAAATTTATTCATGAAATCATTTTATCCTGAAGTAAGGAAATAACTGAAATTAATGGGGTTTTGAAATTCATTTCCTTTCTCTTTTTAAATCCGCATACCATAAACAAATAACCAAGGCATCCCCCCCGTTCAAAAATCGATTTGATTGAAGCGCCTCTTTTAGCAAACTTGAGGAAATATTCTTATTTCGGAAATTATATTTTTAAAGATTTCGATCAAAAATGAATATGGAAACCATTAAACGTACTCACGTTAGTGTTGAATATTGAAATGTAAATTTGTTAATTCCTTTGTTTCTTCAGTATCTAAAAATTTTAAAATTATCCTGCAATATACATCAAGTCTCACCATTATATTAGTTTTTTTATATGCCAGAGTTCCTCTCGCCGTCGGTTTAAAATTATTTTCAAGTCACTTTTAAATCAATTACAGTTGTGAATTCCTATTCCTTGACTTTAATAAATTTATTAATCTTTATCTAGATTATGTGGTTTTCTGATTAGAAGTTTACCTTTCGCTGTACGAAAACAAGGTATTCTGTTTACTTTTTTTTTTTCTGACGACTTTTCACAAAACACGCACAATATTTTATGATCATTTTTATTACTGACGAATAAATCATTAGCAGTTGGCTGAGTCGACTCTTGTTCTATAGGTCTTTGCCTTTTCAGAATATATTCATTTTGTTTAATTCCAGTCTTGGCCAAATAAATCCTTTCTTCCCCTTCTACCTCTGCTCTCAAAAAGGACAAAAGATTATTCAATCTCTTGCTATATGACTTATCTTCTTCATTGAGGGAAGGATTTCTTAGCCAAATTCTCAAAATGTCTTCAGGAATACAGGATTCCACTAGGGGGAACAGCATGGCTGCGTACTTATTTGTTGTCATTCCTATCGATTCTAATGCTCTTAAATGAGATTCTAATTTGTCATACAATTGAATAATGCTTAACTTAGATTTTATATTTGTAGCATTTTTTATCACAAGTCCCAAAAGTTCTCTGACATAATATTCTATAAGCAACACTTCTCTTCCAAATCTTTTTTGTAAACTCTCAATGGCTTTATGATAATTTTCCGCGGTAGGTGGGTAACTATCTGTTATTTCCTTTGCCCTAGTACCGGGAATCATGCATTGCATTAAATATTGGAATTTGTCTTCCAACTCCATATGTTTATCATCATTTATCCTTTTGAATTGGCTCCAGAACGTAAGCCAATCTTTTATTTCGCCACCAAATCTCATTAATTCAATTTTCGGTAATTTCAATTTTGTCTTTTCGGAATATTCTACATTTGTGGCATTTTTAAGTAATTTATCGTTTAGTAATTGTAAACGACGTCTTATTTCTTCAAACTTTTGGCGATATTCTTCGACGTTCTCGTATTCGTCATCATATTTTAACTGCTCAGTTTCTTTTTCTAACAACATTTCTAAAATGGCTTCATCCATTACCAGTAAATTATTATATGTTATTTCTAATGGATCATATTTAATTAAAATATCATCTACCTTTGAATTTTCATCCTCGAAAAGCGCCTTTATACTTTTATACAACTTTGTAAAAGAAGTCCGAATCGGCGCTCGCTTCTTTATGTTAGCTTCCATCTTGTAATTTGTTGCGCTCTTCCGATCTGAATGTCAAAAGGTCCGATGCAGAATCTTCAATTTTTTTATCACCTCGGAGTCACCACGTGTTGAGATATGACGAAGAATTTAACCAATTCTTGTCTTTAAAATACACTTTATAAAATAATAGAACGTCCGTAAAACATGACAGCCAAATTATTAATTTCTCTAAAAACTCCATACTTTTTCATGTTGCCAGTTACAAAAAAAGTAAACTATATAAATTACATTAGGCTAAACGTAACAAGGGTTGAACGAATAAAAACAGATGCAGATTAAAAGTAAATAAAAAATGCAAAAGCAATAGTAGAAAGCGTAAAAAGCATAAGTCTCGATGAAGCTACTTACATTTTAAACGATTGAACAGCCATTTTGAGACGCATTTTGACAATAGCATAAGTCTATGGCATGTCAAGAAAAGGTACAGTACAATGAAGTTGGTTGTGTTAGAAAGAGATAGCCGATGCACACCAGAAAATTTGTATGAAAAAATATATTAGTATGGAGTGTCCGGACTCTGGTCCGGACCAGAGTCCGGACACAGTATATTATCTATGGTCCGGACTCTGCCACAAACTGCAAGCAAGCTAAACGCTCGGTCTGTAAAGCGTTGCATAGAAAATTTATTAAACTTTAAATGGTTTTACATATTACATATTTTAGGTGTTGCGTATTATTTAAATGCGTTGTTGTAACTATTGTATCGTTATATATTAGCTTTATGGAGTGTTTGTTACAATCTTTGTTATATTAATTTTTGATCAAAATGGCGTGTACTTTTCGTCGATTTAATTTATAATATTATTTAAAAGGTAAACGTTACCTCGAACCGAAAGTTGGTAAGTTTTGTTCATTATTGCTTATTATATAATCATTCAAATATTAATTTAAATATACTTTAACTTGGCAAAACACAATGATGGTATATGTACTTGGTGGTATGTGTGACTTGGTCGAAGACAGTAATTCTAAAACGTATTAGCATTAACTCTTCATAAAATATTTTCATGAACGAATTATATTTTCAAATAATACGATTATAAAATAGCATTCCATGGGTTCACAATTGCAGCAGCTGCAAGAAGTTTATTATTGATTAAAGAAAGAAATCAATATACTGATTAGAAAATATTGAAATTTTTTTAACGTTTGATATAGCTGGTTTGCTTCTTCTTAAAGACCATTTACTTCACATTATAAAAAGTGGGAAGCGAGATTGCAATTGGTTTTTGACAATTTATTGATCATTGAAATCCGTTAAAGAATATAGATGGAAAAATAAAATATTAACTAAAAGTAGGGTTCGGTCGCGATCATTTTATTCAAAAATTGTAATTTGAAAAAAGTACCCATACAAAAGTGCACTTTGTCAAGGAAGTATTAATTAAAAATTTTCGACTTCATTGCCATTCTTAGTAATACCAAAACAATTTTCAAATACAAAGAGGAACTGATAAAAAAGCAAACCCAAAAAATAATGTGAAAAGGCGCAGAGGATCCCGTAAAGTGAGGTTATAAAATTTACGGTTTACAGCCAATTGTCAACCGTTTCTTCATGGAAAGAGCATTTTTGAAATCATTTTTTAATAATAAAATAATTGTGTCCGAACCCAATTTTTTTTAAATACGTCGTTTTGTATATATATATATATATATATATATATATATATATATATTCTTTCATTCGTTTTTTAAGTTGTTTGTAATATTTCATTTAACACTTGGTAACATATGTAATTAAGTATCAATGAAAATTTCACTATTTATTGGTTATTAAGTAAAAAATATGTATTGGAAACGACTTATTTGGCAAAACAACTTTCGGTTGCCATTTTTAATACAAATACGAATTTTTGTTTTTTTATGACTTGATTTAAAAAGATCAAACGAAATCGGAAAATTTAAATAAGCAGAAAGGACAGCGTAGAGGGAGCTTATAAATGTTGACGTCTGACAACCAATTGACATCCATTTAAGCATATTTTTCACTTCAATGAAAGTGGAATTATCAATTGATGTTAACTAACGCCCAAAACGTATATTCTATCTATCCGTCGACGTAAATTGCTATCTAAGATAGTTGATATATTTCTATCTATTCATATTTTGCTTCCCACAAATATTTTGATGTTTTAACTGACAATCATAGATACAGTGTTCCCAACTCTCGAAAATTTTTCTCCCTAAAGCTGAAATCAAAAACCCCTAAAATTCCCGTAATTACTTAGAATTTCCCCTAAAAAATATTATAATTAATATTTTATATAATTATTAATAAATAAATAAAAGTAATCAATAAATAAATATATATTTTTGAATAACAAATGAATTAATATTATTTATTAAATAATAAATATCGATAATTTTTAATATTTTTTTTATTAAAAAATTATTTAATGCTTCAAATAAAATGTCATTATCATCGGATTCAGAACTGCTTTTAAACTCATACATATTAACATTAAATAAATTTAACATTTTAGTAGATGGATTAAACGTTTTACATGATCCACCATTTCTTAATAGCGAAAACGGGCCATCATTACGAAAACGGGCCACTTTGCAACATTTCAATAGAGAGTCTGTTTCGCAATTTGTTTTTAATAATATTATAAATTGAGAAGGCACGCTCCACACTGGCGTTCGAAATCGGAACTAACAAATGCCAATCCAAATTTAGAAATATTTTCAAAACGCTTACAGCCAGCTGCATCTGTATCAGTATATACTTCGAAATAAAAATCAGCAGAACTTGATGTATTCGTCCATCTTTTATTGCTTAATTGGTGCCACTCAGACTCGATGTCATTTTTATTACCGTATATATGTGCCCTTTGAATATGATTCAATATGGGTTTAATGTCAGGTTTTACTTGAGAGGTCGCAATCTTAGGATGTAAGTCAGCGACTATTTTCAATGTAGATAAGTTTTCTGGAAGCCTTTTTTGAATTTGTTCTGCTAAACAACATAAAAAGTTTTTGCATCTGTCCCTGACATCTGACAAATCCCTGGATGTATGTTCTTGTGATATGTTTTGGAAATCAAAGCCAAAGTACATTGATGCGGTATGCATAAGATGCTCTTTAAAATTGAATTCAACCAATTCAGCGTCCACTAATCTTTCCAATTGTGAAGGAACAACAAGCCGTTTCAGCAGATTTTTATAGAGTAAAAATAGATCCTCAAATAATTTTGTCGGTTCTACATTTTCACTTTGAAAGAGTAAATTTAATTGTACCACATTTTTTAATTCATTCCTAAGAAAAATCAGGAAAGCTTTAAAAGGTAGTCTGTTCATAATATCATAAAGTTGTTCAGCCATAAAGCATTTATCTTCAGTTTTAGCAAGTGAAAACAGCAATTTCAACTCATCCCACTGTTCTAATATTGTACTAATAGCTTGATATCGAGCAAGCCAGCGGGTTCCACTGAGTCCTTGAATTTTTTTAGGATCCTTATCATCATTCATGGTTTCGTACAACGTTTTATAATAATCCAAACGCTTCGGACTGTATGAAAACCATTTATGGGTTTCCCTAACGAGAAATTCAAGCTGTCGTGGTAACAATTCTGCCGCCTTTTCAGCACATAAATGCAAGGAATGGCTTACACATTTTACAACAATTAAATCAGGCAGTTCTCTTTTTATTATCGCAGTCACAGAATTATGTTTTCCGACCATCACATTAGCTCCATCCACGTCGATACCAATCATATTTTCAATTTTTATACCATCCTTTTTAAATTGATTGATAATCGCTTCATGAACACTTTTCGCATCACATTCTATAATTTTTATTATTCGATAAAATGTTGTCACGACTTGCTTTGTCTTGTGTGAAAAAAAACGAACCATGATGCATAATACTTTTTGTGTTGACAAATCAGTACTTTCGTCTATTATTATAGAAAATGGAGAATCTCCTATTTCTTCAATTAAATCTTCTAACATTACAGGACCCAGCACATTTTTTATTAACATTGAGCATTTGGTACGATGAAGCTTGAGGTTTTTTAATGCATCTGACGAAGGATCCAATTGAGGGAGTATATTGATTAAATGATTAACTGTTAACAAAGAGCAGTGTTCAGCGATAAAGGCTGATATTTTTAATTCAGCGATTTTAGTACTTTCCGCTAACTTTGGTTTGTAGATTTTAGATATAGGTGTTGTTGCCTTTGCTGATTTTTCCCACTCGGTTGATTTTTTATGTTTGTCCGTTTTGGCGTGACTGATTAGATCCTTCTTATGAGCTTTTAAACCAACATGACAGTAACGACAATACGCTAAGTTTTCATTTGTACTATCAGCTGCAAGCCAACCTGCAATAAAAAATAAATTGTAAATAACGACACCCGATACTTGAGTAATTATGCAAATATAGCATTCATATAAAGAAAAGTTCAAATCATGACAAAACCAATGCACAATTTTTTATAGTAGATGAATATAAAAGCCTAAACCAGACACCATTTAAAACCTGCAAATATAAAACATCACCAATATCTTGTACTGTCCAATTAATTTACTCAAACCGACGTGCATGTGATCATAACAGTAGTAGTAAACTCTTAAATTCTTTACCTAAATTAAATAAACAATACCTCTTTTGAATTTTATTGAAGAATAGACATGACTGCAATTTCACGACACTGGTAATTCTATAGTAATGGATTTTAAATATTAAGATTAATACTTTTTATTGTGATTGCTATTAACAGGGCCAAGAGGTTATCATGTGATTTTTCTGTTTACATTTTAGGTTAAACATAGAAAAATCATAAATAATTGCAAACCACCTCGCCCAATCTATAAATTACAAAAATATAAAGTAGTGTCAATTTATAAAACAAAATTAATTTTTACAAAACAAATAAAAAAATAATAATTTGGAAAAAATAAAAAAATGCAAGTGTGAAAAATTTTAAAATTTCAAAGTGCATTTTTTATTTTTTCAAAATAACTTTATTCATATTCTTTTTAATAATAAAAAATTTATTTTGTCATTTAGATTCACACTCGTAAATACATTAGAATTACTTCACCTTTCAAGTCTGGATCAGTTTCCCACGTCTTGGTGTATTTTTGACAATATTTTTTCTTTTCTTTAGCCTTAGGCATTTTAATGCTTGACTTGATGAACGTTAAAATTAATAAACGGTTAAAATAATTAATAATTTTTCTGACAACACACGTTGCAATTCACGTTTTATTTAACTTAGCACTCTCACTGACAACTCTTACTGACAACCACTACTTCTTACTGACTAGATGTCGCTTAGGCGGTATCAAAAATTAAATATGATTGGCTAGATTGGATTATCCCAGGGCCTACACTAAACAGTAAACGCTCTATAAAGTTACAGTAGTTCTGTCTCTATTTTCTGATGAACCTTTAACAAGAGCAAAAAAGACAACCTGTGTAAGTTTATAGAACGGCTATTGCACACCTTTATTTTGTTTAATTATGCATTTGAAAAAAATAAATATTGGGGTTATAAAAAACCCTAAAAATACCTCTAAAAATATAACACCCCTAAAAAAATCTCATCCCACTTTTTTTCCCCCTAAATTTAGGGGGAAAACCCCTAAGTTGGGAACCCTGCATAGATAGCTTTCTATCCATACCTTCCCATGCAAGCGATGCGTTCCGTTAATACATATGACGAATTTGAAATTAAAAATATGTACATACCAAATAAATAAATAATAACTAATCAGAAATGTCTTAATTACATACGATTAGACTCAATTGAAATGTTTCGTTAATTTTTAAGTACAAGATGTATATATTTCAAAACAAGAGTTAAGGAAAAGCAGTTAAAGTTTCGCGTAGGTGTAAAATGCAATCTATCTCCGCTTTCCTTATATAAAGTGTTAAATGGGACAATTGACAGTATTAACGTAACGTTTATAATTGAAGAAAGTAATAAATTGTAATAATAATTACATTTTAATAATTCACCAGAACTGTTATTAATTTGAAATCTAGTTTTAAAATTATGCTCATTGAGCTCACACATAATATACTCAGTGTTATATATACGCCAGGCCCTATTGTTTTTATTTTTCGGAATTATCATCCCAATGATCGATCGCAAAATTTCTATATCGCTGTAGCTGGAGGACGATATGCTTGCTACTAACTTCGCTAATAACTTTTTACAATAATAAATTGGATAATTTTCCATAAAACAGACCATTGATAGGCATTTATTACTCGAAAATGACACAACTTTCGCTTACTGTCTATAAGCTAAACCTATCAAAGATAACTGTTGAAAAGTTATTGGGATCAGGCACTTCTATACAATATTTAATAGTCAGTGAGTGATTTGCTCTCCCATTGGTAGATAGCGTGCGGAGATTCCTATCTGTTGATACGTTATTGTTATTTGCAGAATTGAAATGTCAGAATTTCTATCCCTCGTAATACAAAAGCGTAGATAGATAGAATATTAGTTTTGGGCAATAAGACAACCAATATTTTATCTTCAATTACATCTACTTAATCATTACATATGATCGAAAATAGGATATCCCCCTGATGCTTAATAAGAAAAATTTTCTTCAATGACATCTGTGATGAAGAAGTGAAGAGATAACCTGCGCGTCAATTCGAGTCAAAATTTCACTGCCACTCGCATATCAAAGAAAAATATTATGGTGACTGGTGCAATTCTTTAAGAGGACGGCAATACTTAAAATCACTACTCCATTTGTATTTGGTAAGTTTTGCTTATTCATCTCTTTTTGAATAAAAGGAGTTTGCCGAGCACATGAACACAACACTACTCGAAAAGGCAAAATTCCAGCTACTCGATGCCAATCTGCAAAATCAATGTTGGGTAGAGGCAGTACACACAGCACGGGTATTGGCAGATAAAACTCCAGAAGAAGCGTGTTCAGGAAAAAGCTAGATACCGTCGTCAACCTGAATCGTCTGGTGACCTGACCTATATTTTTGGCTATGAGGCAACGATTCATCTACCGAAAGATAATGAAATCCTAAACAGAGAAAGGCAATTTTCAGTAAACACACACTAATAAAAGCAGAGACACAATCTTCTTAGAAACCTCCTTAAAAAGAAATTATTTTTCACTGAGTGATTTACGCTGATGAGACGAAGGTGACTCTATATATTAAAGGCCGTAGACAGTGAATCTAATCAGGAAGTCACTCAGTAATTGAATAGTAACAGACTCAGTAACTGAATTTCTCAAGAATGGAGCCGCATTCAGTTCGGTCCAGCCGGCGTCAACAAAATGTGGCCTCTCTTAATCTACCTGAAGAGCCGCCAAAGAAGAAGCACGGTTAAAACAGTTACTATCTGAATACTATATTGATTTGAGGAAATATGATCTGTGTGTAATTTGAAACGGTGACTTTTGTAAACAATGCAAATGTGACAATAATATAACTTTGTTAAGGATCAGTACATGCTGAAATGTTTGCAAAGACCTTGCCCAAAACTACATTTAAATTCATAAAAGTCAAGAGTTATATTCCATATGTTGCAGGTTACATTGTCTTGAATGAAATATTTAAATGTTAAGGTTATATTTGTTACTGTTAACCGATCATGAGACATTTCATGATTCATCTGTTGACAACTATTTAACGTTACGTGATACATAGTTACGTGAAACATTCAACTTTGTGTCAGTATATCTGTATAATCTAATTAAATTGTTTGTTGTAATGTAAACATTACAGCATTAAAAGCATATACTAACGTCATCCCTTCCATTGTTAGTCTTCATGAAGAAACAGCAAACTGCAGAAATCACATATATTTGATCTGACTGGCTGTGAGGTATTGAACGCTAAAAATTAAATCATATTTTGTAAGATCCTGGCTGGGAGGTATGCAACCTTTTGGAAGTAATTAAAAATTGTTAAAGCTTATCGGAAAATTACCAAGATCTGGCTGGCTTTTGAGTTTCAGAACCTTGACTTAAATAATTGTTAGCTTCTTATCAAGAAAGGATTATATAGTTAGAAATCACGTTTATAAAATCTGGCTGGCTGTGCGATGTGCTCCCTATAATTGTATAATCACCATTTCTTTTTTATAAACAAATGAAAATGTTCATTCGGTTCATTTATCTATCTGAATACTATATTGATAACATTGTATATATACAATCAATTACCTACAACTGACAGATCTATGTAGCTGGTAGTATTGTAATACTATTGTCAGGTTAAGAAGCATGTAATAGTGTCGCCCCTTCCTGTGCGATCCTTACTATAAAAGGTATAAAAAAGTGTGATTCATAATAAAATATATAGAGTCACCTTCGTCTCGTCAACATTGCTAACATTGTATATCACCGTTCAATTTGTATTGTCTTGACAAATGTTTAAAAAAAAAACTGTGATTCATTATAAATGTAAAAATATACCCTCGTCTCATCAACGAGTGAATCAGGGATCAACAGAAAAACTACAGAGTGAAAGACAGTGGTATTCCAATTACGTTCTATTCACACTTTGTTAATTTTATAAGGTAACGGTTTAATCTTAGTTTATATTGTTTTATTGTATTTGTAAATTTTATGATAGATCCATTTTGTGTTGATAACTGTGTAACTTTGTGTAATACCGTCACGGTGAAATGTTAAATTTTGTTTCCGTATGTATGTGTATATATATATAAATAATTTTAGAGTAACCACTGTAATTCAACCTATAAATTGTCCTAAGACGTTGCCCAAAATTACACTTAAATTCATGAAAGTCAAAATTTTAGCTTATAATTTTTGGAGTTATATTCCATATGTTGCAGGTTACATTGTCTTGAATGAAATATTTAAATGTTAAGTTTATATTTGTTACTGTTAACCGATCATGAGACATTTCATGATTCATCTGTTGACAACTATTTAACGTTACGTGATACATAGTTACGTGAAACATTCAACTTTGTGTCAGTATATCTGTATAATGTTACAGTAACCAATCTAATTAAATTGTTTGTTGTAATGTAAACATTACAGCATTAAAAGCATATACTAACGTCATCCCTTCCATTATTAGTCTTCATGAAGAAACAGCAAACTGCAGAAATCACATATATTTGATCTGACTGGCTGTGAGGTATTGAACGCTAAAAATTAAATCATATTTTGTAAGATCCTGGCTGCGAGGTATGCAACCTTTTGGAAGTAATTAAAAATTGTTAAAGCTTATGGGAAAATTACCAAGATCTGGCTGGCTTTTGAGTTTCAGAACTTTGTGTCGGTATATCTGTATAATGTTACAGTAACCAATCTAATTAAATTGTTTGTTGTAATGTAAACATTACAGCATTAAAAGCATATACTAACGTCATCCCTTCCATTGTTAGTCTTCATGAAGAAACAGCAAACTGCAGAAATCACATATATTTGATCTGACTGGCTGTGAGGTATTGAACGCTAAAAATTAAATCATATTTTGTAAGATCCTGGCTGCGAGGTATGCAACCTTTTGGAAGTAATTAAAAATTGTTAAAGCTTATCGGAAAATTACCAAGATCTGGCTGGCTTTTGAGTTTCAGAACGTTGTGTCGGTATATCTGTATAATGTTACAGTAACCAATCTAATTAAATTGTTTGTTGTAATGTAAACATTACAGCATTAAAAGCATATACTAACGTCATCCCTTCCATTGTTAGTCTTCATGAAGAAACAGCAAACTGCAGAAATCACATATATTTGATCTGACTGGCTGTGAGGTATTGAACGCTAAAAATTAAATCATATTTTGTAAGATCCTCGCTGGGAGGTATGCAACCTTTTGGAAGTAATTAAAAATTGTTAAAGCTTATCGGAAAATTACCAAGATCTGGCTGGCTTTTGAGTTTCAGAACCTTAAATTAAATAATTGTCAGCTTCTTATCAAGAAAGGATTATATAGTTAGAAATCACGTTTATAAAATCTGGCTGGCTGTGCGATGTGCTCCCTATAATTGTATAATCACCATTTCTTTTTTATAGACAAATGAAAATGTTCATTTGGTTCATTTATCTATCTGAATACTATATTGATAACATTGTATATATACAATCAATTGCCTACAATTGACAGATCTATGTAGCTGGTAGTATTGTAATACTATTGTCAGGTTAAGAAGCATGTAATAGTGTCGCCCCTTTCTGTGCGATCCTTACTATAAAAGGTATAAAAAACTGTGATTCATAATAAAATATATAGAGTCACCTTCGTCTCGTCAACTAATTAATTGTGTATCTTTATTATAAACTTTATCTATCTGAATACTATATTGCTAACATTGTATATCACCGTTCAATTTGTATTGTCTTGACAAATGTTTGAAAAAAAAACTGTGATTCATTATAAATGTAGAAATATACCCTCGTCTCATCAACGAGTGAATCAGGGATCAACAGAAAAACTGCAGACTGACAGACAGTGGTATTCCAATTACGTTCTATTCACACTTTGTTAATTTTATAAGGTAAGGGTTTAATCTTAGTTTATATTGTTTTATTGTATTTGTAAATTTTATGATAGATCCATTTTGTGTTGATAAATGTTTAACTTTGTGTAATACCATAACGGTTAAACGTTAAATTTTGTTTCCGTATGTATGTGTATATATATATAAGTAATTTTAGAGTAACCACTGTAATTCAACCTGTAAATTGTCCTAAGACCTTGCCCAAAACTACATTTAAAGTCATGAAAGTCAGAATTTTAGCTTATAATTTTTGGAGTTATATTCCATATGTTGCAGGTTACATTGTCTTGAATGAAATATTTAAATGTTAAGGTTATATTTGTTACTGTTAACCGATCATGAGACATTTCATGATTCATCTGTTGACAACTATTTAACGTTACGTGATACATAGTTACGTGAAACATTCAACTTTGTGTCAGTATATCTGTATAATGTTACAGTAACCAATCTAATTAAATTGTTTGTTGTAATGTAAACATTACAGCATTAAAAGCATATACTAACGTCATCCCTTCCATTGTTAGTCTTCATGAAGAAACAGCAAACTGCAGAAATCACATATATTTGATCTGACTGGCTGTGAGGTATTGAACGCTAAAAATTAAATCATATTTTGTAAGATCCTGGCTGGGAGGTATGCAACCTTTTGGAAGTAATTAAAAATTGTTAAAGCTTCTCGGAAAATTACCAAGATCTGGCTGGCTTTTGAGTTTCAGAACTTTGTGTCGGAATATCTGTATAATGTTACAGTAACCAATCTAATTAAATTGTTTGTTGTATAGTAAACATTACAGCATTAAAAGCATATACTAACGTCATCCCTTCCATTGTTAGTCTTCATGAAGAAACAGCAAACTGCAGAAATCACATATATTTGATCTGACTGGCTGTGAGGTATTGAACGCTAAAAATTAAATCATATTTTGTAAGATCCTGGCTACGAGGTATGCAACCTTTTGGAAGTAATTAAAAATTGTTAAAGCTTCTCGGAAAATTACCAAGATCTGGCTGGCTTTTGAGTTTCAGAACGTTGTGTCGGTATATCTGTATAATGTTACAGTAACCAATCTAATTAAATTGTTTGTTGTATAGTAAACATTACAGCATTAAAAGCATATACTAACGTCATCCCTTCCATTGTTAGTCTTTATGAAGAAACAGCAAACTGCAGAAATCACATATATTTGATCTGACTGGCTGTGAGGTATTGAACGCTAAAAATGAAATCATATTTTATAAGATCCTGGCTGGGAGGTATGCAACCTTTTGGAAGTAATTAAAAATTGTTAAAGCTTCTCGGAAAATTACCAAGATCTGGCTGGCTTTTGAGTTTCAGAACTTTGTGTCGGTATATCTGTATAATGTTACAGTAACCAATCTAATTAAATTGTTTGTTGTATAGTAAACATTACAGCATTAAAAGCATATACTAACGTCATCCCTTCCATTGTTAGTCTTCATGAAGAAACAGCAAACTGCAGAAATCACATATATTTGATCTGACTGGCTGTGAGGTATTGAACGCTAAAAATTAAATCATATTTTGTAAGATCCTGGCTGGGAGGTATGCAACCTTTTGGAAGTAATTAAAAATTGTTAAAGCTTATCGGAAAATTACCAAGATCTGGCTGGCTTTTGAGTTTCAGAACCTTAAATTAAACAATTGTCAGCTTCTTATCAAGAAAGGATTATATAGTTAGAAATCACGTTTATAAAATCTGGCTGGCTGTGCGATGTGCTCCCTATAATTGTATAATCACCATTTCTTTTTTATAGACAAATGAAAATGTTCATTTGGTTCATTTATCTATCTGAATACTATATTGATAACATTGTATATATACAATCAATTGCCTACACCTGACAGATCTATGTAGCTGGTAGTATTGTAATACTATTGTCAGGTTAAGAAGCATGTAATAGTGTCGCCCCTTCCTGTGCGATCCTTACTATAAAAGGTATAAAAAAGTGTGATTCATAATAAAATATTTAGAGTCACCTTCGTCTCGTCAACTAATTTATTGTGTATCTTTATTATAAACTTTATCTATCTGAATACTATATTGCTAACATTGTATATCACCGTTCAATTTGTATTGTCTTGACAAATGTTTAAAAAAAAAAAACTGATTCATTATAAATGTAAAAATATACCCTAGTCTTATCAACGAGTGAATCAGGGATGAACAGAAGAACTGCAGACTGACAGATAGTGGTATTCCATTTACGTTCTATTCACACTTTGTTAATTTTATAAGGTAACGGTTTAATCTTAGTTTATATTGTTTTATTGTATTTGTAAATTTTATGATAGATCCATTTTGTGTTGATAACTGTTTAACTTTGTGTAATACCGTAACGATTAAACGTTAAATTTTGTTTCCGTATGTATGTGTATATATATATAAATAATTTTAGAGTAACCACTGTAATTCAACCTATAAATTGTCCTAAGACCTTGCCCAAAACTACATTTAAATTCATGAAAGTCAAAATTTTAGCTTATAATTTTTGGAGTTATATTCCATATGTTGCAGGTTACATTGTCTTGAATGAAATATTTAAATGTTAAGGTTATATTTGTTACTGTTAACCGATCATGAGACATTTCATGATTCATCTGTTGACAACTATTTAACGTTACGTGATACATAGTTATGTGAAACATTCAACTTTGTGTCAGTATATCTGTATAATGTTACAGTAACCAATCTAATTAAATTGTTTGTTGTAATGTAAACATTACAGCATTAAAAGCATATACTAACGTCATCCCTTCCATTGTTAGTCTTCATGAAGAAACAGCAAACTGCAGAAATCACATATATTTGATCTGACTGGCTGTGAGGTATTGAACGCTAAAAATTAAATCATATTTTGTGAGATCCTGGCTGGGAGGTATGCAACCTTTTGGAAGTAATTAAAAATTGTTAAAGCTTATCGGAAAATTACCAAGATCTGGCTGGCTTTTGAGTTTAAGAACCTTAAATTAAATAATTGTCAGCTTCTTATCAAGAAAGGATTATATAGTTAGAAATCACGTTTATAAAATCTGGCTGGCTGTGCGATGTGCTCCCTATAATTGTATAATCACCATTTCTTTTTTATAGACAAATGAAAATGTTCATTTGGTTCATTTATCTATCTGAATACTATATTGATAACATTGTATATATACAATCAATTGCCTACACCTGACAGATCTATGTAGCTGGTAGTATTGTTATACTATTGTCAGGTTAAGAAGCATGTAATAGTGTCGCCCCTTTCTGTGCGATCCTTACTATAAAAGGTATAAAAAAGTGTGATTCATAATAAAATATATAGAGTCACCTTCGTCTCGTCAACTAATTTATTGTGTATCTTTATTATAAACGTTATCTATCTGAATACTATATTGTTAACATTGTATATCACCGTTCAATTTGTATTGTCTTGACAAATGTTTAAAAAAAAACTGTGATTCATTATAAATGTAAAAATATACCCTCGTCTCATCAACGAATGAATTAGGTATGAACAGAAAAACTGCAGACTGACATACAGTGGTATTCCAATTACGTTCTATTCACACTTTGTTAGGTAACGGTTTAAACGGTTAATTAAGGTAACGATTTAATCTTAGTTTATAGTGTTTTATTGTATTTGTAAATTTTATGATAGATTCATTTTGTGTTGATAACTTTGTGTAATACCGTAACTGTTAAACGTTAAATTTTGTTTCCGTATATGTGTGTATAAATAACTTTAGAATAAACACTGTAATTCAACCTACAAATTGTCCTTCACCAAGCCTACACCTGACGAATCGATGTAGCGGGTAACTTTGTTCTAATACTGTAATTGTTAAACTGTGTAATTTGTTACTGTTAAATTGTGTAATTTGTTGTTATGTGATCCATTTTGTGTTGATAACTTTTTAACTTTGTGTAGTATTTAAACTTTATGATTTCTCTGAATATTTGATAATGTGGTATACTACTTACTGTTCAATTTGTATTGTCTTGAGAAACATTTAAATGTTGGGGTAATATTGATTCAACTGTAAACGTACATGTGGTCTGGCTGGCTGTAAACTATAAATGTATCATCAGCATTTTATGAAGAAATTTATTGCTGCGAGATAAAGAAACATGTGGTTTTATAAACTGCTAGGTATATCTTACCTCACATCCTCCCAGAACATTCAAATGTAATTCTGTATTGTGAATGAGAGGCTCTTGAAGGTAATAAAACATTTTTAATAGTTTTCGGAAAATGAAGCCATATATGATTAGAATGTGCAAATTACAGAACTAGAATTAAAAATTGTTAATATTATTTACAGAAGCCAGTTTTAATTTTAAACTGAAACGAAGACTCTATACAAAGTCTTACATTTACACTTGCTTTGTTTCCGTCTCGTTGCACTTTTTGGGACAAGATTTTTAGACTTGTTTTGAATTTGCGAAGAAATGTTGCTTTATATAAAAATGCTTTTGTTTGAGACGTTTATTTAGTATCTACTATTTTTATACCAAAAGTTGGTTTTTAAAGAACCCATTTTTTTTTTGTATTGGTGTTTGATGTGTCTTTGCCGTTGTTTTGGATGTAAATCCAGCACTGGCGTTTTTAAAGCTCTATGAATTTTTGCTTTTTTTTAACACTTTCGGCTGCAAAGCATTCAATCATTCATCCGAAAATGAACAAATCTAATATAAGAAATCTTTCTAGCAAGCTCGCAGAAATGAGAAATTGTAACAATTTTGTATAGCTTTCATAAGGAATGTTGTTTTCCCAAAAACGAGATCATTTCGCGAATAACGTCATAACGAATAATTGACAGGTTTATTAAAACGACAAATGAATTAAGTATTACCTGTTGATATCTGTTCTGTAAATTTCAACTAAAGCTACCCACGCTTTTTTACATTCTCAAAACGTTTTCATTTAGTTGTCTGTGAAGCGTTGAATGCTAAATTGAAAATTGATTTGTGTTTAATAAAAAAACTATGAATGACATTTACATCATCTGACGATGGTAAGTAACATAATAGAAATTATAGAATTTACAATTACCCAACATCCTCCTGGTCAGCTCTGTACGTGTGTGGTATTTTAAAAATTAAAAGTCTGTGTACCGTTTGTAGAGAAACTGTCTGCAACGAAAATTACTATTTACATTTAATACTAGCTCACTAGTAACTCTGTATCATGACTGCTCTGAAGAAAACTATGAACATCGTCAAAACTTTTCCTACTTACAGATGTTGTTTAGTATTGATAACTGTATATGTAAATGTACATTATCAACTTTGTGATATAAATATATATATATTTTTTTTAAGTGTAACCATTGACCCTTCAGTGAGCTTTCCCGCCGAACATACGAAGGTTCTAATTAGGTGCGAGTTTTATAAAAAAACATCATTCGTCATGATACGAGTCGCCCCACTTGCCTACAACTGTGTTGTAAAATGTACACCTTGACATCTCTTAACAAAATTAATATAGTTTTTCTTAGTTAACTGATTCTTTAAAAGACCTAGAAATGCGTATGTTATTTTGTTCAGTATGCTGCTAGTTTGACTTGACCAATTTTTTATTGCCTTAACCTTTTCTTACTCTAAACAAACCTCTGTTAACTTTCTTTGCATCTTCATTGAGCCGAGTGAATTTTTTTATGTTTTTGTTTCCGCCGTTTTGCAACGAATGCAACACTGATTAATATATCATATCCGATGAATATTACTATGAGAAATTTATAGAATTTAATATCTGGCTGAATGTGTAAAGCCACACGTTTTTAAGGGAGCATTTTGGATTTTAAATAAACAATCATTGCTCTTTTTATTGACTGTATTTGTGCTAAGGAAGTCCAAAATTAAAAATCGTTCATGAGGAATCGTCATAATTTAGAATTACCTAAATAAGATCAGATAGTATATAGAATGACATAATTTTCGTAAGAGATGTTACCATACGACAATTTACATTTTTGTGATTTACTTTGAAGTATCTTTGAAATTAAAAATAATTGTTTTTTAAGATGAAGAGAAGTTTTGAACATTCATTACTTGTAAATAGTCTCTTATCATTGGAAATTTATTAGTGTTCACTACAAATTTATTAGTGTAAAAAAACTATGAATTAGGATGTTTTATTACATTTACATCATCCGACATTGTATAATTACTGAATGTAACTTGTGGCAATATTGGACGGTGTGGGATAAGTATAAAAACGTAAAAATTATTTTATTTCAGATTTTTGAAGTCTTGTCGACAAATAGTGTTTCGAGTTGCATGAATTGTTTCATAAATCTGTTTGAATTTCTAAACTTATACGCTGCAGTCTAATTAATCTGACAAACTTCTGAGCGCCGGTTATACATTTTTCATTTTACTTCAACTGAATATTGCACACTTGAGAAAAACAATTGATTATTTTCATATAAAATAATGAAAAAAAATTATAGTTTGTGAAGAATATTTTTAAACGCCGGAATCAGATTTAACACGATCCTAGATCGGGTTACTCTGGTTTCTCTGGTTTGAAAAATAATTAAATCAAAATTGTTATACTTTTGCAGAATACTACTGCGAAATCAATTTCGAAACGGTCGTAACTTGCTCTCGTACATGTCATTCTGATATATATGAGGCAGCTCAAGTTGTATGGGTTATCTCCACTTACAGTCTCCAATCTAACATTTTTGCTATCAATTCCTCATTCTTTTCTTCAAATTCTCACCCAAAATCGCTTATCTCCACCGCGAATCTCCAAATTCTCCTTTTTCATCTCCACCACCAATCTCCAATCACCACCACCAATCTCCAAACGGCCACTTTCAACGTCAATTCGATGGAGATTGTAGGTTTTAGACGCGCGATCTCCATCACCGATCTCCATCAAAATGCAATTTCTAATCTAAAATCGCCTATCTCCACTTCCAATCTCCAATCTATAATTTTTGCTATCAATTCCTCATTCTTTTCTTCAAATACTCACCCAAAATCGCCAATCTCCACCGCGAATCTCCAAATTCTCCTTTTTCATCTCCACCACGAATCTCCAATCACCACCACAAATCTCCAAACGGCCACTTTCAACGTCAATTCGATGGAGATTGTAGGTTTTAGACGCGCAATCTCCATCACCGATCTCCAATCAACATGCAATTTCTAATCTAAAATCGCCTATCTCCAGTTCCAATCTCCAATCTACCATTTTTGCTATCGATTTCTCATTCTTTTCTTCAAATTCTCACCCAAAATCGCTTATCTCCACCGCGAATCTCCAAATTCTCCTTTTTCATCTCCACCACCAATCTCCAATCACCACCACCAATCTCCAAACGGCCACTTTCAACGTCAATTCGATGGAGATTGTAGGTTTTAGACGCGCAATCTCCATCACCGATCTCCAATCAACATGCAATTTCTAATCTAAAATCGCCTATCTCCAGTTCCAATCTCCAATCTACCATTTTTGCTATCGATTTCTCATTCTTTTCTTCAAATTCTCACCCAAAATCGCTTATCTCCACCGCGAATCTCCAAATTCTCCTTTTTCATCTCCACCACCAATCTCCAATCACCACCACCAATCTCCAAACGGCCACTTTCAACGTCAATTCGATGGAGATTGTAGGTTTTAGACGCGCGATCTCCATCACCGATCTCCATCAAAATGCAATTTCTAATCTAAAATCGCCTATCTCCACTTCCAATCTCCAATCTATAATTTTTGCTATCAATTCCTCATTCTTTTCTTCAAATACTCACCCAAAATCGCCAATCTCCACCGCGAATCTCCAAATTCTCCTTTTTCATCTCCACCACGAATCTCCAATCACCACCACAAATCTCCAAACGGCCACTTTCAACGTGAATTCGATGGAGATTGTAGGTTTTTGACGCGCAATCTCCCTCACCCATTTCCAATCAACATGCAATTTCTAATCTAAAATCGCCTATCTCCACTTCCAATCTCCAATCTACCATTTCTGCTATCAATTCCTCATTCTTTTCTTCAAATTCTCACCCAAAATCGCCAATCTCCACCGCGAATCTCCAAATTCTCCTTTTTCATCTCCACCACCAATCTCCAATCACCACCACCAATCTCCAAACGGCCACTTTCAACGTCAATTCGATGGAGATTGTAGGTTTTAGACGCGCGATCTCCATCACCGATCTCCATCAAAATGCAATTTCTAATCTAAAATCGCCTATCTCCACTTCCAATCTCCAATCTACCATTTTTGCTATCGATTTCTCATTCTTTTCTTCAAATTCTCACCCAAAATCGCTTATCTCCACCGCGAATCTCCAAATTCTCCTTTTTCATCTCCACCACGAATCTCCAATCACCACCACCAATCTCAAAACGGCCACTTTCAACGTGAATTGTAGGTTTTAGACGCGCAATCTCCCTCACCGATCTCCAATCAAAATGCAATTTCTAATCTAAAATCGCCTATCTCCACTTCCAATCTCCAATCTACCATTTTTGCTATCGATTTCTCATTCTTTTCTTCAAATTCTCACCCAAAATCGCTTATCTCCACCGCGAATCTCCAAATTCTCCTTTTTCATCTCCACCACGAATCTCCAATCACCACCACCAATCTCAAAACGGCCACTTTCAACGTGAATTGTAGGTTTTAGACGCGCAATCTCCCTCACCGATCTCCAATCAAAATGCAATTTCTAATCTAAAATCGCCTATCTCCACTTCCAATCTCCAATCTACCATTTTTGCTATCGATTTCTCATTCTTTTCTTCAAATTCTCACCCAAAATCGCTTATCTCCACCGCGAATCTCCAAATTCTCCTTTTTCATCTCCACCACCAATCTCCAATCACCACCACCAATCTCCAAACGGCCACTTTCAACGTCAATTCGATGGAGATTGTAGGTTTTAGACGCGCGATCTCCATCACCGATCTCCATCAAAATGCAATTTCTAATCTAAAATCGCCTATCTCCACTTCCAATCTCCAATCTATCATTTTGCTATCAATTCCTCATTCTTTTCTTCAAATACTCACCCAAAATCGCCAATCTCCACCGCGAATCTCCAAATTCTCCTTTTTCATCTCCACCACGAATCTCCAATCACCACCACAAATCTCCAAACGGCCACTTTCAACGTGAATTCGATGGAGATTGTAGGTTTTTGACGCGCAATCTCCCTCACCCATTTCCAATCAACATGCAATTTCTAATCTAAAATCGCCTATCTCCACTTCCAATCTCCAATCTACCATTTCTGCTATCAATTCCTCATTCTTTTCTTCAAATTCTCACCCAAAATCGCCAATCTCCACCGCGAATCTCCAAATTCTCCTTTTTCATCTCCACCACCAATCTCCAATCACCACCACCAATCTCCAAACGGCCACTTTCAACGTCAATTCGATGGAGATTGTAGGTTTTAGACGCGCGATCTCCATCACCGACCTCCATCAAAATGCAATTTCTAATCTAAAATCGCCTATCTCCACTTCCAATCTCCAATCTACCATATTTGCTATCGATTTCTCATTCTTTTCTTCAAATTCTCACCCAAAATCGCTTATCTCCACCGCGAATCTCCAAATTCTCCTTTTTCATCTCCACCACGAATCTCCAATCACCACCACCAATCTCAAAACGGCCACTTTCAACGTGAATTGTAGGTTTTAGACGCGCAATCTCCCTCACCGATCTCCAATCAAAATGCAATTTCTAATCTAAAATCGCCTATCTCCACTTCCAATCTCCAATCTACCATTTTTGCTATCGATTTCTCATTCTTTTCTTCAAATTCTCACCCAAAATCGCTTATCTCCACCGCGAATCTCCAAATTCTCCTTTTTCATCTCCACCACCAATCTCCAATCACCACCACCAATCTCCAAACGGCCACTTTCAACGTCAATTCGATGGAGATTGTAGGTTTTAGACGCGCGATCTCCATCACCGATCTCCATCAAAATGCAATTTCTAATCTAAAATCGCCTATCTCCACTTCCAATCTCCAATCTATCATTTTGCTATCAATTCCTCATTCTTTTCTTCAAATACTCACCCAAAATCGCCAATCTCCACCGCGAATCTCCAAATTCTCCTTTTTCATCTCCACCACGAATCTCCAATCACCACCACAAATCTCCAAACGGCCACTTTCAACGTGAATTCGATGGAGATTGTAGGTTTTAGACGCGCAATCTCCCTCACCGATCTCCAATCAACATGCAATTTCTAATCTAAAATCGCCTATCTCCACTTCCAATCTCCAATCTACCATTTTTGCTATCGATTTCTCATTCTTTTCTTAAAATTCTCACCCAAAATCGCTTATCTCCACCGCGAATCTCCAAATTCTCCTTTTTCATCTCCACCACGAATCTCCAATCACCACCACCAATCTCCAAACGGCCACTTTCAACGTGAATTCGATGGATATTGTAGGTTTTAGTCGCGCAAACTCCATCACCGATCTCCAATCAACATGCAATTTCTAATCTAAAATCGCCTATCTCCACTTCCAATCTCCAATCTACCATTTTTGCTATCGATTTCTCATTCTTTTCTTCAAATTCTCACCCAAAATCGCTTATCTCCACCGCGAATCTCCAAATTCTCCTTTTTCATCTCCACCACGAATCTCCAATCACCACCACCAATCTCCAAACGGCCACTTTCAACGTGAATTCGATTGAGATTATAGGTTTTTGACGCGCAATCTCCCTCACCGATCTCCAATCAACATGCAATTTCTAATCTAAAATCGCCTATCTCCACTTCCAATCTCTAATCTATAATTTTTGCTATCAATTCCTCATGCGGAATTGAAAGGTGGTGGTGATTGGAGATTCGTGGTGGAGATGAAAAAGGAGAATTTGGAGATTCGCGGTGGAGATTGGCGATTTTGTGTGAGAATTTGAAGAAAAGAATGCGGAATTGATAGCAAAAATTATAGATTGGAGATTGGAAGTGGAGATAGGCGATTTTAGATTAGAAATTGCATGTTGATTGGAGATCGTTGAGGGAGATTGCTCGACTAAAACCTACAATCTCCATCGAATTCACGTTGAAAGTGGCCCTTTGGAGATTGGTGGTGGTGATTGGAGATTCGTGGTGGAGATGAAAAAGAAGAATTTGGAGATTCGCGGTGGAGATTGGCGATTTTGTGTGAGAATTTGAAGAAAAGAATGAGGAATTGATAGCAAAAATTATAGATTCGAGATTGGAAGTGGAGATAGGCGATTTTAGATTAGAAATTGCATGTTGATTGGAGATCGGTGAGGGAGATTGCGCGTCAAAAACCTACAATCTCCATCGAATTCACGTTGAAAGTGGCCGTTTGGAGATTGGTGGTGGTGATTGGAGATTCGTGGTGGAGATGAAAAAGAAGAATTTGGAGATTCGCGGTGGAGATTGGCGATTTTGTGTGAGAATTTGAAGAAAAGAATGAGGAATTGATAGCAAAAATTATAGATTAGAGATTGGAAGTGGAGATAGGCGATTTTAGATTAGAAATTGCATGTTGATTGGAGATCGGTGAGGGAGATTGCGCGTCAAAAACCTATAATCTCAATCGAATTCACGTTGAAAGTGGCCGTTTGGAGATTGGTGGTGGTGATTGGAGATTCGTGGTGGAGATGAAAAAGGAGAATTTGGAGATTCGCGGTGGAGATTGGCGATTTTGTGTGAGAATTTGAAGAAAAGAATGCGGAATTGATAGCAAAAATTATAGATTGGAGATTGGAAGTGGAGATAGGCGATTTTAGATTAGAAATTGCATTTTGATTGGAGATCGGTGAGGGAGATTGCGCGTCAAAAACCTACAATCTCCATCGAATTCACGTTGAAAGTGGCCGTTTGGAGATTGGTGGTGGTGATTGGAGATTCGTGGTGGAGATGAAAAAGGAGAATTTGGAGATTCGCGGTGGAGATTGGCGATTTTGTGTGAGAATTTGAAGAAAAGAATGAGGAATTGATAGCAAAAATTATAGATTAGAGATTGGAAGTGGAGATAGGCGATTTTAGATTAGAAATTGCATGTTGATTGGAGATCGGTGAGGGAGATTGCGCGTCAAAAACCTATAATCTCAATCGAATTCACGTTGAAAGTGGCCGTTTGGAGATTGGTGGTGGTGATTGGAGATTCGTGGTGGAGATGAAAAAGAAGAATTTGGAGATTCGCGGTGGAGATTGGCGATTTTGTGTGAGAATTTGAAGAAAAGAATGAGGAATTGATAGCAAAAATTATAGATTAGAGATTGGAAGTGGAGATAGGCGATTTTAGATTAGAAATTGCATTTTGATTGGAGATCGGTGATGGAGATTGCGCGACTAAAACCTACAATCTCCATCGAATTCACGTTGAAAGTGGCCGTTTGGAGATTGGTGGTGGTGATTGGAGATTCGTGGTGGAGATGAAAAAGAAGAATTTGGAGATTCGCGGTGGAGATTGGCGATTTTGTGTGAGAATTTGAAGAAAAGAATGAGGAATTGATAGCAAAAATTATAGATTAGAGATTGGAAGTGGAGATAGGCGATTTTAGATTAGAAATTGCATTTTGATTGGAGATCGGTGATGGAGATTGCGCGACTAAAACCTACAATCTCCATCGAATTCACGTTGAAAGTGGCCGTTTGGAGATTGGTGGTGGTGATTGGAGATTCGTGGTGGAGATGAAAAAGGAGAATTTGGAGATTCGCGGTGGAGATTGGCGATTTTGTGTGAGAATTTGAAGAAAATAATGCGGAATTGATAGCAAAAATTATAGATTGGAGATTGGAAGTGGAGATAGGCGATTTTAGATTAGAAATTGCATGTTGATTGGAGATCGTTGAGGGAGATTGCTCGACTAAAACCTACAATCTCCATCGAATTCACGTTGAAAGTGGCCGTTTGGAGATTGGTGGTGGTGATTGGAGATTCGTGGTGGAGATGAAAAAGAAGAATTTGGAGATTCGCGGTGGAGATTGGCGATTTTGTGTGAGAATTTGAAGAAAAGAATGAGGAATTGATAGCAAAAATTATAGATTAGAGATTGGAAGTGGAGATAGGCGATTTTAGATTAGAAATTGCATGTTGATTGGAGATCGGTGAGGGAGATTGCGCGTCAAAAACCTATAATCTCAATCGAATTCACGTTGAAAGTGGCCGTTTGGAGATTGGTGGTGGTGATTGGAGATTCGTGGTGGAGATGAAAAAGGAGAATTTGGAGATTCGCGGTGGAGATTGGCGATTTTGTGTGAGAATTTGAAGAAAAGAATGCGGAATTGATAGCAAAAATTATAGATTGGAGATTGGAAGTGGAGATAGGCGATTTTAGATTAGAAATTGCATTTTGATTGGAGATCGGTGAGGGAGATTGCGCGTCAAAAACCTACAATCTCCATCGAATTCACGTTGAAAGTGGCCGTTTGGAGATTGGTGGTGGTGATTGGAGATTCGTGGTGGAGATGAAAAAGGAGAATTTGGAGATTCGCGGTGGAGATTGGCGATTTTGTGTGAGAATTTGAAGAAAAGAATGAGGAATTGATAGCAAAAATTATAGATTAGAGATTGGAAGTGGAGATAGGCGATTTTAGATTAGAAATTGCATGTTGATTGGAGATCGGTGAGGGAGATTGCGCGTCAAAAACCTATAATCTCAATCGAATTCACGTTGAAAGTGGCCGTTTGGAGATTGGTGGTGGTGATTGGAGATTCGTGGTGGAGATGAAAAAGAAGAATTTGGAGATTCGCGGTGGAGATTGGCGATTTTGTGTGAGAATTTGAAGAAAAGAATGAGGAATTGATAGCAAAAATTATAGATTAGAGATTGGAAGTGGAGATAGGCGATTTTAGATTAGAAATTGCATTTTGATTGGAGATCGGTGATGGAGATTGCGCGACTAAAACCTACAATCTCCATCGAATTCACGTTGAAAGTGGCCGTTTGGAGATTGGTGGTGGTGATTGGAGATTCGTGGTGGAGATGAAAAAGAAGAATTTGGAGATTCGCGGTGGAGATTGGCGATTTTGTGTGAGAATTTGAAGAAAAGAATGAGGAATTGATAGCAAAAATTATAGATTAGAGATTGGAAGTGGAGATAGGCGATTTTAGATTAGAAATTGCATGTTGATTGGAGATCGGTGAGGGAGATTGCGCGTCAAAAACCTACAATCTCCATCGAATTCACGTTGAAAGTGGCCGTTTGGAGATTGGTGGTGGTGATTGGAGATTCGTGGTGGAGATGAAAAAGAAGAATTTGGAGATTCGCGGTGGAGATTGGCGATTTTGTGTGAGAATTTGAAGAAAAGAATGAGGAATTGATAGCAAAAATTATAGATTAGAGATTGGAAGTGGAGATAGGCGATTTTAGATTAGAAATTGCATGTTGATTGGAGATCGGTGAGGGAGATTGCGCGTCAAAAACCTATAATCTCAATCGAATTCACGTTGAAAGTGGCCGTTTGGAGATTGGTGGTGGTGATTGGAGATTCGTGGTGGAGATGAAAAAGGAGAATTTGGAGATTCGCGGTGGAGATTGGCGATTTTGTGTGAGAATTTGAAGAAAAGAATGAGGAATTGATAGCAAAAATTATAGATTAGAGATTGGAAGTGGAGATAGGCGATTTTAGATTAGAAATTGCATGTTGATTGGAGATCGGTGAGGGAGATTGCGCGTCAAAAACCTATAATCTCAATCGAATTCACGTTGAAAGTGGCCGTTTGGAGATTGGTGGTGGTGATTGGAGATTCGTGGTGGAGATGAAAAAGGAGAATTTGGAGATTCGCGGTGGAGATTGGCGATTTTGTGTGAGAATTTGAAGAAAAGAATGAGGAATTGATAGCAAAAATTATAGATTGGAGATTGGAAGTGGAGATAGGCGATTTTAGATTAGATATTGCATGTTGATTGGAGATCGGTGAGGGAGATTGCGCGTCAAAAACCTATAATCTCAATCGAATTCACGTTGAAAGTGGCCGTTTGGAGATTGGTGGTGGTGATTGGAGATTCGTGGTGGAGATGAAAAAGGAGAATTTGGAGATTCGCGGTGGAGATTGGCGATTTTGTGTGAGAATTTGAAGAAAAGAATGCGGAATTGATAGCAAAAATTATAGATTGGAGATTGGAAGTGGAGATAGGCGATTTTAGATTAGAAATTGCATTTTGATTGGAGATCGGTGAGGGAGATTGCGCGTCAAAAACCTACAATCTCCATCGAATTCACGTTGAAAGTGGCCGTTTGGAGATTGGTGGTGGTGATTGGAGATTCGTGGTGGAGATGAAAAAGGAGAATTTGGAGATTCGCGGTGGAGATTGGCGATTTTGTGTGAGAATTTGAAGAAAAGAATGCGGAATTGATAGCAAAAATTATAGATTGGAGATTGGAAGTGGAGATAGGCGATTTTAGATTAGAAATTGCATTTTGATTGGAGATCGGTGAGGGAGATTGCGCGTCAAAAACCTACAATCTCCATCGAATTCACGTTGAAAGTGGCCGTTTGGAGATTGGTGGTGGTGATTGGAGATTCGTGGTGGAGATGAAAAAGGAGAATTTGGAGATTCGCGGTGGAGATTGGCGATTTTGTGTGAGAATTTGAAGAAAAGAATGAGGAATTGATAGCAAAAATTATAGATTAGAGATTGGAAGTGGAGATAGGCGATTTTAGATTAGAAATTGCATGTTGATTGGAGATCGGTGAGGGAGATTGCGCGTCAAAAACCTATAATCTCAATCGAATTCACGTTGAAAGTGGCCGTTTGGAGATTGGTGGTGGTGATTGGAGATTCGTGGTGGAGATGAAAAAGAAGAATTTGGAGATTCGCGGTGGAGATTGGCGATTTTGTGTGAGAATTTGAAGAAAAGAATGAGGAATTGATAGCAAAAATTATAGATTAGAGATTGGAAGTGGAGATAGGCGATTTTAGATTAGAAATTGCATTTTGATTGGAGATCGGTGATGGAGATTGCGCGACTAAAACCTACAATCTCCATCGAATTCACGTTGAAAGTGGCCGTTTGGAGATTGGTGGTGGTGATTGGAGATTCGTGGTGGAGATGAAAAAGAAGAATTTGGAGATTCGCGGTGGAGATTGGCGATTTTGTGTGAGAATTTGAAGAAAAGAATGAGGAATTGATAGCAAAAATTATAGATTAGAGATTGGAAGTGGAGATAGGCGATTTTAGATTAGAAATTGCATTTTGATTGGAGATCGGTGATGGAGATTGCGCGACTAAAACCTACAATCTCCATCGAATTCACGTTGAAAGTGGCCGTTTGGAGATTGGTGGTGGTGATTGGAGATTCGTGGTGGAGATGAAAAAGAAGAATTTGGAGATTCGCGGTGGAGATTGGCGATTTTGTGTGAGAATTTGAAGAAAAGAATGAGGAATTGATAGCAAAAATTATAGATTAGAGATTGGAAGTGGAGATAGGCGATTTTAGATTAGAAATTGCATTTTGATTGGAGATCGGTGATGGAGATTGCGCGACTAAAACCTACAATCTCCATCGAATTCACGTTGAAAGTGGCCATTTGGAGATTGGTGGTGGTGATTGGAGATTCGTGGTGGAGATGAAAAAGAAGAATTTGGAGATTCGCGGTGGAGATTGGCGATTTTGTGTGAGAATTTGAAGAAAAGAATGAGGAATTGATAGCAAAAATTATAGATTAGAGATTGGAAGTGGAGATAGGCGATTTTAGATTAGAAATTGCATTTTGATTGGAGATCGGTGATGGAGATTGCGCGACTAAAACCTACAATCTCCATCGAATTCACGTTGAAAGTGGCCGTTTGGAGATTGGTGGTGGTGATTGGAGATTCGTGGTGGAGATGAAAAAGAAGAATTTGGAGATTCGCGGTGGAGATTGGCGATTTTGTGTGAGAATTTGAAGAAAAGAATGAGGAATTGATAGCAAAAATTATAGATTAGAGATTGGAAGTGGAGATAGGCGATTTTAGATTAGAAATTGCATGTTGATTGGAGATCGGTGAGGGAGATTGCGCGTCAAAAACCTATAATCTCAATCGAATTCACGTTGAAAGTGGCCGTTTGGAGATTGGTGGTGGTGATTGGAGATTCGTGGTGGAGATGAAAAAGAAGAATTTGGAGATTCGCGGTGGAGATTGGCGATTTTGTGTGAGAATTTGAAGAAAAGAATGAGGAATTGATAGCAAAAATTATAGATTAGAGATTGGAAGTGGAGATAGGCGATTTTAGATTAGAAATTGCATTTTGATTGGAGATCGGTGATGGAGATTGCGCGACTAAAACCTACAATCTCCATCGAATTCACGTTGAAAGTGGCCGTTTGGAGATTGGTGGTGGTGATTGGAGATTCGTGGTGGAGATGAAAAAGAAGAATTTGGAGATTCGCGGTGGAGATTGGCGATTTTGTGTGAGAATTTGAAGAAAAGAATGAGGAATTGATAGCAAAAATTATAGATTAGAGATTGGAAGTGGAGATAGGCGATTTTAGATTAGAAATTGCATTTTGATTGGAGATCGGTGATGGAGATTGCGCGACTAAAACCTACAATCTCCATCGAATTCACGTTGAAAGTGGCCGTTTGGAGATTGGTGGTGGTGATTGGAGATTCGTGGTGGAGATGAAAAAGAAGAATTTGGAGATTCGCGGTGGAGATTGGCGATTTTGTGTGAGAATTTGAAGAAAAGAATGAGGAATTGATAGCAAAAATTATAGATTAGAGATTGGAAGTGGAGATAGGCGATTTTAGATTAGAAATTGCATTTTGATTGGAGATCGGTGATGGAGATTGCGCGACTAAAACCTACAATCTCCATCGAATTCACGTTGAAAGTGGCCATTTGGAGATTGGTGGTGGTGATTGGAGATTCGTGGTGGAGATGAAAAAGAAGAATTTGGAGATTCGCGGTGGAGATTGGCGATTTTGTGTGAGAATTTGAAGAAAAGAATGAGGAATTGATAGCAAAAATTATAGATTAGAGATTGGAAGTGGAGATAGGCGATTTTAGATTAGAAATTGCATTTTGATTGGAGATCGGTGATGGAGATTGCGCGACTAAAACCTACAATCTCCATCGAATTCACGTTGAAAGTGGCCGTTTGGAGATTGGTGGTGGTGATTGGAGATTCGTGGTGGAGATGAAAAAGAAGAATTTGGAGATTCGCGGTGGAGATTGGCGATTTTGTGTGAGAATTTGAAGAAAAGAATGAGGAATTGATAGCAAAAATTATAGATTAGAGATTGGAAGTGGAGATAGGCGATTTTAGATTAGAAATTGCATTTTGATTGGAGATCGGTGATGGAGATTGCGCGACTAAAACCTACAATCTCCATCGAATTCACGTTGAAAGTGGCCATTTGGAGATTGGTGGTGGTGATTGGAGATTCGTGGTGGAGATGAAAAAGGAGAATTTGGAGATTCGCGGTGGAGATTGGCGATTTTGTGTGAGAATTTGAAGAAAATAATGCGGAATTGATAGCAAAAATTATAGATTGGAGATTGGAAGTGGAGATAGGCGATTTTAGATTAGAAATTGCATGTTGATTGGAGATCGGTGAGGGAGATTGCGCGTCAAAAACCTATAATCTCAATCGAATTCACGTTGAAAGTGGCCGTTTGGAGATTGGTGGTGGTGATTGGAGATTCGTGGTGGAGATGAAAAAGAAGAATTTGGAGATTCGCGGTGGAGATTGGCGATTTTGTGTGAGAATTTGAAGAAAAGAATGAGGAATTGATAGCAAAAATTATAGATTAGAGATTGGAAGTGGAGATAGGCGATTTTAGATTAGAAATTGCATTTTGATTGGAGATCGGTGATGGAGATTGCGCGACTAAAACCTACAATCTCCATCGAATTCACGTTGAAAGTGGCCGTTTGGAGATTGGTGGTGGTGATTGGAGATTCGTGGTGGAGATGAAAAAGAAGAATTTGGAGATTCGCGGTGGAGATTGGCGATTTTGTGTGAGAATTTGAAGAAAAGAATGAGGAATTGATAGCAAAAATTATAGATTAGAGATTGGAAGTGGAGATAGGCGATTTTAGATTAGAAATTGCATTTTGATTGGAGATCGGTGATGGAGATTGCGCGTCAAAAACCTATAATCTCAATCGAATTCACGTTGAAAGTGGCCGTTTGGAGATTGGTGGTGGTGATTGGAGATTCGTGGTGGAGATGAAAAAGGAGAATTTGGAGATTCGCGGTGGAGATTGGCGATTTTGTGTGAGAATTTGAAGAAAAGAATGAGGAATTGATAGCAAAAATTATAGATTAGAGATTGGAAGTGGAGATAGGCGATTTTAGATTAGAAATTGCATGTTGATTGGAGATCGGTGAGGGAGATTGCGCGTCAAAAACCTATAATCTCAATCGAATTCACGTTGAAAGTGGCCGTTTGGAGATTGGTGGTGGTGATTGGAGATTCGTGGTGGAGATGAAAAAGGAGAATTTGGAGATTCGCGGTGGAGATTGGCGATTTTGTGTGAGAATTTGAAGAAAAGAATGAGGAATTGATAGCAAAAATTATAGATTGGAGATTGGAAGTGGAGATAGGCGATTTTAGATTAGATATTGCATGTTGATTGGAGATCGGTGAGGGAGATTGCGCGTCAAAAACCTATAATCTCAATCGAATTCACGTTGAAAGTGGCCGTTTGGAGATTGGTGGTGGTGATTGGAGATTCGTGGTGGAGATGAAAAAGGAGAATTTGGAGATTCGCGGTGGAGATTGGCGATTTTGTGTGAGAATTTGAAGAAAAGAATGAGGAATTGATAGCAAAAATTATAGATTAGAGATTGGAAGTGGAGATAGGCGATTTTAGATTAGAAATTGCATTTTGATTGGAGATCGGTGATGGAGATTGCGCGACTAAAACCTACAATCTCCATCGAATTCACGTTGAAAGTGGCCGTTTGGAGATTGGTGGTGGTGATTGGAGATTCGTGGTGGAGATGAAAAAGAAGAATTTGGAGATTCGCGGTGGAGATTGGCGATTTTGTGTGAGAATTTGAAGAAAAGAATGAGGAATTGATAGCAAAAATTATAGATTAGAGATTGGAAGTGGAGATAGGCGATTTTAGATTAGAAATTGCATTTTGATTGGAGATCGGTGATGGAGATTGCGCGACTAAAACCTACAATCTCCATCGAATTCACGTTGAAAGTGGCCGTTTGGAGATTGGTGGTGGTGATTGGAGATTCGTGGTGGAGATGAAAAAGGAGAATTTGGAGATTCGCGGTGGAGATTGGCGATTTTGTGTGAGAATTTGAAGAAAATAATGCGGAATTGATAGCAAAAATTATAGATTAGAGATTGGAAGTGGAGATAGGCGATTTTAGATTAGAAATTGCATGTTGATTGGAGATCGGTGATGGAGATTGCGCGACTAAAACCTACAATCTCCATCGAATTCACGTTGAAAGTGGCCGTTTGGAGATTGGTGGTGGTGATTGGAGATTCGTGGTGGAGATGAAAAAGGAGAATTTGGAGATTCGCGGTGGAGATTGGCGATTTTGTGTGAGAATTTGAAGAAAATAATGCGGAATTGATAGCAAAAATTATAGATTAGAGATTGGAAGTGGAGATAGGCGATTTTAGATTAGAAATTGCATGTTGATTGGAGATCGGTGAGGGAGATTGCGCGTCAAAAACCTACAATCTCCATCGAATTCACGTTGAAAGTGGCCGTTTGGAGATTGGTGGTGGTGATTGGAGATTCGTGGTGGAGATGAAAAAGAAGAATTTGGAGATTCGCGGTGGAGATTGGCGATTTTGTGTGAGAATTTGAAGAAAAGAATGAGGAATTGATAGCAAAAATTATAGATTAGAGATTGGAAGTGGAGATAGGCGATTTTAGATTAGATATTGCATGTTGATTGGAGATCGGTGAGGGAGATTGCGCGTCAAAAACCTATAATCTCAATCGAATTCACGTTGAAAGTGGCCGTTTGGAGATTGGTGGTGGTGATTGGAGATTCGTGGTGGAGATGAAAAAGGAGAATTTGGAGATTCGCGGTGGAGATTGGCGATTTTGTGTGAGAATTTGAAGAAAAGAATGAGGAATTGATAGCAAAAATTATAGATTAGAGATTGGAAGTGGAGATAGGCGATTTTAGATTAGAAATTGCATTTTGATTGGAGATCGGTGATGGAGATTGCGCGACTAAAACCTACAATCTCCATCGAATTCACGTTGAAAGTGGCCGTTTGGAGATTGGTGGTGGTGATTGGAGATTCGTGGTGGAGATGAAAAAGAAGAATTTGGAGATTCGCGGTGGAGATTGGCGATTTTGTGTGAGAATTTGAAGAAAAGAATGAGGAATTGATAGCAAAAATTATAGATTAGAGATTGGAAGTGGAGATAGGCGATTTTAGATTAGAAATTGCATTTTGATTGGAGATCGGTGATGGAGATTGCGCGACTAAAACCTACAATCTCCATCGAATTCACGTTGAAAGTGGCCGTTTGGAGATTGGTGGTGGTGATTGGAGATTCGTGGTGGAGATGAAAAAGGAGAATTTGGAGATTCGCGGTGGAGATTGGCGATTTTGTGTGAGAATTTGAAGAAAATAATGCGGAATTGATAGCAAAAATTATAGATTAGAGATTGGAAGTGGAGATAGGCGATTTTAGATTAGAAATTGCATGTTGATTGGAGATCGGTGAGGGAGATTGCGCGTCAAAAACCTACAATCTCCATCGAATTCACGTTGAAAGTGGCCGTTTGGAGATTGGTGGTGGTGATTGGAGATTCGTGGTGGAGATGAAAAAGAAGAATTTGGAGATTCGCGGTGGAGATTGGCGATTTTGTGTGAGAATTTGAAGAAAAGAATGAGGAATTGATAGCAAAAATTATAGATTAGAGATTGGAAGTGGAGATAGGCGATTTTAGATTAGAAATTGCATGTTGATTGGAGATCGGTGAGGGAGATTGCGCGTCAAAAACCTATAATCTCAATCGAATTCACGTTGAAAGTGGCCGTTTGGAGATTGGTGGTGGTGATTGGAGATTCGTGGTGGAGATGAAAAAGGAGAATTTGGAGATTCGCGGTGGAGATTGGCGATTTTGTGTGAGAATTTGAAGAAAAGAATGAGGAATTGATAGCAAAAATTATAGATTGGAGATTGGAAGTGGAGATAGGCGATTTTAGATTAGATATTGCATGTTGATTGGAGATCGGTGAGGGAGATTGCGCGTCAAAAACCTATAATCTCAATCGAATTCACGTTGAAAGTGGCCGTTTGGAGATTGGTGGTGGTGATTGGAGATTCGTGGTGGAGATGAAAAAGGAGAATTTGGAGATTCGCGGTGGAGATTGGCGATTTTGTGTGAGAATTTGAAGAAAAGAATGAGGAATTGATAGCAAAAATTATAGATTAGAGATTGGAAGTGGAGATAGGCGATTTTAGATTAGAAATTGCATGTTGATTGGAGATCGGTGAGGGAGATTGCGCGTCAAAAACCTATAATCTCAATCGAATTCACGTTGAAAGTGGCCGTTTGGAGATTGGTGGTGGTGATTGGAGATTCGTGGTGGAGATGAAAAAGGAGAATTTGGAGATTCGCGGTGGAGGTTGGCGATTTTGTGTGAGAATTTGAAGAAAAGAATGCGGAATTGATAGCAAAAATTATAGATTGGAGATTGGAAGTGGAGATAGGCTATTTTAGATTAGAAATTGCATGTTGATTGGAGATCGGTGAGGGAGATTGCGCGTCTAAAACCTACAATCTCCATCGAATTCACGTTGAAAGTGGCCGTTTGGAGATTGGTGGTGGTGATTGGAGATTCGTGGTGGAGATGAAAAAGGAGAATTTGGAGATTCGCGGTGATTTTGTGTGAGAATTTTGTGTGAGATTTTGTGTGAGAATTTTGTGTGAGAATTCACGTTGAAAGTGGCCGTGTCGAGATTGGTGGTGGTAATTGGAGATTCGTGGTGGAGATGAAAAAGGAGAATTTGGAGATTCGCCGTGGAGATTGGCAATTTAGGGTGAGAATTTAAGAAAAGAATGAGGAAATTGGTTGCTAAAAGGATAGGTTGGAGATTGGAGGTGGATATACGCGATTTTAGATTAGAAATTGTTGAAAATGTTGAGATTGGAGATTGGTGAAGGAGATCCCCGCATACGAAATCTCCAATCTCCAACGAATTTATGTTGAAAAGATAGGTGATGGGATTGGATTTTGGTGGTGGAGATTGCGCGTCTAAAACATTCAATCTCAATCGAATTCACGATATAAATGGCCGTTTGAAGATTGGTGGTGGAGATTTGGAGATTCGTGGTTTGGTCGAGAATTTGAAGAAAAAAATGATATATCGCACGATATCCGATGTTATAGGAATACAAACGGCGGTATCAGACGATAGGTCTATATCATGCGATATCCTGATGTACTGACATCTGAGGTTTTTTGCGTTATCAGAAGATGTGATATTCGAATATATCAGATTATGTACGACGATATGTGAAGGATATCCGACCATATTCGGCGAATTTTTTCTAAGGAAGGCGATGTCCTGTATATTTCATATGAAATCTGACGAAATATGACTGTATCCATATCCATATCCAATGACCTTTGATGATTTACAACGATACCTGATGATGACAGGCTGTAACACACCATTTCTGACGGGATTCGTAGATATCTTATTATATAATGTTATATTAAAAGATATAACAATATTCGACAATATTTTTTTTATACGACCATATCTGAAGATACCCGACGATATTTCAAGACATCTTACAGCTTTCGGCGATAAAGCAAACCTAGCATAACTTCAGATATGCTTACCTTCTGGGTTAAGACTAAATCTCTGAATATATCCGACATCTGGCGTTTTTATTTCCACCAAAGAGCCCATAAGAAGTTCGATTGACCCATACAAATTTCGCTGCCTCATATACGATGACATATATGACATGTACGAGAGCAACTTACGACCGTTTCGAAATTATAAATTGATTTCGCAGTAGTATTCTGCAAAAGTTATTTTTCAAACAAGAGAATTCCCTTCGTATTGTGCGACAATAAACAGTTACGTAACCCGATTATAGGATCGTGTTAAATCTGATATCAGATTCCGGCGTTTAAAAATATTCTTCACAAACTATAATTTTTTTTCATTATTTTATATGAAAATAATCAATTGTTTTTCTCAAGTGTGCAATATTCAGTTGAAGTAAAATGAAAAATGTATAACCGGCGCTCAGAAGTTTGTCAGATTAATTAGACTGCAGCGTATAAGTTTAGAAATTCAAACAGATTTATGAAATAATTCATGCAACTCGAAACACTATTTGTCGACAAGACTTCAAAAATCTGAATTAAAATAATTTTTACGTTTTTATACTTATCCCACACAGTCCAATGTTGCCACAAGGTACATTCAGTAATCATACAATGTCGGATGATGTAAATGTAATAAAAAATTAAAAAGTTTTTTTACACTAATAAATTTGTAGTGAACACTAATAAATTTCCAATGATAAGAGACTATTTACAAGTAATGAATGTTCAAAACTGCTCTTCATCTTAAAAAACAATTATTTTTAATTTCAAAGATACTCCAAAGTCAATCACAAAAATGTAAATTGTCGTATGGTAACATCTCTTACGAAAATTACGTCATTCTATACTATCTGATCTTATTTATGTAATTCTAAATTCTGACGATTCCATATGAACGATTCTTAATTTTAGACTTCCTTAGCACAAATAGTCAATAAAAAGAGCAATGATTGTTTATTTAAAATCAAAAAGGCTCCCTAAAAACTTTATACGCTTTACACATTCAGCCAGATATTTAATTCTATAAATTTCTCATAATAATATTCATCGGATATGATATATTAATCAGTGTTGCATTCGTTGCAAAACGGCGAAAACAAAAACTTATAAAAAAATTCACTCGGCTCAATGAAGATGCAAAGAAAGTTAACAGAGGTTCGTTTAGAGTAAGAAAAGGTTAAGGCAATAAAAAATTGGTCAAGTCAAACTAGCAGCATACTGAACAAAATAACATACGCATTTCTAGGTCTTTTAAAGAATCAGTTAACTAAGAAAAACTATATCAATTTTGTTAAGAGATGTCAAGGTGTACATTTTACAATACAGTTGTAGGAAAGTGGGGCGACTCGTATCATGACGAATGATGTTTTTTTATAAAACTCGCACCTAATTAGAACCTTCGTATGTTCGGCGGGAAAGCTCACTGAAGGGTCAATGGTTACACTTAAAAAAAAAATATATATAATTATATCACAAAGTTGATAATGTACATTTACATACATATACAGTTATCTATACTAAACAACATCTGTAAGTAGGAAAAGTTTTGACGATGTTCATAGTTTTCTTCAGAGCAGTCATGATACAGAGTTACTAGTGAGCTAGTATTAAATGTAAATAGTAATTTTCGTTGCAGACAGTTTCTCTACAAACGGTACACAGACTTTTAATTTTTAAAATACCACACACGTACAGAGCTGACCAGGAGGATGTTGGTTAATTGTAAATTCTATAATTTCTATTATGTTACTTACCATCGTCAGATGATGTAAATGTAATTCATAGTTTTTTTATTAAACACAAATCAATTTTCAATTTAGCATTCAACGCTTCACAGACAACTAAATGAAAACGTTTTGAGAATGTAAAAAATCGTGGGTAGCTCTCTACAGGTGAAATTTACGGAACAGATATCAACAGGTAATACTTAATTCATTTGTCGTTTTAATAAACCTGTCAATTATTCGTTATGACGTTATTCGCGAAATGATCTCGTTTTTGGGAAAACGACATTCCTTATGAAAGCTATACAAAATTGTTACAATTTCTCATGTCTGCGAGCTTGCTCGAAAGATTTCTTATATTAAATTTGTTCATTTTCCGATGAATGATAGTATGCTTCGCAGCCGAAAGTGTTAAAAAAAAGCAAAAATTCATAGAGCTTTAAAAACGCCAGTGCTGGATTTACATCCAAAACAACGGCAAAGTCACATCAAACACCAATACAAAAAAAAAATGGGTTCTTTAAAAACCAACTTTTGGTATAAAAATAGTAGATACTAAATAAACGTCTCAAACAAAAGCATTTTTATATAAAGTAACATTTCTTCGTAAATTCAAAACAAGTCTAAAAATCTTGTCCCAAAAAGTGCAACGAGACGGAAACAAAGCCAGTGTAAATATAAGACTTTGGATAGTGTCTTCGTTTCAGTTTAAAATTAAAACTGGCTTCTGTAAATAATATTAACAATTTTAAATTCTAGTTCTGTAATTTCACATTCTAATTATATTTGGCTTCATTTTCCGAAAACTATTAAAAATGTTTTATTACCTTCAAGAGCCTCTCATTCACAATACAGAATTACATTTGAATGTTCTGGGAGGATGTGAGGTAAGATATACCTAGCAGTTTATAAAACCACATGTTTCTTTATCTCGCAGCAATAAATTTCTTCATAAAATGCTGATGATACATTTATAGTTTACAGCCAGCCAGACCACATGTACGTTTACAGTTGAATCAATATTACCCCAACATTTAAATGTTTCTCAAGACAATACAAATTGAACAGTAAGTAGTATACCACGTTATCAAATATTCAGAGAAATCATAAAGTTTAAATACTACACAAAGTTAAAAAGTTATCAACACAAAATGGATCACATAACAACAAATTACACAATTTAACAGTAACAAATTACACAGTTTAACAATTACAGTATTAGAACAAAGTTACCCGCTACATCGATTCGTCAGGTGTAGGCTTGGTGAAGGACAATTTGTAGGTTGAATTACAGTGTTTATTCTAAAGTTATTTATACACACATATACGGAAACAAAATTTAACGTTTAACAGTTACGGTATTACACAAAGTTATCAACACAAAATGAATCTATCATAAAATTTACAAATACAATAAAACACTATAAACTAAGATTAAACCGTTACCTTAATTAACCGTTTAAACCGTTACCTAACAGTGTGAATAGAACGTAATTGGAATACCACTGTCTGTCAGTCTGCAGTTTTTCTGTTGATACCTAATTCATTTGTTGATGAGACGAGGGTATATTTTTACATTTACAATGCAATCAATACAATACAAAACAATCATAGTTTTTTATACCTTTAATAGTAAGTATCACAAAGGAAGGGGGGTGACATTATTAAATGCTTAACCTGACAATTGACTAACGCCGACATAGAAACGTCGGATGTAAGCTTGGTGAAGGATATATTTTTACATTTACAATGAATCACAGTTTCTTATACCTTTAATAGTAAGGATCGCAAAGGAAGGGGTGACATTATTAAATGCTTAACCTGACAATTATCTTACAATACTAACACCTACATAGAACCGTCGGATGTAAGGTTGGTGAAGGGCAATTTATAGGTGAATTACAGTGGTTACTATAAAATTATATATACATCCATATATACATTTATATATATATATATTTATATATATATATATATATTTATATATATATATATATATATTTATATATATATATATATATATATATATATATATATATATATATATATATAGATACACATACATACGGAAATAAAATTTAACATTCAACAGTTACAGTTTTACTTAAAGTTAAACAGTTATCAACACAAAATGGATCGATCATAAAGCTAGCAGTCTACAGTATAGTTGTAAACGTATTACCTTAATATTTGAATATTTGTCAAGACAATACAAATTGCAAGGTGACATACAATGTTATCAATATAGTATTCAGATAGATAAAGCTTATAACAAAGATACACAATTAATTCGTTGACGAGACGAAGGTGACTATATATTTTACTATGAATCACACATTTTTATACCTTTTATGGAACGCACAGAAAAGGTCGACATTACATATTTCTTAACCTGACAATAGTATTACAATACTACTAGCTACATAGATCTGTCAGGTGTAGGCTTGGTGAAGGACAATTTATAGGTTAAATTACAGTAGTTATGTAGAACATTACGTAGAAATTAACACCTAAATAGAACCATCGGATGTGAGTTTGGTGAAAGGCAATTACACATATATACGGAAACAAAATTTAAAGTTTAACAGTTACAGATTTACTCAAAGTTAAACAGTAATCAACACAAAATTGACCTGGCAAATAGTATTATAATACTACCACCTACATAACACACTGATGTAAGCTTGGTGAAGGACAATTTATAGGTTGAATTACAGTGGTTACTCTAAAATTATTTATTTATATACACATACATACGGAAACAAAATTTAACGTTTAACCGTTACGGTATTACACAAAGTTAAGCAGTTATCAACACAAAATGGATCTATCATAAAATTTAAAAATACAATAAAACAATATAAACTAAGATTAAACCGTTACCTTATAAAATTAACAAAATGTGAATAGAACGTAATTGGAATATCACTGTCTGTCCAGTCTGCAGTTTTTCTGTTGATACCTAATTCATTCGTTGATGAGACAAGAGTGTATTTTTAAATTTACAATAAATCACAGTTTTTTATACCTTTAATAGTAAGGATCGCACAGAAAAGGGTGACATTATTACATGTTTCTTAACCTGACAATAGTATTACAATACTACCAGTTACAAAGATCTATCAGGTGTAGGCTTGGTGAAGGACAATTTACAGGTTGAATTACAGTGGTTACTCTAAAATTATTTCACCTACGTAGAACATTACGTAGAAATTATAACACCTAAATAGAACCCGTCGGATGTAAGTTTGGTGAAGCGCAATTACACATATATACGGAAACAAAATTTAACGTTTAACAGTAACAGATTTACTAAAAGTTAAACAGTTATCAACACAAAATGTGACCTGGCAATATAATACTACTACATAACACCGTTGGATGTAAGCTTGGTGTAAGACAATTTATGGGTTGAATTACAGTGGTTACTCTAAAATTATTTATATATATATACACATACATATGGAAACAAAATTTAACGTTTAACCGTTACGGTATTACACAAAGTTACACAGTTATCAACACAAAATGGATCTATCATAAAATTTACAAATACAATAAAACAATATAAACTAAGATTAAACCGTTACCTTATAAAATTAACAAAGTGTGGATAAAACGTAAATGGAATACCACTGTCTGTCAGTCTGCAGTTTTTCTGTTGATCCCTGATTCACTCGTTGATGAGACGAGGGTATATTTTTACATTTATAATGAATCACAGTTTTTTTTCTAAACATTTGTCAAGACAATACAAATTGAACGGTGATATACAATGTTAGCAATATAGTATTCAGATAGATAAAGTTTATAATAAAGATACACAATTAATTAGTTGACGAGACGAAGGTGACTCTATATATTTTATTATGAATCACACTTTTTTATACCTTTTATAGTAAGGATCGCACAGGAAGGGGCGACACTATTACATGCTTCTTAACCTGACAATAGTATTACAATACTACCAGCTACATAGATCTGTCAGGTGTAGGCAATTGATTGTATATATACAATGTTATCAATATAGTATTCAGATAGATAAATGAACCAAATGAACATTTTCATTTGTCTATAAAAAAGAAATGGTGATTATACAATCATAGGCAGCACATCGCACAGCCAGCCAGATTTTATAAACGTGATTTCTAACTATATAATCCTTTCTTGATAAGAAGCTGACAATTTTTTAATTTAAGGTTCTGAAACTCAAAAGCCAGCCAGATCTTGGTAATTTTCCGATAAGCTTTAACAATTTTTAATTACTTCCAAAAGGTTGCATACCTCGCAGCCAGGATCTTACAAAATATGATTTCATTTTTAGCGTTCAATACCTCACAGCCAGTCAGATCAAATATATGTGATTTCTGCAGTTTGCTGTTTCTTCATGAAGACTAACAATGGAAGGGATGACGTTAGTATATGCTTTTAATGCTGTAATGTTTACATTACAACAAACTATTTAATTAGATTGGTTACTGTAACATTATACAGATATACTGACACAAAGTTGAATGTTTCACGTAACTATGTATCACGTAACGTTAAATAGTTGTCAACAGATGAATCATGAAATGTCTCATGATCGGTTAACAGTAACAAATATAACCTTAACATTTAAATATTTCATTCAAGACAATGTAACCTGCAACATATGGATTATAACTCCAAAAATTATAAGCTAAAATTTTGACTTTCATGAATTTAAATGTAGTTTTGGGCAAGGTCTTAGGACAATTTATAGGTTGAATTACAGTGGTTACTTTAAAATTATTTATATATATATACACATACATATGGAAACAAAATTTAACGTTTAACCGTTACGGTATTACACAAAGTTACACAGTTATCAACACAAAATGGATCTATCATAAAATTTACAAATAAAATAATACAATATAAACTAAGATTTAACCGTTACCTTATAAAATTAACAAAGTGTGAATAAAACATAAATGGAATACCACTGTCTGTCAGTCTGCAGTTTTTCTGTTGATCCCTGATTCACTCGTTGATGAGACGAGGGTATATTTTTACATTTATAATGAATCACAGTTTTTTTTTTAAACATTTGTCAAGACAATACAAATTGAACGGTGATATACAATGTTAGCAATATGTATTCAGATAGATAAAGTTTATAATAAAGATACACAATTAATTAGTTGACGAGACGAAGGTGACTCTATATATTTTATTATGAATCACACTTTTTTATACATTTTATAGTAAGGATCGCACAGGAAGGGGCGACACTATTACATGCTTCTTAACCTGACAATAGTATTACAATACTACCAGCTACATAGATCTGTCAGGTGTAGGCAATTGATTGTATATATACAATGTTATCAATATAGTATTCAGATAGATAAATGAACCAAATGAACATTTTCATTTGTCTATAAAAAAGAAATGGTGATTATACAATTATAGGGAGCACATCACACAGCCAGCCAGATTTTATAAACGTGATTTCTAACTATATAATCCTTTCTTGATAAGAAGCTGACAATTTTTTAATTTAAGGTTCTGAAACTAGAATGTTTCACGTAACTATGTATCACGTAACGTTAAATAGTTGTCAACAGATGAATCATGAAATGTCTCATGATCGGTTAACAGTAACAAATATAACCTTAACATTTAAATATTTCATTCAAGACAATGTAACCTGCAACATATGGAATATAACTCCAAAAATTATAAGCTAAAATTTTGACTTTCATGAATTTAAATGTAGTTTTGGGCAAGGTCTTAGGACAATTTATAGGTTGAATTACAGTGGTTACTTTAAAATTATTTATATATATATACACATACATATGGAAACAAAATTTAACGTTTAACCGTTACGGTATTACACAAAGTTACACAGTTATCAACACAAAGTGGATCTATCATAAAATTTACAAATAAAATAATACAATATAAACTAAGATTAAACCGTTACCTTATAAAATTAACAAAGTGTGAATAAAACGTAAATGGAATACCACTGTCTGTCAGTCTACAGTTTTTCTGTTGATCCCTGATTCACTCGTTGATGAGACGAGGGTATATTTTTACATTTATAATGAATCACAGTTTTTTTTCTAAACATTTGTCAAGACAATACAAATTGAACGGTGATATACAATGTTAGTTTATAATAAAGATACACAATTAATTAGTTGACGAGACGAAGGTGACTCTATGTATTTTATTATGAATCACACTTTTTTATACCTTTTATAGTAAGGATCGCACGGGAAGGGGCGACACTATTACATGCTTCTTAACCTGACAATAGTATTACAATACTACCAGCTACATAGATCTGTCAGGTGTAGGCAATTGATTGTATATATACAATGTTATCAATATAGTATTCAGATAGATAAATGAACCAAATGAACATTTTCATTTGTCTATAAAAAAGAAATGGTTATTATACAATTATAGGGAGCACATCGCACAGCCAGCCAGATTTTATAAACGTGATTTCTAACTATATAATCCTTTCTTGATAAGAAGCTGACAATTTTTTAATTTAAGGTTCTGAAACTCAAAAGCCAGCCAGATCTTGGTAATTTTCCGATAAGCTTTAACAATTTTTAATTACTTCCAAAAGGTTGCATACCTCACAGCCAGGATCTTACAAAATATGATTTAATTTTTAGCGTTCAATACCTCACAGCCAGTCAGATCAAATATATGTGATTTCTGCAGTTTGCTGTTTCTTCATGAAGACTAACAATGGAAGGGATGACGTTAGTATATGCTTTTAATGCTGTAATGTTTACATTACAACAAACAATTTAATTAGATTGGTTACTGTAACATTATACAGATATACTGACACAAAGTTGAATGTTTCACGTAACTATGTATCACGTAACGTTAAATAGTTGTCAACAGATGAATCATGAAATGTCTCATGATCGGTTAACAGTAACAAATATAACCTTAACATTTAAATATTTCATTCAAAACAATGTAACCTGCAACATATGGAATATAACTCCAAAAATTATAAGCTAAAATTTTGACTTTTATGAATTTAAATGTAGTTTTGGGCAACGTCTTAGGACAATTTATAAGTTGAATTGCAGTGGTTACTCTAAAATTATTTATATATATATACACATACATACGGAAACAAAATTTAACGTTTAACCGTTACGGTATTACACAAAGTTACACTGTTATCAACACAAAATGGATCTATCATAAAATTTACAAATACAATAAAACAATATAAACTAAGATTAAACCGTTACCTTATAAAATTAACAAAGTGTGAATAGAACGTAATTGGAATACCACTGTCAGTCTGTAGTTTTTCTGTTGATCCCTGATTCACTCGTTGATGAGACGAGGGTATATTTTTACATTTATAATGAATCACAGTTTTTTTTTTAAACATTTGTCAAGACAATACAAATTGAACGGTGATATACAGTGTTAGCAATATAGTATTCAGATAGATAAAGTTTATAATAAAGATACACAATTAATTAGTTGACGAGACGAAGGTGACTCTATATATTTTATTATGAATCACACTTTTTTATACCTTTTATAGTAAGGATCGCACAGGAAGGGGCGACACTATTACATGCTTCTTAACCTGACAATAGTATTACAATACAACCAGCTACATAGATCTGTCAGGTGTAGGCAATTGATTGTATATATACAATGTTATCAATATAGTATTCAGATAGATAAATGAACCAAATGAACATTTTCATTTGTCTATAAAAAAGAAATGGTGATTATACAATTATAGGGAGCACATCACACAGCCAGCCAGATTTTATAAACGTGATTTCTAACTATATAATCCTTTCTTGATAAGAAGCTGACAATTTTTTAATTTAAGGTTCTGAAACTCAAAAGCCAGCCAGATCTTGGTAATTTTCCGATAAGCTTTAACAATTTTTAATTACTTCCAAAAGGTTGCATACCTCGCAGCCAGGATCTTACAAAATATGATTTCATTTTTAGCGTTCAATACCTCACAGCCAGTCAGATCAAATATATGTGATTTCTGCAGTTTGCTGTTTCTTTATGAAGACTAACAATGGAAGGGATGACGTTAGTATATGCTTTTAATGCTGTAATGTTTACATTACAACAAACTATTTAATTAGATTGGTTACTGTAACATTATACAGATATACTGACACAAAGTTGAATGTTTCACGTAACTATGTATCACGTAACGTTAAATAGTTGTCAACAGATGAATCATGAAATGCCTCATGATCGGTTAACAGTAACAAATATAACCTTAACAATTAAATATTTCATTCAAAACAATGTAACCTGCAACATATGGAATATAACTCCAAAAATTATAAGCTAAAATTTTGACTATCATGAATTTAAATGTAGTTTTGGGCAACGTCTTAGGACAATTTATAGGTTGAATTACAGTGGTTACTCTAAAATTATTTATATATATATACACATACATACGGAAACAAAATTTAACGTTTAACCGTTACGGTATTACACAAAGTTACACAGTTATCAACACAAAATGGATCTATCATAAAATTTACAAATACAATAAAACAATATAAATTAAGATTAAACCGTTACCTTATAAAATTAACAAAGTGTGAATAAAACGTAAATGGAATACCACTGTCTGTCAGTCTGCAGTTTTTCTGTTGATCCCTGATTCACTCGTTGATGAGACGAGGGTATATTTTTACATTTATAATGAATCACAGTTCTTTTTCTAAACATTTGTCAAGACAATACAAATTGAACGGTGATATACAATGTTAGCAATATAGTATTCAGATAGATAAAGTTTATAATAAAGATACACAATTAATTAGTTGACGAGACGAAGGTGACTCTATATATTTTATTATGAATCACACTTTTTTATACCTTTTATAGTAAGGATCGCACAGGAAGGGGCGACACTATTACATGCTTCTTAACCTGACAATAGTATTACAATACTACCAGCTACATAGATCTGTCAGGTGTAGGCAATTGATTGTATATATACAATGTTATCAATATAGTATTCAGATAGATAAATGAACCAAATGAACATTTTCATTTGTCTATAAAAAAGAAATGGTGATTATACAATTATAGGGAGCACATCGCACAGCCAGCCAGATTTTATAAACGTGATTTCTAACTATATAATCCTTTCTTGATAAGAAGCTGACAATTATTTAATTTAAGGTTCTGAAACTCAAAAGCCAGCCAGATCTTGGTAATTTTCCGATAAGCTTTAACAATTTTTAATTACTTCCAAAAGGTTGCATACCTCGCAGCCAGGATCTTACAAAATATGATTTCATTTTTAGCGTTCAATACCTCACAGCCAGTCAGATCAAATATATGTGATTTCTGCAGTTTGCTGTTTCTTCATGAAGACTAACAATGGAAGGGATGACGTTAGTATATGCTTTTAATGCTGTAATGTTTACATTACAACAAACAATTTAATTAGATTGGTTACTGTAACATTATACAGATATACCGACACAAAGTTCTGAAACTCAAAAGCCAGCCAGATCTTGGTAATTTTCCGATAAGCTTTAACAATTTTTAATTATTTCCAAAAGGTTGCATACCTCGCAGCCAGGATCTTACAAAATATGATTTCATTTTTAGCGTTCAATACCTCACAGCCAGTCAGATCAAATACATGTGATTTCTGCAGTTTGCTGTTTCTTCATGAAGACTAACAATGGAAGGGAAGACATTAGTATATGCTTTTAATGCTGTAATGTTTACATTACAACAAACAATTTAATTAGATTGGTTACTGTAACATTATACAGATATACCGACACAAAGTTCTGAAACTCAAAAGCCAGCCAGATCTTGGTAATTTTCCGATAAGCTTTAACAATTTTTAATTACTTCCAAAAGGTTGCATACCTCGCAGCCAGGATCTTACAAAATATGATTTCATTTTTAGCGTTCAATACCTCACAGCCAGTCAGATCAAATATATGTGATTTCTGCAGTTTGCTGTTTCTTCATGAAGACTAACAATGGAAGGGATGACGTTAGTATATGCTTTTAATGCTGTAATGTTTACATTACAACAAACTATTTAATTAGATTGGTTACTGTAACATTATATAGATATACTGACACAAAGTTGAATGTTTCAAGTAACTATGTATCACGTAACGTTAAATAGTTGTCAACAGATGAATCATGAAATGTCTCATGATCGGTTAACAGTAACAAATATAACCTTAACATTTAAATATTTCATTCAAGACAATGTAACCTGCAACATATGGAATATAACTCCAAAAATTATAAGCTAAAATTTTGACTTTCATGAATTTAAATGTAGTTTGGGCAAGGTCTTAGGACAATTTATAGGTTGAATTACAGTGGTTACTTTAAAATTATTTATATATATATACACATACATATGGAAACAAAATTTAACGTTTAACCGTTACGGTATTACACAAAGTTACACAGTTATCAACACAAAATGGATCTATCATAAAATTTACAAATACAATAAAACAATATAAACTAAGATTAAACCGTTACCTTATAAAATTAACAAAGTGTGGATAAAACGTAAATGGAATACCACTGTCTGTCAGTCTGCAGTTTTTCTGTTGATCCCTGATTCACTCGTTGATGAGACGAGGGTATATTTTTACATTTATAATGAATCACAGTTTTTTTTCTAAACATTTGTCAAGACAATACAAATTGAACGGTGATATACAATGTTAGCAATATAGTATTCAGATAGATAAAGTTTATAATAAAGATACACAATTAATTAGTTGACAAGACGAAGGTGACTCTATATATTTTATTATGAATCACACTTTTTTATACCTTTTATAGTAAGGATCGCACAGGAAGGGGTGACACTATTACATGCTTCTTAACCTGACAATAGTATTACAATACTACCAGCTACATAGATCTGTCAGGTGTAGGCAATTGATTGTATATATACAATGTTATCAATATAGTATTCAGATAGATAAATGAACCAAATGAACATTTTCATTTGTCTATAAAAAAGAAATGGTGATTATACAATTATAGGGAGCACATCGCACAGCCAGCCAGATTTTATAAACGTGATTTCTAACTATATAATCCTTTCTTGATAAGAAGCTGACAATTATTTAATTTAAGGTTCTGAAACTCAAAAGCCAGCCAGATCTTGGTAATTTTCCGATAAGCTTTAACAATTTTTAATTACTTCCAAAAGGTTGCATACCTCGCAGCCAGGATCTTACAAAATATGATTTAATTTTTAGCGTTCAATACCTCACAGCCAGTCAGATCAAATATATGTGATTTCTGCAGTTTGCTGTTTCTTCATGAAGACTAACAATGGAAGGGATGACGTTAGTATATGCTTTTAATGCTGTAATGTTTACATTACAACAAACAATTTAATTAGATTGGTTACTGTAACATTATACAGATATACTGACACAAAGTTGAATGTTTCACGTAACTATGTATCACGTAACGTTAAATAGTTGTCAACAGATGAATCATGAAATGTCTCATGATCGGTTAACAGTAACAAATATAACCTTAACATTTAAATATTTCATTCAAAACAATGTAACCTGCAACATATGGAATATAACTCCAAAAATTATAAGCTAAAATTTTGACTTTCATGAATTTAAATGTAGTTTTGGGCAACGTCTTAGGACAATTTATAGGTTGAATTACAGTGGTTACTCTAAAATTATTTATATATATATTTACACATACATATGGAAACAAAATTTAACGTTTAACCGTTACGGTATTACACAAAGTTACACAGTTATCAACACAAAATGGATCTATCATAAAATTTACAAATACAATAAAACAATATAAATTAAGATTAAACCGTTACCTTATAAAATTAACAAAGTGTGAATAAAACGTAAATGGAATACCACTATCTGTCAGTCTGCAGTTTTTCTGTTGATCCCTGATTCACTCGTTGATGAGACGAGGGTATATTTTTACATTTATAATGAATCACAGTTTTTTTTCTAAACATTTGTCAAGACAATACAAATTGAACGGTGATATACAATGTTAGCAATATAGTATTCAGATAGATAAAGTTTATAATAAAGATACACAATTAATTAGTTGACGAGACGAAGGTGACTCTATATATTTTATTATGAATCACACTTTTTTATACCTTTTATAGTAAGGATCGCACGGGAAGGGGCGACACTATTACATGCTTCTTAACCTGACAATAGTATTACAATACTACCAGCTACATAGATCTGTCAGGTGTAGGCAATTGATTGTATATATACAATGTTATCAATATAGTATTCAGATAGATAAATGAACCAAATGAATATTTTCATTTGTCTATAAAAAAGAAATGGTTATTATACAATTATAGGGAGCACATCGCACAGCCAGCCAGATTTTATAAACGTGATTTCTAACTACATAATTCTTTCTTGATAAGAAACTGACAATTTTTTAATTTAAGGTTCTGAAACTCAAAAGCCAGCCAGATCTTGGTAATTTTCCGATAAGCTTTAACAATTTTTAATTACTTCCAAAAGGTTGCATACCTCACAGCCAGGATCTTACAAAATATGATTTAATTTTTAGCGTTCAATACCTCACAGCCAGTCAGATCAAATATATGTGATTTCTGCAGTTTGCTGTTTCTTCATGAAGACTAACAATGGAAGGGATGACGTTAGTATATGCTTTTAATGCTGTAATGTTTACATTACAACAAACAATTTAATTAGATTGGTTACTGTAACATTATACAGATATACCGACACAAAGTTCTGAAACTCAAAAGCCAGCCAGATCTTGGTAATTTTCCGATAAGCTTTAACAATTTTTAATTACTTCCAAAAGGTTGCATACCTCGCAGCAAGGATCTTACAAAATATGATTTCATTTTTAGCGTTCAATACCTCACAGCCAGTCAGATCAAATATATGTGATTTCTGCAGTTTGCTGTTTCTTCATGAAGACTAACAATGGAAGGGATGACGTTAGTATATGCTTTTAATGCTGTAATGTTTACATTACAACAAACAATTTAATTAGATTGGTTACTGTAACATTATACAGATATACTGACACAAAGTTGAATGTTTCACGTAACTATGTATCACGTAACGTTAAATAGTTGTCAACAGATGAATCATGAAATGTCTCATGATCGGTTAACAGTAACAAATATAACCTTAACATTTAAATATTTCATTCAAAACAATGTAACCTGCAACATATGGAATATAACTCCAAAAATTATAAGCTAAAATTTTGACTTTCATGAATTTAAATGTAGTTTTGGGCAACGTCTTAGGACAATTTATAGGTTGAATTACAGTGGTTACTCTAAAATTATTTATATATATATACACATACATACGGAAACAAAATTTAACGTTTAACCGTTACGGTATTACACAAAGTTACACAGTTATCAACACAAAATGGATCTATCATAAAATTTACAAATACAATAAAACAATATAAATTAAGATTAAACCGTTACCTTATAAAATTAACAAAGTGTGAATAAAACGTAAATGGAATACCACTGTCTGTCAGTCTGCAGTTTTTCTGTTGATGCCTGATTCACTCGTTGATGAGACGAGGGTATATTTTTACATTTATAATGAATCACAGTTTTTTTTCTAAACATTTGTCAAGACAATACAAATTGAACGGTGATATACAATGTTAGCAATATAGTATTCAGATAGATAAAGTTTATAATAAAGATACACAATTAATTAGTTGACGAGACGAAGGTGACTCTATATATTTTATTATGAATCACACTTTTTTATACCTTTTATAGTAAGGATCGCACAGGAAGGGGCGACACTATTACATGCTTCTTAACCTGACAATAGTATTACAATACTACCAGCTACATAGATCTGTCAGGTGTAGGCAATTGATTGTATATATACAATGTTATCAATATAGTATTCAGATAGATAAATGAACCAAATGAACATTTTCATTTGTCTATAAAAAAGAAATGGTTATTATACAATTATAGGGAGCACATCGCACAGCCAGCCAGATTTTATAAACGTGATTTCTAACTACATAATTCTTTCTTGATAAGAAACTGACAATTTTTTAATTTAAGGTTCTGAAACTCAAAAGCCAGCCAGATCTTGGTAATTTTCCGATAAGCTTTAACAATTTTTAATTACTTCCAAAAGGTTGCATACCTCACAGCAAGGATCTTACAAAATATGATTTAATTTTTAGCGTTCAATACCTCACAGCCAGTCAGATCAAATATATGTGATTTCTGCAGTTTGCTGTTTCTTCATGAAGACTAACAATGGAAGGGATGACGTTAGTATATGCTTTTAATGCTGTAATGTTTACATTACAACAAACAATTTAATTAGATTGGTTACTGTAACATTATACAGATATACCGACACAAAGTTCTGAAACTCAAAAGCCAGCCAGATCTTGGTAATTTTCCGATAAGCTTTAACAATTTTTAATTACTTCCAAAAGGTTGCATACCTCGCAGTAAGGATCTTACAAAATATGATTTCATTTTTAGCGTTCAATACCTCACAGCCAGTCAGATCAAATATATGTGATTTCTGCAGTTTGCTGTTTCTTCATGAAGACTAACAATGGAAGGGATGACGTTAGTATATGCTTTTAATGCTGTAATGTTTACATTACAACAAACAATTTAATTAGATTGGTTACTGTAACATTATACAGATATACTGACACAAAGTTGAATGTTTCACGTAACTATGTATCACGTAACGTTAAATAGTTGTCAACAGATGAATCATGAAATGTCTCATGATCGGTGAACAGTAACAAATATAACCTTAACATTTAAATATTTCAATCAAAACAATGTAACCTGCAACATATGGAATATAACTCCAAAAATTATAAGCTAAAATTTTGACTTTCATGAATTTAAATGTAGTTTTGGGCAACGTCTTAGGACAATTTATAGGTTGAATTACAGTGGTTACTCTAAAATTATTTACATATATATACACATACATACGGAAACAAAATTTAACGTTTAACCGTTACGGTATTACACAAAGTTACACAGTTATCAACACAAAATGGATCTATCATAAAATTTAGAAATACAATAAAACAATATAAATTAAGATTAAACCGTTACCTTATAAAATTAACAAAGTGTGAATAAAACGTAAATGGAATACCACTGTCTGTCAGTCTGCAGTTTTTCTGTTGATGCCTGATTCACTCGTTGATGAGACGAGGGTATATTTTTACATTTATAATGAATCACAGTTTTTTTTCTAAACATTTGTCAAGACAATACAAATTGAACGGTGATATACAATGTTAGCAATATAGTATTCAGATAGATAAAGTTTATAATAAAGATACACAATTAATTAGTTGACGAGACGAAGGTGACTCTATATATTTTATTATGAATCACACTTTTTTATACCTTTTATAGTAAGGATCGCATAGGAAGGGGCGACACTATTACATGCTTCTTAACCTGACAATAGTATTACAATACTACCAGCTACATAGATCTGTCAGGTGTAGGCAATTGATTGTATATATACAATGTTATCAATATAGTATTCAGATAGATAAATGAACCAAATGAACATTTTCATTTGTCTATAAAAAAGAAATGGTGATTATACAATTATAGGGAGCACATCGCACAGCCAGCCAGATTTTATAAACGTGATTTCTAACTATATAATCCTTTCTTGATAAGAAGCTGACAATTATTTAATTTAAGGTTCTGAAACTCAAAAGCCAGCCAGATCTTGGTAATTTTCCGATAAGCTTTAACAATTTTTAATTACTTCCAAAAGGTTGCATACCTCGCAGCCAGGATCTTACAAAATATGATTTCATTTTTAGCGTTCAATACCTCACAGCCAGTCAGATCAAATATATGTGATTTCTGCAGTTTGCTGTTTCTTCATGAAGACTAACAATGGAAGGGATGACGTTAGTATATGCTTTTAATGCTGTAATGTTTACATTACAACAAACAATTTAATTAGATTGGTTACTGTAACATTATACAGATATACTGACACAAAGTTCTGAAACTCAAAAGCCAGCCAGATCTTGGTAATTTTCCGATAAGCTGTAACAATTTTTAATTACTTCCAAAAGGTTGCATACCTCGCAGCCAGGATCTTACAAAATATGATTTCATTTTTAGCGTTCAATACCTCACAGCCAGTCAGATCAAATATATGTGATTTCTGCAGTTTGCTGTTTCTTCATGAAGACTAACAATGGAAGGGATGACGTTAGTATATGCTTTTAATGCTGTAATGTTTACATTACAACAAACAATTTAATTAGATTGGTTACTGTAACATTATACAGATATACTGACACAAAGTTGAATGTTTCACGTAACTATGTATCACGTAACGTTAAATAGTTGATAATTAATGTCTCCTGTCGAGTGCTTCGTCTAACTACATTTTTCAGAGTAAATAATTATGAAAAATTGCTACTTTTTGTATATTTCTAATATTCACTTTGTACTTATATTATATACTCGTTACACGTAAGTGAGGTCCTTACCTTGAAAAGAGTAACAAGCTTTTCATACTTCCTCTTTTCTTTAAGATTATTAAAATATTTTAAGGAAAAAAATTCTAACATTTTTAATATTTTAAATACGTGGATGTACAAAAGACAAAGATATGTCGAAATTACTTTTATGTATATTTAAGGTATATACATATGTTTCCTTATATTTTACGTATATTCAAAGTTAACAGTTATTTAGATCAGCTTTAGAATATAGTATAATTAAATGATCGTATTTTCATATCTCAAATACCTCAAAGGCAATGATAAATAACAAATTAATCGTTACCAAGTAGCGATTAGTTTTGTGAAATTTTGCTGTCTTAAATTTTAAGATAAATGCTGCAACGTTAGTCCGGCGCGACTCTAGACAGAGTTCACTTTTGGGCGTAAGATGCAGGTTACCCCAAAACGATGGACGTATGCAAAAACTGGAAGTACTTTAGTGTAGAGTATACGTAACATAAATAATAATTATTAAAATGGAAAAATGTACATGTTCATTCAAATTAAATGTAAAACTAATTATGAAATAACTATTAGGCAACTACGTGATTACATTTCCAAAGCGGCCAATAGAGCGGAAAAAATATCAAGATGGGCGCAATTTGATCAAGCTGCGCGCCATTCGCGAAATAAACTACGATTCATTCCTCTTACGAAAGATCCAGAATCATAAAGTATTACCAAATTAAAGAGCGAGGGGTTCTTAGCATAATTATTTAATGACATAAAAAACATGATCAAGAGCACTTCCCCTCCGAGCTGAAGTGAAATAAGCCAGGCCGTGTTTATTATAAAAAATTGAAAAGAATACATGAAAAAAGTACCCGTATATTTTTTGTAGTAAAATCTATCAACCTTGTTTAATATTTTCTCCAACATAAGTATATAGGTTGCTTCATGTGGACTAAAGAATTAAACAAGGTCACGATACACTCATTTTCACAGAAATAGTTATAATATTGCATGACAAATCTTAGCAGCTTATTGCCCTTTAAAGATATTTCTATGATATAAGCGTGAAATATTAGATGGTTGTCCATAGTTATACTGAGATCTCACACGGGTAATATCCTTTCGACCGCCGTTCAATTTAACTCATAATTATGCCTCAAGAGTATGCGTCGGCAGGAATACGTCATCATTGTGCATTAGCTTATGTTAAATAATAGCTTGATGCTCATATTTCATTGGAATACTGAGACAACATTTCATTAAAACAGCTCACAATCAAATTGCTTTTCTACCTCTGAGAATAGTTTTAAATTATCAGCAAACAGAAGGCAACGAACATCAAATTTTTCAAACATTCACAAAATGAAGGGGTTACAAAATTCACCAAATTTTTAATTATTATGAGAAACAAAAGATGGTCTTAATTACTACATTGGCTGAATACGTATTGAATAATATATGACTTTGAATAGAAATTTCTGAACTAAATGCATTTCTTTCGTGCCCAAAAGTAATTGGTGAAAATGTTATTAGAATGGAATATATAACAGCCTCTGATCTCAGACAGGTATTTTCTTGTAACTATAAGAGTTACAAGAAAATAAGATACGATACGATAACGTTCTCGGATGAGGCCGCGATAAACGCTTTTCTAAATATTTTAAATCAGTTCCTTTGATCAGAGACCCGTGTTTTATCTGCAATATTGAGTATATTGCAAATGCTACACGGGTCTCTAATACAAATGTTGCACCTCTGTTGCATATCACAAGAGAAGACTATTCTAAAGTTGATCTGGCATTGGAACAGCTCCAGCCAAAATAGACCCCCGGTCCTTATGGTCTACACCCCTATTCTTAATCAAGGTTTTGCTCCGATGTCTTAATCACACCGATTAAATTTAAAACAAATCTGTCCTCAACTTTCGAAATTTATCCTTTTGGAAGATTTCCCGGGTGATACATGTTTTTAAATCTGGTTCTAGGTCAGATATAAAAAATTATTGGTCTGTAGCACTATCATCTATATTTGATTAAGTTTCTGAACTAAATGCTCTGATTTGAAACATTTTCATATCGCCGCCTAGTACAGTGCCAACTGACAGACTGCCAGCACGGTTTTGGTTCTACGCGGTCTACAGGTACTAATCTTACTATTTTGTGGATTAGGTTGTTAGGGAGATAGATGGTGGACTGAGGGCAGACGTGGCCCATTTTGATTTTGAAAAGGTGTTTGAGCGAGTCAGAAATGGTTTTCTCCTAGTAAATTTATCAGAGGCTGTTATATCTTCCATTCTAATAACATTTTCACCAATTACTTTTGGGCACGAAAGAAATGCATTTAGTTCAGAAATTTCTATTCAAAGTCATATATTATTCAATACGTATTCAGCCAATGTAGTAATTTAGACCATCTTTTGTTTCTCATAATAATTAAAAATTTGCTCTCATTGTCTCAGCACTGTTCGTTGCCTTCTGTTTGCTGATAATTTAAAACTATTCTCAGAGGTAGAAAAGCAATTTGATTGTGAGCTGTTTTAATGAAATGTTGTCTTTATTTTCATCGACAAAAGTTTATACGCAAGTTGCGTTTAACTAAAAGATTTTGCTCGGATCGTTTCAATACCATTATCATTTTTTCATATCTTATAATTATAATATTTTTATTTCTGTGGATAATATATATATACATATATATATTTTTTTATTTATATATATATATATATATATATATATATATATATATATATATATATATATATAAATATATTATTTAGCGAATTAATAAGATATCGTCGAATGAGATACAATTTATAAAATCAAAAAAGAAAAATGCGCAAGATGAATGCCGTGGTTCCTTCACTTATTTTATTAAATTTTGCATTTAATTACTCTCAAACGTTGTCAACTTATTTTATTGTACCTGTCATTTAATATATAATATATAACAAAAAGGACTTTGTTCTAACCCGGTGTCTCGTGGTACCTCTCGCTCTTTTTTCCGTTTATAATTTGCCATATCCCTTTTACAAAATTCTCCACTATAAAGACAATGTTTATGAAATGTAATATTCGTAAAGAAGACCAAAAAATTCCACTGTTTGTAATTTTAAAAGAAAAAATATCAAATAAATACAGAGTAAAAGTGCCAAATTCGCAATTCTTTCATAGTGATGTGCTGGCAAAAAAATTGTTTGCATATCCATAATTAATAATAATTAAACTTATCTCATTATAATTTCATTTCTAATAATAGAGCGTAGCTAGAAAACAAAGGTGAATAATGGGTTTACGAAGGAATTTTACTGAAGTATTAAACGAATAATAAATTTTGTTAGGGACTTGATTCCTTCTTTATTAATATTTTAGTAAGCATTTTATCCTTCACGAGATGCTTTTGAATACCTTCGAATTTTCCAACCAAAGAAACCCAGAGGAAGGTTAACGAATTGAGTGCAACTTAGATTGAAATTACAATGTAAATTGAATTATTTTGTAATTGATTATTAGACTGATTTGCCGTGGAAAACGTTAATGTAACGGAATTTTATGTTAGGATCTTTATAATAAACGAATGATAGGAATTTTATAAAAACGGTTTGAAAGTATTAATTTTCACCACGTGATTATCTTGCTTAATATATATTTCTAAGGCGTAAAAATAACGCAAAAGTTCAGAATTAGTTTAAAAACATGACACATGGATTCCATGTCTTGAGTTAAATCATTATTTTAATCAGTACTTTACTTCAGGAAAATATTTGTGAAGAGAAAAATTTATAAAAGCGATTAACTTTAAAGAAACGGATCGAAATGATTGGAATTCTATCATTGTATATTTGATATATATTTCGTGCATAAAGTTACTTGTTTAGGACGTGCATATTAGAATATTCTTTAGCTGGTGAAGATAAGGATGAGGTTATGAGTAAGTATGCGTTTGAAGACGGGGATGAGGATTGATTGTTTCTTCATGTATTGAAAATATATATATATATACTTATGTTAACTTTTAAACAAAAGTAATTCTTTGAAGCTGTTTTACAGCTTTCCTTGCATTAATGTATATTATTACATAATTATTTACGCTTCAACTTTTCACTGTCCATATCAATGATATATTTTCGTCCAGAGTTCTTAACTTATAGTCCATTCAAATTGAAGATGGAATGTTTGTAAACAATCACTTTTGACAGTTCAGGTATTGCAAACCTTTTTCTTACATTCACGTTAGTAATTTAATGTGGATTTATTTGTGATTAAAAAATATTTGTTTATTAGTGTACACATTTACACTGTATACATACGTAACTTATATTATATAGGTTATATTTTATATTTAAGAGAAATTCAGATAAGTAAGATGCGTTTCGAATAATTTATAAATATTACTGTTACATAAAAAATATATAATAATACCAACAAAATTCCTCTCATACTTAATCCAGGCTTGAGACTGGCAGTCTTAAAGACTGGCGTATTTAAAAAGTTGTTGGTAGCCAAATCTCTACTAGTAATTCACCCTTGGCAAACCTTCATCAACTATCTGTCTATCTAATAAATAATATTCTATCATACTAACAAATAATACTTTATTTTCTAAGTATATTAGTAATAGTAGTTTAACGAAATGTTAGTTAGAACACAGAAAATGAAATTATTACAAAATAAAATAAGTATTACTTAATTTTCAAGAAATGACTAAAACAACTTTTAAAAACATAAAATACACTGATGTGTAAAAATAAGCCAAATACGTTTACATTCTAAAGAAAAAATACAACAATTACATCACAAAGAACTCAAAATATATACTATAAATACACAAAGTACACTAATATTTCACATTACTACACTAATATTTCATAGAAAAATTACACTATAGTGTTACAATCAAATCATAATGAACTTAATACACAAAATACATATTTATATTTAAAAAAACCACAAATACTTTTTTATTTCACAGAAAAGAATTAACCACAGTGCACATGAACATGAATCACATCACAATGAACTTAAAACCTGAAATCACTAAAATATTTAATATAAATACACTACATACATCATAACAATTACAGATTATCACACTTATATCACAGAAATATCAGATTCTGCGCTTTTTCTATTGCGTTTCTGGTATGTGTAACCCATTCTGTATAACCCATTGATAACATAACCTCAAATCGAATAACAAATTCATAAATGGCGCTAAATTTAGATTCCAGATTACGCTTGCATAATAATAATAAAAATGGCAGAGTTATTTTAGAGATTTCAATGATACTTGAGGATCCTACGTCTGAACGGGTTCAAGAAGAACTTCCGCCAACAGTGCCTTTAACATAAAGATCTAATGAGGATGCTCACAAAAGGATACGCCTTCAAAGTACCTGACTAATATGTACCCAGTTGTAGAACTGCTTAATAGCGTCCGGAAACATGTGCAAGCAAGTAGCAAATGTACTCGCATCCCAAGATTATATTAGAGAAAAAAAAGAGAAAGTAAAAATAAAAAGATTATGAAGAAACATCTTAATATTGAAAAGCAAAAAATGAAATTATATTCAAGTTTTGAGGAAGAAACGATAGAATTAGTCGGTGAAATTTGCGGTCCCGAAAATAACATATATGATACGTGGAATACGGTGAAAATTACTACGAAACCAAAAAAATAAAAGATTAGCTGCTATGAATTGTTTGTAAATTATGGCCGCATATAAATTGCACTCCATTCAACAATTATTGTAATTCTTGTGGCAAAAAAATGAAGAAACAAGAAACGGAAAAGAAAAACTTAAAAAAGCAAAAAGTAACGGAAAAAGCAAAGGGAGAGGAAAAATGAGTGGGAAATTAAATGGCCATCTTATCCTTAAACGGGCGGCCAATTTCTAACAGATTTTAACATTAAAGCTTTTAAAAAAAACATTATCCTGAATTGGATATATAATTTGTAGACTACATTGAAAAATAGTTTAGTACCAACATTTATTTGAAAAGAACATAACATGTCACAATGTTTGTTTAATTATCTATACGCCAAATATACCATAACTATATCTGCGTATAAGGTTATCAAATCTAGAATATAGCAGCGTAAGCTGACATATTGTAGCTACCTCACTCTAACACCTTATAAAATTAGTGAATAGCATATATGGTCTAGATTTTTTTAGCGTCGAGATTTTGATTATTTTCACAAATTGTTTGAAACACCTGACTATTTCGCAAAAGAAGTGGAGGGTTGCCAATTTTTCCATTTAAAATTTTAGAATTCGTATCAATAAAATAATGGTATAATACTTGTATTTATAACATTTTTTATAGTGAGACTTTCTAAAGTTAATATTTTGATTATGTATGTATTTTAATAATACTCCGTGAATAATGCAATGAATTTTATAAATAGTTGTCAAGCTGATCGAATATTATATTCGTGCCAACCATATTTTAACTGTCAAATTCGATTGTTTACAAACATTCCATCTTCAATTTGAATGGACTATAGATAGTATTAATATAACTGATAAAGCAATATGTAATTTATTTACTTTTAAAGAAATGTATAAAAAACCAGTAATAGCTGATAATAATAAGGTGCACAAATAATATATATATATATATATATATATATATATATATATATATATATATGTATATATATATATATATATATACATATATATATAATATGATAATAATATATGATATTATCATATTATATATGATATATGATAATAATAAGGTGCACAAAAATTACAAGGCTTCTGTTTTTATAGCTTCGTTTAGTTACAAGGGCCAAGATGCGATGTTTACAAGAATTAAATTTGTACAGACCAGAACATGTTTTGATTCTATGTATCTACTATGTATTGATTGTGAAGTTTTCGTAATAATTATGTCTTTCCTTTTATTATTAACTTGACAACAATTTAAGATGTTTTCCCGCGGTTGAAGTATTTTTATTTGGAGAAATTAACTTTTTCTTGCAACTATTGAAGTAAATAGGAAGATAACGTTTTGTCGGAAATATTTTCAGTAAAAGGAAAAAAAGGAATTTTCATGAAATACGAAAATTTAATCCACTTGAGGAGCAACATGAAATAATTTAAATATTATTTCGGAATTATCTCAATTAGTCAAGGTGGTTACAACTTCAATGAGAACCAATGAAAATTATACGTAGTGCGTGAATGGAAGTTTCACAAAAATTATTCTTAATTTACTCAGTTTAACAAATGAGCAATAAAGATCGTTACCGAATTATGACAGCAAAAATCTCTGAGAATTGTTAATTTTGACTAAAAATCCATTTTAGCATGATATCTTATTTCCGACGCTACTCTTAACGCTCACAAATGAGGAACATCCATCACAAATGTGGCATTTACATCCGGCATTATAAATTACACTCTTATCACAGGAAAACTCGCAATTATCTCCCCTTTCTACGACTGATGATCATATTATTGATGTTACGTGACTTTTTATAAAGCTAAAAAAATTTGGAAATATGATAAAAAATTATAAAGACAAACACTAAATCTCCATATTAAGTCTCTCTTAGAACTAAATTGTTTTACTACTGAACAAGCAAATATCTATGGGAGTAGAGTGCAAATTAAAACAACAGAATATTTTTTGCTTACTAGTAGTAAATAATATTTTAGAGGATAAAATAACAAGTGAATAATATTGTCTAAGTTGAAGAAATATGTTTCAAATTATAACAAAATTTGTTTTCTTAATATCATGCGTGTGAAGCCACAAGTTAAAATAAGTGTTGTTATAATTAATAATAGATGAAGTTTTAATGATTATAAAAATAGTTTTAATAATATTAAAATAAGCTAACTTTATGTGTGCAACAAACTGTGAAATATCGTTAGCACTTACTGTTAATAGAATTAAAATGACTTTTAGAAACTAAATAACAATTCAAAAATCGTTGCGTTTAAGTGAATATTAATAAGTAGTAATGACATTTTATAGAAGCAAATCCAACGCTTTTTAAAAAAGTTATATTTATTAATTTTGAATATAGTGACATCTATTACTATAGTAAATATCAAAATCTCAATAAAATTCGGTTCCATTTATTTCACATCGTGAAAAAATCAACACAAAATTTTATTACGATTGTTCTTCATCCGTAAATATTTTTTTAGTATTGCATCGAGTAAGTTAAAACGAATTTATTTCCATTTACGAATTAGGTTTCCGAGTGGTGTGTAATATTCTATTTTGTTCAATAATGGCTTTGATTAGATTATGCTCGCATAAGCAATTGTCAGAAATAGAAACAACTACGGAACTATAGTTTATCAGTGCTCCGATACTCGTTTTGCCAATTAAAACCCGAATATAAATTTCGCGAAAATGTGTTTCTCTACTGAGTGTAAGAATGAAAATTTAACATGTCCGAGTGGATATCGGTTTGGAATTGAACCGAGGAGTAAACGTGAAATTTCATTTGAATATATTGTAGGAACATAAAACTTCTTTACGCACGCTTGACTTGGAGAGTAAGCTGGTGAATGCGTTACGAGAGCGTTACGAAAAGTATGATCGGGCGAGGCGAACGGAAGTTGAGAGGGAGATATAAGTTAGTGAAGACAGAAAGAGAGAGAGTTACGTTTCGTATATTACTGTTGGGACGAGAGAGAGAGGTGCGAGCACACATTTTCTTTCTCTCTTTTTCTCATAGCCAGTTATGTTTCGTATATCTAAGACACAGTGCAAGCCTATTGCCTGTATCACACTGTAGGAGCAAGAGACAGCACTGCGCGCGCACATTTTCTTTCTCTCTCTCTCTCATAGCCAGTGCATGAAATATATATATATATATATATCGGATCGAGCTTGCAAATTTGACCTTTTTTTCGCTCTAAGATTTGATGACTGATTGATTTTGGGGTGCTATTTATGTTATGTAATAAGTTTTTCTTCATCACGTTCAGATTTTTCAGAAAAGGGACCATGAAAAATAAACAAAGAAAGACACCTTCATCTAGTAAACATTGTACATTTAAAAAAATATCTTCAAGTTAAATATAATAGGTGATCTCTTAACATATTTACATAACAAAAATCTCAGTGGTATCTTGCCCTTTTATGCTCGAAGCTTCTATTCAAAGATTTTTTCTTAAAATCGTTGCTCGGATTGTCTCGCTTCAACAACCAACGGTAGTCCGCCAACATGCTTCTATTATATTTCCTTGATATCTACGTTCTATTTTTTTCAAGTTTTGATGAAATGTTTCACCTTCCTCTTCGCTAACAGCTCCTAGATTTTCCTGAAAATACTGAATGTGCGAATTCAGGAAGTGAAGCTTAATGCTTATTGAACATCCCATTTTACCAAAATTTTCTATCATTTTAGCCACAGTTTCTTTATAATCAGGACTCTTGTTGATCCCAAAAAGTTCTTAATCACTTCCTTAATAGAAGTCCATACTTGTAACTCGGTTTCACTGAGTTTTATATATTCTTTGTCCTTCGTCAATTTTCTTATATCGGGGCCGACAAAAATAACTTCTATCGATTTGGTATCTGATAACAATGCGACAATATTTTTTAGGTATTTGAAACCTTCTCCTTCTTTGTCCATAGCCTTAACAAACTATTTCATCATGCCCAGTTTTATATGCAAAGGAGGCAGTAACACATTTTCTCGATGAACACAATTTTCTTGAATTACATTTTTAATCCCAGGTTAGTTCTAGAAGTCCATTCTTTCAAAGTCCAATGTTGTCCTCTATTCCGACTCGCAGTTCAATGTGTCCTCTATTCCAAATCGCACTTCAAAGTCCAATGTTGTCCTCTATTCCCATTCGCAGAGGAAGCATGGGTACTTGGTATAACTACCTTGTTGTCCAAGTAGCATACTTATAACTTTGAAATCTCCACACACGACCCATCCGTGCCGTTCGTAGTTTGTTTTAGTCAAAACATTCTGCAATTTTTTGTAGCATTCTTTTAAATGTACAGAATGTGCTACAGGCACTGAAACATACTGGTTACCATTATGGAGAAGAGCTGCTTTCAAACTTCTTTTTGAAGAATCGATGAACAATCTCCATGCATTGCATCGTAGTCAACGTCAAACATGTTCACCAAACCAGGAATATCCTTGCAATAAACTAATCTCCATCCTCAGCAAAAAACGGAATAAGACCAAGGAGCTCAGTTGCAACTTTATGCAGATTTAGGTCTCTCGTTAAGTCGTTTAGTTCTGTTTGCGTAAATAACTTCGGCTCAAGATCAGGTTTAAAGTTAGGACAGACTGAGATGGATCTTCTGCATCAGTGCTCGACAATGATTCTGAATAAGGGAGCAGTGGCTGTGCAGCGTCCGGATCCCGAAACACTACATGCGTTACCGATTGCACGTTTGGGTAGTTGATTTGCTTTTTGTTTTTGAACTGTGACCAGTCACACTACATCAACAAGAGTTCTGTCTAAATCATGGGTGTCTGTGTTTTGAAGGTATTATTTTGCCCTTTCGACCACTTGAGAAGTTCGAGAACGCACGTTGCACAAACTTTGTGAGGTGTCTACAACTTGTCCTGGTTACTGATGGGTAGGTGAAAATACATGTAAACATTTTTGACAAATTATTTTATAGTCCATTGTTGTTTTGTCAACATGAATTTCCTACAAATGCAACAAAAACTGTCCGGTGAGGTTAAACAACTTCTTGGCGACATTTTTAAATCAACATATAAAATTGTAAAGTGTAACTGATGTACTTTAAAATTGGTTCAAGTATTTATATGTTTTTTGTTATTTTTTGCCCTCATTAACTTTCTTCTAATGAACCAAAGTGACAAAAGATTGTAATAGAGATTTTATCACCAGTTAGTGGTATTATTTCGAATTGAACTTTTCTGCAGTGTAAATCACGCATTAATTTTGTACCAATAAGATAATAAGGCATTAATTAGCAAATTATGAAGTAAAATGTATTCTTTGTACTAATAGAAACCGTTTACATAACATTTAAGCCAGATTACTTTTCATTGTGTATTATCGAGCTTGAAAGCGAACGCAGAGGGTAATTTTGTGCAAAATCAATATTGCAATATATAAAAAAAATGTAACGTGTTAGATTTTTTTCATTATTTTTCCCGTAATCGGCACTTCTAAAACTACCGGAAAACACATTCAAACTTCAGAGAGGAAAACCATTGTAGGCCTGTTAATCAATTATAATTGATAATATAATTTATAACTAGTTCTGACAAGCCAAAATCTATTAATATACATTTAAACATATCACATACCATTCCACAATTTAATATAACACTCAAAGTCGTAAAGTAATTTATATCTGAGGATATTAAAATATAACAACATTCGTTCTCAACTCGCATATTTGTTACTCTGTTTAGTTCACTATAATGGTATTCATTATTATGTATAACATTCGGTATAATTAAAATGTTCTTGTTTGTAAATTACTAATAAATAATTGCTGATTATCAATATCGAGATATTTAAATATCTCAAATTATATTAAATTATTCGTTAGTCATAATCATAATAGTCCACCGCTGTTTACGTGTATAAGTGTATACGGTTATATTAGAATGTGGGTTCTACACGTATTTGACAGAATCAACATGCCAATAAATAAAGTTATGTAGTAATTAATTATAACAAAGAAATATGCACGTGGTCGTAGTTCCAATTGTTACAGTTATATATTGAACAACACTTAATTACAAAGCACAATTATTGAAGAGTACCGTTGTGTAAACTCGCTTTTACATGTTTAGTTTGCTGGGAACTAGTTTATAATACAAAAGATATAATTAATTTCAAATGGAAGAAATTAAAGAAATTCGAGAAAAACCGTTTAGAGAAATTCGAGAATTGTTAACCACAAAAAATAACTACTACTACTCTACGATCGATGGAGAGCCATTCGGCGAATCTTTAATCCTGTTTCGTTACTTTTTTTTCGTTTTTTTACTTGTTACTTTTCTTCTATCTAGTGCTTAATTTCGGTAAAGACATGAGATATTACAAAACTTTCCAATATTGCTCGCTGCAAACATTAGAAACTAGGTAGTTAGTAGTTAATGCTATTAAAAATTATTTATGATAACTAGAATTATGATAAAAGGCGTATTTATTCAATGATATAAGGATATATTTAGACTACAAGAATTAAAAAATTATTTTCTGTACATAGTTTTATCGTATCTTCATTCGAATCTTCACTTATACTTTCGTTCTTTTCACTTATACTTATATGTATATAATATTACGGGATTCAATACATAGCGCGTTTAAATTATGGCACGATAAATTTCAAACGAGAAAATTTTCGCTCGAAGATTGTTTTAAGACTTTTTGGTCTATATCAACAACTATGTTGCGATCGATTTCGATTTGAATATTTTGAATTCCAAATCTAAATATTAGAGAATCAGTGAAAAAACGAAAAATTATTGAATCGGAATTTTATGAATTTATTATCTCTGCGAAATAATCGATATTAAACATACAGTATTTACGGGTGTCATACCCGTCGATTTAAAATATGTTTGACATATTAATTGCAATAACAATTAAACAATAGCGTATTGACAATATATTGGCCAAGCAATTCTTGTTCATTATAAATGACTGAGATACTGCATGGTACCAGTCGGAATGTTTTTTAAGAGATGTAAAGAGACAACGCGCCAAGTATTGAATCATAAATGAAAAAGCGATTGACGCAGAATTCTCAGTATTCAGCGTAGAAAATTTAATATTAGTTTACAGGATATATATAAAAAAAATCTTACAATAAGTTAGTACATTGAATATATCCGGAATACACCATACCAAGTAAAAAAGCATGGGAAAAAGCAATAACAGATACCTTTGGATGCCACATGGCATTCTGCAATCCAGACATGCGATCCGGACAAATACACGTTTGTATATTGTAGTGAACACCACTCAAAATTGACTTCAGGTTATTAACAATTATCAATGCACGTGTCTTTCTGGCAAGTGAATATTGTATTGCTGTAGACACGTTATATCCATCGTGTATTAACTCGGGTGGGCCAGATTCCAACCCAATATAATACTTCACTCTGCCGAATTGGAAAGCATAATTCTCTAGTTATAAATTAAATATTTCTATTATTGCCATACATTCTTCCATAAAAATAATTATATTCGATTGGGATATATTAGTACAATTCACTTTAATGCAGTCAAATTTATAAGTAAATTCCATTCTACTCGATGTCATTACTGTATTCCGTTGGGCTCCACTTGACAACCTTCCGCTCTATTTTCTATTCCAAATGCATAAAAAACTTTTATTTCAAAAATATTTTTTATTTATATCTTTTTACTTGTTGCGTATTTTTTTGGTTTCATAATAAAAAAAATAGTTTTTCTACTTATTTAACTATTTTGCCACATAATTATAGTTGCAGGTGAAAAATTGAACCGAAATCCATGTATTTTACCCACATTCCGTTGCTCTTCATAATATTTATTTATTCAAGTATTCTCAAGTATTCTCTGTTGGGTTGTCGGGGACTCGGGAACCCAGGTCGAAGTGTATTCGTTATTGTTAGGAAGGACGGTACGTTCGGATTACCCGAAAGATAAACTCTGGTTGCTGCCCGAAAATCTTGGTCTTGGGCCATCGGCGAATGGTGCTGGACCGTGGAAGCCAAGGAAAGACGATGGTTCTTGAGAGCCGGGATACAAAGATGGACTTTGAGAACTGGGCTATGAAGATGGTCCAGAAGAAACCGGTGAATCACTCAACGGATTTGAAGATGGACCACTTGGACCGGAGATCTTTGGGATCCGGGAAATTTTGACGGAGCCTGAGAATATGGGCTTTGAAATCCAGGATAAAAGCTGGTTCTTCCTTGATCTTCGGGATAGCTTAACACTGAGGTCTCTTATTTCCTGGGTAATTGACGCTCGGGCCTGACGAACCTGGAATAGCTTGTCGCCGGTCCTTGTGTTCCTTGACTATAGTTGAGGCTTGACCCTAGAGAGTCTGAATAATTAGTAGAAGGTTACCAGGACAAGATGGCCTCAAATCGGGGAAATCATTTTGCGGAGGAAATACAGGTCCGGAATCGCTTTCTTTCATAGAATAGTCATTGGCAAATAGATTGCGTAGCAGGTCCACTTGGACTTTGTTGTGGGGAACCGCCTGGATAACCCTGACTAGGCCTAGCGGGGATTCCGCCTGAGAATAGTCTATCAGGTCTATTGTACTTGTATCCTCCTTGAGCCTGTATAAAGTAATATTAAAAATAATTAAATGAAACATATTGATAAAACTGCGAAAGGCTATAAATTAGTCATGATAAGGTAAAAGAAATATTTTGAAGATAAGGTTATTTAATAGGTAAAATTGCTAAAACTATTATACTTAATTAACTGAAGTAGAAACAGAGTACCAACATCTTTCCTGGGCCAAACTGAACACAGTCAAGAAAACAAACAAAATAAATTTAATTTATAAACGTGTTTTTCACTCATCAGTAAAAACTACAGGCATCTTGCTGAGCCTACATCACCACCATCATAAGACCTGTCATCATTAAAAAAACATCAGTTTGAAATATTTTTTTTTACAATCCCAAGATCGGTCCACTTTCCATAACCAATAATTTACTGGTTTCGCGGAGTGGTGCGAACCCGATGCGACTTACTTAATAGTTTAATCTAAACAACATACACAATCACGAGTATTATAAAAATTAACCCTTAAAATATTACATTAGTGTTGAATAGACCCGCTATAATTATTGTTTAAAAACTTATTAATAAAATATGGGTATTATACATTTTGCGTATATTAATTTTTGTTTTTCATACAGGTTCTCCTTACGTGTGTCACAATAATATTGACAGTGGTTTACCTCGAATTGAGTAATCGTATCAAAATGACATAAGTTACCCAATATTTTGAAAGCTTTACGATTATCATTCTCACCGAATGTTTCCGTATTTGATAACGTTGATAATTTGAGATTTTTAGGATTACATTAGATGATACATCAAACTGCATTGAAAAAATTGTGATCGATAAATAATGAAATAGCTCAGCTACAATCGTAAATTCTTAGTTATACCAAAGGTTTAAACCAGGTAATTTTTCCTTTTAAATTTACTAATTAAATATAACTAGCTGACCCGGCGGACTTCGTACCGCCTCCGAGTCAATAAATGTTTTAACTTATTAGCTGAATTAAATTCAGTTTTTAATTAAGTTAAAATTAATATTCAAAATGAATAAGTTAATGTTAAAACAGAATAGGAAGAAGGTTTATGCCTAGTCTCTATCTAGGCATAAACCTTCCTTAAGTTTTTAAGTTTATTTCTTCGAAATTTTTAATTGCATTTTAAATGATTTTCTTTTCTCTCCATTGTCGTTATTTATGTTTTCCGTCTTCGCAGGTAGAAATTGGTTTTACATTTTATTAAATTGTTTATAAATAGAATAGCATAAAAAATATTCATATGTCGAATAACAACCTTCTTATTGAACGTTGTCTAATCCATCGTTCCAAGGCTTTACGTACAAAGTTTTGGATATCGTTCTTGCTACAGAGTACGAAATCTATATCGGCTTTATTAATTGTCCCTGTTATACGTGTATAATATACATACAATTGTGTAATGCAAAGGTAAGGGAAATCCTTTTATAATATCGTAATAAGTATATTTTTGAGTCAAACGCTTCCCCCACAGCGAAGTCACTCACACGAAAACTCCAATCAATAAGGCAGACAAAATAGAGCCAATGGAAGTATTCATTCCACTTTTCCTCGATGTTTTACAATTTTTTAAGTTACTCTTCAAATTGTGGATTAAAATAAAGTTAATGATTCAAACTACTTTTTAAAAATTTCTGGGACATACATTTTAGAGTTCTTTCCTCATTTTCTGGAACGTCCATGGATATTAAAGACAAGGGGATAAACTTTTAGGGAAAGGTTCAGAAATAAATTTTGTTATCTTTTTTCTCCTTTGACAAGTAATTTTTATAGTTATTTAGTAATTTCTGTGAAACAAGCTTAAAAATATATTATCTAATACGCGCACTGTTGTTATATTGACACCTCAGTTGACTCCAATGTCTTTTAGTTTTAACGTACATATATTTTTCTTAAGCAAATATTATTGTGTGCAAATATACTTTATTTAAATTACATAAAACAAATTCTTAAAGAACAAATTCTTAAAAAAATTAGAGGAAGAAAATTGCTGAATGTTCTTAATTGAATTTGTCGAACTAAATCCTTGCAATTAATTAATGTCACTGTGCACAAAGAAGAGTACTATATTAATTAATTACGACAAAAAATTGCATTCCAGAGATTGATTACTATAACCTTTAATTTATTGCTGAAATGAAAAACTCTAGCTTAAAAAAGTTCGATCTATAACAAAAATATTATAGATATATTAATCTCGTAGACGAAACTTTTTTTATATTCCGTTTTTGAGATACGCTGAACAATAAATTAAACATTCAAGTTTAAATGCATAAAAACAAGTAAAGTACCACTAAAATAATTCTAAGCGATTAGCACACTATTCATTGAATTCTTTACTGTAAACTTATTCGAATTTAAATAAAATTTAGGTTAATAAACATTATGAAAAGTAAATAAGAAAAAAAATATAAAACCTAATAATTGAGAGTAGAAATGGCACTACAAAGATTCCGTACGAACATACTATTCAAGTATTTATTTAATCATTAAACGGCACTTAGCATCTTTTTAATCCATTAACTTATATTAAAAATATTAATTATGAATTTAATTATATTGCTAAGCAAATCTTTTTAATTAATTATATCGCTAACCTTGTCTTTCTCATGCGTGAAAACGTGACGATATTTTAAAAAACTGTGAGATGTAGAATCATGAAGAATCTATATTCGCGGAAAAAATGTATTTTAAAGGCGCTATACGAATACCCATCGTAAGTGCGCACATTGAAACCGATAAAGTACAACCCGGACAAAGAAATTTCATTCTATGACGCCGTTGATAAAAAAAAGTTTATTCACCTCGTTCGCGGGCAGGTAACATAAAACATTTGCAAAAATTACGGCGAAATTATATGGCTACGGATTTCTGAATTCAGAATATAATTTACTAGATAGTCTAAATCAATACTAATATCATTTGAAGTTGCCGTTATATCAGTTGCGTAGTAAAATTGATATCCATGTATTGAGGCATTATTGAAAATGTGGGCCGAAGAATGTTAGTACAAAATCTGAGAAATCAATATCAACTTGTTATAATAGGTTTTTTGATTTCGCATTAAAATATTTTGTTTTTTATTAAGATTTTGCAGATTTTTTAAAAATTTTTGACTATAAAATGCAGGTGGAACCAGTTAAGCATCGTTACTAAATTCTGGGGATGTTCCCGTTATCTGCAGAAATGTTACATAATGAATCTAGGAAAATAATCTCAGGATTTAATTATCGATTAAAAGTCGTTTACTTAACTAAGTACTTAGGTTTCAATGAAGTATGATTCATTTTAATTTAATGCAAATAATCATTGAAAACAATATACGTATGTGTATATATATATATATATATATATATAAAATGGTCTATACTAAAATACAAAAGTAAGTATAAAAATACGTAAATACGCAAGTTGATATTACTAATGAAGCCCACAATATTTTTCATTTTTTTATGTAAATTATACATTACTTTGGGCATAACCAGCTACCTATCTTTTCAAAAAGTTGCTTTAAATAAAATTATTTAAGCGTTTTTACTCTCTATAGGTATTTTGAGACGAAGCCTAGTAAATAGATAGAAGTGAAGAAAAATTAAAACAAAATGCAAAATTCAAGTGTTTGCAGAAAAATTAATGCGTTGCGTAGTGTTTGCTTAGATAAAAAAATATTTGAAAAGACAATTTAAATTTTAAAACATGGTAATATGGGCAAAACTCATTTTGAGAATGTGGACTTTTGAATAAAAATCATACTGTAGTAACTGTGTTATTATATAATGATACATACGTAAAAAACATAAAAAAATATTTCAGCGACCCATAAGCAAAGTTTCAAAAATTCTTTAAAGAATGGCTGGAAAATAAACGTGCCAGAAATATGAATATGATATCTAATGATTCAGTTGTCTGATTAAGACAAAAAAACAAAATTATTCCTAAAAGTTATTTCTGGAACTATGGCTACAATGAATGAAATTTTTTTAAGGATTCAGAATATGCTCTTTTTGTTAAAATATAGTAACAAAATAATTTATTTTTTGGCATTGACCTTCGTTACGAGTACTCACGCTTATAACTTTACTTACGTTTTCAAATTGGTTTATCCGTTTTTTTAAAGTGCGCGTAGACAACAATGTTACAAAAAACGCGTTTAAAGATTTTCTTAACCTTTATTATAAGAAATTAAACTCTTTTTCCATTTTTAGTTTTTTGGTCCATAAAAACCTGATCCACAAAATATTCATTCCACATTTCACTTCCTCGTACTGCTTTGTGACTCTTATTTTTTTATTTCTCATCATGTTTGGTGCGTCTGTAGATGCACGCTCCACCTTACACATATGCGCTTCGTTTCATTCCTTGGCATAGCGGACAAAGTAAGGACCAATTTTAATGCCCTAATATCTCCATAATTTTCAGTAGATACTCGAGTTGTTATTTTTAAGTTTTAAGTATTAGTTTAAGCGCGAGCTGGGTTCGCAACTTAATTTTTTTCGTTTAAATTCAGCTACCCAATATGGAACTATGGAATAAGATAGAATGTTTTCACCATACGCAAAATTTGGTCACTTTTGTATGTAACTTACACAGCTACTTTTCGTGTACGCCACTTAATTTTCCTCGTTTAAATTCAGATACCCAATACGCAACTATGGAATAAGGTAGAGTTACCACCTAGATTTAAATCCCTATGTAAACTAAGTACATTCTTTTTATTAGTGCCTTCAATATCAGAGACTTCATAAAATATCAGAGACGACATTACAAAAGGACTATTAAAAGAGTTATAATTCGGTTGTAAACACGCACACCTAGAAGAACAAACGGTTTGTAATATTTTTTTGTTAAATTTGTTTATAAGCTTCTCTATGTCGCATTTGTTTTACATATTTAATATGTATTTGAAATATGATTGATTTACAAAATTTGACGTGCTTTAATATTCATTTAGATACTTTTATGTTTTCCATTTTAAATACCATCATAAAATACACGTCTATAATATAAATTATTGCTACATTCAAAAAGGTAAAAGTTTTCCTTGTGCCTATATTTTGAAAAGAAATTTCGAACCACAATATAATAATAATTATTAATTTCAATAAGTCGAACTTTAAATAAATTACAATTTCAATCCTTGTTTCTAGTCTTCAAAATACATGTTTAGAATTGATGAAAATAGTAGTTTCAGTAAGCCGTTTCGATTTAAAAATGTTTCAACTTGATTATATATCTAGTGAGAATTTCCATGCTGAACGTGCAAAAGAACAAGCAAAGTTTTGAGGCGACTTTTCCGTCTTCCTATAAAAGCCAAGTTTAATCTTACAGGTAATTTCTTCCAAAATAAAAATATATTTCTGTTTATACATTTGAATTTGGCACTACCATCAGCCGTTAGTCAAAATATGAGATAAATCTAAAAATATTATATTATTTGCAAGGTTATTGCAACGCTAAAAATTAAGCAGTCGACCTAGGTAGTTAAATCTTTAAAACTATAATAACAAAAGGCATCTTCGTCAAAGTGAGGAGTGAAACAGCTATGTTTAGACTACCTTTACTTGGCCCCTCACCCTTGCAGGAGTAATCTGAGCAATCCTAAATAGGGCTGCTTAAATATCGGCTACTTAAACTTTGACTACTTAGTCACCAACCCATTTCTGTCGATTTTAGGAGCCACTAATCTCATCTAATCAATTACGTTCAGAGTGACAGCTAAGGACAGAATACGTCGTGATCCATGTTCTAACCACAATTACTCCATTATCATAGAGCGCTCGGTTGCAATCCGTAAGTCTACACAATATTCATCTACGTGTGAATGGTTTAATTTGGCCAGCGGTTATACTGGTGCATACCCACGTTCTAGCCCTATTCTATTGGGACTCATGGAATCGGCCACTCGATATAACTGGCGATAGTCAAAAAGGGGAGACTTCACCACGAACCATTAAAAGAACCTTGCTGATTCCCTATAAGACGGATAATACTACCTTGGTGATTCGTCATAGGAATCAGTGACAAATAACTGACGACAGTGTTTACCTTCTGTACCGATGAAAGCTGCTTGGTTGCGTCGCCCGAATTAACTGCGGTCAAGATATGCACCACTGTTAGGTTTAGCCCACGGATCGACGTGGTTACTAAATTGTTGCCACCACGTTCACTGTATTCACGTGAAGACACCTATGACGAGATTTTGAATAGTTAGTTGAGGTGAGGTGTCAACGTTTATTACCCGATAGTAATGAACCGATTAACAATAGCTTGACTTTTTTATATTACTAACTGCTATTTCAATTCGAAAACAAGTTGCTATTAGAGATGGGAAATATCTATGGTGCAAAAGTGATATTTTACGAAGGAAGTTTATAAGGGCGGTTGATCCGATGCTGCTCAACTGCTTGTAGCTCATATTACATATGTATAGATATAAAATCTACTCTTAAATATTTATAAATATCAAAATGTGGACGAAAAATGTAATATTATTTTGCGCACCGCATGGTGTCCTATACCCACTGTTGCTTCCCTAAGTAGTTAGCTCGTTGAGAAAATGAAGTCGCTCAGTTTAATCATTTATAATTATTTGAAGATTTTTTTATAATAAAATAGATTGTGTTCATATTATGACTCCAGGATAGCGAACTGCATTTTTTCAGCATATTAGTTCATTTAACCTGTAACCTTTTAGGCGCACCTAACGCCCAAATACTTACACTATTAGCTGTGTGGAGTCCGTATAGACCCTATGTTTTACTTACAAAAAAGAGACAGATAAACTAAGTGCAACAATTGATTTTATATAGGAACTTCAAGTACGACATTTTATATTAACAATAATATTAAGTTTCTCGAAAATAACGGAAATATAAATTTCTAGCACAGTATTTGAAAATTATTATCAATTAATGGGCACATTAATCACAAAATTTAGTAGGGTGTTCATTACACATAAACATCTTGAATTTACCACACTTGGTTTTCGTTTTTCTCTCGTTCGACCTTGCAAATAGGTGACAATGGCCTTTGGAACCACTTGAACTTGAATAAGAAGTTGAAGGTTTGGGGTCATTTAGGCGTCGTCTTTTTAGGGGCCGTAACAGAAGGAGAATTTCAGCACACTTAGTTTTAAAAGTTCTGTTGAAATTTATTTAGAAATTATCTTCTGGTTATATTACTTTTATTATGCATATTATAAGTAACATACATGTTTATTCCGCTACATTGAACAAATTACCGTGGTCCATCTTTTGGTTCGCCGAGTAACGTTGTGTCTATTGTAACGTTGTGTTTCGTTTGTGTCTATTATTTCCAGCTCTTACTGATCATTCCCATGTCTGTTCCTTGCTAGAAAGGCCGTGTTCGGTTACACTTCGCGTAAAAACTCATTAAAAATAATTGTGAATTACTTTTCAATAATTTTCTCTTTATAGTGTGTTAATCAAAAAATTAGATCACAATTCATAATAATTTGGTTAGAATAATAATAATTTAGCGAAATTTTAGATTAGTTAAACATTATGTGCTATCGTGGTGATTTAACGTTAATGTATCAGGTAATATTCAATTATATATATATATATATATATATATATATATATATATATATATATATATATTACTATACAAATATTTAATTAAATTATATTTTTTTAAGGTTTAAATTAATATGTACTAGCTGACCCGGCGGACTTCGTACCGTCTCTGAGTCAATAAATGTTTTAACTTATTAGCTGAATTAAATTCAGTTTTTTATTAAGTTAAAATGAATATTCAAAATGAATTAAGTTCAATAAATGTTCAAATCAAAATGAAAACTACTTTAATTAAATTAAAATAACATTAAAACCACGACTTTGTAGTCATCACTTGGCATGCTGCGAGCTAACGCAGTTATGAACAACCGAACCAATGTATGATATTCATGAAGTAGTTGCTGCAAATCTTGAAGAACTTCTTTCTCTTTTTATTGCCGATTCGATCTTTTGATACCTATCAAGTTGTTCCTCCATGCTGCCCATAAAGTAAATTTAGATGAATTTATGACGTGCATCTTCAAGCGGTTGCAATAATCCGATTCGATTGTGAATTTCGCCTTGGATTTATAAAGTGTAAGGCGAAGTTAGATTTATTAAATTATGATCACCAAAAGAAAATAAACATTTGTTCTCTCTAGCAGAAATTACTTTGAATGTCAGATTGAATCCGCGTTCTTCGATAATATCTGCTCCAAATGAAGTCATTTGGAAACATCCCTTGTATCTTTGAACGTTCGATAGAAAATGTCGTGATTCTGGTATTTCGGTACGAAGTAGTCAATGCAACGGCTCAGGTGGCAGAAGCAAGAATGTCAATTTCATCTTGTCACTTAGAGAGTGCAATCCAGGCATTTCTCCAGCGAACTAATTCAATGCACCGCAATGGTCGCACACAATATCCATTGGGCCAATTCGAACGAAAGGATACGAGCTGTAGTCAATTAGGCAATCGTATCAAAATGCTACTCGAATCAAATCAACGCTTGAAGCATTTCTTCTTGCGCGTCGAAGATTATTACGTTGTTTCAATAAAGTCAGTTCAATAAAGTCGAAAACGTGAATTCAATAAAGTCGAAAACTGAATAAGAATTATTAAAAACCAATTATCATTTTCGTTCGTGTCTGTCATTTATGACATACTTTTTTCTTTTTTTTCTGTCATTTATCACATATTACGTTTTATACACAATTATATTATTCGTGATTTTTTTACTTTTCCAATGCGCGAGGAAACTTCTCGAAGCCGAGATAAAAAAATATTCTATAAATATATATTAATCATATAAATTTTCAATGAAAAATCATATATCATCAGAATATCAGTCAATCCGTTCTCGATATATCTCAAAAGAAAGCCGTTCCATACAAAATGTATGGCAAAATTAATTTTCTTCATAAATTTTTTTTTCATTAATTTTTCCAATGTACTTATAATACTTATTATCCTATTCCCGACAAAGACAAATCCAAAAACACAAAAATAAAAAAAAATTGTCCAGCCGTTCTTGAGTTATAAACAGTGTTACTAACACGACTTTCTTTTATACAGATTAATGACATTTATCACATAATTGTTATTTTTCATTACCCTAGTAACGAAATATTGGCAACCACATCAAGAAATGTATTACTGTGCCGTCAAATTAGTTCAATTATATTATCTCTTGAATTTAATTATCTCTTGAACTTAATATTAGCAATAATTAATAAATAATTTAAAATAATACCAAAAATGGGTATGAAATATAACCCTCACGATAGAGGGGATATCCGGTTGAGAACGTAGAGTATGAAACCATCTGTGGATGAAGTTTTGCTCAAGAGGAGCGACTAAGAATACTTCCCACATTGATTTGAGTGATTTACAAGAAGGAAAGGAGAAAAATTGTAATATAGAATATGATTCTATTGCCAATAAATCTGCCAAATCTACGATGCAGAACAATAAACCTAAAAATGAAAATCAAAAAAGCAAAGAACAGGTAGAGATTACTATTGATGCTTTACAAAAAATAGGAAATTTAGCAAGCTTATGTAAGGTGCAAGAAGCAGCTCGTGCTATGTAATGAATTAAAACAGAAGTGAAGAGGGAGAAACTTCCATCATTAATAATATATGACGTACTCAAAGAGCTGTCCAACGACGAGTTGGTTCATCTTCTGAAGAAGGAGAATCTTTGTAGTTTTCCATCTCATCCATCTTAAGATAGAGTAATAAGAATTTTGTTATAGAACTTCCAAAAAGCATACGGGAGTGTCTACTGAGGACAGGCCATGTTTTTTCGGTGGGCCTCCTGCCGAGTAACAGATTTCGTGCAGGTGTCTAGATGCTTCCGATTACGTGACAAGGTACTGCAGAGATAAATAATATTACTACAGATGCACAAAGGTCAGTCAAAGGGCAGTCCTTCCCGTCATATCTATTATGACGGGAAGAACTGCCCCTATGTCTCTGAGACTGAGACCTGCGTCACCTGCACACGCTTTTAGAGAGACGCTGGACACCGTATCGGCACTGATACCTACCCTGCATTCAGGGCGACAAGGACTGTAAGGCAGACAGCCTACTCCCAATAAGCTAGAATTTATCCAGTTTAAGCGGAGCTCAACAGTCATGACAGAGTTTTCAATGACCCATAGTGCCCGTAAATATTGAATCGCGTGTGTACAGAAACAGTACGCTCCCAGGGGGCAGCGATCTGGGATTGGAACCCTTCCTCGTTCTAGAGAGGGAGCCCTATCCTATGGCTGCAATTGTCCTTGACCCAAAAGCGATATGCGCTCTATTTTTGGAACAGTTGTCGATTGAACATTGCGTAGTAGCACAGATTTTGGCAACTTGTGGTTATTAATATTTATTATCAATATTCTATGCCAACCGAAATATTTTGCGAGCGTCTCAGTATCGTTCTTCGTTCAGTTGGGCGGAGACCAGTGGTTATTTCTGCAGACGCGACGCGAATCTTGTCTGTGGTACTCATGATATTAAAATCTTTGTGAACCAATTCTAGAGGATTTAATTCATCAGAACGGCTTCTTGCTTTGCAAGTTATTTGAAATGTTGCGGGAACGTTGCGAGAATATTCTCGGAACCCTCGGGAAAAGAAGTGGGGTTGCGGAGGGGGGGGGGGGGGAGTTGCGAAGCTGGTGGGTTGTACCGAACGTTTTCTCGAGTAACCACACAGAATTTTATTCTCCATCCCCCAGGCTCATCCCATACCAGAACCTGGGGCGCGAACCAGCACCTAATTTAGAACAGGATGCCAAGACTGGGATAGATTTTTCAAAATGGTCGAAACTATTAGATAGTCCTAATGTAATGGTTGGTAAGTTTCGGGATAGGGTAATCATCAGTGCTGAAGAATTGGATACGATTCGACCAGGCTCAATTAAAAAGAATCCTTGATGGAATAGGACCCTCCTGACTCTGCGACGGGAGTATAGGAAGAGGAGACATAACTACCAGCGCGCTAAGATCCACGGAACAGTTTGGGTAAATATATAGGATCACTGGGTAGCCTTAGACGCCCGTTGTAACTATAATGGAGAGGTTAAGCGGGCTAGGCGCTCCCATTTCCTCCCATTTGGATCCCTGGGGAGCCGTATATAGAAGTGTACAGAGCCTCTTCAAACCGCAGCGTTCGCCGCTGTTGGCGCTGACCAAAGCTTATAGAACTCAACGAATGGGTTACCGTTTTTGGCAAGTCTTTTGATCTTGCCTGCCAACCTTGTGATCGTGGAATGCGCGGCAAATTTCATCTTAGTACGAGGTAAGAGTTTTGATGCTGATCCATTTCACTTTGAGTTTTTGGCAAATGAATCCCTTGCTGATATAAAATGGCGTATTTTGGTGGTCGTTAATGCTCATTGGCAGTCTAGGTGGTATTATTCCGATTCAAAGGGGGAAACGACTAGGTTATTTTTCCTCGACATGTTGGAACGGTTATGTAAGAACTGGTTCATCACCGATTACTGCACTTCGCAGTTTTTAGGTGAAAAAAATAACTGAACATAATCATAGTACTCACCATAATTGGTACCACATTATTAGTTGCGCGGGGTCCGTTGGATTCCATGCGCCTCCATGCAGCACGTGTGATTAACGTCGCGGCTAGCGGAACACTGAGAAAGGAGAGGTGCTTGAGGTAGGAAGCTACATGAACGGACAGTTGCGTACGTGTAATTTGTGCCGAAATATGACATTAACAAATTAAAAGTTAGTGGCTGACAAATAGTAATCTTCCATAGTACCTGAATGTATCTATCTACCGTTAGCACTTTTATTTTTGTTTGTTATTATTTATCTATATTTTACCATTGAAAAAGTTGTGAAATCTTTTGAAAAAAAAAACATTATTTTAAATAGGCACATAAAATAAAGTAATATTTTTGGGCATGCATGACAGTGTGTTTATTATGTAGATTGTTATGTAGATTGTGTGTTTATTATGTTTATTATGTTGATTGTATTTAGATTGTCCTTAACAGTCCATCATGTACTGCAGTTCTTAAGTGATAAATAGATATATATTTGAAACATAAAATTTGCTCTTGATATCACGAGACAGATTTTATTTACCTTTCTCAACATGCCTGTACATCAAATTTCATAAGTCGACAAGAAATATTTTTACTGACGTGTTTATAGACCGAAAGATAAATATATAGGCAAATGTACACGTTAACTGCTAAAAGTTTGTTTCTTTACTTTAGTTAGGTAGGTAGAAGATATTTTCATGAATATAGTCTGTATCAGAATAACACTGCAGATATCAAACTAAAACGCGTAAACATTGTAATATTTAATATAAAAATGTATAATAGTTCTGCAGTTTGATATAATTCGGAAATATCTACGCATTGATACAACTTGTATATTCTCAGCACCTAATATGTGATACACAGAAATCGGATTTCATCTCTTACAGCAAGCACATTATTGCTAGTGGAGATAATTTAGAATTGAACGGTTTTTTCAAATGTATTTTCACCTTTCGTTTGCTCCGTTCAGATAAAATTTTATCGTCTAAAATAGGTATAAAAATAACCAGGTTGAAGTAAAGGAAATTCCTAATTATAATCTCTGGCCTCGGGGAAACAATATTACAACAGATTAACTAAAAGTATCGTGATGAAAGCATAATTTTCTCTGGAGAATTTCTAATTTTATACACTACAATTTTTTCTAGCTATCTTTATTCTTCGAGATAAATTAAATATAAGTGTTAAAAGCATTAAAGTAGTCTGGATTTTATATATTCTTTTAAAGCAGAAAAAAATACTTTTAATTTCTTGTATGTTTATAACTCAAGTGATCTGATTACTCAAGTGATCTGATTATTTAAGAAGAAACTGTAATAATTAACTACAGATACACAATTTTACAGTTGTATCCTTTTTACAGCCGTAATCTTCATTTTTATGGACATAAAGTCCATATAGACACGAAATATTTAAATAATCAACGTTTAAAAGGATTGAAAGATAATGTTAAATAAAATCAAGTTATTCGAGAATATTTCGATGGCTTCTTCGCTGCACGTCTCATCGACCCTCATTTACAAGCACAATCTGTAAGCGCCACAAATATCGATCTAAAGCCGAGCTCGAGAGCCCATTTTGCTACCTCCCACGTAGGCGAGACGTTGTGGTTTACGTAAAGGGGAAAAACTTCATAACTATCGTTTTCTCGCCACTTTTCCGCTCTAATACTTCCAATCCAGTCATAAGCGATTGTGTAAGCTCCACTGTTGTTTTAATGATTCGATAATTATTTCACAGTATCGATGCGCACTAAACTGTTCGTTAGATGCTAATTTCGTGACCGGTCAGTGTTGGTGATGCTGGGAAAAATTTGGTCGACAGCCTTGATTTTATTGTATTAGCAAAGTGTGTACATAATATTTACACTTGATTAAATATTTTGAGTTGTGTTTTTTGGTTAATGCTGTTTAATCTATCTTCCATTCTTAATGGACTTACGGTAAGTTAATACGAATTACTACACAGATTTTTCTGGATACCAAAAAACCAACCGACTTTTAGATATGTTTAATCCAAATGAGGACTAATGTTCCTCCTCCAAATGCTCCTCTCCTTCTCTTTTTAATAAAACGGGCGCGTGCGTGTTTTTGTGAGCGTGCGTGTGTGTGCGTTCCTGCGTGCGTGCCTGCGTGCGTGCCTGCGTGCTTGTCTATGTGTGTGTGTGTGTGTGCGTGCGTGCGTGCGTGTGTATGTATATGTGTGTGCATGTGTGTACGCGTGCATATATACATGTGCATGTATAGTTATTCCAACGAGAGAATGGACGTGCATGCACAGGTAGTAGGAAAACATGCACAGGTATTAGGAAAAAAGTATTCTTTCACGTGGTCAGTAATTCGGTATACTTTACCTGTTTTATATTTTCGTTTTTGTTAAGTTTTTTTCACGTATGATGGATGATTCGAAAATTATTATGAAAATTCATATTGTTTATTACTCGATCGATATCATATTACATTAATTATTAATTTAAAATTGAATTTGATATGCGATGCGTAAGGAGAAGCTCCTTACTCATTCTGTCAGGTGTCTCGGCTTCTGTCAGTTGTCTCACGACATCTCACGTCTTTTTTATTTTATAATCAAAGTTAAATACTCTGTTGGTGCAAAAAGTAACATTAAATTTTTGCTTGCTTTCCGTAAGACGTATTCCAGTAGTACTGCAATGAAATTATTCTTAAAACGCAATTGATAAAATTTAATTAATAACATTATTTATTGGCTTTCCTATCAAACTATTTCTTCCCTATCAATCTATCATACATTTTTAATACATGCGTTATGTTTGATTTACAGAAATGATAAACAATCGTGTAAACCTATAGTTGTCTTTACGCATTTTTGAAATATAAATAAGGCAGTTAATATAAAAGGGGAAATAAATATAAGTTCTCTCTGCAATGACGCGCATTATATTGACGAGAATTTTTTGCTTATTCAGTAATGCTGGGCCGAAGTAATTAGCTTCGTTGAAGATTAGCATTATTACTTAGGTAGGTATGGACAAAGTTTTTATTTCATGTCAATAAGATTCGTTGGTTCCCGGCAACAACGAATACAATCATATTTAGCTTTCTGGATTTCCCGGCCTCCAAGGACTTTACCTCGATACAGTTGGTAGCTCGCGTTACACTTCGGTCTCTTAATTGACGCAGAAACAGAGAGTATCGCACGTCGCAATGAATTTCGCGGAAAAATACGCCACGAATATTTGGCCAATATTACGGCCGTAGCACGAAGGACGAAAACGATATTTTCGTTAAGGTAACACCCCACGAATATTCGTCCGAGTGTGCGACCCTAGCATAAGACGCCATTTTCTTAACATAGCTTTCAGTGATCACTTTTTCATCACGTAAAGACTACATGTTTTCTCGTATAATTTCTTTTCTGTTTATTGATATGTTCAGTGCCAGGAGAAATATTCTAACGTAGTTTTTACTTTCGAATTATCTCGAAAAAAATTTTGTGTAAGAATGTTTATATAAACTCTCATGTTACGAAATTGTGGTATTTATGATACGTATCCTGCTTACCCGTGGGTAAGCACTACACGTTAAAAACAGTATGGCAAGGGTAGTACTGCTAGATTGTGGGAAAAGAAGTCCATCTATCACAGGTATAAAGTTTTAAAACTATAGTTTCTATGCAAATAGAATCGCGTGCAAAAGTGAGTTAACACATTAAATTGACTTGACATTGAATTAGTTGGCGACCAAGAATAGTTGAATTCGAATTGAAGTTGAATTGAATCGAATCGAAAATTGAAGTTGAATTCCTTGCAGAAAAAAAATGTAATCATTGATAAACTGAAAATTCTACGAGACTTAAGTTTATAGTGGCCATCTTCAGTAAAATAGAAGAGGTTAAAATTACTTCGATCATTTGAAACTACAGCATTTGCGCGTTATCTATTCTACGTTTTGTTTTTCAGGTACTAGATAATAAGTTGCTATTTTTTTTAATTTGTGTTCATAGTTAACATAAATTAACGAAATAGCAACTTATCTCGAGAGTATCAGTTATTTTGCAATGGTCGTATGATGCGGTTTTTCTTCTTGAAATTTGTTAAGATGCTTGACCACCTTGATAATTTCTTCACATATGAATAAATTCTAGGTACACTCAAAAGAAGATATTCCTAGGCCGATTCTACGAATACCAGCCTTTTATTAAAATGTTTTACGGTTAATATCTCAACATGTCGTAATTAGATTCACTGCCACTTCGTCGTTTATCACGTCTCATAAAAATTCATTTCTAAATAATATGGGTATATTTCCTTCATCTGAGCTACTTGCTTTATTTACAGAATTAATTCTATCGATTTCTTTCACATCTTGTGGGTGAGCCTTTGAACCCTGATCACTGAGCCATACTTCACTTTATCCATCTTATTCTAAAAGTATTTGCGCTGTTTTATTATTTCTAATATGCCTATCTAAGTCAACTTTATTAACAGAGGTACAATATTGCATACTTAATTAATAGGAATATCAAAAAAAACGTTAGCGAAGAATATCGCCGGTGAAGTTTTCAGTGTTAAGAGCGCATAATCGATTCGATGCCCGAGTTGCAATAAAAAAATATGTTATCTGAGCGGCACAGGACGCGCGGGTTAGGAAGTGAGAATAGTTTTTCGTGTACGTAATGAACCCATAAAAGGGTACGGGAGATAAGAAATACCTGTGATGTAAAATAAAAGTTGAACTTTGTTAATAAAAACAGCAAAATACTTTAGCAAAGAACATCGCGTGTCTAGTTATCGGCGCTGAGTGTGCGTAATCGATTCGACACGTGAGTTGCAATTAAAATAGACGTTATCCGAGCGCCAGTGGACGCCCAGGTTGTGGGGTGAGAATAGTTTTCTTCGTGTGTGTAATGAGCCTATAAGGGAGTGTTAGATATGAGAAGTACCTATGATGAAAGGTAAAATTCTATTAAAGATATTTGCCAAGGACAGCCGCCGCGCGAACGATTGAAGGTTAAAGGAAAAGGTTTTGGAAATAATAAAATATAAATGTCTACCTTGATGTGATCAAAAATGTATTGAGGTCAAATTTAATATTAGTGTACGTGTAGTCTTAACAAGGAAAACATTAAATATTAATTTGTTTTCAAAGACTCGAGCAATGATTTGTAAAAGCATGATATGTTTTCAATTATCTTCCTACAGACTTAAAATAGGTTATTTGCTAAACTTGAGACGCATATTTTTGAATAAAGTAGCTTGTGACGGAATAAATTGTAATAAAATAGCTTATAACGGAAAAAGGAAGCAAGAAACACAATTAATTTGTAAACTTTACTAAAATACTGACAACTTTTTATCTTTGTTAATCACACGAACCTGTTTTTTATTTATTATTTTTTGTATTATTAATCTATCCCGCGGGCTCCCATAAAAACGGATCTGTGTTTAAGTAAAAACAGAAATGAAAATAAAAACAAGCAAGATACGTAACTATTACGTGTTTATTATTTTCATTTTTTTGTATTAATTTTTTAATAGTCCATTACCATTTTTGAATTGACCTCATTTATACTTTGTCTTCGTTACTTCCCAATTGACCTCATATATACTTTGTCTTCATTACTAACACGAAGAGCTTCATTCGATATATAAATATTACATATTATATTTTACCACTCAAATCACCAAATTTTATTCTCATGTTTTCATTTTCATTTTTATAAGGTAAGATTTAATTTCTCGTTTTCTCTCCCTATTATCTTCCATTTACATATATTTAAATATATGTATATATGAATATGTTTTATATGCAAACTTAACTAACGATTTTGATTTTTTACTTGGTTATGCAAATACGACTGACAATTATACTTCACTTTAATTATTTTGTAAGGATAATAAGTAATCATTTTAATTTCATTTCTTTACAAAAACGTCATGTCTGTAGGATATAAAAATTCGTGAAACATTGAATTTCTTTTTTCTTTCCCCAAACAAAGCTTAAAAAAGTAATATGCCAGGTATATGATAATATTAAAATTACAAGATGCTCGTTTAACAATATCGTTCAAATTGTATCATCAGTTTTATATTTATTCTAATTCCAATCGTCTTAAGAGCCAACATTTTCCGTTTTTATGCAAGAAATTGCACGGGAAGAGCGCCGCGTAAGTATGGTCCGAATCAAGAACAAGACAAACAGCTCAGTTGGCAACGAAAAATCGTCGAGCTTATCGCACAGATCAACAAAGTAATGATCTTCGACGCGCAAGAAGAAATGCTTCAAGCGTTGATTTGAATCAGGTAGCATTTCGATACGATTGCATAATTGACTACAGCTACTATCCTTTCTTTCAAATTGGCCCAATGGATATTGTGTGCGACTATTGCGGTGCATTGAATTAGTTCGCTGGAGAAACGCTTGAATTGTGCTCTCTCAGTGGCAAGATGAAATTGCCATTCTTGCTTCTGCCACCTGAGTCATTGCATTCATTACTTTGTACCGAAACACCAGAATCACGACATTTTCTATCGAACGTTCAAAGATACAAGGGATGTTTCCAAATGACTTCATTTGGAGCAGACATTATCGAAGAACGCGGATTCAATCTGACATTCAAAGTAATTTCTGCTAGAGAGAACACATGTTTATTTTCTCATCGTTCAAATTGTATCATCAGTTTTATATTTATTCTAATTCCAATCGTCTTAAGAGCCAACATTTTCCGTTTTCATGCAAGCTTTCTTCACGGTGAAGTTAAAATGAATTCAGTATTTAGAATATTGATAGTTATATATTTTTTTGAAATACTTATAGGATTTGGGAAAAGAATTTGTTAGCATTATACAGTGGATACCCTTATAACGTGTACCTCTGTGATGAAAATTCGTATAACGCGACAAAAAAATTACAATCAATACTCAAATAACGCTACGGATAAGGCGTAATTTAAATTTGAAATCTTGATGTATTTTGTTTTCTTTAGAAATTAAAATATATTCACTTACTTTGCGTTGTATGAACAGTGAAGCTAGCAGTTTAAAAAAGAAAACGTTTATAAAACCGATTAACGGTAAGATTATTGCGTGAATATATTCTATAGTGGATGTAATTTGAGCACTTAATATGTAGTAAAAGCTTATCAAGAATTATTTTTATTTTTGTTTCAAAATTACAACTTAGGAATATATGTAAAATTGTATAAATTCGTCTACCATCCATTCCATTCCATTCCGTATAACACAGTCTCCTATAACCTGGAATAGTCAGGAATTACGTTACTTAATACTATTATAATTTCAGGCAATTGTTAATTTGAGGCAACAGAAAAATTTTGATCACTTATCGAGCCTGGATACGGAAGCAATATTCGATTAGATTTGAACTAGAACTGAGATTGTAGGGCTAATTAGGATTGTAGGATTGTAGGAAATATACCCATATTATTTAGAAATGAATTTTTATGAGACGTGATAAACGACGAAGTGGCAGTGAATCTAATTACGACATGTTGAGATATTAACCGTAAAACATTTTAATAAAAGGCTGGTATTCGTAGAATCGGCCTAGGAATATCTTCTTTTGAGCGTACCTAGAATTTATTCATATGTGAAGAAATTATCAAGGCGGTCAAGAATCTTAACAAATTTCAAGAAGAAAAACCGCATCATACGACCATTGCAAAATAACTGATACTCTCGAGATACGTCTTTTTGTATTTAACTTGCTCGAAACTTGCGAATATCATACTGCGGATTTATGGAATTTTTATGCTTTTTAAGCTACTGGTGTAATTTTGAAAAGAACAAAATTTCTTTCAAATTCCATACCATTTGATAATCCACGAACCACTCGCCGTTTTCAATATCAAGTCCTACCGTCAAGAGAAATTTCGTTATTGATATAATTATGCCTAAGTTTGGATAAATAAATGAGTCATTTTCAGGCAATATAACTAATAAAACTTAGCATATAACTAAACTTTTTCCGTTAGTAGATTCGGTAACTTCTTGGGTCTTTAATATCGAGATATGTGACTTTAAGATTAATAATTCCTGATAAATACTTTATATTTACGTAAGAATTTCTTCCGCAATATTTTTGATCCAGAAACAATGTGTCTAATTATAAGAAATAAGTTGCTATTTCGTTAATTTATGTTAACTATGAACACAAATTAAAAAAAATAGCAACTTATTATCTAGTACCTGAAAAACAAAACGTAGAATAGATAACGCGCAAATGCTGTAGTTTCAAATGATCGAAGTAATTTTAACCCCTTCTATTTTACTGAAGATGGCCACTATAAACTTAAGTCTCGTAGAATTTTCAGTTTATCAATGATTACATTTTTTTTCTGCAAGGAATTCAACTTCAATTTTCGATTCGATTCAATTCAACTTCAATTCGAATTCAACTATTCTTGGTCGCCAACTAATTCAATGTCAAGTCAATTTAATGTGTTAACTCACTTTTGCACGCGACTCTATTTGCATAGAAACTATAGTTTTAAAACTTTATACCTATGATAGATGGACTTCTTTTCCCACAATCTAGCAGTACTACCCTTGCCATACTGTTTTTAACGTGTAGTGCTTACCCACGGGTAAGCAGGATACGTATCATAAATACCACAATTTCGTAACTTGAGAGTTTATATAAACATTCTTACACAAAATTGTTTTCGAGATAATTCGAAAGTAAAAACTACGTTAGAATATTTCTCCTGGCACTGAACATATCAATAAACAGAAAAGAAATTATACGAGAAAACATGTAGTCTTTACGTGATGAAAAAGTGATCACTGAAAGCTATGTTAAGAAAATGGCGTCTTATGCTAGGGTCGCACACTCGGACGAATATTCGTGGGGTGTTACCTTAACGAAAATATCGTTTTCGTCCTTCGTGCTACGGCCGTAATATTGGCCAAATATTCGTGGCGTATTTTTCCGCGAAATTCATTGCGACGTGCGATACTCTCTGTTTCTGCGTCAATTAAGAGACCGAAGTGTAACGCGAGCTACCAACTGTATCGAGGTAAAGTCCTTGGAGGCCGGGAAATCCAGAAAGCTAAATATGATTGTATTCGTTGTTGCCGGGAACCAACGAATCTTATTGACATGAAATAAAAACTTTGTCCATACCTACCTAAGTAATAATGCTAATCTTCAACGAAGCTAATTACTTCGGCCCAGCATTACTGAATAAGCAAAAAATTCTCGTCAATATAATGCGCGTCATTGCAGAGAGAACTTATATTTATTTCCCCTTTTATATTAACTGACTTATTTATATTACAAAAATGCGTAAAGACAACTATAGGTTTACACGATTGTTTATCATTTCTGTAAATCAATCATAACGCATGTATTAAAAATGTATGATAGATTGATAGGGAAGAAATAGTTTGATAGGAAAGCCAATAAATAATGTTATTAATTAAATTGTATCAATTGCGTTTTAAGAATAATTTCATTGCAGTACTACTGGGATACGTCTTACGGAAAGCAAGCAAAAATTTAATGTTACTTTTTGCACCAACAAAGTATTTTAAAAAAAGTGTATTTATGGAAAATGTCGTTTAATTATATGCACTAAGATGTAGGAAAAGACTTTATGTTTTTCAATAAACTTAAAATATTCTACGAAATTTTACATCTGGAGGTAGTCTCTAAATTAAATTAATTAGATCTTTCCTTTAGACCGATTTTAAATTTCATTTTATAAGATTATTTAAAGGCCTGGTACCATCCGATTAATTACAGGATATTTTGTTTAATAAATTTATATTATACAATATATCCTGCAACTAATCTAAATTGTCAAGTAATTTTTCTAAGTACTTTATGAGAAATTTCGGCCAGTTAGCTATGTTTACTTTTTCTTAAACATTAATTTATGACTAAATAGCTACCAACTAATAAGAAATAAATATTATAACTATGAAAACTTCACCGTTGATGCTACGATTTTGCTTTAACATCGAAAATAGTCTTCCATATAAACACTGAAAATGTCAAGCAATCAAGTAGATTATTTATTTATTTCGGCCAAAATAACATTCCCTTTTAAAGCTGTTATGCGATAATAGAACTCGTTTAGTTGTATAAATGGGAAATTATTAGAAAAATGCAATCATGTTTTTCGCGCCTTTTTATGGTTGTTTGAGATTTATCAGAGCAAAACTATTATCTTATTAAGTAAATCTAATTCAATAAATCGAGTTCGTAAAGTATTAACTGAAAAAAAATTAAATCATTTGATAAGTATATTTTGAACGTTTCTATTTATATTATCGTGCGAATATGGCAAAGTAAGCGCACTTTTTTTAAATACGTAAAAAACTAGAACATATTGAAATTAAGAGGGTGTCTGATGCGAATAATGTCGGAATCAAAATGTCGGAAATAAAAGATTAAAGACATGGTAATATCGATAACGTGAATTTGATGTGTTCATTAGTTACTATTACTTTCTAATTAATAAAATTTTAACTTATACTAAAAAAGGGTATGTCGAGGGTAATTATAACAATAAAGAAGTGAAACGTTCAGCGAACATTTTTTTTGTATAAATAAAAGTTTTATTATAATATTCAACCCTCTTTATGTTCGCGATGATACATAGAATTTAGAAACGATATTGGCAATAAATTATTTTTAATTGACTTATGATTTAAACAATTTATTTGAAGTAATATAAGTTAGAGCAAAGCAACTATTACTTAAATATAAGTAAAGCAACTATTTGAAAAGACTTGCTCTTAGCACAATAACGTTTGCTTGCTTCAAAATATAAAATCAGCTGTAAATATTTTACTTTATTTACTTTGTTGATCTGTCATTATTGCTTAGCCTTAGAGACTTTCTTTTGAAAATACCTGAATTATAAAAGGAATAATAAATTATTTAGGAACATCCATATAAATAACTTACAATAACGGTAATAAATATCACTAAATACTAACGCTTACATAATCAACTTGCCTTATACAAGTCATGGTATTTCAATTAAATTTCTTATATTGATACATGAAAGAAAATTCCTTTCTTTGTGTGGTGGTGGTAGATTTTAAGCCTTAATTTGGATAAAAAACTTGTACATTTTTTTAACACTTTAATCGTGGTATGGTTATTTTATGACTCATATAGCAACTGTATGCGTTATACCATGATATTAAAAATGAAATAACTAGGCCACCTTCTTGTGCCATGCTTGCTACATGAGAGGCAATAAGGAGACAGCCAGGAGGATGGAAGTTGATAATTTGAGATTCGACATTGTTGCCCAAAATCAACAAGAACTGAAATATTCATATCCATACCACCTCCACTTCCACTTGCACCTGTTTCGAGAAAGGTCATGGAAGCTAATGTCTCAACAATCGTGCTACCGCATAATAAAAAGTGTACTAGTACATCAAGAACATGTGTATTTGATACATGCCGGAGTAACACTCGTCATTTAATACCTAATACCATAAAATCAGCTCTACTTGCAGATTACAAATTGTATATGCCGCAGAGTGCTAGAGTATGTGAAGTACATTTATATTCAAATGAGTGGGATAACATTATCAAATACCTTGACAGCGTAAGGTATTTGATAACGTTGTCTGTTAACATTGTCGTTATAAATGTGGAAAAAGTAAAAAAAATATTCTTGATTTTGAAAATGTTGAAACTATGCCTAATCATTTGTGCGACTATTGGACTGGGCGTACAGTCCAAGAATTTTTGGAGTTATATAATAGCGATACAAGCTTTTATAAATAGAGAGAGTAAAGCTGTATTAGCAATGCTTTTAATGAAATATAGGACTGGGGATAGTGACACCAGGACATCTAACCTTTTCAAAATTCCTAGATCCATATTAGAGTACAAAATGAAACAGGTAAGAAAATGCCTTACTGATCACTTCGTTCCACTGCATCTTGGTGTAATGCACATAACTCATCAAGAATTAGCAGAAAGAAATACATTGATACCAGGTGAGATGTTTGGTAATCCTGACTTTGATTCTTCTGACAGATGGGCTATTGTACAGTGTGATGGTACCTATCTAGGTGTGCAAAAAAGTTTTAATTATTAGTACCAAAGAGAAACTTATGGTCTGCATAAGTTTCATAATAACGAAACTTTTTATTTAGTCACTTATTACAGTTAATATTTAAATACAAATAATTGGAAATACAGCACTTATACCTATCTTATATTATAAAACATCCACAGCTACTTCTGAATGACAAAAAAAAAATGCTAAAGTGAAAAAAAGATGGATCTTATATCTTTTTATATTTTTATTTAATCATTTATTACAGTTATTCTTTAAATATTAATAAACTGAAATGTAATACCTATACTTAAATAATTTTATAAAACATCATTTTCTAAAACAGCTACTTTTGAATGACAAGAATAACAGTAAAGTGAAAAAATATGGATTTCAGGTTCTTTTTACATTTTTATTTAATCTTTTATTACAGTTAATATGTTATGCAAAAAAGCAGCTGGTGGCTGAATATCATCTTTATATTTTGTCCAACTCAAATATCATTTAATTGTCATGACATGAGCACAGCAACCAACAGTACGATTTCCTGCAACGTAATTACACCAACAGCTTAGGATAGCATTGATTGATTCATTTTGATTTATATATATATATATATATATATATATATATGTATATATATATATATACATATATATATATATATATATACATATATATATATATATATATATATATATATATATATGATGAATTTTATTTATTTTTATCGATAAAACGCGCAGTGCTTGTTACTATGCACAACTTTCATATTCTATAAAGTGATGAATTCGTATAAAACATTCCGTAAACTTTTCATGTCTTTTATTTATAAGTTTAACTTGTTTTGTAGATTATTTGATTGAAATGGCATTAAGACAAAGGACGAGTACAGAGCAATTTGCAAGTCTTGTTGAGTCTATGGAAAGGAATGTGACATAGAAATTAATTTTTAATGAAAAAAAGGGTTTTTCATATCATACCACTCCATTTTGAAAATTTCGATAATTAATGCGTCACTTTGTTCACATTTTATAGGTACGGTGACCTTACAAGATCCCGAAAGGTCCTCAAGGATGCATAAGAGCTGACCGATTGTGGAAAGAATTGGTAGAAAATAATGAAACGTGGTATGCGGTTTTAGAATCGACTGACATTTTATCCTTTATTACCTCCATAGGTTAACACATAGTTGTCAATAGATGTCGCTACTTGTTTTCTGGATATACATAGTCGTCAGCAGATGGCGTTATTTATTATCTTTATTTTAATTTTTCTGCCTTTATTTAACCTTAACATACCCCCTTATTAAAATAATGTGATAACACATGCTTACATATAACAAATAAACAAACTAAAATTACAAATTGAAAACTTTTATAATCCCTAACTCATTTACAAATTTCAAATGTTTACATGGACTCAAACTTTTAGTCAATATATCTGCAGGCAAATCTGCTGTTTCTAAATATTTAATTTCTATCAAACCTCTATTTACAGCTGACCTGACAAAATTATATTTAACATCAATGTGCTTACCCTTTTATGAAATTGAACAATTTTCAATTAGTTTTTTAGCACTTTGGTTATCATTATAAAGTATTACTGACAAATTGTTTCTATATTTTAATTCACATAAAATATTTCTTAAATAGATAGCTTCTTTACTGGCCTTGCATATAATTATGTACTCAGCTTCAGTACTTGACAAGCCAATAGTTTGCTGCTTTTTACACTCATGTGATATTATACAGCCTGACATTTTAAAAATATATGCAGTGTAGGATTTCGTATCAAAGGAATCTGATGCCCAGTCAGCATCTACGTAACCAGTCAAAATCAAATTATCCTTTACATATTTCAAAGCAAAACTTTTTATACCTTGCAAATATTTCAAAACACGTTTTGCGTACATCCAATGACTTAAATTATAATTAATATTAAATTGACTCAAGTAACAAACTGCATAGGATATATCAGGTCTCGTTAAAATTGACAAATTTAGCAAACTGTCAATTAGCCGTTGATAAGGATATTGAGTACAAATATTACTATCTTTTTCTAATCTTAAGTTAACTTTCATTGGCATTTCTTCCTTCCTTCCTTCGAAAGTTAACTTTCATTGGTCCTCTCTTTACAATTTTCCATATTAAATTTTTTGAATAAATATATCAGATATTCTGTTTCTTTATACGATTTGAAAACACAAAAAAATCATAGACAAATAAGGCAATGAATGTTAAAAGTACAAATAAGGCAACAATGACACAGACACACGGACACAGGCAGACACACAGACACATACATAGACACGCAGACACAGACATACAGACACACAGACGCAGGCACACAGACACAGACACACAGACACAGACAGATACACAGACACATATACAGACACACAGACACATACACAGACAGATACACAGACACACAGACACAGACACTCATACACAGACACACATACACAGATATAGACATACAGATACAGACACACAGACATAGACAGCCACACAGACACACAGCACATACACAGATACATACACAGACACACAGACACAGACATACAGACACACATATACAGACATATATACACAGATATAGACACACAGAAACAGACACACAGGCACAGACACACAGACACAGACACACAGACACAGACACACAGGCACAGACACACAGGCACAGACACACAGACACAGACACACACACAGACACACGGACACACAGATACAGATGCAGACACACAGACACAGACACACAGACACAGACATGGACACACAGATACAGACACAGACACACAGACACAGACATGGACACACAGATACAGACGCAGACACACAGACACAGACATGGACACACAGATACAGACGCAGACACACAGACACAGACACACAGACACAGACACACAGACACAGACATGGACACACAGCACATATACACAAACTCACAGACAGACATATATATATATATATATATATGTGTGTGTGTGTGTGTGTGTGTGTGTATGTATATGTGTGTGTGCATGCGTGCGTGCGTGCGTGCGTGTGTGTGTGTGTATATATATATATATATATATATATATTTATATTATTTGAAACAGTTTTAGAAAAGAAATTTTGTGAATTGGTAACACTGTAATGGTTCTTATACCTAAAAAAATCTGCTGAAGTGGGACAAAAACTCTTAGCACATGCATTTTAGTGGGTTATCCTGATGATGTTAAAGGATACAGAGTATATAATCCTATAATCTAGTCAATTACAAACAGCCGAGGTATCATCATAATAGAGAATGCCTTGCAGTCAAGTAGTGCAATTGTTTTGAAGAAAAGAAGCATGTGGACTCATGTAATGAAGATAGATGTTCAGATTGGATGGCATCAACAATCAGTGTGACAAATCCTTTATCTCTGCGAATAATTTAGGCTTGAGGCCTTTATATGATGAGACTTTTATATGAAGTGAAAGTGAAGACTCTAATTGTTCTACTGTAGATGTTGACATTGCTATATTTGCGTTGCCTACTAGACTAAGGCTAAAACATAAAAATGAGTTGCCGACGTAAATATCCGCAGGGGTCACTGGGGAGTGAGATCAAGTTTTGACACGAAAGCGAAAAGGAAGAAGTGCTATAACCAGTGAATACCTATGGACGATTATAGCGATAAATAACGGACCACTGAATATCTTTTATGATTTGGCTTTGTGTTGCGGTGAAATAAAGTTTGTCGTCTTCTGAAAATATCGGCATTTTCTTCAATATTAAATCCGGAGTACGTAACAGGTATGTAAAACTTACTTATGAAATTCTCGCACACCAAGATGTGCCCCACCTCACCCACCCACCTGTCACCCACCGACCTGCCCACCTACCCGTTTGATATCTACACAGTCAGATCGCATCATAGTAATCATTTGATTAGCGAAGCTTGTCAACGGCGCGCACGAAAATCTTGATTTTACTTGTGTTCATGTAAAATAATCTTTTGTTGCACATTAGGAACAACATGTTCACCTCTAAAGTTTGTAAATTTTGTCATATTTACCTAATTACATAGTTTAATGTTCAAGTTATACATTTAATGGACTGTACTCCATGATTATGATCATATATGGTGTGGTGTGGTATCGTATTTGGTTATATATTTTTTTGAAAATTTTCTTAACATATTTATCAAAAGGTATGTATGTATATAATTTCATTTCATTTTATGGTTGATGCAGAACAGGATGTTAATGGAAAAAAAACCTAAATTTGGCACAGAATATCAGACAGCAAAAACAGTTGAACTAAAACCTTTTTTGTCACAGAACACAATGGAAACATACTATGCCTCATATGTTATGACAAAATATCATTTTGCAACGAGAGAATATTAAACGGCATTATTCTACCAAACATGCATCTAAATATGATCAGTACAAAGGTCAAATCCAAATTGATCGTATCAATTCGTTGAAAAAAAATATGGTCGGTCAACAAGCAATATTTAAAATACCAAAAAAAATTCTGAGATAGATACAAAAATTAGCTTCATGGTAGCAGAAGCCAAGCGAAGCAAACCCCTATCCGATTGAGAATTTGACTAGGTATGCTTGGAAATATTCACATTGATAGGGTGTCTGGAGCATGAAGCATTTATTAAAAATACAAGCTTGTCACATCAAACTATAGAGGTAGTTTTTGTAAGAGGAATAACAAAGGAGGACTATACAGTGCCCGAGGAATTGCTTAATTTGCGTTCAATGATAGATATAACTACAGGACAAGATCTACGAAGAAACAAAAAGTTGCGTGGAAAAATATGAACTTCCAATCGAAAATATTTGGAGCTTAACTACGGAAGGTGCACCAGCAATTACAGGAAGAGCAAATGGTTTTGTGGCATTAATGCATGATAGCATCACACACATAATCATACAGCATCATTGTATTATCCATCAAGAACAGCTATGTGCAAAATACTTGGAATGGATAAATTAGTACAGACGGTTAATTTTATATGTGCAAGACGACTGAATCACAGATAGTTTCAGGCTTTTCTGTTTGATGGTGCAGATCATGAAGGCATTGTATATTTCAGTTTGGAGGTGCAGATCATGAAGGTATTGTATATTTCAGTCACATTCACTGGCTTAGCAGAACAGTCACACTGAAGCGATTCTATTTTTTACTCAAAGAAGTAAAGATTATTCTTGAAAACAAAGGCCGAGATATTAGTTTTCTAACTTACGAGCAGTGGTTGGCTGATCTGGCTTTCCTAGTTGACATAACTAAGTATCTCTCTGATATTAACGAAAAGATCTTTCATGCAGTTATTTGAACATGTTCAAGCGTTTATAAAAAAGCTCATACTATTTGAAAAACAACTCGAACAAAAGCAGTTCCGTCTCCCATTGTACCGAGAGACATTATCTTCGAGAACTCAAGAGAAAATGGACTTAGGCAAGTACAAAGGTTGAGGAATGAGTATGAGTAGAGGTTCATAGACTTCAAATTACAAACACCCAATATGAAAGCATTTCAAAATCCATTTAATGTTGAAATTGAAAGCGCCGAGTTAAACCTACAGATGGAATTGATTGATATACAAACCAATTCTCTTCTAAAAACAGCATATGATGGTTGCCTTCCGAACGGACTGATTGAATTTTACAATAAATATATTAACTGCAACCAATACCCAAACCTTACCAAATTAGCTTTTCAATAAATTTCCTTATTTGGTAGTACATACACTTGCGAACAGCTTTTTTCCCGCATGAAAATAACTAGTCAAAAACAAGATCATCTTTATCAGATACCCATCTTGCAGGCATTCAGCACATAGCCACTTCTAAAATATCAGCTGCCACAAATGCACTTCGGAAACAAAAAAAATATCAGTCTTCTTATTAGTGCCATAATTTGTAAACCTGAGGCTTTCTTTTTTTAATAAATTATTGAAAAATGAAAATTACTGTTTTCTTTACATTTAAAGTTTTTTTTACATACTATGCCATTGGCCCGCTATGGTTTCAAAAATCATAAACTTGACCCTTCACACAATTATGTTGGACACCCAGATATAGACCCTCGAAAATGCTGATTATGGCACTGACTAACTGATTAGTATACCTGGGCTACTCAACTTCCTTACGTACTTAAAACTTTGAAACTTTTTCATTTTATGTGTATTATAGATTTCAAAAATTTGCGAGTTCCAATATAGAAGTTGTGTTTAATATTTAAAAATATGTGAGTAGTTTTTAAATTTCAGTTTTATTCTAATAAGTAAGGAAACACCTTCTAATGTAACAGTTATTTCAATCTCAATCTTTCTGTAAACATGATTATATACAAAAGAACTTGATTTTGATGGAACAAATTTGAACTACATATAAAATAAACATGGCTTTTCGTAAACTAGTTATTTTTATATCATATTCCTTCTGCCCATTTTCAATTTTTTACTTTTCTACTAAATTTTTGCGAGAAAATATTACTAATAAAATTTTATTTATTGTATATGTATATTTGCAAACACACTACTACATAATTGTTCATAATTTTGCACTATTGTGAACAACCACTCTTGCTTTCGTAGTTCCTTTGTTGAACACTTCGTTTGTAAGGCAAACCAAGCGATATGCATTTTTGCATCCCATGTCGATCCAAATAAAATTTCTACTCAAAGTGAATTCCCAATACACATTCTAATACCAAGTGTGAAGAAGTCTCTCGCCATAATACACAATCCACCACAAGACAACTACTGTAATAATACACTATAAGTTTTATCATACAATTGTAACTATGCTCCATTTCATTCGAAAAAGAATATTTGTAAACATACCAATTTGACAGCTAAAATATGTTTGGTACAAATATGTATATATTTCATAAATTGATGACTATTTGCAAAACTCATTCTATTATACCTAGAGTATCATTAAACAATATATTACAATCACTATATTAACTTAATTAACTCTCACAATAAATAATGCTACAAATACCAATATTACACATTATTGACTGAAATGAATTTTGTAAATTAGGGGAGGAAAATGAATCAAAATGAAGTGATTACAGATTAGTCAAACATATAAACATTTCATAAATATACTCGAAATTCCAATATATAAAATATCTAAACTGTATATGCTACTCATTTATTTTATAATGCGTTGAGTGAGACAGCTACAGACATTTCAATTTGATATGTAATGTTTTCTTATATACACACTTTGCTTAGATACAAATATATTTATATGATATTTGGCATAAGGATAATGAAATATATAAACATTATGACATGTTATTTTCATCTCAAATGAGTGTTGGTGTTATTTTGCAGTGAAGAATACATATTTTATGCATCCTAATTGGAAGTGTTTTTTAAAATTATTAAGCGTTTACTTTTGTACTCTTAGACATATTTATTAAAAAAATTAAACATTAGAAAAAGCATTATTTTTAACGTTCGGCATTATAAGTAGCTAAAAGCTGTTACCCATCTAAAAGGATAAAAATTTGAATTTATTAAATCTCGCATTGTCCGAGATCCAGCAACCCGTCAAGTTTAGTCTCACAAAAATGCCCTTGTGAGGACTATAAGTATTGTAAAAGGTATTGTTCACCGATTACTGTGAATACTGAGAGATGGCCGAGATACAAAAGATAGCCATGATAGCATTGTACACGCTAAATTTAGTAGTTTCACATGTAGTAATTCACTGTGATACATTTTAATGGCTTTTCGATAAAAAACGCATTTTAAGTGGCATAGTGCACTAAGTGGGAAATAGTATAATAATAGAAACATTATTCTGAAAAAGCATGTTTCAACTTTTGTAGCTTTGTATAAACAGCTTAAAGTAGTTAATTTCATTTTTTTTCGCCAATTATAGGTAAACAGTTGTATTTGACTAAGTGGTAGATGGTTCTATTTGACTAAGTCGTGACATAAAGGTGAACCAGTCAAAATAGAGTATGCATTCGGTGATGACAATACATGAGTGTTATATGCGAGGCATGATATGCGTTGTATTCAAATAATTTAATATGGATTGAAACTATGTCAGAACAAAACTACCAAAAGAAAATATAAATAGGATAGCACTATAAGGCAAAGCATTTCAAATAATATTAGCTTTTATTCGCCATTTAGATCTGTATGTTTGATAAATTCAAATTATTAGTTTTTGTTTTAAGAACAACTGGTTCAAATTCAAAACTAAAGAGCAGATATCAATATTGTTTTTAGTTAGAGCGCATCATTCGGGCAGATTTTAGACCATGTTACATGTGATCAAATTGAAAAAAAGAACTTTGATTAAATGACAATTGGAACATGTTTTCTTACATAAAAATATTTATTTATTAATTTATCTATTTTAATATACCTAATTGATACATATGGTGGACTTATAATACCAGTCTCCATAATACCAGCCCAGCCCCGTTCGACGCGGTGCTCCACATCGTCAAAGGCCATACGCCTTGTGATCAACCCAACACACCACGACGACGACATTGAAGAGGCCATATATAAATTTATGGAATGTGTGCCTATGTAGAGACAATTTTATCTCTACTTTCATACCGCTGTCATGCAAATTACATCGGTATGTATATAAATTCAGGAGATTTTTAAAATGTCAATCTTATTTTTTGTTGACCATACACTATTGCGACGTCACAGGAATGGTGCAATTTTATCAATTGATTGAAATTACGGACACAAGTTGGACACTCCGTGCCGGTAAAACAGAGCATATATTTCGCAATTAGCAATTTCAGTATTTATACCACTCGGAATACTTATTCGTTATAATGTGATTTCTGCACTGTGGTGTATATTTTTCTGTGAAATATTAATTTATTTTGTGTTTTTTTTATATATATTAAATGTATTTTGTGTTTTAGATTCATTGTGATTTGATTATTGCGCTGTACTGTATTTTTTTTCTAAAATAATAGCATATGTTTGAACATTATATTTTATGTTTTAAATTAAACAATGTATTTTATGTTTTAAAAAAATGATTTTAATGATTACTCAAAAAATAAGCATATTTAGAAAGTAACATTTTTGTTAGTATGCTAGAGTTTATACTAGAAGGAATGATGATAGATGAAAGTAAGCCAAATGTGTTTTACTAGGAGGAATTTGTCTATCAACAACTTTTTAAATATACTAATTTTTAAGGCTGCCAGTCTTAAGCCTGGAAAAAGTATGATAGGAAATTTATTAGATATCATATGTTTTTTGAGGTAAAAATATATTTATAAATTGTTTGACAGATTTCATCTCACTTATTTTAATTTCTCTTAAATATAAAATATTACCTAAATAATCTAAATTAAATGTGTAGACAACATAAATGTGATACCAATAAAAAATTTGTTTCTTATTCGGAAATACCAAATAAATCCATATTAAATTACAAATGTGAACATAAGAGAAAGATTTACGATACCCAAACCTTTCAAATTGATTTGTTTCTAAAAAGTATAATTTCACTAGGAACAAATATTTACTTTAGTAGCTGGACTTGGGTCTGATTGGTCTAGATTTGCTGGATCAGAATTTTTAGTATCTAAATTTCTTTTGTCCATACTTGTTGAATCTATATTTGCTACTTCTGGGTTCTGTAAATCTTGTTTAGTTGAATCTGGGTCTGTATCTGGAAAAACTGAATTTGCAATTATTTTTTTGAAGCTTGTGAACAACAACAAAAACCCTTTGCCACGATCTAGCAAAACTACTTGGTTATTTTAAAATTTTATGAAAATCGATTCTATTTTCTCTTTAGTAGACATTCTAAAATTTCTATATTAAGCTGCTTGAAACTTCGATTGCTTTATTTTGAGATTTCAAAAATTTTTTTTTACTTTCTCAAAAATAGAGTAGGCAAAATAGTTAGTTTTACCTTGTGTGTAAAACTTATGAGGAGTACACAGATGTGATCAAATGATAGTTGTACATACAAAATATTGTTGACAAAAGGGAATTTATTATTAATAATCATTGCTTTTCTTTGATATGATTTCCTTTGTGAATTCCCATTCATCATTCATTTTTATCATATACTTGAAATGGTTTAATTTGTGGGGACAGGCATATAATGTATATTTTAATTGTATATTACTCAATAAGATAATTAAAACAAATTCAGAAAGACCATTATTGAATGACACATATAAAATAGAAACAATTTCATTAAGCAAGAATATCAAAAATCATTTCATAATTTGTTTTGATTTTTCGTCATTTCATACAAAGGACCTAGCGAATGGATATTGGCAGTAAAGACAAAACAAGAACAACAAAAACCCTTTGCCACGATCTAGCAAAACTACAGTTCATTTACAGTTGTATTGTTGACCTCTTCTTTTTTTTACATTGCAACCTACATGTAAAGCTCATATTTTAAATTAAATGACTAAGTAACTTCTAAGTAAGTGTCTGAATGTACATTGTGTAGTGGTTTTTGAATAGAAATTAAAATTTTCTTTAAATTCAAATTTAATTCCGGAGAAATTCTTTGCAAAATATGTAAAAATGGGAGGAGGGAGGGAGAAACTAAAAAAGCGAGAACCATCCTCAATATGTTCAAGCATTGACAAATAAACATAGTGTTAAATATGTTAATTACATATGCACCAGAAAAGAAAAAAAAACTTATACAAGATTATTAATAATACTCATTACAAAAATATAACTGTTCAATGAAGGAACGAATCGACATATCTGGATGATAAGATGTGCTCGATCATATATTTGTAAGCAAAAAATTATGGGAGAGGGAAATGCAAGCTTACTAAGAATAAATTGACTATTTATTAAGGTTTAACTGTAAGGTATGTTGTGACTCAATTTAAAAAGTTACACTACATGTAATACATATTGCCATTACAGTTACAATCATAGAATATGTAGAGCAAGAACAAAATTGTGGTACACCTGGCAGCAAGCTTTTACTAATGATCAATTTGCCATATCTCAACGAGGTTACAGAGTTCCACCTGGAGATATTATGAATGCCATGAAATCCATTTAAAAAGAATTTTCATTTATTTTAGTAGATCCAACCAAAATGACAACTAGAGTTACAATCAAGTTATTTTGAAAATAGGTTCTAGAATTGCTCCCAGTTGACCAATTATGGTATAACTTGTTACGCATATGTATACTTGGACCCTCAAGGAATATTATAGGGAATTATTACAAATGTACAAGGTTTTGGCGATAGAGAACCAAGTGCCCACCCACAAATGCACTACCAGATAAGATTCCATTTATATAAATCACAACAGTTAAACACCACATGCAAGAAAGTACCTGAGACATAGAAACAACAAATTAATAAGAAATTATTTTTTCAGTGAAATCTCATCTGAAAACTTTATTCTTAATATACTATATTTCTAATCCGATGGTGATTTTATTTTCAAGATGATTAAACTGATTTTGTTCTACATTGTTTTCGATTGAACAATTTTTTTACCTACCTATTTTATAGTCATCCAAAGTCAGCCAAAAATCATCTCGACTTATAATTATTACACCATATTTAGTCAAAACCAAACGAAAGAACCAATGAAGTAAATAGTAACAAAAAATATATTTTCTGCAAGGGTAGTCTAAATTTTTTCTGTTTTTATTTTCAGATGAGCCTAGTTATTATAGTTGGAGTCGCCATTAATCCTACTTTTAAAAACAAGTTATGGAAAAATGCCTGCTATAATATTATTGTTTTGTTGGTTTACAACAACAAAAATTAAAAAAAAAACTGATATAAAACTAAAATAAAATAACAGCTTTTCAAAATATTTAATAGGTTTTGTTAAAAAAATGCACATATGTTTTTCCATCTCATTCCAAGTGAAATAATTAAATTCTACATATTTGATGAAACAAGAAACATATTTCACATATAAGTAACTTGATGGATAGTGGTTCAGATTGAAATCTTTTTGTATGGTTGTTAGAACAAAATTTTAATTTAATTTTCTAAATTGGTAGGATGGCTATATTACCAAATTAAATAATTAAAAATTTGGAGTTTATTTTTTATTTATATGAATTAAAATCTATTTCCATATCAAACACAAGTAAAAATTACAATGCTCTTCATAAATTAAAGTAAATGCTGTCTTTTTTATTTCACTAAGCGTATAACCCAATAAGTATGAGCAACCTGCTTCAATAGGAAAACATGTATGTAACTATATTATTTTGTAGTCAAAGTAATAGCAAAAATGTAACATATCTTTTCAAGCTGATTTGAATATGGGGATATTAAAAAAAAATAATCCAAATGTAGTAAAAGCGGTTTTTGAAGAAATTATTTTTCTGGAGAGCTGGAATAAGAAGTGAGTGAATACTATTGAGATAAACAATTTGTAAAACATATTTAAATTTCGCGTATATATGATAATGTATAACAAACAATTTTATTAATAATTTTAACAAGCTTTCTTTAAAATGGTCACTTCTACTAGAAAGAATGATTAAAAAAAATGAATGAATTTCTTCTCGTCTTTAATAAACCTAAAATTTTATTCAAAATGTTGGTGCTATAACACTTTGAAAACAAATATATTAATAATCAGTTCCTAATAATTACATAGTGAATTTTATGAATAATTATATATTATATTGAATTCTGTATGTATTTTTTTATTAAATATGTTATTATAAAATATCAATTGATGTAAAAACTAATTGGAACCAAAATACTCACCACATAAGTTATATAAAAAATTGCCAAATGTAAATGGCAAAGACGTTATTTTATATTAATTTAAAGATATCGTTATATTTAGTTGAATTTTACATATAAATTCTTGTACAGCTGAACAAGTTTAGGCAACCATAACCTATACAGGAATATCAGAATCTTAGAAGCCAAAACGCTTCATTGGTTTCACCTTTCATTTATAAGTTAATTAAATTTTTTATTTATATTCTCTAAAAATTAATGAAATAAAAATGTTTTATTAAAATTTCTTAAAAATTCTTTTGTTTTAGATTTCACTGTCTATGAAATAGTGATAAGCACCAAGAGCGAATTTCATGGTAGAAATACAGTATTTGTTAAAATAATTTATTCTCTTTTCAAAAATTAAATTATACAAGAATTTATATGTGTGATCAATCAAACGATGAATTTCATCTAAAGAATGTTAATATGAATGTATGTTCGCACTGGTGTAAAAATCTAATCTTGACTAACATTGCTTTAAATATGACCGATTTTGAATTTTTTATTTTTGCTTTGTTGATATGAACTTAGCTGGTGAGCAATGTGTTTCCAATTGATTTGCACATTAATTGAAATTTTATGATAGCATCTTATTTAATAGAAAAATATATATCATAAATACTAAATATATAATATATTATGAAATCATTATATAATTTGTTATAAGTGACAAAAGGTATATTTTTTCAAATTGTCGTTACCTGTTCCATTTTATAAAAAATTTAGAAATTAATAAAAGACAAACAACTTTTTAAAATTTACTTTTCATTATTTTTTAATACCTTCACAGCTTGAATTTAGGTGAAAAAAAATTACCTCTACCTAGAGGATAATATACAGAGCTGTCTACTGAGGCAGATGAGCCCTACTTAGCCAATTATACCCTTCACTAATGATCAGAGCATTTTTTGAATATTTTTATCATTATATCAAAAACACTTACTTTCTTTATCACATTGGTCAATTGGAACACAAGTGCCTTTGGTATTTTTTAGGAATCCATTTTTACAATCGCACTTATCGACACATTTCTGATTCAGTTCACATGCATATCTAGCTCCTCTTGCAAAGCATGTTTTTGGTGGGCATGGCTTCACACACTTATACTCTTGGTTGATTGGGCATTTAACTCTACCGACTGAAAATAAAATTGAAATAACTGACAAAATTTTTACATTAATACATCTATTAGAAAATTTCATTAAAATCCATTTAAATGATTTTTACATGATACTGTAATAAACAGTAAAAATTCTAAAAAATAAATTTTTAATTCAAAAAACTAAACCAATAAATCACAAAACTTTTCAAAAATGCCTTCATTGTAAAGATCCACCTCTGTTACAATTTTATAACAGAATATATACTATTTTACAGAAGACAAAATTTTTTTAGAAAATTTTGAGAAACCTTTCTATAAAATGAAACACGTTTATACAATTACTATGAAACCCTGACCTATATTTAACATTTTCTTCACCGATATAGATCTTGTTGAATAATTATTTATAAACGTAATTACTTGCAAGATAAACTTGGCAAAACACCAACCAAAATTTTATTCAATTTTAAAGCATATAATTGTTTACAATCAATTCATTTTATTAACATTTTTATTATTGTGTCACAAAGCACTTACTCTCTTTGTTGCATTGATCAATTGGAACACAAGTGCCTTGGGTATTTTTTAGAAATCCATTTTGACAATCACACTTCTTGACACATTTCTGATTCGGTCTACATGCATATCTAGCTCGTTTTGCAAAGCACGTTTTTGGTGGACATGGCTTCACACACTTATAATCTTGATTTATCGGACATTTATGTCTACTGACTGGACATGAAATGAAAAACGTTTTTAGAAAAATGTTTACCTTCAACACCTTTCGCAATGTAAATAGTTAACATTTAAATATTTTGGCCAAGAAATATATTTTCACTAGCCTATTATAAATCTCTTTTATGTTATACTAGCTCTTGCCTCTGAGATTCAATATAGCTTAACTTAGATAATTTTGATAATTAAGGTACTTTTAGTTTAAAGTCATGTAATAGTTTTTTGTTTTTATAGTTCCATATATAAAATAACAATATGAATTATAAAAAAAATAGTTTTTTTGATTGAGAGACCTCAAAGAGATACATGTCAGTCACAACCCTGTTATAACTTATAATACATAGATTATACTTTATAAACAGCAAAGCTTTTAGCAAATTTTACGATAGATTATAAGCTTTGAAAAATAAAATCTTGTCAAAATCCACTAAACCGTATTTATATAATACCTAAACAAACAGTCAAAGAGAAAAAAAAAGAGTTCTTTGATTCAGAGACCTCAAACACTAAATTCCAAATCCTTCAATGTACAGATACACCTCTGTTATAATTTATAATAGAGATATTATTTAACAAACAGCAATACTATTTTACAAAATTTTGAGAAACATATCTATGAAAACGAAAAATGTTTAATGATGTACTAGCATACTTTATGTGTTTTCTTTACTGATATATAAGTCTAGATGTATATTTTTTTATTAAGGCTTTTGATTTAATATTCGTTAGTAAACTATTCAGCCACATCTTTATTTTAAATATCTCCTTGTGATTTAATCTTTTTCCATAAGAGTGAATTTAGTTCAAAGGATGCTATATAGATTTGGAGAAGAAAACAAATGTAATGAATTTCTAAATAAAACAGAACTCCAATCGTAAACTAAATGGACTTATTTATTATAAAATTCAAAGAAAATTATTTTTAACATCCCGTTAAGCTGAGCTGGTCATGGTTTTTCCCAAATAACATTAATGTATCTTGTGTTTTAAGGGAGGACTTTGTACAATGAATAAATATTAATATTCACAATTAAATGAAACTACGTGATGTAGTATTATTTCTACTTTCTTTAAGTTCTTTACCACAACCTAGGTTTCGTTGTATTACAACATCTTCAGGTGTGCTATTAGCAATCTTTGCTGTTTAAACAACGACACCTAGGTCGTGGTAAAGAACTTAAAGAAAGTAGAAGTAATACTACATCACATAGTTTCATTTAACTGTGAATAATGAATTACCACAAAATTAACGCCAAATATATTCAATATTAATATTGTAATATTTTGCAAAATAATAAAATAATACTTAATTTTTTTACAATTTTTGTGATATTAAACTTTCTAGGTTACCATCACAACCCATTTATTTCACTTTTTTCTACAAACATAATAACTTTTAATACTTCATTTAGTGTAAACATCCGGAGATGCATATTTATTTTTATCCAACTTTGGCATGCCTAGGATTATACTGAATTTATCAGTCTATGATGTGTGTATGTATGTATGTGGGTTTGTCTAGATGTTACTCTCTAGAGCCAGAAAGGATAATCCGATTTGAACAAATGAGGTAACATCAAAATATTCTTAACCTTTTGAGAGTCCTTAGGCAAACCCACAATCAGTGCAATATGGTGGTTGACAATTGCCAGTTTGACCAATTTAAAAAATTAGACATCCTTTTAAACTTAAATCCACTATTAAAACTAAGCCTACATTAACTGTATTGTCAATATGACTACTAATAGGGACACATTGTGCGTATATATGTATATTACAATATTATAAAAGAACAATTACTTACTTTCTTTATCACATAGGTTACTCTTTACACAAACACCTTTGCTATTTTTCAAAAACCCACATTTGCATTCGCACTTATTTATACACTTTTGGTGCGAACCAAAAACGCTTTACACCTGTATTTAACTCGTCTTGCAAGGCATGTCCTTGGTGGGCATGACATTACACATTTATATTCTTCGTTTATTGGACATATAGATTTAACCGAAAATTAATGACTTATTTATTGTTGCAATATTTACATTCAACAGATAACTGCATAAATGTTAAATTAAATTTCCAGCTGTTGCAAATACAACTGTACTTTATTTTTTTTGGAAAATAGTAGCAATTTCCGAAAAGTAATCAATTTATAAACATTTTATTGACACTAGTGGGTGGTATTATTTAATAAGTTATAGAAGTTATTTATAATAAGATATACATATTAAATTTAATATTTTTTTGTATATTAAAAAAATTACATATTTTATTTTAATCTTATTTATTAAATCGTTTTCAATAACTTTTTAATAATACTAGTCAATATTTGAAAATTAGTGTTGTTAAAGTCAAATCTCGTAATCAAGTAATTGCCAAGTAAACCAATTGTTCTTTCAGTAAAAATATAGAAACTTAGAGCAATTTGTATATGAAAATATAAAAATTAATTACATTTCCATAGACTTCTCTACATGAGATCTAAGTACTTTTTATGACCAAATAGTCACAAGACTTTCACTATTTTTACATGTTTATTTTGATTTAAGTGCTTCTATTTATAGCCTGAAAAAAGAATCTTTTCTTTTTACAGGTTTTGAAATTCCACATAGCCAACTTTCTATTCCTGCTATTATTGGTGGCTAAGAATGACTTACTTTTACAAATCTGGGTGGTAAGTACTTTTGAATGAATTATACTCAGTTACAGCAAACTCCTTGGCTTTAATACTGCTGAAGTTAATATTTTCTAGATGCATTCCGATCAGCCTTATCACTCTTGATAGTGCTACACAAGTTTAACCTTATGAAAATACTGAAGATCATGTGTCAGTGAGTGCTCTGTTCAAGCTGAGTACTTAGTTCTTTCGTATTGTTATGGAAAAATCTTCTCAAATTGAGTATTATTGCCAATACACATATACCCCATTCATCATTTAAAATTTATTTTTATTTGGAGTATGATCATGAATACACCGTTGCCAAATTTGATTACTATTCTAATTATTTGATTATGTTCACTATTAAATTTCACTCCTCTTACAATTCCAATGGAACTATATAGTAAACTCAAACTTACTCAATGTTTCTTCTAAATATAATACTCCTAGTTTTATTTCTATTTTCCCCTCTAATCCTTTGTCATTAACTCTCACATCCTTTATGAACAATATTTTAAACTATCTGTAGCTGTAAGTTTAAATTCTAGAAAAAGAATGTCTTCACATGGCACTTTTTAAGTGCTGCCACATATTCTTTATTGGCAGTAAACACACTACGTCTTAGGGAGTTTGGAGAGATAGATACAGTGATACATCAAGTAATCTATTTTCATTGGTCTCTGAATGTAGAGGAAATGAATGATTAGGTTGTAAATTACGATCTGCTATTGTTATTATTCCTACTCTTATCTTGAAAAGTATAAGAATTGGAGCTCTACAAATGTGAAATTATATATTTTCGGTGAATATTTTCGGTGAATTTTTTGTAAGTAAATAGTTTAGTCCATAGATTTAACATGCTAAATTATCCTATGATCTTGTTCACTTCAGTTCTAGTTTTTCAAAAAGTCTTTTCTTTTCCAACATAGGTCAGCTGTAAGAAGTCTCCCAAGTCTCCCAAGATGAGTATTTTTTATAACTATTGCCAAATACTTCAGATAGACATAAATAATAAAAAGTTCCACACCTTTTAAATCAGGTCTCAGAGTTTTAAATGATTCATCTGAGAGTGGTTTTTACTTTATGTTTATTTATGTTACACAGGTTGCTGTAACAGATGAAATTCCTACTGGAGTTGTGATGGCTACTTTTTCATGGTTTTGATTAAACAGCTCTTTTTAGCACCATCACTTCAACTTACAAAACTGTAAAACCTAATCAGAAATGTTATACAATTTTCTCCTAATCAGGTCATCCTTTTTGGTTGTTATTTAATTTGTATGATATTCTCTACTCAGCTGCTTTATTAAAAATAATATATGGCATTCATTGCTACTGAAACTTCAAAATCTAAAATTTTTTCAAGGTCCTCATTTTCATCACCATTTTTTCCTTCTCACTTTCATCTGCACCATTTCAAAACCTTTTTCAAAATTGCATCATAATTCCATTTGTCTATTACTATAAGTTAGACCTTCCCATAGCGCATCCTTAATTGTATTAAAAGCTTCCGTGTTCACACTTCAATGTTACTTTTTCTAAGGATTGGCACATTGTAACCATAAGAAGTAATGAAAAGAAGTGCTCTTCTGCATTTGCTCTGAATGATTTCTCCTTTTCTCAAAATTGTTCTTACCTTCAGCTAATGTATTATATAATAATTTTGCAGAAATGGGTTGTGATTTCTCAACATTGCAAATTTTTGTTAAGTTGATATTTTCCAATTTTTTCTTTGGCCAGTTAGGATAATTATCATCAATCTACAACATATTATAAAAATCTGTAAACTCTGGATGAAATATATGGACAAATGTCAATGTAATATTAAATATCAATGTGACACATTGCCTGAAAAATAAACCAGACTCCCACTGGATTCGAATCTCGAGTGGCTCATGTGCCAGTTATTCAAAAATTTAATACATGTGCATGAGGATTAATTGGCAACGGGCTTATTATGGTCAAAGACCTTCAATACATTTTTTAAATGATAACACACTTGTTATTAACTTCCTTATAATGAAAAATGCATTGCACCTCTTTTTCTATAATTATTTCATCAATTAGGAGAGTTTATATTTACCTCTTCGCCGATTTGCAATTTACTGCCGATTTAATTAGAGTAGCATGTTTTCTTAAGAATCACTTAAAGAATCAAAAGCTCGTCAAAATGTTAAGTCGAATTCATTCTCGGGAAATCCTTGTCTGTTTTTCGTAATTAAATAAAATCACTGATTAATTCTAAATGTATTGACTCGAATGAAACTTCTCTTTCACATTATTGTCGCTACAACTAAATTAAAAAATGTTATAAGAATATAGTTTTTTTTAATAATTATTAATCAGCAAGGATATTTTAGTTGATAATAGCTTACTGTATTATTAATCAATATATATTATAAAAGTAAGTGTACAATGGGTGTGCCACTAAAACTCAGTCCCGGTACAACCAAAGGACTTATATGGTGTGATAGCCCTGTATCCCCCCATCCATGGAGAAAATTCACGTTTTTAACTTAAGGGCTGGAAGTTTCACCCTCCAGAAATTTCTAGAACAGTCCAGAACATTCAAGAGTATTCGAGAGCATTCCACAACATTCCAGAACATTCCGGAACATTCTGGAATATTATGGAATGTTTGGGAATAGCCTGGAACATTTGGGAATATCCTGGAACATCTTAGATTTGGAATTCCAGGACGCTCTGGAATGTTGTGGGATATCCTGGAACATTGTGAAGCCTTTTTTGTATGGGTGGACTACCCATTGGTAGGGATATATAAAGCAAGATCCATTGTGGTTCAATTTCGGTTTCTTATCAGTGAAACGCAGTGAGTAAATAAAAACAACAATGAAGTTTGAATAATCAAAATGATAGAGTGACTGAATATAAATCGAAAATAAAGTGTGAAAAATGTTTAAAGCATTGAAGAATATATCCACCTTCAAGACGCGATCATAAATGTCTCTCTACCTGACCCTATTTTAAATAGTCAAAAGAACGTCCACTAACAAAGGCAGTCTAGTTTTCTATAAATCTAGATTTGTAATCAAATTGTATTCTGAGGCTATATTAATTAATTATAAAATCAACTCAGAATTACAATTTATAAAATTTCTAGTCGAGCTCAGAGTTAAAAAAAGAGTTTGGTTCCTCATTGTCTTGAAAACTGTATCTATTGTATTTAACTAATGTTATATAGGATGTGTAAACAGAAACACGATAATAATTTGAGATATAATAAATGTATATTTATGTTTTATGATGTTACTACTAATATAATCTGTAATGGACTGACTTGTAATCACATTAGCAGTTGTAATCACGTTAGCAACTTGAACTCACCACAATTACTTTGTTACATACTCCTAAGCAATTAAATATATACTTACGAATAATCATTAATTTTTATACAAAAATCCATTAGTTAAATTAAAATGGTTGATAACTGGTATTTGACTATCAGTAGAGCCATAATATGAATATACATTAAGATGCAAGGTTCTTAATTTGAAACTATATTTTAAAAGAAGAAAAAATACGTACTTCCCTTGTCACATTGGTCACTCTTGACACAAACACCTTTGTTTTTTAAAAATCCAGGTTTACAATCACATTTATTAATGCACTTCTGATTGTTTACACAGTTGATTCTAATTAGTCTTGTAATGCAAGTCCTTGGTGGGCATGATTTGATACATTGATATTCTTGGTTTATTGGACATTTCTCTAAAAATGAAGGATATTTATAAATATAATATATTTGGCGTTGATTTTGTAGAAATTCATTTTAATTTAATTTTTCACAATTAAATGAAACTATGTGATGTAGTATTATTTCTATTTTATTTAAGTTCTTTACCATGACCTAGGTTTCGTTGTATTACAACATGTTCAGGTGAGCAATATTTAAAGGTTATCAAAAGATGTTGTCATACAATGAAAGTAGGTCGTGGTAAAAAATTTAAATAAAGTAGAAATAATACTATATCCCATAGTTTCATTTAGTTGTGAAAAATTAAATTTATATAGGAAAGCGTTGTTGGTTTGGTTTTTAGGATTTTACATAAATATAATATGTATATATATATATATATATATATATATATATATATACATATATATATATATATATATATATATGTATGTATGTATATATATATATATATATATATATATATATATATAAATATATATATACACACACACATATATAAAAGTTTTTAGTGAATGTTAAAAACTTCAACTGTTTCTGAAGTTCATTCAAATTTTGAATTTAATACAAAATTTTTGCAATTTTTAAAAATATTTTTAAGGATCCACTTTTTAATAGACCCATCCAAATTTTAACCTATTATGATAACATTGATATAATTGCTAGAATACTAGATAGGCAATTGAAAATAAAATGAACCAAGTAAGCTTTGTGGTTAATGAAAGTAAAACTAAGTTCATGCCTTGCGGCAATTAAATGAATGTGAGTGGCAAACATTTAGAAATTAATACACATTAATATCTGACAAATACATAGAAATCAGTCCATATCACTTTGAAAAAGTTGAAAATTGTATTTGTCTGGGTTCTGTTCCCCTCTCAAGAATTGAAGGTATTAAAGGTACATCAAAGAATTGCTGCAAATAGCAGATATTTTAATGGAATAAAATAATATTTCGAAAATTATTCTTCTTAAACTAAAAACCAATCTCTTGCTATATAGAAGTTTAATTAGACCTATAATAACATTCTCATCTGAAACAAAGACATTGACAACCAAAAATGAAGAAATGATTGCCATATTTGAAAGAAAGTTCCTGTGGAATATTTTGGGTAGTGTTCTAGTATGGCAAAGTAGAAATAATCTTCAACTATACAAAATATATGGGAAGCATGATATAATAAAGTTTACAAAGATCTAAAGAATGAAGTGGTCTGGCTATCTTACACTTATGAAATTGAATAGAAACCATAAAAAAATTTTCAGGCCGTCTTTATGAGCTAGAACATGAGGAAGACCAAAGTTGAAATGGGATGATTGCCTTGATAAAGATTTAACATCTTTAAAACCAAGAACTTGGGATAAATGGCTAGGAACAGAATAGACATATATATCACTCATTTATGTCTTTAGCTCAGTAGATCAGTATCTCAGTACTCCAAGTTATTAACCAAATTATTTATTACACATACGTTTAACAATGGTATGACCATTGTTCAATATGGTGATAAATAGTAATGACTGAACATTACGCACTATTTTTTGAAAATAAAAATAAATTCTACAAGCGTATCCACTTTGCTTAATACGTTACACGTTCAGGATTTAGGACTATCAACCTAGATTCAAATTATACATAAAATTACTTTAATGATAATTAGATAAATAGGAGTAGGTTGGCACATTTATACAATTATAAATTAGAATTTTGAAATGAAACAAAAAGTGTTTGTTTACGCAAATATTTTGAACGAACTAAAGTATATTTTAACACAGCTTTCACATTCGATTGCGAATAGCTATGTCGTCTACAAAGATCCAGTTCCATATTTGACTAAACAGTTCGATTGTTTTCTTTCTCTTTCGTGTAATGTTGAAACATATACTTTTCTATCTGATCTATCTTCACGACCCGACCAGTGAGTGAAATGATTAATTTGGTGAAACGAAAGACGCCGATCACTCCTGAGCTAGTGATATACTGATACATTTTGATTTCAAGTGAGCGAGTGATAGATATGATCGTAACATGTGAGCTATATCTTTTATATCTCTCACTCACGAGTTACACATCTCTAGTAACAACTTAAATCTATCCTTTCAACAACTATATTTCCCCCAAACACTTGAAATGACACCTCTCTGAGTTGAAAGATCTAATGTAATAAAACCAATAAAACTCTTTAAAAATTGACATTAACATATATTCTATTACTCATATTATTCCAATAAATTATTTAATCAAAGAAAAGCATTAGAAATGTTTTTTTCCGTAAAAATATAATAAACAAAGTTATTTGCGTAGTGCTCGTTACAGATATACCTGGTAATATATTAACATAGTGAAACATAATATATTTATTTATAAATGAATTAATAGAAAAACTACGTACCCTTAAATTAACTTTTAAGGCAATTTTGTCAGACTCTTACACAAATGAGGTTAATGATCTATACAGTGCCAAACTTTTATAATACTAATCAAAATTGATTTAATAGTACCAAATTACTAAAGTTTAGTATGACTGTTGGACCACATTTTACAATTTCTACAAATTTCGTAATTGATTTTGTAAATATTTTTTTCTTCTTAATTCATTTAATTAAAAAGCTTGATCTTAAAAATTTTTTTAAATTTCATTTATTTTCCTGAAAAAGTTATAGTTTCGATAAAATTACAAAAAACTCAATTTCAACTCTACAAAATTAATGGCGAAGGTAATATTGATATTAACCCATAACTCTAAGGCTTTAGGCACTAATTGTTGAATTTACATGGAAGACAATTAACAATATCTACAACCATACATTTTCGAAAAGGTTATGAAATTTCTTAACTGTCGAAATAACCTTTTTTATTTACAAATATAAAAGAAATATCAAAAAAATTGTCAAATTTTTAAACGATCAAATAAATTTTCAAAAGAATTGTTAAAGGTTGTACAAATCAAAATAATATACAAATACTCTTCTTTCTTTGATGAATTTGGTAAAAAATATTAACCCTTAACTGGTATCGTAAATTTGACAAACGTAACTGGTTGCATGGCCCCGCATGATTTTTGCTTCTAGCAAACAAATTTTAACTATGTACTTGATTAAATGCTCATAAATGACAAATAATAGGCTCGATTTATGAAATCAATTACTTTTTATTTTTATAAATCTTCTTACTTAATTATTACAAGAGATCACAAAATAGTAAAAACTTTTTGGTAATATTTTTTTTTACTTTAATAATATATATGAAACTTATTGTTTGGAAAGTTATAACCAAAAATATTATTTTACTTAATCTAGAATATGTAAACTTAAATAAAAAATAACGCTTTATAGTCTCTTATTAACATTTCACAAAAATCTACTTGAATCTTCACTTAAGACTTATGAATACAATAACAAAACTTTGTTTAGTCTTGACAATTATAACATAGTGTTTTTGTGCTACTATGTACTTTGTAAATTAATTTTGAACAATTATTCGACTTTGTAGCAAATTTTCCATCATTTTTTCTATCACATAAGTGACAGTGTCCTCTTTTCAAGACGTTTTGGCTTGAAGTAGCAACATTAGATGTCGAGGGAAATGACGCCACGTTAGGTGCTAAAAAATTATCAATTATTTCGCGCAAATTTCTGGGATACTTCAAATACTCAGCTTTTCTCTTTTCTTTATTTCACGTTTGTTTTTTCGTAAAGTCCCAATGTACGTCAAATTTATTTCGAGTAATGCATCAACCAACTCCACCGAAGAAAACCAGTTATCTGCTGTTATGTTCCTGTTTGATCCAAAAATCGGGGAAGCCAACTGTAGTACGGATTGTGTAGGAATAGATCCTTGCCCTCTTATATGTTCCTGCTGTTTACCTGTATATATGAAAGCGTTATATAAATAGTGAGTCTTAGCATCACACATACATAATATTTTGATGCCGTTTAGCAGGTTTTGGTTTCATGTACACTGTGAAAAGGCATCGGCCTCGGAATGGACATAACATTTCGTCAATAGTGATATATTCTGAACAACAGTAATTTTTTTGGCAGTTTTCTATAAACTTATCAAATATTTCAGAAATTAGCGCTGCGCGATTTACAGCCTTTCGCTCCTCTCTCGATGCAATATCATCAAACCGAAGATTTGACAAAATAAATAAAAATCTTTTTAAAGACATGGTAGCTAGAACACTCCTGTCAACAGCAAAATACCTATAAAAGCTTTCGTCTCTGTAACAGATACGTGGTTCGAATATGCAAACACAGTAGTCTTTTCCGATTTCTCGGTAATCTTCTCGTTGGCGTAGTTGGTTATAATTTGTATAATGTTATTATCAACTAACAATTCAAACGATTCCTTGGTAGTAATATTACTTTTAGATGCAGCGGGATCAATCAAACCAGGTCTTTGCCTTATTATATTATGCTGACGAGTATGTGAAGGTGCTGGTGGATATTTAGACCACTTGTAATTATTTTTTCTGTAGTAGCTGGATTGACTAGGTCCTCCAACATTTCATCTCTCCTATTGTTTTATCACTTAAAGGCCGCGACATCTTGATTAAATAACTGTAAAAAAGAAGAAACAAATAAAAATTATAATGTCAAAAAACTAACGTAACTGGTATCGTGGCGGCCGCGCAGACCCCAACACGTGCATACCTGCGTCCTGGTAAGAGATGTAACGCCCAACGTCCGGCACCTGCCGCGAATAGTGACGTAATGAGAATACTTAAAATGGCGGCTACCCACGATGTTTAGCTTGTTAGGAAATAGAAAATGTTATGCCATTTATATAATATAATGGGGCCGTGCCGTAAGTTAAGGGTTAATAAAGGTGATGTAATTGTTATAAAAATGAACTCATAAATTATTCAAGAAAAAGTATAAAATTTGTTTTTCTTATATTACCATAGTATTCTCAGAAATTGGGTCAAATAGTATTTGTCGCCCGAATTGTATACTTCCATTGAAACATACATAATCTCCCAAATATATATATATATATATATGTGTATATATATATATATATATATATATATATATGTATTTATATATATATATATATATATATATATATATATATGTATATAGATGTTTATCTGATAAGTGCAAGCATTTTCTTAATTTTTGTTTTATTGTACGACCTAGAATTTATGCCTGATATCAGGTGCTGAGGCCATTTACATGAATTTGGTCGATATCAGATGCCCGGCCATCTACAGTTTAATTTTAAAATGTTTACAGCATTCAAATAAATTTGTACTCAAAATTCAATCAATCCAAGTTTTAGGTAAATTTTATATAATTTATCCTTTTTAAATATGATTGTCTGTAGTTCTTTTTGTTTATTCATTGGCAAGTACAGATTATATTGATATACTTTTGTAGCAGATATATCAACAAATTTTATTGCAATCTAAATTTTACTACAATACGATGTTTCTCCATGATCAAACAATTAAAGTTTCCCTCGCACCGGACATATTTATTTTGATCCATTTACGTTCCTTATTTTGACAAAATGATGTGCTTCTCCTATGCTATATAATTTTAAGTTTGAGTTTTATCTGTGCTATATAATAAGTCCTACAAATTTCCTCATCAGAGATTAAATGACCGTTTAATGACTAGTGCACCTCCAGAAAATGAGACTTTAGCTCAGCCTAAAAGATGGATGAATAATGAATTATTTACAAAATAGTTGTCACGTTTTGTGAAATTCTCTAGACTGATGAAGAATCTCCAATTTTAATCGTTCTTGAGGGACATAGTAGTCACAAGATGTTAGACATTATCAATTTCTGCAGAGACAAACGCATATATTTGATTACAGCAGCATACTACACATAAACTACAACCATTAGACCGATCATTCACAAAACCATTCAAAAATGCTTAGAATGAACGCATATAATAACAACACACGTGATATTTAGATGAAATACTAAATTACTGAATATGACATTGCGAATCTTGTAGCACAAACATTTAAAAAAGTTGCAATTTTTGAAAGTGCAGAGGCAGAATTCAGATGTGCAGAAATTCATCCATTCAACAAAAATGTATTCTCAGATCCGGATTATTTACCCAGTGATATCAGTAACATTCTTCCCGCTAATAATAATACAGTTTAACTGTGTAGCTAATGATAATACAGTTTTGACATCTATTCAATAGCCTGACATTGCACAAAATTTACGTCAGAAAGAAGTTGTAGTAATTGACAGTACTACTCTACACTTTTCAGTCAAAAACTATTTTGCAGTCGGATCTCTGGTAGTTACAATTTCAAAATCACCGCAACCTTCTACCAGCAAAGCAGTTTTAAAAGCTGAAAATCTCAATAAAAACTTAAGCTCTCAGTTGGTTGATAAAACAAATGTGAAGAAAATTATTCTTGATATTTCACCATTACTAGATGCTGCTAAAAGCTGAAAAGAGTGAAATTTTAACTGATTCGCCATGCAAAGAACATTTAGAAGAAAAAGAAAAGACAAAAAATAAAAAAGAAGAAGGCAATAGAAAATTTAAAAATACAAATAACATGAAAAATAAAGAAAATGAAAGTTAAACCAATTGAAAAGCAGTTGGAGAAGTTCTGCTGTGTTGTTTGTTGTGAAGACTATGACGAAGATTATACTCAGTGCGAGTCATGTAAAAGACGGGCCAGTGAAGCCTATGCAGACTATTTCAATATGTACGTCTGTGAACTTTTTTTAAGTTGTCCTTTAGATTGTTATTATCTCTTTGCTTAATTATTGTTTAGATTGATTTGTCAATCTGTAATGAATGTGTGTGTCTTAAAATACTGGGTATTAAAATCTTGAACCCTAAACCAATTATAATTTCCTTGTGGTAAAAATATTTTATTTTTTTGATTTATTTACATGTCTATAATAATTAATGGTTTCAGAATGTTTGTCATGTTAAAAGATTATTGTGCAATTAATGATTGAAATATCATAAATTGTACAATAATCTTCACATTTTTGTTACTGTCTAGTCATAGGGGTTCGAATTTATACCTGTCTGGTACTAGGTGCCAAATTTCAATTACATCAAAAACTAAATCAATGAAGTCCCTTTTTTAATGGTTAAATATTATTCGATATTTGTTTATGTTACTTTATTTGAATATTTATAATAATGGTGTATCTGAAAATGTTAAGTGTCTTAATAAAATGTGATAACCATATTTTTTTCTTCGAAAAGCTTAGATATAGAGGAACTCCCCTTAATTTAAAATTTCCTTTAATAGGACATTTGATATGAAAACTCAAACCCAAAGTTATATTTTTGTATTCAGTTTTTATCAATTATAAAGAGATGTCTGTTAAAGAGATATTCACCATTGAGGGGGTGTTTTTAAGTTCGCGGAATGGAAGATAAGGAGCGAGAATAAAAATACAAAATTATTTTTCTTTTTCAATATATTCACCTGCTACCCTAATATACTTCAGATGTTTCAATAAGCTTATGTATACCTTCATAAAAAATGTTTCGTCTTTGCCCGACAAATAAGCTGAAACACATCCTTCACTTTTTCATCGCTTGAATACTTCTTTCCACGAAGTTCTTTTTTAAGGTTTGGGAACAAATAATAATCACTGGGAGCCAGGTCAGGATTGTAGGATGGGTGTTCCAAAATATCGAAGGTCACCTTGTGCAGGGCGACCAGCGCAACGCGGCTCGTGTGAACGGGCGCATTATCATGCAAAAGCAGGATACCTTTTGGTCAATTTTCCCCTTCTTTTTTCTTTGATTGCTTCTTTCAACTTCTCTAGAATTGACGCGTAGTATTCTCCGGTTATGGAAACACCTTTATCTTTATAATCCGTCAACAGGATCCCTTCTGAATCCCAAAAGACGGTCGCCATGATTTTTCCAGTCGACTGTGACACCTTAAGCTTGGGTGGTGGTGTGCCTTTTTTGTGCCACTGCATTGAGTCTTGTTTGGACTCAGATTCATAATGATGAATCCAAGTTTCATCTCCAGTAACAATTCAACTCAATAGTCCATCCTTGTCTTCACTACAGAAGTCCAAAAATGTGCGAGAACACTCCACGCAGCATTGTTTTTGAGGCAATGTGAGCATTCTCGGCACCCATCTTGCGCTGAACTTTGTCATGCCAAGATGATCATGGAGAATTTCAAAAATTGTTGTATCCGATACTCCAATCATCACTGCAAGCTGTTTCTACTTTAGTCTGGCATCTTTCAATACTAATTTTTCAACTTTTTCAATAACTTCCGGAGTAATCATTTCGATTGGCCGACTGACGCGTGGGTCGTCGTCAAGTGAGTTTCTACCTTGTTTAAAGTGACTATGCCACTTTGAAACTATGGTTTTACCTGGGCAACAGTCCCCGTAAACAGATGCCATCTCTTTCAGTATGGTTTATAAGTTATAAAGTTTATGAATTTCTTCTACCAATCTGTATATCTGTTCAATTGTACCATGCTTTTTTCTAAATCCAAATTGATGGTCAGGTATTATTTTATTTTCATCAATTACTAGTTATTATTTAATCATTTTAAGAAAAGGAGTTCCATAATTTTTGACAATATGGGTAGTAAATTGATTAGTCTATAGGGGGACACATCCTCAGAAGATTTGCCAAACTTAAGAATCATTTTAATTTCATCTACCTTCCATTGAAGTAGACAATATATCTCACGAATATGGAATTAAATAAGTGAGTCAAGAACAGCACTGCTATTTTAGGTAATTCTCGGAGTATTTTGCTGTTATTAAATTGTATCCATGGGCCTTGTTTTGTTTTAAATTTTTAATGGTTTCACTGATTTCACTCGTCTTTATTCTTTCAATTGGAACTGTTCATCAAAGCACTTAACGATTTTTTTCCTTTCAGGGTTCAATGTGTTCTGAGTTCATCTAATGAAAACATCAGTTAAATGAGAAGCGAAAACTACTCCTTTCTCTGGGTTACTTTTAGCCCATGAGCCATTCTTTCTACGTATCGGTGGATTGGAGAAAGAAGGTCTTTTGAGTTTTTTGATTGCTTTCCAAAGGAAATAGTCAGTGGAAGCCATAGCATCTAGATTATACAGGTGCTACTGTACCCTTTCTTTCTTCTTAACACTTAGCAGCTTTTTAAGTTTAGCAGTTAGGTAATTGAGTTGTATTTTGTCTCCAGGAAATCTGGTAGTTTGCCAGGTTTTGCGAGCCTGTCTTTTTTCAGTTACTAGTTCTGGAATAGATTTCAAGCAGTCAAGCTCAATGAGCTTCTGGGCAATAGGAGTGCTACCTCAGGCAGCACTTTGGATACATTTATTAAAAAGCTTGACTTCGATCATAATATCCTGTTCTGTTTTAAGAGGGAGCTTAAAATTTATTGTGGTTTCTACGATGGAGTGAAACATATCCCAGCTGGTTCTATATCTATGTAGCCTTACTATAAGTTTTTCATATAAGAATTGTTGAGAAACTTCCAAAAAGTTGTCTTTCTTTAGGGGTTGTTAGACGTGAACCCCATTGAGTATTTTTAGAATTATAAACTCCACCTGGTATAAATCTTGGTCCCAGAGTTTTGAAGAAATTGACTTCATTATTTTTAACCTCGTACTTTGGGGGAGGGTACAGAACAGTAACCACCAGGTGTCCCCATCAACCATCAACAACAATGCTTGTGGCTTGTATCTCAAGAGCTTTTTAAAGGCTCTGTCTCATGGTGTTTGATATTCTTTATGACAATCGCAGATTGCCCGTGGGCCATACCATTTAGATGTTTTTTTTGGTAGAATGTGTAATTTGGAATCCTGAAGTAATTTATTTTCATAAAGTGTATTTTAGATACCAGTAGGATATCAATTTTGTTCGTCTGTAAAAATGTATTTATAGCACATGGTGTGAAAGCCCACTGGCATTCCACAGGGATATTTTTAGTGAGCAGAATGAGCTAGTTGCATTAGTTGAGTCATGGTTTTCATAATTTCTTATATGGTATTTTTAGTTGTTTGGACTTGAGGTAATTTATCTCCATTTTGCTTGTTGTTAGATACTTGAGAAGTTTTATTAGACATTATTGCTTCCCTATATGATGGTCAGTTGTGTTGCATGGTAGAATTCCACTTATCTGATTGATGTTCTATGTACGGTATGTTTTGGTGTTTTGCTGGTTAAGAAGGATTTTCTGGAGCTCTTTGTAAATTGAAAAACCTTTATAGTTTCCCTCACAAAGAGCACATTTAACAGAGTCCAATATTTGTTTAAAAGACTGCATTAACATTTTATGGATTAACTATGAAAAATTGCTGTAAAGTCAAGCATCAAATGGCTAAAGTTAATGACATAAATATCTCAGGAAGCAAAACAAAATGGCAGGAAAATAATGGTTTAAGTCATTGTGAAAATGTCATCGTGATTTTTCAATAAAAAAATCAGAAGCTTGTAGCTTAGCCCACGCGATTTCTTTTATCCGGAAGACGGTAACATCTATCTTTTATAACTTGAGAATAGTAATGGGTCACTCCTCATTTGGTAATAATGTCGTATGTACAATTTAGACGTAACAGCGACTATAACTGTCCAAAGTCCTCAAAAAGTTGTAAGGCCTAAAGGAAAGCACAATATAGCAAAAGTTACCACTGGCGAAAAAGAGGTTGTAGTCACAACTTGCACTATGTGCTTCTGGTCAAGCTTTCCCACCTGCACTTGTGTTCCCAAGAAAACATTTCAAAGATGTGATGTTGACAGGTGCTCTGCCGGATTCTCTAGGTTTAGCACATCCTTTTGGATAGAAGACATCTGATTTATTCATTGAAAGGAAGGAGTGTTGATGTGTTTTTATAGCAGTCACGAGAAAGCAGGTTTCAATAGTTTGCGTTTTTCTTAGGGCTCATGGTACGAAAAATTTAAGTGAGAACAAATTAAAAATATTTCCCCTGCAATTATTCTATTCTTTATGTCTTTTAAGTTGTTGGTAGTTGAAGGCGATCAATGCTGGCATTTAGCTACTGCTGCCTGGATAAATCTGCTTGTAGAAGATACAATTTACACTGCTTTTCTAGTTAGCTGACCTGGCCAATGGATGAAATCCGAATTAAAACTGGCATAATACTAATATTTCTTATTGTTGTATCAACGTAACTTTAATAATACAAAATAAATATTAACTGGTTACCAAACGAATGTAAAGCATATTTTCATTTTAGTTATAATACATTATAGTGATTGAGATGTAAATTTGCACACAGGATATAAATTTGTTATACACTAAGAAGTGATATCACTATGCGTGTATTGGCAATTTTAGGAACAGTAAATATTCATTCCCCAACAGTGGAATTTTGTAAATACGTCCTCAAACACTTCTGCTTATGAATATTTAAATTAACTATCATCTGCACTATCTAACGCACATTTCCATTCATGACTCTCAATTATTTAGTAACTAATGGTTGAAATGTATTAGCAGCGGTATTTTTCAACTGCCAATAAAATTTATGTCTATGTACACTCTTCCACCTGTACTATGTAACTTCAATGACCACAGTGTTTACGTATGTAATGCACAAAATATACCAACAATATTTACCCTGAGTAGCGGACCTAGGTTATTGAAATTAGGCAAGCTGATGCCATGACCAGAAGCAAAAGTGAAGCACAATGTTAAATAAACATAAAGAAGTATATATAGATCCTTTATGAGTATTTATTCACAGAATGAGTATCATTGATTTTAATAAAATCATAACTTTGATGACAACCCAGAGTGGCTGATCAATGTGAGAATCAGGTTTTAATGTTCACACTTAAATAAAAAACATAGAAAATAACAATTACACACAAAAATCTTCTAATAGTTCTTGTTAGGCCAATTGATATAAAATATGGATTAAATGGTTGGCCCTGGCCTGGTTATGCCCAGTTTTGAAATTTTGCTTAGTAATTTTATCAGACAATTAATGGAAGAGTTATTTATATGACTTCTTTTAATGACATTAGCTAAGTTACTTAATCCCTGCAACTGCACATATTTCAAATTTTTTTGCCTTTGAAAAATTTGAATATGTAATTTTGACATTTGAACATCCAACTAACCAAAGCGAACACATACGTATACTATGAAACAATGAAAATATTTTTTGTGATTTAGAATTTTATGCTATTATTAAATCTTGAATCTGGCTGAAAGACAATGTGTTTGTTCATCTTACAATTTATAATCTTTTCATCAATTGATCTACATGTTGTACTTCTTCGCAGGTCATTATTATACAATATTGTTTTCTTAACTCATTTTCAACAATAACAAGCCAAAAAACACAAAAAGAAACAACTCAATGAGTACATGCACTGACTAGCTTCATCCATTATCCTCAAAACAGTTGAAAACTTCTTATCAATTATTACATTTATGACCAATAATTATAGAACACTTCAGATTTATTTTTGCTTGAGAGCTTTGAGTTAAATTTAGGTTAAATAATATCACTATTATGTATATGTACACTTAAAAGTCCAAGTTTACATATTCACAACATTGAAACATTAAACTCAAGTGCAAAATAGAGATTTGTCATCGATTTTAAACCTAACGTAAGCCAGTTGCAAGGTGGAGGGCAAATCGCTGTATGCTATTTTCAATTAATAAAATTGTTCATCATAAATGTGAAAGAGAAATTTCAAGGCTGGCCCTAAGGCAAGTTAACAAAACAAATGTGGAATACACAAAAAAATTAACCTATAATTACATTTGTTTGATTTTATAAATGAAACATTAATATATTTGTAAGTGTTATAGTAGTATGTAATATTACATAACGCTCATAATATTTTTATATTCAAATTTATTTTAAGGGTTTGTATATGCAAGCCTAGCATTTTATCTTCTTTTTTTGTCACACCACTGTTTAGCTTAATACACTCACCGATTGAAGTTTCATCTGAATCCTGATCTCGATTCTCACTTTGGTCTCCTAATTCACCTGGCTTGTTATTGGAATTTGATTCTTCCTGTTCTATCTCTATTTTGCCTAAAATTTGCCAAAATATCATAATAGAATTAGAATATTTAAAAACATTCTGTCGTAACCCAATGTGAAAACTTAAAATGATTTTAAAAATAATAAAATGTTTGAAACATTTAGATACCCCTTTTTTAAACATAACCATGTGTAATAAAATTTGAAAGGACCTAGTAACTCTTGTATTGCTATACAATATATATTATATATATACTATTTATATATTATATACTATTTTGACATTAATTTTTTGAAAGACATTTCTTATGGTAGGTCTTTCAAGCAAGTGCCTTTTAACTTTCTCCAGACTTATCATTTTTTTAAAGAAATCAAAATAAATCTAATTCACTTTATCAAACTGGAAACAAAAGAGACTGATTAATTAGGATTATTTTTTCTTTTTATTAAAAACAATATCGAATTGACAGTGGGAACTAATCTTTATGATTTAATTTATTTTTTCTATAGGAAAATCTACATAATATACAAAATAGTGTGACATTTAAATAAGCATTGTAATGCTGCTGCAATCCAGAGATGAAAAGATGTGAATTTGTGATGTTATTACAATTTGAGCTACACAATATCTCCTGCTAATCATTTAAAAAGAAACACTAAAATTGTCATGCTCTTTTAAGTAATAAATTTCCATCACATGATGTTACATAGAATTATTCAAATATTTTCAAAGCTAATTTTTAGTTATTGGTCCAGAGAAAACTTAATCAAGTTACTGAATAAATTAATTGATTAGAAAAAGATCAAACCACTAACTTTTTGACCAAGACCTGCTATCCTTAACACCTCTTTAAATTATTTCAATAAAATCTCTTTCAATACTCACTACATTGAGCCGCAGAGATACAATTATTATTGGCATCCCTATAGAATCCAGGTTTACATCTGCATGCTGGATTACAAATCAATAATATTTTTATGTTAAAGGGACACTTCTTCAATTTACGATCAGTACACTTTTCACCAGGGCATACAGGTGGACATGAATCATATACCTGGTTCTTTCCCTTGCACTTGAATGGAGCTGAAAAATTTATATAAGTGTAACAAACTAACAGTTAATCAAACAATCTTTTTTAATCTTTTTACAGGTTATTTTATTAATCTCGATGAAATTAATATGTAAAAATGGTTGAAAGTCTAATAAATAATCATAATAATTAAATAAATATCATATAATCTTAAACATATGCATTCGTGCTTAGTTACATTAGATACATGAAACAAAATCAATGTATACATTTATTTAACAAACGCACTAAAAATTAATTTTTCTGACATAATCTAACAAACCTTGGCCTTCACAAATGATATCTTAAATTTTCATCTCTCGATTTGCCATTGTTTTATCCCCTTCTATTTGTTATATGTCTTTATCCGTCTGTATGCTTTATCTATTCTAATTATCAAAGATAATGACAGCACACAACAATTGGAATTGTTTAAAAGTACATATACTAACTTTTAACTTTCTTCAGCATATCACTTTGTTATAAATGCATCCATTTCCAGGATTCAGGATCCATTTTATGCCATATATACCACACGATAATCACTATTTATTTGCAAAGAAAATAAACAGTGATTCATGGTGTGTCTAGGTTGCTTATTAAATTTTTTATTTTGAAAATACAATATGTTTATGAGTGAAAATATTGGCATGCAGTATTTGCAGTAATTAATGACCCTATATTTTCATTAAAAATCTAATTGTATACTTACGACATTGCGTAGTTGGTATACAAATATTTTTCTTGTTACGTCGGAAGTTGATACGACAAACACAAGCAGGTTTACAATTTTTTGTAGGCAGACAGAGAGGCCTTAGACCATCTCTAGTAGGGCAACGGTCACTGAAGCAACTTCGGTAACATTCTTGCAAAACTTCGTTTTGACCACACTTTAATGAAACATCTGAAAACAGTAATTAAAAAAAAAAACTTACAAATAAATGTGCCGCAACAAATAGTGCATTTGGCCTAAAGCTGAATGTCGAATACTTTGGTTGCTGCTTGACCGAACAGTGGAATATTCAAGCAGACATGCCAGTCATGCTATCGATAAAATAGTATTTAATTGTCTGTCCTCTAATTAGTAATTCGCTCTCTACGTTCTGCCAATCCCGCCGTCGTAAATTTAAAGTCACAACAATGTTTTGTCACAACATGTAACACGGTCATTGTAATTACACACTTGTCTTTTTTGTTTTCATTGTCCACTTAGTTAGGAGATCTAAACAAACACATTCTTGATTGTTAAATACGGTATGGAGTATTAAAATAAATCTTCTGTGGGAATTTAGTTTGAAGAAACTGACATTTCACATAATGTACAGTGCAAATTATATGGAGCAAAAATTTCTCATAAGGGAACTTGAATAAAAGCTACATCGGGTTATTGAATTATTTGAAGAACAAAAACAATGAGGAGTGTCAGAAAATACAGCAAACAATATTTCAAACTTCAAAGGACAAGATTTAGCTAAAAAGGTCATCCCTGATACAAGTAAGTTTGCAAAGCAGTTAACCATAAATTAATGCCAAGAAAAATTTAAGAAGTGGGATATAAATGGGGATGAATGATACCTAAAGCTAAAAAATACCATAATTTGATTGTCGATATGATCACAATTAATAATAAACCTGTCAATATAGTTGGAAGGTCTAGTTTCTGAAGACTTGAGATGTGATATGCCAAGAAGACTATGAGACTCTGTTGAGATGTGATATACCAAGGAGACTATATTTTTTAAGAGAAAATGATTCCACAGTGGTACAGATACAGTAAACATCTCCAATCTAGCTGCAGCACAGTGCAATACAGGGAGCTTGTAAACCATGTGTTGAAGCTATTAAGGCCTTTTTAGGAGATTATGAAAATCACTAGCTCTAACTACTCCTGTATAAATAAAATCATTCCCCATGTTGTTACTCCCAACCGCGACTGTGATAAGGCCTTACAAGTTCAACAGTAACCAAATATTCAGTATTCAGTTAAATAGTAAAAATCAGCTGAAAAGGGTCAAAGAACGAATAGTAACCTAATATATGTAGCACCTCTAGAAAGAAATATTTAGATAATATATGTAGCACCTCTAGAAAGAAATATTTAGATAATATATGTAGCACCTCTGGAAAGAAATATTTAGATAATATATGTAGCACCTCTAGAAAGAAATATTTAGATAATATATGTAGCACCTCTAGAAAGAAATATTTGTTTTACTTTTATCATCTTAGAAATAATTGCCTTTCTACAGAAATCACTTATATTATTTAATCTCAGTGTCAGCTATTCTTTAGTCACAATGGAGAACAAATTATTTAATAGGAATGAGTAAATGGAAGTATCTAATATTGGCATGCATATGAAATTGTGTATAACAATCATCATCTAAAGAAATTAAAATTAACTTCAAAATTTGTCAAAATGTATCCTGTATATTATGTATATAATATACCACTGATACATTAAAAGACATAGTCTTAAGATAATTACAGATGAACGAAATATCCTACTTTCAACTTTAGTTAGTAATTAGTCAAACTGCCATTTAGTCTGATATGTACCTACCCTTTGTAGAAATATTTGGTATACATACACAGTATAAAAATATTTATAGAAATTGTATTTTGATCACAAGTAAACTTACTAAAAAATTGTAGAAAATATTGGAAAATATTTTAATTTTTCAGATCCAAATCTTACTTGGATCACATCACTACTAGACTACAATGTTTACACACGCATATACTTATTTGCATTCTTTTCTTGGCCTCATTCTATTCTCCGTTTTCATCCTACGCACTGTCTGAATTACATGATTCTTTCTGCTCTCATCAAAAATACTGGGTCATAAAACATGTGAAAATAAAATGTCCAAAATTTTACTTATAAACAATAGTCATTGCCATGGCATGTTGGATTGATCGCTAGGCATACAACCTTTGACAGAGCGGCGCACCCTGGGGTTCGATTCCCGGCCGTTCCTCGAGCGAGTTTAGGTTGGTGGTGGTTAGCTGCAAGAGATTGCTCTCGTAGCAATAAGTCTGCCATACTTATCAATTAGATACAATCGTGTAAATATATAAATAAAATATGTTTAAATATTTTATATAAATCGAGTAAAATGTTTGTCTATAACAACAGAACAAAGAGAAAAAGTAAAATTCGTACTGATATTGAAGTATGCCTTGTTTTTAATTCACATACCATTATATTAATATACGTTTTATTTATATATATATTGATAACAATACTTAAATATTGTATTACTTTTCATCATATTATTTGAAAATTTAAATTTATTAAAGTTATAATAATATTCAAAATCCTTTTCTTAAAAATAACCACAATAATACTTAAATCCTTAAATCTCCAAAGCATGCTCAAATCCCAAAATAATATTGGGTTATCTAAAAGATGCTCAAGGAACATGATGCAAAATAAATTTATATTTTGTTATGGAAAGAAAAAATATTCAATATCCAATATAGATGACACTATAATATTGTTTTTTATGAATAAAACATCCACACAATTCATGTCCAAATTATTACAAAATAGATGTATGCATTTCAGAGCACTTCCTGGAAAACTTTCGCATAATATAAAATTTTCCATTCTTACTTGAATTCTTCCTATTGATTTAAGTATGAAAAGTATAAAGACCTTTCATGGAGATAAAAACCACAAGAGCAAAAGTATTGATCGTATTTTCCGCCAGTTTAATATGCTGTTGATATCCATCCACACAACATAAATCTTTCCAATATTGAAAACATACTAGATTCAACTGAAAGTTTATTCAATTATTTCGGATGATCGCCTATTTTTGTCACGGCTTATACTCTTATTAATTTTACATCTTATCTTTCTGATGTGGGAATGTCTTTCAGTGGTTGAAAAGATTATTGTGTTAAATAGCTTTACTAAACTTTAATTTCCATCAAGAGTAAAATTTCATGCAAATTGGAAAGAAAATTTGTACAGTGTTGTGGAGAGCATGCTGTTATGATTATTCAGTTATATGCTGATCGCATGAGGTTAAATAATATAAGTAATTTCTGTAGATCGCATATTATCGAAGTCGACTGCCAAAGATGCATTATAATCAAGTTGCCCATTAACTATCAAATATAAGTCTATAGCAGCTTTAAACTAAAAACAATTGGTGTAGAATAACCCAAACATCAGTTGTAAAACATTTAGCTGATTTGGGGACTCATAACAATAAAATTTATTGAAAGGATTTTTATAGACATTAATAAAGGTGATGAAAAATTAACTGTTTACTATATTCCCTAATAATCAAACAGATAGCAAAAAGAGCCTGTAGATCTGCTAGTTGCAATACATAAGGACAATTCGCATATAAAAAAAGCTAGTGATTTAAATTTGGTAGGACTGAAACGGTTTTATTTATTACAAGCTTTTATTCAATAAGGAAACAAATTAATTGTTAAATTAATATTTTTCAATTAATGTTGTCTCCGAGTAGATACATAGAAGATAAGAGTGGTTGTAAAATATCCATATTTTGTAAATCGACAAAATTTGATATTCCATTGCAATGAGACAAGACTTCATGTGAAATTGAGTGTATATCACAAATTTCCAGTTTGTTTAGTTAATTTATGATGCTAATCCTATGTTCCCCGAACTTTTTCTTTCGGATATTAATCTTTTTCTTACTCCACAGAATAAATTAAATAATAACAAATTTCAATCATAATTCAATAGATAATTTTTTCAACCAGAAACCTGATAGGTCTAAGTGATCGCAAAAACATTATTCATGAATTTTGTGTATTTGATTAAAAATGTTATGTTAATAAATTTTTTTTTAAATTGGATAAACTTCTGAACAAAGTTTTAGAACATTAGAGGTTGGATATAATTTTGCCAACAAAATCAATTTAAAATTTTAGAGCAATTTCATATAAATATTAATAGTAATGTAAAATTCATATTGCTTATTATAAATTTTACCTTTGTGTTCAATTAGATATTGTATCGATATTTTTATTGACACAGAAAGCATCATAATCGACTAAAGCTAGAAAGATCTAATAGAAAAGTTATTCAGTAGCCTGCAATTTATCTGAATTAAAATCATTAGTAAAAATAATTAGAAATCAACTCAAACATTTAAGACATACAATACACCGAGATTGAATATCACCAAGAGATACATTTATTTCTCTTTCCTATTTCTTATTTTCACTTCAGTATGCTATCCTGTCACACTGTGTTTGAAATTTACTTTTTGACTTTAAATTTCTTGATAAATATGTTATTGCTGTAAGTGTAAATAGAATAGAAAATGTTGTGTATACCAGTATCATAGGCATAGCGAAGGTGGAGCAAACATGGGACACTTGCCTATCTCTCATCAACATGGGTAAAAAAATATAATATATATAATGAGTACCAGTCAAACCAGGTTGATTTTTCAAACAATTTACAGCCTGTTATTATTTATCCATAAACAAAAAATTAAGTAGGCTGAAACATTAATCCCAACTACTATAAACCGTGTTAGTAAATGTGTTCTTGGAACACATTCATTCTTGGAACACATGAGGAAAATTATGACTTCAAAAAAAATTTGGAAAATTAGGAAAATTTTTGTGCTTCATTCAAATCATGGAGTATCTATGTAGCAGAAGCTTTCTGACACCTAAATTTTCCTCTAGAATTTTCTGCACTTAACTCATACTGATATCTAAATTTCCCCAAATCTGCAGATAAGTTACACTTTTGTCAGTGTTTTCATAAGCCACACCAGACTTTTATGTTCCATTGTTGTTGCTGAGGGATGTTTCTTAAGAAGATCATAATTGAGAAAATTACCATTATGATTGTAAACAGTAGCACGAAATGTGACCAGAACTTGATTACAACTTTGTTGTTGATTCAGACCACGAGGAAAGTCATAAAAAAAATTTCTTGTGTTAAATTAACCTTTACGTATACACTTTTTCAAGTTGCTGTTAATTTGTAAAAACAAATGGCAAAATGAGACTTTTGTAATACATGTTTTTGCGAAGAACTTGACTGTATTATTATTATAAACTATATTTGGCATATACCCTAAATTGTTTAAAATACTTTAAGTCTACTTGCATCTAGAACTTTTCTTGGTGAGGTTGGTAATAATCAAAGCTTTCCTTTTGATCGGTTAAGTCCCTGGAAACTTATTAAGATCTGATGAAATTTATTGCCATTAAAATTCAATGGAAGAAATATGAAACATAAACGTGAAAAAAATGTTTTATGACTGGGCTACACCTGCAATTAGAAAATCTCAAAATAAATGATTTTTCCTCTATGATCTATGGAAGATATACCATAATGATAACTTTAATACTAAATATTATAATAGTATAAAAATTTAAAAAATATTGAATATAGTTTCAGTGGAAGCTAAGATAAATTATTTAAAGTGACAAATTATTAACACGCCTAATAAAAGAAATTGGTAAATCTTATAATAAACACATTAATGAAAAAATCATTTGCCATAGATCAAATAAATGATGTATTTAAAAATATGAAACCGAAACCATCAGTTGATCTGTGGCATGTGTAGGAGACACATTAATAAAGGAATTGAGCAAAGTTTCAAAGAAGGGTTTAAAGAGTGAAGTGTAAAATGATCGTCCGGTCTTTATTTTGTCGGTATTTAGTAAAATATTTGAAAAACTTATAGCGATAAGACTCATGGATTTTCGGACTAAAAGCTGCATTATCAATTGCAACCAATTTGGTTTCCAGAGACAAAGTTCACAACAGATTCAATTATAGCAGTCACCGCAAGCATTTTATTAGCTCTAGATAAATCATGGAAAACTATAGAGCTATTTTGTGATTTGTCAAAAGTGCTTGATTGTGTGGACCACAGTATACTGTTATGTAAACTGGAATATTATGGTATAAGATGAAGAAACTTGAACTTATCAAACACACAAATTTAATCATCATTAAAAATTATTGGATTTTGGATGGGATATTTTGCCTCATCCACCATACTCATTTGAGCTTGCACCTCAGACTTCGACTTGTTTTGTATTCTTTGATACTACTTGTGTGGTATAATATTAATTTCTGATGCAGTTCAAGATTAAGAAGAATCTCTGTATCTTTACAAATTGCCCACCTGAAGATTTGCCATACAATGAAACCTAGGTTGTGGATAAGAATTTTAAATAAAGTAGAAATAATACTACAGTTTCATTTAATTCTGAATAAAAATTAAGTAATCTATTTACATTAATATACTAACTTGAACTTACATAGTACACAATTGCTAAATAAAAATACTCAAACAAAGTTTTACAGGGGCATACAAAATTTCATATAAATAATTTTAAAATTCCACAACATAAACAATATTACATATTAATTGTTTTCAAACCCGACTATGTAAATAATTAAAAAACAGACTTTTTGTCAGTTGATATATAAACGCAGAAAACAGTTTAATTTTCATGACTTGTAATCTGATTTAATTTGACTGGCCATATTTCTGAAACTATTTCTCTAGTCAGTTTGAAAATTTTAGTATTAAAGTTTGGACAGGAGTGAATTACAAATTATAATCATACAGTTGCGATTCGATTTATAATTTAGCATTAGATTTTTAAAAAAATAATTTTGTACGGCTAATTACAATGCCAACTGAAATAAAATTAGCTCTTCTTATTTATATTATCATACACTTTTAAATTAGATCACAATGAAAGTCATATTACTTACATCGATAATTTTTGTATACATTCAATAAATTATTTACTTGAGCCTTTCCATAACCTCAATAAATACAATGTAAACATTTCATACCTGGTTTTCTTGCTTGGCTATGAATCTGCAATATCAGAAGGGTACTGATCAAAAATAAAACTTTCAATTCCATCATGCTTAAGATATGAATCATATGATCACATCCAACCTTAATCTTCACAATGACTGATTTAAATTATCCAAAACATTATTAAATACTCACATAGGCATGTTTAACATATCACGTCATAAATCGTTTATGTTTTTTACACTTTCTGCACCTGTTTAAACAATATGCTAATAAAAGGAAACATAAAATAATTGTCTGTCCATTTTTTTACATGTGTTTTTGCAAAATTTCACCTTATTAATAAGTGAGCAAATGTAATTGATATTAACATAATATTATTATGAATTATCTAAGAAAAACACTAAAACAAGCTATTGTTTAATTTAAGTGTGCGAAACATTTTCTTCATTTGATATTATTATATTAAATCACCATTTTGAAAAGCCTCTATACGATTGCAAATAAAAGTCACTAGCGAAACAAAAATATGCATATTTCTTCTTCCATAAAGCAAAATGACTAACAATAGTATATAGTAGAACTAATAAAACAAAGCACCTTATTTCCATAAGGTATTTAACTTTTCAATATAAATAAATTTAAATTGTAATATGTGAAAAATCCTTTTTATAAGCTATTATTAAAAAATCCAATGTTGATAACATTAAACTTATCTGCATAACTGGACCAATCAGCTGGCTGAATTCTTTATTTTTATGAAGATTTTTAATAACTGTGACAAGTATATATTTTGCATATAAAGCTTATCTCAGTTACTAAAATATATCTATATTTGTTAATTTCGCAAGCTGAAAATTAAATAGCTGAATGAAATTCGCTGAATTTATTAGTATAAAATAATTTAATTAGACTTTTATTAAAACTTTTTTACAGGATGGTGTCTTTCTTTATGGACTGTCTTCAGTTTGTTTGACTTTCCAGAACTAAGAGTACTCGATACTCATAATATTAAAACGAATCTATTCAACTGCTTTTCGGCCACAAGGTTCGGGCTTATTTTTATGTTTCTTGAATAAATGCCAATAAATATCACAACACGAACGAGTCACATATTACAAGAAAAAAGAGACAAATGTAATATTTTATGATGATATATGAATATAAAGAAATTATCATATTTATTGTTAGGTGTTACCCTTAATTTATTTCACCTGATATATTGTAGCGGGTAGAAACATACTCTTATTCTCATGTCACTAAAAGATAAATGGCCCCTCAACTACAATTACATAATCAATAAAAGTCTAGTTAAGCGGAAAACAAAATATTACAATGAAAATTTCTTTCATCTGAATCCATCTATCCTATCCTAGGCATTAACAGAATACACATTAACTGATATACACTTTATCTGCACTCCACTTGAGTACATATGAGCACAGCGCCGGCGTGCCGTAGTCGCCGTGAGTTAGTATCAGCCCACGCGGCGCACGCAGCGCTCCGTCGTAACAAGTCGCGGTGTGATTTTGTGATAGTCCCGAGACAAGTATTTTACCGAACAAAGTTTAGTTGCATGCAGTAAACAATGGCAGCGTGAGTGACTTCGACTAGTATTGATGTTTACGAAACAAAAAAAAAGTCATTTTTACAACACCACTGAAAAATCTTTCCACAAAGCATACACATAGTTTTTGCTGAACAGAATTGCTAATCAATAGAATTAAATGGAAAACGAAGAACTGTTTTAGATGAACAAGTATTTTGTGGAGTTTGTCTACGAAATGCAAAAAATGAAGATGTGGATTGTTTGTTTTCAAAGTAAGTTATTATTGTTTTTTGAGTATTTGTTCGCAAAATACTATCTAGTATTCCGAACTTTAGGTATTTTATATAATTAACGTGTTCTGTAGAAAACTGTAGGAACAAAGTTATCCTTAAACCATGCACTGACAGTCAGTCACATACATGGAGGAACACAAATATGGTAAATTAAATATGAATAATAATGATAAGCGTTTAATAATTTATATTTTGTTTACTTTTCCGGGCCCAAGTGAAAGTTTACTCCAAAAGTATTGTCATAAATAATCTTCTCAGACAAATAAAAGATGCACATAGTTTAGAAGATACATAAAAATCTTTCTTTCAACCTTTGAGCATTAGTTTTTTCCACCGAAAACTCCGAAAACCAGTGGCAGTAGTAAAAAGAGATATAAGTAGTTTCTGTCCTGAGATTTAGCTCTTTGGTTTGCTAGATCTTTAATGCCCTTTGGTAGTGTGGCCAACAATGCAATCATTGATTTTCTAATAAAGTACAGCATTATGGTTTCCGACGTAGACTTGCCCTCGAGGCACAATATAGCACGAAAAGGGCTGGTAGATGTGTAACAGTATGCTGGCATATATAAATGCTTTCATTTTGAAACAAAGGCCTTGTTTCGTTACCATGACAGTCGATATGTGGTCCGATAAATATAGACGGCGCGATTATATCACTTGTACTTATCATTTTATTTCTGAAGACATGAACCTCATCAAATTTATTCTGGCTACAAAAGAAGTTACCAAGAAATATACTGGCGAAACAATCGGTGACACAATTCTGGAGGTATTGTGTTGTTTTAAAATAGAACAAAAAGATATCTATTTAGTCACAGATGCAGCTTGTTAGGATTTGATAGCCACCTTTGCCTTGGTCATGCTCTACATAATCTGGTCAACGTAAATGGCATAGATAACACCAGAGAAATATTCATTATTTTGAAAAAAAATGCAAGTAGATTGATAAGCATGTTCGTTACAGGACACCATGTGTTGAAGCCACTGAATCTGCAGAACAAAATGAATTGTTTTCTATTATTGACGAATTCGCCGGACATTTGGAGGATAGCAACTTAACCAATTCCGAAACGGAAACAATTGAGATACCTGAAAGAATTTCAAGTTCCAGACGATGTTTGCAAACCCCTTCCATTATTAACACGAGCACAAGCACAAGATGGCACGGTATTATGATGATACTTAAAAGCATTTCAAAGTATGCAAATCGCCAGCCTGTAAACACAATTCTCAATGAAATAATGAACGACATGGTCTCGTATTACAAGATATCAAATATGAAAACATTGAGGCTCTCATAAAGTTTCTTGAAAATTTTAAGGAAATTGTGGAAGTTCTAAGTTCAGAAACTATGAATTTGGCTCTAGTATTTCGCTCGGAAATAAAACAATTGCTTGAAGAAGTGAGCAATGATGAGCCTCTCGTAATAAGAATGCTCAAAAATAATATGTTAGAGGGTCTGGATTCCCGATGTCCCTTAACCGATGTGGATGTTACGGCAACTTTACTTGATTGTCCATTCTATGCCATTCATGAGATTAATGAATACATGCAAACAAAAGTATTCACTAAGGTTTCATTTCTATCATCAATGATCAGAAGTCAGTTGGTAACAGAAGATATTCCTCAAAATAAAATTATTGATTCCGCTATAGCTGGGATGAGTTCTTCTGATAGCCCTTCAAACTTTCTACTGGATTTGGTATGAAAACACAGCTCTACTCAACATGATTCCGAGAGTGTCTACAGTACTGGAAAGACATGAAAACTTCTATGCCATCATTACATGCTCTTGCAAACTCGATCTTAAAAATACCGCATACAAGCACACCGAGCAAGAGAGTCTTTTCCACAGCTGCACTCGTAACAACCACGAAATGTTCACGGCTAAATCCTTTGAGGCTAAACAGGATAGTATTTATTCATTATAATTATGGGCTTTGCAAAGAATCCATAAACAAGTAAATTTTTTGAATTACCTAACAAATAATATAATTACCCACAGTGCTGTAATTGAAATGCTTCTCACTATGCTCAGTTTAATTCGCGTTTATTTTTGTTAATAATACTAAAACAATTATTTTTCAGTAAACATGATCTTTAATCGTTTATGAGACTTAAATTGCAATTAACAAATATTAACTCCCTTAAGTTTTGTTACTTTACTGAAAAAATTTTTTATTGGTAGTACCAATAATAGTACTATAAAAAATTTATAATCTTTGTACGTATACACTACCAATTTTATAACTCCAACTTGCTAACTGACTGAAATTGAGTAACTTATACTATTAATTTGGAAGAATTATTTTATAGTATAAATTTGTTGGTGTATATATGTGTTTAAGATAATTAATATGATAATTTTTCGTTTGTTGTTCTTAAAAATTGTGTAAAATTTAAGAGCAATCTCCTCCGTTACTTTATTAAAAAATATAGAACTTTCTTTGGTACCAACAATATCGTTTTTCTTAATTTTTTATTTTAAAAATCGATCTCTGATAGAACATTTGAGACTCACGGCCACACTTGAGTAAACAAGATAATAATTGAACTAGTCACCAAATATATTATATGACTACATGTTAACACACATCAGGTATTATACTGAATATCAATAGGAAATTACGAAGCAACACAAAACAAAAAATTTACCTAGTAATATAAATTGCAGTGTAACATCAATATAGCACATTTTTCGTAAATTAGAAAAGCTATAACTTGTTTATGATTAAATTTTACATTACTCATATTTGGCACAATATTTAACATATAGGTTACTTTTTCAAAAGAAGATGAAGAGATACAGAAACATTTGCAATAGAAGGAAAATGAATATTTACTATAAAAGCCATCTGCTGATAAGAATAACCCATACTTTCAATTAATTCTAACGAGAATTGCTTATTAAAGTACAAATTGCTCACATATGCAATTATATATATACACACATACACACACACACACACACACACACACACACACACACACACACACACACACACACACACATATGTATATGTGTATATATATTACCGTATTATAAAAAATGGAAGAATAATCTTCAGTTGCCTATTATTATGTTTTGAATCCACTCTAATATTTTTCGTCAATTTCTACACCTCAAAGAGTGGTTTCTTTATAGAAACTCCAGCCCAAAGACTAGTTGTATGCAAACGATCCTTAACTGTATTTATTGAGATTTGTTTATTATACTTTCATTGAACTACATTTGTATTTCCCGGGCAATGAGTATTCTATCCATTTAGAAGTAACTATTGAACAATCCTCAAATTCAGAGATGACCCGAGACCACCCGCTATGAGCTTTGTCATGATTTGAGCCCATATTCCGAAAAGTTTTCACCGGCTGGGCATATAAATATACTAAGATGAGGGTAATCTTTATTTATATATATATATATATATATATATATATATATATATATATATATTTCAGTGCATGCAAATATACAAATACATAGTTAAGATCCACTAATAAGAGGAAAAATATTTGAAATACTATTTTTTTAAATATTTAATAACATAAAACAAAAAAAACTACCTTGTTTATTTTTTTTTATTCAGTGAATCGAATAGTTAAAGCCATTTTTCACTAAGGTTCCCTTCCAATTCACTTAGCTGTGATGTTTTATAAATATTTATAGTGAGTCTTTTAAGTTAAAGTTATATACATTATAAACACTTTTGTGAGCTTTGAAAGGTAAAGATATTTCTGCATATCACACATCACACGTTAAAACTTTAAATAACATTTTGTACTTCTAACATACGTGTATTTGAGATATACAAATACAATGACAATATATGGTGTTTGAAGTGTTCTTTAGTTTTGGGAAGGCAAAGAATATGAAAACCATACAACTAAGTCTCGCAAGCTATAATTTCTTTGAAATTTTTCACACCATAAATTTTGATGTTTCTTTCTGAACTTTTTCAAGAAAAATCCATATAGCTCCTATCAACCATTGAGTTCACATATAACCTAACTTTTATTTGACTATAATTCGTTGAAACATCACTTTATTCTCCACTGTAGATGATAAAAAAGTGGATATTTATCAATATCCACGACTGAACCGTATTGAAATATCAACTCAAATTCGTAAGAGTAAACTCCACCACTTTCTCTAGTAGTACTTTAAAAAATGTCACAGCCTTTAATCCTCCAGCCTATCTTTCTTTTATCTTCGTTACACACTCTCTCATAATTGCCTTACTCTTAAGTAACAACTGAACATTTTATTTCTTTATTATTAGTATTCCAAATTTAAAGTTTCTGCTTAAAGATGACAATTCATTAAACATAATTACAATTTTCCAAAAATTTAAGAGTGGGTATGAAGTATAGAGAAGGTGGAGTATTTTATACCGACATTGGTCAAATTATTTCTAATCCCCTAACTCCCCGTATGGGTATATGCCATAGCTTAACCTTTTGCAGAACTCCCCCATTACACAAAACAGGCCACACAGTTTATGGGGGTCCCCTATTAAAGAAATATTTCAATTTCTTTAAAATCTGTTTAAAGTATATTTTAAAATATAACAAAAAATAAGAAGAACTCTGTTTGTGTGAGTCGAGAACACTAATGGTGCAAACCCACTGATAGAATGATTTCAATAATTCATTTCATTAATCAAGGTGCAATAAACTAACTGATTTATTTCTTTCCTTTCAGTATTTAACGTTTTGATTGTCCTGAACACATTGTGATATAAACAGAATTTAACATAGTTTAATTGTGAATGTGCAATTTTAACTACATTTGTTTATGATTGTGCATGATAACACCCATTAAAAAACCGGTTTTCGGTATTGTTTGAAAAAGAATTTCAAATGTTTGCAACATTAATTTAACTTGACCGTGTTCAGTGCTCAGTATATTGTCACAAAGTTTTATTAAGAGGGGAATCCCCAATACACCAATTTCTGTTTAAGGCATATTAAGTGACAAATTTTAAGACACCATCCAAATATACTGATTTATTCATAAATAAACTTGCTCCGTCTTTTGGTGCATTATATTCTGTTGCTATATTACATGTGTAACATACATAACGTACATATAGTGTCATTCAACCATCCACCATTCAGATCACAGATGCACTGAGCAAACAATTTTTGATGAACTGATTTTATTTACTTTCTATTTCCTGTTAAGTGTTAACATTGTTTTGTAAATAATAATTATACAGTTCAGTTAAGTGAAGAGAGTGACACTGACTTGTAAAAAAATCTTTATTAATCAGGTAAACAAAGTAAATTGAAGTATAATTTGTAAACTACAATTTTTATGTGATATAACAGTTTGGTATTATAAATGCAAAAGTTAGGATTTATATTAACTGCTTTGGATGAAATTTTATAAACACATAGCGAGCGATTAGCTAGAAAACGTTAGTTTGCTTGGTATACTTTATTAACATGGGAGCAAAGTTGTAAGCAAAGTACAAACTCGCTGTTAATAATTTACCTTCAGCACTTGCTATTTTAATTTTATTTTTTATTTGACTACCTACTACTAGTAGTAGTAATAAATATTTATTTGTTTCATATATTAAAATAATAACATATCATGAAATATGAAAAATACAAAAACAAGTGCGACAATAAATCGTCCATTTGGTATTATTTTCTATGGTCAGAGGATGCGCAATGTATCCGCATCGGTGGATCAACATCCGGATTATTAAAAGCAGTTCCATTAAAGTCCATTTAAAAGCAGTTCCTAGAATTGATCTTATCATTGAGAAATCATCAGATACATCAGAGCCCTCTATATCTCTTCAGGCCCAATTACCAGCACTCATCATTACCATTACGTACTAATTTGCCTTCATACTCGAACTCACAATTCATCAGGAACATTACTCACAATTCATCGGGACCGATATACATACTAATTTGCCCTCACGCTCAAAATAACGCATTTTTTTCCAAATTCTCAAAGTACTGAAGTTACTATAAGTAGGATGGTTACTTTAGATGGGATCCCTTTTGCAAAATTTTGTACATCCAATGACTTAAGAAAGCTTTTTAAAAAAGCAGGATATAACGATTTACCCGGAAATCCAAAAGCAATTAAAAACATTGTAATAAATTACTGCAAAAAAGAGAAAAAACAATTAATTTCAGAGTTAAAAAGCATGGTTAATTCTGGTAATAAGTTTTCATTGTCATTTGATGAATGGACTTCCATGAGGAACCGTATATATCAATATAAATATTCACGCTGGAGTTCAATTTTTAGATGTAACTCATTTCAAAAACCTTGGTTTAATCAGGATTGATTCGGCTATGCCAGTAGAGACGTGCATCAGGCTTTTGGATAAAAGGATATCGGAGTTTGATCTATCATTAAACAATGATATAATAGCGATTACAACCAATGATGCCAGTGTTATGCGCAAAATTTGTAAGAGTATTAGTGCTTTAACCTGAACCTCAGGCGATTCCGATAATAATACCAATGCCAGTGATGATAATACTGACACAGAGGAAGGATTCACGGTTGTCTATGAGGGAGTTACTTGTTCATTGCATCCAAATTAAAACAGTATCATAAAGAAAATGCATGATGTCATCAAAATGTTTTCCAAATCTCCAACAACAAATGATATCTAGCTACTAAAATTTGTTAAAGAGCAAGAAGGGGCAGAACTTAATTTTGGATTGCAAGAATCTGTGGTCCAGCATGGCTTCTATGGTGGAACGTTTTAATCGACTGAGACCGTGCCTATCAAAAGTGCTGACTGACATGAATTCAGACATAAAATTTAATCAAATTGTGATTAATATACTGAACAAGGTCTAAGAAAGCCTGAATATCATCAGGATCACGGTTGAAGCAGTTAACTGCAGATACTGCTCTCAAATGTGTGATGAAACAATTTCAAAAGTCAAAATACGAGCTGGTCTACACTTATTGCGGAATCTTTGGTAAACGAATATTTGAAAGACGTCCCTGTGAAGATACTCTTATACTTCAATACCTTCATAACCCAGAAAAATATTACAAGGAGATTTCAGCCAGATTACACCAGATTTACGCCAACAAATCGTTTGGATTTATGCCTAGAAATTTACAAGATCTTTGAGCAATTTCAAGTACCAAAAAACATTGACAATTTAAATATGCCTGAAGACTCTGAACCAAAATATATTGAAGGAGAAAAAACGAGTTTAAGCGACTGAGAAATGTATTCTATTGAAAATCAAGTTGATAAATAAATTAAAAAATCTTTGAAAATAAACAGGCCAGCATGAAATACAGATACAGATCCAGATGAAAACGATCTTAACAATTTATCAAAAATTGAAATGGTGTTGTATGAAAATGATGGAAATAGGGGTCCTTTTCTAAATAAAGCGTACTGCAGTTTACTCTTTGTTCCTCCTAAAAGCTTAGAGTCGCAGAGGGCATTTTCATTTTCAGTTACATATGCCATGGAATTAAATCCTCCTTAAATGATGCTACTTTAGATGCTTTTTGTTTCCCTTGTACAATTTTTAAACAGGCGTGGGTTCAGTCGCACAACTCCTAGGGTCAATCCTCTAAAGTTTACATTTTATTTCAATGTTTATTTACTTTTACATACAACTTGTATTCATGTGGTTCATTATGCATACATGTATTTTAATTAGTTTATGAATGTTCCTTTTTTATTTTATTAGTATATAAAATAAATCATTACAGTAAGAAGTTATAACATTGTTTTTTTCCATAATTTTAAAGTCAATAAGCAAAAGACATGGGTGTATTGCAATTTTGTAGGAAATTCTTAAGTTTTTTATGAATATGCCAAAATACCCAAAATCCCAGTGTTAAAATTTTTAATACCGAATCAACACTTGTTTTCTGAAAAATTCAATAATGATATGCCCTAATCGTGATGATCCAATAGATGTGGCCAAGTTTCTGCATTTTAATAACTTAGGTAAGAATTTTAGTTACAGTGTCTTTAATTTATTTTGATTTTTTTGGCTTAAGTGATGGTAATTATTCTATTAACTTATTTAATTTATTCAAATACTTCAAATTTTATTTTATTGTTATTATTAACAATATCAACAACTGGTCACACAAGAAACGAACGCCTCGCCACTATGTTAGCGGTGTCAAAAAGTACTGCACGGTGTTACTGCTTTGCTAAGCTTAGTAACATAAGCATTGCACATGATACATACATTTTGTTTATATTAAAAGTCTATTTACTTTGTATGAAACAAAAATGTTTATATTGCCGGCATTTTTTGTCCCGCCATTATTTATTTTAATACAATTACCAAATGGAATTTTATCTAAATCCTGATCTTGATTTCCCTTTGTCCTCCATCTTCATTTGGCTTGTTATAAAAATTATTTCATTTCTTCTCTTCTTTCTCTATTTTATCTAAAATTTTCCAAAATATGAAATTATAATAAATCATATTTTACAAAAAAAAAAAATTAAAAACATAAAGTTGAAAAACATTAGTTTAAAAAAAATATAACATACAAAGTTTGCAGTTTTTTTAAATATTGTCTATTCATACAAAATGTGGAATATAATATTTATTTGAAAGTGAGAGATTAGTACAAAAACAGAAAAAATATGTTAATTTCAATTTAAAAACTGACATTTTTTTAAAAATTTATAGTACAATTAGAAATTTACAAGGATTCTGTTGTAACTTAATATGAAAAATTGAAATAATTTCAAAATTAGTGAAAATTTTGAGACATTTAAATATTTCTTTTTTCAATATAACCATGTTTAATAAAATTTGAAACGGCCTAGTAGCAGTTGTATTACGATTAATTATTCTTGTCGTTAACTTTTTGAGGAACATTGCTTATGTCAGGTTTTTCAAGCAATGGCCCTTTAACTTACCAAAGTTTTATAATATTTTTTTAAATATATGTAATTAAGTTTATGAACTTTTTTGTTATAACAATATCAGATTAACAGTGGGAACTAATCCTTATGATTCAGTATAATTTTTCTCTAGGAGAACATAATATACAAAATAGTATGACAAGATGACAAGAGTTAAATTTCTGATGTTATTATAATTTGAGCTGTACAATACCTAATGTTATACTTTTTATTGATCTAAAATTATTAGTTTACAATTAACAATCTGAAATTAGAAGACATATTTTCATTGCATAATACTCTGGAAGTGATTCCACCTAATGCCATAGTCAATGTTTTAATTAAATCTACGTAAACTTTTATACTTTATCATTTAAAAACAAACACTAAAATTGTCATGCCCTTATGAGTAAAAAATGTTTGTCATATATGTTGTAAGAATATTTTCTGACTTAATTTTTTGTTATAGATCTACAGAGAAAACTTAGTCAAGTTACTGAATAAATGAATTGAGCTTAGTGAATTAATTAGAAAAAGATCGAACAGCAAGTTTTTTAACCAAAGCCTGTTGTGCGTGATATCCCTTTGATAGTTTCAATAAAATCTCTTTCAATACTCAGTACATCTCTAGGTGGTATACGTGAAGTACTACAGAAACTAATTAGTTTTTAGATATTTTTATAATTCCGCAGAAGTACGTTGATCCCTACCCACTCTCATTGATTGAAGTCAGGTTGTGCTTCTCAATTTTTCAACATTTTTCTCCTATATGTATTGGGGTGAAGGGTTTCATCATTTCATGATAGTATGAAAAGAAAATTTTTTTTCCACAACAACTTTAGACATTTGGTAGGAATATTCTGACTCTTAAAATCTGTTGGGCTTACCATCGATTTATTTCGTGAAATGTAATGAGATATTCTTGCATAAATATTTGCCAATTACAGCGATTTTCAACATCATTTATTGAAGAGGGGAAAGAATACATTTAAAATTATCTAATAGTGCACTGCTAGATTACAAATCAATAATATTTTTATGTTAAATGGACACTGCATCAATATACAAGCAGCGCACTTTTCACCACGGCATAATGCTAGACATGAATTTCATATTCTTTTCTTTGCACTTGAATGGAGTTGAAAAATTTGTATAACAAACTAAAAGTTAATTACACAATCTTTTTTAATTATTTCACAGATTATTTTGTAACTCATCATAAAATGAATATATAAAAACAGATGAAATTCTAATAATAAAGAGTTTAATAAATAATCTTAATAATTATATAGATAATATAGAATTTGAACAATATTAGTATCATGAAGACTTTGTGTCTATTTAAAATAAATACATAGACCAAAACCAATGTATTCATTTATTAGACAGCATAGCAATAGCAGGATAAGCATACTGAAAATTCATCTTTCTACCATAATTTAACAAAACTTGATGATCTCAATGAATGAAATTTTACATTTCCATCTCTCAATTTGCCTTTGTTTTATTATCTTATATTCGTTTTATGTCTTCGTACATCTGCATGTTTTATCCATTCCAACTATGAAACATAATGACTAGGTGCAAACATTTTATTTGTTTTAAAATACATATTCTAACTTTTAACTTTTTTTAGCATGCCCCTTTACAAAAACTGCATTCATTTCCAGAATTCAGCATCCATTTCATACCTCCATATATTACTCGTTAATCACTATTTATCGATAAGGAAAATAAATAATGTTTCATGATGTGTCAAAGCTGTTTATTAAGTTTTCGGTTCTGAAAATAGAATATGTTCATGAGTAAAAAATATTGACAGTATTAGCATGCAGTATTTGCCATCATTCATGACCCTACTTTTCCATTAGAAAAACTCAATTTTATACTTATGACTTTACATACAAACATATTTCTTCTTATGTTGGAAGTTGATACAGCAAACACAAGCAAATTTACAATTTTCTGTAGGTAGACAGAGAGGTGTTGAACCTTGAACTATCTCTTGAGAGATCTTGAACCATCTCTAGGGGGAAACAACTATCTCTTGAGAGATCTTGAACCATCTCTAGGGAGTCTGAAAACATTAATTAAAAATTACCTACTAATAAATAGGGTCGCAGCGAATAGTTATTCGGCTTAAGGCCGAATACCAAATACTTTGCCTAATAGATGAATATTCAGCCAAACTCTTCTGCGTGATTTCACATGAATTCGAACAGCACATCAAGTATACTGTTGATAAAGTATTATTTAATACAGTCATTCAAACTCTATACTTTGATTGGAGACTCACTCTCTACGCGCCGTCAATCCCACCATCGTAAATGAGATACCATGACAGTGATTTGTTTTATGTACATTATCACAAGTTCATTGTAATTATGCACTCATCTTTTTTGTTTTCATTATCCATTTATCTAGGAGATCTAAACAAACACTTATATCCTTGATTACAATTAATTAATTAAACAACTTTCGAGTTAAAAAGAGTATGGCATGTAAGAAGAAGTCTTCTGTATGGATTTATTCTGAAGAAACTGATAATTTACGTAATATGTCATGCAAATTACATCAAGCAAACATTTCTGGAAAAAAACTATGTCAGGATTATTGAATTATTTGAAGAACAAAGGAGTGTCAGAACATACAGCAACCGATTTAAAAAAACAAGATACCGCCAATGAGGTCATCCCCAGTACAAATAAGTTTACAAAGCAGTTAACTCTTTATAATTACCAACAAAAACTTAAAAAATGGTATAAAACGATCCTAAAGATAAGAAATAGCATTATTTGATCACCGACATGATCACGTAAATATAATTGAAAGTTTGGTTTCTGAGGATTATTAAATGAGACTCTGCTGAGATAAAATGTACCAAGTAGACTGTACTTTTCAGAGAAAACAATTTGTAAACTGTATAAGAAAGTGTTAACCACGATTAAGAAACTGCTTGAGGATGCAGCTTCTATATTGATGACTACCAACATGTGGATATACCTGTCAAATTATGTCAGTTTTTTAAGTTATACCGTACATTGGCCTGATAGCAACTGTAAGTTGGGACATGCTGTACAAAACGTAAAACATTTTGAAGGCAACATACAGTGCAAAATATAATAAGAACTCTGCAGATAGTACCAAGACTATAGGAATTCTCATTAGTAAGGCTTCATTAAATCGTTTGTGACAATAGGCGCATTATTATTAAGACTGTTAGTGATGCTGAAATAGACTCTGTGTGTTTCTTCCCACATACACTGCATTTAGTAGTCAAACATTTTCCTGAAATGGAAGAAACTATTATCAGGGGAAGTAGAATTAACTCACCATTCTGGCACTGTACAAGGACAACTGAAAAGAATCCAGGAAGATTTAGGGAAAGCCAAGCATAAATCAATACAAGATTTAACAACAAGGTAGAATTCTACCTTTCGCATGTTTGAAAGGCTTATAAAACAAAGCATGCTATTTCTATGTACTTTACAGTTAAAGCAAACATCTCCGTTCTAACTGCAGCATAGTGGGAGTTTGTAGACCAAGTGTTAAAGTTATTATGGCCTTTTGAGGAGATTACAAAAATCATTAACTTTAACTACTCCTGCATATATGAAATCATTCCCCATGTTATTACTCTCAACCCCTATTGTGACAAATCGGTATCTTCTGATCTTATATATTTCTTATTTATTTATTCAAAGTGTAATTTATCTTCAACATACAATAATATTTATACTTGGCAGACAAATACAAGAGCAATTTCTTCCAGTCAACCACATTGATTAATTTGAACATGTCATAAGGTGGAAAACTGTAAAACACATTAATGAAAAACAAAACTAATTAGGATATTACATCAAACAACAAAATGATCATAATAGGTAAATAAACAAAACCAAATTAAAAATAGTTTGGAACAGGGAAAGAGGAACAATATGGAACTAGGAAGGGTAGGACTAAGGTCTTATAAGAGGATGGGCTTTTTCAGATGATCTTTGAACATGTTTATAGAGGACGAGTTCCTGGTTCCAGTTGATTTTAAAGTCTTATAGCTTGGTCAGAGAAGGAGTTACATTTGGGAAAAAGAAGACTCAGCTTGTTTACAGAGCGGAGCCCTATACCGTGTACAGACAAATAACTAAATCTGCTTTTAAGATTAGTTTGATAAGGAGGATTGTTCAAAATTTTATAAAGAAGTCTAAGACTATTTAGATTGTACTGATTACAGACTTCTGTCCATTTAAATTGCGCTCTGAGTTGAAAAACATGATCATATTTTTTCCAACCAAAAATATAGTGAAAGCACAGGAATCTGCAGGTCTGGGTAACATCCATAATCAGGCAGTTGCAATAGGAGTGTTTAACAAAGGTGAGCTTTGCTTTAAATATCTAGAAAATTTTGAAGACACTTGGGGGAGTTCATTCTGCTGAAGATATGATGACAAACATCATTTGCTTGAGTCCATTTGCAGACCCAAAGTTTGATCTTGACCTCAATTGGAGTCTATGGCACTCACCATGCAATAAGGGTTAAAACAATATTTTTTGGCGATTTGATGACAGTAAAAACTACTTATTGGCAGCACCGTTAAACCCAGGCTTAAAATAACTTTCTTATCCATCCAACTGCAAAGAGAAAGAGCTCTGAGTAAATTCTGCAACAAAGTTTAGTTTCAGCTTATGACGCCAGCAGTGATGAAAGTGTCTTCATCTCCCATACACACCAAACAAAAGAGAACCCAGGAGCCTGAATATACCACTCATTCCTTGTTCTGGGAAAATTGTGAAGAAGTGGTCACTGAAAAATTAATCAATGACTTAGCATTTAAACTGCAAAAAGCACCGTTCCAGTGACCTTGATTGTTATCCGATCATGAAACCTTTGCAGAAAAAAGACAATCCGTCAAATCTGTTAATTTAGCTGCTAAATATTCATCAGTTCCTGGAAGCAGAAAATGTTTATGAAGAGAAAAGAACAGAAATATTGGAAATTCTGAAAAGCTGCACCACAAACTGAGCCACTCCTTAATTTTCATTATAATTATTGGTTAAAAAGAACAATTCTTACTAAAATACATACTGCTATTATAAAATAATTAATAATTAAATGGCTGTGCTTTATTTAACAATCTTGTTTTCCAAGTATGTATTTGGTATTCAGCCAATTAGTAACCAAATATTCGCATTCTGCCAAACATCAAAAATCGTCTGAATACGCAAATACCGAATAGTATTCTGAGTACTAGTAACTATTCTTTAATCATAAGGGAAAACAAGTATACTGCTTTAATATTTCCATAATTATTCTTTTTCAAATAAAATATACCATCTTCCTTAATAGAAATGTTAAATAAAATATTATATGGATATGCACATAAAATTGCATATAACAACAATCATCTAAAGAAATGAAAATTCATTTCAAAAATTAATTCTTACTATATTACCCTACGAGCTGCATAATATACATTTCACTGATACATTAAACGACATAGTCCTAAGATAATTACAGATCAACTAATATTCCACTTCTAACTTGTTTACATAACAACAAATATTCCACTTCTAACTTGTTCACATAACTGTGATGGGTATACCATTTAGTCTGATATGTACTTACTCTAGACAGATTTAGTAAACGAACACAGTATACAAATAGTAGTTTAGAAATTGTGTTTTAGTTACAAGTAAATTTTCTGAAAAATTGTAGAGAATAATGGAAAATATGTTTCTGCTGTGAATTGGACTCAAATCCTACATGGATCACATCACTACTAGACTACAATCTTTAAACATGCATTTATTTAATTGCATTCCTTTTTTGGCCTCATTCTGTTCTACACATTCGTCCTACGCACTATCTGAATTATTTGATTCCTTCTGCTGTGTTAAAAAATACTGATATTTCATAATACATGTGAAACTAAAATTTCCAATCCTTTAACTTATAAACAATATCATTAAATATTTTGTATGAATAGAATAAAATGTTTGTCCTCAAATTATAGAACAAAAAGAAAAAGTTAACCTACGTGAATGAATTGAATGAATTCACATCCTGTTATATTTACAATTGATAATAATACTTAAATATTGTATTAATTTAATACTTAACATCTAATATTTAGGATTGTAAAAATTATAGTAAAATTTGAAATCCTTTTATTTAAAATAATCACAGATTATTTACCATAACTCCATAAATCACTCAAATCCCAAAATAATAGTGGGTTACCTAAAAGGTGCTTAAGATGCAAAAGAACTTTATATTATGTGATTGAAGGAAAAAATATAGATACCGCAACAATATTGTTTTTTATGAATAAAACAACCACACAATTCATATGGAAACTGTTACAAAATAGATATGTGCATCTCAGAGCGCTTTCCAGAAACCTTCCTCATAACATAAAATTCTCCATTTTTGCTTGAAATCCCCACATTGCTTTACGTATGAAATATATAAAGATCTTTCATAAAAGTAAATACCACAAGAGCAGAGGAAATAATATCTCTTCAAGCCAATTTAACATGCTGTTTGTATCCAACCACACAATATAAATCTTTCTGGTAGCCAAAATATGCTAGGCTGAACTGAGAGTTCATTCAATTATTTCAGATGATTGCCTGTTTATGTCATGATTTACACTCTAATTAACTTCAAATCTTTAACTTTGTTTTCACAAGTCATCCAGTGGTTGAAAATATTTTTGTATAGATTTATTTAATAAATCAATTGTATTTATTATAAAAAATATTAAAATGGATAACTGTAATAAAGTGCATTTTTGAAATCTGGTGCCTTTACTATTATTACCGTCAAGAAAAAAATTCCCTTTAATTTAAAAACAAAATTTGTACATTTGTGTGGAGAGAATGCTATTATGATAATTCTTTTACATGCGATCAGCATGTGATGGAAGTCGACTGCCAAATTTAGATCAAAAACTTTTTCTCTTAAAGATGCACTGCAATCAGTTTAGCCATTAAATAACTATCAAAGGTAAGTCTAGAGTGGTTTTAAACCGAAAATAACTGATGTAGAATAACCCAAACATCAGTTGTAAAACAGTTAGCTATTCTAAGATATATTTCCTGCTACAATACTTAAGAACTTGTCAATTAATGAAAGAAAATTTTATTGAAACTATTTTGAAGATGTTAATAAAGGTGTTGCACAATAAATTGTTTACCATGTCGCCTAATAATCAAACAGATAGTAGAAAAATCTGAAAATCCACACATTAAAAAACCTTAAGATAATTTGCATCCAAAAAAGCTGGTGCTTTTAATTTGGCAGGGTTAAAAGTGTTTTATTTATCACAAGCTCTCATTCATTAAACAAACAAATGAAAATTATTTTATTAATATTTTTCAATTAATATTGCCTCCGAGTAAATAAATAGAAGGTAACAGCGGTTGTAAAATATTTCCATTTTGCTAGTTAACAAAGTTTGGTATTCCATTGCAATAAGGCAAAACTATATGTGTTAAGTGTATATCACAAATTACCAGTTTGTTTACAATTTGGTTGGTTCATGATATAATATAATCCCATATAATTATGATATAATCCATATATATAATTATGATATAATCCCCAAACATGCCTACCTCGGATTGTAATCTTTTAGTGCTCTACAGAACACTTTAAATAGTTAAAAGTTTCAGTCCCTGAAAAATCTAGAAACCTAATAGAAGGTGTAAGAAGTGATGATAAATATATTAATCATAAACATTATGTGTTTAAACAAAAACTTTGAGTTTTATGTTTCCTTAAGAATTAAATAAAGTAATAGAATCACAATACAGTTTGGATATAACCTAACCAATACATCAATTTAAAATTTTAGAGCAATTTTTGGAAATACTAATAGTAATGTAAAATCCATATTACTTATTATAAATTCTATTCGATTTGACATTGCATCATAAAACCAAATTAAATCATTTTGTTGGCACAGAGAGAATCATAACTGACTTAAACTAGAAAGACCTAATAAAAATCATTCAGTAGGCTTAAACTCATGTACACATGATATCCACTGTTAGTACAAAGTAACTAGAAGCCAACTTTTAGAACACACAATACACTAAGGTTGAATATCACCAGAAGATACATTTATTTCTCTTTCATATTTTTTACTAATTTTCACTTTAGTATGTTACCCTGTCACACTGTTATTGATATTTATTATTTGACTATTGTCTTGTATTGAAACTATTTCGATCTTGTATTGGACTTCCGTTTTTCATGCATAACAATTTTAAAAATTTTAATATGTTATTCGTATAATTCAAATGAAAATAAATTTCTTAAGAAATAAGTTTGTTAGAATATAAATATGTTGTATTTACCACCATCATGAACGTAGCAAAGGTGGGCAAAAACAAGACCCTTGCCCACTTCCAGTTTATGGTTAAAAAATATAATACGTATTATGAATGCCAGTCAAACCAGGTTAGTTTTTCAAGAAATCCACTGTTTGTATTTTGTTACACATAGACAAAAACTTAAGTAGGCTAAAACATTAATTATAGCTACTATAAAGCCATCCTTACAGCACTATTATAAACATGCATTGTGAGCGTTATTGGAAGGTCTTATTCTTCATTGCAATGAGTCAAAACATGACTGAGATTTGCTATAGCTGAAAAGTTATAAAAACTTGTATTTTGCTTTGCGTGTATAGAAAATAAGTCCTTGATATGATTAGTCTTTGAATAAAAACACAAAGAAAATGATGATTTCAAAAGATTTGCAAAAAACCCTAGAAGTTCGTTGAACCCCGATGTTCATTGAAGTCTTATTTTTTGTAAAAAAGTACTCAAGCCAAAACATGACATACTCTAGCATTATTTATTAAAAATGTGTCTACATTAGATTGAGTTAATAAATTTCAACTCGTTCATTATTGCTCAGTTCCATTTCTTTCAAAGTCACAATCAATTGCTTGAATTGGTTAATACCAGAAAGTATTAGCCAATTCAAAAAAAGATTGTTTGCACATAATAATGAAATTTAACCACTAGAGTTATATTTAACGCATCAGTGGTTCTCGATTTAATTTATTCCGCAGTACCTAAAACAGCTCATTTAAAAAACAATTTATTTTTTAAAATGGTAAAACGAAAGCAGCTTTTAAAAACGACTCTTCGACAAAGCAATGTAAGATTTGTAAATATGTGGAAAATACTATAAATGGCAAATGAAAATGTATGCAGTAAACAGTAAATCATACAAACTTTTAAAATTGCCAAAGTATACACCTGTCAAGTCATATATACGGCCCGCAAGCTGCATACAACCCCTAAGGAATAAGTAACAGTACCACCCATAGCAATTTCCCTTGTGTAAATAGAAATATCTAAATTATTATGAAACAAACATGAATGCAAGTTGCAATCGTACATCTGTGGTTGATTGGTGCTTTTTATTCAAAGGCGATTTATTTTAACTCGGATGTAGAAGGGATTGTAACGTTTTTTGTTGCTTGCCTTGTTTAGCGTATTACAATCGAAATGTAAATATGTGTTGCTTATTTATTATTGTTATATCTTAATTGTATTTATCAGTATATTTCTGTAATAGACATTATTTTTTTTGAACTGTCAAACTGATGATTATGCAAAAATATATGTAAACATTGAAGAGAGGATAACTTCTTATGTGTAATATAATAAAAATATTAATGAAATAGACTTTCGTTATAAATAAGGAAGAGTAATTTATTTAATTATTGTATAAGTAATACATAACATTTGAATTTTTATGTTGATATATGGAAAAATTCGGCTCCATAGTCAGTACAGTTGTACCAGGAACCCTTTGAAATAATTTGCTATTAACACATTGAGCTTGCACAGAATGACAATGCGCCAGGGTTGTGTAAATGTGGAGAATCTAAAAAAAATCTCCTCGAACTAACCCCACCACACCAATCAGAACTTCTTATTTTTTATTTTTATTTATTAGTACGACACCATCTACTCACGTTGTACTTTTTTTTATGAAAAAATTAAATGTAAGACTTGTGGCGACCCTATTGTTTGTTCTTAATTTCGAAAAAAGCCAGCCTAACTTAACCTAATTTTTAAAAAAAAAAATTAAATTCTGGTTATTTTATTTCAATCAAATTGGTGTAGACCTTATATCTCAAGTAATAAATACTTAGGTTGCGCAATTAAGTTTGAATTCATAGAGAAACAACAGCCAGACGAGATTAAATTAAATTCTCTAATTTCGTCTTCATTTTGCAACAACAGATTACAGTCGTACACTGCTTAGTGGTTTGTAGTGTGTAGTCAGGTTTGTAGTGTGTAGTGTGTTGGACTATCTTTATTCAGCGGGAATATTTAAAAATATGCAAATTTTTATCGAAATTAACTAAAGTTACAGAAGTTGACAGTACATGAATATTTCCTGTAAGATATTTGCTGATAAAGATAACAGATACTTTATATTAATTCTAACAGCAATGACTTAGTAAAGGACAAATTGCACACAGGGGTAACTATGCATGTATTTACAGAGTTGAAATATTTTTAGTATATTTTAATACGGGGTTCATATCTATTCCTGATGATGGATAAATGCTATAAGACACATTTTGATGTCTGAAAACTGCTGAAACATAGATAATATAATATATGTGTAATATAATATTTATATCATAAAAAATGGAATAATAGTTTTCAACTGTCTAATGTTTATTTTTGAGCCTACTTTATTGTCAATTTTCAGTATTTAAAAGTTTGCATCATAGAAAATCTAACTGAAAAACCAGCTTTGCACCAATGATCCTTAACTCTGGTTAATAGATTGGCTTATTATGGCTATCATTGTATTTTATTTTTTGGTTAATAGATTGGCTTATTTTTTTCTGGTTAATAGATTGGCTTATTATGGCTTTCATTTGTATTTCGGGGTAGTGAGCTTTTTGTCCATTTTAGATATGACAACTATTGAACAATCCTCAAAATCAGAGGTGGCATGAGACCCTTCACTGTGAGCTTTGTTATAATTTGAATCTGTATTCCGAAAATGTGTTATAGCATCAGATAGTGTCTAAGCCATCATGACAAAGAACATTCAGTGCTGCACATTTTTCTAGACCCAAAAATATTTTGTGACCTACTGTCTTAAAATAAGGAGAAGCATTAGAAAGCTAAAAAGTATAAAATAAAATGTTTCAAAAGTATAAAGGATATAAAATCATTTTTTACCATATAAATATATTGCCTAGTACATCTATCATAGTCATAAAAGTCATGAATTTTTGAAAAATCTTTGGCTTGATTAGTCCTAACTTTTTTACTTTTCTATATATCTTTTTAGTATTAGTTATTAAATACAGGATTTGAAAAATAGTAAAGCTGACTTAAAGGTTTGTGTGTAATACCATTTTTGAAATAGACCTGATGACAAAATTGGTCTAAAAATGACAATTTTAAAGGTCCACCAAGTTGATATCTTTAAGTGAAAAAAAATAAAGGAATTATTTTGTTTAGACTATTTTATTTTGAAAACAATTTTAACAGACAGATGAATAGATGAATGGACAGATAGACCATTTCCATTTCTTCAGAATGCAACATTGTCAAATCACATTATGAAGAAGTTTCTATTTGTTTTTGATACCCCACTTCATTCCCCAGTCAAGATAGAGCTGTCATTCACCACATTCCTGTAAGGAATAGGATGAGTTACATTTAATTTACATCCACTTAAGTGGAAACAAATTGAATATGATTTGTTCACTCTACTAAAAACTTCATATGCAAGGATTAAATAAAAAATAATAAAGCAAAGAGTTCAGTTTTCCATGACTCATTTTAAGAAAGTATGTTTTAAAGTGAATACTGGTAAGACAGTTCAATTAATGCCGAATTATGGAATCAATGCAATTGTTATTAATAAGGAATGAACAGCTGTGAAAGGCCACATAATACATTATGCCAACTTCACAGATTCATACAAACAATGGCTAAAGTAGGATGACTATGGTGATACAAAAAAGACATCCGTATTAACGTTGGAAAAGACCAGAGATGTGTAGTTTTGCCAAAACTAGAGCCATTATGAAAATCGCCATTGAGTCATTTGTCTGAATCTAAAATTAGCTACTATTGTGTCTTCATGAAATAAAATATTTTAGCAAGTAGATCATGGTCAAATGGCAAATAGTAAGTGAAAATGTGGGAGATAATTAAATTGTATTGAATTGAAGCATTTTATCTTTACCTTGAAAGATGAAATAGACTAAATTGCAGTCATTTTTTAAATTAATCATTCTGTGTTATTTTTCAGCAAAAGTTAGAGATAATACTATATATACACACTCATGGACGTATTTAGAGGAATGCAAAAAAAAATGGAATAACATAATTTTTTCTCATTTCGCACTGACCAGCCAGTATACATACTTTGAAAAAGAGAAATTTCAGTTGATCATATTTTTATTTTTTTTTCTTTCCTGTTAATTTCTTTACTGTACAGAAATTTTGCTTTAAACACTTTATTGTTGTTGTTTTTCTCACAAATTTGTTATCGTTGCATTAAGGGAACATTATTTAATAAATTTAAGTGATAATGTCGAATCTTAGCTTTGCTCAAGTGTCGAAAGCTGTAAGTTTAATTGAAATTGATTACTCTCACAATGAAGTGGCTCAAATGTTATGAGTTTCAAAGTTTGTGATTTTTTACAATGTAACAAGACGTAAAGGTCAAGGTCACAAAAGAGTAACAACAAAGAGGTATGACATGATCAGAAGTTGTGTCTTAAGAATCCACACTTCGAGTTCTTCTGGGGTAAGAACCAATCTTCAGGAAGTTGAACAAGTTAAAGTTAGCATCAAAAACATTAGAAGAAAACTTAAGGTAGCTGGAATAAGGATGTACTTGTCTTCCAGCAAACCTTTACTCTCGGCTACTCGGCTTTTTACCTTCCAGTGGCTCGGTCTAACTTTGTTCATTCACACCGAAACTGGAGTAATGATGCTTAAGCAAATATACTCTTTACTGATAATTGCAGATTCTGTCTAAAGTCAGATGATGAAAGGGTTAATGTATGGAGACGACCCAGTCAAAGAAATACTCAGTGTAACATTGCTGGAAGAGAGTCCTATAGTGGAAGGTCTATAATGGTATAGGGCAGTATTTTCTTAGGAGCACTGACGGAGTTACACATTGTAGAAAACAGGTTCTCAATAGGAAAAGGATACATAATGGACATTTTAGAGTAGATTGTAGTGCCTTTTGTGCCACACATTGGGGATGATTTTCTTCTAATGCAAGATAATACTCAAGCTCACAGTGTAGCGGTCATTTAGGAGTATCTTACTCAGAATTGAAGTTTTGAGTGTCCATGATGTTCATTAGATCTTAATTCCATAGGACATGTTTGAGATATGCTGGGAAAACAAATTAAGCAAATAAATCTGGTACCAGCTAACTTAAGGGACCTGGAAAGTGTCTTCATGGAATGGATTAATTATACATATATATACATACATATATATATATATATATATATATATTTATATAAAGTTGAAAAGAAAGTTTTAGAGCTCAAATTTTTGTTTATAAATATTTGTTTTGATTCTCATAGGTTGGAAATAAAAAAAAAATTGGAAGCATCCATATGATTTTTCAAAAACATGGAATGACTGCTCACCCGAGATTGATTCCGAGAATCTGTCAACACTCGTGCATCAGTCCAGCCACAATCAAATGCTCGAATGTTAACAGATTTTGCCTTTGGGTGTGACAAAAAATTAAGTTACACACAAGTTTTCGAGTAATGAAATATTTGTGATGACATTTTTAAATATTATTATTTATTAATTATATTTCAAAAAAATCTTTATTATACGCTAGCTTCAATATATTAATATAATTCATTATATATTTCATACTTCATATGCAACATCATATGCAGTACATAATGACTATGGTTTTAATTTTTTGTTGAAATCGGTAATTGCATTAAAACATATTTAACAAATTGGAATTCAACATTTCTACAATAATTGAAAACTTACATACTTAATTAACTTCTGTTTAGACATTTTAGACCCTTTTTTTAGTGAAATTCATTACAATACGCTGCTCAAATTTGGATGTTTTTCTAAGACTGTAAACTTTCACATTCGTATTTCACCACAAAATTTAAACCATACAAAGTTACTTGTAATTATTGTAGTCAAACAAATATTTTGTTGCGTTTAACAGATATAAGTACTCATACCATCTAAGGTATATTAAAAAAATTAGAATCCTACCTATTTACAATAATTGAAAATTTACATATCTGATAAACTTTTATTTATGCATTTTTATGTCCTTATTCTTACGCTCGCAATTGTGAATTGTTTTTCAACAAATACTCTCAATACTATATAGTCACTTTGTATCGCATTTTATATCATGGTTTTAAAATTTTAATCACATTATTAATTACTTCTTCCCACACATCTGCAATGAATTTCACTTGATGTCAATTGTCTCTGGGGGTTAATGTAAGCCCAAAAATGTTTACAATATGTATGCTATTTTACCAATCAATATCGCATCAATAACCTGTAGATTGTGTAGCAATACATGCACAAGCAGTTATGCCAAATAACATATTGACTGTAGAGTGGTCGTTCCATGGCAGTGGAACGGTTTCTTTTCACATGCTGCGTTCCACATTTAAAATTAATTGGAATTTTGTTTATATTTATTTAGAAATTATTAGGCAAATTTATTTAGAATTTTTTTAATGTATATATGTATATATATATATATAAACCCTAAAAAAATAATATGGGGTTTATATATATATATATAAACCCCATATATATATATATATATATATATATATATATATATATATATATATATATATATATATATATATATATATATATATATATATGGGGTTTTCCATGAGAAAATGAAGTAACGGGATCAAATTATAAAGCTCATTATTTATTGATTATTTCAAGAAAAATCAAAAGTCTAGACATATAATCAACATAATCCATAAAAAAAAAATTTTGATATAATCTTTTTTTAGTGTTCATGAAAGGATTACAATTGAAACTTTTTGAATGCAACTTTTGTTTTCAATGTTGGCACAACAGCTGTTTTGTGTGCTCTGGCTACAACAGCTGTTTTGTGTGCTCTGTGCGAAATAAAAACGTGTTTGTTGCATTTATTGAAATACCACAATATTTCTGCTTAAAATACCTGAAATTAAATTTTAATAAGGGTAAGTGTATCAATAATATTTTCATATTAACGTTGCATGGTTTTTCTTTTCCCGCCCGTGACAAATACACAATAAAGTTTATTTTTGTTAGTTACTGACTTTGAGGTTATGTTTAAAACTTGGTAAATACTTTTATTATTTTACAATGAATATATATCAGACTTGATTTTTCTATTGTGCATGATCATCAGAGAGTTTTTAGAAATTTAATGGTGGGACACTTAACGGGTGGGACACTTCTTACATGGAAGCTTGAAAGGTGAAAAAGGCGTGAAAAGCAGAGAGAAAAATAAAAACTTTGTAAAAGACTTCTGAATGAAAAAACAACGCAAGGAAGCTGACAGAAAAAGGAAGTACAGAGATAAGTTAAAACGCGCACAATCATTGTATTCCAACGAACAAGAAAAATCGGACCTCCATCTTTAGGATCACATTCTTGTGCGCAAATTCTTGGGAAAGCAGTGAGTAAAGTCAAGAGAACACTTCCATCAAGCCCAGGCAAGAAATTAGCGGTAATACGCAAACTCATTTTTTACAGTTTCAACGAGCCCGTAAAAAAGCACTCTTTATGTGTGGAAAATAAAGAAACAGTAGTTAGCATTTATCAGCGTGATGATATTAGTTGTCAAACGCCAGGTATCAAGGATGTCAAATATGTTAAAAATATAGAAACAAGAGGAAAAACTTTATGCCAAAAACGATACATGAATATGACTGTAAGAGAAGCCTATTCTCTTTTTATTGATGAAAATCCTACGTTTAACATTAAAATATCAAAGTTTTATGAGCTTCTCCCACCATATGTCTTGTTAACTAGCCAAATGCCTCACAATATCTGTGTGTGCAAATACCACGCCAATTTTAATTATTTAGCTAAGAGTATAGCTACAAAAGTACCAGGTTTTCCAACGACTGGTAGTGATCTGCTTGAGAAATGTTCGTGTGATGTAAGTAACGAAGTATGTATGCTGGGAGATTACGTCGTCTACATAGTCTCTTACATGATACCGATCTGTATCAACTGTGCAGTTGGAAAAAATGGATTGAAACTGAAAGGCGACCTAATGTGGTTACAGTGGAAGGTACTATTGAAAAAGCCATAAAAGAATTAAATCAGCAGTTTTCTTGATTCAAAACTAATATATATGTAAAGAGAATACAATCTGATGTATTTATTGAGGCATCACGTAATGTGCAGACGGATGAAGCTGTCTTACAAATTGATTTTGCTGAAAATTATGCAGCGTTATCACAAGGCGAAATCCAATCTGCACTTTGGAGTCACAAGCAAATTACAGTATTTACTGGGTGCGCTTGGCTTGCTGGAGATAAAAGATAATAAGTTATGTTCTACGCCACGACAAGTATGCCGTATTTGCTTGCTTAAAGAAAATTCTTATGATGCTTAAAGCTCAGGTGCCTCAACTGAAAACTGTAAAATTTTTTTTTGGTGGTGCAGCGTCGCAATTAAAAAACAAATTTACACTTTCAAACCTATGCTATATGTCCAAAGACTGCTATTCAGGGTGAGTGGTATTTTTTTGCAACATCTCACGGCAAAGGTGTTGTAGATGGTGTAGGCGTCGTAGTGAAAAGGGCAGTGTGGAGTCAAGTAAAGCAGAGGAAGGCTGAAATCAATGATGCTAAAGATTTTGTGTCATCAGCTGTCAAAATGATTAAGAACATCAATATTATGGAACTGTCCCAAAAAGAAGTCGATGAAAACAGAGTTATGCTTGACAGCAGGTGGAATTTGGCATTTGCTATTCCAAAAGTGCAATCTAATCATTATTTCAAGAATGCCAACTAGGGAAATATAGTAATATTCCTTACGTATAAATCTAAACCAACCATATGTAGGGCCTTTAAATTAAGTGTAACTCAGATATATTCGGATACAGATGACAGTGATTGGAATGACTCAGACTGCGAGCCTTTGGCCTCCTTAGTTTATAATAAATAAGCTTTTCTTTACTTATAGTATAGCTTTTAATGTTTCGTTTATGTATTGACTTTGTTTCGTTTTAAATGGAGCTAAGAAAATACTTTATATGCAAAGAAATTCGTACGTGTCCCACCTGTGACACATCTTGTCCCACCCGTGACATTAACAGTTTTCATTTTTTTTGTATAAAGGTGATCATTTTTATTGTGATTCACTGCATATTATATAAGCTAAGAACTTCTATTGTAAGTAACCAAAGGATTAAAATAAAAAAGTGAAATAAATTCGCAGAATTTCTGTAAAAACTTTCCCTGTCTGAACACCATGTCTATAATTTGTCCCACCCGTGACGATGGAATACCCCATACATATATACATATATATATATATATATATATGTATATATTTATATATTTATATATATATATGTATATATTTATATATATATATATACAGGCTGTCACTTTACAATTTTTCAAACAGATTTCAATGTTTGAAAAATTGTAAAAAAAAAACTACACCTCTAATACAATGTAGGTTGATTTTAACTTTATAACAACAAATGCGGATTTCATTTTTTAAAAACCACGTTTTCCAAATGACGGCCATCGAGTCTGACACACTCTTTGAGTCTAGTACGCATGTTTTCAAAAACACGTTTGCCGAGCGATTGGGGTATCCTACTGACTTCGGCTCGAATATTTTCTTTAAGTTGTGTTACAGTGCTCGGATTTGTTTTGTAAACAACGGATTTTAAGTATCCCCATAAGAAAAAGTCACATGGGCTTAAATCGGGTAACCTAGGTGGCCACGGTACGGTACCGTTTCGGGATATGTTTTTTGCTAGAAATAACTGCCTTCATGGACACATTAGCAGTGTGAGCTGTGGCCCCGTCCTGCTGGAACCATGTGTTTTGGTTGAAGGATGGACTATTCTGTAGTTCTACCCTGAAAAAGTCATTTAACATCTGGGTATATCTCTCCGAATTCACAGTTACAATTTGGCCATGTTGATTTTCAAAGAAATAAGGCCATATGATTGCAGATGCAGTCATGGTACACCAGACTGTTACTTTAGGCTTTTGTAAAGGCTCTTGATGCATTTGTCTTGGGTTGTGGACATCCCAGTAACGAAAGTTCTGCTTATTCACATATCATCCAATGTGAAAGTGAGCTTCGTCACTAAAGAATATGTTGCCCATCCGGGTAGCAGTACGAAATCTCGTAAAAACCGTGTAAATCTTGAACAATTTGAATTTTATATAGATGGAACTTGAGCTTTTTTCGCATTATTACCTGCAAAGTTGATTTCGGAATTCCCAATATCGATGAACGTGTACGCAGTGATAAACGGGGATTTTCAAAGACAGAAACCATAACACGCTGGACATTTTCATCTGTGGCTACCAATGGTGTAGGTCCTGGCCTGGGCCTATTTAATGTTGATCCTGTAGCTCTAAACCTTGCTACCCATGACTGAATGAGGTTGATCGATGGTCCATCCCGTAATCGACTAATACTGTAACGATTATTAAATCGACGGCGTGCTACAGACAGCGAAATTCCACTCGAAATGTACGCCTCGACGGCAAAAGCGCAGTGCTCTCCACTCCACTGTTCCATGGCTACTAAAACATCCGCACCGCTTGCGCTTCTAACGACGCCCCCCGCGCCCCTCTTATGTGTTGCGTTCAGAAACTATGTTTGTTCAAACTTTGAAATCTGCCACTGGACAGCCTGTATATACATTTATATATATATATATATATTTATTGAATTGAAACTGAGGTATTCAGAATTTACTCAATAGCATATGTAAAGGTACCTTACGAGTTTTCATTTTTCTTCTTGTTGACTATTGATAATATTTGATATGATGTAATGAAGACAGTATTACAACATTCTAGGTGTGGGTAACATAATACAAATTAGAAGGAATATATTATGTTATTACATTTTGCAGATATAATGTTATAAAAGAATATTATGCTTGGCCGACATATTAAAATATTACATTATAATACTGTCAAGCAGCGCCCATAACTGTCCATCGCAATGGAAGTCACTCACTGAGTAGACTTTATTTCATATTAACCGAACAACACTGAATGACATTGAACTTTACCAAATTATAAACTGTTCTGTTAAAGTTAAAATCTGCACCTATTGTCTGATTCATACTTATTAGCTGATTTCTATGTGTGTTATATTTGTTAAGTTCGAATTCATACCTGTTATTTTATTCATAACTGTTATCTGGAATTCTTTAATGTTCTGTTAATTGATAATATACTGCAATCTGTAAAAAATCTATGTTTAAATTAATAATATAACAGTGGCTTCTAATATTTAGTTGTAATTTTGTAAAGGTAATAATATGACAGTGACTTCCAATATTTAGTTATAATTTTGTAAATGTTGTAAATTTTGTAATATAAATCATGTGAAGAAAAAGCAGTAACGTGTGACCTGTACAATTTGTAATTCGGGTCACTCTTACAAATGAACAGTTTCGTATGTTAAAACTTTTAACCCTTGTATTCACCATTCACCGACCTCTTTTTAACATAAATTAATCAAATATAGATTAAAATACTGAATATATTTGGCATTAATTTTGTAGAAATTCATTATTCACAATTAAATGAAACTACGTGATGCAGTATTATTTCTACTTTCTTTAAGTTCTTTACCACGACCTAGGTTTCGTTGTATTACAACATCTTCAGGTGGGCTATTGGCAAAGATTTTTGCTTGCTAGTTTCATTTAATTGTGATTAAAATACCCTTACAAAAATTATCAACATGCAATCAAAAATACACAAATAGATGTGTCTTTTATTTAGGTAGAGATTGTAGTGTGTTATAATTTTTCATATACAGAAGGAAAACCAATGTTATTTATAAAAAATACCATTCGAGAACATATTGAACTAAAATTAAATCTACATTATCTAATAACATGTTATATCTTAACAATTATGTTAATATGTTATTGTTATGTTAATATGTTACAGTTATGTTATTGTTTCTATTATTACAAATACAACTAATATAACAAATCAACACTGTTAACTTCGCAGATACATTGTCTACACCTCACGAGTTAATTTTGACAGACAAGAAAACAATCTGACCACACTGAAAGTATTTATTATGTAAATAAACTACATGTAAAATAAATATGATTTTTCATAAATTCATCATTATTATCTTATATTTTTGCTGTATGTCTACTATGTCTATAAGTTTGTAACTGTACAAAATTGTAATATTATGATCAACCGCTCTCTCTTTATCTGTGCTTTTTTTTGTTTTGTTTCACTTTTTTAGGCCACTATTCCTTCTAGCAGATTGTGAGAACTTGTTTTTGTATTGTTTGATTTTGTAGATCGGTGCAACTATTTAAGGTGAAGTTCCAATGCACATGTACTAATACCACGTGCGAAAAAGCATATTACAATAATACACTATAGACCACAAGACTACAACTTTTGTCACTATTTAGAACCAACGCACAAATGATGTTAGACAAATCTTTATTTTAGTAGCTGGAACCTTAATGTATATGTACCTTTTTGAACACCCAGACATACAGTTAGCGAGTTTTAACTTCATTTAACAGAACAATATTTTTCTGGAATTTTTAAAGAAAGAGAATATGCTGAAATACATAATTTTTATTGTTGGAAAATATCATACTTAACATCAGAGTGGACACACTACCGAACAAGTCAAATCAAAAATAAATATTAATTCCAATAAAATATATAAATTAGTACAAATAAATTTGAAGTCGAAAACTATTCACCAATAATAGGAACAAAATTTTGAACATTAAAAACATACAACATGAAAACATAATGAATATGAAACTAAATAAAAATTAATTAACTTAAAAGCCTGAAAAATGTTGTAGGGGAATTATGTCATTTTTGTATAACTGAATACTTTTTCTTTAGTTATTGTTATTGCACTCATCATCTTCGTCATCATTCCTTTTTTGTTGATCGGCGTCCCCAGGGTTTTGTAGTTTTGAATCTTTATTATCTGGATTTGAGTTTGCTGAATCAGGATTTTCAGGATCTAAATTTTCTTCATCTCTATTTATTAAATCAGGATTTGCTGCATCTGGATTTTCCTTATTTGAGTCTGGATCTGATGTATCTGGAACAGCTGCACCTACAATTATCAATTGAAAGTGTGTGTATTGTGTCATTTTAAAATTTTATTAAAAACATTCTGTTATTATTGTTTCATGTTCTAAGATCTTTTTATTTTTCATCTAATTTTCTATACGAGAATCGAAAAAGAAAATGAACAAACTGAAAAGGGATTTCCATAAATGGAATCATCCCCTTTTAAGTCATTTTTAACCACCCTTTTTTCAAGCCCCAGTAAATAAATTCCCTTAAAATTGGGGGAATTTACCTACTGGGGTTTTAGCTGTGATCTCCTATAAATACTTCTTGTGTGTCTCACAAGGTACAGTGTTGGTTTTTGTGAATCTTGTAACGTAAAGATATTTCTGCAAATTAAACATCAAACTTTTAAATGACACTTTGTACTTCTAACAGATACCAAATTGCATTAAAATTAACCAATTTTAATACCTATCTAACCAAATTATAATTAATTGTTTACATGGTTAAACACTACACAGTATTATTATTTTTTAATGCGAGCAGTGCGAAGTATTATATTACAGGACACGGAAATCCCTATCAACACATAAACCATCTAAACCTTTTGCGAAACTCCCACACTATCCTAAACAGCCACATAATTTATGGTAGCCCTCTAAGAAGGAAGTAGTTCAATTTCTTTAAGAGCTATTTTTAGTATATTCTAAAATATAGTAAAAAACAAGATCGATTTGAGAATAATAATGGCACAATAAATAATATTGCATTGACATACAAAAGGTATATTTTATAAACTCACTGATGGAAGGATAACACATTTTAGAAAGTATACATTTTCCATCTTTATCTCTCAAGAATCTGTCTTTACAGTCGCACTTATATTTGCATTTATTATAAAGAGGATCAATTATTTTTGCAACCAATGATGTGCAAGGGGGACAATTCCTATGACAAATAAATTCTGCATTTTCAACTCATTTTTCTGCAAACAGTTTATGTATAAATTTGTCAAAGGAGAAACAGTAAGTAAGGAAGGAGTTGTAAATCTTTAGACAAAATTTGGCCTGTATTTTACATAAAGCTTTGAAGAATGTATTAAAAAATATAGGGAATTGCAAATCTAAGAACCTGCTTAAAAAATACACATTCCTGAGTAGATTAACTATATTATATTTATTAGCTATAGTCTTGAATAAATTTAGAGATATAACAAAAATAAAGGTAACAATAAAGTGTTGCAAGAATTTAAGTTGCAAAACTAAGGCAGTTTTCCCAAAATTTCATATCAGTGCATTTGTTTTCATTATTAATTAGCATTTACATAAGAAGTAAAAAAAATATTTTCCAATTTTCAGGTGATTATTTGCCTTGTAAAATAAGCTATTGTTCAAAATTATTCAAATTGTTTCAGAGTAGAATTCTATGAATTACCTTACCCTACTATACACCCAATTGTTTATAAATTTCACTTTGAATAACTACATTTTTATAATAAACATGAAACTTTTGTCAAAAATATTTCAAGCGTGAAAATTAAAAATGAAATAGTAATAGCTTTTTATTGAAAATAACTTCCTATGTTTAATTTGTAAATTAAACTTTTTAGTCCTACCACTAATGAGTATTTTCCAAAATGAAAGTTTTAAACCTAGATCAAATATAAACTTTAGAAGTAATAAAATTTCCATGTGCGAGAATAAAATATTTAACTATTTAGCCATTTCACACTCTTAAATTATAAAAACAACTTTAAAATACCCTACATCTGTCTTACTTTATTAAAAAGCTTTTATTTTAATGGCATACAAAGTCAGAAAGACATTTTTTAAATTCAACCAAAACTTTTCTCAATTTACCACAGATTTTCAATGTTCATATCGAAAATCATATTTATTAACACACTCTTGTTACACCTGGCTTCAAAAATTTCAAATGTTTTTCTGAAGTTGCAAAATTTTCAGGAAAATCAAACCTATATAGGTTCCTTTGACAAAATATTATACCTATTCTGCCTTGAGCTAATTTTACTACGAATTTCTGCCATGCATTATGTTGTACTGCACTAATATAAAAGTAGACCTGTTTGTAAAATATTTCAATATTATAACTAACATTTTAAGTAAATAAAATATAACGTATCATACTGATAATAATTGAGTTACCTTTCCATAAACCACCTACTATAGCAGTAAGAATAATCTTAAATGTAATTTGAAACTGAGTGACTGAATGTGCATTGTTTATTGATTTTAACATGGAACTATTTTTTAATTTAATACAAATCACTTAAACGTTTTTCAAAAAATTCACAATTAAATGAAACTACGTAAGGTAGTATTATTTCTACTTTCTTTAAGTTCTTTACCATGACCTAGGTTTCGTTGTATTACAACATCTTCAGGTGGGCTATTAGTAAAGATATATCTTTACAATCTTTGCTAATATCCCACCTGAAGATGTTGTAATACAACGAAACCAAGATTGTGGTAAAGAACTTAAAGAAAGTGGAAATAATACTATATCACATATTTTCATTTAATTGTGAATAATGAATTTCTACAAAATTAACGCCATATATATTCAAAAAATTCAGAATTAGAAAATGTTTAAAACTCAAAACTAGATTGAGAAAATGCAAAGTTTGGGATTTTTAAGTCAAATTTCAAACTGCAAGTTTGCGCTTACTTGGTTTTCAAAATCTTTTTTATTGTGTCAAGTCTATCTCACTCGAATTCGGAAAGAGACTGTTCATAGTAAGTTCTAGGACTTAACAAAATGGTTTTTTCATTGGCACTCTTTCAAACTATCCCCTCTATATAATTGTCATCAAAGTGCATAGTTCATATTGCAGAAATATAAGTAATATGCTGTTGAATATGTAGAATGGTTTCAAACACATGTTGATGAATGCACAGTAAATGGATGGATGCGAGGGAAAAATAAAATAGAAGCTGTTGTCAAAATATTGAAGCGCTTTGGAAGAGTGTGACATTAAATATGTTAAGTTTATACATAACAGAAGTTCAATAAATTATACAGTGGTTGTCAATACTGCTTTTTCCAAAGATACAACTGTTTTTATTATTCGTAGACATTTCTTTTTTTTTTTGTTTCATGCTTTCTCATACTGACAAATTTGAACAAAAATCACAATTATAGCTTTCAATCAAATCAACAGTCATCATTTTTGGTCATCAACAATGATACATAAACATTGTAATAATTAAATAAAAAATATTTATTTTTCATCACATTCTGACTCTAAAAATTTACGTTTACGTCATAATCCTTTTATTTTATTTTAGCAAAGAAGTGTTTTCTATGTTCCATTGTAAATTTGTCAGCATTAACTAAGCTAACCATATGATGGTTGTGCTGGCAATATTACTATTAATAGGACCACACTATGCATGTATCTAATGATGGAATGTAGATAGATAATTGATGACTATACTCTAAAAGGAGAAAAAATACATACTTTTCTTGTCACATTGTTCACTCTTGACACAAATACCTTTGTTATTTTTTAAATATCCCGATTTGCAATCACATTTATTGACACACTTCTGATTTACTACACACTTGAATCTAATTAGTCTTGCAAGGCAAGTCCTTCATGGTTTGATACATTGATATTCTTGGTTTATTGGACATTTCTCTAAATTTATGGCTATTTATAAATAAAGTCCTAATATTTGTTTTCAACATTAAAATAAAAGTAATTTATTTTGAAAAACCTTTGCTAAGTAACGAGTTGGATAATGACATTATAAGTGTGAACTATATTCAAACAATACAAAAGATTGAAAAGACAAATATAATACATTTTAAGAACAATAGAATTCCAACCTGCATCTAAATAAATTAGTTATAAAACTGAAGGAAAACCAAAGTTAAAAAATAGCTTGTTTCCTTATAACTTTAAAAAGTGGATAGATACCATAGACATACGACTGGAGTGCGTGATTCATTCGTCTGTGGATTCAAAATGAGAGACAGCAATTTTCTATGAATATTTTATCTTTTACTTCTGGCTGCTGTCGAAAAAATATCGATATTCGTTGCCAAATGCTAAGTCTCTCTCATTTCTGAGGCTACAAAATCGCAGAGTCCAATTTTTGTCTATAGTAGATATCTGATGTATTTTAACAAATATTTTTTATGAAAGCTTAATATAAACAGTGTAATAGTTTGATAAATAAATATTTTTTGTAAAATCTCTATTTTATTTTTTTCTATGTTCTTTTGAAAATTTGATGTCATGAGCTAAGCTAATCATATGGTGATTGTATTGGCAATGTCACTATTAAGGGGGCCGCACTATGAACATATTTTATGATGTAAGATAAAGAATTAATTGACCTTCTAGAATAGATAAAGGTTGACATACTATATGAAGAAAAAATACATACTTTCCTTGTCGCATTGGCCATTCTTCACACAAACGCCTTTGCTATTTTTTAAAAACCCAGGTTTGCAATCACATTTCTTGACACACTTCTGATCTACATTACAGTTGAATCTAGCTAGTCTCGCAAAGCACGTCCTTGGTGGGCATGGTTTGATACATTGATATTTTGATGTATTGGACATTTCTCTAAAAGATATGGAAATTTCTGAATAAAGTCTTAATGTGTGTTTTCAACATTAAAAGTAACTTATTTTCAAAAAACATTTGTTAACCGAATGACAGAGAGTTGAATAATGAAATTTATTTTACTATAGTATAGAGTTATATCTAAAATGATAAAGTTATTAACATATTTTTATATTTTTTGGTTTCCAAAAATTTATTATAAAAAGGATTAAAGCTATAAATAAAAAAGAGCTTTTAGATAGACCTATTATGGCATTTTATTTATTATTAAAATTAATCTAACATTTAGAAAATATAAATTTTGGTACTACGCATGATTTATCTCTATAAATTTATCTCTATAAAACATTCATAGGTTTCTTTTTAATGTTCTTCATAGTATCTACCTCAATAACAAAACTATGAAGGATTTTGTTTTTAATTGTTATTTAATATATGAATAAAAGGCAATTTTCAGAATTTAGAAACAAATTGTTTAAATAGACAACATTAGATATTTATTAAGGATATTCAATTACATGGTTGTAAAAAGAAAGCATAAATTATGTAATGAATTTTATATAATATATATATATATATATATATATATATATATATATATATATATATATATATATATATATATAAATACTTATAGAATAACTATCTTTTGACTATATTTGAATGGAATAAGACGCATGTAACAACAAAGTGAGTTTATTTTTTTTCAGGAGGAAAAATTGAGTTCAAAGAATGCTAATTTAAACAAAGAATGGTAAATATTTAAAAGAGAATAAATATAACCAATTCTCAAAGCAGTGGAATCCCAAATTGACCTAAATGAATTTGTTATAAAATTAAAGAGGAAGTGAAATTAAAAAAGAGTTTGTTTCCTTATAACATAAATATTTTTTTCCATATAACAGAAGAAAAAATATATACTTTCCTTGTTGCATTGATCACTCTTGATGCACATACCTTTGCTATTTTTTAAAAACCCAGGTTTGCAATCGCATTTATTGACACATTTAAGATCTATTTTACAGTGGAATCTAGCTAATCTCGGAGCACACATCCTTGGTGGGCATGGTTTGACACATTGATATTCTTGATTTATTGGACATTTCTCCAAAACATACGGATAATTACAAATTAAGTCAACCATTAATACAAATATTAATTAAAAGAAAAATTTTTTTTCAACATTAAGTTTTATTTTCAAAAAATATTTGCTAACTCAGTATCAGAGTTGAATAATGAAATTTATTTCGCAATATTATGGTATTACATATGATATGATAAAGTATTCAGTATGTTTTTATCTTTTTTGGTTTCCAAAATATCTTATAATCTATTATAACGTCACACTGACATGCTTTGTTATGGTTGACTATAAGAAATAAACCAGTCAGCTATGAACTTTCTAATTCACAGTGAAGTCATGTATAAATGAATAAACGAACAGAATTACTACATTTGATAAATATTCCTCAGTATTATCCATTTCTCATCAATGAAAACAAACAACATTTTTCTCAAAAAATGTTACAATAATTTATCAGATTTGTGCTAATTTAGCATGAAACAATTTGTATTTATTTATACACGTACTTTAATGTATGCCGTTAATAAATGTGACAAACTTATTGCTATGAGAGCAATCTCTTACAGCCGACCAGAACACCAGTCTAGCTCTGCTCGACGAACGGCCGAGAACCGAAACCGAGTCCACGCAATGTGCCGAGCCATCCAAGTTCGTACGCCTTGCGATCAACCCAATACATCACGGTGATGCAAATTTTGTCAAGACTTAATAATTTTTATTGAATATTCCATTTAAAATTTTTTGGCAAGGAATATTTTTGATAATCACTAAATGCAAGTTCGTCCTTAAGCATTTTCATCAAAATATTAATTTACCGAGTGTGTTTACATGCATATAAATTTTGCAAATTCGACTGGCTTATTGCTATATTGATGTGCCCTCTGGCCGAACATAGCAATATGACTCAAAATTTATTACAAAGTAGTTAAGGCAATAACAGATTGAAATTTTAATCGATATTTTGTAATAAACTTTTCGTAATGAATGTCAAATTACAGTACACACTAATTACAATTTGCATGATTTTCAATAATAAACCGATTGAATGTTTGTACTACAAAAAAAAACAATGATATTCCAAGCAATTCTCTGATTTATACCAATGTCATATCTTTCTTGTACATAATTTAGCCAACACTGGCTATCGACTTATTCGTGTTTTATCTACTATCATTTCCAGTTTTATCTACTATCATTTCCAGTTGTATCTACTATCATTTCCAGTTTTATCTACTATCATTTTCAATATCATCAACACGCCAATTTCATCAATAAACAAGAAAAATAGTCTTCTGGTGAGGTCCACGAATGTAAATAATTTTACATTTGGCTTAATTTTTTTTACAATATTTAAATTTCTAAGTTCTAATTTGCATAAACCTAAAAGGTCCATTTTTAGGACATAAAATTGATGGTATACTGGATCATCAGCAACATCAGATAATGATCCTTTATCACTTTTGTAGGTTTCTTGTTCAATGACGATCGGTTCCAGATTATTTTTCCTTCTTCAAAATAGATATGGTCTTCTTTGATTTATGAAAATTCTTCGAATAGCTGAGAGATTCGATTAATGGTTATTATTTCATTTAATTTCTTCTATCTTTATACTATAATTTTTCAAAAACGAAGCAAAATATCAAAGAATATGAAAGTGAGTAGTAATTCAATTAAGTTAAAATTAATTACAAAACCTTAAATTCGCACTTAAATTTAATGGCATGTCGAAAAAATAGCACAACTGGTAACATCACATAACAAGCACGATATAAAGGATACATGAATGATAGCGTATGATGCCATTCATGTAAACATAGAGTCATTTAATTGTTGACTACAATTGCTAGACTTTCCGCTGGGAAAATCATAGAAGAATTTTACGATAATAGGTTAAAAATTAAAAATCGAGTGAAAAAGAGATAATATTTTTCATAGGAATAGGTAGAGCAGATAAGTTTGATTTGGAGTAGACGACCTGTTGTATTCGAAGAAATTCTAAAGCTCGCTCTTTGGTCAAACACAAAAGTGCCTCATAATAAAAGTGTTAGAACCTTCTGTTTTGAAAATTTCAAGACCTACTCTACAAGGTTGTATGACATATTTGCAATGTTTAAAAAAATGAAAGGTAGCTGAAAAGGTTCTAGATCATGTGTGAGTAGTATAAATATTACAAAGCATGATGTGGAAAGTTAGTTCTAGAGTAACAGAAGCATCAACAAAAATTAAAGGATAGGATAGATCAATGGCAATAATGATGAAAGAAACAGATGTAATATTAATTTAATGTAGTCAGTGAATAAAATTTATGTTTAGACAAATAATATATTTGATTGTGTTTTTAATCTGATTTTTCCTCAAAACAATCTTTTTAATTTATGGATATATTAATTCAAATACTAATGATTCATCTGAAAATAATTTTTTGTGAAAATTTTTATAATCCTCGATGTAAAGTTTAAGAGTAGCAATTTTTTAGCTCAAAAATTTTTATTTGTTATATACTATGATTCAAAAACTTGGCTAAAAATATATTTCTGTGCAAAAAAGGTTGTTATTTACAGGTTGTTATTTTTTATTATATTAAAGTAAAAAAAATTTGTGTATGTCAAGTCCACATGCACTTCCAACATTCCTTAGGTATTCCATTAAACTTTAAAAAAAAAGAAAGAGTAAAAAAGTGTCTGCTTTTATCAACCGCTACTTCAGGATTACGGTTAAGCGGTAACTACCACTTTGCTTGCATGTTCCCTACGCCCAGTTGTGAGAATTTTATAATGAATTGAAAATCAAAGCTCCATTTGTATGTAACAGCTGACCACATAATCTTGTCCCTTTTATGTAATCATTTTTCCAATCTGATTGTTTACCTATAGAATTTATTTTAAAAATCCATGTCAGCACGTATAGCAGAGGTGCTCAAAAATGTTGATCAATCAGTCTGCCACTCACTTACATCGAACAATTTATTTTCGATATAAACATTTTAATTTTAAAAGTTTGAAAGTGTAATCACTCAAACTTATCCCTTTATTTCAATGGTTTCCCCAATATCCCAAAGGCTCGATTGTTTTGGGTCGTGACATGGAGGGTGACCAGACCCTCATTTTCGTTACTGTATCTTTTCAAATATTAATACAATTGCATAATGTGTAATTTAAAACAGTTCAATTCATTATACATATTAATATGAATAGTTGTAATGTTTTATTATTATGCTGTAAATAATGTCTCTAAGGTCTTGGAATTAATTTTACGAGAGGTCAGAAGCAATAAAATACTAGGTGCATTTTTAAGTTAGAAAATCTAAATATTTTTCAGTGAGTTTCATTAAGTTTCAAATTTAAATGTTGCTTCAATTGATGTATGCAAACAATATAGAGACGGTGGTAAACAACTATTTAAAGTTATATATGAGTCCAAACAATTTAGGTTTTAAATTTTACAAAGAATAATACTCTATCCAATTTTCTTTATGTGAGTAATTATAAAATGTCTAACGCAGTAAACTTATTTATAGTATTACTACTATTTACTATATACATACATACACACATACTCATATATATATATATATATATATATATATTTAAAATGTTTTATAATAAATTTAAACGTACACTAATTATCACTTTATGACAATATATTTCCATAATAATTTATATTTAATTTCATATACACTGCCAGTAAAAAGTTCCCATACAAAGGTAAAACAAGGAAAAACTGATAAAACCAAAAAATATACTTCCTAGTAAAAAATAATATATTATTTTTAAAAATTCTTATAAGCTATGTTTGATTTTTTAATATCGTAGATGTTCCTTTTGGTTTTCTTAGTTATTTCGTAACTTTGTACAGAAACTTTTCATGAGCATTGTATGCACAAAATAAGTATTGTAATTTTATTATAGCAAAGACTAAATATTTTAATTAAAATAGTTTTTGAAATATTTTGACACAGAATTGAAATACGTTTATAGGTAAAAAATTAATTCCTTGTCTATCGTTTTCATATTGGATACAATTACAATAGTAGTAAAAGAATTATAATTTAATATATACACATTCTCTAGCTGGTATACAAACATTTTGTTTGTTTCGTGGATAGTCGAAAAGATAAACATAATGAGATTTGTATTTTTTGCTGGTAGATAAATAGCTTGTGGACTGTTTCTGGTGGAACAAAGTTTGCAGAAGCAACTTTCTAATATGTTATAGGTCCTGTATGGTGCAATGTTATGTCTACTTTTATGAAATCCAAGTTGAGGTATGCAATCTAATGACTATATTATCGACATGGTATCTGTGGTCACGTTTTGGTCACATATTATTTGTTTTTATATATATATGTATATATATATATGTAAATAATTATATATTATATGTTTAATTTTATAAACTTATAATATATAATTATTTACTGGAAAATTTAAATGTCTTAAAATTACTTTCTCACTTGTATAACAAATTTATGAAGAAACGAGGGAGGCAGAACATTTAGTTTACTGTGTGCATTAATGAAACGAGTCAAAATTCATGCGAATCTAATAAATTTACAGTTCCTTGAAATTAAACACCCCAATAAATAAGAGATGCGCGTAATTAAAGGTACCAAAAATAACTTAGAACTAAAGCAGATAGGAGATACTACTACAAAGCTGTTTTCTTATACAAAGAGTGCATCACAACCTATGCAAGAATCTATGTTTATGAAAGTATTTAAAAGAAAATCAACACAACAATTTTCCCTACCTTTAAAACTTAGTTTTTGAAATAAGCTACTTAATAAAAAACGAACGAATATGGAAGCTTAAAAGGCTGAAGCAAAATATTCCTTTACTTTTTAATATATATTTTGTATATAAGATGAATGTTTCATCTTATGTTATTTATTAGGGAATAAATATAACGATATAAGGTATAGGAATATATAAGTTAATGGTCAAATCCAATTTTAGAGAGAATTAGTTTTGCCGAGGCAACCCATTAATACAGTCAATGTACATAGAAATTGTGTATTCAATCACGATATCAAAGATCATCTTTCATATAAAATATTTACTTACTGACTGAATCTCGGGTATCAGGGTCATCTGTAATAAATTTTTATACAAATATTTATTTAAACTATGTTTAATGAAAATATGTTTAATGTTATTAGAATGAAAAAAGAATTACCAATACAATTCATCAACATCTACATTGGTCTCTCAAACCTACAAATTACTTTCTAAGTTAGATCTCCGTAAATGAAAAGACTAGCCCAAGGAGAGTTCACGTACTTTCATAATTAGCTATTAAGAAAGATTTAGTTTGATTCAAATCCTTATGTTGAACCACAGGTGTCTCAGATTACAACATGTTCATCCGTTTATAGGTTTATGTGTTACTGTTTTGGATGAGTAACCTATGAAATTTTTTTGACAACCAGATACAATATATCATTTTTATTAACCACCAGGTTTTCCACCAATTTCAATTCATACTCAGTGAAGGACTCAATCTCAATTCATACTCAGTGAAGTCCACAATCTCTGAAAAGATAGAGAATACCGCGGCTTTAAGCAGTATACACCATGAAAGCATAATAAATGTGGTATGAAAATGTACACTTTAAAACATGAAAACAAATATTTTATAAATTAACATTGAAAATTTCATTGGAAAACAGCCTCATAGCATCCTCATTAGCGGTGATTTACTTCTAAATGATATTATACACAATATTAGTTCAAATATTATTCAAGATAATTATTTTATGAGCATTCCATTGGATCAGTAGATCTGCTGAAGAACGATTTCAAGCTGATAATGACATAGTACGTAAGAACAAAATAAAATTCTGAAAAAATTCACTGAAATTGGAGACTATAAAAAAATCTCTAGTTGCATACGTATAAAAAAGAACGAAAATATTCTGTACCAGTTATGTATAAAAATATAAACATCAATAAGAAAACTCTTAACTCAAATTTGACAATGATGTTAATGTTTTGCAAAGTATAAAAACTAGATTCTCGAATGTTGTCAGCATGTAATAACATTAATGAAGTCATTGTTCATATTTTTCCAAAAAAACCATAAGACACTGTACAAATGTGCAAAAATTAAAAATATGTTCCTGTCTGAAGTATGCAATTATAATATATTCTCATTGTTAGTTATTTTATTTTTAATAATATCATTTTTAATTGTAGGATTTTGTCATTTTTTTATGAAAAATATTTTTGTTAAGGTTTTTTTCTAGCATGTAGAATAAGATTGTAGTATTATTTATTAAAACATAATTGGTACCTATTTGCAATATTAAAAAATAATTAAATAATTAAAAATTTCCAAAAAATATCAAAAATAATTTTTGGCAAAAGTAAAATATTAAAAAACTGAATTAATTTTGGTCACACCATGAACAGGTATACATTTTCTGCTAAAAATTGTGGGTATGAGAAGGTTAATTATCTTAAGAATAAATTTCCTATATTTATTCAAACAATGTAGCTTGTTTAATAGTCTGTACCTATTCAATTAGCTTGAATAAGTAAAAGTAATTTTATATAAATACTAATTGTGCATAAATTTGTATCATATAAAACAATATGATTGAAGTAAAGGGATAAAAGTGGTTCTAACTTAATTTCAAATTTTACTTCATAAATATAATTTTGATCAACTTCTTGTAAAAATATTTATAACTTACCGCATTGAGCAGCAGAAATGCAAATATTATTGGCATCCCTATAAAATCTCGGCTTACATCTACATGCTGGATTACAATATAATGTGAATAACATGTTGGGGCACTTCTTCCATTTACGGTCAGCACATTTTTCCCCAGGACATAGAGCTGGACATGAATTGTATACCTGGTTCTTTCCTTTACTCTTACATTGAGCTTAAAGTTTTAAAAATCGAAATAAACCTGAAGTTAGTTAAACACAATTGATTTGATATTTGATTGAATTTTTAAATTTTTGTAAAATTACAAATGTGCAACATTTAGATAGTCTTTTTAATTACAATCACATGGTAAACAATTAAAGAGGGCCTGGTTACTACTGTACCATAACTTTCAATATTACGTTGTAACTGCGTCCTTTTGATTGTCTTTAGATACATGACTTTTTTAAACAAAATGTAATAAAGTTTATCAAATTACAAAAAGATGGCTAAATTTCCTACAAATATTCTCGGGTGTTAATTCCTTATGATTACATTTCTGTCTAATACAGAAGAACATAGCATACAAAACATGTAAAATCTACAAGAGTTAAAAAGAAAATAAAAATATTATAAATTGGGCCATATCAGTTACTTAACAACATATATTTTTATTTTTTCACATTTATTAGTTTTGTACATATATGCCATCAAAATAGAGTAATTTTTTTCATATTTTGCATCCTATTACTTCAAATCAAAAAGATATCTATTTTTTAATATACTCTATAGCCTAAAACTTCCTATACTCTATAGCCTAAAACTACCCAAATCACATGATAATTATTACAAGAAATACTAATTTCAATGAGAGAGATACTAGTAATAATGTAAGTACTAAGTACCACAAAATCATAACTAAATTATTTCAAAATTATATTTTATACATCTCCCACACAAAAAAACTTTTTCCATGTCCTATTGATTTCGAGCCGTCTGTGCCTTTGAACCAATGATGTACTTTCATTCAGCGTACAATTAGACAACAAAAAATATGATATTCGATTCAAATAATATTTGTGATAAGTTCTTCGTTGCAATATATGCTGTTATGATGAGAAGACCGTGTTTGAAATACCTCTATTCTCCACCTACTACTTTAAACTCTAATTTTTTTTAAAGTGTAGAAGAATTATTTTATGCTTTAATCGTTAAACAAGCTCTAAGTTCCTTGGACATCTTTTTTTATGAATGTATGTAACTATACATTAATACATCATTAGTAAGTATCAAGAGTAGGGTTGGACCTGCATTTTATATTAAAACAATTTTCATCCAATGATAATACAAAGGCTGTGAAAAAATATGTTAACATTTATTTTTTGTTAATGGCGTAAAGAGAAAACACAATCCAGTTGCTACATAAATCAATTATGCTTTAAATAACATATTAGATTGCCAATTTATGAACCCGCCATCTCTGTACACAAAATGTTAACTTTTTCTGTCTTTAAATTTTCTAGAGAGCAAAAGAGATGGTAATTAGATGGGGAAAGATATAGAGTACGGTGGGTGAAGTAACATACTCCATCCAAGTGAAAGTAGTTTTTCACGCATTACTTTTGCTATGTGTATTGTTATTACTCTCATTGGTACAATGGGAACTCAGTAGCTCATGCACAAATTAGCTCTCCTCTGAAGTTGTAAGGGTGTTAGCTCATGTGGTAGCCAAACGGAATATTTCTACTTCTTTCTCAAAGCATGAAGTTGTTTTTCCAATTCAGTATAAGAGCATGAAAATAGCTCCACCAAACAACACGAACTTAATCTGGGATCTGTTTCAATAAGGCTTTTAAATTTTTCTAAATCAATTGTAGGAGGTCGCTTTGGATGAGATTTATCAGACAGGACAAAATTTCCTTCTTTGCATCTTTGGAACCTTCACCCATCGTTGTGTATATATTACATAATGCTTCGCTGGTTTTTCGCCCTAAATAATATTCATGAAGAAAGATTCCTCTAACTTTACTTTGAAATATGTCCATTTTTATATTTAGTCTTTACTCGCCGATTACTCAATTGTAAACTGAACATAAGTTCTAATGCCGCACTCTTTATATACCCTACGATATATATTCTAGAAGCTTCTATAAAATTCCAAAAATCTGGCAAAAAAGTGGCGGGTTTATAAGTTGCCAACCTAATACTTAAAAAAAGGCCAGTTAGCAAACTTTTCAAAGTCCTGTGGTTTATAATGTACCTCATATACTTCGAAAATCTATTTCCATACCCACCACATCAAGAAGCAGAGATGCAATTATTATTGACATCTCTGTAGAATCCAGGCTTACATCTGCATGTAGAATTACAAATCAACAATATTTTTATGCTAAATGGACACTTCTTCAAGTTACGATCAGCACATTTTTCACCTGGACATAGAGCTGGACATGAATTGTATACCTGGTTTTTTGCTTTGCACTTGAATGGAGCTGAAAGATTTACATAAGTACAATGCACTAAAAGTTAGTTACATAATATTTGTCCTGATTCTGGTGATTTTTTAACAAACAAAGATTAAATTAATATATCGAAAAAAGTTGTTTGAATCTAATAATAAAGAGTCGAATAAACAATTACAAATATATTAAAGTACATTTGATTTTTAGCAATATAAACAACATGAACAATTCATGTCTAGTTACCACATGGAACAAAATCAATATATTTATGTACTTGGGTCAATCAACTTTTTCTTTTACGGAGGAACAGAATACGATTACTTAGCAAAGTTTTAAATTTTTGTTACTATTGCTCTATAATGATGCTTAGTATATTGAAGTTTTAAATTTTAGGCAAAGCAATGTGCATTTATGGCATCCATTTTAGCTTTAAGAAGAAAATACTTTGTTATGGATAGTCTCCTGGGTAACCATTAGATGTAGCTAATTTTGTCAGATGAAATAATAACATACTTTCAATATAATGTTTTTAGTATTAAGACACAATAATGTTACTAGAATAGCTTTAAATATAAGAAAAAGTTCATTAGTTTTTGCACAATAATTTGAATTGTTTTAAAAAATATAACCTAACTTATACTACCTTTATACCTTAACAAACATATTACCTTTTATATCAAACATTTATTTATGATGAAAATTTTATGGATTGTCGAAACAGTTTATTCAATTTTCTACCACAGAAATAAGGTTACTTCTAAAAATATTAGCTTTAGGGTGCAGTATGTGCAGTAATTATTGGCATTGCATTTCCAAATAAAAACAATTTTATACTTACAACATTGTCGGGTTGGTATGCAAATATTCTTCTTGTTTCGTCGGTAGTTGATACGACAAATGCAAGCAGGTTTACAATTTTTTGTAGGTAGACAGAGAGGCCTTGGACCATCTCTGGTTGGGCAATGGTCACTCAAACAACCTTGGTAACATTTCTGCAGAACTTCATTTTGATCACACTTTAATTTAATATCTAAAAACTGTAATTTAAAGGTTGTTTATAAATAAATGTTTTTTAATCCATTATTTATAAATAATTACTTTCTTACTTACATACACAGTTATTTAAAAAATTCAATTTCTATTGGAAATGCTTATATGAAATAACTTTGATGTCATTAATACTTAGTCATAAGATAAAACAAATGCCCAATTTGAAAACTTCCATTATTGTGGTTCAATTTATTGTATTAAAAAAATATCCAAAAAGTATATTTACTCTAATTATAACCCATAATATCACTCCTGACATATTATGGGTCAGCCAAATATTCTGCCCATACAATTTATCTGTTATCTACCACCCCTCGTAGATAAATTTATTAAACCTATAGAAGTGTAGAGATTTCAAATTGTTGTAGGAAATGTATAAATAAATATTTTTCTTCTTCTTTCTTAATAAATATTTTTCTTCTGTCAGATTCAAATCTTATATAAATAATGATAGAAGTATATGATAATATCCACACATACAAACAAAGGTAACGACATATGTGTGATTACTGATTGGAATTTTATTTGCATTCTAATCTAGAATTCTGTTGTCCATTTTCGTTCAATACACAATCTGAATTATTTGATTCCTGCTGATCTGTGTCTACTTCATTTAAGATATCCAAATTTTAAAAACGCGAAGATACTAAAATATTTTCACATTACCTTTTTCAGCAATAACAAATTTTAATTCCTTAAAGTAAAATTAAAGTATATGCATAACAATGGCTATTTTTGTTTATTACTCATGTTAACAGCAAGCATATTGGGGTAATTGGGGTAATTTATAGATCCACTTGATTCTTCAAGCCACCTACTATGCACATCAATAACTTTTAAAAAAAGGTTTAATCCAATCTATAAAAAAAAATTATGTTCAAGATGTACGATAAATTTCAAAATAGGCTCTTTATAAATATCTCTAATGAATTCACAACCATATACCATAGAGAGCTACAACAATTTCTTTGTTTATGTTCACTCAAAACCCTTTTGAAACTAAAGAATTACTAGCCACACAAAATGAAATTATAAATTTAAAATATTTATTTATATTTATTTAGATTTTTTAGAGATTAACAACAAGAAAGAAATTTTTTAGACATGTCTATGATTTGTTTTATTGTATTTTTCAGCACAGAAATTATGTAAAATTAAAAACTATGAATCGAAGATTATATAATTGGCTTTCACTAGATTTGATTACTGTCTACTTACAAGTCAAACTACAATTATATTTTCTGTTAGCAACCGTTCCACAACTTCACTATAAAAATGTCATACCCGATTCACTTCCTTGGCCATTTGTCTGCAAAACCAAAAGTGCTGATAACTAATAAAACTTTAAATTCCATCGTGATTAAGCTATGGATAATACAATCATATCCAACCTTAATGTTCGTCAAGACTGGATTTAAATTATCCAATATTTTGTTAAATACCCACGTATGTTCAACATGCCATGTCATAAATGTTTTGCATGCCGAAAGTAATTAATATTTTATTTCATTCTTTGCAACTGTTTAAAGAATATGTTCACTTCAAATAATTAAGAGTAAAAAAAATTGCCTCTTTATTGTACATGTATATATACATGTATATATATATATATATATATATATATATATATATATATATATATATATATATATATATATATATATATTCATGTATAAATTGTATCTTATTAACAAGCATAAACAAATAATGGATTAAAAATAGCTTTTAGAAATTAAAAAGAGTAGGCAATGGTTAAAGGAATTACAAAATAATCCAAATGAAATAATGCACCATTAATCAAAAAATGGTTTATTTGTATTACTTCAAATGAACATTCTAAAAATAATTCTCAATATGATTATGAAAGAAAATAATTTACTAAATTGAAGATAGTAATATTTCGTTTTCAACTGAATGACTAACAATGTCTATAGCAAAGTAACAATAGTCTGGTGAAAAACCAGTAAAACCAAGTAACTATATAAAAATGACAAATAACTAAGACAAAATTTATTTTGAACACATCATTATTTTAATAATCTTTGAACACCAGAATTAAACATTATGTATTTTTTAGTTTTTAGTTACAATATAGTTACTGAGTCAATGTCTAAGCAGGAAAAGATGCAATTTTTATACATTAAAAAATATTTGAATTTTAATGACAGTTCACATGGATATAAAATGAAAACAAGAAATTTTACTTCGGCCATCATTAAACTAAAATCTTTATAGCCATTCAGAATTATAATAAATTACATCTTTTCCAAAACCTATTTCACACAATCATAAACATCTCTAAAGACTGCAATCAGAGTAATTTAGCACAGTTAATACTGTATGGCAAAAAGTCGCCTTTCATATACAGAGCTCAAATTTGTATTTGTATATACTTGTAATGTGCCAATGAATACTTGTGATAATACAAGACAAAAGAAAATAAATATTGGAATTTTTATGTTACATGAAACTAAAAAAATGAAAATATTTATGGGTAGTCCTTGCCCTCATCTTCATCCTGCTGGGACAGAGAGAGATTATTTTAAATTTTTTAGTCCATTTTAAAAATACCACGTTTTTAAAATGGAATGGAAATTGAAAAAAATTTTATGTAAATATTATTTGCTTTTTAGTGTTGTTTGTATAACAATTTGCAATCTATTTTAAATATCTTAATAATGATAAAAATAATAAGTTCTACAATTCAGGCATATTATGTTATATTCATATTATGAATATAACATATATAGGCATATTATGTCCATTAACAGTACAAAGCACAAACGAAATTGAAAAATCAAAAAAGCATTAATTACTCAATATATATATATACATATATGTATATATAGATGTATATATATATATATATATATATATATATATATGTATATATATATATATATATATATATATATATATATTTATATATATAATAACAGACAGACAAAAAGGGGAGTTAACATTGCATTGTCATCAAGTTCTGAGTTATGTTTAAAGTCAAATCTCTAGCTCCTTGGAAAGTTAGTTTAAAACTATTTGCAATATTTGTGCCCGACAAACAAAGAAACAAAATTCGCCATGGGTGTATCTTAGGTTAATCATATAGGCATTCTCCTTTGTGACGAACAGACAAATAAACAGACAGACAAAATAGCAAGTTAATATTACATTGTCATCCAGTTCTGTGCTATGTTTAAAATTTCAAATATCTAGCTCAACGGTAAGTTCGTTTAAAAGCATTTGCAAAATTTGTACTGAAAACAAACAGACAAGAAAGCGAGCTAATAAAAACTTGTAAAAACTCTATATAAAAGTAACATATAATAATTTATACTTTTTTAAAGATTTAACCTTTATAATATTTATAATTTAGTAATATAATTAAATGCAATATGTACTTAAATTGTTATTTATGACAACACAGAACTGAATTAATTTAATTACTTTTTAAATCAGTTCTTTGGTTCTTTCCGACAAATGCTAATCGCGACATATTAATAATACTTTAATTTTTCATTTTTTACACTTTCACTATGCTTGGAGTCATAGAGTAATTTTAAGACAATTACTTATTTTGAAAAATAAAGAACACACTTTTATTTAAAGTGTCTTAAAAAAGAAAAAAGAAGATTCTTTCTAGTCTTTTACAGTATCTTACATAATTTTATTTTACATAATTTTAAATACTATTACTGTGATTGTACAGAACTCTCAATTTTATTTTATTGAAAATAAAAATTAGAGTTACAATGAACATTCGACAAATATTACGTATTCAGTGGCGTTCTTGGCTGAATATAGAATACCTACAATTTATTTCAAAGTTTTTGGATCTAAAATTAAATTTATATTTGTCAATCATTTATGTAATAGATATTTCATTTATTATTCCTTCTATGGACTAATTCCTATTATGTGTCTCCTTCAGTGTGAAATTTTGAAAAATGCATTTGTGTAAACTCGGTGACCATTTATTCTTATTCTTATTTTACTAAAATAAAAATGTCCACTTGACGACGAATACATCATAAATAAAAGTGTAATTAAGTGGGCAAAAACATATTTTGATAAACATTTCTTACACGTGAAATCACCTACATAATAATCTACGCATTACCTGCAATATCACTTGAATAAACAAGATAATTATTTAACTTGCCATGAAATGTTACATGACTATATATTAATGCATGTCAGATAATATCAAATTATATGATACAAATATACAGGAAGTAAAGTGTGTATATTTGAATTATATGAATTTTTAAGTAAATATGCCATTATATGTCATTTTTACTGCAGAATATATGTGTATGTATATGTCACTCACTTGATTTTTAAAATATCATTTGAAAATAACTAGTTTAAATGAGTAGCTGTTTTCAATCTAAACTTTGCCTAGTTTGTCCATTTCTGTGCTTATCAATAATTGTTACTCTTGTGTAATCCTGGTTGTTTGTAAATTAATAATAAGCAACAGGTTCGAGGAAGTCTGGGTTTTCTCAAAATTAACAATGTATATATAGAAACATACACATAGTATGTGTATATATTAATTGTATGGTCCAAATGTCACTTCGAAGCGCATGAGTTCTAAATGATGGCATTAATCCATTGTTGGCTGGACTGCAGATCTAGAATACGATCAATGTATAATACAAATTTGATTACAATTAATAGGAATATTTGATTATCATTAGTCTATTAATCAAAAATGTAATTAAAGTGCCATATTTGAAACTATGACCAATTCCTTATTATTATGGAGATAGAGAAATTAAAGCAACCTAGAAAAATTAACCTTCCAAAAGTGCCCCCAGAGCTAGCAAATGAAAGCTGTGGTACAAGGATTAAATATTTTGCAGAATAAAAACATTGTGTAAATTTTCAACAACATGAGTAAATAAAGAGAAATACATAAACAGTCTATCACATTCTTTTGTACAAGTTTTAGTTAGATTCATAAAGTCAAACATTATTAAGAAGACATATAACTATTGATATTGTAATAAAAGTTTAATGACAATGTAATGCCTATGACTAACCGCCATACGCCACCATTACTGTCTTACCCTTCGTTTCAAGCCTTGTAGTGATTTCTTTCGAAATAAAATTCAGTCTTAATGTTTATTTAATTTTGTAAATTTTAATTTATTTTGTAATTTAATATATTTTAGAATAGCTGCTCAAATGTGTCAATTTTGATACAGACTAAAGAAGTTATAATAAACTTATAGAATACAATTATAGTCTTCAAAGACAATTTAATGGAAATTATATTCTGATATGTTTTCTATAAATGTAACTGCTGGTATAATGTTGAGTAGAAATAAAATATAATAAAACCAGAAGAAATATTCAAAAATATATTTAACCTGAATTGTCAAATGCGAAGTTATGAAAAATGCTTGCAATGCAATATTTTATTATTATTGTTTCATAGTAATAGTAAATATTTCAAAATATTTATATATCTGTTGTTTCCTATAAATGAAAAGTAGCTTAAAATTACTATCAGTGATAATAATTACAATCATTTAAAGATATATATTTAACAAAATACATGTGTTAAGCATGAGCCAAACTCACACTATGATGGTTCCCTAGACTCTTGTAATATATATAAGCATTTAAGGGATATATGGTAATTCTGATAAACTATTTACAAATACTAATAGTTTTTTTCACCATGTAAAGCTATTGCCTAGTATATCATTCATAGGCATAAAAATACTGTGACTATGTATCATGATGAAAAAAATTTAGAATAATCGTTATAGTTTTTCAGTAAACTTTAAAAGTGAACTTTTAGGAACTGAGTTTTTTTCCATAATTTTGACTTAGCAGTTTAGAAAATATATAGGGAAATTATTTTTTATAGATATTTTCACAATATCTTCAGAATTAACTTACACAAAAACAGTTTATAGTCCTTATGTATGACTTTTTCAAATAATATCCTGCACTATTCAAGAAATTTAAAAAAAATATTTAGTTATTTCATTTACACCCTTAAAATTTCGTTATAAACATTTTTGTATCTTAACATCTGAGATGTAGAAAGGTCAGTGTGCTCCATCAAAATTAAAGCTGCTACATTAAATAGTATGTGAGTGATCTGATGAAGGTTCCCTTCACTGATTTTGGGAGTTCCATTTAGGTTGACTTTCCTACATAAAATAAAACAATTGGCTATATCTCTTTATTCTTTAGCACTTGGAAAGGCCACATCACTAATTAAGAGGAATTTGTCATAGTGACAAATAATTAAGAGAATTTGCCATTATACAAGGCAAATTATCATAATATGTCACTTTTGCATAAATAGAATTAAGCATTTCAAGTATATGCGTTGATTTTATAAACAGACTTTGTATGTTAATGAAGATACAAATAGAGATTAATTAGAATTTTAACAATTCAGATCAAGATCAAGTTATTCTGAATTTAGAAGAATACTGGGTTTCCATTCGGTTACATGTGTTTTTCTAAATGAAGCTTAAAATTCATGTCCAATCTAAAATACACTTATTTTTTTAGTGTATTGACATAAATTCTGTAGGTATATATTCGTAGAACATAGTCTGTCACATCTTATAGGAGGCTACCCATAAATCAAACTTATGATTTCTTGAAAAGAATATACCAAAAAATATTTAGAAGAAATGACTAAAAAAAACTGTCTTATCTATCTTATACTTACATTTATTTATCACATTCTAACATATTTCCTAATATACCAGCAATCGAGGCTGTGGCATGTATCCAAGTTCAATTGATACAAGCCAGAAATTAGTGTCGAAGTAGACGAAAAATGTATCGATATATGAAGAGAATCGTTATTAGCAACTGATATTAAATAACAATTTAAATTTGTAGGACTTTCTTTAGGTAGCAGATAATTAATAAACATAAAATAATTAGTGATATCCAATAATAAATTAATTGAATGCCAAATCAGCTTGATTTACCTTGCACCATATACTTGAAGTATGTAATTTCAGGTAACATTATATTTCAGATATTGTGACATTTAGTTTCATTCAGAAATGTAGTAGAAAAACTTAAAACTGTGTAAAATATGCAACAACAATTTTATTTCTCCTAACATTTTATTACAATTGTAACAGTAATACAAAAATATAAGACAAGCATATTCCATAGCAATTTGAGAAAATTATAGCCTATTATTACACTGCTCTCATATTTCAACAAGACTTCCAGCAAGTGAATAAGAAATAGATAAAAAAAACTTACATATTATCTAATTTCCACTTAAAGAAAAAATGAATTTGATGAAAGCTTGGTGTTATGAATACAAAGCTAGCTCATAAAGCCATTCAATACTATAGATTGGAGCTGGCAAAGCATATTCAAATTATTATATCAATGAAAGAATATATAAATTCAAATCTTGTGTTTTATTTCCTATGCTCATCATTTTCTTTCTGTTTCTTAAAGAAGTAGTATTGGTTTTATTACAATCTTTTGTTACTAGTTTTTCAACATATTTATTATCAGCTTAAAAAGGAGAGTCTATTGATACTTTATAGTTTGCTACAACCTACAAAATATATCTTCAAATGTTATGTTAACTAATATATTGCACTTAGCCTCCTTTTGTCTTCTAAGAAGTTAAGTGATTTTCTATTTACATATTAAGCAGCTGAAACAAAAGAAACATTAAATTTTTGAAATTAAATATAATTAAATGAAATAAAATAATGTTAAATTAAGTCAAACCAAGTTACCTTCGGTGTAAAAAGTATATGGAATTGTCATTTAAATGAACCGCTTAAAAGAAATCATTAAAATTTTTTTTGTCAAGTTGGTGGAATTTTCCTTAATTACCAAGCCAAACTTGAGCATATTGTGTCAACTAGTGTATTTACAGCAGCTGTCATAATAGACCAAACTTAAAATTGCCCTACGAATTTTATTATGGGTAAATTAGTTGAACAAAAGTTTGCTTTAAATTTTTTGTTTCAAACCAAATTTCTTGTCCCGAATTAGTGAAAATGTCAAAAAAGGCTATGGTAACTCAACTATGTGGAAAACACAGGCTTACTAGTGGTACAAATCATTCAAAGAGTGATTGAAGATCTGCCTCACCCTAGACAGCCTTTAACATCTACTACTGATCACAACATTGAAAAAATCAAACAATTAGTACTTGAAAAACATCATTTCAGTATTAGAGAGTTGGCTCGAGAGTTTAACATTGATAAAATGACCATTCATGGAATTGTAACCAAAGCGTGAAAATATTCATGGTAAGAGACCAGATTTGTGAAAGGACAGTTGATGGATTTTGTAGGACGATAATGCGCCTTCTCACAGAGCAACAATTGTGATTGAATACAAAGCCAAAAACTAAATTAATGACATAGACCATCCATCGTATTCCCAGAATTTAGCCCCAATGGACCTCTTTATGTTTCCAAACCGGAAAAAAACTGAAATTGCCACTCTGTGGAACCCGTTTTGACTCAATTGAAGACATCAAATGGAATTCGCAGCGGGATTTAAAGACTATACCACTTTCGGCCTAAGAGAAATGTATGGAAAAGTAGATCCAACATTATCACAGTTGTATTGCAAACAATGGGGATTACTATGAAGGTGACAAAATAAATTTTGATGAATAAACTTAAATTTGTGCATTTTTTTAACAATTCTGGGTATTTTTGATACAGAATTTTTTTCAAAAAGTTTAATATTTTAAACTGAAATGTTTCAAGGAACTTAATGTAATTTGGTTAATCAAATCAAAATATTAAACTGAAATGTTTCAAGGAACTTAATGTAATTTGGTTAATCAAATCAAATTCATAAGATAGCATCCAAAATAATGAGTGAATAATCATTTCAGATCAATATAGGTACATCAACTAATCTATTAATTTGTATATGTAAATAAAATAGTTCGTAACTAAATTAATTGTAGCCTGTAAAATATTAATCAACGGGTAAGATAATATTTATTAAATAAATGAATAAGTTTTAAAAGAGTATTGAGCAATCAAAAATGTCAACCAAAGAACGAAGCAGAATTATGGTACCAATTCTAAACAATGAGTTGAATAATCCCATGGTTTTCACATGGACCATTTAACTTTACCTGTTGGAGCAAAAGCACATTAAATGTTTGTTTTTGGACTTAATTTATTATTGATTTTTTTAATTGGTCTATTGACAAATAGTCATATCAATGTATGCCAAAAAATATGTGCTGCCTTAGTACCATTATATGAGTATCAGTTAAAACAAAATAGTATAGTACGAATAAACGAAGTGCATTTTATTGAAAATATTTCACTATTTTAAATTTTATACTTATTTAATTGAAATACTTACTACATGCCGTCTCGGGAACACATACGTTGTTTTTATTTCTTTTAAATTTAGGAAGACACCTACAAGCTGGTGATCGACACTTCTTTGGAGGGCGGCAGATAGCTTGCAGTCCACCTCTAGTCGGACATCTATCCGTGGAACAATTAGTAGGACATTTCTCAATAATTTCATTCATACCACATAGTGGGTTGACAGCTGTGAATATTAATATGAAAGAGTATTTGTTAAAATAAAATATTTTCATTTGATATCTCAATAACCTTTTTCCATATTTTCAATTCTAAATTATTAATTCATCATCTTATAATTATTGATTGCCTATTTCATTACCTCCAATTGATTTCTATGAAAAGTATGTGATTCAATTTAAGTTTACATAAAAAATACATTGTTTATCTACATTATTACATTTTATGTAGAAAATATCTCATATCATGAGCTATTATTTTGACATTGAGCGTGAAGTGAAGCAATCTAAATAAACTTTTATATACTTTATTCATACAATATGACTTTAAATGAAACTTTTATATTTCTTCTATATTACGTTTTAATCATTTCTTTCATGTAGTGAATATGCACGCAAACATGCATACATTTGCAATCGCTTGTGATCCTTTCGTCCATCTATGTGTGCAGTTAAAACAAAAAGAGCGATTAAAAACCTAAATTAAAAACCTAAAGAATTGTGTTTATAATACACTGAACACAATTGAACATGATGAAAAAATATTTCACTCCGATATTTTACAACTTAAATAGATGATGCAAGCACAACCACAAGTTAATTTATGATAATGATCATAATTTACTAAAATTGTATTCTAAACATGTAAATAAAAGTATGGCAATGAAAGATATGAAACACATATTGAATTAAATTTTATATTGATACTTGGTTCTGTGCGTGTTTGCCTGTGCCTAAGTTTAAAAAAAATAAATTAGTTACTAATTATAAAACTAGGTTTCGCCACCTTGAAATATTTGCGACCTGTCATGTCGTGCAATGTATGTATTGTTTTTTGTCATTTTAAATTACAGGAATCTTGTTTTTTACTTTAACTTGAAGTAATTATGGGCCCAGATTAACGTTAGTGATAAGCAATAAGCATAGAAGAGAAGTTTGACAATAGAACCGGGTGCTATTTATCCCTAAACTGGCGTTCAAAAAGACAATGAATCTTGAAAAGTTTGATAAAACAAGTTTCAAACAATGGTAATTCCAAGTAAAATGTACCCTGCATGCCAAAGGCTTAGACATCTACGTGCCAAAGGAAAAACAAATGTGACTCAGTGGATTAAAGATTATAATGAAATGGCAATGTTTATAATAACATCAGCTATAACAAGTAGTACTCATCGAGAATTATGAATCAGCACTTGAGGTGATGACTAAACTTGAGTCCGCCTATGAACAAAAATCCGATGATCAAAAATCAGATGACTAAAATGATGTTACTTGATCGTTTTTATCAATATAAAATGTCACCGGCAGATATAGCTAAAGTTGAAAGTTAGGCTAAGCAATTGCAAGAAAATGTAGGGGTTATCAGTAATACTGCAATCATAACTAATATAATAAGTACACTGCCTCCCAAGTACAGATCTCTTCGTCAGGTTTGGAAGTCACTTGATTCAAAGAAGCAAACAATAATCAATTTGACAACTCGCTTATTAGTTGAGGTGACCAGATTGAATGTAGAAGAAGGAAATTAAAACGGCCTTATTAGTGGCAAACCAAAATAACAAAAAAGATACCTTTTCTATCTATGACAACAAATAAAGAGTCAAATGAAATATCACATCATTATGTATGTTACAACTGTGGGAAATGTGGTCATTTTGCAAAAGAATGTCATGCTCCTAAACAAAAACAAAAACAAGAAGCAAAAAATATGTTAGCCTTCAATGTAGCGAATAGTGCTTGAGAACATGACGATGAAAGTAGTAGATGGATATTAGACAGCTCACAAGTCTTATAAAATGAAAATTTTGCAGAATTGTATGGGTATTCAAGATTAAGTTAAGAAGCCATAGAAATGATTGGCCAAAGAAATGTTTTGAATAACAATGTGTCAATGGACAATAGGAGGTAAGTAAAAATGTTCTTTAGGTACCTAAATTAAGAAGAAACTTATTCTCTGAAATAGCAATGATAAGACAAAGTCATAGTATTGATGTGAAACATCTTTCAATTTGGTAAGGAAGGGGTCACTTGTTAGAACCATATGCAACGAAAACATGTTGCCTCAGTGATAAGTGTAGCTCTGTGACCGTGTGACAGAGGTGATTCATTTATATATCATTGAAAAAAGTAAAGTAGCCATTACTATGAACCTTTCACTCATACAGCTAGACGGTGCCAGTGCTGCGTGAAGAACATCACGATTTGGGCTAAAAATTGACACAATGCGTTCATTTGCTTGTAACTCGTTAGTATATGTATGAATTAAAACGAAAGTGGTTATATTAGTTAGGATTCATTACTCTCTAAATACTACAAAATAAATATAATTAATAACAGATGTCCACCAAAAGTAATAGCGGATTAAAGTTGAATTTTATAGAAAATTTCAAACTACTTTGACTATAACGCCTCTTAGATGTACAGTTATACATTGCAAACAGCAGGAAGCAGCTAGGAAGAGAAGAAAAGGGGCCGGGGGACCCTGACCAGTCCCAGCCTTCTCAACTGAACAGTCCCGAAAACTACCAGAGCTCACCTGACTGAGGCAAGTACTGGAGCCGCACTCTTACCTCGATGCTACTGGAACAAGCGGATTGGACCAAAATTGAGCCAACTGAGTTGCCTTTAGTCTCAATGGAGATAGACGAGAACCACATCCTATCAGTGGGCAGCCAGGTTAGGCCCAACTGTCCGAGTACATCACTTCAATAGGAGCAACTTGGACGTATCTACTAGCCCTGACGGAGATGTCGATTGTCAAGAACAAGCCCGCCATGCTCATTCATGGATATGGCCTAGTCTACTGTGTGAACTATGAGCAGCATCAAGCCAGAGGCATAGCCGTATACAGGAATCGCCGATCAGTCTATGTAACCTCTACCTGTTTACGTCTGTACTACCAGACGATTCTGGCCTGTGTGGGTCACATTGGGGACATAGCCACTGGAGAGGTGTACCCGCCTGATGGTACACATCATCATTATCAACACTGTGTACATACATCATCTACAGAGTTTTAAGAATTGGGTAACATTCCTCACAGGGTGACTGCTTAAATACTGTGACGCAATGAAATTCCTCTGGCCGGAGGGCAAGCTCCATGTGCAGCTCTTTCTTGTCGGTCACTTCAACCTGTCACATATAGATTGAAAACATTTATGTGAGTATTTACACCAACACTTTAGATTAGAGCTAGTCATAGACATGTATAAACAGACCACACTCAGCAGCTCATGTCTGGATATAACATTCGCCTGTTACATTTCGCTGTGTGCAAGACTTATGTATCCCACTTCTCACACCACTACGCAGTCTTCAATCTGATAAGCATGCAAGACGTTGCTGACAGAGCACTGCTGCTGGCCATGCTAACCATGCACCACCTGACGCTACCAGAACCAATACATGTCACCACCCAACTCACTGCCGCGCCGCCCCATAGAGTGTTTTAGCTAGCTTACATTGTAAGCCTAGTTTTGAAAGATTTATACAATAAATTGACTTATGTATATGTCAATTGATTTCATTCTTTCACTGCTTAATTGTAAACCTCTCTACCATGCACATCATTGAGCCGTACATAAATCCAGCATGCAGTCAATGTCTTGTTTGCATTTCAATCAATTGTAATGAAAGCGACTTTTTGATATAGACATTTTAAGATAAACTAACAGCCGTGTGTGTCTACACAACCCTACCCAATTTTATAAAAAAAAAATGGATGCTTTGGTTTACAGTGATGTGCGCATCTATATAAAGCAACAATGTTTATAAATTAAAAGTAAATACAATTCAAAATCCAGTGTATAATATAGTACAAAAATTGGACCTTAAAACATAACCTGAAAGTTTGGGTCACTTGAATATCAAAGAAATACAAAAAATGTACAAAACCAATGTGATTACTTATGTGGACTTATCACACTAGTTTTGTATGAGAGGGTGTGCTTATAGCAAGCATGTTCATGAACCATTCCATAAATCAAATAAGAGACCACTGCAACCAGGTGACGTTTACAGTGATGTTTGGGCACCATTCAATTTACCATCTATATAAGATATGAAATACTTATTATGTTTAAAGGTGCTACTACAAGTTCCAGATATGTGTACTTTATAAAAAACAAAAACAATGTGTTGGACTGTTTTAAGAAATATAAGATTAAAAATGTTTTTTCACATATTACACATTCATAACAGGGGAGTATACATAATCGAAGACTTTGAAAAATATCTAGACTGTGTGGGTATTTCTCATAAACTCCTTGGAACTTACACACCCGAACAAATGGCCAGGCTGAAGAGAAATCGGGACAATAGTGGAAAGGGCTCGATCTGTGCTTTATGCCCGTAGTGTACCACCCAATTTATAGGCAGAAGCAATCAATAGTGCTGTTTATTTATTAAATCAGACATCTTCTAGCCAGGCACCAAATATTACTCCCATGGTGCTGTGGAGCTGTATAAAACCTAGTTTGGGTCATGCTGGAGTGTTTGGGTGCGAAGGATATGTCCATGTGCCAGATCAGCTGAGAAAAAGCTTGATTTTAAAAGTTGTAAGGTGATGTTAGTTGGCTATGCTAATATTAACATGGTATTAATTATGAAATGTATAATCTGAACACAAAGAGAATTAATAGTATCAAGAAATGTTATTTTCGATGAACAGAAAAGTTGTGAATTAATAAGGAATGATCTTCAAATTTTCATCTGTCATAAGGATGATGAAGAGGATAAAAAAGATGAAAGGAGACAGATAACATCAAGACGAATATAAATGATTAGAACTGTGACAGTGATGATAGCACACACAATGTCTTCAATGAAATTAATGAGACCTATAAACCTTCGCAAGAAATTGTTCTTACTGACATAGATAGTTCAAATATAAAATTACGACCACAAAGAGATAAATTTTTTAAAGCAAATTTAATGGAGTGAAATATTTCTGTGACTTATGACGAAGCACTCAACAGTGAGGAATGTAAGTTATGGTTAGAGGCTATAATTGAAAAACTAGAATCTCATTGTATTAAAAACATCTGGAGCTTTGCTAAAAAAAAAAATCTGAGAAATATAACATTCCAATGCATTTTTAATATTAAAAGAAACCAACAAGTTAAACAAATATTAAGTTCCACTTTGTGCCCATAGATTCACACCAATTGTAGGAAAATATTACAATGAAATATTTTCACCTAGCAGAAGATATGAGTCATAAGGAGACTATTATCAATATTCGCTGAATATAATTGGAATATAAGACAGTTAGATGTTAAACAGCCTTCTTGTATGGAAAGTTAAAAGTGGACATTTTTATGGAAATCCCAGATGAGGTGAAAGCACCGGCAAATAAAATATGTACACTGAATAAATGCCTATACTACTTAAAACAAGCATCTCATTGTTGAAAATAGAAATATTGCTAATTTTTTATTGAATTTTGACTTTGTTTAAACACAAGCAGACAATTGTGTATTGATAATTGTCATGGTATTAAATTTTTTTAAATTTTGTATGTTGACAATGCTTTGATTGTGTCTCAGCCAAACATAACATTATATCAAATTTTAAGGTACTTAAAGCAGGGATTTAATAATGAAGAGTTGAATTTAAATTGTTAGTTTGGAAATATAAAAAAAGAACTGATAGGTAATTCTATGTGGATCAGTCAAGGAATCAATAAATTTAACATGAGTACAACACATCCCTGTAATACACCCTTTGGTGTAAATGTTAAAATAATTAAAATTGTTGGTAATGAGCGGATTAATTATCCTTAAGCCATAGTAATTATTATTTTTATCTATAGCAACTAGGCCCTATATTTAATGTGGTGTCAATCTGTTAAGTAGATATTTTAATAAACCAAATCTATATCATGTTACTCAGCTTAAGAGACTTATCTTATTAAAAGTAAAGGTTTTTGTATAAGGTATATTGATATATAAGTAAATTGGATATTCAGACTCAGATTTTGCTGGGGATTTAGACACAAGAAGTCCTTTACTTATTTTATTTGTATTAATTATTTGTGTGGTAAATAAAGTTTTTCTTGTATTATGCAAAAGAAGTAAAACTTCTAAAGCACGTACATAAGTATATGCACAATTTGTTTTTGTTATATAATATTTAATAAAATATAACAAAATATTATAATATTTTATTATAATATTTTGTTATATTTTATTTAGTATTGAAGCTAAAAGTATTAGTTACTGATTTTTACATTAGATGTAACAATTTTGAAATATTTGCGACCTGTCATGTCGTACACTTACTGTGCAATATATGTATTGTTTGAATAAACCCTTTTTATTTATTTTAAACTACAGGAATCTTGTTTATTATCTTAACTCGAAGTACACACTAGCAGAGAGGCTGACTACTCACTTAAAGTGGCTACTTGGAAAATTATGGCACAAATGTTTACATGGTAATTATATTTATGTATGGTTTAAAGACAAAACTTACGACACTCTGTGGCGGGTATACATCGGTGATCGTCAGTCAAGTAAAATCCTTTCTTACAAAAACAACCTTGGTAACATGGAAGATAACAGGATGTTGGTGGATTATTCTTATTGCCACATGTCAGAGGACAAGCTGAACCACATTTTTGTCTTTCAGCATTATCTACACAACGTGCGAAATTACCGCCTTTCCCTGCAATTGAACATTAATCTGGTTTTCAATAAATCCATACTCCAGGTAAACAACCTATTGAATCTCAAATATAAAAATTATAAGACACAAAAGATTAATATTTTCTTAATAATATCAATTTCATTTATTTTATAACAGCTGTTCATCATCAATCAATTTCATCTAATTTAAATATATGTATTATAAATAAGGAATGTACAGGATTACAATATATGTGAAAATACTGTGCTGAAAGTGGGCTCATTTGTATGGCGCCATCTGTAGTCATTTCTTATACAGAGTGCTATTCTGTTTTCACATGCAATAGATAATTATTTTGCCAATGTGCTCGCCACCTAATGCTGTATATTATACAAATCTACAAAACACACAATGTCAATTTGATTTTAATTTATAGAATGAATTGATGTCAAATTCCAATTACGACGTGCACACATAGAGCATGTGCTGAAATTCTTTTATATAGTTATTAAAATATAAATTTTGATTGATAGTAAATTGTTAATCAAAGTATTGCAGTTCAGATCTTTGTTTATTTTTACTTACACATAATTTTTCAATTTATATTTAATCAACATTCTTTTTCTTCACAAATGTATATAACAAAATGTTATGAATACATGTGTGTATATTTCTTATTTTCATATTTAAACTTAATAAAACAAGCTAAAGCAAATGTATTTTGTATTTCACTATGTATCACTTCCATTTTTATACACCACTGTCGGCTTTATTATAGAGATTTAAATATCAATAATGAAAGTAAATTTACAACATCAACTTATCAAGCAATGGCTTCTTAACATTCTTTCAAAGTTTTAATTGATACTTTTAAAGATACATTTTTTCATGTTTTTAATAATCTTTCTCATTTATTTTATTTTAGCTAATCTTTTAGTACTCAGTTGTGTTGATCTTTTTAAGTTTTTTATTTAACGTTTCTTTTCTGGGTGTACATAATATTAATTCTAAATCTGATGATTGTCCGTTGGATATTGACGTGATCAACCTACATAAGTGGAGTATTGCATGTACTGAAGTGGTCATTATGTATGCCTAAATGAGTAGGCGAATGTTTGTCCTGAAGTTATATGTCCTAAAAACATTCCATACTAAAAAATATGTATTACTGATGGCTTAGGAAAATGTTATACATTGTGAAAAAGCATGAATCAGCCATCTTGTTAATTTTGCAACAGACTTTTTTTGTTGTGGAAAAATTCTCTTTGAAATGTAAGAACAAAATAGAAAACTTTGAAGAATTGTTATTTGTGTTGTGTGAAATTATATTTACTCATTTTCTATTCGTCATGTGATTCTGAGGAATTTTGCAAATAATTATAGCATAATAATATTTTTCACATCACTAAAAATATACAATTCTTGAAATATGCAAAAAGTATGTATTTATATTCATTAAAATATTTTTCCCTTCAGTGCATACTTTACTTTCATATTGAGAATGAAGGTCATATCCATCTATTCGTTTCAACCACTATTTAATTTTAAATTGGTTTAAACTTAAACAAATACCTTTCTTAGCTATGAAATGTAATTTGGTTATATTTATGAGATACATTTTAACAATTTATATAACACAGGATGGCATTTTGAAACTTTGTTAAATTTTGGAAACAAAGTCAACGCCTATGTTGTTTGTCTTTAGATGTCTAGCAATATATTGTTTGATATTACTTTAGAAATGCCACATGTAGTCTAAAAGTAAATGGAAAATATATTTGTATTATGCCTAAAAGAAGAACACTAATGGGTGGAATTGAAAGGCAAAGAAAAAGGGAGAGACAATTTTGGCTCAAAATAGAAATGTGAATAATATTAATAGAGCATAATATAAATGATGTAGCACACGTAAAATTGATGAAATTACAGTGCAGAATTTATAATGTAAAACATTTCACATCTGAAGTTACTTCATGTGGTACAATTTGACAATTCATTTCATGTTATTAAAAGGCCATCTTTATTTAATGGCTAGTCAAGACTAAATTAAAAGAATTAATATTATAATTGAGGTAGTCATATATACAATTGAATCAACATTTTAATCGCTTTATTTGAAAATGATAAAATATAATTTATTGACATTGATAAGTCATTAGTGCAGAAATTTCAAATATTCAAACACACCCTGAATTACTTAACTATGCCGCAAAACAATTTTGAAGTTTGTTTAATGCTTTTAACGTTTCTAATTCTTAATACGTTTATTTAATACTTTTAACTGTAGTAGGTAAAAGTATTAAATACATTTATAAGTACGTGTATAAAGGATACGATGGTGCAACTACAGAATTAGACAATGAAAGATGAAATGGGAATCAAAAACTTCAGATTGATGAAGTGAGAAATTTTTTGAATGGCCGTTATGTCAAATCAACTGAAGTGGTAAAGGGTATTTATGAGGTTCCAATGCATTTTCAATCACACATCATTAGTTTTGATACTTATTTATCACGTAGACAGAAAGTTTACTTTAGATAGATTAATTAGAATAAGAATATTTATAAGAATGCATTTAAAAATATTAAACAAACCGTACTAATAATATCATTATACTGAAATTCTTTCGCACTATGTTTAAGTCTAGAACTTTAATGGAATTATTTACAATACATTTATTGAAGTGTGTCACATTCACGGTATTGCTTCAAGTGACAATCAATTGCATAAATTTTAAATGAAGCAAAAGAATTCAATTCGCCCAAACAAATGTGTCATTTATTGCGGATTCAATGTGCCAGCAAATGAGTTAGCATTGTGGCTTGAAATTAAAATATTTCTTTGCAAAGATTTCTTAAGGGAATTCAATGAGGAAGTTTCTTTTAATAGAGCACTATTAGAAATTAAAGATATTTTAAATGATCATATTTGACATGTCAATCACTTGAATTAACTATTCCATCGTTAATGCCAGAATTGTTTGAAGCAAATACTTTCTATCCTATGCAATAAGAGTCACAAGTTAATGAGAGTTAACTTAGAACATATTATTAATATTTGTATTATACGTGAAGTACAGGATCACGACAGTGTCTGAAATGCTCAATTGCTCGTGCCGGCTGGGGTAAAACATACACGCAAATTGTAATTATTCATAGATTAAGTCACTTAATCTTCATTGCATTGCAACTGTCTTTATTGACATAACTTCAACTCTCTGAATTGGAGGTAGAATCTTACCCGTGTTTAAATTACATTTTCCAATTTTGGAAACTTCATTGGCCAATATTATAGAAAGTAGTAACTATAGTTAATACATTAATTCATCTTCATTGATTCTTATTGATGAAGATTCCATGTATCCCCCTGTAATAAACGTAATTGTTTTGTGCTATGATCTTCGACAAATTTTACTGGTTGCTCTACATAGATCACATGCAAGATTACTTGAAAATTGGAATACAAGATAGATTGAGTTTGCTACGTTCCTTCACTTCACTTTAGCTCAAAACGTGAGGACTTTACCACATTAATTAGAATTTATTAAATTTTTAAAACAAAATTGTAACTGCAAAGCAAGGCAAATTCCATTCTTTGATAAAAATATTATTGAAACTCCACAGCAATTAGATGATGATTGCAATATTACAATTAATAATATTTATGGCAACATTGCAGAAAATATTTTCACACAACTTATTTTAAAGTATGTTGTTTTAGCACTAAAAAATGAATACTGTGTTTTAATAAATAACAATATACTCAATTGTATGCCAGGTGTAGCAAAAATTTATTACAGAATGATAAATTTATTTGTAATAATAATCATGAAATCAATAATTATCCAACAGAGTTTTTGAATTCTCTGTTTGTGAGTGATTTACCACCACATAAGCTTAAATTTAAAGGATAATTGCATTTTTCTTCTCATTAGAAATTTAAATACAAAGGAATCATTAGTGAATAGAAGAATAATGCGTGTCAAATATTTATGTAAAAATATTATTGATTGCAAAGTTTAAACTGGTATTGCACAAAATAAGCAGATATTGATTCGGCTCTTTTACTGTTTGAGTTTCAAAAAAGACAAATCCCAATTATTCCTACATAATTAATAAGTCACAGAGATAAACATTAAAGGGAACCAGTTTCTACGCATGGTAAGTTATATGTCACATCAAGTAGAATTCGATCTTTCGATGGTTTGACGTTTTATATTCCGAACATAGTGAACCAGGTTGTTTAATAAAGGAATAAAAGACAATTGTAAAAAATTTAGTTTACATTAATGTTGCAATCGTTAAATCCACTTCATAACTACTCATTTCTTCCAAATGAAATTATCATTTAGTTTATTTATTTCTTATATTACGCTACTGGTTAATAGCAGAATTATTTTCTTTAAAAGAATTTTACATGTTTACTAAATTTTTAAAATTTGTATTCTCTCATGCTTCTTCTTTTTTGTCCTTTTCCACTCTTTCCCTCTGGGCGTTAGGTAAGAATTAAGAATTTGCATAAAAATATATTTTAATTACTTATGTGAGAGACGACTTTAATTTCATTACTTTACAGACACAATTAGTTGAATTTTCACTACTCACAATTATCACTGGCAACTAATTAGTTGAAATATATAAAAGTTAGGGTGCTTTTAATACAAACTGAAAGAAAAATTGACATGATAAATATTAAAATAATTAATAAAGATGATATAGATGAATGGAGATTTTAAACCCATAAAATTATAATTTTTGGGCTTTTTAACTCCTAAGGCTTTTTAACAAAATAAGGAGTTAAAAATTTGGGCTTTTTAACTCCTTATTTTGTGATTAAGCATTTTGCTTGAGTTGAAAAAATGAAAAGAGAAAAATAGTAACTTTGTTTTAATCTTTATTTAATTCTTCACTCTGATTTCAATAAAAAATCACACAGCTGACATTCAAACTGAATGGATAAACCTTTAATTCAATTGAAAGACTAAATTCATTAAGTGAAACTTTCAATTTTCTACTAATTTAGTCATCCATTATTCAAAACTTTATTACAATCAGATATCCTTACATAAAAACACAAACCAAATGAGAAATGACAATAAAAATAAAATGTTTTCTCACAAAATTAACTTCATACAAGAAAATTTTTGTGTAATGATTTTTATGAGCTTCACTATAGTTTCAGTCAAGAACATGGATTTCATGCAGAGTGTAATTACAAAGTTCCATCTGAACTATATTTCACAAATAATTGAATGAAATAAATCTTCTCCATTCTCACCTTAAAGTTATTCTGTGATGATAGTGACTTAATGTAACATCAATACAGTGTAGTTGATATTTTAAGCAAACAAAAGTAATGCAGTCTGCATACAGCAGATGGAGACAGGTTGACTGAAAACGGGCTAACTCCTCACACTTTTGGATAAACTGAATATGAACAATTCTACTAAATAATTTATTGTGCCAAATAAATACCTCATAATTAAACAAAAAGAAAAACACAACTTGTGTCCACTTGTGTCACCAAATTCAATGGAGAAAGTTGATTAAAGAGGTATTCGCTTTATTCCAAGTTCACAATAGTAAGTACAGCTTTATGAACATTTCCTTCCAAATAATTACTGACAAAAGTAAAGAAAGTACAAAGTAGGGACAATCTGGGAAATATTTTTTTTTTGCTTTTTCTGTAATAAAAAATTAAACTTACCACAAATACTTGTATCTTTCACACACTTGTTATTCTTTTTAATATATCCTTTACGACATACACATGATGGTTTACACAAATATTTAAATGAATTTGAACAAAGAAGGTTCAGTTGTGATGCTGCACACTTTGTAGGGGTACAGTGGGCAGGACATGAATCGTATACTTCATTTTCACCATTACAAGTAAAAGGAGCTGAAATTTTGGAAGCACTTAACATTTTGTAAGCAATTTTAAAATTATTACATTGGTTCTAGAAGAGAATATTCCATCCATATTTGATTTGATTTTTCCCACTAGAGTGAAGCTCTTGACCACTTTAATTAAAGAGTCAACTTGGAAAATATTGCTGATGAAATATCATTCATTTTCCAAATTATTAAACAAGTAAACTTTAATGATCTGTGGCCAAACAGTTCTATTGCAAGAACAGTTCTATGAAACTAATCTTCATTATCTAAAATAAAAATTTTATAAAATCTATTTAGTTTGCAGCAAACAAAGATATTCAAGGAAACAAATGATAGCATAATTGATTTGAATAATATTTCTGTGCATGAAACAAATATGACTCTTTGGTACTTTAAAAAGGATGAAACAATTAACACCAAATGAAAGAAAGAAGAGAATACCAAAGAGTCATCTTCAAAACTGAATATTAAGAGTAAGGAACTGTTTTTTTTAAATTTTTTGTCCTCAATATTAACATACAACTTAAATAATGTCTCTATATTAAAACTCTATATGCATATTTCAGAGTCAGAAAGCTTTTTGCTGTCAAAAAAATATTACAAAACCCACAGAACTAAAATAATACTAATATGCAATAGAATAAAACTTTTTTTTTGAGAAAAATAAAGCAGAATAATTCAATTTCACTTATATTAATTACTATGTAACGAGTTGTCTTCCAACACATTATTTCATCAAAACTATATGTCCATGCTGGGCATTATCACTTAGTGCAACTTAAATTTAATGTGAACTACAATATTGCCACTATTATTTCAAGCAACAATTACTATACAATTTACTTATGTTATTATTGGTAGTTATTTTCAGCAGAATGTTTATCTGTAATTTTTCATATCCTTCTTATACCTACATAGATTAATTGAAAAAAGTAACTTCAATGTTATTTGAAGTATTCTAGAAATTTTATTAAGTTAAAATTTGTCATTGAAAAAATCAATAGATTATTCTTTATTTATAGAAGAACAAGTTCTTGGGAGTATTATCATAATCATCTTATAAGAAAAGGCTTGAAAAAAGTACCAAATGACTAGAGATAACAAGCAACTGACTGGAGAGGAAAACTGAAAGTTACAACTTTTGCATGAAACAAACCAAAGAGCTACAAAGTTTAGAAGGTTGATTCAATTAAATTTAAGAATAACTGAATACAAACAGTCACAGTAGTAAGATAACATTTAAACGGCTATTTTACAATAGACAATGCTTGAACTTACGACACTGTTCAGTTGGTATACAAATGTTGTGTTTGTTCATACGAGAAGAGAAGCTAGCGCAAGAACAAATTGATGTTTTACAGGAGTCGGAAAGAGCGCATATAGCACGGCGTTCACTCGTTGGACATTGCCGGCTGTTACACTCATTGGGACATTCTTGTATCATCTGATTTTTGCCACATTTGGGTATATAAGCTGAAAGGCACATAAAAATTTTTTTTAAATTGTTATTCCCTTTTTTTAATATAATTTTGATTTATAAAATAAAAATAGTAATAAACAAATGTGTATTAAAAAATTAATATCAATTAGTATTATAATAATACTAATTGTGAAAATTATCAAGATAATCAAGGTTGCTGTAAAATTTATAGTAATATATGTTTGTCAACATAATTTTTAGACGATGATAAAGTTAATTTGTTATACTCGTGTACATATTTTATGCTAGCTCATGAGCCTGGCCAGCCTTCTGACTGTCCATAAAAACTTCCGTTTTTAATAACAAATTTTAAAATATTTCAAATTCTACTATTAAAACACATATAGACTAAAATATTTAGCTCCAAGGCACTAACAAAATTTCATGATCTCTATATGAAGTTAATAATAACTTTACATTTTTTATCTGTGTTAAATACATAATAAATGTCAATTATTTCAACTAATACCTATAAATGATTTTAAAATTATCATTTAAAAGATGTTAAATCTAAAGGACAAGTGTTACAAGATATTATTGCACTCAAGACTTTTGGAACTCAAACCCAAATCAAAGGGTAAAACATATTTAAATTACACTACCCATGTTTTTTACACTATAACGGGTCCCATATTATACCATGTACTTGTTATTAATATATAAGTTATTTGTTCCAGTTATATGCAATGCTGCCAATATACAAATATTCATACTTACGACATTTCTCAACCGGTATGCATTCACCATCTTCATTAAGCACAAAGCCGCTATTACAAAAACAACCCTCGACACATTTTTTATCACATTCAATAGGAGGATTGTCCTTATTCACACATGTGATTGGACATGCTGTTCCACAAGTACTATATGTTGAATTAGGTTTACATATTTCTGCAATGAACATAGAATTTTTTTTTGTATATTTATTTATATAACATTTATTTTTTTAAATTTGTTACTGATCTGATCAACAAAGATAAAATAATAAAAACAAAATTACTGTTCATTTTGAAATCAACATTATGAAAGAAAAATAAATATTATTTAAAACAATTTGGTAACAAGTAAGATTTTACAGTAAGAAATAATATAATAAGAAAAATTCATCCGTTGTAGACCTTTTGGGATCTCACCTCATATAAATTTCTTATCAAATAGCTAAAGAGAAAAAGTAAAGAGGTAAAGAGAAGTTTTGAATTCTAAGCGGCAACTGCAAACATGAAATAAACTGTTTTTTGGGTCCCTATGGAGTTAAGTACAGTAAAAAGAGCTGTTCAAACGTAGCTAAAACTGATATGACAGTTATAGAAAATGACAAGACATTTTTGTCTTTCGAATCTTTTCCAGTATCTAATATCCTAACATAGCAATACTTAAATTTTATTTTATTTTACACATCTTACACCTGTTTTGGTTTGCCTTATCAACCTAAATTTTCAATGTATTTCAGAATTTTCTAATGATACTTACGGCATTCATCTGGAGGTACACATCTGTTCATATAGTTAATGTAATATCCCTCATGACAGTAGCATTTAAATGTACAAGAAGGATTGCATTCTGGTGGGTTGTCTATATTCGCACAAGTGGTTGAACAGCGACGACATGCCATTCCTGCATTTTCACCACAATAATTTTCTGTAAATGATTTTTCAAGTGATTACTGATGATTTTGAATAATAAAATGTTATAACATACCATTTTAATAACAAAGATTAAACTATGTGACAGTAGGCTTATTACGTATTTATAGTTTACAAACAAAAAAAATAGTGTACAAACAAAAATTTGTTCCCCCTCCAGGCAATTTCCTTTAGAATCTATTAAATAAGGTATTTAATTCATTTATTATTCTTACCAAATTTATTGACAAGAAACAATTTATTGACAAATCTTTGAAGTATCTTTTGTACACTCATTAGAACTTGCTCGATTTTTTATACATCATGGGCATTTAAGTAAAATTTAATAAGTGATGATAATATGTTGTTAAGTACATAAGATGGTATTTTAGAAAATGATTGCACTGTGATCATCGAGGGTAATACCAAATGTAAACATATTTTTTCTTACAATGACTATAAGTGTTCAATGCATAATATTTTGTTTTCATTTCATCACAATTACCAGAAAAGACGATGTTAACAAAATATATAATTATAAAATAAAAAATGAACACTATTGCTTCATTTGTTTCCCTTCCAGAAAATGTCCTCTCAAGAAATAGTTCTTTACTGTAATGGAGATTAGAATTGATTATAATGAACTGAAGAAAATAGTGAAAGTTAGCCAAATTAGGGCAAAGCGAATAGCAAGGTTTATCATAAGCTTCAAAATATTGGAAATATTGTGTCATTTATATCAAGTCAACAAAATAAAAAAATTGGGAATTATTATCTCATATTATTCTTATTTATGAGTGAGAAATCCATTGCATCATACACATTTATTATAATCATAGGAACTAGGCATTTAAACCAGAGCTATTACTTCGGTGCCTAATATTATTGTCCAAACTACAAATCAACTCATAGTGGATGGTGCGGTTGTCCTGTGCTAGTGTTATCCATTAAGACCTCATATAATAGTTGCAACAGCTGCATACTGCATGAATTATAACATATGAGAGTGACACTGAAAGTTTTTAAAATATTAAAAATGGAACCAAATATCAAATTTGTAATTTATTTATTGTTTTCCAACATAGTCTTCATAGCACTTTATTCATCTTGCCATTCAATGAAGCCATTGAGACATCCAGTCGGTTCACTCTTCCTTGGACTGTGATCATTGAGGGTAATACCAAATGTAAACTTATTTTTTCTTACAATGACTATAAGTGTTCAATGCTTAATATTTTGTTTTGATTTCATCACAATTACCATAAAAGACGATGATAACAAATTATCTAATTATAAAACCAACTAGCAAATTTGTAATTTATTTATTGTTTTCCAACATAGTCTTCATAGCACTTTATTCATCTTGTCATTCAATGAAGTCATTGAGACATGCAGTCGGTTCACTCTTCCTTAGACGTCTCTAGAAGAAGCATTTTCTTTGCATTTCACCTTTTATGGTTGGGAATAAATAGATATCACATGGTACGAGGTTGGGTTTGTGCAACAGATGAACCCATAATTTCTACACCCAACATAATTAAATATTTGATCATTCACCTGACTAAGTGTGCAGAGACGTTAGTGTGGTGATCTATTACGAGGGCATTACTCTCAAAATTTCACCCAAACTAACAGGCAAACAATTGCTGGTATACCAATCTGTGGTAACCATTCTATTACTTTTCAGAGCATTTGTTGCAAAGTAACCTAACCGTATGAAGAATGAGGTGACCTCCACGTTTGTTGGCAACTCTTCAAAAGCAAACACCACAACACAGATTGCCTCTTAAGTTCTAACAAGACACCTGTGACTTCAAATACAGCAAGTGAGTGATTTCCATTGAATTTCACAACATCAATAAATGCGACGGTGTTATTAAGCTTTATCATGAGCAGCACAGCCATAATGTTATCTTCAGTTGTCACACTCAGCGGACGTTCCTCACTGGATTATCACAGTTTAATACAATAAAACTTAAACTTATTAAATTAACTTTAAACGGTAGCGCAATACAATTTACCTTGATTTGATTACACACAATTTTCAAATTAATACTAATTTGTAAAAACATGATAAATTGAAACAAAGTACACAATAGATTACCAAAAGTAAGGTTTTTGATATTTGAATTTATTTTTTTATCATTACTACAAATGAGTCAGGCTAAGACTTTTCAGTGCGACCTTCTTATAATACTTTTTAATTGTTCTATACACAGCCACAACTTATAAACAAAACTACAAAATTTGTACTTATTAAAGTGATTTTCAACTATTTGAAAAAAAACACTAAAAAACGGATGACCAATGACATACATATATATATATATATATAAATATATATATATATATATATATATATATATATACATATATATATATATATATATATATATATATATATATATATTTATACAATGATTTTTGTTAATATACAAGTCAAGAAAATTAAATACATACAAATTTTTCAGTAATAAAAACTTTCTTACCAACTATCAGGCCGTTTACCAAATATTCAGGCTTTTCTAACAGAACTAATATACCAATCAGCAATACGATTGGAAGCAACATCGTACCTTGCACTGTGAGAACCATTATAAACATCTCTCTATGTGTATATTTATTGAAATATTACAAAATGGCTCCCTGTCTAGGCAATGTCATTTATAATATGTTAATTAAAACCGTGTAAATTCCAACATTACATACTAAAATTTTCACCTACAGGCCATGTTTGACCAAGTGTCGTTAGAAACATAAGTTCTTGTTGTGGTGGTGCCAACCTACTGATATTTACAAGTGAAACATCGAAGAAACTAACATATCAATCACTAAATACATTACAGTGTATCAAAACAAACATGATAATTAAATTCAGAATTTCATTAGTTTTTAGGATTGCTTAGTGGATTTAAACCCTTGGAAATAAAGATATTCAATCTGTGTATCATTAAAATAAAATATTCAAATTTCTACAAAATTTTATACAGGGAAGGTATGTAAAAATTTATTCATTCGTAACTCTAACAGTTTTAACTTCTACATATGATATTTTCACATACATTTGAAAATAATAGATTATCAAATTAAAAACTTGAATACAAATATGAACATATTTTCCTTTAAGGCTATTTTTAATGTTCCTTGTTTTTATTCCCATTTTGAATCTAAATTCCTTTAATTTTTAAGATATTATAAAAGATTAACAAGTCAAATCGAACTCCAGTTTATTATTTTGTAATAGAAATTAGAACTTTAAATGAAATATTTGTACAAAATTACTATTTTATAATTAAATATTTACCTCCACTTCCTTGTTCACAAATATATATTGTTTTACACAAAGTAAACTTGAGTTCGTAAAATCCTAAACATTTGTCCAAACAAATTAAAAACACCTACGTAGTTCGCATTACCTCTAACATGTATCATTAGATGCTTGTTATTTTATTATATGATATCATAATTTTAAACCACTTAGAAACATGTTTCCATGTTCTATTTCCTATTTCAAAATTATGTCTTGTGTAAATGTATATTCTTTTGTCATTTGGTAACGTTTGTAACATCATATTACTTTTAATAATGAAATAGTTGTACACAATGGTTGAATCCTTGAAGCATAGGCTATATTACTTACATATTCATAAAGACATGAATAGGGGTGTGGTAGGTTGACACAACCCATATTATTTAAAGTAACTTGATATGAAAATTATGTCATGACACCGAACAAAATATATTTTGCATGACCATTAGTATATACATTCTGTTATTACCAGTATCTAACACTCTTAATAACCTTAGTTATGATAATGCAAAAATTATGGAAGAGGTTGTGGTGATTAAGGCTCTTTTAATATATTTCCTACACACATAAAAACTCTCAAGCAAAGATTACATTGAGAAAACAGTACAAGTCCAGCCACAAGTCAATCAACTAGGTGATAGGTTATACACTTTTATATTTTTATACTTATGAATAGATCATAAGATTAAATCCAATTAGACGTCTTTAAACAATAAATGTAATCCAATATGTTTTTCAAAATGCGGTAATGATGGGTTCAGAACATTATTTACAAAGTAATTTGTTTACTTCCTGATCACAATTGCACAGCAAAAAATTGAGAAGCTAAGTATAAACAAAGTAAGAACTCTTAGATTGATATTGGATTACTAGGCCCAAATAGACCATAATGAGACAGTCCTCCCTTTGTTTGCCTCAACGACATCTAGATCATTTACTTTGCAGAAGGTTCTCAGAATCCAGTATCTGAATTCTGACACACTTTTATGACAAACTAGAGAAATAGAGAAGTAGAGAAATTATTTTCATTGTCATCACAACTAAGACATAACATCTAAATCATAAATGCCTTAAATGCTATGTAAGCTAATACAAACTTACAAGCTCCATAATTAAACATATTAATTTTATATCCAAACCATCTTTTGCCATCGGCCTCACTCACATATTTTTTTATTTTTGCATTGGAATTTTTCTCTAGTTGGTGTTTACCTCAAAATTTACTCTTGGCCTTATTAAAAATAATAGTAAAACATTCTAATGTCCAAGTTCAGTGATGGGAGTAGAAATAACGAAGGAGAAAAGTGAGCCATTCCCTCTAATACAAACCCCGCCCTGTAGAGATGTGTACTTTATTCAAATATTATTTTTCAATTTACTTACATATTCAATAAAAACACCATACTCAATAATAATATAAACCTGATTTAGCCTAATCTAACTTAACCTAAGCTAATAAAACCCAAACTAGCCCACTCAAACTCAACTCAGCCAAACCCAATCAAACCTAATTTAACCCAACCCCACCCGACCTAACCCAATCTAACTCAACCTAACCCATCCTATTCCAACCAAGTCTAACTTAACCCAGTAAAAAACTTTCCATTTTCAACTTTCCTTCCCGGAACTACAATGAACATTATTTCAGGAGGGTGCGTATTTATTATTGGGATGCCCTCTACATTTTCTATTCATCAGCCTCTCTTTTGCATTCTAGATTTCTTATCCAGTACCAAATTTCTAACCAAATTTCTTACGAAAAGGGTGAAAAGGATTCAATTTGCAACCATGCTCAGCCCATAATTTCCACTTCCCATGAGAACCTAAAATTGGTTTGATTTTTATTATTATAAAAATATTCAAACTAAATTTTCTCACAGAAACTATGCATCCCACATCCCCAAATTCATATTTCTAAAGTCAACCTAAAGTGAATTATACATTCGAATAATATTGCATCTTAAAAGTATCCTTCACCAGGACAAATTATCTTATATCTTACTTTGAATTTTAACACAAGGACTTTAGAAATATGAATTTGGGGATGTGGGACGCATAGTTTCTGTGAAAAAATTTAATTTGAATATTTTTATAATAATAATACTCAAACCAATTTTAGGTTCTTATGGGAAGTGGAAATTATGGGCTGGGTATGGTTGCAAATTGAATCCTTTTCACCCTTTTCGTAAGACAGCAACATGCAAAATAGCACATTAACTTTGAATTTACCTATCAAAGATAAAACGTGTGTCGTTCGTGATAAAACATTATTCGCTAACAAATTGAAGAGGTTATGCAATAACATTAGTTGGAATATAGATTCATTACACAGCTTGACCAGATAATTATATGTTGATACTGGTAAGAGTATAAAACACCTCAAAACCGAAGATTTTATCTTTAAGACAAACTCCCTATAAAGCCAGCAAGAAAAAAATGAAATCAAAATAATAACACCTATCTTGTGCCACTAAATAAAACTAAAAATTGTAATGTCCCTACGGTTTTAAAAAACCTTATATTTCCTGCCATTATAATTGATTGTTTTTAGGAAACTGTTCGCATTTTTCAAAACACACAATCCGTACTATTCATCCATTAGGATAATAGTTTTTTTGAAATACGAAGTCCGGAAAATTATGATACAGACTAAACAATATACAGAATGTCTTGCAATGGATATGTGAAAAAAATCTTGTACAGTAGCTAAAGTGGACATAATGGTTCCTTCACAAACACACTATTACCACAAAGAAACAGTCAGGCAGTCGGAAAGATATTCAGTAAAGCTATAAAAATTGTTAATTTCATTAGTGTGTAAAGTAGGTTGATTACTGCATTTTCATCACTAATAATAACTTTTCAATACTGATTGACAATACAAAAGCTGTTCAAATACGGCGCTCTATGGTCCTAAAGGACCATAGAGCGCAAGATCGTCACACAATTTTAGATAAATCTAACATTGTGGAATGAAACTCTCAAAGTTTTTTAAGCCTCGTTGATAGCAGACCGATATTTAATAACACACTTTATTATGAGTCTCAGGAGAAGGGATTAAAAGTATGTAGTGGAAATGGCTGTGTGATAGTTTTTATTGCAAAAATACTAATGAAGTCACCAACTAACCCCAGAGAGAGAATAATTTCGATGACAGTTTACTTTAATGTTTCCTTAATTTTTCACTGTCAAAAGTGATAAAACTTGTTTGTTTTTTCTGATTAAAAATTAAAAATCAATTATATTTATGTTTTTTACATATTTACTATTTATAGCAAAATATTGTATGTAGCAAAATTTAGCTGCCAGAACAAATAGTAAACTCCATATTGTCCATCGTACAATATCATGTTGCAAATAATTACAATATATAAATTCAACTAAAGAGGTAGTTATATTTCTGTTGATTTTTTCAGCAATTGAACTGACTTGATGTAAAAATTCAAACCCCCAAAATCAATTCATGTGTTCCAAAATTTAGGTCTAATATTGAATGGAATCCAATAATAATAATAAATGTAATATAGTAATATTGATTGCGGTTCAGAGGGTTTGTTCTGCTAAAGTTGTTGAAAGTAGTTTCAAAAATGCTTCAAAGAAAAAAAAGAATATTTATTGTATCTGTCCAAAAAAATAAACATGTATACCTTATCAATTTAATATATTGCTTTTACTAAAATAATCTTATCAAATTCGTTTATTGTCGACTTGTTAAAATAATGAAAATAAACATTAAATGATATTATTTTTTCTTATACTTGTTTTCCTACACATATATGCACATATAAACATTAGTCTTATTAGTAAATATTACCTCATTACTTGTAAAAAGTATCTTATTTTTTAAAAGAATATGAATTTAAAATTACCATCAATTATCAGCTTAGCCTAGTCCAAGTGTTATTGAAATCAAATAGATTAAATAAAGTTATTTTTAAAATAGACTTAAAATATTTTAACAATTCAGTGACCAGAACATATTAATATTTTATGGCCACATAATCACGGAAACAAACTAAATTTAAACAATGTAAGCAAAATTATAGGCAGACAAATTTTCAAGTAAAATCAGGACAAGAAAGTCCTTCTCCTTCAGGGGGGCAGCACTACGCACATCATATATACTATAAAATGATAGTTAGATCACACCATTTTTCATGAAAGAACCTGGTGAAGTATCCATTTAAAATGGAAAGCTTACTAAATAGGAAAATCCGGGAATAAGCAAAAGAAAATTAAAGACCACCAAATGTAGTTATTTTTCAACATTCCAATTGTCTAACACGAAGGGTAATGGGTAGGTAATGCGAAGGTAATGGGTTAAAAAATCTCTGAGGAAGAATCTCATGTAATGTTGATTCTAAACCATTGAAATTGCAAGGAAAGAAACATTACTTATCATCCCCTTCTGCAATTAATTCCACAGCTAATGTGTCAGGTTCTATAACTAACAACAGTGACTCTGACATAAGGGATGCTGGTTCTGGTAATGAGTTGCGTCTAAATTCTGTAGTAACGGACAGATACAGATGAACTTGCACTTTTTGAGAAACTAAACATTTAAGAAGATAAAAAAATTCGTAATGACAGCAATAAATACCAATCAAGCCTCCAATCGCTGGTGAATATATATAGTACCAATGACAATGACCACATACTAGTATGATATTACCCAAAAAACAAATGGACTTACTATATAAGAATTGTTGAAAATATTATGACAAAAAATTAAGAGTCAAATTAATCCACTAAGTTTTATAAAATTAATAAAAAACTCTAATGTCTATGGTCTAATGTTCAAATTGACAAAATCAGTGGATTGTGATGGAGTTTCTGAAATTTTGGTTATGAAAAAAATCAATTACGCAAGTTCCGTTAAGATCCAAAGAATTTGTACTATTTGATTAAAGGGATGCAATTGTCTTTTGAATTATGCGTTGACTACAATACTATTGTAGTACACTTTCATTCTATTTTAACCAAAGCGTAATAAATGTGCATACTAATTTAAATTCGCAATATTGATTGGTTAAAGATTGTAAGATTGCAGAATTTGCTAATTTTTACTCATTCATTTAAATTCAAATACATTCCAGTAGGGCAGCGCCGCCCCTGTGTGCAAAGTGTGCGGCGCACACAGGCGCCAAGACAATAGGGGCGCCGCTATCAAAATTATTTTTGTTAGACTTACACAACATATTTCTTTGTAGTGGAGTATCGATAAGTAAGTTGGTATAATAGGCGCAACAAATGCCTCGTAAACAACAAAACATAATATTGCGTTCATTGTACAAGTGTCCCAAGATAAATTCACGTTTGTGGTTTAATTTTATGCTTTGGGTTTTAGTTTACAATAAATAAGAGCTCAGTGTTAAAATCAAAAGAGCCACCATCAGTTTGTTTGAATGAGTTTATGAACGCAACCCGACCGATGCGATGCCTGCGACGCAAGCGGGATGGGGTCACGGGGTTTCCCCGACAGCCCTACTTTAAGGAACGAGAGAACCAAAACAATTGATTGAACAGTCATTCAATCGAAAGTGTGGGCAAGGTGCGCATTATTTTTTCATAATAAGGAGAAGTTCTAGCACTAAAAACAATAAAATAGTTTGTGTATTACTGATTGTTTTAACGTGTTTCCACAATGAGTGATAGTAATCAAGATAAAAAAAAGAAATTATCTGGTTACCAGAATTTAATAAGGAAAAGAAAACAAGAAGAAGAACGTGATAAAAATACAACTAAAATAAATAAATATTTTACGACTCTACCATCCACTTCCAAAGAATCATTAGAGACAGAAACCAGTTATTTTATCGATGAAGGTGTTGTAGAATCTGATTCAAAAAACGCTTCATGTAGTGGTATGTGCTTTATGTAATTTCCATACAAATAAATATAACTTTAGTCTGTTTGTAATGTCAAGATAAAAAAAAAACACTTTTCTTTTTTAATTCCTGTCAGTCTTTTTCTTAATCGATGAAACGCCTCACCGATTTTGATGTGGCGGATAGATGCCGTGAATGTTTTATTTTATACAACTAATCGCTACCGGAAATCATGGGTTCGATTCCCACAATGTGCTTTAAAAAAACTTTGTGTTTGTGTGTATGTAATATGTATTTATTTGCAGAAATAAGTATATTAGTAGTATTTCAAATTCAATTTTAAAATGCTATAAATCACATTTGCACGTCATTTGTCTAGTACCCATAATTATAAGCCTTGCTTCACTAAACGGTGGAGTTTAATTGTCGAGAAATATTCATTTATTTATTTATTTAATTTATATTTATTATACATAATTATTCATAGATAGACAAATCAGTTTATTCAGACAAGTAGATTAGATATGTACGAGCAATATTATGTTTTTGTTTGTCTGTCTTTAATTTAAGATGATGCCGCCGAAGTTACGTCCGTGCCTCTGCCTGATACTGCTGATACACCATTGTCACCGCCAAGACAATTATCATCACTAATACCAACTTTTTTCAAAGATGGCCCTGGACTCTGGCCAGAAGTTTTAAATGCTACTTTGATCCAGTATCTAACAGAAAATCCGATTAAACAAATTAAACAGTATAATTTTCCACGTGACTCTTCGGGGCGAAAATTTTCCGTGTATTATTATGAAAGGCATTTAGAAAACGGTGAAAAGTATCACAGAGAGTGGCTAATGTATTAAGTGTCCAAAAATGCCGTTTATTGCTTCTGTTGCAAGCTATTTGAATCAAAACATAAAAATAAATTTTGCGAGAGAGTTAGTGATTGGCAACATCTAGCTTTGTATTGCAGCAGACATGAGAAAAGTTCTGCTCATTTCAATAATTATAAAAAATGGACAGATTTGTGTCACGCTCTTAAAAATAAAAACACTATTGATAGTATACAACAAAAACTTTTAGAGGTTGAAAAGCAGCACTGGTACGATGTAATCAAAAGGCTAATATATGTGGTCCAGTTTCTAAGTACACAAAATATGGCTTTTCGTGGCCGAAGCAACAAATTATACAATCGTAACAATGGTAATTTTTTAAAATGTATTGAAATGTTAGGGAAATTCGATCTTTCAATGACTGAACATATACGTTATTTTAAATTTATGTAAAATTAATAAATATTTGTCAATAATACTGGATTGTACTCCTGACGTTTCACACATAGGGCAAATTAGTATTATAATAAGATTTGTCAATTTTAACACAGAAACTAGAAAGTTGGAAATAAGGGAGCATTTCCTAGCCTTCTGTCCAATTATCGATACAACTGGTGCTGGATTAACGTCATTCATAATAGAAAAACTAGACAAAATTAATTTGGACATAAACAACTTAGGGGACAGGGCTATGATAATGGATCAAATATGCGCGGTAAAAATAATGATCTTCAAAAAAGATTGCTGGATCTAAATCCTCGCGCTTTCTATGTACCGTGAGCTAGCTATAGTTTAAATTTGATAGTAAACGACGTTGCCAATCTCAATCATCATACGACTGGATTTTTTTAGTATTGTGCAAGAATTATATAAATATTTTTCGTCTTCTACCAAAAGATGGGACTTATTAAAAAAATATGTCATAAATCTGACCTTAAAACCATTGTCTGAAACAAGATGGTCAAGCAGAATAGATGCTATCAAACCGCTGTTTACAAATTTACCAGAAATTTATGATGCATTATATGAAATATCAAATGGTGTATCATATGACCAGAATGCAAAATGTCTAGCAGAAAAAAAATGCTCCTTTTCATTCATTTGTTCACTAAATATATGGCATATAATATTGACAAAAGTAAGTTTTGTGAGCAAAATGCTGCAGTTCATCGATATGAATATGCAAGTTGCTTTAGGTGCTTTAACGGAATTAAAGAAGTTTTTGATAAAAATTAGAACCGACGCAAATTTTGAAGAAATTGTTTGTCCGAAAAATTAGATGTTGAGGCTGAATTTGAAACTTCCAGATCCAGACCCCTAAGACGTCGTAAGACTCCAAAGAGTTTTGATTATGAACACGAAGACCACACTATAAATGATCCGAAAATAGCTTTTAAAATTAATGTATTTTTTATATATTGGATCAAGCTTTATCCTCCATAGACGAAAGATTTAATTTATTGAATAATCACATTGACGTGTTTAATTTTTTATTTAAACTAAGTGATGACCAAGAACAAAGTCAATTAAGAATTAGCTGTCATCGTTTGCAGGAAAAATTTACAGCAAATGATTCATTGGACATTAACGCCGATGATTTGTGTGAATAAATTATATCATGTCAATCTTTTTTCAAAAAATTAAATAATGATGTGACGAAAAGTCTCGAATTTATATATTTAAACAATTTGACAGCTGTATGCCCTAACATCACAACAGCATTACGAATTTTGCTAACTATGCCAGTTACCGTAGCAAGCGCGGAAAGGTCCTTTTCTAAATTAAAACTAATAAAAAATTACCTACGCTCAACAATGAGCCAGGAAAGATTAACAAATTTAGCAACAATATCCATAGAGGAGGCCATATTAGACCATATAGACATACACGAAACTATTAAAGATTTCGCAAAGAAAAAAGCTAGAAGAGTGGAAATACTATAATTTAAATATGTTTTTTTATATTCTTACACATTTTAGACTCTTGTTGTTTTTTTAACATAGCATATGTAATAGTTAAATTAGTATTATAAGAAAAAAGTCATTTATTTTGTTATTAATATATAATTATACGATTAGATAGAACATCATAAATAAAATATGTAAAAATTTAATTTGTGTTTTATTTTTCGTAATAATTGGCAAGCGAAAACGAACTGGTTTTAACTATTTAGGAAAATGTTATCTAATTATATAAAACTAGAGAACATTTATTTCGGTCAAAATTAACAAATAAGAAATCAAAATAAATTGAAACATTAGGATTCATGAAAAAAAGAGGCGCTTCATAGGTTTCGCACACAGGTGCTATGGGGGGTCGGCGCGGCCCTGCATGCCAGAGAGTAAGTTTGTCTTTATCATAATAATACAATATAATATAATAATACAATATAATTATAATTATTATGTAATGTAAAATTGTTTTTGAGTTAATTTTACCATAGTAAAGTAAAGAGAATCTGACTGAAGACTGGGTGTGAAAACGTGAAAGGATTTATATACAAATTTTCATAACAAAAATACAAAATGAAGTTGAATTTTAGAAACAAAAAAATACGCCGCCTGTTGTGCAAACTAAATTATATCACTGCGGCAAAAACCAAGAGTTATGCCCTTAACCAAGAGTTATGCCAGACTTACCCCATGTCATTGCAATGAACCTCAGTTCATTGCAATACAGAGACTCATTACTGTGAGTTTAAGGCATATATTTGAGTGACACTGATTTTCATGTTTTTACCATATTGCAATACGTATCAAGTTGGCAATAAAAAAACATGAGGATGGACTTCCCGTAAAAGTTTGGAAAAGTCCATCTACATGATACATTTTAAAAATACTGTTTCAATTCATGTCATAGCCAGTTAGTTTTCTACATTCACTACTATTTGTAGAAGTGACTGTAGAAAACCATATTCTCCGTTATATCACTTCCAAAAAATAAGATAGTGCTTACAGGGCATCCATAAACTTAACAAAATCAAACTAAACTTAAATAAAGTATACCATACTTAAACCACCTTATTAATTGTACTGATACAAATGTCACCAATTTTAGAGTTATAGCTGAATGTAAACTAATGGGCCAGTTCAATACTTAGAAACTTGTCTAGATATTTGGAATTCCATTACTAAAATGCAAAAACACAGCCATTCAAATTGAGCTTGAATGGCTTTCAATTTGTCCATAAATTGGTAATATGAAGTTTCAAATTAATTACCTTTTTGAAATTTTGGTTTGTAGAATGAACAAATTCTTGTATCTACACTTAACCTGTATTGATATTATTGGTTATGTGGACAAAAATGTTGAATTTAAAAAATTAATTTTAGTGTTTGTTCATTCATAGAAATTAAATGAGTGAAAACACTGAAAAATTAATTTTCCATAACAAATAAATTCATAACATCTAAGCGCACAGTGTGTAGACTTAGTTCTCACAAAATCAGCTGTACATACTCCACGCACTATTCACATGAATTATTTCTGGACACTTTTGATCCTCCTATGTCTTTAGGTAATAATTGAAATACAGAATTTATATTTGGTGGTTTTAACAGAACAGAACTTAATTGGTGATCAGTAACTATTTTGGAGAAAATCCCAATGTCACATATCTAACTTAATTTTTTAGAGGGTTTTGAGAAATAGACTTGTAAATAATTTTTTTTTTCCTGGTAATATTACAACTTTCCTTCACATAAATAGGTATATTCCTATCTTCCGTTTGTATCAAAATTTGGTAAATTTGAACTATGTTATTGTGCATAGGTAGTAAGGGTAGTAAGCATTGTACAACAACTACACAAGGTTTTTATAGGAATTATTAGTAGCAATTTTAGACACAGCTTATATATATATATATATATATATATATATATATATATATATATATATATATATGTATATATATATATATATATATATATGTATGTATATATACTGAATAATTATGCAGTTATGTAATAACTCTATGGTGACTTTATATTATATTTGTTAATTTGACTAATGAAACTGTTTAATACGTCCAACCATATATAAAACATTATTTTAAAATATTTAGACTCAATTTTAAAAGTACCATACGAGATAAATTCCACATATTTATTGACCTTTATTCAGGTCAGAGAACTTAATGATTCTTATGTGTTTAAGAAAGGAGTGACCGTTGAGTGGTTTTGGGGTTTTTTCAAGATGAAACACAAATTACTGTAGGTATTAATTAGTAGTCATTTTAAACCAGTTGGAAATTTTAGAAGTAAGTAAGATAATGTTATGATGGTGAAAGTGCAATGAGTGGTTTTTATATACATAATTGAAAAACGCTGCAAAATTAATAAGGAAAGCTTCTGTTGCAACAGGCAACATTTAATATAAAACCAAATAAGAATGTTTTTCTTGTTATGCAAGGCTGTCCAACATTTTTCATTCCATCTGTAAAGTGTAAAGCTAAATCAAATAATATTATAAAAAACATTTAACGAGATCTGCTTAGATGAGATGGAATTTTCAAAGTAATGCAATAATCTCTTTAAACCTTTTCTAATAATCACATTTACTAGAATGTTTTAAAATTTTAATAGAATATCAAGATGATAATTTAATAGTAATGCGATCGCATTACTGAGCCATCCAAAAATATTAACCTACAGCGAATTTACCTATTGACTATCTTTTTTTATAAAATAATCCTTCATGTAGAAATGTTTTTAACAGTATACAAACAATTAATAAGTCACTTGTTTGAGAAGAAAATAATATTATTGACTGCATCATTAATTATTAAAATATTTAAAATAAGGAATGCACTATCTTTAATGGTGTCAAGTTGTATTGTTTATTCTTTTACCACTCTATGATAATAATTTTATTGGTGCAATTTAATTTGTGACGAAAAACGACTAAGCGTTTAATTGCTTCAAAACTTTTTCATGCAATTAGTTACCTATTTATGTTGAAAATCTCATGGTAGATTAATTCAAAACCACAAAATTATCTGTAACTTTTAATTTAAGCAAACTGTTTTTGAAAAATGAATTAAATATTTTGTATTCGTGTCATCATTTTTATTGAACTCTCAATTGTTGGTATTGCTACATACACATAGAATGTAAATAAGAAAAACTATTTCAAGAAATTGCGATATTATTGAATATATTACTTACACTGCCCATGGCAACCATAAAAACTGAACAGGGTTTGTTCAGTCACTCTTCATTAAATAGAATAAACATTTTTTTGAAGTATACTCCTTAAGAATCTATTTTCATATGTAACGCCCGGTATGAAGTTTTATAAATAATAAAATTAGAAGTTCAGAGCGGACGAAGTTTAGAACGATAAAAAACAAGTATAATCAACTAATTTCAGGCACATCTTTATTGACATATCGAATTATTTACTGACAGTTGTAAGCGTCGTTTGTTTGGCTGGAAGTATTGCGTTTAACAGAAGTATTATTAATGATACAGTCTAATATCCACGTTTATAATGAAAATAGAATTTATTTATTTATTTATTGAAAGGCTACTTAACTCTTGTTATATGTGCACAAAATGGTTAGAGTATATAAGAATACATTTTTAAGGGTTACTTGTGTTATTAAATATATTAAAAAATGTATTGTTATAAAGTTAGTATTAACTTAGAATTATATTATTTTCTACATACTGAACAAAACATTAATTCTATTGTAGCTGGTTTTAATTTAAAAATAATATATTTTGTATTTGCTTTTTAAATATTAATAATTTCGATTCAAAAACGTCCAAGGATGAATGTTGTGTGATGACAAATTAAATCGCCAATTAGTCGCCAATACATATAAACTAAAAAGTCTGCAATTGGTTTAAATCTAATAATCATATGAATATTAAAATTAAAACATATTTAATTTTTGGTCATATCTAATGAGTTTCATTAAGAATTCATGTTTCTAATTACAACAGACACAAAGGACAAAGTTGATGTTTGGACAGACAGATTACAGTAACTAATAAGTTATCAGTTTTTATTAGCTATTGCTCTGTGATTGTATTTATTTGATGTTTGTGATTTTAGGCATAGTACACAATTACACTATTCATTATCACGCTAAGAAATAATTATAAGATATGTCCTTATAGATAGTCTCCTGGGTAATCAGAAGACAAAACCTGCTAAACAACTTCCAACTTAATAAAAGGTTATAATTTTTAGGATGGAAGAATGAAAGGACAATTTTCTGTCTGTATTGTTATTTATTGTCCCCTAACATGAAAGATTTCTAAAATGAAGCAGTTTCATCATCCTCTGTGAACACAGTACAAATTGTAGAAAAATGCATATTCCTAAACTATTAAACAAAAAGAAACGATAATTATTTATCAAAATTTTGGGACAGATAAGTATGCCAAAAAATAAAATTAGTGGTTCAAGTAATATGACAAATACAAGATTACATTAAAATTTACAGAATTTAATTTGCCAAAGTGAGAATGCCAACAATTTTCACACAGTCTTATTTAGAAATCTCAGCATCAGTCATTTGAGAACATTAACATACTATGAACAGGTGAAAGATATAAAAATCTATTTTTATATACGTCAATGGAATCCGGAAGGACTTTAACTAAATCTATGTTGTAAGACATTGTTTTTATCTAGATGAAATTCTCAGTAATTTCTTACACGTTGTAAAAAGTGTCTAGTTTTGCAACATCGTCTAAATCATCCATAATAAAGAAAACATATATTTTTAGTGAATTGTAAACAAAGTTGTACTAAATAAATTTGATAAACTTAATTCTTGAACTGATAATTAGTAAGTTTTTTTGATGTAATTTAGAAGTATGTCATTATCAGAAGCAGAAGTTAGAGATATAGAATTTTTATTAAAATCTTTATTAAAACTTCTCTAAAAAAAAGGCTATAGTGGCCAATTAGTTCAAGTTTCTTTATAATAATGGTCAACATATGTTAAAATCATCCAATGGACTTATAATGAACATACCATGCCAAGGAAAAATATTTAGATTAAAACATGAACACGCAAATGAAAGGTGACACCTATAAACTTAAGAAATGTTTGTATTAGGAAACAAGATTTATCAACTACATATTAGAATAAGGTTATTACTTAACTTTTTTTTAAACTCTAAACTCTATTAAACACTGTATGGAGAGAACTGTCTCCTTTGCAAAAAATATTAAAATGTTTTTGAATATTAAGTAACTGTTTGATTGGCTAATTGTGTTATTAACTATTAAAGTTGGTTGGGATCGTTCAGACTTCTACAGTTTAAGAATAAAGATCATTAGTTAACACAGAAATAGCAGGATAATTTACTTATTCTCCGAATAAAACTTCACCTCCCCAGACTAACCTAACAAAATTTGCTGGTTTCTGTGATTGACCTCTTACATCTCCATCTCTCAATTTGCCATTGTTTTATTGTCTTCTATTCATTTCATGCCTTTATTCATATACTTAATCCATTCTAGTTATCAAACATTCATTATGTTACAATAATTTGAATTGTTTTAGAAAACATAACCTAACATTTACCATGACACTTTAGTATATGTTATTTTACAACTAAAATGATGATTAAATATTAATTATAAAAAATACCTTTAATCCATATATCATCTTATAAATAAATAAATATGTAAAGAAAATGCTTATGTCAAGAAATCTTGATGTCACTTATTCCCTAATCATAAAAGAAATTCCTTAAGGAAGAAAATCTTTACATTTATTATAAATTCCATTGTTTTGAACTCTTATTTGCACAATTTATTTGATTTATGAATTTGTCGAAAAGAGTATGTCACTGTAATTATCTTATGCACTGCATAACATAATAATATTAACGATACATTAGAATATATCAGTCCCGAGATAATTACAAGTCAACCGTATATCGCTAATAATATATAACTTGTCACTTTAACAATTGTTAAACTTGAATAACCATAATGTTTAGTGTGATACCTACCATCATTTATGGATAAATTTAAGTGAACATACAACAATGTATACATTCCAAATTGGAGTAGAAATTGTATTCTAGTTATGAGTAAAGTTAGATTTACTTTAACGTTTAATGTAGAAATTGTGGAAAAGATGATATAGTATTTTTCTGCTGTCAGTTGAGTGCAAATCCTACGTGAACCACGTTACTTCTATCACATATATTATATTAAAATATTTACATAAGAATGACAGTTTTCTTTTTACTGATATGGATGGCAAGTAAGTTGTTATAAATAGTATTCCCAACCATCATAAGTATACATTGAGGTAGTTTAGAGTTCTACTTGCTTTTATATTTGGCCACCTGCTCAGCAAATGAATGGCTTAGACGAGACATTTCAACACAGTCAATATAAAAAAAACTGTGTAATAGTTATGGCAAATTTCAATCATAATGAGTTACAAAAACTTCTCCATTTATATTCGCAAAAAACCAATGGAAATGTTTAAAATTAACACTCTTCTGATGGAATTTTCATATAAAAGAAAAAATATTCACCATGTGTACTGAAAGAAAAACACTTTAAATTTTAATAGATAACTTCACATAATTAACATTAATAAAAATTTCTTATATAATTTATTCATAAACTAAAGCTTAAACCATTGTAAAATTTATAATTTACTAAGATATATATATTTTAACACAATAATTAATTTAATTGTAATTTATAACATAAAAGAGGATCAGTTTAACAGAATCAGAGTTTAATAAAAGTATTTATTAAACTCTGATTCTTTCTACAAAGGTGTTTTGTGGTATAGTAATAATTCTTTTATTTTTAATTTCTTACAATTGCAATCTATTTTGAGTCATGAAATAATTTTAAAATAAATGCTTATATTTAAAAAAGTAAAGACATGTTTTTGTTTAAAGTGCACTAAAAATGCTAAAATAACCTCTTACAGTAAATCTTGTAATCTTAGGGTGATTTCACATTGGTCTTGATTTACTTAACTAAAAAGTCAAATATGTATTACAATGAATATTCTGCAAATGTTCAGTATTCACCATATTGGTTCAAGTTTTTATTAGTTAGCCTGATGCTGTACAACTTACTTGAAAATTTTCTTATTGGGTCTAAAATGGAATATATAGCTGTGGTAATTATATATGTAATATCTACACAATGTATTATGTCTTCTATGACCAGTAATTAAAATTATTTCTTCCCTTTTCAGGGGTGAAATTTTTTAAAAATGCGGTTGTAGTCGGTGGAAATGTATTATTACTTTTATTTCACTAAAATTAAATTGCACCCTACCGCTAAAAATGTATCTATTTTATAACGTAACTTGCAGTATAACATCACTTCAGTGCATTTTTAGTGAATCCAAAAAGTTCAAACCAAAAACTAATTATTAAATTTTGTATTGTTCATATTTGATACATCACTGGACAAATAGGTACTCATTAAAAATATTAGACACAAACATTTTTGCAATAAAGGTACCCAAATATTTCTCATAGAAAGACATCTTCTGATATGAGTATCACATAATTGATTTTAATTTTAATAGCAATAACTGTAGTTAAAGGACAAATTACACACATTCAAAAAATGTACCAACATCTCCTAACTTTACCTTATATAAATTTTCCTGTCCTATAGTTTTCCATTAAGTAGTCTTGTGACAGGAGGATAGAATATTTTTTATGAACATTTCAACAATATCTGCCAAAGATTCTGAGAAAAGATACTTTTGGAATCCTATAGTCTTGCTCTTTCAATAAATACTCCATATTACTTGCGAGTTAAAATTTACTTCATTTATCTCTATAAAATTTATAATGATGACAAATTAATATTTTCATCAAGGGAATCACTAATAAGTTATTTGGTTACTATTGGATATTTAGTTTTTCTCTGATTGGGTTATTTTGCAGACAGGACATAATCTACAGTCAATAGGAAAATTATATTACACATTGTTCAGTGGTATTCATTATATAACAGACACACATTTAGAGGAACATTTAGTATCTTGAAGTACATTTAAATCTTATAACTTTGATTAAAGTTTTGATAACGGTATAAAGACATATACATTGTGGTCAACGAATTAGGACATATAGAAATCCAAACAAAATTTATTGTTCAAGTTCCTATATTTGCCAACTGAAATAAATATCATTTTATGGTATTATGTAATACTGTTTGGTATTAAGTACCATGGCTAAATACTGTGGAAAACAAAAAAGCCGTAATTGTCGATCTGAGTGATTTATTTCTCTATTAATTAGTAATAACTAAATCATTTATTCAATAACTATAGCCAGCCAGTTATTATGTAATATTGTTTGTTAATAAGTACCCTGGTTAACTAGTTATCTTTGATAAATAATAAAGAAATAAATCACTTAGATCGACAGTTACCGCTTGTTTGTCTGGCCATCTAATTAGGATCGCTAACATGTTTCTAATTTCAAAATTTTAAAAAGTAAATTTTTTTTCTCGGTTTAATTAATTGTGGCATCATTTTTTAAAAAGTTGATATACTAAATAAATGTGGTCAACTTCAAGTAATTGTGCGAGTGAAATAGCACTTTCGCATTACCAAGTATTAAAATAATTCCTGAGTTTCCTTATTGCATAGACTAATCAAGCTACTGCAGGTTTTTAGTAACTAGCAGCCTAGCAGCTAATTATTTTATATTTTAGGTTATAAATATATAAAAATTTAACAATTTTGACATTATGAAAAAATTCGGTCAGTTTGGGCAACACCATTATGATGAACTGATAAAAAATGTTATAGCCACATATAAACTCAATGAATGAATATTTATATTTTATAAACATATCAGCCAGTTCTAAAGAGACTACTAACACAAACCGACAAAGAGATTTAATAGTTTCGTTTCAATCAATAATATAATATACAAATACTTTCAATTGTAATACGAATCATTATTAAATAAATTCGGAACTCTCTGTTACTGTAGGATTATAACTACTATTTACTGTGTAACAACTAAAGAGTTCTTTAAAAATAATTCATTTATTGAACTCAACATGATTTCAGTAACTCATTATCATAATTTATGCTGAAAAAAAAACAATATTCTTCACTTTATTAACATGAAAATGATTACTCTTATGTATTACTATTTTTATTGTTATTTTTGCAGTATAATTTATGATTACAAATTTTACCATTACTATAGTGAATTCTAATGAAATATTCTTAATTCCGGAATTATACTGCAACTTTTTGTTACAAAGAGAAAAGAGAAAATACTATTATTATCTTTAAAAATAATTTGTTTATTAAACTCAACATGATTTCAATAAATCATTAACACGATTTATACTGAAAAAGAAAACAATATTCTTCATCTTAGTAACACAAAAATAATTACACTTTTGTGTTACTAAGGTGAACAATATTGTTACTTTTTCGATATAAATTATAATTATAAATTTTACCATTAATATAGTGAATTTGAATGAAATATACTTAATATCGGAATTATACTGCAACTTTTTGTTATGAAGAGAAAATAATTACTATTTTTAAATTATACTTCTGTTTTGTGCTAGTAAGATATAAGAAAATGTTAAATCAGGAGCTACTTTCTATTTGTTTAATTTATTTAAAAGAAATAGGAACTATTTGTAGAAGGTGATCGAATGAAAATCATATGGTTCTCTATGCAATCTTTGATTTTAATTATTTTTTATACCAATTATAAGTTAGTTTTTGTATCCTACTCAGTCTATTATATATGTTATGAATATTATTAACACCATGTAATAAAGAATTAATTACTTTACATTAGCAATTTACTTTAAATATAATAAACAAATAAACAAAGGTAAATCTAAGAATATCAAAATGGTTTCATCTAAACTTACTAAAGAACTAAAATATATTGTAAGACATGAATATTCAAATAACAATCAATTAAATAATTATCTGTTTCGGGTTCTGTACCTGAAAAGAAAAAACAGAATGAAAATACACATACTAAATTTGCATATGAACAAATTACTTGCATGTAATAATGCCTTATTTTTATCTTTTAAATCAATATAGCTATGTTATTATATATTACCTTTATTACAAAAAATCTTATATTTCAATCCGTACGGCAGTTTGTTTTAATCAGCCCAATACATACACAATATTCTATGTCTAATCATATCTCTTTAGATGTGATTAGAGATAGAATATTGCATATGTTAGAATTAATTTAATGAAGAATTAGTGGCAACATTTGTCCTTTAATGATTTGTGTTAAACTCCTACTTGGAAAGCTGACTTTGTTAAATAAACAACATGAACTATTGAGCACAGAAGAAATAAATTTACTAACCAATTTCTGTTCTAACCAATTTCTTCTGTGTTCAACATCAAGGAATTCCCCCTATTTTTGATTACATGTTATATAGCATTGAGATAAAATATTCATTGAAATATTAACAAATAATTTGTAATTATTTAAAAAATTAATATAAATATGTTTCAAAGTAAGATGATCCATAGGCAGGATTTTTACAATTGCAAACAAACATAATAAAAATAGCAATAAAATATTAATTTAATATTAATATGTTAACAATAACTAAATATTACGATTAAATGTAAAATTTTGTTATAAAAGTACGTACAAATTGTTTTTATATCATAAAGTATCACACAGCTCTATATTCCGTGAACAATATTTATGTTTTACTATAAAGTGATGTTTTTAGATATACACTTATTAAATATGTGAAACAGATAGAGCATTCACATTTCCTTTGAAATTTTTCTATGAGGTAATCCAACTATGTTTTTGAATATCATATTTTTAATGTGCACATTTTTATTAGAAATTTTAAAACTACATGAGATCAAAGTAGAGCCGTGGTACAATAATGTGAAAAGAAATAATTTATTTTTAACAAAATGGAGGACGGCCATATCGCAAAACAGCAAATAACCAAAATTGTTTCAGAAATATGCTTTTTAATACTGTGCAATACTTCAAAACAAATAATACAACTAAAAGTGTTCACAAATAATACAACTGAAAATGTCCCTTTTGCATCATACCTTGCGGGTATGTCTTTTGAAATAAAATATAATCTTGTGTGATGATTTCACATATTTTTAAGAACATATCCTTAAATGTGTTATTTTTTATACTGACTAAAGAAGCTTTAAGCGTTTGATGAGTGTTCTATAACTACCAGTGTATTGTATAATACTAAACAGGAATAAAAAAATAATGAAAGCAACATAAATATTCACAAATATATTTAACCAAGGGTTGCCAAGTACACAATTATAAATAAAAACACCAATGAAAATTAATTAATATCTCATTATTACTTGATTTCATAGTAATAAATAAATATTTTAGTATTATTTTACACGTTTGGTATTTATAGAAATAAAAGTAAATAGTTTAAAATTACTAACAGTATTAATGATGGCAATCATTACAATGTAGAAATTTGAGACGTTTAACATCTAAATGTTTAAACAAGAATAACAATAATAAACCAGAAAAAATATTTACAGTTGTATTTACCCACCACCAGATTTGCCATAAACATTTAAGGGATATGTAGTAATACTATTCAACTATTTAAAAATATTAATATTATTTTTCACTATTTAAATCTATTGTCTAGTATGTCATTCCCAGCAAAAAATACTTAAACATATCTCAAAAATTATAAAATTGAAAACCATCTCTTTTTTTTATAATTTGAGCTTTAGCAGTTTCGAAGGAGGAAAATATTTTTTGTGAATATTGTCAGTGATATCTATAAACACATAATTTTTTAAAAAATAATTTAACATCTTGTAAGTCGTTGCCGTGGTGTTTTGGGTTAATCACAAGGCGTACGGCCTTTAACTGCTCCTCAAGCGGGGCTGAATTGGTGTTTTGGTTGGCTCTAAGAGATTGCTCTCATACGAATATATCTGTCATTTTTATCAATTAGACACATTAAAGTACATAAATAAATAAATATAAGCTTGAAAAAGTTCCACTGATATCTGATACTATACAAGGCATTTTAAAAAATAAGTTGCTTGCCTTATCCTTTGCACTCTTTAAAATTTCTTTATGAATACTTTTTAGAGTTAACTATTGAGATATATGGAGGTTAGATTCATAGTGATTCTAATCTCCATGCTTCTCATCATTAAACAGTGTGTGAGAAAAGATAGACATGCGAGTTTCTTTATATGGGTTTGTAAAATAATTCAGGAATGATTAGGCACTATTTTCAGCTTTTGATGGAAATTATAAGAGTTCATGTAGTTTTATATAAATGAACATTGACTCTTAATATTTACGATTATTATTACAATTTAAGTTATATATACTAATTAAATTAAATAATTTATGAATTAATAAAATATTTATAATGAATTTTGCTATACAAATATTACTCCTTTATAATTAAGTTGAATGAAAATATGAAGAAAAATGAAATATATTAAAAGAAAAATTAGAAAAGACAATGAGAAATATTTTTTGAACTAATTATTAAAAAACTAGATAAATTTAGGTACTCCTCCAAATTATTTCTTAAAATTATTTTTATTTCCTTTTTTATTAGTTTATATATACTTGGCACACAAATTGAAATGTAATGAAACTGTTCTAAAATAGAATTTCTTGTAATAAAAGCAATAAGTGGACTCAATATAAACATTGGTGACATTGTAGTTAAAATAAAAGTAAATAATATTCAACAAACAAAAAATCAAACACAACTGAACTAGGAGTTGAAAAAATTTAAAGAATAAATGGTAACTTGATTTTCATTTTCCTCACTTAAATAATATATATATATATATATTTATATATATATATATATATATATATATATATGTATATATATATATATATATATGTATATATATATATATATATATATAATATTATACATAGCCTACATTCATAGCAAAAGATCTTTAATTAAAGTAAAAGAATAATCCCTTTAAGTAAAGCTTTCCAAAATTTCCACGATTTCAGGAAATCATTCATTCTTACATAAAGACACATTTTAAGTGACAATGAAAATCCTTGGACAGTAATAACACAATTTTCAAAAATATTGGTCAACCTCTTGAATTATGAGACTATTTCCTTTGCATTTTTAGTGGCATTTTTGGCAACTAATTTGTTATCGAATAAGAAAATCGTTATCCAACTTATCAAAAAACAGAAAAAGAATTTGTGCGAATGAGGAACTAGTTGTTTAGATAGTCATATCCAACAAAATGAACTGTTTTATTATTTATTCTCCAAAAATCTTCATTGTAAAATTTATATTTTTCTTTTTAAAAGTCAACATTACGAAACATTTTTTATATTTCATCATGTTTTCTCTTGTTGGAAGGATCAGATTATGAAAATTTGTTCAAATTTGACCAAATTTATCCTTAGAAAATAGGACATCAATATATAAGGCCTGAACTGGTATAGCCTTAGTCATATAATTATCAGTTTTGGTTAAGTAATAAACGAATAAACTATTTTATAATAAATTTTTTTAAATATATAAAAATGCAATAAACAAGTACCTCATGGTGCAAAGAGTTCATATGATTTGACCCATCAATTATGAAAACGGCATACTGCGAAAATTTATAACACAGAATATTTTTTAATTTCCCTGTAAAAGTACTCAATTTATAAATAAAAACTATAATTTGTACTGAATATTAATGTGATTTTAAACTATTTGAAAAACAGCAAACACAGCAATTAAGAACAGATGAACATTTATAAAGGTGAAAAACATGGAAAATGCTTCATTGATTTATCATATAAATAACAGTAAAAAATTAAATAAACAGTATCTATTTGAGTGATGGGAGTGGGAAGGAAAAAAGAAATAGGGGAAGCTGTTCCCTCTGGTGTAAACCCCATCCTATGGAGATGTGTATCCAGACAGGATGGAAATATAAGAATTATTTTCTAAATTTGCTCTCTATACTTGTTAAAAATACCATGTTCAAAAACAATACTATACTTGGTAACTCTGTAAACCTAATCTAATATAACCTAATGTAATCTAATCTAACCTAACCCAACATAATCCACTTTCATCTAATATAGCTTTATGCCTCCCTAACCAATCCCAATCTGACCCACCATAACCTAACCTAGGGTAAATTAGAGTATTTAGGTTGATTGAGTTAGATTTGGTTGATTTAACTTGGGTTAAATTGAGTTAGGTTGGGCCAGGATGGACTAACCCAACCTAACCCATTCAACCCAAGCTAAGTGAACCAAACCTAACTTAACCAACATAACCCAAACAAAGCCAAGATAACCTAACGCAACCTAACATATTCTAACCAAATCCAACATAACACATGACCTATCTCCTTTTAATGTATCTAACCCAACCTAACCTAATTCAATCTACCCGACATAACCTAACCACTCACCACTAACCTAACCTAACCTAACCTAACCTAACCTGTAATAACTTAACATTAAAAAAAGTAGAAAAGCCAGGCAGCTCTGTGACTAAAAATTAAATTAAAAATTGTGCCCCTATAATAGTCAAACCAATAACAGCACATATATCTTCATATACATATTTATGCAAAAGTCATCAATATTGAGTGTTGGGTAGTAACAGCATTAATAGTCTAAATGTATAAGCTACTATTTTATAATAAACCATCTTAAACGGAAATATTTATTATGACTACTTTTGAAGTAAGGCACATGCCATAACTTATTTTGACTGATAACATTTAATTTACAATGTCGTTTTCTTTAGATAATAGGAGCATGGCTAAGTTGGTCTTATAAAAGATATTAGTAGGATTTAGGACTAATCTTTTTGTTTTTGCAATCACTATTACCAATTTATAAAAATAGATTATCAATAGTTCATTGTAAACTAATCATTTAAATATTATTTACATCAATAATAGCATTTAATAGTTGTGCAATTATTCAATAAAAGAGCATGTTGCACATAGAATACAAAAGTTGAAATTAATATAAACAATATTGGTAATAGAACAAAAATAAATAATACAAGTTTGTAGCTTTTGTACAAAATAGGTACCCAACAATGATTATTATCGAGCACAGTTTTTACTAAAATGTGTTAAAGTTGAAAATTTTATATAACATAAAGTTGAGACATTATAAACTTAATGTATATATATATATATATATATATATATATATATATATACGTATATATATATATATATATATATATACATATATATATATGTGTGTGTGTGTGTATGTATATGTATATATGTGTGTGTGCTTAAATTTAGTTTACTTATATAATATCTTTTATTGAATATGTTCTATACTACCATTCCCTAAACTACTTTCTTGGAATTAATATTATGCTCATTATTTCTCAACATTATAATCTTACCTTTTTTTTAATAGTGATAAGAAACTGTAATTATTTCATATAATAAAAAATAGTAGATAAACTATAAAGGTTTTTTTTCTATACAAATTAGATATGAGACTTAGACATGCTTGAAGGTAAGTAGTGCCTATCTTTTGTTCTATACTATAATACATATTGATATACTAAAAATTTAATAAAAATTTATCATTTAAACACAATTGTACACAATTCTTTGAATAGAGATGTGATAAATCTTCAAAGTCACTGATTCCAAACAGCATATCAATAACAATACTTTCATCTAATTTAAATATCAATTTGAAAACAGGAAGTCATCATTGAAAAAAATTTAGTTTGATGGCTTGAAAATATGTTTATTATTTGTTGTTCATGTTGTTTAGACACAGTTGTAAATATGTTACAGTAATATAAGCTAAACCATACCTGGTACTTAAAAAGTGTCTGAATTGTTATAACAATTAATAATACATATAATTTGTATTATATGTATTATTAATTGAGAATAATTTTGCACAAATAAGTATAATATATTCAGCATGAAATCAATTTAGCTTTGGTTTTCCATACTCTTAGCATGCTGGTGCCACAATAGACATAAGAAACATTGTGGGTCTGTCTATGAGAAATTCTACTGACATGTTGCAAACCAAAAATGTCACAGAATACAAAACAAAAAGACCTATATTATTCTGATATTTGAAATTTGGAAATAGGCTTTCAAGCTTATGTTGAATAAAGTAAACGCCTTGTCATCATGTCAGTTATATTTTGCAAAGAGCTGACAGCTAAACTTATAGAGCATTAGGATCAATAAATTCCAACTGGCCAACAGAATAGGTTTTCAATGATTGCAAAAAAGGGAAGAAGTGCATAAAGTCCAAGAGTACTGTTTTGTACGTTATAATACAATTGTAATAATGCCCGAATCGTGCAAATCAGTCAGTATGAAAAAAATTGACACTGCAAGGACATCTAAAGGATCAAAAGAATTATTGCTAAACGTGGATCTGGTAAATATTTTAAATAATTTTTCTTTCTCTGACCAAGAAATTCAAAATATTTATAATTTTTATATATTTAGTTACCAAAAAACCATTACAAAGAAATCAGCTGAATGAAGTGAACTCAATGTAACACATTTGGGCAACTAGCACAAACTGTGTGATTTTTTGTGGTAAATAATTATTATATATAAATCCATTTAATATTAACAAACTTATAACGAAATGTCTAAAATGTCATGAGTATAATGAGAAAATAAAAACTAGAAGCACAAAGTGAGATCTTAATTTTAGATGTTTATAATAAATATGTGGAGAGCTAAAGCAAATGCATATGCATATGCATATACATATACGTATACGTATACGTATACATATATACATATATATATATATATATATATATATATATATTTATTAAATAAATTAAATCTTTCTAATCTTGGTTTCAGTAATTTCATGAAAGTTTTTTTTCTACTTTCATTAAACCTCGACAAAGAAAATTGACGGGTCGGAATGAGAGGAGAGGAAGGAATCTATATTCACATACACATAATATAGACCAAATGCAAATTTAAATAGTGTTAATACTATACAAAATGAAGTAGTTTTTAGAGATACATTTAAATGTGCTCTAAATGTAATTCCAAGACTTTTTCATTGTTACGATTGTGGATTAATAGATTTACAATGCAGGTTTTGCAATGCAAAACATTTTGAAACTGAAGTCACTTTAGGTGACAGGACTGCATTCACTTAATGTTGTCAATATTACCATCCTCAATTCAAAATTAATATTTTAAATCATTGTATTATGGATTTATTTTAAATAAACCTTCGATCAAAAGTAAGTCAAAAAATTATTTTGAAAACATTCGCAAATACAATTCATCATTTGCTATGGTTAGCTCAGAAGCTAAAGTTTCCGAGGCAGTTACAAATGGAGTGTATCATTCCGAAATACATGATGTTTTTTATCACAGATCAGGTCCAATAAATGCTGCATATGGTTGCTCACCATGTTATACGCAATTATATTAATAGGATTTTGACACTATTATAAATTATAGATTATAAGAACATTTTAATCAAACATGCAATAACAACATAATGTGCGAAATTTCTCTTGAATTGGGACGCAGTAATCCCTTTGTTCGGTCATTCATTGCAATGAAACGTCATTGTCAGAGAATTGAAAATAAAAAAAAAAGAAATTTGGATGCTCATTAAAGTAAATCATGATTTAAATCTAAGCCGTTTCAATGATGCAGTTAAATAAAAGGGTAATAATATCATCAAAAATATCTCAATTTTGTAGTAACCATTAGACCCTTTAGCGTATCCATTACTTTTTCCAAATGGTGATACTGATACATAATATTTCTCATAACGTACCAACTATATCTAATTCAAGAGCGCCCAGAAATAAATTAACCATGCTTTAGTATGCAGCCTATCGACTTGCAATTAGAGAAGATTTCAGCATGTTCATGCATTTCAGCACCATTCACAAAAATTAATTCTGCAGTGGATAGTAGATATGTATGTGAGAATAGAGGGCTCAAGATTACATTTCATTCGATAAAATCAAACAATTCTTAGGTCTGAAGTTTACGACAATTTAACAGACTACTTAGAATCGAACATCAATGCCAGTAATGTTGACCGTAGTGTAATTTCACCATCTTCGTTCAATGGATCTCCAAGAAATATGTATCAGAATTATTTAGATGCAATATCAATTGTACAACATTTCAGAAAGCCTTCTTTATTTCTTAGTCATTGGACTTGCAATCCAAGTTGGCTGGAAATAGATAACAATATTGATGCTGGTCAAACTGCTAATTTTATACCTGATATTATTGTGCGTGTATTCAAGTCCAAATTGAAAGCATTAGTGAGAGCCTTATACAAAAAATATCTTTGGTAAAATTGAAGCACTCATTTATACAATTGAGTTTCAAAAAAAAGGATTGCCTCAATCTCACATCTTAGTCACTTTAAATGAGCAAGATAAAATTGTTAATGCTACCGATATTGATAAAATTGTATCTGTGGAAATTCCTAATATTCAAACACATTCTAAATTACATGAATATGTTGTCAAACACATGATGCCTGGTCCATACGTAGTACTTAACCCTAATTCTGTATGTATGAGAGATGGAAAATGTATAAAAGAGTATTCAAAATATTTTAATGAATTTACATGTGAATCATTAAATGGATATTCATTATAAAGCGTGATAATGGTACGCATGCAAAAGTTCGCGGTAGTTGCCTTGACAATCGGTACGTTGTACCATACAATCCATATTTACTTGCCAAATTTAATTGTCATATAAATGTTGAAGTTTGTACTAGAGTCAAAAGCGTTGAATACATGTGTAAATACGTATGTAAAGGCTGTGACAGTGCATCTGTTGAGTTAGATTCAGGGAGAAATGAACAAGGTCAAAATATACAAACTTATGAAGTTACAAATTTTTTAATTGGTCGTTATGTCGGATCAACTGAACCTATATGGCGCATCTATGAATTACCAATGCATTTTCAGTCACATGTTATTGTCAGACTTGATATTCATTTACCGCGTAGACAGAATGTTTACTTTCGAGAAGGGCAAGAACACCAAGCAATGGAAAATGTAAGACACCAAATTATCAGCATTTTTTTAATTGAATTGGACAAATCCATCAGCACAAGAATATTAATATTAAAAGTATATTAAAATTCCTTTGCATTATGTGTGGGAAGATTCCTGAAAAAAATGGAAGAAGAGAACCCGTGGAGGTGTCAAAATCATTGCATGCATGTATTTAGTATCACCAAAATACATCAAACTTTTCCACTTACGATTGCTTTTATTACATGTCTGTGGTTCAAAATCATTTGACGATGTTAGAAAGGAATTACTTATATTTTTTTGTTGAAGTGTGCCATGCTCACGGAATTGCTTCAAATAATAATGAATGGCACTAATATTTAAATGTAGCAAAAGAATTACATTCACCAAAACAAATGCGGAATTTATTTGGTTACATTTGTGCATTAAATGTGCCAGCCAATGCATTAGCGTTATAGAATGAGTTTTAAGTATATCTTAGTGAAGATTTTCTGAGACTTTGCAAACGAAGAAGCTTCTTTTAATAGAGCTCTATTAGAAATTGATGATATTTTGAATGTTCATAATTTGTCAAATACTTGGTTTACCAGTTCCCACATACTCGCACAGAATAAAAGAAGCAAATGCTATTGATATAATAGAACAAGAGATGCTGTTTTGTGAATGTTATGAAACTGCAAATATTGATCATCGAAAGGATTTGTGAAGTTTTGTGTCATGATACTGGATCTAATGTTTTTTGTTTAACCGCTCATGTAGGTTGTGGCAAAACATTCACTCAAACAGCAATCATTCACAAAATAAATTCGATGAATCTTCGTTGTATTGCAACTGCGTTCAGTGGCATAGCTTCAACACTATTACATGGTGGTACACAATGTATATAAATTGTCATAGACAATTTAATTTCGATAATATTTTCACCCCACAATTATGAAGCCCCACAATTCAGTCAGTTCGGTGAAAATATTATCGAAATACCTAAACAATTAATAGGATATAAAAATAATATTATTAATGAGGTGTATGGAAATATTTCTGAAAACATACTCTCAGATAATATATTGAACTCCGTTATTTTAGCACCTAAAAATTATGATTGTACTTTGATTAATACTGATATACTTAACCAAATTCCTGGTGAACAGGTAACATATCATAGCTACTATAAAATAATTTCTGATGATGACAATGACATCAATAACTATCTAGTAGAGTTTTTGAAGTCTTTGACTGTTAGTTGTTTACCACCACATAATTTAGTATTGAAAGTTAATTGCATCGTTTTGCTGATCAGAAACTTAAATATAAAAGAAGCATTAGTCGAATCAAATTTATGCATCGTAATGTAATTGATTGCGAAATTTTAACTGGAACCGCACGCAATAAGAGAATTTTGATTCCACGTATAAATTTAACATATTCCGGAACTATTTTACCATTTACCCTTCAAAGAACTCAATTTCCAATAATACCTTCATTTACGATGACAATAAATAAGTCTCAAGGACAAACATTTGAAAAAATTGGGGTTTTATTGAATCGGCCAGTTTTTACACATGGGCAATTGTACGTCGCAGCAAGTAGAATTTGATCATTCGATGGTTTGAGATTTTATATTTCCGAATATAATGGTCAAGGACATTTAGCAAACGATGAGAGGGTTTTTGCATAAAACATTATTTACAGAGAAGTTTTAAATCATTAAATGAATTATCGAAATATGTATGTCAAGTTCAATGGACAACATTTTTTTTAATCGTCTGGTTTTTTGTTTCAATAAAAAATATACAAAAAAGTTATTCTTTATTTTAGTCTTAATTTTTTTGATTTGTTTTTTATTTAAATGTTATGTAATTTGTTTGAAAAGATAGGCAAATTAATTGCGTAGCCCTGGCGAAATCTGGTGATTATAAAGGTATAATATTTGACAATAAAACCTTAATAGCGTTCAAACTTAAAATTTAAAGGAATTATGGTCGAATCTTGACCACTAGGTGACCACTAGTTATCATATTTGTTATGTTTGAGTTCTATTTATATTGGACGACACTTTAGTGTTGTCTTATTTTAAGTATTGATTGAATTATTAGCTGTACCTAATTTTTATTATAATTGATCTGGCTTGTTCTTGACTCATACATCATGATGTATTTAATTATTTATGATATTGGTTTTTAATTGTTTTTTACCTTGAATTTTTAGGATTTATTATGTACAAATTGACGTGATTGAGTATTCTTTAAGTAATAATATCAAATAAAACTATAACTATATATTTTGTTGAGCTTTGTATTATTGAAAATTAAACGAACAGAACTGGTATATGAATTCTTAAATTCCCAATTCTATGGTTTCTTATTGATTTTTTCCATGTTACGGTTTTGTAACTGAAAAGCCCAATGTGGTATGAATAGCATAAAATAAAAATGTTTGATTTGTAACACATTGTATCATCCTTTAGAAACACTATTGAGGACTTATTAACATTGTTATTGTTTATATTCTTTTATAACAGGCATACTTACTAAACGGAGCAGTGCAGAAGTGCTTTATTGATCTCATTTAATTATTATCAAATATATGACTGTGTTCTGTTCATTAAAAAAAAAAAATGTTACTGAACTAGTTCCAGGATTCTGGAATTTGATTCCAATATCGGATTCCAATTTAAGAATTTAAAATTATGCAATATTGAATGCCCTAGATACAATTTTATTATGCTATATTTATTCAAAATATTTAAAAAGCTGTTACAAAACAATAAAACAATGTTTCTTATCTAAATAATACTTCTTATATATTTCAAATAAAAGAGGGCTTGTAATACCATAAGAAAAATTTTATTTACAACAATCATAATCAAAGTGCACTAAAATTATTTGAAGGTGAAATTCTCATTTACTACAAAAGAACTGAGTAAATAAAACTTTCTACAAAATGTTTATACGAGGCTTAGATATCATTTACTGTATAAATTTATTTAGAAATAAACAAGTAAATAATCTGACAGAAAAGGCACGACTAAAAAAAATGATGATTCTTATTAGTCTATATAATAATTTATCTCTGTTGCTAACACATTTTTAAAATACCACATTATGAGATTGTATTAATTTTTATTTTCCATTTAGTATGAATTACGACAATCCTTTGGAAGGACACAATTACCATTCACATCCTCAAGATATCCACTGTTGCATGAACAGCCAACTTTACACATAGCTACACACATTGTTTGGCCGCTGAGATACGCCTCGCAAGTATTGCAGGGAGAAGCACATCCTTGATAAGACTGATGCTCTCGAGGGCAAGCTAAAATAAAATAATACCTTTTTAGAAATGTTCTTTTCTATGTTTAATCAGATTTCTGTGCAATAGTTTCCATAAAAAGATTAACAACACAAACCATGTAAAATATAAGGAGAAAGATCATGTATGCTATTCCAATACTTAGACACAAAATTTACCAAAATGGAATTTATAAAAACTATGTGATATAAATTTATTTAAAATAGAAATATAAACTATAAATTTAATATTGATAAAGATGTTATTGTTCTTAATTTAAATAATGATGAACTATTTAAATTCAAATAGTAACAAGAGAATAATTTTTTGAAAATTTAAATACTTTCAGCTATATAAGGGTATTTAATAAAACGAAATTTGAAGAATTGTTGTAGGAATGAAGAAGTATTCTTACTTCTTCATTCCTACATAATGCTATAAGTTTTATTATTAAAACGGGGAACCTGCTCAAGTGAAACATACCAGCAGACATCCAAATGATAAACGCTACCTATAAAATATAAACTACAAAACTACTTACTGCCTAAAGGAAGGTGTATTGCAAAATCATAATTGGTAGAATAATTTAAAATGTAGTACGGTAAGAGGAGGAGTTGAATAAGATAGGTGAGAAGAATGGTAAGATGAATATTTTATTAAAAAATAATGTGAATCTATTTAAAATGTGTTTTTGAAAAAATACTCAATTAAAAGTTGGATTATAGCTTAGCTATCTACACAACAAAAATGTATTATTATAAACAAATTAAACTTACGACAGTTCTCTCGTAGCACACAATTACCACTAATATCCCTAAAGTAACCCTTTTTGCATGTACAACCAATCAAGCATACAGCTGGGCACATTAGGTTTTCATTAACAGCATGTTGACAGCTGTCACAAGCTGATCCACAAGTGCTATACTCGATGTTTTCACCGATACATTCTGCAACCACAAATTTCTTCATTAATAAAACTACAGTATGTAGCTTATGTTTTGATCTTTCAATATCACTGATACATTATTTAATTTAAAAAAGTTATTATTATTTAAAAAAAATTGCTAAAACATCAACATTTTTAGTAACAATTAAATTGGTGTTAATCAAATAAATGTTAGGTGTCATATTTATGTGTTACATCTGTATGACTTTTTAAAATTTACTCTAGTGTTTGCTTACCCTCTGAGGCTTGACAGTGCCACACACTTATGATTAAAATTATGAAAAAGAATGAAAAGGATATATTCATTTTGTTTATATTAAATGATATTGCCCAGCGGTCAAGTTGTTGTCCACAAATGACTAAATCTATTGAAATCATGGCTTATATATAAAACTAGTATGCCACTATCTATACGAGTATATTAAATAAGTTAGATAAAGGCAATATGAGCACTGCTTATCATTAAGTTGGCTTTAATAGTACTATTAAGAATTTTATTAAAGATTAAGTCACTTATTCGTATAATATAAGATCACTTTTATTTTCAAATTTGAATGCAAGTGTAAAGAAGGAGCAATTATAGATTATTATTTAGTAATTTGTCAGTTTCAAATATTGTGTATCCAAAATCATGCAAATCTTAAATTATTAAAACAAAACAATTAAAAAATTAAATGTGTAAAATTAACTTCCATGATAGAATTTCATGAGTTTTATATATATATATATATATATATATATATATATATATATATATATATATAAATATGCACACACACGTACCTAATGTGTGATTTTTAAAATCTATCCTGTAGAATTTTTACAGCCTAGTTTTTCGTTTGAGGAAGGGCTAAGGAGCTCATTTTTACTGGTAAAGAAATATCAACAAGAGAGGAATTACAGGTAAAATTCAATCGCTTTTTGGGGTTATGAAGGAGGAAATCCATTTAAAAATAACTACGACAGTAATAAAAAAAGGGCACGTGCCTGTATTAGAATTCACGGTTCTCATTTTGAACGTGAAAAATAAATTATTTTAGCAAAAATATTGTTTTGTTTATTTAAAAATTAAAATTTACGCCCTAATTCTAAGAATTGGCAAGATATATGCGTAATTACAAACCAGTAGCCTTTGTTCGGCACTTGACAGCCATTATCCAGTTGTAGTTTGTGTACACTAATTCTAAGATTAGATATTTGCATGTTCATACCTGAAAAGAAAGAGCAATAACTAAGCATATTTCTATAATGGTTTTAATAACTAAGGCTATTTTATTTATTTTTTAAATGCCACAATAAAAAGAGTTTCCTTCGATTTTACAAATGTTTGTAAATTTCAACTGTCTTTGGTATTTTTTCTGATGACATAGATGATTAGAATCTGTTTAATTATATTAGTTACATATAATACAAATCAAAAAATATAAAACTATTGACATACCAGCTTTTACTGAGACTCTATTGGAATTAACTGTCAAATTTTGAATTAAAAAAAACCTTAAAATAGCAATAAAAAAATTTTCAGACTTTGTCAAAGACGTGTATAACTCAAAATGTTTTAAATGGCATAAACTATCAGACCTTGTCAACTTTGTAAGGGCCTTTCAAACACCTATGTATATATTTATATATATATATATATATATATATATACATATATATATATATATATATAAATATTTGCATATGTGAGCATATAAGTGCGCATGTGAGTGTATTATTTATAAAAAAAAGTATTATTTCCATCATCATTACTAAATAAATGTTTCAAGACGATCCCTTTATTGTTAAAAAATTCTTTAAACCTATTGAATCAATTTGTTTAATCTTTTATTTTTATTAGAATTAGAATGCTCTAGATTGACTATAATAATATAAAAGTGTTTTTAAAAATATATTTGTAACTTTTGGAGAACATTTTACGGTCGAGTATATATAAAGGCATGCTTCATTCTTCAATGTCATATATGGCATTGTTGACTGTTGACAAGCAAAACATTGGGAAAATATGGATGATGTTAAAACCTATATACAGCATATATTTGAGATTGACTCCCAATACTGTGTCTGAAGCTACTGCAAGACGATTGTTCCGCTGATTCTGGAGATACAATTATATGTTAATATACCAACCCGGGCCAGATTAACCAGTTGATTTTAATATTGACAAATTAAAACCATTAATTGAAAAAGATCCTAGATTAGTGTTGGTTACTCAACTTTAATGCACTAGTAGAGAAACATTTACATGAGTTAAGCCAAGTCTATAAATATATTATATGGATGCCCCATAGTTTAAAGTTTAGATGGCCAAAGTCAGGCTGAACCTAATTGTTGTGCAGACCTATATACATAGCTTTATCTTTTTCCGATGCCAAAAAATGAACCCAATAACAAGAGGATAATATTGAATGTTTTAATGGGATATTTGTGGAAACATATATTGAGAAATACATCCTAATAACATAACTAATACCATAGTGTACTGCACTCAGCTTCAAAATCTAGGGCTTGAAGTCCATTATGAGAACTATCCTCAAGAGTTCTTTGACTAATTTTCCTAATCAAAACTTTCGAATTTCTATTTCGATGCTACTTTTTACCAAATAAATGAAGATAAGTGGTTGATAATGATGATGCATGTCACTTGTTACAATATACTAGGAGATTGTTAGTGAGGAGTTACAATACTAGGAGGAGTTACAATATACTAGGAGATTGTTAAATTTTTTTCATTTTCTATCAGCCAATATCAGCCGATAGAAATAAAGTTAAAAATTAGGTTATATTTATCTCTGTTCTTTGTTGATAATTTTTTTTATTGGTATGTGATCAGAAAAAATTAACTTCCTTTTACTCATCAGTTATGCACCTAATGGGATAATGACAAAGATTGTTTACAAAGAAATTTAATACAAATGAATCAAATAAATGTGATACCCATTAAATCGCATATTACAGCAGCAACAATGGTTAATTGCAAAAACCTCTAATTATATGCAAGAAATCTAAAGTTTTGTTTCCATATTTTTGTTACATTTAGCTATGAAAAAATATAATGAATATACCACTTAAAATTTCATTCATAATTAATTTTATCAAATTGACTTAATCAACGTGTTATTGAGATTAAATAGATAAATATATTTCAAGAAATAATACCCTAAATCCCATCTACTTTATTTAAAAGACAAATAATTTTTAAAATGAGCCTGAAATATTTTATCACCTTACTGACACAAGCCTATTAATCTTTTATTATCACATATCACGGGAAAAGATAACATTGAAATAATAAAAGCAAAGTGATAAAAAGACAAATTTTTCAAGTAATTTTATTACTATTACTCGTTGTACCGTTGTGATGTAAATTGACTAGCCTGAACTGTACTAAAATGCCAAAACAAAACCATAATAATGAGATTGAATAACTCTCAATTTGTCTACACATTGGTAACACAAACTTTCAAATTAAATACCTACTTGTTATTTTGATTTGTAGATAAAACATATTCTTATATCTACACTTAACATATAATTGTATTAATGTATAAGAGATTGACCATGTTGAAGCTACAAAATTAATTTTATAGTATTTTTCACTCCTATAATTATAAAAATACTGAAAATGAGTTTCCTATAATAAATTAATTCATAACATCAAGTGCACAGTAGTTTATAGTCCCAGTCCTAGCAAAATCAGCCGCATGTACTCCACCCACTATTGACACGATCCATTTCCGGCCACTTTTCATCCACCTATGTATTCAGGTATTAGTTGAAATGCAGAGCTAAATATCTATTAGTGTAACTCAGTAGACAATATCACAGAAAATCACAAATTTCATGCATTTAAGTATGTAGGCTTTCGAGAAACAGGCTTAAATTTTTTTTATTTTAGTACTCTCACTTATAAACAGACCATGAAAGCCTATCGACCACTTTTGATATACCTAGAACCTTGAAACTTTAAACATGTGTTTTTCAATATTGTCATAAAACAGAAAATAAGAAAAGTTTGTGTGAAGATCAAAAACTGGGAACAGACTGATGTTATTTTACAAGAGTTTGTGTAAAGATGCACAACTATGAAAATACCATATCTTTTCATTTCTGTCCCATGTATATATCATCAAAAGTGTCCTTTAAATAATTTATCATCTCAAATTTTCTGTATTCAATGTCAAACCATACAAAGTTCTGACTTTAGATACAACATTCTAACTACAAAACATTGAAACTGAGATTGGAATCTCAAAAAAAACAGAACTTTATATCAGCTTTAAAAAATGAGTAAAAATGCAATGCAAAAGGGCAAAATGCATACAATCTTTTCAACATTGATATGGAAAAAGCTGGAATTTCAGATTCTTAAAATAAATTAAATATCTAAATATCTACTATTTAAATATCTACTAATTATGAAAAACTTTGCATGTCCAAATTTCAAAATTGAATTGAAAACATATTTTATATTATCCTTATGAAATTTTTAATTACAAGCTTAAAACAAAATGAATTTGATGAAATTTTATACTCCAAATCTTTTTATTCTTGTCCAAATAGACCACCGAGGACTTGACACATTTTTTCACAGTTTGAGTTATTCTTGATTGGATTGAAAATATAGTTTTACAACTGGTTTAAATAAAACATTTAAATAATTTCAAATATATTTTAATCTTTGTATGAAATGACTATATACTTTAGTTATAAGTCAATATTGACTTCTAATTAGCTTTCAGTAGACTGCTAATTAGTAACTGGACAGGAATAAAAATGTTTTTTTTTGTAATTTGCCTTTACCTGCATCTCAGAACAATCTTGTAAATGGTTGTTTCAAATGAGCAAAGAATCCAAGTTATTCTAACTGGAATATAAGAACTGTTTAACATTATATTACTTAATTATTATATTACTTAATATTATCTGCTATCTCCGCATTATTTTCAGACAATATGCCTGATTAAAACTCCATACAGAACAAATTATTTAATGACAAATGGTACAAGAAATTTTGAAGTGAAATACTGTCTAAAGCAAACAAATTTTGATAGAATTTAATTATATTTTTTAAACTTTATTATTTTATACATCAGTCTTCAAATCAAATCATGAAAATTCTTGTTTTCACTTTGTTTTCATTATGATATTCAGATGATAGATATGAGACGCCCAATTCCTAACCTTGTTATAATGCCTTTGTTTTCACTATCCCACGGATTGTCCTGAGGGAATAGTACATAAGAAAGTGAGTGCTATATCTTTAATATTTAAAAAATTTGTGATTAATCCTCAGAAGTATAATGAATTAAGAAAAAATGTCAAAAAATTCAGGTAAAATACAGAGGATGCACACTCTGATCTAATATACGAGGTGTGATCAAAAAATATGGTTAATAATTTATAACAGTATAAAATAATTACTTTACAAGAAACTTGATTTAATTTCCTTCAACTTAACTAATGAAAAATTAAATACACAAGTCAAAATTGATCTAAAGAAAGAGTTTAAGTTGAAAGACTTAAGATTGGTATCTGATTTTTTAGGTATAAATATTTAGCAAAATTTAGAAACTGAATTGAGTCAAAGAAATTATTTAAAAAATGTCCTTAAAAGGTTTCAAATGGAAAATTTTAAGCCAACATTAATGCCTATGGATTAGAACTTCGGTGTAAAAATATTTAGAAACAATAATAATACTACAGATAAAGTTATTAAAAAGTTATGTAGATAAATTATAGATTACTGTATCTTGCAGTAGGCCTGTTTTGTGTTTTGCTGTATCTATGTTAAGTAGGTATCAAAAATATACTAATGAGATGCTGTTAACTATATTAAAATGAATGTTAAGCTAAGCATATTTTAGACTATAAACTAATTCTTAAGTGTGAAGATGTAGCTCTGGAAAGCTACTCTGGTCCTGATTGGTGAAGCGATCACAAGAACAAAAAGTCTACTACAGTCTACTTATTTAAGTTTTAATTTCATAGCTTATAAACACTAAGCAACATTTTCGTGTTTCTTAAAAAAACAAGTGCTTGTAAGTTTGTCCTCAACAGAGGTTGAATATATTGCAATGAGTTTCACAGCTTGAGATGCTCATTGGCTGATTAACCTGTTAAATGAACTTTGTTTCCAAAATGTTTGGCCTGTAACAATTTATTGTGACAATCATTCTGTTATGTCAGTCGCATGAATTGATACCGTAACGTGTTTCAAACATATAGATATATTAAAATACGTTTAGCCCTTTACCATGCCAAATACAAAACGTTAAACTTTTGTTGTGTATTGTAAATATAATGAGACAAATTTTTAATAACGATAAACACCATAAGTAACAAATTAACTTTATAGTGACATTACTTTTGTTTATCTAGACATAGAAAAAATGTTTTATTTTGTACTTTTTGTCAATATATTTTGATAATTATCAATCCTTACATATACCACGCCATTGGCTGATTATCAGTCTATGAATGATGTACCAACATCGATTAGAATTTCTTAAATTATATATTGCAAATGCTAATAAAATGAAACAGATTAAGTATCTAGTTTCATTCAGTACTACGTTCACTGCAATTCACTGTAAGCACTGTATTGATATTCATTCAAACAAACAATTCAATGAAGTAATGAGAAATAAAAAAAATGTATACTCACAAAACATTTTATAATTTAATCAATAGTTACAATGTAAGAAATAATCAATAATTGCACAATATGAAAGCAATTTTTAAAAAAATAATTTCTTTATATATGATATTATTATTATTGATTAGTAAAGAAACTAGTCATCTGCAGCTTGTCTTCCGCCAGCACCTGATATATGTGTCCATGATTATCTGTGTGTCTATGAGTGTGCTAGGGCTCTGCACTTGTTGTTAATATCTCTTAATATTGTTATTAAAATATTTAAGTAACTAACTCATAATTTCTCAAGTAATAATGTTATTATAACCAGTTCGTATTTTTATAATGATGATGTACAATCTTAGCTTATTGTTGTTCTCGGTTGAGAAACTGAAATATGTAAAAAGTTCGGTTACCGAACAACTAGTGATGGACACACATTCTAGTTAGTTGCCCCATAAGATACCGAATAATAATTAGTAGTATCACAATCAATTATTTTTAAACTCGTAATGGTTATGCGCAAGTTAGAAAACAACAAAGTAGCCGTGTCTCCTTTGCCAGTTACATATATAATATCAAAAACCCCCTAAAAGAAAAACTTCTATAAACTGTTTACAATAATAATTCTACTTTAAGAATGGAATAATAGTAAAGTTTGATTCTATACCAAATAGCCATTAAATAATTTTATATATTATTAGTTGTACAATAATATATAAAATGATTGACAAACAAATATAATAATAATACATGGTGAAAAAATTACACTGTAGCTGTATTTACAATTTGTACAATAACTATTTTTATAACCGGGTGGTCGTCGCTAAGCAATTATAATCATAAAAAGTCACTACGGGGTAAAAAATACCACATTATTTAAAAGGCCAATCTGTAGAAATTAGGGTGTATATTAATTTTTTAGTAAAGGTTTTGTTTCTTGTGTTATATTTAATAAGTAATATAAAAAATATCTAATAATTATCTATTTATAGTTAATGCAATGTTTTAGAAATCAACAATACAATCGACACTTTTCAAATAACTTAAACTAAAATCAACATTACCTAAAAAGCACTTTGAAAAAATTCAAAATTGAGATCTGAATAATGAAATGAGATAATAAACTTTCGAAATAATATAATAAAAAGTGTTCCCTCCATGTTTTAGTAAAAGATGTTTAAAAATAGATAATGAAGTTTCGAAAATAACTATGTTATGACTGTAAATATAGTTACTAATTTATATTTATTAGGTTATTGTTTATTTATTTTTTTGGTAACAATCTTACAAATAAAAATAGAACACTCAACATATTTTTTCAGACAAAATTTTATAAGCAGTCTTGGTTTTTCGATTCTCATTCCAATCTGCCAAAAAAAATATATTTGTTCTATACTTTTCTGGCTTGCTGGAGAATATATTGCCTAAATGGACAATGTCTACATTTTCTCCTGTTTTTCATCAATGGTAACGTACTCACCCAAGGAATAAAATCCGAATAGGATCCAATTTTTCATATTATCTTCTTTCAGCAGGTGTGTGGAAAAAGTCAAAGTGCAAACACTTGAATATGAAATGGAATCTATTCCGAAACACAGTAGCCACGCATATATCACAGCCACTTCCACCTATTCCCTAAGGTCTTTGGTATTGAGATGTTCACTTCGCGGGTGACCACAGACATAGAGTAAGACAAAAACAGCTTTTAATTCATCCATATCTGTGCACTTACAATCACAATCTCTCACATATTTGCTTTTAAAATTTTCTATGAAAATATACTTATAGTAAAAATTTTTTTAAATTTCTATGAAAATATTCTCATAAAAAAAAATTTTTTAAATTTCACCTGGAAATAATAAAATATGGTCTCACACGATCTACCTTCATTAATCTGTCCTGGTGAACTATTAACATATTATATGTTTATGTACGTAAAATTCTGTGGAGGCTGGCATATTTGCCATATAGTGTTTTTACCTCTTCCTATAAATTTTCAATACCTGAGACATAACAAGGGTCATTTTCTAAGTAATCTTCTATTTCTTGTATGGACAAGCTAAATTCTTCTTCAAACATTCTTGCAAATTCAAAATCGAACGCAACATTTCCTTGATCTCTTTCCTGCTCCGTATCACTTTCATGATTACTGTAATTTTCAAAATCTTCTTTTTCCAATGCAATTTTATCTTCATGGTTTTCTTCTTGCAGTATATCTTTTATTTCTCTGTACTCAAGTATTCTAAGTGCCATTATAAAGCTGTAGAATATAAAAATAATAATAGGAACAAAAAAAAGTATAATGTGAAGTTGCTACAGGATAAAATATATCCATTCTTACTTTAAACATCTACTGCGACTAAGCGATGCTATCAAGAAGGTATTTAGAATAACAAGTCATAAGACAACACTGAAATAAACATATGCTCAACTTGAAGGACTCTGTGGATTTTACCCGATAGCGACGACCTATGGGTTAAATATTGAGTATGTGTTTGTCAGTCACTTGCAAAAGAAAGCCATTTTGTAAATTTTTTAAACTGATAAAATATGTATCATTTCCCATTGAACAAACAAATTATAAAATATTGATTTTTAAAAAATGGGTCTTTTTCAAATACACTTTTATTTTTCAGAGAGAATAGCTTGATAAGTAGTGTGTTTTTAATATTCCTTTTAGTATAAAGTAATAATGGACATATGTATACACAAATCTAACAGTGTGTGTCTTTATAATAAATTTTTGATTTGAGTATTTGTTTACCATTTGTTTTTTCGTTTTGTCATAGTGAGGTTTGCCGTGGTGAGCGCTTTGTTCTCCCAGAAATACTATCCCCAACAGACCCAGAGCATATGTGAGTTTACCAGTTTATGCTTGGCTCTTGGCCCAAGTTCAACACTTGAGCCAAGCTGGCACAAAGCAGAGCAAATTAACAGATTTAAATTTATTAAATTAACAGATTTAAATTTTAACACGTTGTCGAAAGCAAAACGTGATAAATTTGTATGGAGTGTGATACACCACTGTGCAGGTCTTGTTTCAAGGAATATCATGGTAAACTAATTTTTAGTGACATTAAACTGAAATCAGCTTTTTAAATTTTTTTAAAGATTTCTTCTAAATGCTATTTTAATCATTTAACCGCAGATACAATATGCACATTATATTGTTGTAATATGTATTATAAAAAGAGTAATTAGAAATAAAATAATTACCAACTAATTGAAAATAGTTTCAAGTAAAGCTTAAAAACGATTGAATTTTTACAATTCTTAATAAATTCAGACTTTAACATATATAGTGTAAAAGTCTAATCGGACTGTAATAATAGGGGAAAGTTTAAACTAATTTACAATATATACATATAATAAGAGATACTTATAATGAGGCTGTGTGTGTACATTGGATATTTCTTAATTGCCTATTTTTTATCTGTATAGATGTAAAAAAAAAGTGAAAATTTTTGTCTGACTGTCTATTTATCGGTATGTTTAGGGATCATGCAATGACTGGACTGATTTTATTAAATATAAATTATTTTCGGAAAGATTTTTAGTCTCAATTTGTTATACCATAATTTTTGTGACGCTAAATTTTTTAGAGCCAAGGCCAACGGACTTAAACAAATACTGACAAGCAAATCTTGTAGATAGTATATAATTTAGTTAAGTGTGCTACAAATAAATTTAAATCAACTTTTATTCCATTCCAAAAATTAGGTATAGACGAAAGCATTGTCCCTCTTAAATTTAAGATTCATTTTATTAAAATTTTCACTGATTGTTAGTTTAGAATTTAAGATAATACATTATTACTATATATTAACAGGGTGCTATTACATGTGTGCATCATATTAGCTGCCTCGTCACTGAAAATCTAGCAGATTAATTTTTTGGAAATGTTCACTAATCGTTAGTTTAGAAATCAAACCAGTATATTGAGTATATCTTACTATGCTAGGTTACCAAGGGGTCAATTTAAATCTCGAAAAAAAGTCAGTAAAATGGTGCATCTAATTATATAACAAAAGTTTAAAGGAACTGTGCAATTTTATGGTTAAGAAACCAAAAACATCAGTAGATTAAACTCGTACAAACAAGAATTGAAGGCTTAGCAAGGTTCACAAAGGTGAAACCACGCCAAAAATATTGTTTTATAAAACTTTTTATATATAGACAACTGAATGCTTTTTATTATTGTGTACAGAGAGAAGAAAAATGCCCTGGTACATACTTTATCGCTTAAATTTGCCATGAAAATTATTTGATTCATATTCCGTATGTTTTATTTTTACATTTGATAATATTGCTATGGACAACTCGGGGTGCAATTCCGACACACACTCCACTTCTTTATTTTGGTGCATATTGTATAAAAAAGTAAATAGTGTATTTAAATAGTAATTCGTAACGTTTTTATGACTAGTTTATAATCTTTTATACGCCAGTAATTTTATGACATATTTCAATTATTCTTAAATAATAACTATTGTAGATACGAATATAATTTTTAATCACGAGTTGTAAAAAACTGCTAGCTGTCGATAAATTAAAATATGTTAAAACTAGTGAGCAACCAGCAGTTATATTTAGAAGAGCCTTAAACTTAAGAGTTGATTACAAGACATTTAAAGGGCTGTGCTCTTAGTAATATAGAATCCTAATACTTTTTTAACAAATGTAAGATGATAAGGGCAAATCGTAGCTTATTGTAAGTTTGTATAAGTTATTTCTTTGTTTGTTGAATTTAGATATGTAATTTCATTGAGAGGGGGTGTTAAAAATATGGCAATGGCATTTCGACATAACACTGGTAACACTGTTATCTTCTAGTTATATAAATAGCTCTTGTATGTATAGTTCCATTGTCCATGTTCACGTCTTAAAATATTATAAATCCATTTTGCTTAAATTAATTTTTATTTAATCAAAATAACACAAAATAATTGAATAAGAAACCTTTATACTGAATAATCTTCTTAGTCTCACTTTTGTGAAAATTTATTAGTCGTCCTAAATTTTTCAATGCATAAACAGAAATCGTTACAAACAAAACTACTAAAATATAACTTATTATGCTAGCTTCCAACTTCCTAGGCAGTTATTTAATTTTTTTGTTATTTTTCACAGCTTTCAAATTGGATTATAAAAATATATAAAACATTATTAATGTATACTTGCCATAACCAAAAATAAAAAAAAATTTTGTATTTTTTCATTGTTTAATATACCACAAGTACTAAATATTTTTATTATGGCTACGTAATTTTTCTACAAAACAAAATATTTCAGAGGCATATATATTTTATTGGAAAGGTAAATAGGAACAGAAAGAAAAAAATTTAACTTAAATTAATTTTTTCATTTATTTTTGGTATTTTAGGTTATATTTCTAGATAACATAGGGGGCACTATGTGTTCATTCTAGAACCAACAAAAATTGCCGGCAGGACAAAATCAAACTGTATTAATTTTTCCCTTAGTTACAGCCTTGATAATGAAGGGAGTCATCTTTGATTGCAAGTCCTCTTTGATTGCAAGTCAAAAGTAGATATTTTTTTTGTTATTTTATTTAATCAAAAAAACTTATATAATATAACTTTAACACTTATACTGTTGAAGAATCACTAATAAATTTGTATGTTATGATAACCTAAGTAAATGTATCACAAGCGGCATGTTTATATAATTAGTATTTATTAAATGCAAAGCAGAAACACATGAATGTGTATTGAAAATCTACTGAAATTTATGCCCCTCATGAAATCCTATCCAAAAGGTTTCTCTGTAAAGTTATATTATAATACAAACAGCATTTTCAACAAAAAGGAATAAATTTGATGAACCAATTTAGTTTTATTTGAAGCTAAAATAATAATTAAAAATTAAATTTAATTGAAGTGAAATACAATATATTTAAAAGAAACTTTAACTTATTCCAATTGTAAATTAAAAAATTGTGTTTTAAAGGTCTTTATACATAAGGGGCTTCTTCGCGTGCATCCATTTTTGAATGTAATGGATTCAAATTAAATTTGTGATGATCCTCAATACGTCTGATACATTGGGATTGTTCTAATCCCAATGTACCAGAATTATTATTACAGGGATTAGATTGGGATAGTATCATTTTCATAAACGATGATATTTTTTTAATTAACTTGACACATATAACATCAATGATGTCCGGTAATTTTCCAATGGAGTGGAAGAAAGTTACGAAAACGTCATGGCTATTTCTTTATCTCCAATAAAGTTTGCAATGACTGTTTTAGATGCATCCAACTAATCAAATATGAGAAACAGTAGGTTGTTCAAAGAGTTGAGTATGACAAACTAAACATAAACTAAATACACATAAAACTTGTTGATGAAAAATTTAATTTTCTGTGAAAAATGTATTTTTGACCAAAAAGTTTTATGTATGCATGGATAACTACAATAACTTTATTTTTGTTTAAAGGTGTGACCTACATGTTCATGTAAATTTTCATTAGAGTCGGACTTAAATTTAAAGTTGTAATTACATACAGATGGACAGACACATAAAATAAGAGATGGCTGTGGGACTACATTTTTTGTGGGATTTTATTATTATTAAATTTTATAAAATATTTTCAAATGTGGTGTTAAGTTTCCATAAGCTATGCACACAGAAGTTTAGAAAATGTATAAAATTATGTTGCTCTGGAAGGACCTGTGACCTTAAGTTATTACATCCATCCTACTTTTCCTAGTAATTCCATTTTTATTATTTCACAAAGTTGAGAAAAAGAGTTTGAATATTAGATATACAACATGTGATACATCATACTTCCATGTTTATTGTTTAAACATGTTTATGAACACTTTGATATTTGTTATATATTCAATATTTATTTTAAAAATTGTTAAGCACTATGGAAAATTGAGAGACAATAATATAAGTGCCCCATATTTGGAAATACTTAAGAAATGAAAGGTAACATATCACAAACATTAAAATGTTATGACATATTACAAACAGACAAGATTATAATTAAAAATTGAAACAAACCAAGAAACCAACTCTTTCCACTAATGCAGAAAAAGTGGTACAAAAGACAGAACATTGTGAAAAAATCTTCTTCCTATATAAGTATCATATACATGAGTGATTTAAGTATAAAGGTTAGAAAACATCAAAACAAATTCAATGTAAAAAGACATCAAAGTAAATATTAAAAGCAGCTGCAAAAATCTAAGTCACCTTGGAGTGGTTTAGACGAATCTAGAGAAAATATTTCAAAATCACAGAAACATTGAGTTTGCCTTCACCATCACAAAAAATAAAATAATCTAAGTCTTTTACAATTTTCTTATGTTATCAACGAACTTCGACCTATAAGTTGTAGGGTCGAACATATACTTAAATAAACATTTATTTTTCAAAATAGTGAAGGAGATAAATAAAGCACTTGTCGACATTCAGAAACATCCTATTAGAGGCACACCACTTGACTATTTCAAATAGGTTTTGTTGTAAATTTAGGCAAAAAAATTCTGTAAATTTAGGTCTTTAAGGTCATTCATAGTGGTGTAGATCATAAGGTTATCTGCACAGAGTAAACAGGGACCGTAAGTAGTTGTATCATATTGTTAATGAATATTTCAAAGAGACTCCCAAATGCGAGCCTTGTGGAACCCCAGAGGTGGTTGTTGCAGATAGAAAAAGATGACCTTTGATTCTCACAAGTTGACTCCTGTTATTTCGGTAAGATCTAATGCACCTCAATAAATTCACATAAATGTCATAACCTTCAAGTTTCGCACATTGTATTGAATGATTGACCTTATCAATCACTTTCTAAAGTCTGTATAAATGGAGTCTACTTGCCTTTTCTTGGCAAAAGTGCTACAAAGATAGTGATATTTACTAATAAATTACTTATTGTAGATCTTTTTGAAACAAAACCTTGTTGACAGAAATATTTTAAAATGGGAATAAAAAGTGTGGTACAAAACGGATTCAAATAATTTTGCGAAAACAGAATTAAATAGATGCAGGCAAATAGTGATCGAAGAGTAAATTGTGTTATCAATGAGCTATATTCAATCTACATCAACTGTGCTATAATAGCTCAGAGTATAGACAAAATATTTGAAAATGGGAATAAAAAGTGTGGTACAAAACGGATTCAAATAATTTTGCAAAAGCAGAATTAAAAAGATGCAGGCAAATAGTGATCGAAGAGTAAATTGTGTTATCAATGAGCTATATTCAATCTACATCAACTGTGCTATAATAGCTCAGAGTATAGATAAAATATTCTCTTCTTACGTAACAGAAAGTTGGTCTTGATGATTTGGTTGCTATGAGTTGCGATGGTATAGTTAACTAATGCAGGAAAATTTGGTGACACAATTAAACTGCTTGAAAAACAACTTTAGGAAAACCTACAGTTGACTGCATACTATAATAAATCAATTGTCTCTAATAAATCAGTTCTTAAAGATTTAAAATATTACAAATGGCTCAGGTTTCTATATAGGTCTTAATGGTAAATTGTTAAACATTTTAAAAAAAAAACCAGTATCAAATTATTAAATGACGAAGTTAATTTCCAGGGTTACAATTGAAGTCTAAAGTACAGATTAGATATATTAGTAAAAAATAACAATGACGGTCATTACTGGAAAATGTCCTGATAAATCACTGACAAATAAATCACTCGTAGAAACATCCCGTACTTGACAAAAATAAACAAAATACTTAGCTACCAAAACAGTCAGAAAAAGTTATATAATTACCACACTATGTTAAAAAGATATACATTCCTATAAAATTTGAAGTGAAAACTCATTATATCATATAATTTATCCAAAAAGTGTCTTTAAAAATTGTTAGCAATATGCCAAAAAGCATTGTAAAATATGTTAAGCAAAATAGTAGTAAATTTACATTAAATAATTATATTAAATAATTTTAAACAGATATATGTCTCACACAAATTGTACAGAAACAATAAGAAAGTAGGGCTATGTTCATAAACAAAAATTCAATTCAACCATTTATAGAAAAACATAATTCTATAATAATGCACTTAATGATCTAATATATCATTATAAATACATTTGGTACGAAACTTTTCAAAAGCCAACTAAAAGGTTAAACATCAAGCTTGCCAGGTAGTGACAATATATATGCAATAGATATTCGCTCGACCGGTCTGTAACACATTTCTCTGCACAGCAATTAAAATAAGATAAAAATTTCTCATCATATATATGTTTCTCTTATTCCCTTATGTTGCTTGACAACAACTTCCACTTTATAAAAATAATTAATAAAATATTTAATAAATTTCCTATTAACATTTTGAGAAATGAGCAGAACTTTTCATATATTAAATAACCTGTATATAAAAGAATACTCATTTTTCTAATTATGTTTGTTACACCAATTGTATGAAAAATGTTTTACTTTTTAAACTAGCAGATACATATAAACAAAATTTATTAAAATAAAAGTAAATTTATAAAAATAAATGTAACAAAATAGCAATTATAAAATTTATTTAGAATTATTGAAAAATTATATATTATGTGCTTCATATTAAGAACACATTTTATATTTATATAATCTGCAATTAACTCACTTGTATCTAAATTATCCAAAACTTTACATTCGTTTGGAACATAAAGTTAATAATTTTATCTCTGCTCAATCATGATTCGAATTAAGTGATTTATTATTGTTTTGTAATTTTGAAAACGAGCTTTCCACAAATGCAATAAGATTTGATGAAACATACTGTAAAATGTATGGTTCTTAAATATTCTTTCATTACAAGACAGAGCTCTATATAAAAATTAATCCCTTAACATTTTCTTCATCTTGAATGTCATTTTTAGATTTCAAACTTAACTTAAACTTAAGAATAAATTTTTTATTATGTGTACTGTCCAGACAAACAAAATGGAATTTTGTTTCATTTACCTTTTTCATTTTTAAGTTAAGGTTATTTCCTGCTAGTGAAAATTTGTCGTCCAAAGTGATGTGTAACGTGTTCCATCTCCCTACTCTTCTAACTTTCCAACTATAAATTAGAAAAATCTGGATAGAATAAGAGAAATTGACAAATACAAGACCCCATTTTACATGTGTTTTGATATGGGCATAGCCGGTGTTTTTTGGATGATGAATCGTAGCAATATGTGCATAACTTGCCTTTATCAGCCTCTTCTATCACTTTATTTAAACTTATAATTAAGACATACTCTCAAAAGTGGTTAATAAATTTTTCGAGGTAAATTTCTTAATACTTTAAATTTTGCACCATTATACATTACGAGTTTATTTAATTTAAAGTGTTGTACAGAATTACAATATAAAGATATAAATACTTGTAAGTGACTAACCATTTTAATACAGACTATGACAAGAAAACAAACTTGTTGAATTCATGTGGAAAATATTGAAAGATTTATTTAAACTATGAGCTGAATAACCGACGAAAAAAAACAAAGCCATATAGGATTACAGAAAAGAATTAATATCTAATTTGTTTTCTGTAATCCTATTCGGTTTCTGTGTACGATTGAGTTATCTTCATGTCCATGCAAATATTGAATATCATTGTTATTTTAGAATTGAGGTGCCCAGATTTTGACTTCACTAGTCAAAGTCTGGTTTAAAATTTGTCTCACTATAGGCATATCTAGGTATACAAGTGTTACCGTGTAGAGAATACACGAAGCAACTATTAAATTCTATGCTATTTATATTTTAAATTAAACATAAAGCAGTGTATAATAAACTTATTATAAATATAGAAGGAATAGGCATGAAAATTCTTACGAGGTATGGTAACCAATCCCCCTGATGAGTATGTTTTCTCGAAGTCCTAACTCTGAAACAGTTGAACATTTTTGTATAAAATTGTTATGGGATTATTTTCCACAGTGTTACTAAGGATTAAAGCAAAAAAATTATTTTTTTAACCTTCTGAATGAGGCTTTTATCCTTCACTAACAAGCCAAAATTTTATATTAAAGTAATAAAAACCAAAATTTGAAAAAAAAATATTACAAAAAATATTTGTATAAAAATAAAAACTTAAAATAAACACTGGTCTACCAGTACAATCCGCATTCTCTCGGTAAAATAATATAAAACTCAATCTGCAATAAGGAGTTATTTGGATTGTATTATGTCAAAGAAAAAAATGGTAACTCTTAAATTAAGTTTTTTTCTTTTGCTTTTTAAACTTTATACAAAACTTAGCTTACTTAACTTAGCAGCTTTGTATAAAGTTTTTAAAAATATTTTGAAATATTTTTAGTAAGTTACTTAGCCCTATTTTAATTTTTTTTTGGTCTTATGTAATTCCTTATTTTATAGTAAAGCAATAAATGATATTAATTCCATGTTGATTTAGCTAACGAAATGATGACTACTTTGCAACACAGAAACTGAACAATTTTGAGAAATTAACCTGATATTGAAACATTATACAAGGCAAGGTTTTTTTGCAACAATGTCTCAATCTCAAGCCAAAAGGAATTAACCCATGTAAAAACTGACCTACCATTCTATAATTTTGCAAAAAGCCTTCAATACCAAGAGAACCCAAAATAGATTACATTCAACATTGGAGTTGATCAGCTTTAGATATTTATTGTCAAGATGTTACCCTCAGATTTTAAACAAATAATTATAAATTCAAGGAGGATCAATAGGTTCAATGTTAAAGAACTTCAAAATTATATTTTTTCCTTTACAAATTTTTGTCAAAAACAATCAGCAGAGAAACAAATAGCTGAAAAAGAATTTTTTTGGCTGCTCCCTAATGAAATCAAGCTTGAAGAGGTTAACCAACAACAAGAATACTTTATAATTGTTTTTAAACATAAATTTAAAATTATTCTATTAAAATTAGTTATTAACATTTTTAATTAAATGAGGTTTGATATAATTAAATATAGCCTAATGTTATTTTTCCATTTTTTATTTCCTTTCTTTTCCTTATTTAAATAACTTTACTTTGATAAATTTTTTTCCTTCCTATAATTTTAATAATCGGCTGATAAATTTAAAAAGTACGATGAATATATAATCATTCTTACTAATGTTCTTTTATAGATTTTAAACAATATTGAAAAGTACCTATAATTATTACCACAGAAAAAAATAAATACATATAAAAGGGCGAAAATAAATTAAAAACCAGATTATATTATCTGCATTTTCTACATAACAATTTTTTTTTTTAAATTACATTATATAATGTATTTAAAATGCTCTAGGATTCCCAAATATTGGAATTAAGCCTTTGTATCAATAAATCATTTTCAAAATGGAAAACAAGTGATTATGTGTTTGGAAAGAAAATTTAACCCCCAAAATTGGCTCATAATGTGTTTTCATGTTTTCGGGTGGGTTTTTATAATTTACAACTTATTAGTAAAATATTTTGTTTTATCCCTGTTATGGAAATGGAAAAGCAAAAACCAAAACTACAACAGAAATAGTTATGTCTTATGAAACTAAACAATAGTGTCTGATTTGTACGAATCACTTGCAGTTTCTCGCATTTAAACTCATGTGAGTTAAACATTGTTACATAACACCGTCCATCTTTAAATCAACTACACCTTCACCGGGTGATCAATCGACAAGTTATCGACTGGCATTATAATTTATCTCTTAATGAAGAATAAATCAAGCAAATTATATACTTTTCCCTCCTTTTATACATTTATAATTCCAGACAAAATATTTTATCCTACATATAGAGCAAAATTATCAACTTCATTTTGCAAAATAAAAATTAAGGAAATATTGAATGTGTCTAATATTAATATTTTGAAAAATATGCTTTATTGTATTTCGTATTTTCATAGTTTATCTCGCCATTGTGTTTATTTTATTCCATTTTTCTTTTTTTTTGTGATTATTCTTTAGTAACATATGCAAATTATAGTAACAATGCATATTTCTATGGAAATATATCAGTTGTAGAGCTCAATCTTCTTATTGTGCAATTTGTCATTATCGACAATGTTACGAACAGCAAGCCTGACAACTAAGTAGATTATTTCTGAGTTAATTCAGCCATATTAAGAGAACAGAATAGCAGTTACTGGATCACATTCTTGGTTTGATTTTTTACTGTATTCTAATTCCTACAGCACAGCCTGGAAGATTTACTCAAAGAATTTCCACAGATTGCAATACATATGTGGTTCTGTTGAGTGATGGAATGCATCTGCATTTCAGTACAGCCATCTTAATTTTGTCTAATGCCATTATCACCTCACTCCCATTACTTTCAAGTCCTACTCTGCTGGATTTTTATTTGTGGGGTGTTTTGTTTATTCTACGTCTTCTAACAATAAAACAAAAATGTGTGATAGAACAAAAATGAATTTAATTAGGTAAAAAAACACCAATGTTATACTAAAACGAGTGCAAGTGTCTCTGTGGTTAAAAGTATAAACTATTTGAAAATGAATAGATCTCACATGGAACGGTTAATATAGAAAAGGCAGTACCTATTTCATCAATTCGCTTTTATTGTAAAGTGGTAGTTATTATCAAGCAACATAAAAGAAAAAGAGAAATTAAGGAACAACAAATTGTGCATATACTACATACGAGAGCAGTTCACAAAAAAAGGTGACTTATTTTTCTAAAAAAATATTCATTTATTCATCAATATCTATTTTGTCCCCTTCAAAGTAATCCCCCTCAGATACATTACATTTGTACCAGAGCTTTTTCCAATCCTCAAAGCACTTCTGATAAGCACTTTGCAATATGGCGTCAAGCACTTCCAGCGATGCAGCCTTAATCTCTTCAATTGTGGCAAAACGTCATCCTTTCATGAGTCTTTTCAGTTTTGAAAACAAGAAAAAGTCACAGGGGTCCAAATCTGATGAATACGCTGCTGAGGCATGTTTACGATGTGGTTTTTGGCTTTATCGTAGTGCAATGTTGATGACAGGGTTTTCAACATTTCTGAGCGTTTTCTTTGTATTGCTTCTCCATTGCATAAAGCGCATGACTTGAAGATATTATTGCTTTTTGACCGCACAACATTTTGGCAAGAGCTCATGATACACCACGCCATTGTAATCAAAGAAAACAGTGAGCAAATCCTTCATGTTTGATTGAACTTGGTGCGGTTTTTTCAGTCTTAGCCCTTTTGGTCACTTCCATTGGGATGATTGGGCTTTGGTTTCGACTTCATAACCATATACCCGTGTTTCGTCACCAGTTATAACCCTTTTGAGCAAATCTGGATCATCGTTGACATCATTCAACAGGTCCTCAGAGATGCTCATGCGTCAGTTCTTTTGGTCAAAATTTAGCAATTTCGGAATAAACTCCATTGTCACACGTTTCATGCCCAAAATATCCGAAAAGATTGCATGACATGAACCAACCGACATACCAACTTAATCAGCAACTTCTCTAATAGTGATTCAACGATTCTCCATAACAATTTTCTTCGCGTCTTCAACGTTTTCGTCGGATATTGACGTGCTGGAGCGTCCAGGGCGGGCATCGTCATTAACATCTTCTCGGCGTTCTGTGAAGAGCTTATAAGTATTTCTTCAGCTCAAAGTAGACTCACCAAATGCCACAGTTAACATGTTAAGTGTGTCGGAGCACTTAATTTTATTTTTCACATAAAATTAATACAGCAAAAAATCGCCAAGCACAACAAAATATGTCTAATCTTTATATCTGTCAAAGAGAAACTAAAAAGGCAAAATGGGTGATAATGTCAACATATATTGGGGCATGTGTATCAACATAATAAAAAAAAATAGATCGCGAAATTCGAAAAGTCACCTTTTTTTTTGAACAGACCTCTTATATCGACAGGTTGACAATGTGCCTTCGATGTTTTGCCTTTTAGTTGGAGTTGATATAGGTATCTTGTCAACATGACGAGAAATGAAATAAGTTTATTGATTATAATCTAATATTATAAGGTAAGGTGGCGAACTATTACAGCATATTTCATTCCTGCTATATAAAATTTCGCCACGTGATAATTATTTCATTATGTGCAATATAATCACGTTTGGAGGTATCATATCATACAACATTTATATATTTATAATTTACATATAAAGTTATTTTTCAACATACATTATTGAACATTTGTTCAAACAAAACTTCTTAAGTATTTTGTTTTTAATCTAAAAGAAACATTTATAACTCTAAAATAAAAAAATAAAGAAACATTTATAAGCCAATGAAATTTTAAATAATTGAAACTTACCTCACTGTTTATTCCATTCTTTTTTATCTTTTAATGAAAACAAGGAATAAGGGTAATAGAAAGCATATTTTATTCGAAGATTATGTTGAAAAATCTAAATGTTGCAAATTATATTTTTCTTAACTACTCTTGCAACAAATCAAACCGTAAATAGCACAATTGAACAAATATTTGCTGCCATGTTAGATTAGCTGTTCACACTACAAAGTACGTCATTTAGAAGAACATTTATGAAAACAAGTTTCAGTCATTCTATAGCATTTGTGAATATGACTATTGTGAAATTTTTCTTATTGTCATGCTCTGTGAGTTGGATTAATATAAAAAATATAAATGCTTCTCACTATGAATATTGGAGTAAGTGCTTGAAATACATTTTTACTTTCTAAATTCTACTGCTATTGCGAATTTATACACATGTACTAAGCCAATATTGGTAATTCCAAAATAAAACGTTACTAATGCAACTAATGGGAAATATTATTTTCTTTTAATAAGTATCTCGAAAGTTATTCAGTACTTCAAATAAATGTTTCAATATTCATCCTAGTTTCATAAGTTTTATGGCTATCTTGCAGTATTGATATATATACACTCAGGCTTATCAACAATAAACAACAATGTTCTAATCTATTTCTATATTTAATATATTACAAATCGAATTAAAGAAAAGGTACTTACCGAAAATGATATGACAAGTTCCTAATATATTTAAATATATAAAATTTCTAAATGAAGCTATTTAGATATTACAGATGTACCAAATAAAGGCACGCAATATTAAAATTTCTGTACAGAATGTTAGTTACTGAAATATATTTTGTTAGACATAAACTCATGCTCAAGTTATTGGTATTCTTGTTGCAAATATATTTAAATTAATTTATTGTTTGGGACAAAAAAATATTGAAGTTACACTTTATCTTAGTTTGTAGTTGTTATATATATAATGTAGCTGTACAGCTCATCAGGTGATTCATCATATGTATTATTTTATCTAAAAAAACTGTTATATATATATATATATATATATATATATATACACATATATATATATATATATATATATATATATATATATATATATATATATATATATATGTATATCTTATTTCAAATTCTTAATTGACAAAATACTGAAAATAAGATGCTAAAATTTATCCATCATATAACATTTGCTATGTCGATGTAAATGACATTTCTCAAGCAATCTCATATAAAAAGCTAAAATTTTACTCAAAATGTAATATAAAGTAATGTTGAATTTAAAAGTATGTGAATGGATGTATAGCAATTTATGAAGCATGTCAAGCAATTTAGGAACACATGTGTTAACTAAAATATTCTATTATTGACTCCTTAGTACTTACTTACCAAATATATTGTGTTTTTGTTTAAAATATTGCACTCTTACTTTAGTACAACTTAGCGACAAAATATTTTTTTAGGATGTACTTTAACAAAGACTTTCATTCTCAAAATTACATCCTGCATCAAGAAGCGTCGGAGACCAATTACATTCGGCAGCAGAATAATTGCCTCATAAATTCTATGAGTGAGGGAACCACTGCCATCGGTAATGAAAAAAAAACATAGTTTTTTTTCATTTCACCAAAGTTACGTTTAGGTGAAATGAAAAAAAACTTAAAAATATATAAAATAGATGATGAATGATAGAATAAATGTTTAATTTAGAAGAGAGAATTTCAGGACAACAAATATTTATATGCCCCATATGCTCTAAAGAAGTATTAGTTATGGACTTTCTTTTTTAGATACTATGATTAATAAAAATTTAAAATGGAAAACTTCTTGAATCCATGTTTCAATAAACATATTTGAGATTTTAGACCACAATTTTAACGTCAATATTGCCTCTTTAGTGATATTTTTTGAAAATAATTTATTCAAAACAAAAAGTAATTTTTTAACTCGTATTTAAATTTCTAAGTCTCATTATTCATTTAATTGATACTCAAGCCCTGATGAATGTCATTGTAATGGTATATTATTATGCATTACAAAGTGCAACTAGGTTATGCATGAATTTGAAACAACAGGTCAAACTTTTAGTTTGACTTGTTCATATTTTACAGACGGGTTTTCAAGTTACTATTTTATTCTTATCTCTTTAGTCATTATGTGGATAAAATTAACATTTGATCTTTTGCTTTGTTTTGTAACAATATTATGTTATGAAAAATATTGTCACAGATGTTATCTAACATTTCCTGTTTATAATGTTCATTAAAACCTTTCATAATTTTTGTTGATTTATCTTGTATTAATTTCCTACGTTGATGTAGATTATAACCATTTGTCATATTATAGATATTACATTTAAAGGATATTAATAAATGTTATTGGAATATATAATAGAAATATAATAGGCAATGTTTATTAGGTTGCTCATTGCGTTTTATTTTTGTATAAATTTTAATTCCCATAAAAAATGTAGATTTTAAAGTTAAACTTTAGCTATTGACATATTTTTTTTACGTAAACTCTGATATTTTATTACGTAAACTCTGTTGGTTTAAATGTCTATATTAGGGATTCATGAAAATTTTAAGGCACAAATTATTAATTATTAGGCAACTTAAGTATACTTTAATAAAACAAAAAAAATTTCAAATACACTTTTTATTGTTAAGTAACTTATATTTGACAATTTAGATATGATATAACAATTTTTGGCAGAAATTACTTGAGATCAGAAATTAGTCTGTATTTACTATTACTTGTATAACTTCAATAGTGTATCTAATAAACTATTTGTAATCCACTCTAGTTGCTGCATAAAGAATATGTTTTTTACATATAAAGCAAATATGTGTAGATTTTTCTGAACATTCAGTGGACATGTGTATCACATTCTTCTTAGCTTCAAGTCTTCTTGAAATTCTGGAAGTGCTGGATGGTCAGACGTAGGCATATCAGCTCCCAGTACATGGGTCAAACTCATGAGTAGTTCATGAAGCAGTATTCCATTCAGCACTCTTCATTTCATGTCTGGTAACACCAAACTACAGGCTAACTCTTTTATAAAAATGTGTCTTTCAGTCATTTTTTCTTGATGTATGTCATATAAGATACGGCTATTGACAGAGCTGATATCTAAGATGCAGTAAAAAATTACCATCGGCCAACGTGGCCTACGACTACATGTATGAATAGAACACTTTTTGTCTATTTCATCCACTCCTCCTTTGGATGTATTATAGAAGTGGATAATTTCAGGCTTTCCAGTTGATTCATCAATGGCTTCAGCATGGTGCATAGAGGATAGAAGGATGACTGCCTTACCTTTTTTTGGCACATACGAAATAAGCGTAATTTGTCCTACTTCTCTATTTTTCGATGAAAGGAACTCTTTCGGTATCTCTCGTTTGTTTTTCTTCAATGTTAAAAGTTAGGCCCTTTTTCTTCAAATCATCGACAAGTTCAACAGATGTAAACCAATTATCGACTGTAATATTCCTGTTATTTCTGTACAATGGCTTTGCGACAAATTACTGATTGCATTCGTACCAGGAACTTTTTTTTCGTCACCTGTTAAACTTTCACAATCTGATCCACGTCCTGTATATAAATAACTATTCTTTGCGTCACATAAGAACATTAGTTTCAACCCATATTTCGCTTGTTTCATTGACATTAAAAATCATTAGTTTTGTGCATCCTCGAAATGGGACTAACATTTTATCCACCTTACCTTACTCGCTGACATTATGAACTCTCTGACAATTTTCCACAAATTTTGTAAACAGGTCTGAAATCGCTGCTATTTTGTCAAATTGCTTTCATTCTTCACGAGTATAAAGGTTATTGAATTAAATGCGATGCACAATAAATAAAAATCTATTTTTCGTAATGACACGGACAATATCTCTCGACCCGTACTATCAGTGGTAAGTATGTAATCTATGTTTTCATGATTTGATTAGAATACAGCTGTGAAATAAAGAGGACCAAATAAATTCTTGAGGTTCGATTGTGTCCAAATCTTTGAGTTCTGGGCGATCATCTTTTGTAAATTTGGTTCTATTTTGTTTACCTTTTCATTAGTCCACTTGAATATTTCTTGCCACATCTCAGCGTCCATAAACTTATGCCATATAGAATAAGTATCTTTCGGGTCATCTACTGTCAGGTTTGAAGAGTTAGTATGTCTCATAATGTTGTGTTGATGTATTCTGACTGCTCTTGATGGAGGTTGATGTGTAGTAGGACCGTAACGAAGATAGAGGATAATTAAATGAAACTACATGATGTGGTATTATTTCTACTTTCTTTAAGTTCTTTACCACGACCTAGGTTTCGTTGTATTACAACATCTTCAGGTGGGCTATTACGATCTTTGCTAATAGCCCACCTGAAGATGTTGTAATACGACGAAACCTAGATCATGGCAAACAACTTAAAGAAAGTAGAAATAATACTACATCACGTAGTTTCATTTAATTATCAATAATGAATTTCTATAAAATTAACGCCAAATAAATTCAATAGAAGATAGTGGAATTTCGTCTTTGGATAATTATTGTTCAATTTCTTCATCAGGCTGTGAGTCACTTTGAGAATCGTCATGTCTGTGTTGTTCTGGAACAAATATATCTCCAAGGTTTTTTGCCTCTGAACCACAAGAATCCTTACAATTCAACCAAGATGAAAGGGCTGATTCATAATCGCCAGATCCGGGCAGGACTTTTCCTAGTTTTTGAATAACGTAAATTATCTTCGGTTTTCGTCATTCATTTCCCCCGGATATTGTATTTGGTTACATTTTACACAATTTATCAAATAACTGCAAAAAAAAACAAAAACCCAGTAACAAGATGGTAACTGGTTTTTTGTTTTCACAAAAGTACTCACGATGGACTTACAGAAAATAAGCGCACTGATACATACCCCACCTCTCATGGCCCTGGCGTCACTAAATTCGAAGCTACTGGAAGCGGCGTATGCATCACGCGCGGGGGAGAGTAGTATTTCGATGTTTTTATTGTTGCTAGGCCATAGCGGCCCCCACATCATCAGTTAAAGGTCAATTTTATAACTTGATAGGATTGTGGAAACTTAACCAAGGGGAAAGTATATAACGTTAATTTCTCACACAAATGTGTAAGACGAATACAAAAATATACAGGTGTAAATTTGAAAATGACAAAGCTATTCATAGGTAATTTTCTCTCCAATGTTTTAGACAGTCGAAACCACTTTCTGAATTTGTGGGGGTAGGTGGTAGATTTATTTAAGTTTAAGGTTAAAATTTTTTACAAAATGATTAACATATTTTCCACATTTATCATTCACATATTATAAAATATTATTCAATGATTAAATATCAAATCAACAAAATATCTAAATTCTTTTTCCATAAAACCAAATCATTTCAAAATTTGGAACATAGATTATATTTTTACAATATATATAAGGAAATATGGTGAGAGATCAAGAATCTTTTAATGATATACTTTTTTTGCTAATTGCTCTCAATTTTATGAAAATGTTTAAATAATTTTTTGATTTGTAATGTTTGTGCTTATATTTTTAAGTATATTACGTTATTATGGTGTGGAATTATGTTATTATCTTTATTTGGTGGCATTTTCGAACTTTTCGTTTACACTAAACAATTTGATATAAACTGAAAAAAATTATAAAATTTCGTAATTAGCATTGAAAAAATGTAAATTCTTTGTAAAAGCCACTGCGCCTATTGAACCATCTCATTATTCCACTGGGGCTACCCCTTACATATGAATTCAGTATATATGAATTCATTTTTTATATAATGAAAACAGAATTCCTCCAAAAGAATATATAGAATGGTCTTAAAAATTTTAACTGTGAATAATAAATTCCCAAATACAAAATATGCGAATAGTGAGAGCTGACCATGTCATGTTTTTACATTTTACGAGCCAAATTAAGCAACTGAAAGAATGAAATTCACACAGCACAAGTTGGCAAGGTTTACTGTATTTAATTGTAGATTTTAAGAAATCAACCACTTGTTACATAAATAAATTTGAATAAATTTTTCCCGTTTCCAAGTGGAGAAAATCTGTAAGGAAAGCAATTTGATAACCATAATTTATTTGAGAATAAAATTAAAGGGTGTTTTAACTAGGAAAAATTATATTACAATCCAGACGTGGCAGTTGATAAAACACTTTAATTAAATCTTGCATATATAGTGTTGTTTAACATAGTGCTGATTGTTAAGGCAAGGGTTTTAATCAAGTATAAACAATTTTCTCATACTGTGACGGAATAGTATTGTTTTATTGTAAAGAAAACATAGCTAAAAGAAGCATTTGAAGAAAAGTGAGATAGTCAGGTAAAATAATAGGTATGTACAGAAATTTTCTTAGAGCCAATGACAAAATAAAATAAAAATTAAGCCTTAACTTTAAATTATTCAATATTTTATCCACAAAAATATAACTAGCTCGGCTTGTGCAGTTATGCTATAAGCATCACCGACACAGCTGGCTTACAGCTAGCACCTGTTGATACACACACACACACATACATACACAAACATATAACATATACACATATACATACACACACACGCACAAATACACACACACACACACACACACACACACACACACACACACATATGTGTGTGTGTGTGTGTTATTGTCTATTGTGTATATACTCACATACACAATAGACAATAATACAACGGGTATTATATACAGACATATAACTACATACACATTTTTTTAATCTCGAAACTGTTATCCTATTTTTTTCTAAGATCAAAAATTGTTATCCTTTCTGCAATTAGCTGTTGGTACAATGATTAGGCAGTAAACTATAAATTTGATCCAAATATACTTCAATAGACATAAATATTTAATATAATCTTCCATAAATGCTGTTGGTAAATATACTGTTATTAGCTTCATAGTTTACAAAGACCCTATATGTAAATGTACAGGGATTTTTGTAAACTATGGAGTCACAACTGTACTCACACAAAATACAAAATAATGATCAAGAAAATATTATTAATAATTGCACATTCACAAAATACTATAATAAAAGTATAATAATTAACTTATTTTCGGATTACGACTTTTAATTTAATAAAAAAAGTTTGAGATATTAAATACAAAGACCTAAACAAAATATTTTTCGTTTTATGTTTTGTATGTATTTCGTTTTATTTTTTGTATGCTTAAAATTATTAATTAAAAATGATATTCTAACAAAAAATTTAAAGACTTAGAATCATCCTATCCATCGTCCATTAATTCTTCTGTCTATCTATCACAATCCAGCTATTTCTATAATTTGTATATTAAGCCCCATCTGAAGCATCTATTTGTTGCAAAATTTTACGTATAAATATTTAAACTGGGATTTTCACTTAGTTACAGCAAAATATTAAAACAATTTTTAAATATCTCCCTGTTAATTAATATTACATGTGAAAGATTTTTTGTGCACCTCTATGAGTAGAATGTCATGGAATGGGTTTTTCAAAATGAAATTAAAGTTCTATTCACCATTTTTCATTTTTGATAACTTTAATACTTAAATTTAATTTCAGCACATATAAACCACTGCGCTATAAAAAACACTAAAAACTGTCGATTTAAAGAAAATCAGCCTATTGTTATGTTAGGGAGACTTTTGTATGGACACGTTTGGACTAAATTAACTAATTATTATAGAGAGGATATAGTAACATAACATGCGTATTACAGTTTGATATTTCAGATGCATACAAAAATCAAATAATATTTTTCAACCTGTGTAATTTCATTCCTTTCCAGGCACCTCCCCAAGTGATATCTCTAAATATGATGTTATTATAACTGACGTACCCAGAGTTGAATATGAATACGATAGTGAATCTAAATTCACCACAAGCACTAATCCAATACAATATGAACTCGACAGATCGTTTCATAAAAGAGGTAATATAAGCTTATAAGATTACTAACTTCTAAAATTCTTCTTATTTTATTTAAATTCTTATTGAAGTCATTTAAATTAAAAAATTTTAAATATTATTTTTATATTGTAGTAATGTTATTTCATCATTGTGTTTCTAGTGTTTTAATTAATTGAAATAAGAAGCATATCTGAACTGATGTTTCTAGTAGTATTATTATAATTTTGCAATATTAAAGACTTACTCAATTTACAGGACATCATTGCTCTGCTAATGAAATATTTAGAAGATGTCAACCAAAATGTTCCCGTAAAACCTGTGCAGATTTTAGAATTCCTAGAAGGTGTCAACCCAAAGATCGTGGAGTCTGTTTAACAGGATGTATTTGTCGAAAGGGATACTACCGTGATGATAATGGAGTATGTGTTCGCCGTGAACACTGCTGTAAGTGTTTTTATAATAAATGGATATTTCATATCAAGTGTAAGTTAAGAAAAAACGTGTCAAGTACTGGTCATTTCACACCACGAGGGCGTCAAACATACTTAAGTACATATAAAAATTTAAACATTTAAGGTAACATAGTATTTCTACAAAACTATTTTTAAGATTTAATATTTTTTCCTCCCTGTAAGTATCATACATTGACTAAGACATATTTTACAGAAGTAAAATTATTGAGAATATTTAAAAACTATGAGATCTAGAATCATGGCAATAATTTTGCAATAAATTATAGGTTAATTTTTAGTAACTGCTTTTATCATAATTTAAAATTTAGTAATTTCAGGAAAGTGGGAATATATTCTTTTTGGATGATTTTAAACACATTTCTGCAGAAATGCTGTTTAAAATATGAAAAAAATATTTTGGAGATTACCAATAGTAGCATTTGAACACTTCGTGTCAAAAAATGACAATGTAATTTCGTCATTAACAACATTAACATTTATCTTTTAGTTATTGTTTCTTCCTATAAAAGTAGTAGCTGTCATGTTGACGGATCTATTTTCCGTGTCCACTTATTACAATAAAATATATCCGTTTTATTTAAATTTTTTGGTATACATTTTTAATCACAACAGGTTAAATGCCCAGACACATAATACTGTGTACCGATTGTATAAAGTTTCGAAAGTACGTCAAGTGAAAATATTGACTTCAGGTTAGATTTTTTTAATTACCGTGTGGAATTACATCGAGGTGTCGAGAAGGATGCTTGTTCTGGTGACTGAACAAGGCAAAAGCGAAATGGAAAGAAATAACAACACGATCAGGCTGGAAGGATCCAGTAATTGGAATATCTGGAAGTTCCAAACTACTGTACTACTGAGAAGTCAAGGTTGGATAGACATAGTTGAAGGGAGGTGTCTAAAATCTGAAGAATTGGCCAACAAAAAATTAAAGATGTCAAGGCTTAGACACTGTTGATTATAAGACAGATGGAGAATGTGATGTTGCATATAATTAATTATACAACTTCTGTGGAGAACTGGAGAAAATTACAGAGTGTATTTGAGCAGAAGACAGAGACCAGTATTCATATTGTACAGTAACAATTTTTTCAGCACAAATATGAAAAGGGTGTTTTCATGTCTTATCCAAGATCCAAGAGATGCAAAACCAATTGAAACAAATGGGTGAAGAAATATCGCATAAGTTTGTCATAACAAAAGTTTTAATGTCGTTGCCAGATGAATACACATATTTTGTATCTGCTTGGGAGTCTGTATGAGATTATAACTTAGCTACCATATTACTTGTGGAAGAAGAAAAGGTTAAGGAGAAGATTGTAGTATTCCAACAAACATCATCCTCATCGGTTTTTGTGGTGAACAATAAGAAGAATGTTAAATATTTTAAATGCAATAAACCTGGATATTTTCAAAGTGAGTGCAGGAGTAATTATAATAAAAATGAAAGAAACATTAATTACAACAACAACAAATATTTTTACTGTGGCAAAAGTGCAGTGGAAGTTCAGGAAGAACAGTGAAAATAAGAAATGCCTTTGTGGTGTCAAATTCATCAGAAAAATATCAACAATCAAAATGGCTAGTGGACTCTGGAGCCACTGAACACATGTAGAGATGTAACGACTTGAATTCGTAAACCAATTTACGTCCATGACACAAACCGGGTTGGCCAGGCTTGTTTGATCGTTTGCTGCACTAGATCCGTGTGTCGCATGCATCTTTGAATCAAACCGAACGTAGTTGATTCCCACATATAATTTAATAACTCGTTCTGACATGTTTTATTGTTTTAGTCTACTAATATATTCCTTACTCGTAGGTTTTAATAAATTATTCTAGTTAGTTTGTTCAAGTTGTGTTTTTTTTGTTAGAAAACTTTTATTTGAAGTCTGTTCATTAATTAATTTACATGTTTTAAACTACAACACCGGGCCCTAGAAAGAAATCTATAGTTTGAGAGATTTTTGAAAATCTAATAGAAGAGAAAATTATGTGCAAAAATTGTCTTCTTGCCTTCTATCTTATAAATATTACGGAAATATGAGCACGATAATGATACATAATAGTGGATTTAGACCAAACGAGCAAATGCTCATTCTATCTCTCTATTAAATTCTCTTTGTGTAAACAGGGATAGAGCATTTTTTCATTGTTCTGTCGCTGTTCACCGTGATTCTATGGAATATTCTAGGAACACTCGCTCACTTGATATAAATGACGAGCGAGCGTGCGAGCAGTTGGCTAGAGGTTCATGTTCAGATGCGCTTACTTCTCGGAGCGAGTTTTCAAAGCGTTCTCGTGTTCTAGAATAAATATTGTGGTTATAATTATGGACTGGTTACAAGAAAAATGTCTTCTAATGATAGAAGCCTACCATAATTTTAAATGTCTGTGGGATATGTCTTACAAGAATTATAAAACTAACCAAAATAACAACATGGTGAGTACTTTCAAGTATGTTTATTATAATTTTAAAGGTACCTGCCTACATTTACAACAATTCAAAGTATGTTCATGGAAATTAAGCAACATTGTTTTGCAATGGCAAACAATCAGTGTAATTAAAATAGAAAATTCTTGTCTTCCATTTTCACAAGCAATGTATGTCTTGGGCTAAAGTTGGGGAATGGGAGAAATTATTACAAAAGTCCCAACTCTCTCCACCGACTTGGAGTAATGACACCATCTATAATTCTCTCCATCATACCAGGCGAGTTATATGGGATCCTGGAAGCTTTCTTTTTCATCAGAGAATTGTGTAGGTACACACAGGTCATGACCATAAGCAACACTTTTTCTGGTTGCAATAATATAAGTTTTGCAATACATGAAAAACAGCTGAACGTATACCAAAATTATTTTCTACTGTGTGCTTTGCTCTTGATAAACAATAGTTATAAATTCGTTTAGGGCATTCCTTGGCATGAGTAATTTATTTAACGTTTTAACATCATCTTGCTCCAAATCACTAGTAACTAACCTGGCTGTACCATGTAACATTATTGATTATTTAAGTTTAAACACCCGTTTACTGTTACTATTTTCTCACTAAAGTCTTACATCACAAAAGTCCCAAGTATTATTCTCTTTTAAAGTTTGCATTTCTTTATTTATAGCATCACTCCACTTAGCAGCATCTCTTCTCTTTATGGCCTACTTTTACATGACTGGCTCACTCTCCTACTGTAGACGTTATTACACTGGTAAAAGGATGTTTGCTTTCTTATACGACTGCTTGGTTTCTCATGGATCTACGGTGTCATCCTAGTCAAATGTATTTCCACTGTAATCAACACATGGATTGTAGCCACTTTTATATTCAGTCCGACTCTCAGTCACACTGTCATCGAAACTAGATAAGCTAAATTCCATTCATCGTGTGGTTCACAACCTATTTGCCTCTTCTTCATTTTCTGTCTCGTTTTCGCTCATAAATGAACTGTTTCTTAAAAAAGTTTAATAAAATTTTTTAAGTTAAATCAATTGCTATATAGTCTCAAGAATTCACCAAAATGTTGGAATTCACCTGTGTTATAATAGAGGAAGTTTTGTAAGGTCAAAATGTGTTGTTTATATATATAAAGTTTGATGACCGTGATAAAACCTATGTGTTGTTGTATGTCAATGATCTTTTAATATTTGGCACTAATGAAAAATTAACTAATCAACTCAAAATTGTTCTAAGGAAAGAGTTTAAGATGAAAGACTTAGGATTGGTATCTGATATCTTGGGTACAAACGTTGAACAAAATTTAAAAATGGGTATCATCGAATTAAGTCAAAGAAATTATTTACAAAATTTCTTAAAAGGTTTAAAATGGAAAATTGTAAGCCAATGTTAACACCTATGAATCAGAATTTCAATGGGAAAATACTTAGAAATGATAATAACACTACAGATAAAAATATTGAGGAGTTATGTATACAAATTATAGGTTATCTCGTGTATGCTGTATCCGGCACTAGGTCTGATTTATGTTTTGCTGTATCTATGTTAAGTAAATATCAGAAAAGTGCTAATGAGATGTTGTTACCTGCATTAAAAAGAGTGCTATGATATGTTAAACATACTATAAATTATGAACTAATTTCTAAGTGAGAAAATATGCTTGTGGAGGGTGTGATGCTAACTGCGGAGGTACCCACGGAGGGTGCGGAGGGTCCCAACGATAAAAAGTCTAATACAAGCTACTTATTTAATTTTTCAAATTGTTTAATTTCATGGTGCTCAAAAAAACAAGTGTCTGTAGGTTTGTCCTCAACAGAGACGGAAAATATGTTGCAATGAGTGTGACAGCTAGTGAAGCTTGTTGGCTGATTAACTTGGTTTCCAAAATGTATGCCTTGTAACAAGTTATTGTGACAATCAGTCTGCCATGTCTGTGGCAAGAACTGATACTGTTAGGAGTTTGAAACATATAGATATCCAATTCCATTTCATAAAAGATTTGATTAAAGATAAGATGTTTAAAATTTATTAAAACTAGCGAACAACCAGCAAATATTTTTACAAAGGCCTTAAACTTAGAATTAATTTCAAAATGTTTAAAGAACTATGTTATAGGTAATGTAGAATACAATTTTTTTTTTCTCAAATATAAGATAATAAGGGTGAATGGTAGCTTATTGTAGGTTTGTATAAATTATTTCTTTGGCTGTTGAATTTTGATATATAATTACATTGAGAGGGGGTTTTAAAAATATGGCAATATAATTTCATCTAATGCTGGTAACATTTATATTCTAGTTATTGTCTCTTCCTGTAAAAGTAGCAGCTATCACGTTGACGGATATGTTTTCCGTGTTCATTTATTACAATAAAATAAATCCCTTTTGCTCAAGTTATTGGTATACTTTGCATTTGTATAAATACACTATGTATTTGTATAAATAAAGCATTTGTATAATATCCTATATATAATCGTTTATTTCAGTATTTCAAAATGCTAAATCTATTTTTCTATAAATGGGGAATTCACGCAAAAGCAAAACAAATTTTTTTTAAATTTTGTACTTTGTATATACAGGACAGAACAGTGAAGAATGAACACTACTGGTTTTAAATTTTAAAATCAATTTGTATCAACAACCACTAAATGCATTTTAAAATATATTTCACAGTAGTACACATCTAGGAGGTGGTACGTAGAGCACCCCTAAAAAAAGTGTGAAAGGAATAATTGACAACCTATCTTAAAAACAATTGTCAAAATCAATCTGCAACATAATATCAATCAGAAATTGTGAAAAGGGCAGTTGCATAAAATTGGAAACATAACTTGCAAGACCGAAATTCATGCAAGTGAATCAACATTTTTTTTAATAAAAACAATGTAATATTTAAAAGAATCCTGCAAAGTTAGAAAATTTTTTTTCGAAGATTCCTGCAAAGTTAGAAAAAATCATAGTTCATTTTCAAATACACATAAAACACGCAATTTATAAAAACTAATTTCCATATATTATATTTCAAGAACGACATTGCAAGGCTATGAATTATATCAATGAAAATTATTTATGTTTATTAACTAAAGGGATGTCAGAATAAAATATATTTATTTTATCAGAAAGATGTCAGCATAAAAATATTTTGTGTAACTTCTAAGAATGATATTAAATTATTTTCCATTTTTCCACTACAAACAAATTTATCCATGATTCCAACACTCACATATACAAATAATGACATTAGATATCACAGGACCTGACTTATAGTTCAAAAACTCTTCTAAAATTACATTTTTTTTAAATACTACTTCCCAGGTGTATCAATATAATTTTCTGTAAACTATACTTTAATATTCGTGATCAATCATAAGATGAACTTGATTTAAATATGAAAAATACAACTTCACTGTCTATGACTAAAACTATAAGTTTTGAAGGACTTTTGCACGATTCGTCTGTCATGGCTCTTCTGTCATAATAATCTCTCTCAAGTCTGAATCAAAATTATAATCGAAGTAAATTTTATAAGTGCTCAATAATAATAATCTAAGCTAAGCTATTTACTAACAGTACTATGCAATAGAGGGGATGAAGTGTTCAAATGCGGACCTGCCTGCCAAGAAACGTGTGATGGTACATTATGTCCTCCCCAAGACCCTAGTTATTGTGAAAAGGGTTGTTTCTGCAGAGATGGTTATGTTAGAAATAACAGAGGATATTGTATTCCTAAGGAAGATTGTCCAAGTAAGTGAAATATACAATTACCTAAATGCTGTTTATAAATTTTATATTGAAGCTCATTTACTTATATTGATATTTATTATATGATATTATTGATATTTATTAGAAGCATTATTAGTAGTTAACACTGTATATAACAATTAGAGGACTTAAGGCAGTATATTATTTGTTGAAAACAAATTTAATCAGAATATTTATATAAAAAATATTCATATTAATAAACAATTACTTCTGCATTTTCATCTCATTAATTTAAAGCTGATTGGGAATATCTGTCAACATAAATTGTGACAAATTAAAAAATTTAGTCAACCAATTTCCTCTCAATTTTCTTGACTGAGTAAAATTTGTAACATTAGTATAAAATTGTATTATTACATTATTATTATATAATTGTATTATTGTATTATTATATTGAATGTGTGTAAACAAAGACTTTGTGAAGATACACTTTTAAGATTTATTAATAATTAATTTTCAATATTTTACCAAATGCATATATTTCTTCTTTTAAATAAGAATAATGTCTCAAAAGACATCACACAACAAAAATCACATAAGAGTGCAACTTCGAACTGTCAAATAACTAGGGGTAGAGATAAATAAATTGAAGTGAGTTTGTTAATACTTTCAGTTTGATCTGGAATTATTTCACATCCAAAGAAAAGGATTAGAATGGAAATAAAGTTCTTGAATCAAATTCAGAGCAATATAATGCTCTGAATATGATTCACGGGGAAAAAATTTAAAAATTCTTAAAAACTACAAAATCTGTTGTTAATGGCAATGGCTGTTTTTCGCAGAATGTTGTCCGTTGACTGGTGTTCTATAGACTTGCATGGATTTTTTATACGCCCCAGACATTAGTTCATTGGCTAAATATTCACCAGACATTAGTTCATTGGCTAAATATCAGCCCACGCCAGCCCGTTATTCAAATTTCCAGTGAATCATGTGAATGAATTGATGAGACCCGATCACTACACATTTTCGTTGCTGCTGAAAAACAAAATGTGTATTTATTTAAACTAAAATATAAAAGTTGTTATTAATGTGGAATTATTATTTACGTCATTCTACGATAAAAAGGTTTTGAGTCCATAGAGGATGCAGCCCAGGGGGGGAAATGTTGGAGTTTTAAGATTAAACATATAATTACGATTTTAGTCACTTTTATGTACACATTCACGTAAGGGCAAATCACTTTATACATATTTAGTTACTTTTAAGAAGGCTACGGTAATTACATTGGGCAGGGTAGAGACATCAAGATCAGGGTAGATACTAAGGGAGAGACTTTAATGTAATATAACAATGAATAAAACCAATTTTTATTAAACGTTGTACTTGTAATCAGAGTATCATTTTTGAATTGAATTTGCCTTTCTTTAAATCTAAAACTAGAGCTTTTTAGTGTCTGTGACAAAAAATATAAGTAAATTAACATGACATTGCACTTTCAACATATAATAAAGTATTTTTTTATTAATACTAATTAAGTGGACTAGCGCCTTTTAAATGATAATCAGCCTTGTGATAGTCAGACTTGTGACAAAGAAAATAGTTTTCATATTAACTATACTTATACTATAATTTTCATTAAATTAACAAGTTTTGCTCATGACATAAACTAAAAAATTGCATAACAAATTAAAAGGCATTCTCTTGCCCACATGAAGAAAAAATAAAATTAAAAAAAATATGCTTAAGCTGTCTCTAACACATCCACTGACTTTTTGAATGAGTCTCCTTAATTTCAAAATAATATTTGGTATAGGGAGTGTCTCAACAGTCTGCTTCTTTGAGACAAATGAAATATCTTGTTAATCAAGTTTAAATAATTTTTCAGTTTTGTCTCCATTTTACAGAATTCTACCTGGATCTCGTCACCTTCTTCCAAACCTATACACATAGCCATGTAACGGTACTCTGTTTTTTTGTATGGTAGTTTATTATATGTATATTTTTGGATGTTAATGGCTATTGTTCATCTTCTATCTGATGCTTGCCACCTTTTGGTATAATGATTTGTTCACTGTCAGGTGGTTTATCTTTCTCACTTTCGGACTCTGAATCCGGTTCGTTAACATCCACAACTCGGAGATGAGATGTGTTATGAGATAAGTATATCATGACATCAAGTTTGAAGTGATCACAATTTATATGTTCATTGCAAAAGCAACTTGAAGACTTCATTTTCAACTTCTTTGGATCCCCAATATTCCATAACGCCTGATGGACACGCAAAGTACCAGGGAAAGTCTTTATGTGTTCTTTGGCACTATCAAGCAAAGCGTCTTTCTCTGGGATATTTTGGTCATCAATAAGGAAAACATTGATATGCTAGGACTGTTTTTCTGGATAACATCTGGAAAGTCGCTCAGAGAGGCTATGTCTCTGCCACTAGCCACCAATCGGTCTACTGATCTCTTGCAGACAGCACCGATAAGAGCTTCCTTACCGTGTCCAGTTTCATGGTAATTCCAAGTAAAATGTATTAGGTTTGGGTAGCATTGTGTTAAGTGAGTGATAAGAAAGTAAAACGTATACTTGTCGTGGTATTGTGTTACAGGTCCATTGCTCTAAAAATATAGGATTTTCACTTCGGGTGGCAGGCTATCCAAAATTGGCTGTAAGTGAGTCCACATAGCTGCAGGTGAATATAAGAAATTTGTGACATAGTAAAATAGCATGTAGTCTTTACTTCGTCTGATGCCTTTTTGTGTAAGTTACAACCGTATGCAAACTTATCTGTTGACGTGAACCTCCAAAATGGAATACCTGAATCTGTTCTGCATATTTAGTTAAGTAATTCTCACCGAAGTCCATGTGAATCATAGCTTCTTTTTCTGTCAAAGTCGTCTTTTTAATCTTAAGAGCAGAATGCTTGTGCACTACGTTCAGTTCATGGTGAAGAAAATGCTCCAATTTATCTTCTAATTACTTGATTAATTCGCGAGGATTAATCTGAATTGACTTTTTCAAATATTTGGTCACCTTTCTTTCCTTATGCATTTTCAGATCAGTTATGTTGTCGGGGACAGATTCCCACATTTTGTAGACAATATGAGTACTATTATCAAATTCTTTGTATACAAGTCTTTTATTTTTGCAAGTTAAAGACTCTGTTTGTTATACCTATTGCAACAAATTGTATTAATCAGGCTTTGAAACTTTTATATAGATATAGCTTTTTCTTGGAATAGTGCCATAAGAATCAGATCCATATTAGCATGAGTAACGCAAAGGCAAGTATCACGTTTGTCACAATTCAGTTGTACTATCGAAAATGGCTTTAGGCGACAGAAGGGAGAATATGAGATATTGCACTTCTTCATGAAAGATTTGTGGACATTTCTTAAAGTATCCAAAAGAACTCTCTTTTGGTTGCGGTCTCCTTTCTTTGCCACATAGTCTCTTTTACCAGCACATAACCTCGTATTAGAAAATGTATAATTTTCCTCCTCATTATTTCATAGCTTGTTTTGACTTTTCATTTAGTTTCCATCATTCGAACTTTTTTAAATTTTTTCGAAGGTTTCACATTTTTTTCATTCTGTAGTATGCCATATTGAAAGAGCAGAAAATTTCATTTCAATCGTTAATTGAGTACTTCTGCAAACAGTAATTTTTTCTTTATTGTGTCTCTGGCACTTGGAGAATTCATCACTTGTTCTACTTTACTGTTAGGTATAAGTTTTACAGGCTTTTTTAGTCTTTGTAATCTTTTTTTTCTAAATTAGAGCGTTATTTTAGCCCTTAGATTATTTATTGTTGCATCTTTTATTTTATTAATCAAATATCTTTGTCTTCTAGTTTGATCTGATTTAATTTTAGCAGCTTTAACTCTTCTATCAAAATTCCCTTGCGGCATTTGAGTGTTATAATCCGAAATAGATGGCGTTACCGGGATATTAGTACGTTTTTAAGGGCAAGTTGTTGCCTACGCTATTTTGCTTTCTTTTTCGTTGCTCTCCAGGATTTATTTCATTGACAGTTTTTATTATTTGTTTCTCCTTTTTTTTAAATATTTTTCTTTATCCATTTGTTTTTGCAATTCAAATTTTTCTGAATCATTTTTAATCCTTTTGTAGCATAATTTCTCTGCTTGATGCTTCTTCTCTAATCGTTATAATATAATAATATTAAGGAGGAAACCTATTAAATTTAGAAAAAACATTAAAATCGGATCTTAAAGAAATAAATTATCTATATAAATAAAAGTTAGCTAAATTATATGAATAACTTTAAGCAAACATCTTATTATCTATAGTATCTCCCCTGGTCAGTGAGTATATCCCCTGGTAGTTATCCTGCCAGGGGAAATACGACAGAGGAGAGACGTTTTCATGGCAAATTTAAAATTTTCAACTAACATAAGTTAATATTGGGTTAATAATATATCACAAACCTCATCTATTACAGTATTGTTGAATTTAGGCCGTAAATGCAAATCAATTAAGTGAATTTTATAACTTTTATGACTTACCAGTGAGGAGACACAATGACCTTGCGAAACCACTACACCACACTGTCGCGTCACGCTAACTAACAAATAACAGCAATCTTTAGGCTCGTGTGTTTAGTACTACTAACTTCACATTGATAGGCATCCTTGAGCGCCATTATGAATATGGCCGTCTAATATTTCTGTTTGTATTAACGGACAAAAATTTGCCAGGGTAGACACGCGAAAAAGCTGTATAAACATGTAGTTTGAAAATTATTGAAAATAAATATTGTTGTATTTTACCTTTATAATACTTAAGTATACTTGTTTAAATTCGTGCTGAATATACTTTAATGTGGCAACTACGACAAAGAAGGTACTTACTGTCTGCATGTTTAACTAAAAACATCAAGGGACAGGTCGGGGTAAAAACTTTTTCAGACTTAAATATGAAATTTCAGGAAAATGTATTATAATTAGGCATTTAAGCAAAATGTTATTTAAATTATATTAAGATGCTGTGATTTATTGTATAAAATGACAACAAATAGAATAAAAAAAGTATTTTATAATGATTTCCATACCTCTTATCATAGAATGACTCATTTATACTGTTCAAAAATAGACCAACATTATAGGATAAGACAATAGAGAGCTATAAGAACAATAAACTCAATTTCATTGCATGGAAGGAAATTTGTACAGCTTTATTTGAAAACTATGAAACTACATCTGATAATATATATAATCTTCTATTAATATAAATAAATAATAATATTTTTTGTCATAGTAACCTTCCTTCTGGTGTTATAAAGTAATCTACAAATTTATTACTATTGTTATTTGCTGTTAATCTCTCTCTGACAGTATTTGAATGAGGTACATTAAATGATTCAGAAATGAAATTATTTTTGATAAATGACTCACTAAGGTTGGTAATAATTCCTTCTGTATGAATAAAGGTATGTAGCCAACAACAAGTTTTTACTGTATAAACCACTAAGTACATTAAAATGTGTAATAGTTGATTCTAATTCTATATTTATTTGTTGCTCGTCATAGTGAACATTTTTTATTAAATTTCTGATAAACACGAAGAAATGGAAGAGATAATGCAAGAGATAATTGTATGAGTCGTGTTAAAAACTAATATATTACTCACTTAGTCTCCAGATTTAAATCACTTCAAAAGTATAAGTTTTATAACCAAAATATTTTAAATAAAATTTTCATATATCAACAAAATCAAAAATATTATTTGCCAAGTATATTTTACATACATTATGAAAAATGTCAAAGTTGATAGTCCAGTCCCAAAAAAGAAGAAGAAAGAAATAAAAAGGATGCATGATCTAGGCAACAGAATTATAAATTTGATAGTATTGAGAAAAAAGAAAATACTAGAATTATGTCTCTTTTCAGGTGACTTAATGATCTTCTACTTTCTAAACGACGTAATTAATACGTAGTCTCACTCATTTCTTGTTTGAAACTGATGAGAATGTTATTTTTATTATCAAAGGAAGTGTTTCCTTTAAATAAACCATTTGTCTACAAGTACACGCATTTCCACCACTCTGGTAGCCAGTCAAAAATAGCCATTAACAGAAACTGTAATGACCAGCAAAAGTCTACTGTCATCCATGCATGCACAGAACATAAAACAAATAGAAATGGCATATTCGCCGAATTATGTGAAAACACGTGTCGCCAATTCAAAATATTTAAATTTTAAACGTGCCAATTACAACACGACAAGCGCCCCCACCCGTGTTCTTAACAACATGGATGTATTAAATTCGTTCTCGTTTCCGCACGCTTTATCATATATTTTTATCCTGCTCCCGACAAAAATTCTAAAATGTTAGTGTTGTTCACACATTTAATGACCGCTCACCACGATATCGATAAAAAGCAACAGTACAAATTAGCCGCTATATTTAAATATTTTTTAAGAAAACTAAAATTTTACGAAACCGTGATGTTTAGGTACGTCCTAAAATATTTATTAAATTATTACATGTAGATACATGCGATGCACCCAACTGACTAACAGAATTACGATAATTAACTAATAAGGTTTCATCAGTTTTAGAGCATTACAATTAAAACTTTCGCTATTTATTTAACAAAATATTTGCACTTTCTTTTAATTTTAAATACATATTGAGTTTTTTAATGGAAATTAAAAGATAAAACACACGATGGTTCTAGTAAACAATGAAGCCATTTAGTTTAATGAAATGATAGATAATGTTCTAAAGAGACATGCCAGTTTACTAACATCACAACTGCCGAATGTCTAAATTGAAAAAAAGTATTATGATTAAAATCCAAGAAACAAATGTATTACGATACTCTCAATTTATAATGACTGTAAATGATCCGTTTCGAATAAGATTAAGAAAGTAATTTTCTATAAATCTCTTTTTTTCAAAATACCAGAACATATTTATACATTATAATTATTGTTGGATCTTATCCTAAACTATGCTTAATAATAAACATAAAATTTTACATTATTTGCAAACATTGCGTATTCATCATAGACATGCATACAAACATTAATTTATTATTTTTCAATGAACAAATTCAAAATTTTCTATTTCATTTAGTTGTAAGTACCTATAATTTATTTAAACGTAATAGAATATTACACTATATAAGGAAACAAAAAAAGCAATATTTTATGATTCGGTGTTGTGTAAATAATGCAAAAACTTATATTGTTTTTTTTATATTTTGTCAGTACAATATAAAATAGAAGTGGTACTCGTCACTTCTATTTTATATTATACTGACAAAATATAAGAAAACAAACACACACGCCTGTGCAGACGCACGCGCACTCGTGCACTCTTATATGTGTTAGAAGTTTTTTATATGTTGAATTGAATTGTCTTGAGGTGGGGTTATTATTTGAGCCACAATGTGAATGTTACGTTACAAAATAACAATTCCAGGTTTCTTGACTGTATATGTGAAATGGCAAATACATAAGTAACTTACTTGCAATAAATTGTGAATAAAAATGTTTCAATACATGAATACAACCCCTAAAACCCAAAAAACCCATTTTTCTAGGATTTTCAATTGCAAGTTTTCCGTCATCATACTTCAGTGAGTTTAAATATCCAGTACTTTTTCCAAGAAAGGTAGTAAAATATTATAATTTCCGGCATATAGTAGTTTCTTAAAACCAAATCTCAACATACTTTTTGAATTAAATACGTCAAAAAGATTATTAATTATCCGCAAAATATTGGCAGTAGCTTGACTACTTTAATAATGAAAGGGCTTTAATTAATTTTCGCAAACTAAAAGTGCGTCAGCTATACTATTGCTATCCAGCCGAACTTTAATTTTTTTGATTTTGGAAGTCAATGTGTATTCGATGAAGTTTATTGGCTAAGTGAAACTTTTTTGTTTCTTGAATACTATTCAATTTCTCTAAATATTTCCAATTAACCTGATTTCCGTAATTATTTACAAAGTTTTGATACACATGAAATGCATTTCACATAAGGTTGAGCGTATGTGCAGGATCAAATATTGCTGCGATGGGATCTTTAGTGACTGGATGGGAAAAAATCATTTTTGATTTTTCTTTAAATATTCTAAGTTAAATTTTTTAATCGCCTATTTTAAGCGTGAAGTTCTTTTATTTGAAGTTTCCGTCTTTTAATTATTGTCTCCTTATGATTTATTATCGTATGTAATTTTAGCTTACGTGGTGATAACAAATTTTGGGCAATTTTTAATGTCATGCTTCTCGGAAGTGATAAATGACGTAAAATCACTTCAAGCTGTAAATTTAAAAAAACATTTTTTACTATTTTATACTACTGATATTTTATACAAGTGATTTGGAAAATACATACTTTAAAAGAAAACAGCAATTGTACTAATGTAAAGCAAAAACACTAATACTACGTCTTTTAATAGTTGGCAAAGAGTCTAACACCTCACATAAATGCTCATCTAATCCTCAAAATGTTTGTGATAAATAGTTTTTACACTAATTCTTAAAAATATCCTCAAGCAAAATGTGTTGCATTTCATAAATATGCTCACTCCTATTTGGCTTAACATCCACGTTCCGAACTCACTCACCTGAATACATGTTCAAATATTTATTCCTCAGGATATAAAAACTTTCTTTGCGGTTTTTTTTTTAATTATTTGATCATCTTGAAAATGTTCCGAAATTGTGCTTAACTTTCCAGGAAATCATTTTTTGCCACCTGTACCTTCAACCCATTTTTCTTTAACATCACTTTCTTTTGGAAATCTAAAAATATTTTATGAAATAAAAATAAAAATATCCTTTAATTCGAATAAACACAATTAAACCATTACTAATATAATATAAAAAAAGTGACTAGGTCTCATCTAAAGAATTTATAACACATTGCATACATTTCGAAATTGGTAAAAATTTCTTACATTTTAACATTACATAGTGATAATCTCTAAGAAATATATACAATTTTTACATCGATATACATTAATCTAGTTGCAAAAATATCGATAGTCGCATCTAAGACGATGTGATTCAGCCCTACAATGCACATCAGCGGCATCAAAATAAATGTCTGGTTAATTTTCACACATCGAAATAAATTTGAAAAATTATCATATCTGTGGTAGAAAATACCTCCCTTAGTAAGGTTTTGTGCACGGTTTTCAATTTTACACGATGCAATTACACAGTAAGGCATATTTTTATTTCTTTGCGCAGAAATAACGGAGCACTTTCTGGCATATCGGCAAACAAAAAACTAATGTAGGGCTTGATGCACTTACTTCGAAATAAGCGGAGCGCTGCTCATGTGTGGCGCTTTAGTCACGTCCACATGCCATTTCTATTTACTCTCTGTTCTGTGCGTGCATGCATATGATATTGCCTTGTATATGTTCAGAATAAAAACTTTGTTTTGAAACTTTTATTTGTTTTATTACAGTGCAATTTTTATCCCTAATTATTGGAGATTGCTGCTGCAATTATTGGTACTGCAAATTATATGAGGATTGGAATACTAAATTTATTACCATGTTTATTACAGTCATCTGAACACATTACCAGAGAAACAGTTGGACAAAAGCATATTAATATTTCTAAAACTACACCCACAGGAATTATATTATTAACATATAATAAAATCCTAACCAAACCTTTTGTTTTTTGTGATCTTTACGGTGATTTAAAAAAGTTGATAATAATATCAAATTTTAAAATTTGTTTAATAGTGTAAATATGATCAACTGTACAATAATTCTTTCTAAACACAGCCTGTTCAACAGGTTGATTTTCATATAATGTTTTTGTTATTCTTTCTAAAATTACTTTTGTAAACACTTTATATATATTTGATATGAGGGTTATTGGCCAATATCATCTTTATTTCCTTTCTTGTGTATGAGAATAAAGTAAGATTCACACCCAGTCTTGGAATAGTACCTGTGTTGAATATTTTGTTGAATATACTTGTTAGAATTGGACTTAACTCTTCTATTGTGCCTCTTAGCAGCTCATTGGTATCATCATATTATTGGGTCCTGTGGCTCTTTCTAGTTTTTGGGAATTTATGGCTTTAATATTTCTGCTTTAAGTATTGGTGGCACATTATCCATCTCTTGGTCTGTTTCTTTTCTTGAGTAGAGAGAGCTATAATAATTTGTAGCTAATCTCTGAATTTCTTTCCGTTCTCTGATTTTGTTGTGTCGGTTGTTTTTTAGGCTGGTGATCCATTTTTTTGTTAATCTCTCTTAGTTCTTTGAAAGCTTTTTATGTATCACCTATTTTTAGGATATAATCTTCTAGTTTTTTGTCCCCTTAGCTTTCCTATCTCTTCTCAAGCTTTCTTGTATCTGGTTACTAAGGGAAGATATTTTGTTTTGATTTTCTTTATTTTTCGTTTCTAAAAGAAGTTATTTTTTTTCTTTTGGCAACTCTAATGTTTTCTCACCGATTAAATTTTTATCTTTGTCGACATTGGATTGTTCATAATTGATAGGTGTTCATATTTGATATAGATTGTTCATAATTGATATAGTTTATGGGTATTTGTTTGATGGGTTAGGTTAGGTTAGTATGGATCTGTAAATTTTGTATTACATGTGTGTCCTAAAAGTATTGTACTCTATTTGTTATAATATAATCAATTTTATTCATGTACTTTCTACCTGGCGAGACCCAGGTTCATTTGGTCTTTGGTGTTTTCTTAAATATTGAGTTTAACAGTGTTAGATTATGTTGCAATAAGAATTCTATTAGTCTTTGCCTGTTACTGATTCTCTTACCCCTTAGTGGTTAAACAAATTTTAGAAAAATATATTGAATATTAAAAACAGGTATACATAGCTTTCATAGATTATTCTTTGATAAAGCTTTCGACAGTTTAAATCACAACTTCATTTGGTCAAGCTTAAGGCAACAAGAAGTAGATGACATATATATTAACATGATAAAAGAAATCTACAAAAAGAGCAAAAGTCTAATAGAATTGGAATCAAAAGGAGGCCCATCCCCCATAAACAGAGATGTGAGGATATCCACTTTCACCGAAACTATTTACTGCTGTTTTAGAAAATATTTTCAGAAAACTAGACTGGGAAAAGTACGGCCTAAATATCAATGGTAATCGCTTAAACCACTTGACGTTCGCGGACGACTTAATATTACTGGAAGAAGATCCAAAGAAACTACAAGATATAATACAAACACTAGCCGAAAAAAGTTAGGAGGTAAACCTTGAAATAAATATAAGTAAAACATAAATAATGACAAACTCCAGTAAAACAGATATTGAAATGGAAGGAATGGAAGGAAGAAAATTTGAATATGTCGATGAAAATATTTATTTAGGACAAATTATTGCTCTCAGTGGAATTATTGCTCCCAGTGAAATTATTGCTCTCAAAGAAGTTAATAAAAGAATAGCTTGTGGATGGAAAAAGTACTGGGCTCTTAAAGAAATCATGAAGAATAAAGAGTTAGGTATTCACATTTAAAAAGAAAACGTTCAATACATGTACCCTTCCATGTTTAACATATAGATGCGAGTCCTGGTTCCTCACTGAATTGCACAGAGAAAAACGTGCCAGGTGCCAACAAGCAATGGAAAGGAATATATTGGGAGTAAAACTAAAAGATAAGATTAAAAATATAGATATATAAAAATGAAACTAGATAGGACATATCTTACGCTGCAAAACAAATAAATGAAGTAAGCAGGTTACTCTCTGGTAGCCACAAGACGGCAGCAGAACAACAGGTTGTTCAACCAGAAGGTGGGAAGACGATATCACCATACTTTGGGGCCCTACTGGACAAGGGCTGCAACTGATAGACAGTTGAAGACGACCTATGCCAGGAGACACGCCGAACTGAGCGACATTCTATAGTATTTACTGGTTATAAACATTCAGAAATAAAAAGGCTATTATTATTATTATTATTATTATTATTATAGGTATAGATTGTTTACTATTGACATGTCCCTCAACAACTTCTGTCCACTTGTACACTTTAGAGTTATGATTAATGTCTAGCACATTCTATGTTTTTGTCAGTGAAATGTCATTAGGAAATACTTCCAGTTACAAGTAATTTTACATGAAATAATGTGCATTTTATTGTAAATTACGAACAAAATAAGAAATATTGACTACATTTATAATTTTTATAGTAATATTAAAAAAATTGTGAATAAAAATGTTGAATAACAAATATATTTATACCTATTTCATTATATTAAATGGAATAAATAACATTTATTATAAGGTTCCAAAATTCTATTTTTGTTTCCATATAAGAATACTAAGTAAGAATACCACACAGATACCGAATTGCTGATCTAATGAAAAATGTAATAATAAAAATGTTATTAATTCATCATATATCAAATCTTCATATAAAAGCATCCACAAGATGGGGTATTTCATTATAGTTAGGATCCTTACAAACAGCTGTGACACGAGTTTCATAATGTGGTTGAATCAGAGAAACCAGAATGCATTGTGATTCCTCCACTAAGCGGGTATATTCAGTCTTTTAGCCTACCATAAATACAAATTCATAAAAGTTTCATCCTTTGTGTTGCATTAAATATCCTCTAATTTAGATTGTACAGTTACGCTGAAAGAAATTTTGATTTCATGAATATTAACCACTGTTGTCCAAATCATTGAAAATGAAATGATATTCTAGTATTAATATAATCATGGGATCATATCTAGCTGAAATGAGAAAAAAGGTGGTGTTCTAGACTTTTTAAACAAAACTATTAGATATTTTATAAAGATATTTAATTTTACAAAATTTGTAATTACATAATAAAATATTTTTAAGAAATTATAAATGTTACTTTTATAAGACATTTTTCTGTAATGTGTTTTTAAAGTGGGATTTTCGGGGCTGTTGTGATGAAAATAATAGTCCTAGTAAGACATGCTCTACGAGTATATTGTACACACAAAAGATATATATTTAAGTATGCACAGCATTTTTATTAAATTATTTAAAAATATTAATATCATTGTCATACAAAAAACAATTTTGGAGTCCTTTTAATTTTTTTTAAATTCGAAAATTTTAAGTTGTTTTTCCAGCCAACTTAAAATTGTGAAGTATATTTTCAAAATGTCATACTTAGAAAATTATGTGAAATAAAACAAATTTTTATAAAATGATAACTGAACAATTTAAGATTAAAAATTAAGACATTTCTAATCAGACAAAACATGATATACGAATTGAAGAAAAGTTTAATATATGTCTTTTATATAGTGGCTACTGAATTAAGTATTGAATTTAAATTGAGTGCAATTTTAACATGAATAATTTGAATAGTCACTAAAATTTTTATTTCCAATCAAAACTAATCCAATAATAAATAATTTCATTTGTTTTTTTTTACAGAGAAATTCATGTGCACTGGTAACAGAATTTTCAAAAATTGTGGTCAAGCATGTTCAATAACTTGTGAAAATATAGAAGATCCTGACCATGAATGTTTTTCTGAAGAATATGAATGTAAACCAGGCTGTTACTGTAAGGATGGATACGTGGAAAATAGCGACGGAGATTGTGTTAAACCTTTTGAGTGCTGTAAGCATTGTTGTCAAGTTTATTTATTAGTATTTCAAGCATACATTTTCTTATCAAAAGTCATAGAATTTTTCTTACTATAATTAAATTCATTATTAGCTGTTTTTCATTACTACATGCCAATTCTAAGTTAACTTGCTAATTAACTTGCTCTTGTTCAAAGCCTAAAGTTAAACTTTAAACTTTCTCCTGCATAACTCGAAAACCTACAACAAAACTACGGCAACCTGAGGTATTTTTCATTTTTTTTGCGATTCAACTTATTAGGAAGTGGAGTCAAAACCCCTACATATCTGAATTGACAATGTTATTATGTTGAAGTTTTAACATTATTTACGTCAAAATTACTCAGTTCTAAAATCAAATACTAAAGACTAATATTGGTATTTGACAAAATATTTTGAAATTGATATACTAATAATTTTAAAATTTATATACTATTAATTTGACAACACAGGTCACAACTCTTGAATAATTCTCATTTTCAATACATTGAATTATTCAAATAGTCAAACCTATTTGAAGTCAAAACTATTTTAAATCTAACATTTGCTTTTGAGTAGTATGCCATTTTTTGTCTCAGTTTTTCTGAGAAAAAAATGGCATACTACTTAATATCCTAGCGATAAAAAACCATTTAACAAGACTTCAGAAGAACTCAAATACATGATCCTTATAGCTGACAACGAACGTCTCCAAAATCAGCGGGCTCTCCTGTCTCCTAACAAAGATAGCAACTACTCCCTTTGGAAGACAACAAAAATGCTAAAACGACCAAAAGTTCACATACCACCTATAAAAGCCTCTCAATCGAAATGGGCAAGAACTGACAGTGAAAAGGCTCAGGTATTTTCAGAACACCTAAAAACTGTGTTCCATCCTTTACCTAGCAAAAACCCAGAACACGATAAGGAAGTCTTAGAGTATCTTCATTTGCCAATGCAAATGTGCCTACCACTAAACTGTGCCAGTCCTAAAGAAGTGTGTAGAGAAATATGGAAACTACCAGAGGGTAAAACGCCAGGTTACGATTCAATCGACACAAAACTACTGAAACAATTACCTAGAAAAGAAGTAGTTCTTATAACTGCAATCTTTAACGCCTGTTTAAGACTTGCTTTCTATCTCACCCAATGGACAATTGCGCAAATAATAATGATCCCAAAACCAGGTAAACCTATCCACGAAGCGAGTTCCTGTAGACCAATAAGCCTACTTTCCTTGCTGGGTAAACTGATGGAAAAGATATTGCTGACCAGGATGCGTACATACCTACCAAATGCCGTTCCTGCTCATCAATTCGGTTTCCGGGAACATCACGGCACCGTGGAGCAGATACATCGTATCACAGATACCATAAGCCGTACTTTAGAACATAAACACTACTGCTCTGCTGTCTTCTCAGACATTAGTCAAGCTTTTGACAGAGTGTGGCACGAGGGACTCCTCTACAAGCTTAAAAAATTGTTACCACAATCCTTCTTCCCGATCTTGAAATCATATCTCGATGGAAGGTGCTTCGAGGTAAAATATAACAATGAAACCTCACTTTTCAATATAGTCCAATCAGGAGTGCCACAAGGAAGTATACTGGGTCCCTTAATGTATCTGATCTTTACTGCAGATCTGCCAAAGCACGCTGATACTTTAACAGCGACTTATGCAGATGACACAACGATTTTCTCAGTTCACGAGGATCCAACAGTAGCCTCAGCTAAACTACAAGACCATATTCACGAGGTAGAGAAGTGGCTAGACAATTGGTGTATCAAAGTTAATCAGGGAAAATCTATCCATGTCACCTTCACCCTTAGAAGACAAACCTGTCCCCCAATAAAAATCCACAATGAAATTATACCACAAGCGGAAGATGCTAAATATCTGGGTATGCATCTGGATAGAAGACTTACCTGGAGAAAGCATATTTGGACTAAACGCAAACAGCTGGACATATAGCTCAGATCGATGTATTGGCTCCCAGGTCCTAAATCGAGACTTACGCGGGAAAGCAAACTAGCCATCTACAAGTATATCCTAAAACCAATCTGGAAGTACGGGATTCAGCTATGGGGTACAGCAAGCAACAGCAATATCGAGATTCTCGAAAGATTCCAGAGTAAAGCACTTAGAGTAATGATAAATGCCCCTTACTATGTGAGCAACAAATATATACACGAGGACCTAAAAATCAACAATGTTAAGCAGGAGATTGCCAGATATAGCGAAAAGTATCAGAAAAGAATAGCAACACATGTCAATGAGCTGATAACACAGCTTGAGGGCACAGGAAGTGTCACATACTCCCATCTCAAACGGCATAGTGTACCTGCACTATCCGCGAGATTTGACAGCAAATGACAGGAACTCGCCTAAACGGGGTCCTACTGGCCACAAACGACATTAACTTCAACGGATTGACCCATTGTGTCAACACACAGATTGCCAAGTTACAGACAGATAAAATAAAAAAAAAAAACATTTGCTTTTATATTTTAAGCTATTTAAAATATCAGAAAGGCTGTTACTTAGCCTGCTATGAAAAATTCAATGACACCTAATTCATTATCATCAGTATTATAACTTTTTGTAATCCCTATATATCTTTATTCATGTGCAACTTAAAAAGATATTCAACATTCGCTTTGATTACACAAAAATGTCAAATAACCTAATTAAAAATACAAGAACATAATTTTTTACAATTATACTTTTTAAAAATTTTCAGCTGTTTAATCTTTTAGTTTCTTTACCTCAAATGTAGATTATCTAAATAGATAATAGAAAAGAACCATTAACAACAACCTAAGGCTTATGTTATTGATTAAATATGACTTTTTACTAACATATTTTTAGATAAGATTTACTGCAATGGTGATCCAAATGCTGAAGTCGGTTGCCCACCATGTGGACACAAAACTTGTAAAAACTATCAAAATCAAAATGAAATTTGTCAGAAGATATCTTGCACACCAGACACTTGTCATTGTAAAAATGGATATGTTCTTAATGAAAAAACTGGACTCTGTATCCTACAAAGAGACTGTCGTAAGTATTTAAGAAGATAGAACTGAAAGTTTTCACAATTGGTCATTTCTAATAACATGATAAAACTAATTCACATTTCAAAAATCTAACACCTTAGTAATCTACCAAGACACTTTGGTTGTATTTATCATTTGTTTGTACAAATTAACGGCAATTTGAAAATTATGTGTCCATGTCCATGTCAGTATAAATTTAACATGAAAACATTTTCATTTAATGATTTTTTATGACTTTCGTTGTGGTCTCAACCCATAATAAAGTTGTAATCAACTTCAATTTACATTTTATCATGAAACACCATCTCATACTGTCATTTGCAACTGGATTAGAAGTTCATGCTTAGTCCTACAAATCTCAGTGACAATCTGCCTGAAAGATGTGTCTCGACAGCAAAAACTAAAAATAATATCAATTTTGTGTTTATGATAAAGACTGACAAGAGAATTTAGGTGCTGGTGTGAGTGAAATATAAAAAATTATACGTGAACATATAGGCATCAGAAATATTTGTGCTAGATGGATATCCCATAATTTGACTGAAACTCAAAATTACCATTGCGGTAATTTGTGTTATGAAATGTTAGAAAAATTCAATGTAGGTCACTCAATTGCTGTATCATCACGGGTAATGATAGCTGGATATATTGTTTCAAATCCAAAACTTAAAGGCTCTTTGAAATGAGTGTTTCCTTTTGAAATTTGCCAGATGGGGCGGATGACTTACTATAAATCAGTTGTTCTGGAAAATAAAAAAACTTACTGTAGACTGCTATTCAAGTAACTGTTTGCCTGTTGTTTTGGAAAAAGTTCAAGAACAACACCCTTACTATATAATCCTTCTTCATCACAACTATGTCTATGCTCATTTAGCCACACAAACAACCAAATATTTGATTACATCTAGTGTTAAAATTATAGGTCATGTGCCATGCACCCCCAACTAATGCTGCGTAATTTTAATTTATTTCCGAAAATAAAAAGTAATTTGCGACTAACATGATTCCTGGAGGCCAAAGAAGTGAGACTTTTTTCGAAAAGGCCATGAAAAACACATCCATTCAATGAAGAATGGATCGACTGCTTCTCTCAGTATTTCCATCAAGATGCATTCAAAAAGAGGCATTCAAAAAAATTCATTACTCTCTAATATTGGCTCTAAACTAAATTTTAAACTATAAGTTCTTTATCTCCTTCATAACTACAATTTCTTTGTCACTTTAAAAAATATATAGACGGAGAGAAAATTTTCATTACAAAAGTATCTTGCCTTGTAATAAATTTGTAACATCTTATTTGATATCTTATTCAAGTTTAAATTTCTCTTCACAGCAATCATTTATTATCGTACTATCGGTTTAACTTCTTTTAATAAAATACCCCTATAGGAATCATGAGCCCAAAATATAATAATGTTCCATAATAATCTTCAGACCGATGTAAAGGAAATGAAATTTACAAGAATTGTCGCCAACAATGTCCAGAGCAGAAGTGTGGAGTTAATTCCGAACTAATAAGATGCGCTGCTCCCAAACCAGAAAACTGCAAGGCTGGGTGTGATTGCATAGATAATTATGTGAGAAATAACAATGGCAGATGTATACCCAGGGAGGAATGTCCTGAATGTAAGAATATGTCTATTTAATTGATTTCAGTAGTAATAAAATCATTTCATTTCATAACACATAATCATAAAAATTTATTTTTATATCCACTAAAAATAGCTTAATTTAGATGAACAAAAAATGAATCCTTTGTTTTTAAAATGTTAGTAATGTTAGTAACTAGCTATCCCAACTGTTTTTTTCAGGCAAAAAAGTGACTAGAACTGCATTTTGTTTTAATCATTTATTAATGCAATAATTATTTACTTACAATTAATTTATTTAGGTATTTACTCTGTACTCAAGTCGAATACAAAATTGTGCAGCCCAATCTCATAACGTGAAAACATTTATAACAGTCTATGCTAATTGATCATATTTATCTCAGAATTGTCTAAAGAAAATATTTTATAAAAATTTATTTGATATAGCTATTACCTCAAAAACATTTAGATGGTTTGGTTTTAAAACAAAAAACAGATAATCTATATGTTTAACAATATATGATATTTTCATGTTTTCTACAATATCTTCACACATTTAATGTAGCCTTAATTGTTAAAAATTGTAATTAAAAATTCAACCAGCATATTTAACTCCTTCCATTTAAAATTTTATTTGCGCATAAACTACACATTTTAAGAAGATATCATGTAACATATGTCCACTTTGAAACGATAATCTGTTTCATGTCATAAAAAGCCGGCTTTGTGATAAATTCTAAAACTGAACATACAAAACTTTCCTCTTTCTAAAATTATACTATCATTTATTACACATTTATAAAAATGACTCATTTCTTTTCACAAAATATATTATATTTTCGTAAACTATGTAAATTATTTTCTTATATGGTTCTACTCAGATGTTTTAATTACTTAGGACAATAAAGAAACAAACTTCAAAAAATGATGTGTTGTTATTCATTATAAATATAATAACATACTCCGTGTATTCATAGATAGATGTAAGAAGAACGAAATCTACAAGAGTTGTCGCCAGCAATGTCCATTACAGAAATGTGGAGTAAACCCCGATTTTGTCAGATGTCCTGCACCTAATCCTGATAACTGTCAAGCAGGTTGTGATTGTATGGATGGATTTGCAAGAGACGATGACAATAATTGCATAACCAGGAATCAATGTCCCAATAGTAAGAAAATGTGACTTAAAATATGTGATGTAAAATAAATTTTTTAGAATTACAGTGATAACCTAAAGTAAATAGAAATTACCTGTAAGAAAGACAGATTTTCAATTCTTATTTTTTCTACAGAAGTCATAAATATTAGATATCGTAAACTTGTGGATGAAAAATAACTACCCGCATAATAATCATACAATCAAAAAACTTTACACACTTCATTTATGTGACATTATGTAAATATTGTTAGTTAAAAATGTTAGTTTTTTGAAAATAAGAAATGTACCTAGTGCCATTTGTAAGAGTTTTTGCATTTAATCGTTTTATTAGAAGAAACTAAAAACCAAAAAGTTTATTTCAAAATAACATATAAGAGTTCTAAAATAACTTTAAAGAATAAGTCATGTAAGAAGTTGTGACCTCTGGGATAAAAACCAAGAAATTCCTGATCGTGAGTTATAATCATTAATTAAGGGAATTAGGAATTGGAGGAGGACTGAGGCAGCATTTAACAATTTTTTTTAAATAAATTTTAGTAAATTCTACCCAAATTTCTGAAAAACTACGTGTGCCAATCTGCGTATGCCATTGTATACTGGATTAGCCAAAGTAGAACTGCTATTGCCAATAGAGTACTTCGACAATGTTTTCTTGTTTTCGCACTATTTAAAGAAAATTCCAATATTTTCAATCATTATCATATTATGGTACGCAATTTTTGTTCGGTAGTTGGGCAGTACTCAAATTAACTGTAAAGATATGTAAATAGCCAAATCCTTGCTCTGAGAGGAGACATGCTCCTTTATTGAGTTTTCAATGGTACAATGCATAAGCCTATTGGTGTGATAGACCAAGTACAATAAGTAGAATAACGTACCCATAAAGAAACTATGCCCATGAAAATAACATTATTCTATTCTTGGTCCAAATTTTCTATAGCCCAAGTGAGTTTTCTTTTGGCATGTTCTTCGTACAGTAGTGCTGTTTTTATCATGCTTCAAAATTTTACTTCATATTCCAATAACAATCTTCTTATACTGTGACTTCTTATATGACCTATTAACATCCTTCGAATATAAACCTGCATGTCCATCACGTAATGATAGATAAGGATTCACCATACAATTACTTATTAATACAATACTAATTAAGGAACACCCATAAAATTACTATACAATCTCTTATTACCATATTTTGCTCCGAGATATAATCTGGCAGAACATCATTGTATTTCAAATCAAAAATAGTTATACACCCTTATTCCCATTCCACTTTAATATATTCATATATTAAACAGTGGCTGCATATGGCATTTCTGGTTCTTTTGAATGCAAACACAGAAACATATCTTCGTAACATGATGACATACATCTTTCAATAACTAAGGTCCAACGACATGAAAGGCTTTCGATATAATGCATCTTAAGAGAGGGGGTCTACTAACTGTTCGCATTTGAATGTACCCTATAATGGATTGCAGAAAAAATTTAGCCTTACACATTTTTGTCAAAACTGGTTGACCAAAATGTATTAGCATCAAGGTGCATCAGTTATCACTACAATGAATTCAATTGCATCATTAATTTTGGGAATAAACAATTCTAAACTTAAACAATTCTAAAATCTTATTAAATTGGCCTATAAATAATTTGCTTTAAAAAAGCGCATACAACTTTACTCTCCTCAAGAGCGAAACAAGAAACTAGGAAACTTGAAATATTCACGAGATAAGGCTAAAAACTATTCACTATATAACTTATTCACCCCATTTCTTTAGATGTTTTAGATGTTTGTTGTGAAAATTTTCTTTTAATGGTGTTTCAAAATTGTCATAATTTTGTAACTTTAAAGCAACTCTGATATTAAATCCTATTTTTATATAGTACATCATTATTTGAAAAATTTCTGTTTGATCTGGTTTTACATAACTGTTCATTTTAAAATTAAATTCCAATATATTTTTAATTCCATGAATATTTTGAAACTACAAGAAAAGAAAGTCATAAACTGAAATAATACTGGTTATTTTATTAATATTAATACTGAACACTCACCTGGGGAATACCACCAAATGTTCAGAAGTGTTTGAAAATACTAATAAAACTGTGGTCTAGAAAAGTTTCTTTGCATACTTCTATGAATCATTTCTATTGTAAATTTAAACATGTGTGCATATCCAGAAAAAATTAACAAGTGCCTAGAATACTTATAAATTTTCTTCACTTATGAAATCCACGAAATTGAAATAGATTAATGTGATCATATAAACAAGCATCTAAGTGATGAAAGGTTAAAGCATAACACTTGCATTTCATATATAGTGAAGATATTATTAATAAGAAACATTATCAAAGAGTTTTTAACTTGCTGTTTAATATTATATGCATAGTGAGAGAGAAATTCAATCTGAGTTATATGGACATTAATCAAATTATATCATTTAACATATAAATTTCATAATGTTGCATGAACAAGGATTTCGTACCCCAAAAGGAAAAACGGAACCCTTATAAGATCACTCTCGTGTCTGTCGTACTGTCAAAGCTGGTTTTCTCAGAAACCGCTTGACATAGAAACTTGAAATTAGACAATATTGAAACTTAATAACCTACATATATTTTATTAAATAACACTCAAAAATATTCATATGAAAATTTTAAGGGGAAAAAAATAAAAACAAAAATTTCAAAGCAATATTGACTTTCATTTAATTAGGTAATGGTTATAATAGTAATTTACCTTTGTTAAAATAATGAGTTGAAACATTGTTACACTTTAACATACATAGTTTATTAAAAAAAATAACAAAATCATTCACATTCTCTTGCACAGATTGTTCCGTCACTTTTCTCTTCAGCAACAGACTAGTGTCGTAGGAAGAAAACCAAGCAGTGTTCCCAATATAAAAGTCCAATAAATAATACGCTTCCTTATATTTATATTGCAACACAACACATGAATACAATTGCAATATTAAAACAGTTACTACTAACTTGGCAACTCTATTAATAACCTAATTCTACACATCCTATTCTATTCTTTTACATACAACATTTCCCTAAACTTAATGAATTTGACATTTCCTAATGCTTTTATAAATATATCTGCAATATTACTATATGGATCTATCTTTACAACTTCTTAACATTCTCAAGTATAAAATGATAGTGAACTTTAATGTGTTTAGAATTGTAAACTTTGTAAAATTTCCATATTCAGCAAATGACTACTACTCCTGGGTTGACTTCATATATCATAATCAGTTTATAAACTTTCGTAAAAACATTATTCATTAAACAAATTAGGAAATTAATTTTTGTTACAGCTTCTGATAAAGCAATATACTCAGAAAATGTTGAAGACTTTGTTATACTGTCTTGTTTTTTTGATTTTCAAAAATAAAAACAATCCAATTACAAATCCCATGGTAGACTTCCTGTTTAGAAAGTCTCTTGCCCAATTAGCATCCAAAATACAATCCAAGATATCCGCATTATTATTGTTACAATATTTCAATGTAGGATCTTTTCCCAAATACAAATATTTCTGAACACAGAAAGCATATTTAAAATGTGTGAATCAATATTGCAAACGGCGCAGATAATTTACACTGAAAGATATATCTGATCTAGTACCAGAGTTGATGTACAAACTTGCACCTATCAAGTTTCTATATTTTACATCCTCATTTACACCAAATTGTTCCAGTTTCAAATTTATTTCCATAGACGTCATACAATTTTGAATTTTTAATTTTATAACATTTAACTAGACTCGATGAAAGATTTCTGACTCAAAGTTAAAATATTATCCTGTTCATAGTCATATTCAGTATCAATACCAATGTAGTTTTTAAACTACCTATGTCCTTCATTTTAAACTTATCAGATAACTTTTTTTAATGGCAGCGATAAATTCTTTATCTTTACAGCAAATGGAAAGATCATCAACAAATAATAAAATAAAAACGATCAAGCCATTCTCCTTTTTAACATACATATATTAACTTCTGTGAAAATCAAGAGTTATCAGAAAATGAATAAAACATTCATACCATGCACAAGGACGTTCTTTTAATACATACAATGATTAATTTATAAAGTCCTTCAGTATCATCTACATAACTTACATGCTGTTTTACATATACTTCAGACTAAACATTACCATTAAAAAATGCTATGTCTATGCCCATTTGATGAATATCTAAAAAAATTCAACAACAGTATGAAAATAATAGCTTTAAAGTAGACATTTTAGAAACATGGGAATAACTGTCATTAATACAGTCAGTTTGTTAAAATCCTCTTACCACTAACCTGGCTTTATATTCACTTTCACTCTTCTTTCTATGTATCCACTTCAATTCAGTTATCCTTTTGTCCTCAGGAGGCTTGCTTACAAATGTCTTCAAAGCACATCTTCCCATATCTCTGCATTCATCTTCTATTAGTTCATGCATATATACCAGACAAGGTTTTATTATTATTCCTTTTTATTTTATAAACTGAAGAACTCTTATTTGTATGCTCTCTCTATTGCCACATTGCAATTCCTTTATCATGAATTCCAGTCAAATTTTTACTTCATTAACATACTGTACTAAGCATTCATATACCTTATATTTTGTCCAGATACAATCAACTATGACTAATTTGCTATAGTCATCTATGAAAAAAAATTCTCCATGATTTCTTTTAGTTTGACATGTTGTTTTGAAACTGTGTTATACATTTTATTTTCAACACATATTGTTCACTTTAAATATTTTAGTTCAATCTCTTTGGGTAGTTCATCTAATAATTCAGTTTTGCACATTATTTCCAAGTTATGAAAATTTAAATGTCCCCAGCGTAGAGTATAGTTTCTTTTTTATAGTCACATTTTTTTACTAATGTTGCTTGGAACTTTTTTCATTCACATAATTTTTATTTTAAATAGTCTTTCATCTTTAATTGCAACAGATATAAGCCTTACATATGGGTTATATATTTTTGAAAATCTCCCTCTTGAAACAACTGACTATTCGTCTGTAATTTTGAAATAACTAACAAATTTGCCTACATCTCTTTTATATAAAAAACATTTCTGAATATCATCTCAGTTTTTCGTCTACAAACGAGGAAACAAGTTTTGATATTTTCAACGGCTTTCGTATTTTTTAATATTCTTCCATCATCAATTTTTTACTTTACCAGATTCATTCAATGTCTTGCAGCTGTCAAAGTACTCATCAGTTTTAATAATATGATCTGTATAGCCACTATCAAGAAACCATTCTCTTTGACCTTCCTTTAGCATGTCATTTTCACTTGTTGTATAAATATTATTTGCAATAGTTGTGTGTAAACTATTTCCTTAATACTCATGCTAGTATGATGATAATTTTTTCGTACTCGATGGATATTTCTGATATTGTACAATCCACATACTTGGTAGCCTGAAAATCGACGGCCTCAACCTTGATTTTCTTTTCCATAATGAAAATCTCTTTTTAAATGATCGGGCTTTCCACAATCAAAACATTTCCAATTATTCTGAAATGAAACTTGCTTTCAGCTCGTAAAACATTTTATCTATCATTTGACTCTTTATTAGATTTTTCCCTGCACTTTGTAACTTTATTTTGTTTTTCAGATAATCAGCAATTACATCATTTTCTAGCAAATCATCTGTCAAATTACCAATGTGACTATAATATATCGTCTAATGTTGCTCTCTATTCACTGCACCTATCTGCTTTAATAAGCTTTTTCAAAATCGTCGAAGAATAAACACACACATAAATAATTTTCCAATGTGACACTTTTGACTTTATGTCAGTACATAATTTGCTAAGCTGGTGACTTCTTCAGAAACATCTCATCAAACTTTTTGATAATCTCTTAAGCTGAATCAAGTTCACCTATATATTCTAGCTGTTTGTTATTGCACTGTAAATATAGTTAGTTGCCTGGATATCTCGTTCGTCCGAGCTGTCATTGTCAATACTATTTTTTGCCCTCATTACCATATCTTCTCACTTTTTAAATGGTAAAAACTTGAACATATGTAATATCCAGTTACTATAATCTGCTCCGTCGAATATCCAAATATTTATATCATTGTTCTTCACCGCCATTATCACAGTTTTTATTTATTAGTACTCTTGAACTAATTTAACTTTTTTCACTTCTTGTTTTTCAAACCACACTCTGCTACCATGTTAAAATAATAACTTAAAACATTGTTAGACTTTAACGTACATAGTTTATTAAAAAAGATAACAAAATCAATTTCTTGCACAGAAAGTTTCACCACTTTTTGCTTCAGCAACAGACTACCATCATAGCTAATAAAACCAGGCAGTGTTGCCAATGTAAAGATACAATGACTAACAACCTTTAAATATTGGAGAAAGTTCATTGCTCTCTTAATATTTGTTGTAAACTAAATTTTAAATTGTAGCTTCTTAATATTACCTAAAACATAAAAATTACCGCACTTTAAAAAATGTGTAAAAAAAGACAAAATTTTACGTAATGAAATAACTTGCTTGGAATTGATTCGTAACACCTCATTTATTATCTTGTTATAGTATCAATTTCTTGCAATCCTAATCATTTTTTATCTTGTTATTGGATGTAATTCCAATACATCTACAAGAATGACGAGGTGTAAAATATAATCATGTTCTTTGATTATTTTCAGACCAATGCAAGGAAAATGAAATTTACAAAAATTGTAGCCAACAATGTCCAGAGCAGAAGTGTGGAGTTAATCCTGAACTAATAAGATGCGCTGCACCCAGACCAGAAAACTGTAAGGCTGGGTGTGATTGTATAGATAATTATGTGAGGAATGATAATGGCAGATGTATACCTAGGGACGAGTGTCCTAAATGTAAGACTATGTTTATCTATTTAATTTACAAAAATATATATGCCTGCTTTAATATGTCCGCAGCTTTTTCAAAATCATCGAAGAATAGACACACATCTAAATAATTTTTCAATGTGACACTTTTGACATTATGTCTGCACATAATTTGCAAGGCTGTCGACTTCTTCAGGTACATCTCACCAAACTTTTTGATAATCTCGTAAGCTGAATTAATTTCACTTATATATTCTAGCTGTTTGTTATTGCACTGTAAATATAGTTAGTTGCCGGGATATCTCGTCCCAGCTGTCATCGTCAATACTATTTTTGGCCCTCATTACCATATCTTCACACTTTTTAAACGGTAAAAACTTGAACATTTATAATATCCAGTTACTATAATCTGCTCCGTCGAATATCCAAATATTTATATCATTGTTCTTCGCCGCCATTATCACAGTTTTTATTTACTTATTAGTACTCTTGGACTAATTTAACCTTTTTCACTTCTGGTTTTTCAAACCACACTCTGCTATCATGTTAAAATAATAACTTAAAACATTGTTAGACTCTAATGTACATAGTCTATTGAAAAAAATAACATAATCAATGTCTCGCACAGAAAATTTCACCACTCTGCTTCAGCAACAGACTACCATCATAGGTAACAAAACCAGGCAGTGTTGCCAATGTAAAGATACAATGACTAACAACCTTAAAATATTAGAGAAAGTTCATTGCTCTCTTAATGTTTGTTGTGAACCAAATTTTAAAATGTAGCTTCTTTATACAAACTAAATCATAAAAATTACCGCACTTTAAGTGCTTTAAGTAAAATAAGCAGAAAAAGACAAAATTTTACTTAAAGAAATAACTTGCTTGTAATTAAATTGTAACACCTCTGTTATTATCTTATTATAGTTTCAATTTCCTGCAATCCTAATCATTTTTTATCTTGATATTGGATCTAATTCCAATGCATCTACAAGAATGACGAGGTGTAAAATAAAATCATGTTCTTTGATTATTTTCAGACCAATGCAAGGAATATGAAGTTTACAAGAATTGTCGCCAACAATGTCCAGAGCAGAAGTGTGGAGTTAATCCCGAACTAATAAGATGCGCTGCTCCCAAACCAGAAAACTGCAAGGCTGGGTGTGATTGTATAGATAATTATGTGAGGAATGATAATGGCAGATGTATACCTAAGGATGAGTGTCCTAAATGTAAGACTATGTTTATCTATTTAATTTACAAAAATATAAGAAAAACTTGGTTCAGTACTGACAAAATCATTTCATGTCATAATAAATAAACGTGACACATTTTAATTTTATAACGTGATTATTTTTCAAATCCACTAAAAATTGCGTAAGTTATATGAATGAAAAATTGATACATATTATACTGTGTTTTGTTTCTAAAATATTATTAGTAAACAGTTACTCCTTCGGGTTTTCTCAGGGAAGAAAGTCATCAGACCTGTATTTTTTTAAATTATTTTTCTTTTAATACAATAATTATGTAGATATAATTAATTGATTAATCATATTCTCGGCAGTTTATTTATGTACTCTGTGCTTTAGTTGAGTTCAAAATTGTATAGCCCGATCTTACAACGTGAGAATATTTACAGCAATCTATAATAGTTAGCCATATATATTCTAGAACTTTCTAAAAATATTGTTTTTCTATAGCTAATATAATTTACTATTTACCTCAAAAAAACATCTACGGTCTAGTTTTACAACAAAAGAAGATCATGACAGACAATCTGTACAATCAACATTTCCATGTAGTCTGCAATATCTTCTTATGTAACTATAATTATTTAAAAGATTTATTTAATACATTCACCTAACATACATTCACCTACCATTTTAACTCTTTTCACTTAAATTGTGATTACTCATAACACCCAGTCTGAAAAACATATCATATCTTGAGACAATAAGTTGTACAATGTAAACTTTCACCAAATTCTAAAAACTTTGTAAAATTATATTATCGCTTAACACTCATTCATAACAAAACAACACAATTATTTTCTCAGGATACACAAATTATATTCTAATATGATTCTACATGTTTTAATTACCTGGGACAATAAAAAGTCTATACAAGGGTTTGTAATTTTCAAAATGTTGTATAATCACATATTATAAATAGAATAAATATACTTTATTAATTCGCAGATGAATGTAAAAAAAATGAAATCTACAAGAGCTGTCTAGAGCAATGTCCATTACAGAAATGTGGAGTAAATCCCAATCTCGTCAGATGTCCTGCACCTAACCCTAACAGATGTCTGTCAGGTTGTGATTGTATTGATGGATTTGTAAGAGATGACAACAATAATTGTATACCCAAGAATCGGTGTCCCAATAGTAAGAATGTTACTTAAATACAAAAATATGTTGTAAAATATTACAGACATTACTCCAAAGAATTATAATTCTATAAAAAAATTATTAATATGAGGTATTATAAACTTATAGTCACTAACCCCATAGTAAGCTTTTACATAATCAGAAAATTTTACGTTTCATTTATCTGGTATTATTTAAAAATAGTCCCTTAAACATTTTAGGTTAAACATTTTAGAATGGAACTTTGAAAATGGAACTTGATTAAAAAGGTCAAAAATTTTTCTTTTTTGCTTGACAGGGCAATCCCTCAAATAAAATCACATATTTCTAACCTCGGTCTACTTTCGCCAAAGTTTACTTTTTTGCATGTTTTTCATGCAGTATAATTTTTTTCATGAGCGAATAACAACCTTTTAAAAAGAGCCTTTTTATAATATCAAATGAGATATTTACATCCTTTAAACATAAAACCAAATGTCTACCACATAATGGTTCTCGATTCTCCTCAAATACCAATAAAAATCATTCTAAAATTTCTTTCTTGTTGTTGTTTGCTCAGATATGCAATCTGATAGAATATCAATGTATTTTTCATCAAAATATTGTTACACACCCTTATTTACATTTTTCATATATTCCTTGATATTTTCATATTTTAAATAGTAGCACTGTACAACATTTTCGCATACACAGAACCAAGATCGAATGCCAATGGATTATTTCAATATAAAGTGTCTTAAGGGAAGTATTCCGCTGTTTGTATTTAAGTGTACCTTCTAATGGATTACGGAAAAAAATTTTGCCATACATGCTTTATCCACCAGAAACTTAACCAAAAGATATTTCCATCGAGAACTATCCATTGACACACAATGATTTCAATTGCCGATATCATTATGGGAACAAAAAAATTTAAATTTTACACATGTTTTTTCCAAATGATATTGAATTTGCCTATATTTATTTTGCTTTAAAAAAGCGCTCAAAGCTTTATGCTCCTCAAGAGTAAATGAATATTGTGAACAGTTGCAACAGAAGGAATTAGTCAACAATGAAAACAAAAAATATTCATTGGAGAATCTAAATACTAAAAAATATAGTTAATGGGATGAAAGTTGTTAATTGAGACACTGTTAAACATTAGAAATGATTAAAAGCTATAGAGAATACCATTTTCAGAAACAATCATAGTGGAATTTATTCATGAGCCACATAAAGAAATGAACCATAAAAATAAATATTAATAATAGACAAAAGAGGAGAACAAACGACCCCTTGAAATTTTCAAAACAGGATGAACAGCTTTGGCCAAGAAAAAAAGCTTTAAATCACTATTTCAACCCATTTCTACAGATGCCAAGTAATTTTATTGAAAATTTGACTGATGATAATGTTTGCGGATTTTTGTTTATTAACTTTAAAGTAGACAAAAAAGTTAATCATAATCGAGCATCTTTAAGCAACTTTGATACTAAATCCAATATTTGTAAAGTAATACCATTATTTGAACTTTTTAAAAGTTTATATTTGTTCTGGTTTTATATAACTACATCCATTTTAAAATTAAATTCCATGACATTTTGAAATCCATAAATTTTTTACAAACTCTAATACAGATACGTCGTAAACTAATATTGATTATTGTATCAATATGAGGCACACACCAAGGGTTCATTATGGCAACTCAGCAATGAGTTTCGAAGTGTTAACAAACCTATTGTCCTGAAAAGTATCTTTTCATAGTTCTGTGAATCATTTCTATTATAGAGAATCAATACTTTAACATAGGCTTTACTCATTTTGTAAAAATTAGTGTACGAGTGAACCTCAATCTTTAAACACAAATTGTCGAAATTAAAGTTGAAACATATGTGTATATCCAAAGAAAGTGAACAAGTGTCTTGAATACTTGTTAGTTTTGTTCACTTAACCAACTCTTCAAATTGAAATACATTAATCTGTTAACAAATACATACATCTAAGTTATGAAGAGCTACAGCACAAAATTTACATTTTGTGTATAGTGAAGTTATCATTATTCATTTGAAACATTATCATGAAATAGTGGAATTAAAAAAATTTTCGAGTACTTAATTTGCTCTCCCTAAAATTTCCCTAAAAATATTTTTGAGTTTTAGTTAAGGTATGTACTTTTTAATTTATTGTATTACTATGGCAAATTTTAACTTTCTACTTTCAATGGTTTCTGAGAAAATAGCTGTTAACGGACAGACGAACAAATAGAATGAGTTATCTTATAAAGGATCCATTTTTCTTTTGGAGATAGAGAACACTAAAAATGGTAAAAAAATATAAATTTCTCTTTTTATATGGTCTAACAATACTCACTGAATACTAATTACTAAAATCACTGTATACTATTTTTAAGATCTGAAGAACAATCGTTATCTGTCAACATTGGAGATGGTATTAAATATGTTGCTGTTTTAAAAATATTTATGAAGATCTTTCTAAAAAGAACCTGGTAATAATTTGTTTTGAAGGACATATACAAAGCTCAAACCAGAGTTTCAATTCTATATTTCGGCACCTCACAGCAAAACAATAGAATTCTCATTTTTAAATTGTAAAAATTGCTACTTGTATAGCTGCAAATATATTTGGTGAAGGTTATACAGTCATTTTCATAATAAAAATAAATTAATAATTAAATATGTTACAAATAAATATTAAACGAACTTAAAATATTCGTTGATAATTAACATACGCCCACCGAGTTATTGTTAAAAAACACATTCTTAAGACTCTATTTATAAAACATTTATTAGTTTTCTTTTTCTTAATTCATTGACTAATATATATTATAAAAAGTTCCAAAATTATTTACATTCATTTTACATTTTACTTTGTCAAAAAACTATTTTTGACCTTCAAAACAAGATCTCTCTCTCCTCGCCCCTAGTATTAAGGTTACTACTACTTATTATTCTAATATCAAGTTATTACTCTAATACTTCCTATTCTAATATCAAGTTAGAATTGCTTTAATTCTAACTTAATATTAGAATAGTAATAATTTTTTAACGAACTAATTTTTATGAGGTAAATTAATAAATTATTTGGTTAGCATTTAATTGGATTAATTTGATTTTGTCAGCTGTTCGTATAAATATTTCAGTTAAAAAATAATTAACGCTGATTTTGAAAAAGAAGGGAAATTTTTAAAATCTCAGAGGTAATGAAAAATTATTATCAATAGACCTTAATGTGGTTTTCAGCTAAGCCACCGCAAATCAACTGCAGTAATATAAATGAATACTGGCATCCATGTGCTGCTTTTTGTAAATTTGAGTCATGCATGTCGCTGAAACATAAATATATCTGTCCACAAAATTTACTGCAAAAATGCTCTCCGAGATGTATTTGTTTGGATGGTTACTATAGGACTAGGAATGGTGTATGTGTCGAGGCTTCAAAATGTTTCTGTAAGAATTATTTCTAGCGATTTATTAGGTTTGATTAATCATTAATTAATAATATAAACTTCTGGTGGTGAATAATTTGACAGAGTATGAATATACAATACCATCCCATCAAATAATTTAAATCTGCAGTAAATAGTAAAAATGATTATTCTTAATCTCTAGATATATTTTTTTTAGTTCTTCGTAATACAAATAATAGTACCATTTAAGTTGCTTAATTTAAGAGTTTATTATGTTCATTCATTATTTCATAGAACCATAACATTACTTTTGACAACAGTAATTAACAAATGATTGATTATCAAATTGAATACAATTAAACTTCAAATGATTTCTTACCTTCAAACATTATTTATTATGTTAAAGTAAATGAAGGTTGCAAAAGAGATCCCAATGCTGAAATTGGTTGTGACACATGCAATACGAATTGTTCAAATTATGCAGTGAAACCAAAGCGTTGCAACAGGAGAGCATGCAGAATTGATGAGTGCAAGTGTAAAGAGGGCTTTGTTAAAAATAATAAAGGATTATGCATTCCATATCACAAATGTCGTGAGTATGATAGAATCTTACGAGGTGCGGCTGAAAATTTTGAGCCTAAGTACCTTTAAGTATTACTAATGATTCTTGCAGCATATCACTAGTTGCGGGTATCCTAAGAAATATAAATGTCAAGTTTCATGTCATTGGAGTACAGAGATGTAATCAAATTCCTTACAAAGAAGAACAAAAGGCTGACGGAAATATTTGAAGAGATATCGGCAGTTTATGGGACCTTCAATTGCGACCATAAAACGTTCGAGCCGAGAGTTCAAACATGGCAGGTAGTCGCTCGAAGATGATCCCTGGTCGGGACGCCCAAACACCGCCCTTCCCAAAGAAAACATTGAAAAAGTGAAAAAATTTGTTCTCGAAGATCGGCGAATCAAGCTGTGGCAGATAGCTGGATCCATTGGCATTAGCATGGAACAAATTGGCAACATTTTGCATAATAATTTGCACATGGAAAAGGTGTGTGCGCGATGAGTGCCGAAAATGCTCACGCCACTGGATAAGTAGCATCGAGTCACAACTTCGGAGGAGTTTTGGACATCTGTGGCGATAATCCTGACAATGTTTTTTCTCGTCTTGTCACTGTTGATGAAACATGGATTCGACAGTACGATCCGGAGTCAAAACAGGAGTCAATGCAGTGGATAGAAAAAAACTACGGAGAAAAACTACGATACGCCGCCTTGATTACGCCGCCTTGTTGACAAAAATGCGTCAAGTAGTTGTCGAGAAAAAGAGAGGCAAACTGGCGAAAGGAGTCCTGTTTTTGCAAGACAATGCGCCCGTCCACACTGCGCAAGTTGCAAAGCGTGCCTTCCATGAGACAGGATTTGATGAAATCAACCACCCGCCCTACAGTCCAGACCTGGCCTTTAGCGATTATTTCCTCTTTTCAAATTTGAAAAAAAACCTCCGAGGACGGAGATTTTCCAGTGATGAAGAAATGAAGAATAAACGAACATTTCGAAGACAAATACAGCGAAAATGTTTTGACCGGGTTAGATGCCCTTTTTAATAAATGTAAGAAGTGTTGAAATAGAGGGAGATTAAAGTGAAAAATAAATTTTTTACACATTTCTATCAGCATTTTGAATACCTTAGGCTCAAAACTTTTCAGCCTCCACTCACTACTTAATCATTAATCTTATATTTTTATGCTGGTCATCATAATTTGAAATGAAAACTAAGTTTTATATAGTCTAAAACTATAAATGACCCTATCTTTTATCACATTTATTGCTTCCTATTCTTTTGAGTTTTTCTATTGATATGCGGGTCACATTCAAGTACTCAAAAATTTTCTGTGTTCATTCCAGTTATTAAATTCCATACTTCCGTTATCCATAATATGTTTATAGTGAAAATACTTGGGTCAATATATGATACAATTTTTATCATGTATTTTACTCCACTGCAATGTGTCCATTCATTTTTATAACATAAGAAGAGAATTTTTCAGCTTAGAGAGTAGAAACTTACAGATATAAATGAATTCATATATTAAAAACTCTATAACTCGGAAAGGGATGCTATTTTAAAAATTAGAATGAATACTTGTAGATTGAAAAAGGCAATAACCATTATTGAGTAGGCAGAGGTTTATTGTTCTATATAAGATATCAATTACCTATTAAGCTGAGTTAAATTTGCTATAACTCAGCTAATTTGTTCCTATAATTTGTTACTATAACTCAGCTAAGTTGTAACATGTTCAATTATTTTTAAAGTTTTAAGATAAAAAATAAAGTAAAAAAAAAATTATTTTTTGAAAATTTCAAGTTGGATAATTATTAAAAATTAATTAATTAAAAGTTTAACTCATATTTTTTTTACATTAATTTTTGCTTAAAAAAGCTTGAGAAATCTATACACTATTTACCCAAAATATTTCAAGAGATTTCCAAATCTCTGTGTGTTTGTATAATATAATCAAACGAAAATTATTGATAAAAATATACAAACCCTTTTTTGTTATCAAAAATGTTGATCCCCTTTTTTAGAATAACTCAATTTTCATCAAATTCTGTATTATTAACATTCTTCTTACAATTAGTATAATATATAATTAGTATAATATATAACTATGTTTTGGCACTATATGGGCATTTGGCTTGATTCTCTGTTTGAGAATTAAATTCTTCCATATTAATAACATGAGTTATTTCAACTAGTTTCTCCCCCTCATCACTTGTTCTATTTTATATTTTAGAAAATATTGAAAACAGTATTTGATAATTTTATTTCTTCCTAAAATAAAAATATTACATCAAACTTGATCTGTCATCAACAATTCTCATTTCTGCTACCCATGATCCTGTGAACATTCTTCAGACACATTTATGTTTATTGGGCAATCTATATATCCTCAATATCTATTAGAAAACATAAGTTAAATAATTGTTATAACATATGTTTCTAGAGAGATTTAAAATTGCAAAGTTTAATTTTCTAAATTTTATTTTCCAACATTATTACCGTGCTGTAATTAAATTAATAACAAAATTATCCTGATTCGATACTTTGATAATTAATACTTAACTTTTAACTCTTGATTATAGCGAAAAATGAAGGATGCAGAGGAGATCCTAATGCTGAAATTGGTTGCGACCTATATGTTTTGACATGTTTTAACTATAAAAGGAAACTTAGGAGACACTACAAGCAACTTTGTAATAATAAATCAGATGGGTGCAAGTGTAAAGAAGGATTTGTGAAAGACAAAAGGGGGCTTTGTATTGATCATAAAGATTGTCGTAAGTACATTTAAATTTGTTTGCGAAATATTTCATTTATTTCTTTCATGTTGACTCAATATTATTAAAATGAACAACATATATTAATACAGGAATAAGATAGGGGATAAGAGTACTAATGTTATAACTCATTTTATAGGTTGTACTACCATTGTATTTTATTGCTATTCCTGTAGTAGTTCGGATTGTTATCACTACAGTCTAAACATCCTATCACTTTTCTCCATTTACTGCCATAATTTAGATTGACTAATTGTGAAATTAAGTAAAGCTAATAAAAATAATTCCTCTAAAACTATAGCTATTACTAATTAATCAACATTTGTTTTATAATTTGTATAATATATAATGGCTTTGTTTCCGCACTTATGTAGGCAGTTAATTTTTAACATTAATAAAAATTAGTTACTAACATTTATAAAAATATGTAATCAGAGTAGAAAGAATTGGAGGGAATAAATTAAATTGAATTGTTAATTAACTTATATTCACCCCTTTTAAATATATAATCTATTGTTATTTTTAATGAAAAGTGAAGAAACAAGATCTATGTGAATTCCATTACCTTTTATTGTGTGGCATTCTCTTCATAGAGAACCTTTGTCAATATCAAGTTTAGAAGGGGTGGCTAGCAACACTAACTAAATCATATCTAGGATATCTGTCATTATTGCTTGGTAACAAAAAAATATTCTATACAGCAAAACAGAAATTAAATTAAGAAGTAAACTACAATTAAATAAATAAAACGAAAAAAATATATTTATAGATAATGAAAAACTACAATATACAGAAGAGTACAAAATAAGTATATACAAACATAAAAACAGAAATAAATACTTATGAATTTGAAAGATCCTAGATTTTCATGTTTTTTTTTCTTATGTATTGAATTATTTATTTTAGAATAGGTTTATTGGCAACAGATAAAAGGAATCTAATGTGAATAAGCAAATGAATTTTATACTTGGTTTGTATATTACACAAAAACAACAATTTCATTTATCCAAATTTACAGCACCATTATGTCCTGATAATGAAGTATGGGAGAAATGTCCTGACATCTGTAAGTTAGAAACATGCAATGTTCTCATCCATGATTATGCCTGCCGTCCCGTGCATCCTAATGTGTGTAACCCTCGATGCGTTTGTGTAGAAGGATTCTATAGAAATGATGATAAAATTTGTGTGGAAGCTTCGAAATGTTTCCGTAAGTAATCTCACTGTTATAAATGAAATGTGTAACTTTTTGTTGTTTCCATAAATTATTTAAAACAAATAAACAAAACAAATGTAAGGAAGTATGGTATATATGGAGTACAATATTACTTGCCTGTTTTCTAAAAACAACGATTCCATTTATCATTATAGCATGCTAATAATATTATAAGTTTTCTTTTTGCTAAAATCTGTCACCAATTGTGGGACATTAAGTAGTATGTAGGCAGTTTAAAGTAGCATCTTACTCTATGTGTTGCATTTGTCTCAAAAAGCTATCATTTTGATAGGTTTTGGGCCATTCTACTTACGTCATATTTGTAGAGCCTTTAGGTATTTCCTCTTTCTCTTAAAAAATCTATTTACGTCATGTTTGTCATATCATTTACGTCATATTGGCCATGATATATCTGCACACCAAGGAACCAAGGAGAATTCAATATAATCCTTCGAATTTTGTTTAGACATCATTACATGATCTCATTGTTGAAATATGAGATAGTCCCCACAGTTGAATTTTATTTTCCGATAATTACTGGTGGGCAATCTTACTTTTTAATGAAAAAGTAACATTTGCTAATAATTCTATATCATTTATGATTCTCTACTTTTCAACCAGTTTTTAATATCATCAACCTCCTGTCACGGCATATATGCTAAGACGGCAACATCATCTGAAAAGTCCCAGTAGCGATTTTCATAATTGTTGTCAGATCAGAGGAATACAGGTAGTGTGTGGGACCTAACTCACTGTGGGTGAGAAAAATTTAAATTTCGTCACTGCAGTGTTAACCGAGGTAAAGGACAGGTCACTCGGACAGGAAATTCTGTAAGAATTATTACATTCAAGGTCATTCTTGAATGTAATCATTCTTACAGAATTTTGATAGTGACTTTATCAAACCTCAGAGTTTTTATAATTATTGTTCCTGATTGCTATTTTTACTTTGTTATTGGCGATTTTTAATAGGTGTATCTTCTGACTTGTGGTGTCCAAATATTTGGAAACTTTTTTTTATTCTTGTGAAGCAGAGAAGAAGCAGGAGAGATCTTTCTGCAGAGATGAAGTTATTCGTAGAAGATGGTTTTTTTTTGGAGAAGTGGTCGTTTAAGCTTCTTTGTACAGCAGATAGTCAGATGTGGCTGTAGCATTAAGATTAGCTATGTACTATTGAAAAGCAGCATTTTGGTCTTACTCATGAGCACTATGATCTCTGATCACATGTTTTAGGCTAATTTTGGCTTTGGGACATCTGGTTTGCTGCCACATCTTTCTTAGTTACTCTTATGGGATGTTTCTGCTGAAAATAAGATTTGCTAGTTTGACTTGGTTGACTGTTAAGTGGTGTTGTTTTTCATGCTGCTTCCTGTACTTTTTTATTGAACTGTCTCCACAATGTCAATTTTGGTTTATAATTTCATTTGTTCTTTGAAGGCTCGATCCAAGTAATTTATAAAGAGTAACCAGTTTGTTGTTTTGATATACAATACGCATTTTTTTTGGTTTCTCCTTAATTCTAGTGTGTACTATAATTGCGGAATGATCTGACAATAAGTCAATTTTGACAGGAAATTTTGTTATGCTAGACCGTTTATAACATGAAAATAAATAAGATATCTGTTCCAATAGATAGCCAGAATGTGCATTTGGCATAATGATTCAATGATGAAGAGATTGCCAATACATTTAAAGAATTTGTTGAACATTACCTCTTTTATATTATGGTATGGTTTTGATGGACAATATATTGCCAAAACTATGAAATTATTTTGCCAGTCATATATTGTAAATCCCAGTATAAAGTGTGTTCAGAAATCAGTATAGTGCCAATAGTATGTATTTTTAACAAAGCTTTTAACCCTTCCGATTCGTTGGATATGCTATTTGCATTTCATATACATAATTTTAATACGTTAAATATTAAAAATTTAGGGACATATGAAACAAATTAAAATTATAAAAATCGATTGTCTAAGTCAACCTGAAACACCTATGTAATATTATCATTATGTTTAAACAATTATTTTTAAAAGTTAATAAATGGGCTTATTGTTATACCTTAGCTTTATATACTGAATTAGTAATGTAAAATTTATGTTGCCGAGAATATAGCTTTTAATAAAAAGCTATCCCTCTAAAAATAATTTCTGTTTAGGAATGCCACAGTATAATATTCAACAAAAGCTGACAATTATAAAAATAAGATGTTTAATATGCATCTATATTATATTTTAAAGAAAGACCATAAGCAATGTTTGCCTATTACAAACAGGTCAGTCTGAAAATATGGAATTCCATTTCATTCTAATTATTATTTGATAATAAAACATTAATTTACAAATGATATCATCATATATGTCTTTGACATATGACTCACCCAATTCTTAAAAACCTGTCAAGTATGAGTAGAACACAACGACAAAGGTCCTATTCACATTTAGCCATTTATAACCTATTAAAAGTACATAGTATTTCTGTTGAACTTTCTACGAATATTAATTTTTCGCAATGTAAATATATTGCCTACTGTCAAGATGTGCGAATGGCCATGAATTATAGGTAGTTAGTGTTGAAAAAAACATTACTATGGCTGCTTCTACTAAAATTGACCCATTAACTGCTGATAACTATAATACGAGGAAAATTCACATGAGAGCTATTTTGAATAAAAATGATTTGTCGGATTTCGTATCAGGTACTATGCCGAAACTGGCTTGTACCGATCATAAGTATGCAGATTGAATGAAAATGGATGGGAAGGCAGAATCGGATATATTGTTGGCTGTCAGTCCTAGTGAGTTCGCAGCATTAGAAGGTTTGGATACCTCGAAAAAGATATTATCCCATATCTTTTGAAATCAATATATGAATCAAGTGGACCCACGTGTAAAACCCCGTTATTGAAGAAACTCGTACTGACGCGCATGAAGGAAGAAGATGATCTACACAAACATATTGCAGATTTTTTTGATTTAGTTAAGAAACTCAAAGAAATTGGTCAGTCACCACACTGACAAATTATTGGCAATTTTACTATAGTATAGCCTACCAGATTTATTTGCTATATTTTTTTACTCCAATGGAATCGCATGATGATCTACCATCTACAGAGATACTTAAGGTAGAGATTGTCGAAGATTATGAAGGATGAAAGGTAACTGACTAGGTAGCTATGTTCGTCAAACACACAAAACAAAGCGCATCAGAAGAACATTACGTACGATCACACTTTATACAATAACAAGAGCCAAGTAGAATGCTATCGTTATGGTCGTCAAGGACATATTGCAAGAGAATGTAAAACTAAAATTCTAAACAAGACTAAGCAAAGCGCAAAGCAAGTAGACCGCTGTAGCTCTGTGCGGCAAGGATATAAGACAATGTTTAACACAACCGAAAAGGCTCGTACCGGTGAATAGAGTAATTCTATTTAGTGTACAGATAGCAGATGCACGGGATATATGTGCAATGATGAAAGATGCACATGATACAAGGATTTATGCGACTGGAAAATGAATTAAATTAGGCAAACGAGAGTACGCAAATAACTGGGATAGGCAAAGTCAGTATTTCGGTTGATACAGGTTGTGAAAAACGCCAAGTAGATATTCAAAAGGTGTTCTACGTGCCAGACTTACGGACAAGCCTTTATCAATATCAAAAATGACTGATCATGGATTTGAGGTTCATTTTACAAAGAATGACGCCATTGTTATTGTTGAGAACAAAAAAATTCATATAAGGGGGGACCGTGTAGGTAATTTGTATCATGTAAAACTGGGTCAGCAGTATTCCAATAATGTTGAAGTGATGAAAAAGCCAATTGACATGTGGCATGAGCGCTTAGGACACATTAATGAATGTGACCTCAAAGCTATGGCTAAGAATAACCTAAGAGAAGAAAAATTGTCAGAGTGTGAGATATGTATAAGTCAAAAATTGACATGTAAACCATTTCCTAAAGGTAGTGAAAATCACACAAATGATTTATTAGATATAGTAACACATATATGTGTGTAGCCCCATGAAATATCAGTTATTTGGCAAGAAAAAATATTTTGTCAATTTTATCGATGATAAATCTTGCTGGTGTGAAGTTTATTTCATTGCTGACAAAAGTGACGTTTTTAAAGTATTTAAAGAATACAAAGTTTATGTGGAAAAGTACACAGGAAAGAAGATAAAGAATTTGTAATCAGATAACGAAAGAGAGTATGTAAATAAAGAATTTGATGATTTCTTGATGAAAGAAGGAATTACACAAAGATTAACTATACTGTACATACCCCAGCAGAATGGTGTTTCTGAAAGAAAAAATAGGATCCTGATTGAGATGGCATGATGCAAGATGCATAAAGCTGGAAGCCCCCCAAGTTTTTGGGCCAAAGCTGTAAATACTGCTAATTTTATAAGAAACCGATGTCCTACTATTGCATTGAAAGGTGAAATATATTACACTACATGGAAAGGGAAGAAGCCTGCAATAATTTATATGAATGTATTTCGAGCAAAACTTTACTACAAAGAAAAGGGGACACAGAAAGGTAAATTCAACTCTAATTCGGAAGTTGGAATCTTCATGGGATATGACAAACAATCTAAAGCAACCCTAAAATTAAGAGAATTGTTATAACAGCAGACGTTAATTTCAAGAATTTACAACCCTAAAATTAAGAGAATTGTTATAACACGAGACGTTAATTTCATGAAAGAAAGTGCATCTGATAATGAATACGAGGAGATCCTTGACAGTGAAGATGAAGAAGATAAAAGAATAGGTATAGATCTGAATGAATAACATCTTAATTAATAGGAAGCAAAGGAGCACAGATCATATATAAAAGCTATAAGAAGAAAATCTAGAGTGAAAACATTGCTTGAACATGAAGATTTGGAAACTGAAACAAATGGTAGATTAACAAGAAAAAGAAATTCAACAGTATCATGGGAAAAAATAATAAAACCTTTTAAAAGAGGAAGAGGGAGACCGAGACTTATACGTACAGGTCTGGTAAGGGGACTCTAAATGGAATATCAGTACCAGCAGGATGATAGAGCAATGACAGAACAGAAGATACAGAAGATGAAGAATCGGAAGTTAAAATGTCAGTAGGCATGGCAACAGTTGATCCAATGTCTTGGCAAGAAGCTGAAAGAACGAATGATTCAACAGATTGGAGAAACACGCTAGAAGATGAATATCTAGATCAAATAAAAAATTAAACATGGAATATAGTGCCACAACCACATGATCGAAGAGTGATTGGCGACAGATTGGTATTCACAAGTAAAACTATAGGAAAGAAAGTTCGTCTGGTTTCTAAAGGTTGTTTTCAACGACCAGGGGAGGATTTTGACGAGATGACTGGACGTAGTGACTGCTTATTTGAATGGTACATTAGACGAAGAAGTCTATATGGAGATACTTGATCAAATAAGTGTTGTACTAGATAAAATCATTACTAAAAAGAAGATTGGATCACGTGGAAAAATAGTCCAAGATAAGAAGACTATAGAAACAGCTAAATTGTGGAAAACAGAGATGAACGAATGTTAAAGAAGTCATTATATGGTGTGTGCCAGTCAGGTTTACAATGGCATAAAAAGCTAATTGGTACGTAAAAATCGATAGCTTTTGAGTCAATGCCTCAAGATCCATGTGTATTTGTGTCACAAAATGAACACAAAGTGATATTAATTGTTATATATGTAGATGATATAATGTTAGCAACGATTGTTAAAAAAAAAAGATAGTATTTATCTTGCATAATAAAAAAAAAGTGTGATTATAACACATTTTGCAATTTAACATTAATTATTATTACTATTAGATTTATTTCAAGGGCATTTAAAGAAAACTAATTAAATCTAATAACATATTTACTTTTTCTTGTGACAATTTCAGATCAATCCAAATGGACATATGAGATTTGTAATATTGAGGTTTCATGATTACCTACACGGTCCCCCCTTATATGAATTTTTTTGTTCTCAACAATAACAATGGCGTCATTCATTTTACAAAGAATGACGCCATTGTTATTGTTGAGAACAAAAAAATTCATATAAGGGGGGACCGTGTAGGTAATTTGTATCATGTAAAACTGGGTCAGCAGTATTCCAATAATGTTGAAGTGATGAAAAAGCCAATTGACATGTGGCATGAGCGCTTAGGACACATTAATGAATGTGACCTCAAAGCTATGGCTAAGAATAACCTAAGAGAAGAAAAATTGTCAGAGTGTGAGATATGTATAAGTCAAAAATTGACATGTAAACCATTTCCTAAAGGTAGTGAAAATCACACAAATGATTTATTAGATATAGTAACACATATATGTGTGTAGCCCCATGAAATATCAGTTATTTGGCAAGAAAAAATATTTTGTCAATTTTATCGATGATAAATCTTGCTGGTGTGAAGTTTATTTCATTGCTGACAAAAGTGACGTTTTTAAAGTATTTAAAGAATACAAAGTTTATGTGGAAAAGTACACAGGAAAGAAGATAAAGAATTTGTAATCAGATAACGAAAGAGAGTATGTAAATAAAGAATTTGATGATTTCTTGATGAAAGAAGGAATTACACAAAGATTAACTATACTGTACATACCCCAGCAGAATGGTGTTTCTGAAAGAAAAAATAGGATCCTGATTGAGATGGCATGATGCAAGATGCATAAAGCTGGAAGCCCCCCAAGTTTTTGGGCCAAAGCTGTAAATACTGCTAATTTTATAAGAAACCGATGTCCTACTATTGCATTGAAAGGTGAAATATATTACACTACATGGAAAGGGAAGAAGCCTGCAATAATTTATATGAATGTATTTCGAGCAAAACTTTACTACAAAGAAAAGGGGACACAGAAAGGTAAATTCAACTCTAATTCGGAAGTTGGAATCTTCATGGGATATGACAAACAATCTAAAGCAACCCTAAAATTAAGAGAATTGTTATAACAGCAGACGTTAATTTCAAGAATTTACAACCCTAAAATTAAGAGAATTGTTATAACACGAGACGTTAATTTCATGAAAGAAAGTGCATCTGATAATGAATACGAGGAGATCCTTGACAGTGAAGATGAAGAAGATAAAAGAATAGGTATAGATCTGAATGAATAACATCTTAATTAATAGGAAGCAAAGGAGCACAGATCATATATAAAAGCTATAAGAAGAAAATCTAGAGTGAAAACATTGCTTGAACATGAAGATTTGGAAACTGAAACAAATGGTAGATTAACAAGAAAAAGAAATTCAACAGTATCATGGGAAAAAATAATAAAACCTTTTAAAAGAGGAAGAGGGAGACCGAGACTTATACGTACAGGTCTGGTAAGGGGACTCTAAATGGAATATCAGTACCAGCAGGATGATAGAGCAATGACAGAACAGAAGATACAGAAGATGAAGAATCGGAAGTTAAAATGTCAGTAGGCATGGCAACAGTTGATCCAATGTCTTGGCAAGAAGCTGAAAGAACGAATGATTCAACAGATTGGAGAAACACGCTAGAAGATGAATATCTAGATCAAATAAAAAATTAAACATGGAATATAGTGCCACAACCACATGATCGAAGAGTGATTGGCGACAGATTGGTATTCACAAGTAAAACTATAGGAAAGAAAGTTCGTCTGGTTTCTAAAGGTTGTTTTCAACGACCAGGGGAGGATTTTGACGAGATGACTGGACGTAGTGACTGCTTATTTGAATGGTACATTAGACGAAGAAGTCTATATGGAGATACTTGATCAAATAAGTGTTGTACTAGATAAAATCATTACTAAAAAGAAGATTGGATCACGTGGAAAAATAGTCCAAGATAAGAAGACTATAGAAACAGCTAAATTGTGGAAAACAGAGATGAACGAATGTTAAAGAAGTCATTATATGGTGTGTGCCAGTCAGGTTTACAATGGCATAAAAAGCTAATTGGTACGTAAAAATCGATAGCTTTTGAGTCAATGCCTCAAGATCCATGTGTATTTGTGTCACAAAATGAACACAAAGTGATATTAATTGTTATATATGTAGATGATATAATGTTAGCAACGATTGTTAAAAAAAAAAGATAGTATTTATCTTGCATAATAAAAAAAAAGTGTGATTATAACACATTTTGCAATTTAACATTAATTATTATTACTATTAGATTTATTTCAAGGGCATTTAAAGAAAACTAATTAAATCTAATAACATATTTACTTTTTCTTGTGACAATTTCAGATCAATCCAAATGGACATATGAGATTTGTAATATTGAGGTTTCATGATTACCTACACGGTCCCCCCTTATATGAATTTTTTTGTTCTCAACAATAACAATGGCGTCATTCATTTTACAAAGAATGACGCCATTGTTATTGTTGAGAACAAAAAAATTCATATAAGGGGGGACCGTGTAGGTAATTTGTATCATGTAAAACTGGGTCAGCAGTATTCCAATAATGTTGAAGTGATGAAAAAGCCAATTGACATGTGGCATGAGCGCTTAGGACACATTAATGAATGTGACCTCAAAGCTATGGCTAAGAATAACCTAAGAGAAGAAAAATTGTCAGAGTGTGAGATATGTATAAGTCAAAAATTGACATGTAAACCATTTCCTAAAGGTAGTGAAAATCACACAAATGATTTATTAGATATAGTAACACATATATGTGTGTAGCCCCATGAAATATCAGTTATTTGGCAAGAAAAAATATTTTGTCAATTTTATCGATGATAAATCTTGCTGGTGTGAAGTTTATTTCATTGCTGACAAAAGTGACGTTTTTAAAGTATTTAAAGAATACAAAGTTTATGTGGAAAAGTACACAGGAAAGAAGATAAAGAATTTGTAATCAGATAACGAAAGAGAGTATGTAAATAAAGAATTTGATGATTTCTTGATGAAAGAAGGAATTACACAAAGATTAACTATACTGTACATACCCCAGCAGAATGGTGTTTCTGAAAGAAAAAATAGGATCCTGATTGAGATGGCATGATGCAAGATGCATAAAGCTGGAAGCCCCCCAAGTTTTTGGGCCAAAGCTGTAAATACTGCTAATTTTATAAGAAACCGATGTCCTACTATTGCATTGAAAGGTGAAATATATTACACTACATGGAAAGGGAAGAAGCCTGCAATAATTTATATGAATGTATTTCGAGCAAAACTTTACTACAAAGAAAAGGGGACACAGAAAGGTAAATTCAACTCTAATTCGGAAGTTGGAATCTTCATGGGATATGACAAACAATCTAAAGCAACCCTAAAATTAAGAGAATTGTTATAACAGCAGACGTTAATTTCAAGAATTTACAACCCTAAAATTAAGAGAATTGTTATAACACGAGACGTTAATTTCATGAAAGAAAGTGCATCTGATAATGAATACGAGGAGATCCTTGACAGTGAAGATGAAGAAGATAAAAGAATAGGTATAGATCTGAATGAATAACATCTTAATTAATAGGAAGCAAAGGAGCACAGATCATATATAAAAGCTATAAGAAGAAAATCTAGAGTGAAAACATTGCTTGAACATGAAGATTTGGAAACTGAAACAAATGGTAGATTAACAAGAAAAAGAAATTCAACAGTATCATGGGAAAAAATAATAAAACCTTTAAAAAGAGGAAGAGGGAGACCGAGACTTATACGTACAGGTCTGGTAAGGGGACTCTAAATGGAATATCAGTACCAGCAGGATGATAGAGCAATGACAGAACAGAAGATACAGAAGATGAAGAATCGGAAGTTAAAATGTCAGTAGGCATGGCAACAGTTGATCCAATGTCTTGGCAAGAAGCTGAAAGAACGAATGATTCAACAGATTGGAGAAACACGCTAGAAGATGAATATCTAGATCAAATAAAAAATTAAACATGGAATATAGTGCCACAACCACATGATCGAAGAGTGATTGGCGACAGATTGGTATTCACAAGTAAAACTATAGGAAAGAAAGTTCGTCTGGTTTCTAAAGGTTGTTTTCAACGACCAGGGGAGGATTTTGACGAGATGACTGGACGTAGTGACTGCTTATTTGAATGGTACATTAGACGAAGAAGTCTATATGGAGATACTTGATCAAATAAGTGTTGTACTAGATAAAATCATTACTAAAAAGAAGATTGGATCACGTGGAAAAATAGTCCAAGATAAGAAGACTATAGAAACAGCTAAATTGTGGAAAACAGAGATGAACGAATGTTAAAGAAGTCATTATATGGTGTGTGCCAGTCAGGTTTACAATGGCATAAAAAGCTAATTGGTACGTAAAAATCGATAGCTTTTGAGTCAATGCCTCAAGATCCATGTGTATTTGTGTCACAAAATGAACACAAAGTGATATTAATTGTTATATATGTAGATGATATAATGTTAGCAACGATTGTTAAAAAAAAAAGATAGTATTTATCTTGCATAATAAAAAAAAAGTGTGATTATAACACATTTTGCAATTTAACATTAATTATTATTACTATTAGATTTATTTCAAGGGCATTTAAAGAAAACTAATTAAATCTAATAACATATTTACTTTTTCTTGTGACAATTTCAGATCAATCCAAATGGACATATGAGATTTGTAATATTGAGGTTTCATGATTACCTACACGGTCCCCCCTTATATGAATTTTTTTGTTCTCAACAATAACAATGGCGTCATTCATTTTACAAAGAATGACGCCATTGTTATTGTTGAGAACAAAAAAATTCATATAAGGGGGGACCGTGTAGGTAATTTGTATCATGTAAAACTGGGTCAGCAGTATTCCAATAATGTTGAAGTGATGAAAAAGCCAATTGACATGTGGCATGAGCGCTTAGGACACATTAATGAATGTGACCTCAAAGCTATGGCTAAGAATAACCTAAGAGAAGAAAAATTGTCAGAGTGTGAGATATGTATAAGTCAAAAATTGACATGTAAACCATTTCCTAAAGGTAGTGAAAATCACACAAATGATTTATTAGATATAGTAACACATATATGTGTGTAGCCCCATGAAATATCAGTTATTTGGCAAGAAAAAATATTTTGTCAATTTTATCGATGATAAATCTTGCTGGTGTGAAGTTTATTTCATTGCTGACAAAAGTGACGTTTTTAAAGTATTTAAAGAATACAAAGTTTATGTGGAAAAGTACACAGGAAAGAAGATAAAGAATTTGTAATCAGATAACGAAAGAGAGTATGTAAATAAAGAATTTGATGATTTCTTGATGAAAGAAGGAATTACACAAAGATTAACTATACTGTACATACCCCAGCAGAATGGTGTTTCTGAAAGAAAAAATAGGATCCTGATTGAGATGGCATGATGCAAGATGCATAAAGCTGGAAGCCCCCCAAGTTTTTGGGCCAAAGCTGTAAATACTGCTAATTTTATAAGAAACCGATGTCCTACTATTGCATTGAAAGGTGAAATATATTACACTACATGGAAAGGGAAGAAGCCTGCAATAATTTATATGAATGTATTTCGAGCAAAACTTTACTACAAAGAAAAGGGGACACAGAAAGGTAAATTCAACTCTAATTCGGAAGTTGGAATCTTCATGGGATATGACAAACAATCTAAAGCAACCCTAAAATTAAGAGAATTGTTATAACAGCAGACGTTAATTTCAAGAATTTACAACCCTAAAATTAAGAGAATTGTTATAACACGAGACGTTAATTTCATGAAAGAAAGTGCATCTGATAATGAATACGAGGAGATCCTTGACAGTGAAGATGAAGAAGATAAAAGAATAGGTATAGATCTGAATGAATAACATCTTAATTAATAGGAAGCAAAGGAGCACAGATCATATATAAAAGCTATAAGAAGAAAATCTAGAGTGAAAACATTGCTTGAACATGAAGATTTGGAAACTGAAACAAATGGTAGATTAACAAGAAAAAGAAATTCAACAGTATCATGGGAAAAAATAATAAAACCTTTAAAAAGAGGAAGAGGGAGACCGAGACTTATACGTACAGGTCTGGTAAGGGGACTCTAAATGGAATATCAGTACCAGCAGGATGATAGAGCAATGACAGAACAGAAGATACAGAAGATGAAGAATCGGAAGTTAAAATGTCAGTAGGCATGGCAACAGTTGATCCAATGTCTTGGCAAGAAGCTGAAAGAACGAATGATTCAACAGATTGGAGAAACACGCTAGAAGATGAATATCTAGATCAAATAAAAAATTAAACATGGAATATAGTGCCACAACCACATGATCGAAGAGTGATTGGCGACAGATTGGTATTCACAAGTAAAACTATAGGAAAGAAAGTTCGTCTGGTTTCTAAAGGTTGTTTTCAACGACCAGGGGAGGATTTTGACGAGATGACTGGACGTAGTGACTGCTTATTTGAATGGTACATTAGACGAAGAAGTCTATATGGAGATACTTGATCAAATAAGTGTTGTACTAGATAAAATCATTACTAAAAAGAAGATTGGATCACGTGGAAAAATAGTCCAAGATAAGAAGACTATAGAAACAGCTAAATTGTGGAAAACAGAGATGAACGAATGTTAAAGAAGTCATTATATGGTGTGTGCCAGTCAGGTTTACAATGGCATAAAAAGCTAATTGGTACGTAAAAATCGATAGCTTTTGAGTCAATGCCTCAAGATCCATGTGTATTTGTGTCACAAAATGAACACAAAGTGATATTAATTGTTATATATGTAGATGATATAATGTTAGCAACGATTGTTAAAAAAAAAAGATAGTATTTATCTTGCATAATAAAAAAAAAGTGTGATTATAACACATTTTGCAATTTAACATTAATTATTATTACTATTAGATTTATTTCAAGGGCATTTAAAGAAAACTAATTAAATCTAATAACATATTTACTTTTTCTTGTGACAATTTCAGATCAATCCAAATGGACATATGAGATTTGTAATATTGAGGTTTCAAGATTGGTTGAAATTTTTAAATCTTGAGGCCAGGGCAGCCAAAAACATTTTGTATATAAAACTTTACTTAACTGCATACTATTTATGTACATGACATATAAGCTCGATTACTTTGGCTAGCTCTCTGAAACCATGGTCAATTTGAAGTTTTAATGTGTAATCGAAGTCATTTACCACAAAATCAGAGTTACCACAAATCAAGAAACTCTACAAATTGATATGAAAGAATACTAAATACTTGTATTTTCGAGTATATTTTTACACTCATAGAAATTTTATAATTTTATTGCAATTCACTAATATTTACATCATTTACTTTGCCTTCACCTTCGGCTTCGCTTTCACCTTTGCCTTCGGCTTCCCGTTCGCTTTCACCTTCATGTTCGTCTTCACCCTCTCCTTCGTCCTCCCCTTCGCCCCCCTTCGCCCTCGCCTTCACCATCTCCTTCCCCACCTCATTTCCCTTCACCCTTCCCTTACCCCCTTTCTTCCCCCACCATTCCTTCTCCTCCTTCTTCCTACCTCTTCCACTTCCCCTTATTCTACGCACCCATACCCCTCCCCTCCTTCTCCCCCTTCCCTTTCTCCTTCCCCTTACCCTTAATTCATATCTAACATATTCAACCACTAACTTACAATAAAACTTTATAAAAATTACATTACAAACAAATTTAAATTATTTTTGTTTCAGATTGCCTTTTCATTATTGTAATGATTAAAGCAATTTCATTTTTTTATTTCCAGAAACTTCCACCAACTCTTAACCCTGGCAATAATATGGCAAAAATATAGAAAAAATGAATCATTTTTTAATTGTAAAGTAAAAGAAAAAAATTTGTTGTCAAAATAATTTATCATACAGGAATTTTATTACAAAATACTAATATTTTGATACTGTCAGGAAATTAAAAATGTGAATATTCACAGTGTTCTTGCGTATTTAAATCAGTAAATTTTTGGAAACAAATATGAATTAATTTTATTATTTCGAGGCTTATTCGATAAATATAATTGATATTAATGTGTATTTTTCTATTGTCTTAAATTAAACTCTTAATAAATTAAATGAATTATGTGCAATTACTCTTAAAATACTTCATTTAAAACTTTTTCATTTATGCAAAGGACTTGCCCCACCTTTTTAGGGATACAATTAATTTATTTGATTAAAATGTTTTTATATGTATTTTTTCCTTCATGAACATAGTCCTTCATTTATTTTAATTACCAATAATATAAAGGTTGGTCATATTTGGTCATATATCCAGTATAAAAATTAAAATGCCTATAATTTTGGATTTTTTGTAAATTGCTATATTTTTCGTCAATTTTAAATTAAGTCAAATTTTAAGGTAGCTTTGTTTTTGATTGCAATCAATGATAAATGTCGAAGTCTCCCATGTACTCATTCGTAGGTATATTTTTATAATACTTATTTTGTTGAAGAACCTCTAAACTCCTGCACAATATCGTATGCAAGTACCCTCTACTGATAACATTTTTGTGACAAACGTTAATTTTCATATGGTATACCCATATGAAAATTGACTGTCTAGCTTGCCAATTTCCATGTACAAAAATTTTTATTGTTTTGTAATCCTGAGTAGCCATATACCAATAATAAATAACAGGCTCAAGTACTTGGAATTTCATCAAAATTTACAAAATATATATCTATTTATGAAAATTATTATGTAACATAAATATAGATTTGTTTGATGTATATATACACAGCACACAGAATAATCCTTTCTTTCTTATTTAATCTTTTAAGTAATAAAATGTTAACAGTCCTAATATCAAGTAATAATAAAAATATTCCAACTTTTTAACAGTACCAAAATATAACACAGTACACTACGAAACAAAGAAACTGAAATGGTACTGTCTTCTGCCACCGTACCAATTTTCTATATAAGTAATTCCATTACAATGTTTTTTTTCATATGCTTTATTTAATAATATAATTATTATCTTTGTTAGTAATGATAGTACTGACGTGTTATTTCAGATACAAAAATATTACATCTTCCTAATATAAGAATTAGTTGAAATACAAAACATGACATACATTTAGCAATAACAAATGGTAAAAGAGATGCTAATTTATTTGACATTAAGTAATTCTTGTTTCTGGTTTAAATAAGAATACTCTGATGAATAATTATTGAAGCAGCAATACATTCAATAATTTTAATGTTATTATAGTCTTAAATGATGGACTAGCTATGACAAATGGAAAACAGCTATAACGAAAATAATCAATAGTGTTATGCATACTAGCATTCACAAGAATGGTTTTGACTGTTTTATATACATTATATTGTAACCTTACTTATTCTTTATAAGACAATTGAAATAGATATGGTACTTTGAATATCGCAATTAGTTGTTTTATACATACAAAAGATTACTCTTTGTATAAAATATTCACTAGTGCAATTTAATGTCTCAATGAACTTTTTACGAGAATCTTGGAACATCTGTTCACATTCACACTGAATATGAAATACACTGAAATTGATGGGGCGTGTAAGGAAAGATAGGCATAATATGATTGAAAATAGTGCCCCATTCTGGATGGTGACTTGCTGCCAATCAAACAAAAGTGAATGGAACTGCCAAACTCTGGACTCCAAACTGTGAAACTGCAACTAAAACTATACAATCATAAAAGTAATACAAATTCAAACAGCTAATTACTTTAGACTTCACTATATTTTGTTTCTTCGTGTTTTTCTTTTTCGAACACTCTATATTATAATTAATTTTCTTCTCTAGTGAATAGCCATTCATCAGAAAATAAATTAACCACGCTTATTATATAATTTAATAAATTATAAAAATAATTGTGAAATATTTTCATAATTATTTTTTCATAATGTATTGTTCCTACAACACATGTCAAAAAAATTATGAAATACTGGAAATAGAGGTCAAGACACGATAATTTAAAATCAGTTTAATAAAGGATTGGCTTACAATGAAAGGATTTGAGAAAAAAAGTGGTGAACTATTCATCTATTAAGCTAATGCCACAGGTAGAAACTGATTTTCAGCAAAAAAATACAGATTTTACTGACAAAACAATTGAAATAAATGATAATTGTCAGACAGTTTAGCTGGCTAACGAACTTTTATCAATTACTAAAAAAAATTAAAGCAAATTATTTATTTAATTATTGGCTTCCACCATCCTTGTAGCCAAACACATTTTTATATCGAAGAAAACATTGACATATAAAATAAGTACAGTGTAATAAAGCGTTAGTATAAGTATGCTATGTTAATTAAACTGGCTTTTTCTAGCATAGTAAAACTTATCAATATTTATTTAATTTTGAAAGGTTTTTGAATATACTAGTTAAAAAATATATGCAATCATGTCTGTAAATGTACTGTGCGGCCCATTTTATTTATAAAGCATTTTTCAAAGAACTCGCTAAAAATAAAATATCATATAAACACATAAAACATAATACAGAACATTTAATTTTCCATAGCCCTTAGTTTATAAAACATTATCATCACTGAGCACAGAGATTGTGTATGTATTTCGAAAATACTAACTTTACTAACCATTTTAGAGAAACTGACACTGAAAATTAATGAACTTACTTTCTAACCAGTAGCCACTCCTTCTATATGCAATTCATTGAAATGAAATATTTCAATGTGCATAAAGTATCTATTTCAGAGTCGAAGAATAGATGCTCGCAACATCAATAATTAATTAAACAAGGAAATAATCAAGATATAATTAATACCCTTTTTTTCTAATAATTCAAAAAGTTTTTATTTAATATTCATCTATATATATATATATATATATATATATATATATATATATATATATATGTATATATATATATATATATATATAATATTATCTAATAATATATAAAATTGTATACTGGTGGTACGCCCCCGACACTCCATATTAGCGAAAAGATTTAATTGCCTACACTATTGCATACATACTCGCCTATCCGTATCCGTATGTGTGTGTGCTTAAATTAATATAGAGCTGTCAGCAGTATGCAGGTAAAAATATTTACTAATACTACATATCGGTCTTGATTGATGCGGACAATCGTGCTGATCAAGCGAGTTGACCCTATATGTCATCAAAATCAGTTTAATAAAGGATTGGCATAGATGTTTCTCTTTTTAACCAGTAGCGTCGATCGAATGACTGTCTCGATACCACGCTGACACAGTAGCTTTGTACTGGAGCATGCCACTTTATTATTATATAATTGTAAAAATGTAATTATATGAATAAATAATTTTACCCTATACATGTAATTGTGTGAAACTGATTTGATAATAATAATATTAAGATAACATTTGAAAAAAAAGTACTTAGTATGGATCTTAAAACGAAATAAAATTTTAAATAAAAGTAAATTTTCTTTATTTATAAATGTGATACAGTGAAATATTGTCTTCGTTGTACTTTTGACTTGAATAGATTTGCTTCGTGTGAACTATCTCTTAATAAACAATATGAATGTCTACAGCCAACACTACAAGAATATGTTTTCCAAACACATCGCCTTCAAACAAAACAATGGCTTTTAAAAACAGTTTGAAAGTTAAAACTGCTCAGTGACATGTTAGTTGACACAAAATTATAGATACTAACTAAATAAGATAGTGATACAAAATGAAATTATTTACAACAAACAAAAAAATGGGAACAAAACAATCTCCTATTAGTAATTTTATTGCTTTTTAAGCACTTGTACACAGTGAAATAACAGAATATTACATTGAATTACCATAAATAGTTAATTTAAAAATGAATTATAATTAAAAATTTAATTACTATAAATAGTTAATTACTATAGTAGCACTGAATTACACAAGTTAAACTCAACCAAACATCGCAAAATTGTATAAATCACAAGCGCACGCAGCAAGCGGGAACCTAGGAACGCATACACATGATCTTACTCATTATCTGCAGGTGACATTAAATTGGTGGGGGAGATGAGTGTTGCTTTTTTATGTAGTAATAGTTAATATACTTTGCTGATGAAGACATGTTATTTACAAGCAACATACCAGCGTCATCATATGACAACAACAGCCTTCAGTCCTGTTTCTTGCTAAACAACTACAGTTATATTCTAAAATAGCATCCAAATGACAATAATTGCTGGGTTCGCTGATAATTAAAATATTTGCATAACGAATCTTTTGACTGGCAAGCCTAGACTTTACACACCCTCTTAATAAATAGGGACTATTACTATTTCTTGTGAATGTTCCAGTTCCAAGGGAGAATGGTGTCTACCAGATTGAAGTTTGTCCAACTTCAACTTGAAAGACGCTATTTTCCCTTATATGTTTTACCTAATATGATCACCCTTGTCTTTCTGGATGTGGCACTAAAGGAAACAAAATTAATCAATTTTAAGAGAATTTGAGGAAATTCCTCTGTGAACTAAATCACCTTCGATCATAGTAAACTTTGCTCTTCTTCTATTTATATTGTAATCATTTACAAATTTCCCAAGATGATTAGACTCATCCATAAAACACAATGCTTTTTGGACAATTCCCTGAGAATTAGGGTTGCCTTCTAAAACTGGATGGAATTTATTTCAAATAGCTGTGGACATTTTGAAGTCTGTTATTAAACTTTGTTGAAATATTTTTGCCTGCACATTTTAAAATCCTTAAATCTACAATTAACTACTTATACTACACATCTGCACAATGTATGTGTTTATTGGCTTGTGAAAAACTTAACTGCCTTTGTCCTTTATCTAATGACTCTGATTTAAAAACTCTATAATTACCTTTAGCTTTCTAGAAGTGATTTGATATCTCTGAAACCTCGATATAAAAATTACATTTTCATCCTGAAAGAAGTATTTCATAATTTCAGCATCAGTCTGTGTAGCAGCATAAAGGCCAACATCTATAATATATCCATCACATGAAAAATTCATAAAAGGTTTCACTAAATTATTATATACCAGAAGTCTGTAAATTTTATTATGAAAAAATAATTTCCACTTCATTGTATATTTATCTGTATACCATCAAAATTAGCTATTGCTGGATTCAGATTCACCATATAGAGCGAACAGATTCATCAAATAGAGCGAATGGAATTCTTAAGATCCTGTCAAAAAATTTTTTATGAGAGATATATAACATGGCACAAAATGATGATATATATTATGGCATAAAATGATGACTAAGGCATGTTCTTCATTATTCCTATTCAATTCTAATGTCAATCTAAAATATTCCCACAAAATTATAGGCCTCTTCACATTTAAGGCAGGAATAATATCAAAAAAAAATTATAACTCAGTCACTATAAGCCCTGTCTACAATGACAGAGATTGACATTTGTGATATATTCCCAAAATTAAAAATCTCAGAATTTGACTTGGCAATTTTAAGTCTTCTTCTGATGGGTGTGCATTAAAACTAGAAAATTCAATGTTTTCTTCAGGCAATTCAAAAATAAAAGTATTTTGTTCTTGTATTAGAATACATTTTATGAATGTCAATGAGGTGTAATGATATATGTTTACAACTGTTATGTATGCAGGGGCAGATGTATTTAGGACATGTTTATAATTTAACATTATTAAAGACCTTTTATGATTTGGAAAGGCAATACCCTTGGAATTGGTGGTAACTGCGGTGGTACAGATGAGTTAACATAAATGGGGAAAAATTTCAGAGGATCTGATCCATAGGGTTTTTGGAAGGTAGCTGTTTTCTTAATAAGTCATGAGCTAGATCCTGGTTTGTTCTTATTCAACAGGGATGACTGACATGGCAGCTTCTTGACGAATCCTAGACAAAAAATACATATTTAGTATCATGCCAACTTTACATATATAATGTATTTACAATATTACAGGTTTTTCTGTGTTCACTGTTGATTCTCAATCTCAATATTATATCACCCAATTCAATAGTATGTGTTATGAACTAAATGACAAATATGGCATTATTAATAATTTCCAAGCAAAATAAAAAATGCGTGAAACAAGGAATAAATACTAATGGAAATATGGATGACCAAGCATAATATTCTATGTTCATTAGACAGTGAATTAAAAATATTTCTTCTTATAAAACTATTGCAACAATAAAGTACAAGTCTAGTTGACTAAAATAGGTGTAATTGACCTTTTTTACATTCTCTGCTTAAATTTCTCTATGACGGTTCACAGAGCAGGTCTACTATGTCTGGTCTACTTATCTGTTTTACTTCTAATTAACCCAATGTATGGTACGCAATGAAGAAAAATGTTCAGCATGAAAAAACTCTCAGCATCAGGAGTACAATGCCATATTCATCTCACAAATTGGTCACAATGAAAATGTACCATTATATTACCTAATAATCTTTCATTACTAGCAACTTGTGAACTTAACAATGTTAAACACAAATTAAAGGTAAATCTAATCAAAGGTAACTGAAAAACTAAAAAGTAAAATATTAACATAGGAGGCTTGCATAATGGAGACTCTCTCTGTCATTTGTCAATGTTACCAATTGTTAAAACAATTCTGTCACAACGCATTATAATAACACCATTTTCATATTTTATTGCGGAATTCAGACAACTTTTACACCTTAATAGTTTTTAACAATAAAAAATTATGCCACTTTAATATAAAAATCTACTTTGGGTTATTCAGTTTACTTTTTATATGTTAAATAGAATGTTAATATAACATACAAGCGATCTAAGAGAAAAAAATAATCATCAAAGCTTTTTTACTTCTTATAAATAATTATGCCCGACCTCTGGAGATGTAAAAAATATGCCATAATTTGTTAATATATTTTTAGTCTAACTTCGATACAGTTGTTTAGAGGTATGGCATAGCCATTTATACAGATATCTCTGCTCCAGTATCTATCAAAAATTGTGTGGCTGACACTCTGTCGCAGATGAAAAGATGACTCAGCTCCAGCCCTTGTTCCTCGATTGTCAATGGGAGACAGGGGGTCAGTTTTTACTGAATCGCTTGGTTTTAACCTGAAACTACAGAGAGAAGTGCATCTGAATGCTTTGTCTCCAAACGTCTGGTGAAAATAACAGAGGTCACCTAACCAAGCACTGCTGCAATTGTGATTCCTTGATTTAGGTCTGTAACGGAATGGGAATCTGCTTTGTCACGCCAAGATCTAGTTCACCGAATAATTTTTGAATTTTTTGAGTTTCGGAGTCTATACAAAGTGAGATTAACCTGGTTTTAATACCGTCATATTTATCAGTTTCTGGAGGTTTGAGAAGTACAGGAATATTAGCAGTTCTAAATTGTGCTTCAATTTGCAAAAACAAAATTTTAGAGTCTGGTTTCCAAAAAAGAGGGCACTTTTACGCTTACCCTGGCGACTGTTGCAGTTGTAGCATCGCTATTGTTTTCGATTTTGTCGTCCAGCGTATTGAGAACGGAAGCTCCACGGGTCACCAATAAAGTATATTGTTTCGTTCACTGTAAATCACACACACTGCTCTGACTCCTAACTAATGTTATTTTTTAGTATTTGAGCCTTTTAAATATGTGTAAGTTTCTTTAATTATTCTGACAGATGGAATTATTAGAACAGGAAGCATTTCAAAAAATAAAATGTCAACAAGTTATTCTTTTTGAAACATTAATTCGTGTTGTTATTTCTGTCACACTACAATACTAATATAAAATGAAAATATTAAAAAAATTATTACTGAAACATGTTGCTTGATTCTTCTGTTCTTTACTTATATTCCTAATATTAAACAACCTCATTAGAACAGTGGATACGAGCTTGACCCACTCATAAATCGACATATACATACATGACACTGATGTCAAAATCGGTCAAGGCAAAACCCCACACCTTTCATGGACCAATAGATTAGTCGATAAAGCTGTCATCTACTAAGTCATATTCACTACAGTAGACCAAAGCAGGAATGGAGTGAAAAGCACATATGTTTCTTTTTACTAGGATAGGACAGGATATTTAGACTAGGAATAAGTACTTTAAGCATGAAGTACTGACTTCCATAGAAATTTTTTAATCAAATCCATATGTATTTTCACAGTTTCTTAATAAGTACAGAATAAAAAGTTTATTAACTCATACAAAAACTTATAGAACTTCTTAAGAAAAGAATAGGATGTAAAATGTGCCTTCCAAATACCTTACTTAAAAATTTTAACCCAATACAGTCTTTTCTTAAGACTTTGTATTATGCATCTTAACTATAAGAGACCACCATTTTAAAAAAGTAAGACACAATATTTTAAAGTGCATGTTTTTAAATAGACTACCAAGTTGATATAGAAATTGTTTCGGTGAGTACAAAATAATCAATATTGTGTCGACACTGCGTTAGAATTAACAAAAATGATAATGATGTTGTACTGGTTTGTGCTAAGTAATGCGAAATTGTCCCATCCGAGATTGATTTATGGATTGGATTTGTTGATTCTCATTAATTATTTCCAGATGAAATCCTAACACACCTATACATTAAAATTTCATCTGTAAATAACTCCTTTTTAAAAAATTCTGTAAATGTGTGGAATACTAGTACAAATAACAAAAATAAGTGGGTATTGGAATACGCATACATCAGAATTCCATTATTATTTTTAAAACATATTATCATTTCCAAAATATGTTACTTATTTCAGATATATCTTTGCAGTTAGTTATTGATAAGAGTTTTGGCATTTTTTCGACAATAATGTGAAGATAATTAATGACATGAATTAAATGCTCAGATATAATATTCTGGGAAGTTATTGATGAAAAATATTGCTAGATTTTGAGTTAGAGCATCATTTTGTTGATTATAAACCATTTCATCTGTGCCTGCTTTGAGCCAAAAACTCTCATCTAACATTACAATCAACGTTTAAATTTGTAATTTCAACGTCAATTAACAGTTATAAAAGAAGAACAAAAGACAGAAACAATAGCGAGATTCTTTTTGTCTAAATCTAATCTGTTCGAAATCCATATCCTCTTAGATGCAACTGTTGTGTTTCTACTACTAAGCTATAACTGATTCTTGATTATTATGAGAAGGACAATTACTCATATATTTTATTTTTCATAGAATGCGCTTTCAATAGAGCCAATGTACCAGTGCCATAAATAGCAACAAAATGTAAATACAAAGAGAAAGTTTTGTAACAAACCAAAAATGATTATTGAATATAATGCGGAAAAAAACGCTATCTATTATTTTGACGTATGAAAATTGGTTTTTGCTGAAAACCGCTGTTGTAAACGATTTTTTCATGTTCAAAGTTGTTACTAAAAGAAAAATAGAAACTACAATATTTGACAAAGAACTGGCAGCTAAGCTCACAAGCATTAAGATCAAGGTGTTTTAACCCAGATCAACAGAAGAGATGTTAGTTGATTGCAAATTGGGATGGGAAAGTGCAAATAGAAGGAAAAGTCTAAGAGTGCTGTTCTAAATATTAGAAAATAAATACAAAAAAAATATTTAGATGTGAAGCAGCCAGAAATTAATTTAAAAAATTATGCCTTTTCCTAATATATAAAAGACAAAACCATATCTTGGCTTAAAATGTTTTAATAAAATCTGATATGGGGAATCCATATATTTTCATACTATATTAATTATAACATTGTTTTTGTAAACTTGACATTGTCAGTCCACAAGGCCGACATTATCTATACAAAAGGTTCAATCTCAGCCCTGAGAACCAATGCCACATTTTAATGCCCTAAAAGAACATACTATACCATAGTTTCCACGCAGATTAGCTTTCCAATTTCTTAGATATAAAAAAATGTACACTGCTCTCCCTTTGTATTTGCCTAAATTTTTATGTGAAGGTACACACATATTAAAAGAGAACAAGAACAAGATGAATATTTTTACTTCCTGTTTGAAAGCTGCAGTTTTTTATGCAAGCTCAGAATAAAAGCATCACATTTTTTTAATTTAAAATATATTGTTAAGTCACATATTCTTATACTTGATTTGTTACAAAAGAACTTATACAATACTAAATCTATATATCTATAATAAAAATAAATTATACAATCATCCCACTAAATTCAATTTAGTGGGATGATTGGTCATCATTTGTTGAAACCAATAGTGTAAACTATCAAAAATGGTTCCACACTTCCAAATTGAACCTTCGTATATTAAACATAACTCTCTGTAGAACTAATATAGAAAATAATCAAACTAGTATAATAACATATCACTTCAAACATTCCATTTTGTTTCATTAAAAATTTGGCCCCATCCTTAGAGTTACACAAAATTTTATTATCTGGGGCTATCAAAATAATAACTGTTTTTGAAACACTGCATCGTGATGAAACAATAGATGACTGTATTCATTTTGTTGAGTCTATGTGTTGAACAAGTAGTAGTTTTAATGTTTTGTGAAGTATAAATGTGGTAAGTCAATCGAAGTATTGTTTAGTAACTTGTTTATGCTTTATAAAATATATCCCCTTCAATTAATCAATTAGGGCAAAAAACACGAAATTGTAATAATATGAACTATTAATATTGACTCCTTTATTAAACTATACATTAAGGGTTTTATCTGGAAACAATTCCCTCAAAAGGATTGATTGCTTATGTGTATATAGTATTATAGTACTACCTAGAAATAACATAAAAAATTAGTTAAGTATACATTGGATCACACATATATTATTAGTATTCTGTAGTCCTTCCTCAAGAGATCAAACTAAATATATTTTACAAATTCTTAAATCGTACTATACATATAGTTTATGGTACCTAAAAAATTATTCAAATATTCCGACAGTTGGACTTCATATTGCAATTAATCTTCTGTATTTTTTTAAAATTAAATATTGCTGAGGCTGGGCCTGAGGCTGTTCCTAATTACCCGAAATAGATATTTCAAATCAAAATGGGTGTTACTTGCAGTTGTATTTTTATTGAACTTAAAACTTTGTGGATACTACATACAGATAGTACAGGCAAGAGGGTAACAGAATAAGACGATTGTGGGCTTAAAAAGACGATATCTACATCGAGTATTACACATGACAAAAATTATAACAAAAGTACGAAATTTATTATCCGACTCACCGTGATAGCATATGCGCGGCCTCTTGCTCTCAACTTTGCGGGCGCACTGAGTGGCGCTTGATGCGTCTGTTAAACCTATGTGGCGCAGGATAGTGCGGGGTTACACTCAGATATATAGATGTTCCCAATTACCTGCCATTACCCCACTTTACCTTATATATTCATTTTTGAATTTCGGTATTAATTTCTAAGAAAATCATTTACCATAACTTAATAAGGGAAAGCATAGAAATGCATTGTACTAATAATATATGCTATAAACTGTTTTCTTGAGAAAACAATAACATATTAAATATCATTAGCACTCTACAGAGCTACTGTAGTGATTAGGATGTTAATATAATCTGTAACTTGATGTACTTTTTCTATATCTATTTTTGGTTAGATGATTAGAAAATGCAGTGATCATATATATACATAGCCTTTTTATTTTTAGTATCAGAGAGGAAATCACACTGAGTATGAGTAATGTAAGTGTATTCATTCATAGGACATGAAGGGCGATAGTACACAAGTATTAATCAGTAAGATCATGACTTCATAGTTACATTAAAATATCTTATATCGCAAATGAACTGAATGTAAAGTCACAAACATATGTTTGATGTAAGGAAAAACTCAGGACATCTGGAAAGTATTCACAATAAATTGTAAATTTTGTTCAAATATTGTAAAATAATTTAGTTGCTACACGGAAAATTTTACTGAACATAATCTTTTTAATTTGCTTTGAATATAAAAGACGACCTACATGTAAATAAAATGTAAAATGTCTGCCTGAGATTTTGTAATAATTGTCTGGTTTTAGGAACTCAACCATTCCTTCCTGAATATCCAACATACTCAGGGCACATTCATAGCATCTAAACGATGTAACGTAATGCTGTGATTTACAAATAAACCCCTTGTTGTAGAATTTGAATATTAAACAACACAAATATTATTTTCAGAATATATATATGATGATTCAGAGAAAATTTTCCACTGCCTTAGAGATAAATAAGTTAATATTTACTTTGTTATAAAATTAATTAACGAATGTTTTTTTTATTCTCGCAGAAAACTGAAAGATGAAGTTCATTTTGTATAGTCAAGATCTTCCGAAGATTCCTATAAATTTCTTAAATGTTGTTTTATTAAAGATTAATTGCGCAAGACCTTGAAAATAAAATGCTAAAATGCTATAAAGGGTTTAAGACTCCTCTATTATTTAAAATATATAGTAAATAAATAACATAGAAATAATTTTATTTCGTTACAACCAATAAAATTGCTAAATATGAAAGTTACTTACAGGTAAAAACCTTATGCACTAAAAAGACAAAACCTAGTACAAACCCTGACTATGATAAATTGAGAAATTATTGAAAAAAATAGTTAATATTGCCAGCTGCATAACAAAAAGACATTGGTAAGAAAGCATGATTCTTATTAAGCTACTTTATAAGATATTATATCATTTTTGCTTACAAATTTCTTAAAAATTGTGTTATGAGATTGTATTGCTATCTCATTTTTTCTTTTTATTCAGTGCATGTTGCGACAATTCCTTGGAAGAACACAATTACCATTCACATCCTCGAGATATCCACTGACACATGAGCAGCCAAATTTGCACATAGCTGTACACTGTGTTTCACCACTAAGATATGCTTCGCAGGTATTACAGGCAGAAGCACATTCCTGATACACCTGATTCCTTCGAGGGCAAGCTGAAAATAAATGAATACCTTTTAGAAGATCTTCATTCCGTATAATTTCCTCAAAAAAATGTAATAACTGAAACTATATAAAACATAAGGAGGAAATTTAACTTCCACATTTAAATATTTCAGTAGTAAATTTATTGGATTGTAATTAAATCGTTACTATATATCCTAAAAATTTAATATTGATAAAATATCATGATAAACTTTTACGGTATCAATAAAAAAAAACACTGAAATCTCGAAAAAAGCAATTAGGGGTTAAGTGTGCAAAATATATATTAAATCGTCTCTACATGATACAGAATTGAAATATTAAACATTAAAAAAAAAAGGCCATTTCAATAACCTATTGTAACGTATTATTGATATATCCAGTTGTTCAAACAACATTGAGATAACATGAAATCCACTTAGTCCAAGAATGCAAAGCTTGGGATTCTCCATCACAGAACATACTCAAATTAGTAAGAAGGTAAATTAAAAAGTGAACTTATTCAAAAAATAATTTTATCGTTGATCCAAAATTCATCTGGTGTAATTGTCAAAATTAAGCAAATAAAGATACTTCACTTCTGTCATTATACCCAAATGACATTTACAGTGAATGTAGAGAATTATATGTAGTTTTGTAATATATCAGTCACTCTTATCCAATCTGGTGCTAACCACCCCAGCAACCTTTTTTTTAAAATGCGCTTCTGTATATCTCTTCTGTCATCAATCATCCATTTTTATCTACCTATAAAGAAAATTAAAATAATAGCCACTCAATAAAATAGCATTAAATAAGAGGGCGACCTCATTTTACATGAGTATATTTATTGCCATTGTATCATTACCTGTAATATTGGAAAATATGTAACTACTATATAGTACTATAATGCATATGAGAACTATAATGCATATGCATTATAGTTCTCAAATTAGCATGCCCCTTGTACTATCAGTAATATCTCGTATTGTAAATAAAGTTTATAAAATTTAAGGTAATAACAAAAATCAAAGAACTTTAGGGAATTAGAATTTCACTATTGGTGTAAGATGATGTTTTCAATATTTGGGTGTGGATTTCATAAACAAATTATGCTAATTTTTGGTGGTGATTATTAACTTTTTAATTATTTATTAAAGAAAATATAGGAAATAAAATTTAAAAATGATCAGATAATAAATGTTTATTACCAAACAGCATCAAAGTTAAATATTCAAAAACACTTAATAATAACTTAATAGTAATTATGATCATTTAAAACTATTCTAATAATTCTCGTACTAGGAATACATTTCTTAATTATGTATCTACTACCAATACTTATCTATAGAATTAATAAATACCTGATAAAATTAGTCAACTCATAAAACGTAAAGATTCTTAACCATTCTCATTTTTAAAATCATCTTTGTCAGTTCCAATAAAAAACTTTCACTTTGCTAAGTTGAAGTAGTGATGAGTAGTCACTATAGAGTCATTTTGGTATGATACCTTTACCACAGAACCTTTTTAAGTCTTATTTGGCCACTGAAGTTAGACATTATATAAAATATCTTTTAAAAAACCGACTTCAAAAAAGGTAGGTACAAAAAAGTAAAAAATAATTAACTCAAATAGGTACCTACTTATTTCCAATAAATAAATAAGTTATTTATTTGTGAAGTTAGTGCCAGCACTCTCGACCAACTTGAAAAAATTTGTAATGTAATTTAATTTATAATATAGATTTAAAACTTTAACTTGTAATATACAAACAATAATAAATAAATTCATAAAGGGCTTATTTACAATATAAAAATTTACATTTGTTTAAGTGGATCTGCGGTGCTAGCACCGACTTCAAAAATAAGTAACTTAGTTATTTATTGCAAATAACGTAGGTACCTAATTTTGAGTTAATTATTTTTTACTTTTTAGTACCTATCTTTTTTGAAATCGGTTTTTTAAAAGATATTTTATTTTAAAAATTTTAGTGATTAATATATTAATATTAATAATCACAATTATTTTCTTTCTTGGAATATTGGATATTTAGTCAAAGCCACAGACAAATGATAGTATGTAGATAATTTCTTCTTTGTCTAAAATTAGCTATCAACAATGCATAGAAATGAAGCAATAGTAGTAGCCGCCAATGGTTAGCTATTAGCCGTTGAGGAATTCGGTTCTCCATATCCGAAGTCCAATACCGATTTTGCAAATTAAAAACTACCATTTGAGAAGTTCTGTTCTCCATATCCGAAATCTAATATCAGATTTTGCAAAGTAATAACTAAAGTAACAACTAACCAGTAGCATATATATTGATTCACGATCAATTTACTGCCATCTGTTAAGAAGTTACATTATTCATCCTCAGAACTCATCATTACATACTGTTCTGGTCAATGGTGCAGTTATTTTGCAAAATAAAAACTACCAGTAGTAAATATTTTGAATCATGTTTGATTTATTACTATCTGATAAGGAGTTCCATTATTTACCTCCAGAACGCATCATCAGACTCTGACATGATCGATAGTGTAGTTATTTTGCAATGTAACAACTACTAATAGCAAATATCTCTAATCACTGTTGATTTACTAATATCCGTTAAAGAGTTGCATTGTTCATATCCAGAACTTATCATTAGACCCTGGCCTGGTAAGTGGTGTAATTATTTTGTAAAATAACAACTACAATTCGCAAATTTCTTGAATCATAATTGATTTACTGACATTCGTTAAGGAGTTCCATCGTTCATTTCCGGACCTCGTTTTCAGATCATCATCATATTTATATGGACCACACCTATAGCACCTTCTTTCAAATAAAAAAAGAATCATCAAAATCTATTCACTTGATAATGAATTATCGCTGGACATACAAAAAAAAAAGGTTTTGACGAATTGAGAATCTCCTCTTTTTTGAAGTTGTTTAAAAATAGCTACAAATTACCCACATTATCTAACTGTGGATGATTTGCAGCCATTCTTATTTCAATTTATTTCCATTTTTCTCTGCTTTCTTTTTCCCTTTCCTAATGAAAAGTAGTTCTCCTGCAATTGAATTTGAAATTTGGAGAAGAATATGGATATGTGGTATCCAATTTTTAAAAGAAAATCTGACCACCTCTCTTCCATCACCTCTTTTACAGGACAGAACTGAAAAAAAATTACTCACTTATGAAGAGCGTCTTTTATATTTTAAATTAAATACTCTAGCTCAACAAACAAAACATAATGACTATATATTCTTTCATAAACTCACAATACTCACATACTCATAACCTAAAAATATATTCACGGAAAATCAGTCAGCCGAATGAACGACTATTCTTTTCATATTTATTTCCGATATACTTAGTTTAATTATGATAACTTACACCGGATGAACTGCAGGCAACCAATGAAATTACATTGTTCGGTATGTTGACTTTCTAATTTATGTTCCGTTTTGAGGATATCCTGTGACAGAAACGCCCATGCAATGGGCTCGTGGAGTGACTGTTGCAGTACAGTAGCGTCCCTGCATCAATGAGCACTTGGTACTGGCATCTTTCGTGTACACCCAAAAAAAAAATAAAAAAAAAAAAAAAAAAAGACAATCTGATGTTCAAAGACTCGTGCAGTGAGTTTTTCTTGTTTGTCATCATCTCATCTTTCATTTTCGCATCGAACTTGTAATTTGCAGTTTAATAATGATGTCAAAGATATCACTATAGATATACGTGCATCACCAAATGATAAACCAAGTGTGGCTTTATAAAAGAATTTCAAAGTGGCTGTGATGTTCTGTTCATTTATTCGAGAGAAGAGTATCAATTTTTCCATGTTCATCACTATACAGGTTGATTGCATTTTTTTGCTCTAAAAGCTTTTGCAACATCAAATACCTGCTGTTCCACCACACATCAATATCTTGCACTAAAGTATGTTCTGGAAGTCTGCATTATTTTTGACATTCTGTAAATTTTCTGGTTGCTGGCTCAGTGTGGTGGAATTAGCCTATAATTGTTCTACATTTTTTTAACAAGTATTTGGTTTGTTTGTCTGAAAATAGTGCTTGTTTTATCACTAACCGCAGCGTGTGTGCCACACAACCAATAGATTCATAGTGACCACACATTGTGCAAACCATGTTTGCCGCATTGTCACATAGGACCAGAAAAACACGTGGGAACATGTGGAACGTGTGAACTGCGTGGGATTTGTGAAATTGAGTTGTCGAAATGATTCGCCTTCCACCAAAGCATAAGGCAGCATGTCCACAATTATAAGGTCCATTACACAAGGCCATTGTACAAGTTTAGATTTAGATGTGAAACTCGGGATTGTTGACTGAAGAAGGTTCGGTTGATACGTACTCAATAATTCTGATAAGATTTTTGAATCTGTTTGCTTTAATTTAGCTTCTTTTTTTAAATCATCTAATTCCGAATGTCATTTTAACACTGGCCCGTGTTCCGCGTCATGAAATTTTGAAACTTTACTCCGTGCAAAGTTTGTTTTTTAGGTCCATGGCTTCCCAATGAATATGACTTTTTACAAATTTTGTAAACAGCTTTAAATGAAGCGCTAATGTTTTTTCAAAAAACTGCCAAACTGAATTTTTTTCTTTTTGTGACATTTTTAACCTGAAACAAATTAATTATTGTAAGACAAATAAATAATATCTCATAGACTGTAGATCACATAAAATAATACCATTGTAATAAGGTAAGCCCACGGCATTCAGTCTAAATTAGGGAAAATTTATTTAGGTAAGTAAACAAATATGAGAATTAAATGGAACTATGTATTCTTTACCACGAGTTAGGTTTTGTCGTATTACAACATCTTCAGGTGGGCAATTAGAAAAGGTTAACTCTTAGGAACATCTAAATAAATATTTTATTACATACACCGGAACATTTGCATTGTATAACATCAATTTAATTGTATAACTTTCAAAAATATAATAAAATCTACATTGCTCCCCTATAATAAACTCACTAACGTAAGCAGTGGGAAAACCCGCACAAACCCGCTTCCGCTATTGTTTTGTGTAATATACTCTATCTGTGTAATATAATCTTTGCTAATTGCTCACCTGAAGATGTAATACGACGAAACCTAAGAAAGTAGAAATAATACTATATAACGTAGTTTCACATAATTGTGAATAATGAATTTCTATAAAATTAACATCGAATATATTCAATAAATAAATATGAATTGAATTTCAAATAGAAAAATTACCTGTCCAAATTGACTAGGCACCTCGCGCGGTAAGCGACAAAGGACGAGGGTGACTGACTAAGAAATTCGCACGAGCTACTCGCATTTTCACTTAAAAATAAAAGTCAACAGAATCTAGTTCAGTACCTAATAATTGCCATTGAAAAAAAATAATGTCAGAAGTACAAGTAAAAACAAAATAAATACTTACCTAATCATTTATGCGTTAAATACAACATCAACTCAACACGATCGCACCAGATGGCGCGGTTGGGCCGGCAGCGGGAAGATTGCACGATAATTTACGAATACTGAGTTTCAGTGTAGCCGAAAATTTCGGCCAATTTTTGGCCGAAACCGAAACTGATGCCAAAACTAAATTTCTTGTCCGAAACTGGCCATACATGTCGGTTTAACAAAACTGTCATTAAACCTTTATAAACGTTATGTTAAACCAAGATTTATATCTATGCAGACAGCCTCTGCTCGTACTTGCTGTGAATAACTCATCTTGCGACTGTGTTCATATGGAATCAATATTTTTTCTTGTAATATTTTTCCATAAATAGTAATTGTTGTTCTTCACATACAAATTTAACTTTTTTTTTACCTTTAATTAATCTTGGCAAGAGGCGCAATGGACTTTTAATACTTGTGTCTTCTTTTTGATTTAGAAATTATTTTAAAATATTGTCTTAAACAAAATTATTAACAGGCAAGCACTAACTTATTCGGTGATTCAAGTTGAAACAAACCAAGTGTTTGTACAAGTAAATCTATCCACAAATAAGGTGACTAGCCAATAACATTTCGTATATTCCTGCAAGATCGGGTATCATTTTATTTAAATATGCAAATATAATCTTATTTGCACGATGCAAAGAATCCTAATGTAGCGGAGGCAACAGCTATGTGAATTCTCAGATTTTATTAATTTGTAGCATTTGTAGCATTTGTAGGATTTATTCTGAGCCATTTATTTGAAATCTTGAATGCCAAAAAGAAGTGTCAGAATTTCACGTATCAATTTTTATATATGTATGTCTATATGTCTACGACTTCGCATGTTCGTCGGGTGTTTTTTTGACATAGTTTAGGCAGATTTTGAAATAGTTTTGTTTTATTTCAACTGTTTTTAGATAATTACCAAAATTATAAAATAGTTTGAAAGAAATTTAATAAAAGTTTAAAAAAAAATTTATGGTATAAATGATTCTTAGGATTAACGAAAAGTCTTAACAGGTCTGAAACCCGATCAAAATTTCTTCAAAATGGACCATCAAAAATTACTTAGATTGGGCACTCTCAATACAATGTATAACAAATAAATTATAACTATAATCAGTTTATATAAATACTTGAAAGTGTTGAAGTGAGTTCTATTTTGAGGCACCTAACTTCGTGAGTCAAACACATAATTATTTTGTGTACAATATTTCTGGTAGCATTATTGCTGAAATTTAACGTTGCCCTGAAAAATTGTTACTTGTTCAAGATAATATTACTGTTTTTTTTTTCTTTAATGTACTATGTGTAACAAAATCAGCAATAATTTAGCAGTAAGTTTCGACTGTTTGATAAAAGACTCTATCTATATGCCAAAGGCAGTCAAAAAAGATTCAGTTTTTTAATAATTCTGAGGAGGAAAATGTTTAAAGAAGTGATTACAGGTTTAAGAAATAAATTGGAAGCGAACAATTTTTAGATATATTATTAGCACCACATTTCATATTATAATATTATCTTTACTGAGAAATTCTTATCAAAATGTTTTTTTATTGACAGCTTCTTAAAAATGATAAAAACATTTGATATGTCATTTTTTATTGCAGATATTATTTTTTATCTTGAACTTGATTTTTCTTTACATGTGTAAACATATTGATAACAGAATGTCTTATTTGTCTGTTCTATATCATTTGTTTTTAAAAAATGTCATATCCTTACAAATAAAACCAAATTAATATCACATGAATATCACATATAATGTTAAAAGTTGAACATTGTAACTCTATTTAATTTTCAATAAAAATTATAAGAAGTCAACTGTGTAAATGTATTTAATAAAGTGATTTAAAAATAGTTCTTCAGTGATGAAATCTAATGGCTTTGTTATTAAAATAGAAGGATTACTAGAGTTAAATAGACTAGGAGACTTCGAAGCAATAAAAAGTTATATAAGTTACGCTGACAGTCAATTGCAGTCTAAAAATCATGATTTCCAAATATTTACATGGGAAAAGACATAGAGTTCTTTTCCACCATGATAACCTTAAAGATAAGAATTTAAATCTTCTCACTGCTTAAAGTGAAACGTGTTCAAAATCATATACAGTAAAATAATTATAATAATTTAGAAATAAGGAAAAATTATGATGATGATGACAAAGAAAACAAGATGATTGAGGAATACTGTGTGCTCCCCTACCTAAGTAACCCACAAATATATATGCAAGAAAGTGGTCAGAAGGCAGGGCACATGCTTCTAATTAATTTATTGCATTAAAAACTAATTCCCACTGAAACATAACTGAATAAAATTTAATTTGTAATAGTACCCCATTTACTTTTTACTATACCTTAATGACCAATACATCAGTAAAATATATGTAATAAAACATGGCAAACTTGACTTACAACAGTTCTCTGGTACAACACAATTGCCACTGTCATCCCTGTAGTAGCCTGTTTTACATGTACAACCGATCAAGCAGATGGCTGGACATATTTGGCTTCCACCTACAAAATGTTTACAGGTATTGCAGGCTGTGCCACAAGTACTATATTCTGTGTTTTCACCAGTACATTCTGCAATCACAAACGTGCAATCATTATAATTTATGATAAAAAGTAATGTTGCTTCATAAAAATGTAGGTTGTTACTTTTAAAAAAATTAATTAATTAGTATTAATCAAATAAATTTTAGGTATAATATGTTTAATTACATGTAAATACTTTTTAAAATTTTCATTACTATTTACTCACCCTCTGAAGCTTGACAATACCACACACTTAGAACTAAAATTATGTAAAAGAATGAATAGGATCTATTCATTTTGTCTTTATTAAATAATATTGCACAGCAGTCAAGCTCTAGCTCACGAATGAATGAATCTATTAAAGTCATGGCTTATATACAAAACTAGTGCAATGCTGTCTACAAACAAGATAAGTTCAGATAGATACTACACAAGTATTACTCATCAATAAGTTGGTTTTGATATTAATGTTAAGGGTTTAATTGATGATGAATTTACGAGTACTTGTTGTAATTTATAATTACCTTCAAAACTTAGAGAAACCTTTCAAAACAGAATCAACAAATTATTTTCCTGTCATAACAAAAGTTGTTAAATTGGTTTTCCAAGTGTAAACTAAGGGGCTTAAAATCAATAAAATTTTCTTTTGGCTCGTCCCATTCTCAAGACACACTATTTCAGCAGTAAAGCAAAGGTTAACTGTTGTGTAATGCTCCAGATACTGATTACCGGATAATTGCAACCAGTCGCATAATATTAATGGTACCGTTTGGCGCCATTAATATTATGCGACTTAACACAGTGCATGTCTTATTGGTATTTAAACGTTGAGTGATATAAGTATTATTTCACAAAAAGGAATATCAATTATATCAATAATTCAATATTTTGCTTAATTTTTTCCATTTTCATTCTATTTATAATAATGAAATGTATAATTATGATTAAGATAACGAGAATAATAAAAACTTTTTCTAGATTTGAATTCTTCTCAAAAATTATTTGTAACAAAAAAAATATCGGTACTTTTCATTTGTCCAAAGACATTGAATGAAATTTGAATTCTTTAATAAAAGTTTTAACAAAAATTTCATGACTCTGCTAACTCTATAATTTCCTAAAGTAGATACATACATAAACTTGCAAAATATATTTATTTTTATCCCCTGTTGATAATTTATTTTGTCAATATATTATAATGAATACTTTTTGTCCCTTTTTCAATATATTTATTATAATATCAACTACAGTTCTTTAGAATAGTTATTTTCAATAGTTTTAAGGTAATTACTAGAGTTGCAACAAATAATATAATTAAACTGAACACCAAATATTCAGTGACAATAGTCAACAAAATTATTAAGCTTCTTGGTACCATTCAGCATACTTGAAAGTATTTCACATGTTGTCACTATTAAGTGATACTGTAACAAGACCAATGCATTAGATATAATATGTAACAAAAAATTCATACAGGATCTTGTTTTTTAAGAAAGCAACTTATTTACAAATCCACTTTATTCGCTGTAGTATTGACATGGATAATTTTAAAAAAGTAACATGTTTACGGGATCCTGCAAAAAAACAGGTCCATTCGATTGTATAGCCAACAAATCCTGCACCCTGCAATAACAAAAAACTCTATGATGGCACATTTACTTTTTATGAGCATGTTCACATGATGGTATCTTATCATCCTCTCAGAAGATTTGCTTTATGTTTAAATGTCAGAACATGAACGGCATACCAAAAAAAAATTCTAAAGAAGTAGCTATAAAATTTTAAACAATTAGAATAATAGATGATGCCATAATTATTTATGTAATTAAGCAATACATATTTATAGAATATTACAAAATTTATAAATATAAACGTGTGTTTTATAAATTTAATTATATTAAATATTATAATTAATTATATACTGAATATATTTGGCGTTAATTTTGTAGAAATTCATTATTCACAATTAAATGAAACTACGTGATGTAGTATTATTTCTACTTTCTTTAATTTCTTTACCACGACCTAGGTTTCGTTGTATTACAACATCTTTAGGTGGGATATTAGCAAAGATCTTCTCTTCAAAGAGAATCTTTGCTAATATCCCTGAAGATGTTGTAATACAACGAAATAACCTGAATTGTGAATAATTATATACTATAAAGGGTATACTTAACTTTAACAAAAGTAATATTACAATTTTTCCCACAAAATAAATAGGGTCCTGTGAACCTTACAATATAAAATACAATGGAATATTAAGTATGTTAATATTTGTTATTTTCAGACTCTGACTTAATTCTTCGACAAAAAGAAGAGCAATCATGTCTTCCACTTCCCAGTGTTGGAAAAAAGAATCAATAATTGTAAATGTGGAAATGGTACAAGGATCGTCAGTTACAATGCAGAACTTCTCACTGAGATTTCCTTCACCATCTTCGGTAATAATACATCCAAAATGTTTAAAAAGTGTACTCTCTAACTTGAAATACAGAAGGCTATCAGTAATGTAACTTCAACAATTATAAGTATAATTATAAGTATAAAAATGAAGAAACCATATAACGATAATTCAGTTATCACGAAAAAGTCAGAGTTGTTAGAAAATCCAACAAGAAAGAAATAAATTATTGAAATCGGAAAACATATCCGAACAGGCCTTCAATTAAAATTATTATTAGTCAAAAGCACCTAATAAAATTTTAAACTAAAAAGAAAATGCTAGAAGAAAAATTGTAAATTTTGTACTTATATCTACATAAATTGTTTTTTAAAGTTTAAATTTTGTACCTTTAAATAAATAAATTGTTTTTTTAAAGCTTTTTTTAATTTGGCTACTATAGATTACTTACTCTGCCCTATGATGGCACAACACTGTCGTAAATAATTAAGTTAACTGATTTCTAACAGTGTCGTTTGTTATTATACTTAAATTGTAATTTTAACTTTGTAATTATTATTCAGATAAAAATGTTTCTCATACTAATAAGTAGATATGGACCATCTTACATTAAGAATGTATTTACAAAATTCCACCACTAAAGAATGGATATATACTAGCTTGTGGTATGCAACAAATTTATAACCTATTTGCGTTATCTTGATTGCTTACATTATAAATAAAAGGAAATATGGGTTCAACATTTGTTTGGCAAACAGTTTTCAATATTTTGTGTTATTAAAATTACGTCGATACAACAATAACAAATATTAGTTGTATAACAGTGATAAACAGGATATCATCCATTGACCAGACCAGGTAACTAGAATGGCCAGGTACAATGATTTTATTTTCCACATGTTGCTTAATGAAAGTAGCAATAACTCGTAACTATTGATTAATTTTTACTATTTTTTGCCTTTTGAAAACACGGCTCGACTTTTGAAACACAAATTAAAAACACGGCTAAAGATAAAGTCATTAAATGTCATATTTTTATGTGATTAAGAATTGAAACACAAAGAAAATGACATCTCTAATACTTTCTAAAGCTGCTGAGGCGCTAGCTTCCTCTGTCCATTCCAAAATGCATATAGAATAGAAATAAAGAACTCAGGATTTATCAATATAAATAATTAAATTGAGTACCATTGATAAATATGACGGTTAAGTGTGCAGTAATTTTATGGCCAGCCTGTTGTAAACTAACATGTCGTAATATGCGACTATGTCATTTTAATGAGTACATGATGACAAACTATCTTAATAAACTGACATTGTATTCTTATATTATAGGCAAATATGACATTTGTTGCTTTCATTCGTGGATACTGCCTTAAAGCCACTTCTTGACTGTCTTTAAAATAATACAGCATAACATACCTTTGAATTTTATGATTTATTTTCTATATAACTTTGCCCTCTTTAGAAAGTATTATTAATTGTAAGATTGATACAGTCATCCACAGCCACCTATTATAAAAATTATGAAAGTAAACTTTTTAAAGTATAATTTTTGTCGAAATGTCAAATTGCCATTCGTTCTTTTTATTTAGTCAATTGCGATAAAACATAACATATATGCTAAGTATCACTAGAATCCAGCAGTAAAAACTTTGTAGAAATTCTTTTAGCTCCTCATGCATGGTGCGTAAACAGACACATATTTCAAAAACAATGTTTTTTTGTTCCGTTACTTTTCTTATCCTAAATTGTTTTTTCATAAATATCTTCAATGTATGCAAATGCAGGCTAATTCTACAGTTTTATTATGTTTTAATATGTTTAATATGTTGTATTGTATGTTGTTTTAATATAATGCAAAAGTATATTTGTTTGTCCTGCTTTCACATTGCAAGAAAAGATTTTGACATGATTTTTGCACAAAGATGGCTGGGATATTGGGGAATGTATAAAATACATTTATCACTAGATAATGTTCATTTAGAAGTAAAAAATTACGGGTTATTCTTTTTTTGACATTTTTTACACAAACTATGAATAAATTAATGTTTATCTGGAATGTTGGTTTGAAATTTTTATGAAGAAACAGGACTCGTGGCATTTCATTCATTTGCATATACTGGAAATTCAAATTAAAACTAACGAAGGAATGGTCAAAATAATTCAAATACTCAGAATTAGGACGCATGATTTTCAGTTCATATTTTTCAGAATATCTCTGAAGATATACGTAAGGTTATTAAAAGAAAATTTAGCATATGACTAGTTTCCTTTCAAATGATATCCTAAATATATATGGAATTTTAAAAAATATTATTTTTTCTAGTTTTACTTATTGAAATGAAATATTACCGGAAATGCAATTAGAAACTAATTATTAATTGGTGTAATGTGGAATTACATCAACAAATACTTTGAGTTTAAGTTAGTTTATGTCCAACCCACTTTTGCACCTTGCTTTACACAAATATCTTTTTGTTTTACTTTCACCTATGTAATTTCACCAATGAATTTGAATATGTTTGTTATCAATTAAAATTCCAATTATTTTGATCACATTATTTTAGATTTATATTTGAAGAAAATAAAAAAATTGTATTTATATTAATACATATATTTGTATATGTATATATATATATATATATGTATATATATATATATATATATGTATATATATATATATGCATATATATATATATATATATATATATACATATATATATATATATATATATATTAATATAAATATAAATATAATATATATTTTTCCAGTGATATTTGACAGAATAGTAATGTCAAAGTCTACTTTATATCAAAGTTACTGTGAGTTATTTGTAATTTTTTTTCCTTATTTTCAGATATCGACGGCTATCTGGTGGCAGAAGAGTCACCAGACAGTATATATTAGATAATAAAGTCAAAATAAACAATTAAAATAGTGTTCATCAGAGGATGGCTATCATGTGTTTTGTTGCTATGGAAATATTTTTGTCAGTTCATGCTGTATTGTTCCTGTAATTGTTTCGTTGCTTTAGAATTATGTTTGAATTTGTTTCATTCAGTTGTTTTTAATATTGTTTAAAAGTGTAGCCACTGTTGTATGAACCCAATATGACTACTTAACAGTATAGAGGTCTAAAAAAGGACATCATTAAAAACAAACCCCAAAAATGATTAGAATTGAGTGTAATATGCTTAAGTATTATTGTTTATTTAACTTATAAATTAAATTTTCTTGATACATATTATTGTTCATTAACTTATAAATTAGATTTTATTGATACATATACATAAAATAGACATTTTAATTTCTCTTAGTGGTATTTCTCACGTTAACCTCAATCTTTTAACGAAAAGTTACTACAAATTGAGTAATAAAACCTTAATCCTGTGAGTTATTCAATATTTTGAGTGTCTTATAGTATTAGGCAGCGAAGTTGACATTAGTGTCTAACCGAAACTTCAGCTTTGGCTACCTTGGACCGTAAAAATACCATCGGCTTTGGCGAAAAAAGGCATCCAGCTGAGCGTTTCATGTAAACAAATGAAATGTTACCTACAACTCTTACAATGCTGGAATAGAGGGCAATTTCAGCAAATAATAAAAATTTTGTGCACATTTATCTATTTATATTTTTTCTATAAGGATATTTAGGTACAAAGTGAAAGAGGGACATTAAACGCATTGGTTTCTCTCTGTCAGATTTTAACAAAAAATTATTAGATCATTATATACTAAATCCGATGAAATCGACGGAGTGGCGCAATGAATGTTCATATGTATGTGTGAAAGTTTGCATTGCTATTTTAACACAAAGCTAATATGCATAAAAGTGTTAAAATACTTCAAATTACAAATTTTTTGTCGTTGGTAGTGAATATATGTTACCAATTTTAAAAGTTTAAATTATAAAAAGAATTTGTTGCTTTTACTAATTAATGATGTATTTGAAATATATAAAGTTGTTTCTTCTACGCATTGACAATTTGCCATTTTGTTACGCCGCCGTATGTATTTCATAATTTCACATGGATTTTTATATGTAATACATTCATAAAACTGATACTTAAAGGAATAAGAGAAATGAATACTTAAAGGAGTAAGAAAACAGCAATTGTTTTCTTATTCCTTTACTTATTCATTACCTTTCTTGGAGTGACACCTTTGTGCTTTGATTGGTTTTTTTGTTCATTTTATATAAACACTGTAAACTGTGTCCAATAGCTTAATCTGCGTGGGATTATCTTAATTGTACTGCTTTCCTTACCATAGTCACCAAACATCTCCGCTTCGTCAGGGTCGGGGGTATGTCGGCGGGAATACTCGGGATGATTAGCCAATAAGTCTCTACCTTGCATCTTTTAAACAGTGTTTCCAATTTTCATTATACTATTAGTGTTCTAATTTTATAAACCACAGAATAAAAGGAATTTTGAAGTGAAACAAAGCCAATAAAAAACTTTTTACCTTTACCCTATAAATGAATGCGATTGTATATCGCCTTTCTCAAAATATGGGCTTTTTAAAAAATTAAGACTTTTTTAAATCGGACATTTGGTTCCAGAAAATTGGAGCAAACGAAAAAATAAACAGTAAACATTACACTATATACGATAGCATAGATTATTTTAATTGAATATGTCCATTATTTTGAGGAAAATAATATTGAAAATTGTCATGATTGAGACACCATTCCATTTCAGAATACTTTACTAAAAATAACTAGATAGTTATTTCCAAATTATGTGATAAATCTTTGTCTCTTGATAGTACAATGCAAAAAAGTGATAGCAGATATAAAAAAAACTGTCTAGAATAAGTTCATAAAATTTGAATGGGAATTTATCATGAAGTTACAGAAAGAAATTATACTTTGATTAAACAAAAAAAACTAAAAATAAAAATTCGCTCCACGATGTTCACAATGTGAAATTTTATAACTCATATTTACAATAATTCAACCAACCTATATTCTATATTGAATTTTACAACACATTTCATTGAAAGTTCAAAAAGACAAAAAATTATACTAATGACAAATGTCATGAAGGAAGATAAAAAAGAACAATATATTATATAGAATAAAAATTTGGTTTTAAGACTTTTCAATTTGTAATCCAACAAAAATTTTAACTTCTGAACATTTAATTTCAAAATTATTTTTTAATTCAACTATGACATCATTCAATGAATCTTTTGAATTTGATATTAAAAGACCATCATATACATATAACGATAAATACATTCTATTGTTTAGATTTCCAATATATACACATTTATTAGCATAGCTGTTTTTAATGCCAAATTCCTTGAATAGACTCAAATTTACTGTTCCAGCATCTCGGGGCTTGTTTCAAACCATAAATTGAACAATTGAGTTTACATACCATGTTTGAGGAAACTTTCAAACCTTCTGGTGGCTGGATGTATATGTCTTCATCAATGTCTCCATACATAAATGCAGTTTTTGCGTCAAACTGAGCCATTTCCAGATTGTGTTAAGCAACTTCTGAGAATAACACTCAAACTGAATCATGTCTTACAGTGGGAGAAAAGGTTTCAAAATAATCCACCCCTTGTTTCTGTCCACACCCTTTTGCACATAACCTCGATTTATAGAGGGGACCTGATGTTTCTTCTTTTATTCTGAACACCCACTTACAGCTGATGGCTTTCACATTTTCAGGCTTTTCAATCAGCTTCCAAGTCTTATTGACAGCATGCGACTTCAATTCATCCACTATTGATTGTTTCCACTTCTGTGAATTCAGGTTGTCAGGAGATATCGCTTCACTATATGATTCTGGGATATCTGTAATGTCATCATCGGTACAAATATATGTGTATTTATTTCTTTTAAATCAATAGATTTATCTGGCTCATATAAATATTCATTACCAGAGTGATGAAATTCATCACTTGATTCTGCACTATCAAGTTGATCTGGTGTATTCTCTAAAGATTTGTTAACATTTTCAGTTAAATCAATTTTATCTCAGTCTGGTTTTGATAATGATTCTGACAATGATACTATAGTATAATTTATCTTAATTGAGCTTTCTAGAAAAGTTACATCTCTACTGATTACTACTTTCTTAATCTTTGGGTCAATTAGCCTGTATCCTTTTGTCTGTTCACTATAACCAATGAAAAGCATTTTAATTGCCTTTGAGTCCAATTTTCTAGACTTCTCATTAGAAACATGCACCATTCCCTCAGATCCTCTATTGATATAAAATTTAAAATCAGATCATAAAATAGTCATCACCTCAAATGCTAGAGATTAACTGAAAACGGTTTTTATAAATATTATTATAAGTGTTGTTTTCTTCCATGTGAAGAGCTAATTAATGTAAGATGCTACCAATATTTGTTCAATTGTGCTATTTACAGTTGTTAAAATTCTTTTACATTGTATTTAATATTGGTCTAACATTTCTCGACTACACCAACAGCTGAATTGCTCAAATTAGAAAATGCAGTCAGCTATTTGTGAGTATATATCTCTAAGTAAGTTGTAAGTATAAAATGTTTTTGCATCCATGGGTTCATTGATTTTATTTTTGCTTAGTCCATTGACTTGTACAAATAAAACAAAATTTTCGATGGAGTTAAAGTTACATAAAATACAAATACATATAACTCTGTATTTACAGCGTTATTGTAGAATTTCGTTTTTTCTCGCCGATCATGCATAATTTGACGAAAAGCGAGGCGTGCAGGCGTGTAACGTTTAGTGGGAACAGTGATAAATCACAGTCTGCATAACTACAGCTACATAATAGATCGATGCTAGAGACACGAGACAAGCAGGGAGCGTTGGCGAGTTGTGGGGGCGCACAGGGCAATAATATCTTCTCTGCTTCACGTGTACGTATGCGCATCCATTTAGTTATCTCCAGTATTTGTTTGTCTGCAGTTATGTACGAACAAAAGTTTTGTTTTCATTTTAACAAAGAATTCCCAGACATTAATGGAATCTTGGATTAAAGGATACCCAGGTCAATTTACAACTCATAGCATTGTGATTTTCTGCAAGGTTTGTGACAAGCGAATACTTTCTTTAAAAAGATAACAGATTGATTAACATGTGAGTGCTGGTTCCCACGTAACAGTAATAAACAAACCTACTGCAAGTCGCCAACATTTATTGACTCAAATTTCAGATTCTAAAAACGGTATTAAATAAAGATTTCAATTAAAGATAGTTATTTGTTGCTTACAATATTCTATTTCATCAATTGAATAACCTAGTATGTCATAAATTTCTTATATAGCACTGTACAACTAAGATAATATTTGAAAAAACCTGTGTTTTGAAAAAAACTATTTGTCAAGTATCTATGAAGACGCAATAAGTGAAATGCGCATAGATCTTTCAAACAATTGCTTTCAATATCAGCTGATGAAAGGATAGATTCATGTGGGCCAATTTGATTGTTAGACAATAATCCAAGAGCCGTCTACTCCATGCTTAATTGCCTATAGAATCATATGAAAATAAACCATTCAAATATTACTTACATATTTTAATGATTTATTTTTCCATAAATTATGATCTTAAAACATTGTTTCCCAATTCCTCCATGGATGAAAAAATTTCTGATGCTGCTCCCATATATGATAAAAGCTGATTAAATACTGAAAATATTTTAACCAAAAATTATTATTCATCACCTGTTTAGCCCACGGAAGCCATCAACTTGCAGAAAAGGTAAGGTCAAAGTTTGGGAATGTCAATAAATTAATTTCCTGTAAAAGAGAGTGATTTTAAAAGCACAATCACGTGTGCAAGCTTATAAAGAGCGACTGCCAAATCTAGCACTACCCCCCAGAACCTATAATAAAATAATGAGACACTTGGTTGGGACCTGTATTATTTTAAACTGAGAATTTTGAGGTCATAAAACAAGTAGATGGACAATTTGACAATTTTGAGGTCATTGCTATTAATTCATGTAAGCTTGCATTTGAGGATGCTTCCATCAAAAAGAATATAACTCTCATTACAACACATTTTAACAACATACCGGATACTATAGAGAAATTGGAAACAAAAAGCCCTCCTCTATGTAAGTCTATAAAGATTATAGAAAAATTTCAAATGCTACCTCAAGAAATATCTCCGGAAAAGGCGCTAAATTTCAAATTTTCTCTAATGACATCTATTGACGTAGAGAGGTTACTTTCGACCTACAAATTAATATTTAGTGACAAATATCACAAATTTATTCTAGATAATCTATAAAAATACATGATAGTGTACTGTCACAGGAATTATGTGTGATTTTAATGTTAAATTATCACATCACATTCTTTATGTTATGATAATAACAACCAACTAGTAGTAGTTTGTAGAATTAATTATTGCTTGTAATATATTAATTATTGCTTGGAATAATTGATTGAAAAATAAACAAAAAATTAAATAAAATTGGCATTTTGAAGATACATATTTAGTGCATATTTAATATTTTTTTAGAGCAAATTGCAAATATATTATGCGATTTTGTTAGTGCATGTAATCCTATGTAGTCATTCAATATCTTGTGTTCAGAAAAGCTTAAAATAATAACAAATATAAATATATATATATATATGTATATGTATATATATATATATATATATATATATATATATATATATATATATATAAAGTTATTTGTTAGGGTTGTTTTGTTAAACTTATTGGATTCATCAAAGGAGAATGTCGACGCCCTTGTGGAATCCAACATAACATCAAAAGTAGTTGCGTCACAATAAAATTACTTTTACTTTGCTTTAAATAAAAAAAACATTGTAATTTTTGGAGATAATCGCACACACAAATCACAGATGCAAATCGCATATGGCAATTTGCGGTATAAACATATCTGGAACATGAAGAGTTGTGGTATTGCATCACTTCTGAAAAATGCACTGACGACAAACTCGACACAAAAGTCGGATCGTAAATAAAACTACTTGATTTCCTTTTATACCCTTTAAGGTTGAAAAGATATGTTACATTTTATACTTTCAAACCCTGTTCTAATTATAGTATCCACTTGTTTATAAATATTGTAAATCTTACATAAAATAAACAATGTTACATGTTTAGAAATAGACTCTTACATTCTTAATTCTACCGGTACTACATATATCTACACATAAAATATTTATCTCCAGAATAACTATACTAATACTAAACATACGTATTATTAGCCCAGATTTACCAATACATATGCATAGGTATAATTATTCTCTTTATTATTGATATATTAATATTTGAAGAGAATATTTTGTGCCCCTTTTTAAGCATATTGCACGCATGGTGGAGTATGAGATTTGGCATATTTAAAGTTTATATGGTAGAGGAGGGCAGAAAGCTAAAATTTGTATATATATATATATATATATTAATATGTGAAGAGAAAATTTTGTACCACTTTTAAAAGATATTGTGCGGACACGGAGGAATGTGACACTTGGCATAGTTAAAGTTTATATGGGTTTTTTTTCATCTGTCACTAACATTAAATCTTAAATTTCATATTTATTACAGGGAAATAATGCGAACAACACATGCTAATGATGTATGTATGCAATGCAATGTTTATAGACTATACTCTTTCACAAGGAACCTCAATAACGTTCAAACTTAAAAAGTTAAAGAATTACAGTCGAATTTCAACCACTAGGTGATCACTAGTAATTAATAAATATTTTGAAAAAGTATTCAGTATCTCAAGTTTCAATTTTAATCCCACTTTCATAACTTTTATGTTTCACAGTAACGATTATTAACAATATTCCAATTAGTATATAACAAATTTATGTAAAAAAAAAAGTATTAATCAAAGTATCACAACATTTCTTTCTAATCAATTTATCTGAATAAAATTTCTGAGTTAAACTGTTAATATATTAGAGACATACAATATAGATAGACAGTATTGAATATATAAGTACTCTACTTTTTCCAGTTTCATTGTAGAACATTAATTATTTATATATGCTGTGTCTGAAATAAAGTATTTAGGCAATTCTAAAAATTCCTTCACAGCTTTGAACTTTATGTTATTTATAATTTTAATTAAATGTAGTACAAAAAAATTAAAAGTTTTCTTTAAAAAATTAAGTTTAATTGTTAATTTGAAATTTATAATGAAACAATGAAATTACAATTCATTTTTGTAGTGTAATTTCATTGTTCACCATAATAAATAAATGATATAAATAAATAAATGATTTTAATGCAAAAGCGACAAGTTGTTAGAATATTTAAAATATTTACTAATAATAAATAATTTACAATTCTTTACACAACCTTTTACCCTTTTACTGCAAAAAAATTACATAAGTGTTAGACTATATTTAATAATTTACACTTTTTACATATTATTTTCAATTGCCATTTAAGCAATAAATCAAATAAAAATTTGATAAATAAATCATCATGAATCAAACTTGATCCGCTAGTAAACTCAGCTACTTTTTATGTTTTAAATATTGAGCTATCCGAGTTTATGTTATGTCAAATTATAATTCATACTAATATAATAAAGAGAGAACTCCTAACTGAATGATTAACTGACTCATTAACACCGGGCCAAACTTATTTATGATGAACTTCTATGGCTGAATTTCCAAAATTCCCAAAAGGATTTTTGGAAATTCAACCATAGAAGTTCATCAATTATAGAAGTCCATCAGCCTTGAAGTGAGACACATGAAATTGAATATTTAAATATTAAATATTATTTTGTTTAAATGTTAGCGTGTTTGGAAAATCATCCCTATGGGTGTAAAAAAGAATAAACTAGTTAGACCTAAACCAGTGGACCTAGAGATTAAGACACTAAGGAATCCTTAAGCTGAAAATTAGATTTCTGTGAACTAATTTAATGTGTACAACAAAAACGACATTACATTGACACATACAGGAGAACATGTATGTGTACGAACTACGTAAATGAAATATGTTATATTTTGGAGTATAATAAATGAGGAATATTCCGTGTATTGGATATTTGATCTTATCTTTGAATGTTTTAGAACAAACTTAACAAAAATTGCAAATTTCTGTACAAAAATTGTTTTCTTGTGATGTCTGAATGGTTCGAAAACTTTTAGTATTAAATAATGAAATTGGTCTTATTTTGTAGGTAATTTAATGTGCATAAATACTACCCTTGACAGTTTTTCTGTAACCCTAATGGTTTTTGTGTAATTGTCGATTGCGGGCATCTTTCTCATATCTTGTCTCGTTTGTAGTTATTTGAGGTCACTCATATAAATCACCTACACTAATTCGCGAAGATGAAGAGGCATGTTTTTAGTTTTGTTGCAAATATAAAAGTGGAATAGTAAATGTTTACCATACAGTACATAAATTCAACAATATTTTATATGCATGATTCATAACCAAACATTTGATTAATTTCATCAATATTCAATACATGGTGCCACAGGAAAAATTAAAATAGCTATCGTTTTGTGCTTTTCAAAATATAACAACCAGTTGAATCAAATTAGAGTATGTCTGATCGGTGGTTGTTTCTTGTTATTTGTTTTTGTAAATTTTTGTTGTTTGTTTCAGCATAATTTGTTACACTGATTAATTATAATTCGTAAATGTGTGAAATACAGAACAAGTTAAAAAATGATTAAAGAAGCGTTAAACGTATATGGAAATGAAATATCTCATGCTGTGGGTTCTATTAGTGTGCTGCTTCCGAACACTCTTCTACCCGCTATATGATACTCAGGTGATGGCTAGGGAGATCAGAGAGGAAATAGTGGAATATGTGGTTTTATATTTGAACAATTTTTCAATAATGACTCGCCCTCTGAACAATAATTATTATATGAGTCCCTGATTTATATTAAATGAATGTATCCTTAGCACACACTTACGGTGGTTTGTGCGAATTGCATGCTATTGCACAACTATTTGCTTATGTTTTTGATGTATATCACAATAGCAAGCTTTACGTCGCTTTTGGTAAAGAAGGCAATCCTATTGGTAGGTTACACTTTTCACATGATTTATCTACTGGACGTTTTGATGTTTATTTGCCAAACTATTTACAAGGTAAAACTTTGCCGGCCTACTCTGATACTGACTATAACTTGAACTTTGTGTCACCACTTTAGTGTCACCACTAAAGTGGTTTTGTGTCACCACCCTAGGTTCTACTCAAGTAAATTTACCACTACTACTTCATTGTCATTTACAGATTTGGAAAATGAAGCTTTGCGGATCTCCACTAATCCTCATTATAAATTAAACTTACCTGACTTTATTGTTTTACATATTTCTTTTCATATTTCAACTCCCAAAATGACTCTTTCCCACTTTCTCCCAATAATCCTAAAAAATGCGGCTGCGACACATAAATAACTCAAAGAAGCCTGCCAATAAGTATAACAAAAATAACCCAGGTGTTATTTTTGATATTCACCAATCTAATGTAGCAAAGTTTCAATAAATTATCCTGAGGTATACAGAGTCGCAGTCTTAAAATACCTGGAAAATAATTTAGAAATACACAGGGTGGTGGTGTCAAAATATCCAAAAAAATAATCCAGAGTTGCACCGGACAGCAGTGATGAAATATCAAAAAAACAATATCCTGAACTCCATAGGACAGCAACAACTAGGTAAATTAAGGAATACATGTCCATTGTTAAAGAAAATATACATGGACGAAGATCCACCTTTAATTATAAACCTAAGATTATCGCAGTACAAAGGAATATAGATTAGCAAAATGAAAAAAAAATGCCTAAAATGCAAATCAACGAAATGAAATGGTGGGCCCAGTAGATTATGTTGCACTGCTGGCAAGGCAGTTTCGTTTGATATTCCTGAACCACCACAACTTATTAAACATTTATTACAAGATAGACATCCATTCTCAGCACGTTTCGTAAATAATATCAGATGGACCTTATTTCAAACCATCATATCATCATATCATATTTGATGTTAAGGAAATTTATGTCTGCATTTAAAGTACATGGACAAGTTAACCACTTGACCTCAGTATTTACAAATATACTTTCCCTTGAATCAAGATCACCCAATCAGCACCCAATATTAACATGGCATTAATTGCACAGCTTCAAGCAACCAAAAACGTAGATAATAATTCAAAATGATAGAATTTACAAACCATAATACATGCAGATAAACGTTCAGCTAATTAACATAAAGGACAATACATTGGTCCTATAATGAATGAATTCGTAATACTTTAAGATAATAAAGATAAAGACCCCAGAAATATAGTGTTGCATTGTCCCTATACACAAGTGACACGAGTTTCAGAGTTGCCTAGATCATTAATTTTTACAAAGGGAGAAGACTATTCCACAGCGAAATTCTCCACGAAATAGGAGAATGGCGTGTGTGCGATTCTACATTTACATAATCAGTGAATACCTAAAGTCAGATAGCTTTAATACTATGCATCATTACAAAAATTTGCTTAAGCAATACTGTGGGAAAACAAAATTTCTTAACAAATTTCGGGGGATGAATTTACTTGTGTCCTTAGGATTTACCATAAATTCCTAGACCCACCCTACACGTGTCCCCTGGGTGGTACCAAACAAGTAACAACACTGAGTCCCAGGTGGCGTTTGATTAACCTGACTAGCTAATGCTTAAACTAGGGAGATAGGAAATGATCCCCCAACCCGTAAACTCATGTTCTGCAAGAGTGGAGGCCTTGGCTTTGCCGGCCGGTTATATTGCCCCAATTCTATCGTGGGAAACGTGCCAAAAGGATGAATAGCTGATGGGATATCAGTTCTAAATGCCAACCTCAATGAACCTGGCTAACATTGTTGTACAGTGCCTTCAAATGAGAATGGGCGTCACCTCATGTGTGACCTGTTTTATCGACCCTACTCATGGGAACAACAAGGCAGTCAACTAAAAAACCACCAACTAAAAATAAACCAATCAACAAACAATTAACACAAGTCTTTCACCCCTTCTTATTTAATGGGACAAGATCGCAATCGCTGTCTAACCTAGATGACACAACTGGCATGCAAGCTGATTGCATACAAATTGGGAGCTGTTCTGCACTCTGGTGGACTCTACATTAAACACAAAATTACCTCCCAAATCTGAATACGAGGTTATGTCAGTAGTAGAACACTTCAATGAATGTATCCAAAACGCTGCTTGTGATAGCACACCGATTATTAAGAAATTTGAAAAATTACAGTCAGAGGACTACTAAACAAAAAACGAAGAGCTCGCAAAAAGTGGCACATAACTAGATATCCAGCAGACAAATCCAGAACTGAAGACAACGGGAATGTTCAATTTTATTTAAAATCTGGATCCGGACCGTGGCTTTCCAGAGTGAATAGCCACTGTGTGAGTGAATAGCCACTGAAACAATTAAAAAGACCGACCACGTTCAATCCACCGATTCGTAAAAAGGATGGCACTTGGATTAAAAGTGACAGAGGGAAGGGCGAAGCTTACGCTTCACATCTTGAAGAAGTCTTCGTAGCAAATAATATGGAAGATGTATCAGAATCACATAATAAAAAAGTCCTTAAGAGCCTTGAAGAACCATTCCAACTCGATTTGCCTTTTAAAAAGTTCACAAAAAATGAGGTCTTAGCAGCAGTAAGAAAGCTTAACCTAAAGAAAGCGACACGAACTCCCCGTAGTAGCGATTATGTATTTGACCAAACTGTTCAACTGCATGCTAACAAGAGGCATCTTCCTGCAACAGTGGAAAGTGGCCCAGATATTAATGATACTTAAGCCCAGAAAACTGCCCGAATAGGTGTCATCTTATCGACCTATTAGTCTGCTGCCCATAGTATCGAGAGTTATGGAAGTCCCCTTTTTAAAACGCTAGAATTCCGTAATTGTGGAATTCCAAATAATTCCTGACCATTAATTTGGATTCAGAGATAATCGTGACACCATCGAACAGGTCCATTGACTTGCAGAAGAAATCCACAGGAGCTTCGAAAAAAAGAAATACTTGGCTTTCTTCCTTGACATATCCCAATCATTCGATCGCGATCTAGCTACCAACCAACTATTTCAATTTCCTAAAATTTTACCGCTCGGAAAGACTCTTCTGTGTGAGATAGGGAAAAGAAATTACAAATCTACATAGAATGTTTACTGAAGTAGCGTTCTGGTCCCAACTCTGTAATTTTTTTTTACCTCGGACTTGCCCCTGACTACTGGAACCATAATAGGTATTTTTGCAGACGATACAGCTGCTTTAGCATCAATTTTTAGGTAGGCTCCTCAACAACAATTCCCAAATTTCACTCGAGAATATACTGCTCCTATACAAATGCATCCTTAAACCAATATGGACCTATGGCATCCAATTATGGGGCACCAAATTGAAATATAGAAATTCTACAGTGGTTTCAGTCCGAAATTCTCAGACTGGTTACTAACACTTCATGATTTATAACCAACCAACAGCTGCATCATGATCTTAAAATCCGATCTATCAAGGAGGAGATACAACACTCTATAAAAACCCACAAAAAAAGAATAGTCAATCATCCAAACATAGTTGCTGCACAGTTAATGCATGGTGACTCCAAATTCACACGATTGAAAAGAAGAGCTCCTGGATACATGTAACAGATAAATTTTATTAGTGAACACGTTACCCTCCAAACCAAAGGTCCTCCAAACATTCAACAAATAGTCATGTATATAACATGACTATTTGTTGAATGTTTTTTGGAACAGCATTGTAAAGAATAAATACTTAAAAAAAACAACACTGTGTCGTTATGATGGCTAAAATAATAACAAATAGATTAGATTATATTCGCAGAAATAAAATAATAATAAGTTCTAAGAATTATGTTCACTTGTGAGATGCAATGAATCACAATAAAAATATTGCTTCTCAAAATATTAGTCAATATATCATTTTACCTTCAACATTCGTAGGATCATCGAGGTACATGCACAAAACAACTCAGGAAGCAATGACGAATGTTAGAAATTTTGGCAGACCAGACTTATTTATTACCTTTACATGTAATAAAAAATAACATGATATAAAAGCCTGTTTATACCTTTATAAGCAATTAAAAGCTAAATTTATTCCTGGACTAAAATCTTACCATAGAAACAACATAATAGCATATGTTTCTAATTTAAAAGTTAAGTCTTTCATCAAACTTCTTAAAAAATGAGTATATTTGGTAAGACTAAATATAAATTTAGTGTAGAATGGCAAGAAAAGGGTTACCTCACGTACATAATCTACAATGATTACAAACTAAAGTACAGCCTAATGAGATTGATTACTTGATATTAGCTGAGCTACCAGATTCTGAATATTTCCTAATTTACCTTACATAGTGGTAAAAAATATTATTTATATTCCATATAAAGAATATAACGTGTCCGCTCCACGAATGGCAAACGGTATTTGCACCGAAAAATACCAATGTTCGAGGATAGTAACCCACAATAGATAACAGATGGGTTGTCCCTTATTCTTCTGCATTGAAAAGGTATTTTAATGCTCATGTTAATGTTGAATACTGCCATTTAGTGCAAGCAAATATATTAATGAGGGATTAGACTAAACCACTGTTTCTGTAGGAAAAATAGCTATGAAATCGAAACTTATTTGAATGACCTCTATATTAGTACATCTGAAGCCATTCGGAGGAATTACAGGTTTTATATTCATGAAAGGTATCCAACAGTAATACATTTAGCGGAGCACCTTGAAAATGGATAAAGAGTTTATTTTACAGAAAATAATTTACGAGTCGAAAGCTTACCTGCCACAACACGCACAGCATTTTTAAAATTATGTAGAGGAGATGACTTTATAAGAATCTTATTATATACCGAAGTACCTCATTACTAGTGTCGGCATTAATAAAAGTAACTTAATACTTGGCAGATAACAACTTTTCACAATGAAAAAGAGGACAAAATGTGAATGGATTTGACATCAAAAAAGACAGCATTTGGGAGGATGTACATCATTCACCCAAGCTAAAGCAAATGTTTTCATTCAAGTATACTTTTAAATCATATCAGTGGGAAAAGTTCTTTTAAACACTTGCCAACAGTTAACAGAACAATTATACCCATGTACAAGTCAGTACGAAAAGAACATGGACTTATAGATAATTATAAACACTGGATCAACACAATAGCCCATAACAATACCACATATAGCCTCCAGATCCGTTAAAGATATAAGAAACATTTAACAAAGATTTATGAGAAAACATACTCTTCAGAGTGTAAGAGGAACGTAATGATATGAGTATACATTTTTCAGACAATATTTTTAATGAAGGTCTTATGCAAATTGAAGGCAAAGTATTTGTATTGAGTGAAAAAACTTAAGCAGATTTTGGCCTGAGCTATTAGCATTAGCTAGAAAGGATATACAGATTCTTTAAGAATACCATGAAGACAATCACGACTCCGTGAAATTGGCTAACTATGTCTCTATTTACGTAATCTAGTTCCAGACAAAGGGCCCACATATGACACTATAACAGGCAGTGTCGGCATTAATAAAAGCAAACTATTATTCATTGATGCTCGAGGTAAAATTCATTCTTTTTCTTTTTGATTAACTTAATACTTGCGACAATTAGGTGAACAGGAAAGCTTGCAATAACTTCTTCCGGAATTGCCGCCACTTCTATAAATGGTAGTAAAATGGTTCTTTCCACATTTAAATTACCATTAAATGTCTCACTTCAACAGGAATCCATCTGCTCAATTCGATAAAATGGGCCACAGGAAACTTCTATAATCATGTGGGACAAATTACCAACGCATATTAAGATCTCCAAAACAACTACATATGACGGCTGCTGTTTCGTATGACCTGCTTTGATGGAAAAATGGAAATGGATTAATCCATTTCTATTAACAAAGTCATGGGAAAAAGCTAGTGTTAACATAAGAAACAAAATACATTATTTCCTCTCTGTAGATAATAAAACAAAACTTGAACTTGACATGTATATTTATCTATACCATAACATAATACTATAATAATTTAGATTTTTCTGTGTAACCATAATTTAATTTATCAGAATTTTTCTTGTTTCTAGAAAAACCAAGACTCTCTTCTACATTTTCGATTGAAAATTTTGTATTAGAATACAATACAAAACATCTTATACAAGACAAACATAATTCAATAGAAAACTAAAATGATCACCAATATCTTAGCTAATACAATACCACAAATAACCACCCAAGTAGTAAACCAGTCTAAAATGTAATTTCATTATCCCAATCATAAAATGTCACCTGTTCCCATTATCATTGCTTATAAATAAGAAATTGTGATATATTGCTTGCTTGTATTCAATATCAAATTGAAAATTAATCAGTTCTAAAAAAGCAGAATGTATTGAAATAATTTTAGTTCTGTCATCTTGTTGTGAACATGCATATTGATTGCATTAGAGGGATGTACACAAATAGCGCATCCTCATATGTTAACGGCCAAAGTAATTTGAAATAAAAAAAGGATAAGACGTATCTTTGATGCATGACTCTGACAGTATTATTTATAATAAATTAACTTCTGAGTAAGATAACCTTATTAAACATAAAACCTCTGAAACCAATAAAATAAAAATAAACATAAAAAAAAATTAATGGTATAAAGCAAGGCCTCTGTTAACTAAATAAAATATTTGATGTTTTTATGGAATTTGCAATAATTCCAAATCAGTAATTGATAAACTTATCAAATCAGTAATTAATAAACTTACAATAATTAAACAATTTAAACTCTATCTTTATCAGCCGACTGTAGAAACTAAATGAAACATGAGTCATCACAAATTTTTTTCTTGACCAATAGTATCAATCTCTAACTATATATAATCACTATTCTTTAGTATGAGTTCAAATAGCTGGCAAATTCTTACGGTATCTTTATGTACATTGCTTATGATGCTCAAATTATGATAAACTTAATTGTACATGGCTTATTACATTACTGTGGATCGCACATCTTAATTTTATGAATTAGCTCCATCATTGTTTACATCCTTATGACACAGTTTGACTTGTCTTCCACTTTTTAGTTAGCTTTCTATAATATCTATCATATCTACAGGTTTTTTCAGTTCATTTCTTTTTATATTTATCGTTTTCCAAATAATACCTATCTGGATAACATTAAACCTTGATCTTTGTTTTGCCTGTAAAATATAATCTAATGGCTCAAAAAAATGCCGGTTTCAAAAGTTAATAATCCTGTTTTTGTCAATTTGCCCTATGAAAAATATTACTACATAATCATATCAAAAGTTACCTAAAATTATTTACATTGAGTACTCATAAATGTTATTGATTATAAAGGTTTACGGGATTCTGTAACTCAGATTTGTAGAGACCATAGGTACCGAATACTCTTAGATTTCAAGTTTCGTATACTATACATTCTTTATAAAGAATGGAGATTACACGAATAATTTACAATTAAATGAAACTATGTGATGTAGTATTATTTCTACTTTCTTTAAGTTCTTTACCACTACCTAGGTATTGTTGTATTACAACATCTTCAGGTGGGCTATTAGCCAGGTGTTGTAATACAACGAAACCTAGGTCATGGTAAAGAACTTAAAGAAAGTAGAAATAATGCTACATCACATAGTTTCATTTAATTGTGAATAATGAATTTCTACAAAATTAATGACAAATATATTCAATATGCAAATAATTTAATAAAATTTTAGGATGAAGAAAACTTTATCTAGTATATATACTTATATATATATATATATATGTATATGTATATGTATGTATTATATGGTAATGAATAATGTTGTGTAAAGTACTAACTAAATCGTTGGTTAATTTTGATATTGGTCAAAGTTATTATATATATAAATATATATGTATATATATATATATATATATATATATATATATATATATATACATATATACATATACATATATATATATATATGTATATGTATATATATATATATATATACATATATACATATATATTTGTATATATAATAACTTTGACCAATATCAAAATTAACCAACGATTTAGTTAGTACTTTACACAACATTATTCATTACCATATAATAATTTTAAGCCATGTCAAAATAGATTCTGCCTCGCATCAATTCCCATAAAAAGCAGTTACAACTACATTCAATGGATTGTGATCATAAAGCTCCAATAATCTAATTTTGAACTCATAAATTTTATTCACTAATTTTGAACCCATACATTTTACAGTGAACAGGAATTGATTTAATAAGACATTAAAGAGACAAACCATTTTAAAATGTCCAGAGCAAAACATTTCCTGAAGAGATTATAGGTACAACTTTTAGGAACTTTGATAGAATATTATTAAATGACTATATAATCAATAAATATAATTACATTGTTCGGTCCATTCTCGCTGTTTGCGGACTTTATGTTCCTAAAAAGCGGTGCAAGAAACGAATACACAAATAATGAAAGAAAATTTGTGTTGGATACGTTTCAAGATTTTAGAAAAATTGTGCTACGAAGATAAAATCACTTATAATAACAAAAATGTTTGTTTCATATAAAAAACAAAATGAAATGTTTCATTTAAAAAATCTTGCTTTAATCTACTACTATCGGAAGCTTGAAAGTTGACCACTATTATATTAAAAAAAAAATGCTAATACTGTTACTTCTTTTTTCTCATAAAATGGAACCACTCAAAGAAATCCTTTTTAGGTTTTCATAGCCAAATTAAGAAAACTTATAATTTTGCTCTGTCTTTTCTGTATGTCACAGCCATTATCCTCGCAGACTATTAGTGATATAAAGCTGAAGTTTGTTAAAAAATGTTTCTGTTGCACCTGCAAAAATACATTTATCTACCTGGTTAATCTCTATATCTGTGTGTCTTACAAAATGTACTCGTTACTTTCTTAAATGAAATCAATTTGGTAGGTCACATTGCATCTGGGTTTTTCCATGTCCAGTCTTTTCTTTTGGGGGAATGATATATATTTACACAATATAAAATAAAATCTAAATGAAACAAAATAATATTATCAAATAAATTTTAAATTTATGTAAAAATGCAAAAATACTTAAACATCTTAAAAATATTACAAAATTAAACCTTTGTGAATATTTATGTTTTGACATAATAAGCACTTTTAAGTTAATAGTGTATTACTGAATCTTCAAATAATTTAAAAGCATAAAATTATTTTAAAATTCAAGAAAATATAACTAAATAAATCATTTCAGATGAAAGTAAATAATTTAGGAAGACGATAATAGGTAACCGAGCCGACAGTTCTTGGAAGCTATATAACGTTAGGGTTGCCATTGATTCTCTTTTCCCCGGAAACTGTCCTCATTTTAAAGGCGGATAGATTCATCTGAATTTGAAATGCACCCGTGGTTTTAAAAATACAATTTTCTATTATTAACTCATTAGATTAATAAGTAAACTAATGAAATAAATTAACTAAATATAATAATATGCCAGGTATTTAATGCTTTCGGGGTGTAAATTGGAAAATTTTAAAAATATCCTTTAAAGGATATTGTTACATAGTGTCAAATGAAAACTTATTGAAGTGCGAATTATTTTGAATTCATGCTTCAATAAGTATCAATAAACTAATACTGTACATATGACGTAGGTATTTGAATATTGAATATATTTGGAGTTAATTTTGTAGAAATTCATTATTCACAATTAAATGAAACTACGTGATGTAGTATTATTTCCACTTTCTTTAATATCTTTACCACGACCTAGGTTTCGTTGTATTACAACATCCTGCTAATATCCCACCATCTTTGCTAATATCCCACCTGAAGATGTTGTAATACAACGAAACCTAGGTCGTGATAAAGAAATTAAAGAAAGTAGAAATAATACTACATCACGTAGTTTCATTTAATTGTGACGTAAGTATTTCTTAAATGAATTTCTTTTAACATTTTTCAGTAATAACTCATAAAATTGCCACCCTTAATGGAGGAAGTAACCAAAAGGACTGCTAAGAAAAATGTTGAAAAAATCATAAACTTTGCGAATTAGGTTTCTCGCACCATTGTTACACACAATTTAATTGTATACCTCATAACTGTTGAACCATTGGTTTTAGAGAAAAAGTTTTTCAACCAGAAATATTCGTTACGATCTAAGGAAAAATTTTTGAAATTTTTTAATTTTATTCAGTGGTAACACCCCCACTTAACTCTGCACATGTGCGTTGTAATATGGTGACATTGGTGTAGACTGCGGCAGATACAACGGCAGATGGGGCATTTACAGTATGCACTCAAAGTGAATTACTCACATGTTATTCTGTAGAATTACTATTAATATGGAGGGGGGGGGGGGAATTGATGGTATAGAACACTAATTGTGCAAGTATACTTTGCACTTGAGCGATTTTTTTCTTTGCATAATTAAGGTAAACGAGATTCGATTAAGGAGAAGTAATTTTAGATAAATTTACATGATTAATTCAAGAACAAATTGTTTGTTTTGAAAAGACTACTTTCAAAAATATTTAATTTCTGCGTAAATTAAAAGAAAAAAAAATTAAGCTGTGCTTTTTATTTCTTCTAATCGGAGCTTTCATTTTGATAACCTAACTACCCGGCGTTATAAACTCAATGTCTGGGATTTGTCCATCACTTCTAGTTTTCTAAAATTTAATATTACGCTATATAAGTAGGACAGTATAGAAAAAAATAATAATTTAAAAATGAAAAAAAAAGTTTTTTATTTCATATGGCATTTTAAAATAACACTTGCAACTTTAATAAACAATGTTACCTACATTGTTACCTACTGTAACGCGCAATAAATAAAATACTGCCTAATCAAATTTTGTTTTCAAACTTTATGAATAGTCTGCAAAATTACTGAACTATGTAATAAACTTTAAATTTAAATGGCGATTACTTCGTCACTTGGCGATGACGAATTAATAGTCAAAATATAATAAACTAAAATATATGAAAACTATGAATACTTGTATCCATCGAAATAGAAGGTTACGAAGTATTCTATAGGGAAAAACAAAATCAATTGATATTAACTCAAAATGCGGCCCCGAAAAGGGCCTTGTCACTCGTTAACTGCCAAGAATCGTTTCATTAAAATATTTCATAATTTAATTTCTCGTACTTTTGAAGGCTCATTATGCACTTTTTTTCTCTGTTCGCTTTGGTAAAAGCATAGATTCAATCCTGGGTAAAACTCCGCCTTGCGCTATTGTAACGCCGTTTAACAAACAGTTTAATTCCTCGTCGTTGCGGATAGCCAAATGTATGTGTCTCGGGATGACTCTCGACTTCTTGTTGTCCTTTGCGGCATTACCGGCCAACTCTAGAATTTCAGCGACAAGGTATTCGATGGCGGCCGAAAGATAGACCGGTGTACCCGCGCCGACGCGTTCCGCGTAGTTTCCTTTCCTGAGCAGTCGATGGATTCGACCGACCGGGAACTGGAGACCGGCACGGCCCGATCTGGACACGTTCTTCGTTTTCGGACCACCTTAACCGCGAGACGACATGGTTATAAGAAGTAAAGTACGTGTCACTTTGAACTATCAAAAATTACAATTTAAGTGGGTATTTATATAGATATAGAGGCACTTTGCATTGTAAGAGAAAAAGACATACCACCTGTTGCCGTTTCATTCACACGCCGAGTACTCGACGAGTTAGAAAAACCTTTTCATGAAATATAAGAATATCACACTGCATCAGCAATGCAAGTGTGTCAAATAAAATATCTAAGATTGGTATTTTAAGATAACTAACCCTTATTCCTTTATTATACTCGATTTTAAACGGAACTTTAATTTAGTAATTATTTAACCATAACCTGTATTAACCTATATAGTATACCATTAACTTAAACGGTCTTCTAGTAAACGGTCTCCTATATCTTATGAGTCCTGTGTCCAACACACATTTATAAAATCAACACCAAAAATATACCACCGATCGTGTCCTCATTCCCGAATCATATTTGCGCCGAGCCACCGTTAATCTTAAATAATGTTGATAATTAGATTAATTTGGACATTTTTTTTTAAATAAACGATAATTTATAATACAACGTCGACAAATAAATTAACATTTATAACATCGTTGGCTGACATGAAAAGAGTTTAAAGATTTTTTGGGAAAGTAAATTATATTTTTTATAGGAAACAACAATGTAAAGCGGCTGTACACCCGGTAAAAGGCGATATAATTTTACAAATCAAGTCAAACTTCTAATTTGAGTTCTCTCCATATTCACTGATTTAACTCCTTTTCACGCACGCCCACGTAAGAAATATTTGAATTAAAAAAATGCTGACATTCAAAATCGTTGTTTAAATAAGCCGTTAAGAAATGAAAATTACGAGGAATCAAAATCCATTCGTAAATTCATATTTAGGCGAAGTTAGTAAAGATTAAGTTGGAGAGGCCAACATTTTTTTTTAATAATTACCTTATAGTGAAACAGTAATGAGCAGATTAGAAAAAATTGAACTCGGAGAGGTACGACTAGACAAAGTAGTTAGGATTACAACTCGTGCCCGTAAATTACATATTCGAAAGTGAAACTTTACGTAAAATAACATGAAATATTTCTAATATCTGTTTTATTTGGTATCTTCCAATTAGAACACTTCTACATTTATTTGCGACCTAATTTATAAACGTAACTTTAATTTCGTATAGTTTTAATAGTCGGACGAATTGTTACGATTATTACAATTATGCACATCACCGGTTGAAACGTAATAAAATTGTAAATGTAGCAAAACAAAGCTAAAGTACATAATGAAACCATATAGCCTACATAAAAAACGTCTGTACCACACGCAACAGCACGCGTTTAAAAATTGCAAATCTTCTAGGACACCCTATGCACATAAAATAGAGAACAAAACGTTTTTGGGTCTGATTGGATAAAACGGTACTAACATTTTAGCACAATATCGGGTGGCTGTACACAATTACGGGTGCGTATCCCATAAACGTTCCTCATTCGTAATTTTCAAATTTCATTTTCTTCGACAATAATACAAAAATTAAAAATATTGTTCAAACCAATTATTCAGTAATAATTAATAATTAGATTTCTGTATATAAAGAACACAAAATTATGTTTTCAATGTTTTGGTCTAAGTCCATATATAATATTTCCCCAATTGTCTATTAAACATCTGATAGTAATATCAGCATTATAATTCAGAGCTTAAGAGTACGTGAAAAGATACTGCGTATTTAATTCATCTCAAAAAATAAATATTCATGCTCCAAACTGGTCAAAAGTCGCGGATGAGTATAAAAGGGAAATGTCAGTTTAGAGTCACTTGTCAAAACTAAATGGTAAAATTCAGCTGATCCGTAATTAAGCTTTAAAAAGCTACGACTTTTAGTTTTAATGTGAAGTTCGCCAATTATGAAATATATTTCAAGGAAGTTTCTTGTCTCCGACTTCTTCTCTAGATGACGCACGTGTTTAAATTTTGTACGGTAAGGAAAACACAGGTAAATAAAATTGCTTATATTTAATTTTTCCCGTGCTGTAATGACCATAATGTTATTTTCAAATAATATCGTTAAAATATATTACCTATAACCCGACTAAAAAAATAAAGCTAAAGCAAAAGCACCTATTCTCTACTTATCGCATAGAAATAATCCAAAAATATACACACATTACATTTTTAACTTTCATTAAGCTGGCCGATATGAACTATTACTATTTTAATATGGTTGTGCAGTTCGTGGAAATATTAATTTATCGCTAAAACGAATTTGACGTACCTATAATTTTAATTTTTGCGGTTTCGGATAGCTTTAAAAAGCAAGACCTTCGTAGGAAAATGTATAAAAATTTTAAATTTAGTTTCAATTTATTTACATTAATTTTCAACATATTTTTCGAAACATTACGAGTTGCAAGTAATAATTTGATAGGCAAGTAATAATTTGAAATAAAAAATATATACGGTACGATCGAGAAAAAAACACTTTGAAATAAAGCGCACTCCCACATTTACTACAAATATGATGTTATTTAAATATTTTTGTTTTATTTTTCATTGCACAACGGGGCGATTGGTCTGAAGCAAAAGCACAATTTGTGTTTACGAGCTCAGTATTTCGTATAGACATGATACTTTTCCATTCAAGTGTTTAAATCCCTTTAGAACTCAGATACCGTTATATATGTAAATATTTTTGAAAACGTTTTTGATGTTTCCCAAACGCAAACTAGAATATATTTAGTGTGACGAGGATTTCAAATAATTTATGACTCGATTTTAATAAGGGACAATTCGAGATCTCTCTGCACAGGCTCTAGTTGGTAATGTATTGTAGAACTGATCATTGACACCAAAATCCAAAATTTCCACGTAACGTGGGAACAGAAGAATCGTTCGATTGTTTTTAGGATTGGTTATAAAAGAGGCTTATCTGTTTGCCGTGTCTCTATAACTTATAATGCCCAGATGGACATGGAATCATAATAACTTTTTAGATTATGGTGAGCAATAAAGAATTAGGTAAAGGAAGTTGCACTTATCAATCGTAACAACTGCATTAAAATAACATATGAAAATACTGTCAATAACGTAAAGACTTACAAAATGCTCTACGATGTGTATATATTGTGTATTACAAATGTTATTACATTACAAGATCGGGCCGCATATTTCTGTGCTCGAGTGAAGCACGAGTTTAATTACTAAACTCTTGAGATGGCGATAATAAATGATCTGCAAAACAATTATTTCATCAATAATGGATTAAACCAAAACGCAGCAATGGACAGCTAGTCTCAACTACCACTTTACACACGAATGTAAATTCAAGTGTGGATAAAATATAATTAATAAATATTCGTTCTTTGCGACGCATACGTCAGACTTTTGAAATTAAAATTTAATTGTAATATATTACGTAGACTGTCTGCTAAATGCATTTTTTCCACAAGCTTGAAAGTTACAACTTAAACTCTCCATACCCTCCACAAGTACTTCACTACAGACCTAGATCACACCGAATATCTAGTCTCATATATTTTAATTACACATCACTAATAATTTAAATATATACTTTTCTGCTATAAACAAATTTAATTTCTTATCATAGTTACATATATATAGTTACTTATACATATTTCTCATTTTTTGCGAACTTCCTCTAAAAATGACAATATTGAGGTCAGCCTGAGGTCAATCACTTTCGAAAATTTCACTATATCTCCACCGTTCATACATACCCGAACTCGTGAACCACACGAACCAGTACTGATCGTATATACGAAATAGATCCTCAAGTACAAAATTATTTGCTGCCGATCCGAATTGACAACAACTAATGCTTTATGAAGAATTGGCTCACAAGCAATGCGCGGACTTTCGGAAAGCGATGCAGAGGACAAGGCGTTCAGTAACTCAAAAAATTAACCATCGTATCATATGCATATCAATATTCGAGTACGGCATCTTACCGCACTTTCACAAGGTACCGTTGTGCGAAAATGAAAATTGAAAATTCTTTACGGTCCAAGTGCCGCATTTTCACTTGTATGGCACTACCGAGTCACTATCGTCAATGAATTTATTCGTTTCATATTCTCTATTAAAAAATAAGATTCTACAATCTCAATCATAAAGAAAAAAATTAGAGTTATCGAAAAAAGATTACATGAAAATCGGCTCGATGGCCTAGCAAGCTAGAAATACCATTATATATACTAGAAAACAACTTTTAAAAACACTAATAGTTCAGAAAACTTATTATAAACGTCTGGAAGTTATAAACGTCTGGAAATTAATAAAATCCAACATTTTGTAAAAAATTAAAAACTTAATAAATTATAATGGCAATGTAAATATTTAACCTACGATAGTTTCTAAAATTAATGTGAATACATTTTTATCACCGAACGAAACAATGTATGTAGGTAGAAATGAAGAGGCAATATCTAAATGGTTCTCACATGCCTCTAATAAAAATTGTTATCTTATTGTTTACGATAAATATTCGCGTACACACACATGCACAAATATGTATCGCACCGAATTTCATTTATTTATTCTTCTTTCTTTAACTAACGTGCCAAGAAATAGAACTGAAGGTTGTCGAAAAAATGAAATATTAAGACTCGTTTCTAAGTGACTACAATTGCATTCTACTGCAATAGGTACCGTTCTCGGCAGCCAAATTAACTTAGAAATTTGGCTCTTAAAAACATGTGCACATAAAGATTTTATACATAATCATAAGAACACATACATTACATGCATTACAGATTTACATAAATAATCGTAAGAACAATTTCAAGTAAGAAAATCACGATGCGGCCCTCAAAAGGACCTTTTAATTTCCTCTTCATCCAGATCGTTTAAATAATGTTTTATTTAAGAATTCGTGTGAAATAACAAAGTTCAAGTGATAACCACTTACTAACACTTTTTTTTATAAAGCGACACCTCGCCAAGTCTTGTCTTGATTACGTAAATATTTCGCGAAAGGGTAATCACTATGCGCGTTCACCGCGGATTCTTCTAGCCAACTGCATGTCCTTGGGCATAATGGTGACTCGTTTGGCATGGATGGTGCAAAGGTTCGTATCCTCATAAAGGCCTACTAGATAAGCCTCGCTCGCTTCTTGCAAAGCTAACACGGCCGAGCTCTGAAATCTCAGATCTGTCTTGAAATCCTGCGCGATCTCGCGGACCAACCGCTGGAAGGGCAGTTTACGAATAAGGAGATCGGTACTCTTCTGGTAGCGTCTAATTTCTCTCAAAGCGACGGTCCCGGGGCGGTACCGGTGAGGTTTTTTAACGCCACCTGTGGCCGGTGCGCTTTTCCTCGCCGCTTTGGTCGCTAGTTGCTTCCGGGGCGCCTTGCCGCCTGTAGATTTGCGCGCTGTCTGCTTCGTACGGACCATTTTTAAATTGATTTCACTTAGTTAACAACTTTAAGCGTCGGAAGTCAGTTTTAAATTAATTTTTAATTAGTTTTAAATTAACTTTTAAATTAGTTTATCTTTAACGTACGAATTTATAAAAGAGCGGTTCCCACAGTGGCGGTGGAGTAAAGCCGCGTCACTGTGGGAACCGCTCTTTTATAAATTCGTACGTTAAAGATAAATTAATTTCAAACACTAATGAGGGTAGAATTCGTGTTTCAAATTTTGAAGGTTCATTTACATAGAGTAATCTATTAAAATCAATTGTAACTATTCATTGTCTCTTAATATTTAAATATAGATGTTTATGTATATATATATATATATATATATATATATATATATATATATATATATATATATATATATATATATATATATATATATATGTGTGTGTATATATATATATATATATATATATATATATATATATATATATATATATACATATATACACATCAATTATACAAACTCTACTCTTATTAACTAAAACGAGCAATGAACTATGTTTAGTTTTGTTGCAACAAAACTAAGGATGCTTGCTATCCATTAAAAATATTCTAAATCCCCTCTTGTCGATAGGACCCACGTCAGGAAGCCAGAAATCGTAGTGTTTCCTACTCAACGCATAAAAGAAATTAAAATTTTAAAATCTGTAATTCACTTTTTATCGATGGTCAGGATCGATCTAAAACTGAAAGTCCCTGAGAGATAAAGGTAGCATTTAGACTCGACCAAAACTAAAAATCTTATAAATCGTCAGTCGATTATAGAAATTCAAAAATAAATTTTTAATTCATTTCACAAAATGCAGTCAATTTGAATAATTACATGATGTCAATAATATCTAACAACTTGTCACAACAAGAAAACTTGATCAATTTATCGTCGATGCATTAATAATAAATATATATTTTCTCATTTTTTATTATTATTTTGTACTTAAATGTTCATTAATTTATTCACATTATACGACATTTTCGTAACTTATGTTTGTTTTTGTTACAAATAAATAGCTATACTCTAATGAGTCCTTTGTTAATAATATTCTGAATAGCTTAAAATTACCTAATATTTTAACTCTTCATAACAGCTTTACGATTAATAGTTTCGGTTAATATAATATCATAGATATTACTTACACAACCGAACAACTTGTAATATTGCTCTTAAATGTTACTGCGGAAAGTTCTGCAGTGCCTGCACAAATGTAATATTCCACGGCGCCAATATTTTTTACTAGAGTGGGATGTTAAGTATATACTGTAGCGAGGGCGGATACAGAACTTTGGGGGGGGGGGCACAACCAAATTGGCAATGAGTGTCAGTTGAAGAAAATTGGCAAGAAAAAACTCGTTCCGATCGCTCGCTCGCAGACACGCTTGCAACTCAAAACTGTAGACTACATATGTAGTAGCTATGGGTACTAGAACCGGTATTATTTATTCTATAATTTTGCACACACAAACGTGCTTTTCATCGTTAAAAAAAATATTTGTATGGAATTTTTACGTATATTGTTTTGTAACTTGCGAGAACTAAACAAAATAAATAGATTATTCTGAGACTTCTGGGGGGGGGCAGGTGCCTCCGTGCCCCCCCCCCCCTCCCGCCCCAAATCCGCCTATGTACTGTAGTCATCAAGAAATTCAATCTTAACTTTCTAATGGTCTAAAAGATTCGAAAATAAAAAAATGCATTTTTACTTTAATATCCCCATCCGGTGGTCTAATAATTAAACAAGCACTAACCTGAATGAAATTTAGTATTTGACAGTTTCTTATGAGTATATCCGACAGATTTTTTTTTCATCTCTTCATAATATCAAAATTTAGGGTACTATTTTAATAAATTTTTCGCATGATCGCTTCTTTAAAAGGCCGATAATATGTTATAACCGTAGAATAATAACGCACAAATGGCAGTTGATAGAACGGATCTGTCCAAAGCAGGCTGCCAGTAGAACCAACTCCGTTTATACCAATTGACTATTTGAAATTATACAAAATCTACTCTTATTAAACAGAATAACAAAAGTAGGAAAAAAGTCTTAAATAATTATAATCGCTCATTTTCGTCTCTTTGACTTACCTTTAATTAAAAAAATTACATAATTTGTTTATTTTAAATATTAAAAATAGAGCATTTAAAAAAAGTTTCGAATAATTATAGTATAAATTATATATTCATATAATGTAAAAGCATATTCTATGAGAGACGTGATATTAGTTAAAATTTACATTATTAAAGAACATTCTTGCAACATTTATAGACGACGTACTAACTACCGTTCTCATCGCCTCTTCATTTTATTCAATAATACCATCCAGTACTATTCAATCATCCAGCAGACATCAAGCTTAGTTTTTTTACTGCAGAGGATTTCTTACTTAAAGTAGGTTCAAAAATAGTGGCCTTAGTTCTGTCTAATTTCAAGCCTTTCGCAATATCAGAGCCTGGAAAGAAATTTGTCAAGTTTGGGTTTTATTCACTCGATCATTTTACTTGCTGACCGCTATTTACATAACTTTTAGTTTTATTCTTATATGCTGCTGAGAGTAAAAGACTGTTGATGCCTATTGCTGAAAGTATGCTTCTCTAATACTGACTTATGTTTTATCAATTCTACATTACGCAGTATTTACATTTTGCAATAATACTTTTTAATAAACATTTTTTTAAATCTGTAATTTCAAGCCATTTTTCATTGGATGCGAGTATCGTTTTTTTTGTTTTACTCGCTGGCTTCTTCTGCAACTTTAGAAAGAGTAATAGATCATTTCATCACACCTTTATTCATACTTCACTACTTCAACAAATACAAATGCATGCGTAACAAAAAAGTCATATCGAATATAAACCATTGAAAAGACTGCTAGTAAAAAAATTCATTGAAGTCGGGATTTATTATTTTTGTTATTGTGAATTATTAATTACAAATATTTATATGATAAACACTCACCGTGTATGGTATTAATGTTATATCAATGATTTCTGTATTTTTTTGCATTCATCAAAGAGTATAAAATATTAGAGTAGAGAATATATATTTTAGTATTGACGGGCTAATAATATTCCAAAACTGATTTGTTCTCTCAGGTACTAACATCAATAATGGGGTATGAGTAATATGTGAAAGTAATAGGCAATATCGTTTAATTAGTTGTAATGCAACTATTTTTGCTCTGCCTACGAATGAGAAACTCATAAATCACTGCAAAAAATACACATAATCCACTTAACTACCGCAATTGTAAAGTTATGAACTTTTTCGTAAACAACACAAAGCACAAGCGTGAATGTCATATACCGTCCAGAGAGTTCTCATTGCCTGCGGAAATAGATTTAAATAAATTAAAAATGCGCTTACTGTGAAAATGAAATACAAAAAAAATAATTCAAATTACGCAGCACTTACTTCACTTCCGAATTTTTATTTTCGTGTCCAACTATACAAGACGGACCACTATACAAAGAGAATACATTAGGCAAAAAAATGTTACAAATTTTGTATCCAATTATACATTCTGGCAGCCCTAGTCCTAAAGTGAGGCACGAAAACAATTTATGTACGCGTAAGCATCGTGTAATTACGTTCGCTGCACGCACAACATATAAAGAATCATGTTGCTAGTGGCGTTTTATTTCCACAGATGTAGGGGAATAGAAACTGTTTCTTCCGTAGGTAACTTATGAACTTGGACTTATTTTTTTTTTAATAACTCAGATATTACGCGGAGTATATTTTACGCTAGGTAACTTTTTATTTTAACATTAACCAGGGCGTATCGCCCAATGATAGTTCTTTAAAATGAAATAAAATATATTCTGAAATAAAATCATTTTATTGTTTCTGTCTCTAGATCTGCTCACAAAATCATCAAAAAGGTGTCCTCTCCCTCCTTAACTTTTGCTAAAAAGTTGCAAAAAAATTAAAAATACTTAAATATAGCTGTCAGTAAATACTTTTTTATGAAAATTATAACGGATGCTGTTGTAAATACGGTTACAGGAAAAAAAGTCTTCTTAAAATGATGCAGTTTTGTCTAGGTGAAATAGCCCTTTTTGCCTAGAACGTAAAATTGATTATAGACGATGACTATTACAGTCATGTAAGCGAAGCCGGTGGAGACTCGTTATTATTTTTTCAAAGGTTAGTATCCTTGAAATTTAGTACCACCAAATGCTCACTAATACCGTTAGTAACTTTAAGTACACTAGTGGTCCTTAACCATTTTCAGTAAGAATATGTTAAAAAATATCGAATGGAAAATCTATAATTTATAGAATATTCTGAGGTAAATAACGTTTCCATATATTTTTGTATAAAAGACATGTCAAAATTGTTTGTATGTTTATGCATTTATACAAAGTGAATTAAGTGTTATTATGCCTAATCTCTGACATTATTGTACAAATTTTATTTTCGCGTACACATAAAATCATAAATCATGACTAGATATTAAATTTATTTATTTCAATTTTCACGGACACTAGCTTTAAATGGAATAATCGAGTGCACATTTTTAATGTTGTTAATATTAAAATAAAAAGGGACCTAACTTAAAATATACTCAACGTAATATCTACGTTTATATACTAATGATTTCATTGTTTTATAAGGTTTAATATGCAAAGGAACTTTGATCAATGGGTTATGTTTTAATATTGTACAATATACCAGTGCAAGTAATTGATGCGGCTACAGTCGAAACAAATTTTTGTTTATTTCCTAATTTTTCAAGTGATCAGTAACACCGATCAGTTCACCATAAAGACTGTAAAGCGAGTGAACTGATTTATATTCATAAACTTACTGCTAATTCCAGTCAGTAGAAAAAAAAATCCAAGCGCAAATATATTGTTACATTTTAAGTTTTATGTGAAAAAATGAGCTAATGATATAATCTTTAAAAGCCGAGATAAGTTTATATAATATTGACAATCACTGAGTTGATTGACTTTGTATATCTTTTTTCATATGTGAAGAAACAGACGTCGTTTTTTAACTCAGTATTCAGTCAATAGTTTTTTTTTGTCGCAGTTCTTAATTTCGCAATCAAAATCTTTAAATTCACTTATCAAAACGTTTCATAAAAAGAAAAGACTTTTTATTTCATACCTTTCTGTCGAGTAATGTATAAATATTATTAGTGTTTATACACTTTTATTGATTTTGCATGTGATAAATAATAGTAATGATATAAAATCAAATAAAAATATATTTTAAAAATTAATTAAATTATTAATAAAAATAGAAATATATTTTAGTACTAATTTAATTAATACTAAATTATAAGCACGTTTATTAAATAATATAAGGGTCAACTCAACGTAAATATAATTATTATATAAATTTATCATATCCACAAAAGTGCTGTCAAATGTAAACTATGTCAGATAAAACAGACTAAATAATAATTATATAAGTAATAATATTTTAAATGTCAAATATAAAGTCACAATAATAACAGCCAAGGCTTCATTCACTTTTGTAAATATTTTCTACAAGCATGCCCTATAACCTTTTTCAATAAGTGTATTCTTCGCCGTGCTTTGAAAACTAATGTTTTTAATAATTGTAATGCAAATACTTTATAAAAAATATTCATGTATTGCATATAAAACTTTGTGAGATCCTGAACAGTCTGTGCCATCAAAAGCACCTGCTACTTTCCTCGAGTCTAACAGAGTTTTAAAAAGTACTGTTATTTTTTTGCATATATAATATATTCAACATACATAAATTCTTAGGTAGTTAACAATTCTATATATTTTTCTTCTGGTTTCTTAATTATAATTAATTATTTAGTAGTTTCAAAATGGTATTGGCATGATCAAAGGTGACAAGTTCGTTTATTTGCTATTAAACTATAAGAATAATTCGATTTAGTGCTTTCTTTCAACTATTTCTTTTATTTGGGTCGATAACGGCTTAGAATTATTATAAAAGTGATATTACGTTGTTAATACTACAATGAAATGTGACGTCAATCAGTAGTATAAATTTAATGCTATCTATTTTAAAATACGGCATGTTCAATTTTCTCGCTAATCATTTACTTTTTATGTACAAACGTTTGTAGGCGCCACCATCGCTTTCAGAAATTCGATTCGGAGGTTGTTTTTAATATGTCCTAAAGTTTTAATACGGAATATGAATGTAATTTAAATTTGGTTCAAATATTTCTTTCCACTTATTTATCAACCAGACATTATTTCTTTATCATTGTTTCTTAATTAATTCCTTTTAAATTGCATAAATCAATAAACAGTGTAAATTATGCGAGGAAAATTCAAATTGTCGAAATGCATCACTATTGGTTAGAGTGGAACGAGACGTCAGAATCTATGTTAACAGGCTCGTTATTGATGACATTTTGTGTAGGGTTTTGTTGTGTTTGATAAGGAAAAATAGTGGTCTTGCAATATTTTACATATCTATGTATTTTTCACATCCTAGTGTGATTAAGAATCGTCTAGAACGACAACTGAAAGGGGTTTTGTGGAAGCGCACTCGAATAATCTGCCAATAATAGATGCATTCATGATATACAAATTTAGATTTTAAGTCCGGTGAGGTTAAAGGAGTGATAGCTATAAGGTGATTGTTTTAATACATGATTTCTAATCATACATTATATACGTTTTTTATGCATAAATACACTCACAATTAGAGAGTAGTAAACACAACCTATAATGTTTTAAAACATGTTTGCATTATGTCTATAATTTATTCATTTATATGTAATGTTATTCACGTTCAATCAAGGTTATTACGATTCGGTCAAGTCATATTTTGTGTAATTTGACAATATCATATAGTTGTTCTTAACGTAAAAAATAACAGAAAACGAAAGTCGTGTTAACCTTTTGTAAACTAGTTTATTTCCACAATTATTTACTGTTTGTGTGATTGATATTCAATACGACATTCACTTGTGATTAACTGAAATCATACTGGCTATCCAAATAAAACAAACTTATACTAAAGTGTTCATCGCAACAAAGCTAACAACTTGTTGGATTTACTTCATCTCTTCTCATAACCTTGCACCATTTTGGCATCTCTCGGGACAAGAAAAAACACTTTTGTCAGTTGCACTTCTAATATTATATTTGCACCTAGGTACAATACAATACCTATAAGTTGGCTTTCGAGCTTTTTCCATGGTTTAAACGGCTATTGTACTGAAGATAGATTTAAAGTGATGAGAACACCCACAATAAACAAAAGCTCGAAATACCTTATAACGTCATGCAAGGTGTGCGAAAATGGCGGCGTTTAAACAGATTAAATTTATATATAGTTTTAAATATTTTTATAAGTTTAAATAAAACATTACCAACAGTATTTTTATTTTTTACCATGCTATAACGATGTAAAAAACGAATTAAAAAATACAAAAAAAATTACACGCATATTCCCTATTGCACGAGACGAGTCATGACCCTCCTGAAAATCGGGAAGTCCCGCTAAAATCGGTACATCTAGCAACACAATTTGTTTTATACGAGTATGCAGATATGTCAGTGTGCAGTCAGTGACTAAAAATTTATTTCTAAATTAATTAAAAATGTATTGGGAACCACTAGAACACATAATTAAGTTAATAAACGACATACATTCGTGTTCAAGTTCATAGACAAGCATATAAATAGTCAATTCTTATATATGGTAGTTGGAGTTCGATCCTTCCCCGAAATGAACCCATTATATATATATGTGTATATATATATATATATATATATATATATGTGTGTGTGTGTGTGTGTGTGTGTATATATATCAACAGAGCATTATTTAATGTTACAAAAAAATATATAAGATTATTAATAAGTGAACTCGCAATAATTTTAGCACAATGTTACACATGTTCAAAATTAATGGAAAATTCTATTTTTTTTAATATTACCAAATAATAAAATATAGTCAATACCACTATTTCGTGCATTCTGAATTCACCATTTATTATCCGCGGCAATAGTCTTCTTTTATGTTTTTAAGGATAAATTTTTGTAACCATATTTTTTTATTTAACTATATTACGTAAGTGCGGTACTAATCATTTATAATTTCATAACATATGATATTTACGAAAATAAAATACTTACCGGTAATCACAAATATTGTATTTTTATTCGTGTTATTAACAAAAAATAACATGTATTTTAAATACAATATTATTTCAAAAATCACTCAATCGTAGAAAGTATCCAATATAATAACTAAGCGGGGCACCCTAATGTTCCTAAACGTACAACATTACAGTCACCCATCCATCTATCTACTCACTGATTACCAAACGACAAAAAATTATAACATAAAGCCAGAACCGGAGTACAAATGAAAAGTCAGAAAAAGAAGTAAAGGGAAGAAAATGAAAATCTAAAAAAAGAATTGTAAAAGCCTATTTTTATTCCAAGTTCTAGGTTGGGTTTGCGTTCACCAGTCAACTTTTGTCACATTTGAAATAACGCCTCCCCTGGCTTGAACAAATTACTGGTTAAAATAAATATGGTTCTAGGTTTATTAATTTAGTCTGCAGTTTGAGAATTTATTGTAATATTAGCAGTAAAATCAATCAAAATTCGGACAACAAAATGGGACCAAAAAGACCTTATCTAAAGAAAATGTAAAATAATTAAGCATATATACAGTTGAGTCTAAGCCTACTGAGTTAAGCCTATTGAAAATAACCCCACTCTTCTAGTGCTGGACAATCATCCCTCATACCGCCCAATTAAAATAGTGTATTTTTACGGGCAAATTTAAATTGTTGCATTGGCTCTGTCACCACACAGCAGCCATAAATGCAGCCCCTTAATAGAGTTTGTCACAGTATAAGTACTATACTAGCGATTGTTAAAAATGGTTGAAGAGTCATCCAGGAAGGACGATAATATTATTCCAGATGACATCTATATTTACACCTGCCTACAACAGAATCACGACAATTCAATGTACTGCTGAATGTTTCAGTCACAAGAATTTGGCCTTGGGATCCGGATGTTTTTACTGATGTCAATTTTATGGCAAGTGCTGTCACAGTAAAATAAAATCCAGACGATTACGTAGAAAACACGGCAGAAATTATTATATTATAAATCCAGACCGCCGCTACTTTAACAACATTACAAGTTCATAATTCATACGAAAAAGTGAGTGACAAAACCAAGAATGATTCTCAATCAGCCAGAACAGAAATACAAAAAGTGTCCGAAACTGGTACTGCCACTGCTCACCATGGCTTACTTGAAGCAAACAGCTCAACATCAAATGAAGCCAAAGCCGTAAATTCAAGTTCAAGCACAAAATCTTCAACATGCATTGTATCTACGTTTCCAAAAGCAATAAATGTTGATGCCCAATCTCCCCAATCGAGTCTATGCACGAATTTTGATTATGTGCCAACTACAAATACAATAAAACTTTCTACCTCAACAAAAGGAGAATCCATAGAAGTAAAAGTAGAGTGCTCACAAGATACGTCAATCGCTGAAAAAATTACAAATATTAAACATTTCCCTAAATCCCAGACAAAAAGATGTACTAAAAGAAAACGTATGAAATCTGAAATATTAGTATGTCACCTTATAAACGCCAATTTGAAAACGCAAATAAGCGGAAAGCTAAATCAAAATCCAAAATGCCTGAAAAATATATCAAAGCGCCGAAGAGAAGTAAAACAAAGAAAGTTTTGACCTGTGCTGGGCATCAAGAAATATATAAGGAACATAGTACAGAAGACTGGATCGAATGCTTGGTTTGTCAAGAACAGTGGTACGAGAAGTGTACAGGATATCTTGGATTTGGTACACTTAAATGCGACATATTATGTCTTCAATAACTAATGTAAAAATGACAACGCGTCACCTGCGCCATCTTGTCGACTTTATTGCGTCATCTTACACAACGCGCTGTAAAAAAGTGCGCATTTCTTATTTTAAAAATTTTCCTGGCAATCAGTTCTCTTGGAAATTATTTGCGGATCAGACAATTTAAATAAGCAAACCAAATATGGCTCTGAAAAGAGCCTACCTAGTCTTAAAATAAAGTACATATTCATTTTGAAATACGTTTAATACATTTATTAATTAAATACAACATACAAATGACTATCATCCAATCATCCTGCAGGCGCGTGAAGGATTATGGAATCGTTAAATCAGTGACACTACTTCTACTTGTCGGACATTGTACTCATGTATTTGGTGACCGCTTTCGTTCCTTCACTAACGGCGTGCTTGGCCAATTCTCCCGGCAGCATCAACCTCACCGCCGTCTGTATCTCCCTACTTCCAATCGTAGATCGTTTGTTGTAAGTCGCCAACTTTGACGCCTCCGAAGCCAACCGTTCGAAGATGTCGTTAACGAAGCTGTTCATTATATTCATGGCGTTCTTCGAGATTCCGAAGTCAGGGTGCACTTGCTTCAGAACCTTATAGATATAGAGAGAATAGCTCTCCTTCCTTCTTACGCGCTTCTTCTTGTCCCCCTTCATTATTGTCTTCTTTTCTTTCATCGGTTTATCCACGGTCTTCATGGATTTGACGGCCTTCGGCGGTTTCGGTGCCATTGCAAGGTTCGAATATAGTTTGAATGTGAAAAATCTAAATCTTAGATTACTTTATTTTTAATTTCGTTGTTGTTAGAATAAATTTATAAATATAGAGTTACAATGATACTTAAATTATGTGAAAATGAAACGCGTTTCAGCAAACGTATATATATAAATTATAAATAACGCTAATGCGACTAGTCTACGGTACGTGCGATAATGGATTGACCAATCAATTTTGGCATATAGTTCAGAGCGGTTTAGATAATAAAATTTATGTGGGTATTTTGATTTTCTTTTATTATGGTATTGGAGAGTATATTAAAACACGTATGAAAGTAACAGTTTACTTATGTAAAATAAGTTTTTCAAAGTTTAAATAATAAGGTATTCAGACGACTGTTTTTTTTACTTTCACGAATACCTTGGTGCATTTGAATAAATTTCGCTAACATTATAAATGCGAAAGTTTCAATGTTTATTAGTCAATTAGGCATAATCAGCTTGACAATTTTCATGAATTTTAGTACAGATATAGTTTAAATTACTTTTTATGAAGAATGAAACATGGTACACAAATCTCACAATTCACTTTCCACTAATTTCTATTTGTTTTATCTATTTAAAATTTATACAGTTCTTATGACAATACAATAATATGGTACCACCGAGCTTATGGAGGAGGGAAATGATCATAAAAATATCTCAATGGCTAACAATAAACTTGTGGGGTTTTAATTCGGTTGATTCATCTCAACGAGCCTTTTGTAACCAGAAGGATTTGATGATGGAGGATAGAGATGAACATGATAACTTTACAATTGTTAATAATAAACTTATCGAGTTTGAGCTCGTTTGATTTATTTAAATAAGCGCTTTATTTGTTATATTGTAATCTGAAAGTTTTGATCATAAAATATTTAGGTGGCCATCGTCACTTCTCGATCGTTGACAGTATATTCAGTAAGTTTTGGGTCGTTCGATTTCTCTGAAACCTATTCCTGGTTACAAAGGCGTATTTTAATTTTTTTTGTTGTAATCTGAATAACAACATACGAAGATATGGCGCAACATGTATATTAAACCTATCGATTACGTGTCTTGAGAAAGCATGGCAACACGTTCAAGATTGTAATTTATAACGAGATATTGGTATAGTTTCAGCTTAGGAACAAATCTTAGTGTCATAGCAGAGAATTCACGTGGGGAATATCGCGGGCTAAAACTAATTTATATTTTATATACTAGCAACTACATAGTTATACAATGAAATGACGAAGGAACTGCTTTTTCGGGACAAAGATTGTAATAAAATTTATGTAAGAAAATTTTCGACTAAACTATTTTAGAAATAAAATGCGACTTATGTTTCTTATACTTGCAAAGCAGTACAACATCCACAGCTCTTGTAGCGCTGCAGCAGTTTGTTGTTTCTAAATAAATTTGTAAAGTTTTAATGTTTCAAAGCTGAGATTTTGTGGTACTATTTTTTTTATGGGTACCTATTCAAGACGCCTAAATACCTTATAATCAATGGCATAGAGACTAGCATCATGCACGGACTCGCGCAAGGTGGTAGATTATTTATTATAACTGTTCCAGTTCAAACAAATGCCAATAATAGTTTTTCATTGTTTATGGATAAAGTTTAAGGATTTTTTCGATAGTTTACGCTATGCCATGATCACATAATCTGACTCATGCCAGACCAATCCTCAATGACATAAAGCGAGGTTCTCCAAAACCAATTAAGTATATGGATATATTGGTAGAACGTGGATAACAATTAATGTAGTTTATACCAAAATTTATTTTGTTATTCTTAATAAAATTATTAAAACATAATATAAAAAAAACTAAAAGGAATGCCAATTTTTTAAAACTTTTTAATATTCTGTACCTCAAAAGGAATCAACGAAATCTTTATACGATCAAACGTACATTCGTCCACCCGTCTATCTGTCACTACGTTCTTTTCTCGGGTACCGTTCGAAGTAGAAACTTGAAATTTGACATGGCGATAAAACATAATTTACCTTAGTATTAGGTTATTCTTAATTCGTAACTAGTAAACCTAAAATTATGAGAATAATTGGGTTTCTGGGAACATAATTAAAGTTTATGAAAAAATATGGCGATGTACTAAATTAAATAGTTTAAAAAAATCACGATATTTTTGCACATGTGTATATGATATCTACATGGCAAAATATAACACAAATATTTCTAAATAGTTGAATAATTACTTCAATAAACACCCTAAACGAATATACGTAGGTGGTTAAACGCGTACGGAATGCTCGCGGCGTGGGTTCCACTCACACCGTTACGTGTTAATTTGAATAAATGGCAAACAAAATAAAATAATGGATAAAAATTTTTTTATACAAAAACACCTGACAGGTTTTTTGTGTAAAAGGATATGTTCGTATGTAATATTAAAAATGATATGCTCATGTATATAATACTGACACATTTATGTGTAACAATGTGTCCTGTCTATATCATTACATATACTATGTACTACACATATCATTTTACACACATTATTAATTAATTACACAAAACTTTAATGGACATATTTAAATTGCTACTCTTGGAATAATTCATTAAAATAAATTTATCATTTATAAATCTATTTTACTCCACGGTTACAATATTTATTGCTCATGTATTTTTATCTGAGTGAGCAACCAAATAAGGGAGTAATACTTTGAGGTGTACATGTGCTCCTTTATTCCTTCATAAAGCCTAAACAGCATGACGAATCATTTTATATGACGTATCACTGATTGAACTTAGATTTATTCGTATCTTTGAATGTACAATTGTAACAGTAAGTACTTGCAATTTAATAGCGAAGATTGAGGAACTACGGCTGATGTTGGTCTTGGAGCGGACGCTCACACATAGAAATTCAACTCTCGGTTCTTATATGTGTAATAAATAGCCTAATACACATAGAGTATGTATGTACAAAAAGTGAAAAGACAGAAATAAATAAGACAGAATTCGATTACGAATAATTGGTCGTTATGAATCAAGGTTTTATAGTTGAATCGTCCTGGCGAATAATTGCTCGAAGACACTTTAGGAACGTTAACAAACCATGCTTTGCTCTTCAGTCTTTTACGCAGTCGAGTTTTTCGTATCTCGGTAATAATTTTTTTAAATTCAAATAAATAATATTATCTAATAACTATAAAATGAATAACTGTATACTAGGGGAGAGCAAAATCTACATTTAGATATCAGAGAGTTCATATAAGTAGACAGACATATCACAGCTCCTTTTTATAACGACGTAAGAAGCGAATCAAAAAAACAATTGAAAAATTATTTTTATAACATCTTTACGTGTCACATTTGATCGATTGTTTATGAGGACGGATCGTAAGTGTAAATTAATGTTTCACTGCTGTACCCACAAATCCACCAAATAGTTCTATAAGAATTATTGTTCGACAATGTAATTTACGTATAGTGCGGGCATAGCAAGTAACCCTCAATAACGTAAAATATTAACCATTTCATTTGATCTCAAAGCAAGGTCGTATGTTTATTATTAATCTAATATAACCTTGTTATTTTTATTAGCTTAATTTATTTTACAGACTTTTCATAAAAAAGCATCACAAAATAACATAAATATAGCACGACCTCGTCATTAGAAATATACGAACATCCCCCCTCCACTACTGCGCTCTACCGAGCGACCATATAAAAACAGTCGCGTCGAACATCCTATGGACATTCTATGGACATTAGACGAATGCGTTTCGTCGACACGACAACATTTAATAATAAATTTAATTTCTCCTCGTCTTGTTAAATTTCGAATCAAAAAGATAAAGAAACTCATATTCGTGAATCCTGTCTACACAGCACTCTGCGCTGTCGTCTAATAAAACGCAATAGTTTTACCCGCACTAATTAAAATGTTCAACATTTTTGCATGTAGGTATATATGAAACACTAATGTACAGCTTCGTATCATATTTGATTTTAATTTTGTTTTATCAATTATAAGTAATCATGCATTTATGCAGAATAAACTATAAATTTACTGAAATTTAAACCACAACATTAAAAAGATCCGAAATAATTGAAATACTATTTGATTAAAATTGAAAGCATCCAAAGATAATGAAGTTCATTACTAGACAACTACGGCTTTTGCGTAGCGTCTTAGGTGAACAGAAAGCTTTGGAAATATGGATGGTGTTAACAAATTCTGAGGTTCACTAGATAGGTTCGATAGACAGCGGGGTTTGATCGAAAGTATAAATAGAGAGTATGGTTGCAAGCTTCATGTTTAAGATTCAATAAATTAATTTCTATCTGAGATTCTCTGCTAAATCACCATACAACTTTAATTTCTTTTCGTGTTTCGCAATATTTTGCAATTCAAAAATCAAACGAGTTAGATAGTAAAAGGCTACATTAAATAAAACCTAAAACACATTTTGGAACGCAATATATTATGTACAAATTCATTCTGTTTAAATCGCAGTTATCTATTGTTCGCTAATTTAGTTTTTAGAATACATTTAGTTAAATCGGCCAGAATAAGATTTTAGAACTGTAAACCATGACAATGAGTTCATAATACCCTTACAGAAAAATTATAATTTAGTTTACGAAAGCAGTAACCATACAAGATATAATGGCCATAGCATAAGTGTGACAGCTAGTGTGCAACGTGTCCCGCAAACGTGCGTTGCTTTTAAATTTTATACAGTTTTTGTATCTCAATTGCGGCACGATACCGCTCGATTGACGGACTGATTCTTTCGGTGGTACATGGTACAGCAGGAAATTTGACACTAATGGTAGACATGTAGCTATGAATTAAGAAACATATTCTTGCAAATGTAAAGATGTCTACTGGATGCGTTTGAAATATTTCTATAAATATCTCCTTAACTTTCTATTTTTGCATGAGAGGTAATAATAGAAAATCACATTATCCCCTTGTTTCATTACACTAAGGTTATTTAAGGCACACATATTTCAGCCCAATTCGTTTAACTGATTCAAATACAAATTATAGGCGCACGGTTTTGTTCCAAAGCAAATCTCACAATGAACGCAAAATGCTCAGAATCCGCAATCGTGTCGCAGGTTTCAAAGGTGCTCTCATACGCGAACAATTTGCATGTTCTGGTGTGGTATACGCCCACATGATACTGGGATGGAAGCAGATACTGATTATAACAGGACACAAAGATACAGAAATTATAGCAGTTTTAAATGTACTCCCCCAAAATTATGGAATTACCACCAAAAATGGATGTATATATCGCAATTCTATATATTTTTGTATACACTAGCTTTTAAATGGTAATATAAATTATAAAAATAATGTTAACACTGAGAGATACGCCAAAACCCACCGCGCGTCGGTAAAGCCTGTTAAAATTATTTTCTGAAATTTTTGAAATTAATATTTACTTTTTCATCTATAATTGCATTGTCATACTTAAGTGTTTATTGTTTATTTTTTGTTTCTGTTCATTATCCAGATATAAAATTTGAATAATGCTTACCCACTTTGACTACCCGACGCTCTCTGCGGTTACCCATCGACGGGTCAGAGTTTCTCGAGCTAACGGCTCGCACATCTCACGACGTTAAGTAAAATTATTCAATGAACTTTATCAAAGCTTTAGTTTCATTACCAGATTATACGATCACATTCAAAAGAGTTTGTTTTTTTTTAATAAGTCCTGTGTCCTATTCGTGAGTAAATAAATTTATAAAATTTTCCTTATCAAAAGTATATTTCTATTTGGTACTATTATACTGTCATGTTACTTAATTGATGTTGAGAGGCTTTTGATAAAACTATGTTTAATAACTAGTTAGCAACTAGCCTCGTTTTCGAACATGTAGTCGAATTACTCTCCTAATATAAACTGTCTCGGTGTAATTGACCGAACCTATATTAACTGGAACATCTGGAGGGTTTGGAGCTGATATGCGACATTGTACATGACAAATTTTCACTCGACGTGAATTTTCATGATTTTCATAATATATCGGACAAATGCTCTTAAACATTTAGTTACATGTTTATTTTGATATTACATAAAGTAATTGTAAAGGAAATGATGTAAATATCCAATAATTAAAAAAATGGTTTATAAAATGGGCAATGATATTTTGAAGGAATATAACAAAAATATTACTATACAGTAAAGTCTGGGAAATAACTAATCCACTTAGTTGAAGGCCGAAATACTTCCCCGTTTCGGACTTTGACTGGACTGTTTCTATAAATTCTAGCAGTAAATAGCATATTCAGTTAAAAGTTTCAATAAAAACTCTTTAATTCGAATCGACTCCAATTAATCAGTTGAAAATTTGATATATAGCGCGCCTTTTTAGTCACCGTGGATTTTTCGAACAATTGCGGTACAAAAATTGTGATTGAACCTTTTCTCTCCATCGAGAGGTTAAAATTTACGGTGACTATCATAATCGGATGAAATTTACGGTAGATTAAATAAAATAGGAATCAAACGAGAAACTATGAACACACAGGGCAGTTATAGTTCTTAAAAAAAGCTGGTATAAATTACAAATTTGGAGAACAAGGCGCTGTAAAGTAAAGCTGCATTAAATAAATAAATCAACACTTCGATCAAATCTAAAACCTTTTGTGCCATTCAATGGCAATCATTTTTTAAATAAAGATGTATAGAAAGTTAATACTTTCGTTATAATTTAATTTGATTTTCCCAGTCCATGAAAATTTAACCTATTAAAAATTCTAACTACTAAAGAAACTATTAACTTTCCCAACAACAATTTTTTTGCAACCCACCATAATATATTCCTTTTTTCAAGTCCCGGGGGAAAGGCAGTTGATTATGCTAATATAATAATTGTCCAACGGAAACTTCCCTAAATTTGTAATCTTAATAGTTTTGTAAATTATACATATGACAACAGAGAAGAGGTGAAAAGAAGTATCTATATTAAAAGCAATAAAACAAACAAGTTCGAGGTACTGTGTAGCTCAAAGATAAACTATATATTATCTTGCATGTTTATTTTTATGTTTTGTCTACACAAACATTACTGGATGAAATTTGTATTTGTAAATATTTTTGTCACATGCCATAGAGACTATGGAAAAATAGGAATCACAACTTAATGAGCATCTTTGGAATTGCTGCCGGTTTGTTTGTTGCTTGGTATGTTTGTGTTTCTTTGTACGAGTATCACTTACAAACTACACAAATTACGATATAGTTTTTTGCATGTATGAAAACCTAATCGTACATGGCAAAGCCTAGTTTTCTCATTTATAAATAGTAAGTGAACAATTTTAGAGTAATAAATTAATTACTTCTAAATTTTTGTCACATTTTCCTGTTGCCAAAACTAAGCATATTTAATAAAAAAAATGCGACATTTAATTAAATATATACGTTTCATTCAATTGTTAACAATCGTAAATTGAATAATGATGTCAATAATAACATGATATTAATAATTCCTTCTTAGTGTTATTAAAATACTTAAATTTCTTATATTCATGAAACACTCTTTCTAATATCCTAACAATACTCCTTAAGTACTCATGGGACGCTATAATCATCCGATAAGGAAATAGACGATAACTAAATTCGACTAATTCCTACTGTATTATATTAAAACTGGCTCGTAAGTTCGTAACGTCTGACTGTGTACTTTTCTGTACTTTAAACATGTCATTTTTTAGGGGCGTTTCTCGTACATGTACATATCATTGCATTTAATATGTAACGTCTACGCTTGTGAACACATCGGGCGTAGAGTTCTTGCCAATATCACTTACCTAAAAATTATATGAAACACCATTTCGTATTAGATTTGTCGATCTTTAAGTAAACATAGTTTGTATGGGTGTCACCGTTCAACATTCGTGAATTATTTTCTATTATTCGTTATGTCTTTGCGACGAATATTTGTGTTACAACGATGCTATTCTCTTGACGGCATCAACTATTTACAGACCGAGGGAAATTCATTAAGTATTCACTCAAATATCACACAAATAAATATACATATATTTTTTGTGTGATATTTGATAATCACATTCACACAAATAAATATACATATATTTTTGTGTGTGATATTTTATAATCACATTCACACAAATAAATATACATATATTTTTTGTGTGATATTTGATAATCACATTCACACAAATAAATATACATATATTTTTTGTGTGATATTTGGTAATCACATTCACACAAATAAATATACATATATTTTTTTGTGTGATATTTGATAATCACATTCACAAAAATAAATATACATATATTTTTTGTGTGATATTTGATAATCACATTCACAAAAATAAATATACATATATTTTTTGTGTGTTATTTGATAATCACATTCACACAAATAAATATACATATATTTTTTGTGTTATATTTGATAATCACATTCACACAAATAAATATACATATATTTTTTGTGTGATATTTGATAATCACATTCACACAAATAAATATACATATATTTTTTGTGTGATATTTGATAATCATATTCACACAAATAAATATAAATATAAACAAATAGACTATTTGTAAGTTTCTTTTACAAATTTCTCTTCCCAAAAATATATTCTAGTAAGTGATAATTCCTGATTAATTTCCTTGATTATGAAGCGAGTTAGTATGGAGTTTCTAATTTGTTTATCTAACTTTGTGAAAACTTAAGTCAGCAATATACGGCATGAAGACATTCAACTATATCTTCATACTTCATTATATAGCTTCATTTAACACGAATACCTTGTTTCGTACCAATAAATTGTTATACTAATGCTAAAATCCTCGATATCAAAATGAAAATATAGGTATAATACATATTTCGATTTTCCACGAATTTTTTTTTATTTTAACTTAACAAATCTTATTCTTGCGCTTTAAAAAGACGTGCCATTTCTCAGGCACCCTTATTACTGAAGCATTTCATTCTTTACGATATCACGTTTTCACCAGATCAGCTTTATTAAACGTTGCCAAAGTAAGTAACACCGACATAGCATTTGCTATTACAACATCATTTTACTTTTTATGTTTATCCTGTATTCCTTTGATATAATGAATAACATTTTTAATTCTAAACATATTACTTCTAAACGCCTTAACTTTTTTGTTGCAAACATGATGTTATATAGTGAAGAAAGCACATGAGTCTCCATTAAATATTGCATGTCGGTAGAAACAGTCTCGCCTTAATAGCCTCACCATAACGACGTTTAAGTAAACTTTATAAAACAGTTCATAAATACATAAAATAAACAATCGAAAAGTCTCATTTTATAAACTGAAAGTTTTCAGGAATGGCAATGATTTATTTAATTTAAATGACTAACCGATCTAAACATATAAATATTTGTAAACCGAACGCCGCTCTCTGTGTCGTCCGGCAGCAGACAAATGCTACTTCCATATGTCTGCTACTCTGTTTTTAAAATAATTTGTTTAAATAAAATAATAAGTAATTAAAATAGCCATGTCGGCTTCCGGAATGGAAAACGGATCGTTATCAAAGTCCACGTCGATCGCCAAAAAAAAGGTGATGCTCAAACAAAAAACTCCAACCAAACCTCAATATGAAGATTTAAAACTGACGACGAAACCAAAGACTTCCGAAATGGTGAATCAAGCATTAGTAGAACTGGCCAATAGAAAAGGGTGTTCTCTTCAAGCTATCAAGAAGTACATTGCCGTAAAATACAGCGTAGATATAGAAAAAACTACCCACTTCATCAAAAAAACCTTAAAAAATCTGTGGAAAACGGTTCAATAATACAAACCAAAGGTAAAGGTGCAAGCGGATCGTTTAAGGCTAAATCTGGACAAAAAAAAACAGCCTCGTTAAAACCGCCAAAAAAAGTTACTGAAAAAGAATCGAAAAATCTTAAAGGAAATATTCCCAAGAAACCGACTTCAAAGGTTGAGCCTGTAATGAAATTAGTCAAAAAGAAGAAAAAGATGGAAAAATCGCTTTCGGAAACACCCAGAAAATCTTCAAAACCTAAGAAGAAAACAATGAAAAATATGTTGCAAAATACGATAATCCAACCAAAGAAAAATATTACGATGCAAGTACCAAAAACGCCTTCTAAGAAAACAAAGAAGGCTCCGCTTTTGAAACCGGAGACACCCAAAATATCAGACACCAAAATAAAAAAAGAAATAAAAAAAAGGCTTAAATATTACTTATTTCTTAAAACTCTTATTAATCTATAATTAACTTGACAAAAAAATATATTTCTTTTTTTTCATGTAAATATGTGTGTGTATATATATATATATATATATATATATATATATATATATATATATATACATATATATATATATATATATATATATATATATATATATATATATATATGTAATTGTAATTAGTTACATAATTATAATTTTGATTTGTTTTGCCTAAGAATAAAGAATGAAATTTAAAAAAAATTAAATTATTATATTAAATTTGAGAGATTGTAATTCAATCTCATTTTCATATAGAGATTACAGCCTATAAAAATTCTGTAGTTCTATTGCACAGTAAGTCCAATTTTGTAAGACTGCAGAGTAAAAATTTAATTTCGTATCTAATGAATAGTGTAAATTATTATGAAAATTTTATTATTTTTTTTTTCAAAAAACAATAATAAAACAAAAAAATCAACAATAAAATATTCTACATTTTTTTATTACGGTTATTCAAGACTCTTTTATAAAATAACGCTAAAACGTACAAAACAGTCCCAATTGTATATAAAATTTACAATAAACTTACAATTATAATTCTTATTATGGTCAACATTATTCTTTGTTAAAAATAAAACGATTAATTAACATGAAATCACAAAATATAATTTAACTTCATTTACAATATCTGCCAAAACGCTAAACTTGTCACCGGTTTTGGCAACCGTGACCAACTTACTCAGCTCTGCTATTTGAAGGTGCCTAGGCAGCATTCTAGACAACTTGCTGTTGTATGATCTCTTCTCTCGACACTTTTAGGAGTTCTGCCGCCAAATAATCAATCACAGCATAGGGGTAATTAGGATAATCCGATTTTCGTCGATAAGATTTAGATTTTGGTTTCGTAACTGTATTCAAGAGCTGCGCCATTATTAGATTTTGCACCGTCATTGTGTAGATGTTCAGTTTCACAATTGCATATTCTAAGTTGTTGATAATTGGGCAGCAATGTAAAAATTTGTAGATTGTCTTTTACTAGGAGAAATGAAATAATTAGTGCTGTCTCATTTTAATAGAATTTCCTATCTTGTCTAAAGGACGAATGAAACGGTAGTAAGTCAAATTATTTGTATTATGAAATTCAATGATCCTCACGTTAAAAAAGGTTCTGTAATAAAACATACTTATAATTTCTTAAGAAGGTTCTGTAATAAAACATACTTATAATTTCTTAAGAAGATTCTGTAATAAACATACTTTAATTTCGAACCTTATAATTTCTAGAATTGAGGTTAGATTATTTTTTGTTATTATAATATCCCGTTTGGGAAATATTAAATTTCAAAACAGCATGTAATGTTTTCCCCCACCCCACCTTTTCTTCGCAAACATGGGTTTGAAATATCTCAAAAAACCTGGAAGTTTCTTCGCTTGTCGCTTTAGATGCGTCAATAATTTTGAATGTATCATAACCCTCTGCTTATTTGTACATAATTTAACCATCATTTGTACATAATTTCCTCATGTACCTAATATACATATTGGCACCTCTAATAAACATTTTCACACTTCATATTTATATCTTTACGCGGGCAAAGTTAAGTCACTTGCATAACCAACTGAATTAAACTCCGCACGCGTAAAAATATAAACATGAAGGAATGTAAAAAGTGTTTATTAGATTCGTATAAAACTACTATTTTATAATTTAATTCAGTATTAATGAAATAAAGCTATTTGCACAAAGGTAACCATTATCCAATACCATAGGTACTTAATAAAGTTAAATAATATTGGTCTCAAATCGTGGACAGTAAGTCGTGGACCAATCGAAAAGTGCCGATAAGCCGAGCTACGATTGGGTTACTAACAAATTTTAACCTTAATAAAAATCTCTTTTTCAAGATAGAAAAGCTCTTTTCAAATTTGTGAAAATTACTACGATGGGTTGATCTTTTGGGTGGCAGGAGTACAAATTAAGTCTAGTTTTTAATGTTTTAGTAGTTATGTATATTTAAGTAATAAGCCTTTTGAATTAATTAAATAATTTTACGACAACTAATACGGTTTATTCAAAAAAAAATATTATTTTTAGGATTTCGTAATTTTTGTCATCGCACTTCGAATATTTGTGCGGAAAAAATGTACTACTTAGAACTGGGAAATAATTTAGAAATTTGATACGTGTAATGCAAAAATTATTGTGATAAAAATCTTACTGTCTTTAACTATAATAAAATATATTCAAACTTATCCACAGGAGGCGCCCATAATGAGTAATTACCTTATATTTGAATTTTCACGTAAATATGTTTTACCTTAAAGCTTTTTTCCTTCAGATCGAAATTCTGTCTTGGAAAATCTGTCACCAAATTGTTTCATGGCTCTTGCGCCCATGATTATTAAAAAATTTTGCGATTTTATCAAATCTACATTTCATACAGTTGCTAAAAAGATATAACATACTTACCTATTAAACTAAAAATTCTAATATCGTCAAAAAAAATTATAATATTGTTTATGAACCATGGACGCAAGAACCATAAAACCATTTCATGATACTTATTATTTTTACGGCATAATTATGGATCATCGTCATAATGCGTTAGATAACGAAGTCCGCATATCGTATTAGCTAGAATATGCCGAAATATTTTTTTATAGAAAGCCTCAAAGATACTATGAAATAAATATTACATCATATATATTAACTGTTTAGATACTGTAAATAAAACCCGCGTTGTTATATGAGCTAATATAAGCTTAAAGCTCGGATTTTGGTAGAAATTATAAAGTCTTTAAAAATTTACGATCCATTTCATATTCTGATTCCGATCAAATGATTACGCCTCCACCTTATTACATGTATATCGAGCTAAAACTGCCATAGGCCTTGTATTTCACGAAGGCGAACCCTTCAATGTGACCGCGCGATGTGCAAGTAGCAAAACGATAGGATTTAGTTTATCCGATCAAATTATTACGCCTCCACCTTATTACATGTATATCGAGCTAAAACTGCCGTAGGCCTTTTATTTCGCGAAGGCGAACCCTTCAATGTGACCGCGCGATGTGCAAGTAGCAAAACGATTGGATTTAGTTTATCCGATCAAATGATTACGCCTCCACCTTATTACATGTATATCGAGCTAAAACTGCCATAGGCCTTTTATTTCGCGTAGGCGAACCCTTCAATGTGATCGCGCGAAGTGCAAGTAGCAAAACGATTGGATTTAGTTTATCACTACGCTCAGGTTTATTGATTATATACTAAAGAATAACCCATTTTGCGGAAAATGAACCGAAAATCTCTTATCTTGATCTTTTATCATAACTTATGTGTTAATTCGTATAATCAGTTGAAATGTTTCAAATAGATTCGGTATCAGGCTAGTGTAGACGTATAGCTTTTTTATATTAAAATAATAAAAATTAGAACGATACGGTAGCTGGCCACTCTCCATGTTGTAATCTACAACAGCCAAGATTATGTATGATCATAAAATGCTATATCTGTACTCAAATGCGATTTGTTCTACCGCCATTATTGCTGACGATAAGAAACTTAAAATATTAAAATAAAATACAAGTTAAAGGTATGAACTTGTCTAAGCAAATAATTTTGTAGATTTTAGCTAAACTTAGAAAGTTAGCCTCAAGATTCAAATTACTCTTAAAAACAAGGAGAAGAAACCATGAAGTGAACTCCGCAGGAATTAAAGTCTCAGTTGTACATGCTGTTATTATCACAAGCATAATCGTATTCCAACCATGATTAAACTGAAAGTGTTAAACATCTATACTTATCAAAGTTAACATTCCATTAGCACAATATAAATAAATATTTAGTTATATTTGTATTATTATGTTTTAGACTATATATTTTCATCTCACGAAGATGGTCTCATCTATGTTTTCCGCGTATATTGTGTAAATCTAAATATGGGTTCTACCTCAAATACGTAAAATGTGACATGCATATTAATAAAAATCTAAAAATGAACGATAGAACCTCACCCATGGTTTTCTTTCTTGCACGTATAGAATACATATGAAAAATAACACATCAAAAACGATAATAGTTCAATAAGTGGTACATGGAAACTTTTTCCTGCGAGCTATTAACGTTTATAAAAATGACCAATATTAAATGTACCATTGTATTGGGTGTTATATGACATTACTGAAATTACTATCGAATATACAATTATATAGTATTTTATGTATAAAAATTTTATCTACGAAACTTGTTTTGTATAATTGAAAGGTTTAGTGTTGTTAAATGGAACCAGCGAAATACAAAAAAGAATTAGATATAAACTTTAACCTCAAGTGAAAATCTGGAACTATTTAACTTGAAACTATTATTCAATTGTAACAAACCATCCCTTGCTCAAAATTGTGTTGTAAATTTAGAAATCAATTATCTATAATTATCGTTAACGGGGATTTTATTAAATTGATTTGTCAATTTTTAATTAAGTTCATAGTTAAAGAAATGTTTTGTTCTATATTATTCTATCCAATATAATTAAATATTGGATATAATAATATAAAATACGGGTCATCGTAAAATCTGGCCATCGTGACTTTTTCGAAGGTCTTCAATATTAATTTGTGAAACTTTCATTTATTTTGTTTTATTATTTTGTGAAACTGTAACTTTTTTAAAATTGCGTCATATCCTATTTCCTTTCATTATTTGTGCAACGTAGGATATTTTTCAGCAAATAATGTAAAGGAATCCATAACAATTAGTGTGTTAATAAATTAGTTTATATTTCAAATATTTTGTCAAAATTTACTTCTCATTGATAATCCCCTACAATAATATCATGGTTCATAAATAACACTACGATTTAAATTATATTGGATAAGCGAGTCCCCTGCAAAGACGAAACTTATATTATGTCGTGCGTGAAGAGGTTTTACATCAAAGATGACAAAGACAAATGTTTCTAAAATAATTTTAACAACGCCAAATGCCGAGGAAATCACGTTTATCGTTTCAAAGGTAACGGAGAAAAAAGGAGGAAAATATAAGAAATGTTGTTAAGAATTGGCTACATGATGTTTGCTACACGAACAGTAATACGAACGTATAATCGTGATAATGTGTCGAGTTTAGCGGAATATTACGAACGAATCTATACGAATTTTCAGCAGCACATTTTTATTTCTATATAAACTTTTAACGGTATTAGTTTTATATTTGTGCTGACAAGTCAGCATAAATATAAAACTAAGCCCTATTGAAAGGCGTCTCAGCTTTTAGCAATTACGTTCTAGGGCTTTGTTACTATATGATCACCGAAGGCAAATAACCTTAAGTGCGATCGGTAGCTTTTTAAAAAAATATGCCAAATATTTATTTTTTCATACTTTCAAAAAATGATATCACCAGGCTCTTATAAAACCATTATAAAGTAAACCGTTTAGAATTCCCTTGATTTTTTTTTCACTCACGCGTCCCAACCGCTGTTCTGTGTCACAGCGGTTGCTCTCAGGAAGCGCTCGACGTAGAAACTTAATTTACCTAATTATACAGTATTTTAACTTTCCTATATCTTAATGATTTTTTTTCAATTTCATGTTTCGTCTGGCGTGACAGGATGAGCTATAAAAATAGCAAAACTATTTCTTTGTTAAATTGTATCTAAGATAATGATAGAAATATTGCGGAATCCTAAAAAATATGTTGTTTCTAAAACTGTTACGAGTGTAAAAACAACAAGATGTTATAAAAAAGCATTTCCAGATGTCTTCCAAAAAATACTGGAAAATTATAGAGATAATGGTAAATTTTTTTAGAAATTCAAGAAATTTTTACACCTCTACGAAGTGTACTGGGCAATTTATTTGGACAATGAAGAAAAATAGGATATATTCTTCAATTTTTATATATGCCTAGGTGTCTATATATCACAGAGCGATTCCAACTCGTACTTAACAGGTTTTATTAACCTATCAACCCGCTGAAGGCCTTATGGTATTACCGAAAAGCTGAAAATAATAGATAAATATTGATTTCATTTTAATATTTAAAACAAATCAACAAAAACTTGAACGTGATCAATATTGGCATACAAGATAATAAATTATAAATAATAATTCAAATATGTTTATGCTTGTTTATTAATAATAATTCAATCTAATTGAATTTATTAACTTCAATTATTTGTCCTAATTTTTAATTATATTGAATAATTCCATTATTTATTATTCATTATAATTTACTAAAAGATATCTAATTTCGAATAAGGTTATATAATAATAAAAACATCTAATTAATTGGGATCACTGTTTTTGGTGTTGCCACAAAAAATTATGTATTTTATCTTGTCTAATCGAAATGTTGACATGACTGTGTGTATGCAAATAAATAAAATAAATAGTTATTTATCTTTCGCTCTTTAAAATTATATTAGGCAGTATATTTATATAATGTGAAAAATAATATCGACTCGCATAAATAGTTTAATACAAATACTGAATATCCTTAATGCGAAACACTCACAGCGCGAGTTATACTCGTATTTAATGCTTTTTTATCAAAAATAAATTATTTACATGAAAATTACATCACTGACATAAATTTTTAAATAATGGTTTAAATAGAAAAACGATATTGACGAAGATAAACAAGTTGAAGTTAAAAAAAATCAAACACATTTGGGTCTGACCTAACCCTTAGTCATTACTTAACTTAAGAAGTATTTCATCAATAAACTTAAAAAATTACTAGAAAATACTTGTAACTGACACGTTTAATATGGCATGACTTCCAATTAGCACGAACAATTCGAATATAAATCTTTGGCACCCGTGACAACCGACTTAGACATAATTACAAACAAAGTGACAACCGTAGCTCTGATGTTATCTCATAATTATATTATTTAAATACTAATACACAATAGACATATCTAACGACAACCTGATTTCATATACGTTGAATGTCGTATATGTGGTCGTTCCTCCAATGTTAATCCGTTGTAAACCAATTTACGTAAATACGATTTAGTTCACGTAATCAACCTTAATCCGCTCAAAATGAATTTTCGGGTTCAGGTTATTTGACCTATTTGACCTGTATTCCATGTGTGTTTCGAAACGATCGTTATATAACTCTACAATTAAATTTTAATAATCTTCAGTACGCCTGATTCAAACAAACTTAGATAAAAGTGCGTACATTATCCGAGTGACATTCCGTTATAAATTGAAGACACAATCGAATAGAGTTCATTTGAACAGGCGGCGAGAGAGACAAATATTTTTACATTAAAGCAAATACTAGCCTTGTTTGATTATCATTCGCGGTCCTATCAGTACGTTCTTTGTATTCTGAATAACTCATTATTTAGACCTGAGCGAGAACAAAGGCGGAACACAATACCAGTTGCGGGAACAATACGAGCTTAACGGACGGTTAGCTGAAATTTATTGCTGATGACAATGTAAATAGAAAATGGCCAAGTGATGACGTGAATAAATCTAACAAATAATACCACCATAATAAGAGGGTGCATCGATTTCGAGTAATTAAAAGGCGCGTATGCATTCGATTTCTTTGTATACTGAATAAAATTTACTGCTGTTTACATCGAAGCAAAAATCAATTAAACTTAGTAACACTAAGCGACTAGAAAAAGATAAATTGACATTTACACCCTTTTATTTCATTTCCTTGGGTAAGGGTTATAGATTTCAATTACTAACCTTATAGTCGGAAAAATCAAAACAGTTATCTATTTTACTGACAGAATAAAACAAATATTTAAGCGTCAACTAAATTTCATATCTCGAATATCGTAAATAATATGAGTACACCAAGAAATACTCATAAATGCTTGGCTGCATGTCGTTGTTCAAAATAAAAAATTATTTTCTAGAAATTCTATAAATTTCCATTAATTATCATTTACACAAATTTATTATTAAAACAAATTAACAATTAATTAATTTTAAATAATTTTGGGAAAAATCCTAATAGCTAGATGATAATTTTATAAGAAACCCGAACTTCGCGTAAATCGCAGTGCAAACATTAAGTTGTATCTAAACCGAAGTTTTAACATACCGTATCGTCACTACCGCTCTGCTTTATGTAGCTAGTGTATTCGTAAATTGAATTGAACGCATTTAAAGTTGTAAAATAATAAATTAGTATTTAAAGTAATGTTTTTTACGAAATATTTTTGAGTAAATTTACCCATACGCAATGACATTAGTAAACCTTCTGATACGAAAGTACAAAATAAAATAAAATTTTTAAAATAAATTAATGATCAATATGAAGTGAGACTCGACAACTTCGAATGATAAATAGTTAATTTGTATTTAACCGGAGACAAATATGCAAATCTCAACTTACCAGTGAACTGAAAGCAGCTGGACAGGATCTGGTTTATCAGTCACAAACTATTGGAGTTTGGAACCCCCATCTATAGCCAGTGAGCATTATTAATTAATTGCGTAAATCGTGTGCGCAAGTAGCCTGCAATGGAAAAAAATTTAAAGAACGATTGGTTAATTACAAAGGAGACAGTGGATGGATACTTTCTACAGATTGTATTAATTATAAAAGCATCTTGGATACTTGATAATGATTCGGTGATGAAGCGACGAAGTTCTCAATCGAAATAAACTCATTCGCCTCTGAGAGCAAACATTTTTAGTTTGCAGTTCTGATTTATCCACTCTTTACGCAGAGCTTCCGATATCTCAACTCGTCGTCCCTCGAGGGACATCACTTTCATGGGAATTGGTGTGTAACAATTATGGCTACAATTGCAATGATTTTGAAGAAAAAATAGGCAGAACAAAAATCTCAACCTACCCTCTTATTCTAAATACAATGTGCTTACACACCGAACTACGAAAATGCACATCATTCTTTAAGTTATTACAAAAATATTGATTATAGTGATTTTTATAAAAAAATGGTCATATATATATATATATATATCTATATATATATATATATATATATATATATATATAGATATATATATATATATATATATATATATATATATATATATCTATATATATATATATATCTATATATATATATATATATATATATATATATATATATATATATATATATATATATATTATATGACGAGGTATTTTCTAGGTTACGATAAGATAAAGCCAGAAATATTATTTTAATATTCACGATAAAAGTATAAGAGTCACATTCGGGGAATTATCAGATTCAGAATCATTTAAATTGGATATACATATTTTTACGCATAAAAATATATTTTAAGTGATATTTTGCACAAAAAGCTGATAAATTTCAAGCAAAAGTTCAGCAATGAACCTTAGTTAAGTAAATATTTCAATACTATTTTCAAATGAACTTAACCACAGTACAAGCATAAGTTTGCTTTAATTTAATTTGGAAAAGTGCTTTTGATAAACATGTGTAACATGTATTGAAAAACAATGATTAATTTAGGAATTTTTGTTTATTTTTTACAAAAATACAATATGAATTTTTTTCCTAAGAATTACATTATCCTATATGATAGTGCAATTGTGAGAAAAGGACGATATCAAATTGAGAGAATTTTTTTTATTTAGAAATATTATAAAATTTTAATAATAAATGTTCTTTTAAATATATTCAATGAACATTTCCGTAACCGCATATGTCGTAATTTTGAGAACTTACATTTAAATAAAAATCAAAAAGAGCATTTATTTTACATTAAATTATTTTATTATTCTATTACGTTCATTAGAAAGACTATTTCTCTGTACGGAGTATTTTTCGTTAAACCATATTTTATTTATATCGTAGAAAAACATTCTAACATACGTATGCATATCTACGTTTTGCTTAAGTCATTGAATTGAATTGCGATTGGATTAGATTGCGCTTTAAACAGAGTTGAAATTGTCTTTTTAATTTTTCAGATGTAATTTGAGTCTGTATATAACACCTGAAAATAATACGTGAAAATTCAATTTCTCCTTTATATCTTGTAAAGTAAACAAAATAAAAATCTAAAAAAGCTCGAATAATTAGTCTAATCTACAATGAAAAATAGTATTTTTATTCTTTTTCTTTACACTTATGAAAAACATACGCCTATGAAATGCTTTCATTAAGATTGATGGACGTTCTCGAATCAATTCGTTTAGATTATACCCACATGCCGAGATAAATGTAATACGTGGTAGCGTCAAATGAACAGTGCGTAAATAGTTCCATTTTCTAATTCTAAATACTAAATATGTCTTCCTCTTATATTCCTCTCATATATATATATATATATATATATATATATATATATATATATATATATATATATACTCGCGCTTTACATGAATGGAGAGATACATTAAAAAAACATATTTTGAGATTTTAATTAATTTACATATTAAATGAGATAAAAATACTAAAATTAATTACATCTAAAACTGTAGAAACTAGAAACAGGGACAGACAGACGTAAGAATATGGCGAAACTATCGAATTCCATTTTTTCCATTTGATTACGGGAGACTAAAAATTAAATATAACGTGCTGTTCTATTAATATATACTTAATTTATAACTATCAGGAACGATTTTTTTTATCTTAATAGTAATATAAAGTAAAATTTAAAATGGCAAGTCCGAAAATATACTGTCCCTCAGCGACCAATCTATAGGTCATTCATTTTAATAGAAGTTAAAGAGCTGCGTAAGAGATAATTAAAAGAAAAGTTGAATTTTTGTTTTTTCTAGGGCAGAATTTTTCTTAATTTTTAACAGAATAGGGTAACGTATTTGAACAACAATTCTCCCAAGCGTCCATTAAATAGAATGGTTTTTTATCGGTTGATGTAATGATTTAATAATTATTCGTTAATTATTTTGTTGTATTATAGAATAATTTATATATAGGAGAGACAGAAAATAAACTTTTTTAAATTAAATATAAAAGGATTCAAACAAATTCTGAAGGCATTTTGCTTTTTTAATCGATCTCCACTTCCAACGATTTTTTAACTCAACACTAACGATTCGATCGGGCGGGACATTTAAGCAAATAGTGAAATATTTGATTACACGCACTTCCGCACTAATTGTAGGAAAACATATTAATTTATGTAAAACGCGTCATAGGCCCAGTGACAAATACTTAAATATGAGTTTACACAATTATTAGTATTGTGCGCTTGCGGTCAATTCGAGCAAATAAAATTATATTCTTCGCAGAGAGTAATTGAAGTGTAGTTAGTAGTGATCCATAACTCGGGACAATCATGTCGAGAGTTGGCTTTTGTGTCACCGCTTTTATGCTTTTGCTGGCGTACACGCCCGCCGCCCTCTGCCTCGAGTTGCCGCAGCAGCGATTGGGTAAAGTACACTGCGATATTATTATAACTTTGCAATATCTTCCTTGCATTTGAAAACGTTCATTAGGTGCAGGCCACCTGCGCTGCATTCCATTGCATAAAGTTAACGTACCACGTTGAGACGGTACACGTCGTTAATGTAAGTGTATAACGGAGACGAACGTGAATTGCGGATTGTGAATGAGATCATCGGCATCGGCTAAATTATATGCTAAATTATATATTTCAAAAAATAAATGTTTATTGCCGACGCAGTGAATAATTTTTATATTATATACGTAGACGTTTTCACATATTTTTTTGACCCCAAACATTTATTTATTTATTAATCCAATCTATTCCAAAAGTTATTATTAGTACAAAATTAGTACCAAAGCACACGTATTTAAAATGATAAATGCTTGTTCTCTTCAATTCATTACAACAATTAATTTTGATGTCATTTATCATATCAAATATTCAGTATCGAATTCATGAAATAAATATTCCCCTTTGTGTAATTAAATAATATTTCACTGTATATTAATAATACCATGTGTATAATATTTTACAATACATTCATTCCTTCCAAATTTTCGTAATTTGTGGACTTGTCAATTATAAATACTTTCAATTTTATATAAAGATATTTCACGTATGTAAAATCGTATTAATAATTGTAACAGACAGTTGAGGATTATCAACGCCGAATTATGCATAAAAACAGCCTAAAAGACTTCCATATTAACTTTACCAGGATTACCTCGTTAATGCAGCCTTGTTAATTTTAATTTTTGTTATGATTTCTAATCGTATTATTTTTCTTTTTATTGCAATACACTTTCAAATATGAAATACCGTTTAAAAATTGCGTTTCATACAGCCTCCGAAGGAACGATATTAGATTTCGGAGATCTCAAATAGGGGAAGTTAATTATAATTTTTTTAAACACATTAAAAGCAATAAACTATTGCCATACAATTAAATTATATTGTAACAAAATAAAATAAAATTCAAGTAATTTTAATAAAATGAAAATTTAAAAAGCACAAAAATAAGTAGATTTTAAAAAAATATCTTGAACGTGCGACTTAAATTTAATTTTGGAATTATTTACTTACACGAGACCTGAATAAATACGAATAGCATTGCGCAAATGTTAATTCCGAGATAACGGCTCGAGTAGGAAGCGACCGAACATATTTACGAAGCGAGTAAAATAAAGCGTCGCGTTTGAGTAAGGAAAAACAAAATCTTAATTAAAGGGTAACTAAACTGACTTTAGCTTGAAATTTCAAATGATGGAATTCAAAATATAAATATAATAAGGAGTGTCACGGATATCCGCATGCATATCTGTAGCATTATACTCATAAGTTTAAATACCCTCTCATCCACATTTTAATAATAAGATGAGAATATTAAAAGGAACAGTTTATCATTTTTATTCACTCTACTAAATTTGCATAAAGTTCCACGCTCAATGAAATCAATTTAGAACGTTTACCCACTGGGGTATAACTTAAAATGCGACCGACGCTTTCTGATTTCCGACATTACAACGTCACTCATGTCAAACCATATTTAGTACCATTTTTGGTGTTTCTTTAAATTTGTACGTATACAAGTAAATGACGTGTCGCATTATCTGCTTCATCAAAACTATGGAACTTAAGACGAGTTATATTACAAAATCTGAAATGTCGACGAAAATGTATATTCGCACAATGAACGCAGAACGCATAGTCGTCGTTTGATTCGTCTTGGCTGTATTTTTTTAATAAATATATTTTACTTTTTTCGATCTATATGATTCATTTCAATACATTCACAAACTAATAATTATCCTCATCGGCTTCCTTCAAATTAAATTTATACAAATCCGCATCCTTTAACCCATAACGCATGATTAGTGTATAATAAAGTCATCGATTTACGGTTAGTGGTATGTCTTTAAGTATAACGTCGCCATTGTATACGTGAAATATGCATAATAAATAAGTAATTTAGTCAAACGAAGTCACAGCCAGTATTGTTTATGTAGTCAGTGGTAGAAAGCAGTGTACCGCGGGTCTTGTTTATAAGGGTTCCGTACTAAAATGGTACATGTACTAATGGAATGTGCTAATGGATGCACAACGAACACCAGAAAAGTGACTTTAGGGTGTTATTATTCAGTTGATCCATCTGTCCTTATATCTGTGTATTAAGGCTATTCTTCTCAGAAACTACACATACTGTCGACTTGAAAATTGGCATATTTCTATAAGTTGCTTACCTTTACTTTGTCAAAATTTCAAAACATGATTACTTGACCAGGTGAATGCCCATAAAAAATTGTATCGTCTCAATATTTCCAACTTATATCCAATATTTCCGATAGTGTTAAATGATCTAATATTTTATGACAAAGATACCTAAGTCAATCAATTAAGGATTTATTAGGGCTTACTTTTGACAGTATGAGTTATCCGGTCACGAAACCCTCTTATATATATATATATTTTGTGAGGGTGAAGAGGATAAAAATTGATTTTTGTATTTTTCCAAAAAAAAATTATGTGTTCACATTTTTTACAAAGTTAACTGTTTTGAACATATAAGCCAGAGGAGAGTTCATAAATCCAAAATGAAGTTTTGAGAAGTTTTTCTATAATTTCACAAAAAACTGTTGAATTTTTCAATCAAAATTGTAGCTTTTGAAATTTCCTATATAAATTATCTCCAGCGTTTTATTAATATACGTAGTTATTTCTGTGATAATCACATTTGAAAAATTTGTACTAGACTAGTGACGGTTCCGTTTTTTTGCGATTGTCTCGAAAACTACGACTCTCCTGCGGGATATACGTACGTAACTAAAATTGTAGCTCTTTAATTTTGATAAAAAAGTCTTTCTTTTTTTCATTAATGATTGCTTTCGAATAAAACGTAGTGCCGATTGCTTTATACAAAAGCAATTGGTAATTTTTCAAACATACAAAAAGATTATGAAAAAATGCTTGAAATATTTTTTGTAGGAAATTTCAAGAGCTCCATTTTTATATTTTGTGTTTTCGTCAAAAACTCGATAATTAAAAAAATACGAGAAAATGAAAAAAAAATGAAAGGAAAACAAATTTATATATTTCTGAACATTTTTCATGCCCATATCTCCGAAACTGCACTTTACACAAAAAATAAAGAAGAAACAATTTTCATAGTAAATTTTAAATCCACAAATTTAGTCTTGCAATTTCTTCGAAAAGTTGATATTTTACGAAAATCTCAAAAATCCAATTTTCAGTCTCTTTTCATCCTAAAAACAAATACGCAAGAGGTTTTCTTGAACGGGAAACTTACAGAGTACACCCTAATGAAATTAAAAAAATAATTAAATTCGTTAAAGGCATTTGTTAGCTATTTCAACCAATTCTTTTTCAAATTTAACTGGCACGACAAAACTATTACGAGAATGATTTGAATGTTCCAGCTTGAATAAAGGAATAGAATATATTTCCTATTAAGTGAAAACTGGACTAAAATATGCAACTCTCCTTTACAGCTTCCGTATCATCTATAATATCATTCATAGCACATTTTAGAAACAGTTACTTTTGAAAATGAACGAATGTTTTAAAAGTGGGGAACTGTTAAGCGAAGGAAACAAGCGGAGGTAAAAGTAAGGATACCAAATCCCTTTTAGCTTCCAGCATATCAAGAAAGGAGAAACAACACCAGCAGTTCCTGCAAAATTGGCAGCATGTTAGGTTCCTTGTGTTTCCTTTATTTCATGCTTTTCTACTTGTAAAACCTTCTCTAATTTTTCCCCTTTAAAAAATCACTTTAGGCGTTCCGTGCATATGACAAAACTTAAATATATGCATATGTAATATTTAAAAAAATTGTCCGAATATGCTCGACCACAAAACGTCCCTCATAATCTATTGAGATAGCAAAATGGAGAAGTATGGGGCTATCCCCATACTTATTCTATATTCAATTTCATTCGAAACAGATGCTAGTAAAATCCGCCATAAATTATTTTAGGATGCATTTTTCAAAAGTACTCCATTCGACTTTCCATGCCTTACAGCTCATAGACGATTAATTGTAGAAAAGTCTGTAGCCAATTTTATACTACACAATTTCGAAAATAACTGTTGTCGACGTATGATTAATGGTTTAATGCTTATTTAGAAGAAAAGCGGAATGTAATTATTCTGTAGCTGAATTGCTCAGAAAATATTGATGTTACAAAAAAAGTTTTTAGTAGGAGTAAAAACCATTATTTTTTATATAAAAAAGGTCTTCCGTATTTTCTTCGTAGCATCGGGCGTTCTCGAAATATTCGCAAAAATGCGTTTATCAACATGACGGGTGTCCCGCACCACGATCTATTAACAAGCCCCAATCAAAAAAATCGCTCTAGAGCTTTAATACATTTTGGACTATTTCTTTGACCTAACGACTAGACTAAGGTAGGTCGAACAATTGTGACGAACGTTTAAGATTGCCGTACATAATCTACTTTTCGTAAGGGACAGTGACTATTCGGACGATACACGCTTTAATGCCGATTATTCGATTAATACAATTTGTTAAACTCTCGTTTATTTTTCCAATTTGACGTAAATCGATTGATATTATTTTACCGCTGATGTCCAGCCTCTTAAAGCCATAGTACAATTTATTCTTCGAGCGCCGATGGTAACAAAAATTAACGGAACGTATGGGATTCACTCAATGACATACCGTGCATTTGTAGTGTTCGATCCGTGCCCGTGTTTCGCATTTATTATTATATATATGCCATCTACACTTTATTCCACGATCGAACTCCTTTCTAAGAATCACGCGAATTTTCAATACGTCGATAATGGCAAATGCGATCAATTTAAAAAAGCGAAAAAAAAAAATCAAATCAAGAAAAATGAATAACTGATTATAGAGGGAAATAATTGAAAGCAAAAAAATTTCAAATTAGAATGCAATTTTTTATCTACTTTTATGTAAGTAAAATACTGTATATTAATAAGTAAAAAATAAAAAAAAATGTTCCCTTTAATTTCGTTTTTTTTAACGTTTTATAATAATTTGTGGTGGACTTAATCACTATTAAATAAATAAAAAAAACTATTAAGAATAAAAACTACCAAAACCTAATTTCTGATTTTACTGCTCATAATTCGTAAGCAAATAATTGAATTTTATGACTCTAAAATTTTTTTTTCTTATGTTCTTAATTGAAATTACATTTTTAAAATTATATCAAAATTCCGTAGACTTAGACTCCGCAATTCTGCATAATTCAGACTTTCTAATTTTGTTTAGAATATGGCATCATGTGTTGAAAAATTACTAGTCTAATAAAATCTTTACAGTATTTTAAGATAAAAGTATCCTTAATTATCACGCAAAACTTTTTCAAGTGGAACATGTATCACATGATCACACCTATGGTAATAAATAAAGCAAGTTAAAGAATCATTGCGGTTTTATTAAAACATTGACAAATATCTATTTGGCTTGTTATTAATGTAAAATTAATTATTTCTGTTTCTTAATCATTAAATAAATAAAACTAAAATTGTAATGATGTTTGAGAAAAGTTTTTTTTTATGCAAACATGAAGCATAATCCTACAGTGTAGATTACACAGTAGGATTATGCTTCATGTTTGCAAAATCATGTTACGTTTAAAATAATGCTGTTTCCAGCAATAATACATTCATAATTTTAGTTTCATTGAAATTATAGTTAAAAAACGAAATCAATTTTAAACTAATGGAATAAATTACATTTGTTTCAATGTTTAGTTCCTTTAATTTCTTTTAAGCATTATAGGAGATACCTTTTGATTTACATTCATTGTATGATCATTTTGTTCATAAGATATGAGAAGTCAAAGTCAAAAACAAGTTTTTTTAGTTGACAGCGAATAGCTCTCTTACAACAAATTAAAACATGGGCCCTATTATAGTACTTATCCTTCTATAGTCTCACTGCATATTAGTTCTTTAGCAGAGATAATAAAACTTCAAAAAATTATCAAAGTTCAAATTTTACAATATTCCCAATTGTAAAAGTTATGTGGCCGAACCCCAGATATGCACAAAAAGGTAGATTAATTGGAAATTAAAGTAAAAAGAAATATAGTATAAATATGGTATAGCTCAAGTCAAGTTTCTAAAAAACAATATAAAATGTTAAAAAGGGAAATAAATGACAAATTAAATGTACTTCAACAGAAAACAAAATTCTTTACACTATTATTTAAAACTTTAAACAAATTTTTCTGAAAACTTTTTTTTTCAATACTTATGGTAAAATAATTAAGAAATTTAATATCCTTTAAAATTTTTTGTGTTTTTAATATCCTTTTAAATTGTTTAAATGATTAAAGAGTAAAGTTATTTGTGAAAAATACATATCCATCTTCTGTATACCATTATTCATTTAATTTTGTGAAGTTATAAAGTTTAGCTTGATAAACATTAAATACAATATTTACAAAAATGTTTTGCAATTTTTTGGGCAGTGAGGCAGCATTAAATTCAAGCATAATAAACAATATCTAATAACATCAACAACTTGACTGCCGACCTACCTTGTGTGACCCGCACTGGGGCCGCCTGCCTCACTGCCAGTTTTAAATTCGCTAATAATAATTATCTCTTATATATGTACTCTTATTATACATTTTATCCTTTTGTGTATATTCCTTCTGTGTTTTCTGGTAGAATGAATCGGATGCCAGTATCTACAGACACTTTCAAAAGTTGTCTTAAAAGGTACCAATTATTCTTTGTTTGTTTGGCTTTTTGGTCTTTAGAAGAAATTCTCTGTTCCGAATAGGTATATTCATCTTGTATTGCTTCTTCCAGTCTATTTGTAATTAACTTTTTTTTACCTACAACCACTGACAGGCCCACCTTCTCAAACAAAAAAATGTTTGCAAGCATCTCTCTAAAAGTATTCACAAGTAAGCAATTAAATAAGCTTTTAAATAAAAACATAATAAAATTCATTTTGCTTTTAAATAAAAACATAAAAAAAAGCGTGACAACATGAACATTCTGATGTAAGGATATCAAATAGCCTGCTGGTATCCAAATAAGTTGGGTTGTAGTTAGACAAGTTCTTGGGAAGATAATAGAAGTGTTTCTTTTAAAATGTTGGTTCTTTAGCTTCCACAAAAGGAATAACAAAACTGGTTTTAGATAACCTGAAAATATTTGTACTGCTCGATGATTTCACTTTAACAAATGCTTCTTGTAAAAACATAGATTTTTAATGCCAGAATCATATTGTAACAGTTCTTAATACCTAATATTAACCTATAGTTTTAATAATATTCATCCTAATACAAAACATATCCAAAATCACATAAAATATTACAAAAGAAAAGCCTATCCCCTCTATCATGCTAAATTAAATAAAGGAAAATATTATTAGCGTCTATATTGTTTTAGGATTCGGCTCAAAAACAGCTAAACTGTTCAAAAACAGCTAAATTATCAGATTGATGACATACAGATAGACAAAGGTTACATAATACATTTTTACAATGTGTGGATTACGAGTAATAACAATTTAGGTGAAGAAAGTCAAAATATACCATGTGCATTTTGAATTAAACTGCTAAACTAAAAACTGTATTAAGTTATACATGTAGATATAGCAGACAACAAGAAATAGGTTTTGTTGAATGACATATTCCTTATTATCACAGACTTTTACTCTACATCTGATTTTTTATTGCAAAATCGGTTAAAAAGTATTTTGATTTATATAACTAAACTGCTACATCCAAATAAAGTTTCACAGATTTGTAAATGACAGTGAAATCTAAAAAAGGCTCCAACATATTTATGGATTATTGTTATAAGTTGTTGGTTATAAGCATTTCTTGAATAAGCACAAAATACAGGAAACTAACCCTGTTTAGAACACTGTTAATAAATTAACCATAAATAATTAATATATAAAAAAGCAATTAAAATATAAATTCTATCATTGTCCCTTTCTTGATCAGGCAAAACCTGGAGGGGCAATTAGCTTTCGAAAAATATGATTCCCATATCTCCATAAGAGCAATAAATTATTCCTTAACGATGAAATAATCTCTTTGTCATTTGTGCCACACATATATAATTCACTTTTGCTCTAGAAAAAAGGTCAATTAATGAAGTACGAATCATCCTGACAAAACAATAAATATTTATAACATTGAAAATTTAGCTAAACTGATCGCATTTACTTAGTTAGGTGTTGTACAATATAATATATCGGCAGTTTCAAGTGAAGATTTTGCATCACACGAGATTTACAAGTCACAAATCACAAGATAATCTAAAAATGTTCCAAACACCGCCGAATCTTCTAAAAAGGTAGCAAATGCACAAAAATAACACTTCAGATCTGATACTGTTGATAATTTTGAAACATAAACTGTGTCTCCCTCGAAAAAAAAAGCTTCAACAGCATGTTTAACTACTAGACCTGTGCAAAAATTAAACATAAAATCAAGATAAAGAAGAGAGAATGTATTACTTGAATATTAAGACTTACTGGTGCAGCCCCATAGCTGTATTCCATAACTCCAAACTGGGCATAGAGCTCACTTATATAAAATAAGCTTGTCGTATGTTGAAAGCTCAGAATTATGGTCAAGCAATCAATAAATACATTTTTCTGAACTTGATGTTGAGTTCGTTGCGTTTCTTCTTAACATGTTCTTTCCACCGAAGCTTAGTGTCAAGAGTCATACCAAGATATTTAGTATTTTTATGACAATTGAATGCCATTAATAAAGATTGGTTGTTGTCCTATCTTTTTATTTGTAAAATGGATATATGTCAATTTGTATTCATTCAATTTAATGCACCATTTTTTTAGTCCAGATGGCTACTTTGTTGAGAGCAGATTGCAATTTTCTAGTTGAATCTTCCACAATTTCTCCCCCTGCCATGATTCCATATCATCCGTAAAAGTGGCTGTTGTACAATATAATGTTATTGGAATAACATTAATATATAGCAAATACAAAATTAAGCCTAGAACACTACCCTGAAGGACCCCAGCCTTAATCAGCTTCAAGTCTTCGTATTTAACTTGAAAGTGTCGATTAGATTTTAAGAGTTATTAGAAATGATCAGGGAGAAGATCTTAATTTGTGTAGTAGGCCTTCATGCCAAATTTTATCAAATGCCTACGCTACATCAAAGAAGACAGCAGAACACACATTTTTGTTTTCTAACGCTTTTTCAATAACATCAGTAATATGATGTACCTGATCGATTGTTGAGTGATTATTTCTGAAACCAAATTGATGAGATTGTTTCTTTGATAGATTTGAGACGCTTCTCTAATAGCATTGACATGATGGGTAAGATGGGTAAGTAATATAAGATAACATATAAGTAGAATTGGGAGTCTTTGTCCAATATATATTGGGGTTATTAAAATCACCGACACAAATTCATAATTGTATTTTGCATTTAAAATTCTTCTTTAACAGTTAGAATAAAAATATTTCAGCTATACTAGGTCTATGTCAGGTGGTAAATAATACAGATAAATAATAAAAGTTCCATTGTCAGAATCAGTAACACTAAGCCACCTATCCTCAACTTCACTCTCCCAAGCAGTCAAACGGTTTACTGAGAATTATTTTTTCACAGCAATTGCTACTCCTCTGCGCTTATCCTTATTAATGCTCGTTAAATACCGATCCCTTTGAAAAATTATATAACAGGAGTCCAGGAACTCAGCGTCAAATACACTCTCATTAAAATTGGTTTCACATAAGCAAATAATATTGTGATCACTGTTGAGGATATTTAGATAGAGGTCTTTCAGTTTACTTCTAATTTTATTTACATTTTGATAATAAAATATCATTATATAATAATAAATAAAATCAATGCATGTATAAGTAAAATCATTGACAGAACAAAAACAAGCAAAAAAATATATATTACATCATTTTTGTGATACATTTTTAACAACCAAAAATTATATTAGGTCTGCAGTTTTATTAGGATCTGTGGGCCAATACGATGGTTTGCCAGTTGGTATGAATTCACATCCATAACTAAAAGCAATCCTGTATAACTCTCGTCCTTTAGTAGTGATTAATCTTGAGCCCTAGTGAGTGTGCTTAGCGTTGAAGTCACCTCCAATGATGAAGTGACAATTTAATTTCTTGAAAAGCGTGATATATTCATTTGCATAAATATTGTATGTAGGTGGGCAATAGATTGCACTTTCTCTGAGTTTTTGTTTAGTTGTCTAACCGTTAAAATTGTTGGATATCGCAAGTCACTTTTTTCTTCTTCAAAGTGTTCGATACAGTTTACAAACTTTTTTAATGCTGGATATTTTATTTATGTCCGTATTCTTCTTAAACACAACAACAAACATATCTAATAGTTCCTTGGTTTTCCATTTCATAATAGCTTTCAGTATTCAGTGCTTCCAAGTATTCAGTGCTTATTTCAGAGCTTTTAGATTATTTATAATTCTATTGGGCTGAAAGAATCATGTATATTTTGAATCATTACTCTGATATCTCTATCTTGTTTGTTTTCATAAGAATGCTATGAAATTTCATATTTTTTCAACAGTGAGGTCATCATCGCTTAACTCATCTGTTCTTTGTGAGTTTATTTCACTTAACTTCTGATTTAGTTTTTTCCATTTCTAATTTCATTGCTTTCACTTATTCATGAAAATGAAAGATAATTTTTTTTCATATTCTCTTCATTCTGTCTGGCTTGGCACCAATTGGAATAAAGTTGTTGCTTATTTTGTGTCCTTCACATATTTTCTGCGAAGAATATATTCTTTTATTGAAGTCCAGTGAAATCTAGAGTCCAGTGTCAAAACAAAAAGTCAAATATCAATTTTCATAAGTACTGTTACTGTAAAATTGAACTACAGGGTTCATCAGGTTCAAATGACTCAATCTAAAATCAAAATTATATGATCACGACACTATTGTTACCACACCACATAAATCAGAAAACCTGGAAAAGGGTGACTTCATCTTGATAAGGCTAATCAATTTAAAAAACAAGAAATGTGTCATGCAACTTTACTAATGAAATGTTTTCAGAAATGAAGAAGAACAAAGGAGAGGCTTTAAATTTCATTGTTGAAACACAAACATCTGAACCGTTTGTTTCTCCAAACATTATGGGTCAAGCTTGCATCCAAGCGAGTGAGCAAACCAGACACGGTGTGGGTGGCGCGCAACGTTCAGTGCTGTTTTGTTCGTCGTCAGGACTGTACACATTTCAAAGTGTACTATATACATTATACACAATGACAGACTGCAATGTGCAATAATTGTGTCTAAGATAATTTTTTTTTCTTATATTCGGTCCAGTTTAGATATTACATACAGTGATTGTACACAATGTAAAAGAAGACTTCCTTAAGTTTATCGAAGTTGTGCATCTTACCAGTGTAAACATTGCTCACCATATTTTGGAAGCATTGGAAAATTTTAGCTTAGATATTAAAGCCTAAAAAAAGGTAAAATAAAAGGTGTTCAGGCATTCATATCTAATATTCAGCCTTTACCTTTTTATATCCATTGTGCAAGCCAATGGCCAACTCAGCCATTAGTACAGCCTGCACCATACTTAACATAAGAAATGCTGTGAGGGTTATCTCAACCGTAGCCATCTTCTTCCATGAGAATGGATCTCCCAGATTCTTCCAGTTGGATGAATGCCTCCTCAGAGATGAAATGCAAACTCTGCTCAAGAAAAAACAAATTACGATAATATTAAATAAGATTTTTGATACAATTTTCACGTCATAAAGAATAAATTTCTTAAAATTCTTGTAGAGTTTACAACACCTTTATTTAATAAATTGGAGTGAAAATTTGTTCTCAGGAAGTTGCTCAAATTTGCACTAAAGATAGTTATAATAAAAGTTTTTATAATAATTTCATCTTTATTTCTTTATATTTAGTTCATATGATAATCGTAGCAATATGCACTCACCCCTATGAATATTTATTTGACAAGCTGGTATACTTAGCTTCTGTCGATTATAATATATTTAAACTCTTAAAAAATAATCCGCTGTATAAAGTTTAAGAAACTTTAAGTTTAAAGAAAATACTAGATTATTGTCTTAAAGAAAATACTAGATACTATATCATCATACTAGTATGTTATAACATAATTGATGAAAATGAAGGTGGTACATTTATAAAAATACTTAAAATGTATGTAAAGAAAAATTCTTTCAGGAATTATTAGCTTGCTTTATTTACATATTTGGATCACATATCTAATGAATTCATGCTAATGAAAATTATGCTTTCAGCAATAATTAATTTTACTAATTTACTTATACTAAATTAATTTACTTCATTAATTTTTATTTTAAAATTAAGGTTATTAGTTATATTTTACTTATTCTAAAATTAATTTACTTAAATTTCAATTTCTTTCATGTTGTTTAGTAATTATATTATTGTCTTTTGTCCGCAGGCGAACGCCATATAATACCAGCGAATGCCATATTTGGTAGACTACCAAATACACATGAATTTAATGATTTTGAACATCGAGAAAGATTTGAACATCCTGGTGAATTTCAACATCCCGCTGGATTTGAACAACGTAAAAGATTTAATAGACCCGGATTAAATCATTTTGAGAGGCAACAAAATGAACAGATAAACCAGCAGCATTTTGGACAAATCAATTTTCAAGAAGGAAATAATGATCAAGACATACTTCATAGAACTGAATTGAAAGGACTGAAAAAATCTAAGAGCATTCTTAATTATCCTTTAGAACATAGAGAAGAAGATATTTTACAAGGACTTCAACCAGGATTACAGAGAATTGAACATTTTGAACATAAAAAGGAAGACTTACTACGATCAAATGGATTAAAAGCTTTAGAACAATCTCAAGGTTTAGACAACTTCAAACTCACACAACGGCAAGGTGGCTTATTAGGAACGAACTTTGGATTAGAGGGAAATGCAGAAGGATTACTAAAGTCCAATGAGTTGAAAAAATCTCAAGGATTGCTAAATCTTGAACATGGTGAACAAACACAGGAACTTTTAGACAGACCTAAATCTAATGAGATCAGGCAGTTTGAATTAGGATTGGGACATAAGACAAAAGGACTTGTCCAGACTAGTGAATTAAATGGTTTGGAAAATATACAGGGACAGAATCTTGAATTTAAGCACCAACAAAATAGCCTTTTAAAAAGACGTAAGTCCAAAAACCTATCCGGATTTGAACAAATTGTCTCAGGACAGGACAATAAACAAGCAGAATTGCTTAAATCCTTTGAATTAAATGGTTTAAAAAATTCTCAAGGAGTGCACAATTATGAAATTGGGCAGCAGCAAGGTCACCTTTTACAGGAGATTCAGACTGAACTAAAAAATATTAATTTAGGCCGCAAAGCTAAGAAGGGAATTCTGCATAAAAATCAAATTAATACGTTGAACAATGTCAGACGCTTACAAAATCTTGATCTTAGAGAGCAGCAAAAAAATCAATTTGAAAATTTTAACACAGATAAATTTAAACTAATTCAAAATGTAAACTTGCCACAAAAAAACCAAGGTCCTTTACAACCAAATGAATTTAATGTTCTGAAAAACCATCAAAGACAAAATAATATTTTAGAAGGTGTTCAATTTAATGGAGTACAACAAATTCAAGAACTGGGAAAAAAACAAAGGCAGTTACTATCTCAAGAATTGAATGGACATCCAAACCAACATATATTTACCCAACCCTTTCAAAGAAATCAGCAGAATGTACAAGCAATAAATCGATTTGCTCAGCCTTCAGGAGTCCAGCAAACATTTTCTTACAATCGGCCAACATATCCGCATCATTTCTACTTTAACGGAAACCGACCAGACAAGGCTACAGTCCAAAAAATGATAGAAGAAGCACGCATACTAGCTCAAAATTTACGAAGAATACACCAAAACTATAAACATCCTGTTCCATTGCCTGTTGCTCCTGTACAGTCATTTGATTTTGCACATCAAAATATTCCAAATAATGCAGAATCATTTTCTGTAAATGTTCAACCAGTTAGTCAGTCGAATGGGCAGTCAATAGTAAAAATAGGTCAAACACGTTCTGAATCACTTAAAGCAGAATTAGATAAGGCTGATAAACTATTATTGGACGATTTAGCTAGACGTGGTTTCCGTATCAATGAAGTTACACATAAACTAGAAAAAATTCCAAAAGTAGTACAAGCAACTCATCTTCCCATAATACAGACTGCCCCAATAGAACAACCTGCAGTACTTAAAGCTATAACATCTGCTGAAGGTGCTTTAGAAAAAAGTGTTTCCCAAATTTCAACATCTGCCCAAGCTGTTACCAGCATAGGCAGTTCTTCCCAAGTCAACCTTCCACCAGTGTTACCCTCCTTAAATATAGCAGACTTGTCTTCTACACTTGATCGGTCAGACCAAATTTCTATTAATTTAGGTACTAATTCTGCTGAAAATGTACCAGGCCAAGTACTAAGTCACACTATATCATCTTCATCACAAGGTCCTTCAAGTGCTGGATCTTTAACTGTAACTAGTTCATCAACATTGAGTGATCAGTCAGAGCAAGGAAATATTAATGGAATAAGTACGACTTCATTGTCAACAAATAAACAATTAAATCCAATAGAAGTTACAGTAGAGAGTACCACATTACCATCTGCATTAGATTTAGTAAATCCAGCAATCAGTGAATCCATGTCTAACATTATTGCTAACCCATCAAGCCAGATTTCGACTAACACTGCTAGTACAAGTTTTTCTTCTAACGGAATTTCAAAGACTTCATCATCGACAATAGATCAGTCAGTGCCTATCTCTATTATTGGAAGCAGTATCACTGCACCACACATTATTGATTTACCAAACCAAGTTGTTATTAGTTCAATATCTCCATCAGAACGCATATCAGTAAGTTCTAGTACTTTGCATGGTCAAGGAAAATCTTCACAAGAAATTATAAACACAACTTCATCTCCGACAAAAGGTCCACAATTAGTAAGTGCAAGTACCTCATCTACAGGAGGACAAGGAGAGGAGCTATCAATTAATGGAATAACTACAACATCACTTCCTGGGGATTTACCTAGTCTAGTAATAACTAATTCTCAATCAATTTCAGGGGGTAATCCTATTTCTGCAAATACAGTTAGTGCTAGTTCATCATCTAGCAACGGACAATCAGGGTCAGTGGCAATTAATGGAATAACTACAATTTTATCTGAACACAATTATCCAGAGGCAGCCTCTATAACTATAGAAAGCAGCGCTTCACATGACCAAAATTTGCCAAGCCAAATCACATTAGATACTATACCAGCTTTTGCTAGTAGTCCTATTTCTGTTAACGCAGGTTCATCGACTAGTAGTGTGCAATCAGAGACAGTAGCAATTGATGAAATAACCACAACCCCATCCAAAGAAAATCAATCAGGAAAGGCTTCTGTAACAATAGGAAGTACCATTATACCATCTAATGACATACCAAGCCAAATAATAATGAATACAACACCTTCTTCTTCTGGAAATTCATTTTCTGTTAGCACTAGTTCAACACCTAGCGGTGGACAATCAGGTTCAGTAGCAATTAATGGAATAACCACTTCATCCAAAGAAAATCAATCAGGAACAGCCTCCATAAATATAGGAAGCAGCAATTCACCGTCTAGTGACATACCAAGCCAAATAATAATTAATACAACACCTCCTTCTGCTGAAAGTTCAATTTCAATTAGCACTAGTTCATCACCTAGTGATGGAAAATCAGGGTCAGTAGTAACTAATGGAATAACCACAACTGCATCCAAAGAAAATCAATCAGGAACAGCCTCCATAACTATAGGAAGCAGCAATTCACCATCTAGTGATATATCAAGCCACATAATAATTGATACAATACCTCCTTCTACTGATAGTTCTATTTCAATCAGTACTAGTTCATCATCTAGTGGCGGACAATCAGGGTCAGTAGCAATTAATGGAATAGCCCCAACTTTATCTGAAGAAAATCACCCAGAATCAACCCCTATAGCCCTAGGAAGCAGCACTTCCCTGTCTGGTAGAGATTCAAAAAATACCTCAGGTAAATTAACAATAGAATCCACATCACCTTCAATGATAAGTCCAGTATCAATTCATTCAGTTAGTATGAGTTCATCAACTTCTCTACCTGAATCAGGATCGGTGGCAATAACAACAGTTAATAAGGGTAAAACCAAAACTGATGGACAAGCTGAAATTATTCCTGCCAGTTCACGTCCATTACCTGGCTTCGAATCAGAATTGAACTCGCACAATATTGTGAAAATATCTGATACTTCATTTGGTACTTCGCCGATGGGACAAATTCTTTCAGGTTAGTATTTTAAACGTTTTAACCATCATTTCCCTGAGCTTTATGTCAATGAAATACAGTGTTTAATTTATGAGTTGAACAATTGTATGGTGCGTTGTATAACATAGAATGAATTGCATGAAAGTAGAATAAATTAAAGAGATTATTAAACAATTGATAACCGTAAAGTTATTCACTTGGTGAAAATACTTATAAGTACAAAATGTGTCTTGAAACTGTCACCAAACTGCACTAGTACACAGTGCACAGAAAATTTAGGATTAACAGTCTAGCTAGTTACTATTAGTTTAGCTAGTTACTTTGATTAAATAAGTCAAACTATTATTTTATCTAATAGCAATTTATTTATGTGCATTTTTTGGTAGCAGATTTATTTATTATAATTATTGATATGTAAAATTCATAAAACAATGAGCCAAAATATAGTATACCCATGGAAAATTGAGAAGATGCAAATTAATAGTACGAATATAAGTTGTATTTATAAATGAATATGATCACATATGGTTCACATAAAGGTATCTTTAGGTCTGTTTTCTTACCAAAAGCTAAGAAGATACTAACTTTCTCATAGCAATTGAAAGTTAATTTTAAATACTTCTTTAAATATTTCTAAATGTCAATGTACAATTTTTTTCAGTTAAGTAATTTTTTGTAAAATTGTTCTGTAGGGCACCTGTAGGGTAATGCACCTGATATGAGGGTAATGCACCTGATATGAGAAATTAAACCATGAGATGGTTTAATTTCTCATATCAGATGCATTAGCAATTAAATAGGACAAGACAATAATTTATGCATGATGTTGTTTTTAATAACCCACAGATATACAGGATAGTGTGCAAAATAAAATCCACATCAGCAAACAACATTCCACAAAATCCAAACCTTCTGATATACCTATAGATTTTGCCAAACGTATTTTCAAACGGCTCGATCCAGGAGCGCACCAAAAACGTAAAATGTCTCAACTTGTAGTTGCCCCCAAAAATTCTGATAAATTATTCCAAATGATACTTCACTTCAATTCAACTCTAGATAAATATATGAAATTATATGGAAATGAGACAAATGGAATAAACGTAAAACACAAGTCAATTTTGGAGTTACCATGGGATAAGGAACACCTTGGCCCTGCAGCATTTATTAACAGATATCTCAATGAAGAATGGCAAACCAACGTAACAAAGGCAATAGAGGAATTAGGTAAAATAAGTAATGGTTCAAAGTATCGTAAACACAATTCTCGTGTAAACCATCCTAAAAAGGGATTTATGATTGACGGAACAAGTCTTACTCCTATAGATGACACTGAAATTTCTTCAGACCTCTATAATGATAGACACTTTAAATGGACTGGCACTGTATACGCAAAATCATGTCACGGCGACTGTAACGCTGAACCTGCTTGCGGTTTCACATGTGGCAGGACCTGCGTTGACTATAAGGAACCATCCAGATTTTGCAATCGACATGAAAAATGTAACATCGGAGCATGCCAATGCAAGCCCGGTTTTGTTTTGGACCTTAATACCAACAGATGCGTCGATCCTGAACAATGTTGTAAGTATTCATTAATGTAAATATGTTTGAAGTTACTAACAATAAGTTTTTTTCCTTCTTTAAGAGCATTCACGAAGTCCATACTCAAAAATGAGACATGAATAAAGAGTGACAATGTGAGAAACATGGATAACATAATGTTGTCTATTAAAAAAAATCATATTTGATAATAATTACCCAGAATCCCTTTTTTTAAATAAAATTAAATAAAATTAATTTATTATTAATGACTTATTAAAATTTAACACTGATATATATAATTACAATTCCTTTGATATAATATAAACTTTACTGACTATAAAGTTATATTTTATGATTTTTCACAACATCTATAGTCAAATTACATGAAGAGCCAAAGTTTAGGATCTATTTTTTATTATAAGATCAACTACATACCTATCAAAATATGAAAGTAAGTAATATTGTTTTACTATTAAAAGAAACTTTTTGCATACGCTAAAAATTATAATTGTTTTAAACCAAGAGACCAACTGCTCACTATACCACCACTTGCAGACATAGTACTCAGTGGTGTGCCTAGAATACTGCAATTAAACAAACCAATATATAAGCAAGGTGGCCTATTTACAGTGTTCCAAAAATTTTTTTAGATATAGAGTTTTGTGACATCTCATTTAAAAAAACATTAGTCAATAATTTAAAAGATTATGACTTTTTTCTAATTTTTCGAAATATCTTTAAATGATATTCATAAATCATTTTTATTCGAAATATCCATAAATCATTTTTATTCGAAAACTATTCCACTAAATTACGTGAAATTTGGAATGAAAGTAGAGTAGTTGTGTAGCATGCATGCAATGAGTAATTTTTTTGTTTATTCTTTGCTTCTGCTATTGGTTGAAACTTTTTGTTAATTTTTTTCTGTCTTCAAAAGAAACTCGCTTATGATCTTACAGCGATCACGGTCAACTCTCCTGGCTCTCGACCATGGAAGCCAGGAACCACTCCTTCCAACACCAAATTACATAGTCTCATAAAAACCCGGTGGTTCAAGCTGGACCAACAGGTGCACCTGTCGGCTGGACCAACAGGTGCACCTGTCGGCTTCTCGCGAAATGCCTCTTGCAACACCATAAAAATAATGCATCACGGTTTATTCACATGGTATATAGGGCGCATGAAGCTCATGTCGATTTTCATAGGTACAGGTAAAACAGTTTCCCGATTACTAGGCACGCTAAAAAATTCAAGTCTCACAAGCCAAATAGTAAGGCGAGCAATGATCAGTCCATAAATAAACCAAAATTGTTAGAAAAGTCACTAATGTGATTGAATAGACATAGAAAGCGCATGCAACAAACAAACAATAACTACCGAGTACCGTTAGTCTTGGTTCAAATGACCGCCGACTTGCACTAGTCAAACCTCTGTTCTGTCTAGCAGAATAGCTTTACCTGAACAAATTTTGTTTATGTTGGCGTTAATAAACATTGATTTCCGAATAATTTAGGTAAATCCAATTTGAATGCTTTTTTAAAAGAAACACAGTTTTGCTAAAACTATGATTATGGCAGAAATTTGACTTAAGTCACTAAATGTGAAATAATGTAAATAGATATGATGTGAATTTTTGCAAAGGTTGCAATAATTACAACACGTATTGTTGTCTAAACTCTCACCATATCTTAAGGTAGTTTTTAAGATCATAAGCAAAACTTTAATTGCATAGATTTTACAAAAACAAATTTTTTTAAATATACGTTTTTCTTTTCAAAACAAAAAAATCAACATAAAATTTCAACAGCAGATGCAAAGAATAAACAAAAAAAATTCCTCATTGCATACTTACTACATGACTACTCTACTTCTATACTAAATTTCATGTGATTTAGTGGAATAGTTTTCGAATAAATGTGATTTATTTCACTGAAGTAAAGATTTTTCAAAAAAGTACCAAAGAAATTATAACTTCTAAAATTTTCTCTGAACTATTGTTTTTTTTTAAATAACTTAACACGATGTTCTCTACCTAAAAAATATTTTTGGACTACTATAAATAGGCCACCTATGTATACCAATAAAAAGTTGAACAAAAGTAAAATACGGAAAAACAAATAAAACCAAAACAATGCCTACCGCATTAAAATATATAACTTTGGTCATATTTTTTTTTTAAATAAACATGACGCCAATAATAAACAAATTATCTTTTGATAGTGTTTACAAACTTTCTTTTCATCGAAGAAACCTTTACAGACATAATACTCAGTACCTATAGTACTGAAAAACATAATAAACTATAGCACACACACACACACACACACATATATATATACATATATATATATATATATATATATACATACATACATATATACATACATACATACACACACACACATATATATATAGCACTTGTGGTTATCATTAACTTTTAAATAATACTTAATAATTTCATCAGACAATTGACAGGAGAATGTGGTTCCTATGTCATATGCGTGGTTTCTATACGTATGTGTAACTTGATGTCTTAATGATGTTAGCTAAATTATTTAAATCACAGTAGCCAGATAAGCCATATTTAAAACATTATTTTCATTTCAAAAAAGGATGCAATTTCAGCAATACAACTTATTAAAATGTGAACACGCAACTAACTTCATATACTTTTTCATCACACAGTGATGAAAATATCTTTTATATGCTTTAAAAGTTTGTTTTATTATTAAACCAGAAATAAGTCTAGACAAAAGTATAATTATTTTTTCCTGACTAAAAGATAATATGTTCTCCTTACCCTCACAGATTAATTAATCTACACATTTTTATTACTCACAGATCAGAAAATCATTTTCCGTACTATCAATAATAATGATCCAAAAATTGCAAAATAAATCAAAAAATACACAGGCCCTGTTTGTCCATTGTTCTCAAAACAATTGAAAACTTTATATCAGTTTTATGTTTACAACCGATAATTATAGACGTCAATTTTATTTTTGCTAAAATCCCAGTGTTAACTTTCAATTAAATGGTATAACTATTACCTGTAAGAAAAGATATCTGGAACAAATTTAAAATATAATATTGATACTTTTACAAGGTATTTTTTTGGGTTTTGTATTTATACATTTAATATATTTGTATGTATTATAATAGTATGTGTATTGATTCACAGTTGTGTTATAAGATGCGCCATCTGGATTTATTTATTGATCAAATACCTTACATAATATTTGTATAGACAAGCTTAGCTTTTTAGCCCATCTTTGATCCCACCATTGATAGTACTATGGCTATAGTGTATATAATTTTTCATAGCGGGAAATGAAAACCTAGTATTTATCCTACTTAATTACGAATTAACTCTTCACTACACCCATCCAAGAACACGACCATTAAACCAAATGTTTTAGATTTCATTACAAAAATTTTTACTGAATGTAAATTAGATTTAACTATATTTATATTTCTCTACTTTGTTATAGTCATAAAAAGTTCACAATAGGAAGAAATACTAACGTTATCTAAGATAAGTTACTCATTTGTATATGATTATGTCTAAATTATTTTTTTATTTATTTTGTCTATTATATAATTTAAATATTTTCCAATTAAGAATTCGTACAATTATAATTGCAATAATTATTTAAATAGAATTATGACAAAAACCTTATATTTAATTATAAGCATTAGGAATGAAGAAAGAAAAATCAAGGCAAAAACAAAACAAAATATAAACAGAATAACAAAAGTAAGAAACTACTTAGAAGAAATATGGTTTTTGAGACGAATTTTTGAAAGTATGTGCACTGTATTTCTAATGCTGGCATCAAATGAATTCCATAACTTCGCAGGGTCAACAGACATGGAATATTCATAAAATAATAGACAATATTTAAAAATGAAAATATATCAGATACAAATTAAAAAGTTCTAGTAAAAAATAAAACTGATTATTTTAAGCATAACTGTGAAATTTGTACGAATGACCTTGAAGCAATGCCTTGAATAAAATTTCAGCTTTAAACAGAAACACCTTGAAAGTTTTTCGAATAAAATTGTAACTGCAGAATATAAAATGAAAATGTTATTGCTTCAAGAAAAAAAGCAAGTTGACAATGTAAACTGTAGCAGCAATGTTAAGGATTGCGTTCCACTAGCCGATCGCAACGCTCGAAACGCTCACTGCATCGTTCCACTTGGCGATCGCGGTCCCACGTATCGAGGTGGGTCGTTGTGATCGTTTATCTGTCAATTTGACTTTGACATATTGATACATGAAATTTACGTAAATAAATTTATATAATCGTTGAAGATTAAACATAGTGACGGAAAGAATCACTTCATGCAGTTTTGATATGTAGGTACATCTCAAAACTGTATAAACTATAAAAATAAAGGTAACACCAAAAGACACAAGACGTACAATCATCAAAGTTTTATAGAAATTAAATTACACTTTTACAGTTACTGTATGTCTAAATTATTGTCAAATTACTAATACATAGAAATTAAATTGCACACTATTATGATTATTGTAAGTCTAAATTATTATCTAACGTAATAAATATAATCTCTAATATAGTAAAAAATATAATCTCTTGACTTTCGTCCAATACCCGCCATTTACTCATAGTTACGAATACGCCTTGTTCCTACCTCGTTCCACTTCGACTGACAGTTACAACGTTGACAGTTAATGAAAAACTCTTCAGGTGGGCTATTAGCAAAGATTGAAGATTGTAATACCACGAAACCTAGATTGTGGTAAAGAACTTAAAGAAAATAGAAATAATACTACATCACGTAGTTCCATTTAATTGTGAATAATGAATTTATACAAAATGAACACCAAATATATTCAATATTAGAAATTATTGTACTAAAAACATAATTTTAAATAAACAATAATTTTGAATTAATAAAATATTATTTAACACAAAACATCCTTGTAAAAATGTTTTCTTTACTTTCTAATGTAATAGATGAAACAGCAAACACATCCTCGCTCGCATGTAATAAATCAGAACAAAAAAATCATACCAATCTCAATGATAAACATGATTTTTTAAAGGTATACTTCTACATAAGAAATTTTAATTTAATGCAATAAAACAAGGTCTTTGTATGACATAGATCCGATGAGCACTATCAAATAAAAATAGTCCGTAGTCAATCGAATGTGCCTTCAGATTTCATAAGTCTTTAAAACCATGTATACACATAGAAACAGACTCTGATGTGATACTTATCTTGCGATCTTCAAATATCTTCCTTCCCTTATTTTCATCGAACCTCTCCTGGATGTTAATGCAATATATTCCTCATTTTTATCGAAGTACAAACCTAATGAAAAATTAAAAACCTATTGAATACATCACATTGCAAGATTTTCATATTTTAAACTCATAAAGTAGATACATGAAAGAGGCTATAAGGGTGTTGACATTGTTTCGAAAGATGTAAGACAATTTTTTATCTAATTATATACATTTACTTCTTTATGACACATTCACAATTATCCTTTATTCACAATTATTTTGTATATTAAAACATAAACATTAATTTTTCTTAAATAAAAAAAAAATTTACATAAATTTGATTTATCTTAATAAGACAACATTACAATCTGAAATATTCATATTTATGCAAATTCACCATATGTTGCATGTTGGAAAGGGCATGTGATGCCTAACACCTCACACTGTTTACACATATAATAATGTTTTTTGATGGTACCACTTACAGGTTCTAAAATAACTTCAAATTTATTTCATATTTTGTATAAATGTATTGGATATTTTATACATTGGGAAATACCTGTTCAAATAAAATAAAAATATTTTTAACGACTATTTACTTTTAGAAATATTAACATGTAAGTAAAATATTTATGGAAGAAATATTTTTTTTATTTTAGAAATACATTATAAAATATTCATAAGTTCAAGATAAATTACAACCACCTTTTTCATAAAAAATATTAAAACCTCATATCAAAATGAATAACATGGTAAACTTATCAATATTCCAAAATATTCGAAGTATATGTATTTCACTTTACCATTATATTCATGTTAAAAAAAAATTACTTGAATTAATTGTATAAAATTACCACAATATACAATGAGTTGCTACTTGGACTGACAGCAAGAAATCTTCTATACATAATTTTAATGCAGTTATTTGATTACATAAATATTTTTTCCAGCTCAATGCGGACCCAATGAATACTTAGATGAATGCCCCGACTTATGTGTTCCTGAAGATTGTCCTTCTAATCGACCACATCAATCTTGCCATTCAAATGACGATTGTCCCAAACCAATTTGTAGATGCATTATGAATTACAGAAGAAACAAAGATGATATTTGTGTGCCCATACAACAATGTCGTAAGTCTGTTGTTAATTCATATATATATATATATATATATATATATATATATATATATATATATATATATATATATATTTAGATATATAATAGAAGTGAGTGACCATATATTTCACCTTTCAGCCAAAACTAGCCACTGCAGACAAACGGTGGTTGCATTGGGTAGCTTTGGTGGTGTGGGAGATAGAGTAGTTGATGATACTCCCATCATTGAATGTATTAGTAGTGAGAATGTACTAAAACAAACAGGACCGGAAGGGCTGTGTATATCAAAAGAGATTTAAATATATTCACTGCATTTATTTTTACAAAAAAAATTTAATAAACGAAATGACATAGTGAAATTTAATTAAAGGCAAATTTTCAACCATGAAATTGTTTATAGCCAAATTGGAATGCTACGGTTTAAATGAAATCTATAGCCCTTGCACAAGAGACGATCTGGACGAGAGTTGCGCATCTGGTTTAGCTCACTGCTTCACATCCAAGGTTCAGAACCAGAGTCCAATAATGTGTATCCCTCGTTGCACCTGTGCTCCTGGTCATTTGAGGAATAGAGATAATGAATGTGTACCCATCGATGAATGCTCCAATACATCCCATAAGCAAGAATATATAGAGGAATCAGTTGAAGAAGAGGTGATTGAAATTTAGAAAAAGGTACCTGTACTAAGTTATATAATTTTTAATAACGTACTATACTGTTATTAAGTGATAAGAATATTAATTTTAGGCATGTTTTCTAAAATCCATTGAGATTTATTGGAACATCACTATACGGCATTGTAAACCCAAGTCATTAGTTTTTAAAGAAATTGTGTAGTGAAAAAATATAAAGTGTAAAAAAATAATATTTTGAAAAGTAAAATGGTTGTAAGAAAAATACTACTAATTATATATTAAGAATTTCTATTTAAATTTCAATTTTATTAATTGACAAACATTTTAGACTCTAGTTTCATAACGACTCTAGTGTCGTGGAATAATAGTGTGTTGGGACAATGGAATTTAATAATGTGTTATTACTTACTAATTTTTAGTTACTATGTTCGAAAATGTGCATTTTGAAAGTCCACTTTAGTGGGCAAAACTCTAATCTAAATAGAATTCGAAGCCATATGGTTTTGACTGAGTATTGTATATATTTAATGGTATATACAGAGCAGTGACTGTCCCGTTCACTGTAGAATATAATGGGTGTTAATTACTAAAATGAATTATTTATATCTACTAGTAATAGTCTTCTAAGTGTTTAATAATTCTCAATTTTTAAATAGTGTTTTGTTAATTTGCTGCATCTTCTTTTTCAGATAACATTTTTTGAAAACAAAACAGGCTAACATTCAACACATACATACGTCTGTAACAAGTTTTAACGATCATACCACATAAAAAATATTTTATACATTGAAAGGACCATGATGTTGACATGAGATAAATTAAAAATCTGTGTAAATGACGCTCGCATATACAACAGAATTGTTTTCATTAACAGGCTAAATATTATAAAATGGCAAAACTTTATTGCTACTTTCCTTACAGAATTATTTGTGAAACAACCCGTAACATTGACATCAAAATTTTACTACTATATAAATATTCTTTCCCACGTAACAGAAAGTATCTCAAGACATTCTTGTGAAGTCAGTAAAAATAATGATTGTGAAATGCAATAAAAGCAAAGTGTAAAAACTAATTCAAGTGGATTCATTCAAGATTTCTCAAAGCCGAATAATTACATGTAAGAATACTGTCTAACTGCGACAAATGAAATTTATATAGAAATATAAAACGAACTAGATTACGGTTCATAACCACAGTTTATTAATACATCGGTACATTTTTTATTATTTATATTAATATATTTAACAAGAGCAAAATTTATGACTTATGCAAAACTATGTACAATAAATTGAGCTGATCGACATCACATCTTCTATTCAAAAGACACGTAAATATTATTGTTTATGTTCTGTTTATACAAATAGCTATCTATGTGACAATTACATAATATTGTTTAATTTAAAACTACAAGCCGAGAAGAATTTTATTGATTAATAAAAGTGACATTATTTAATAATATTAATAAATTGTCTAGGTAGCATAATATTCTGGATTTTATAAACAAATGTGTGCGTGACTGCATAATCGTTAACGTCTAAATTTTGTTTTTGTGACATTGTCAAAAATATATATATATATATATGCCATCAGAAATAATCCTGAACGCTAATATAACCGTTAGGAAACAATTATATTAGTCACACAGGACTTCTACTAATAAAAATTATTATAATCATGAGATATTTGAGGCACTGGTGAAGAATCTAGAATTTATTTCTAATTATTCTTTTTGCAGCAGAACCTTATCAACTCACTATTCTCGAATTCGTTTGATTAAAGATGCCTATTCAAATACCGTATGTATAATTATTCCCTTGTGCAAATGGCCATCGCGTTACTGTACCTCAAATATTCTTGATTCAAAACAGCCAACACACTTCACACACTTCATACCATAAATACATTAGTAATTGAAAGACATGCGACATCAAAGAATGTAAAATGTATTTCTTAAAATAAAATTTCACATCCATAATTGTTTACTTTGTTATTGTGACCAATTTAAATAAACTATCATAAATTAAGCCGATCAACTACTATACTTTTCTGGCTAAAAGTTTCAACTGTACAAGTTACACCTAAAAACAAATACTAGACATCAGTAATAAAATATAAGGTAAGTAAAACTATTGTCCGCTCACTATGGAACTTTGCCTTTTTACATTTGAACAAACATCAAATAAAATTGCACAACAGACCCTTAAGTCTATTTTGTTTATTACCAAATCTTATGATTCACAAAATGGATTTTAATAATACACTTGCAATTTTGATAACTCAAATAAATGCATATAATAACGGTACTGTTTTTGTATACCAGTCCCAGTTATTTCATCTCATTAATAAAAAAATTAAAGTGTTATAAAGATGAAACATTATGTCAAATTTCTTAGTTTAAATTTTTTTGTTTCTTTCATTAATTCGTATCTATTCGATACAAAACATTAACAAAGACGATAACTAAAAAAAATGTATTTAGATTAATGTGACAAACACATATTTGCCGTTTTCCTCACATTAATGTTGTCATGTTACACTGCAACCTGCAGCATCATCTACAAGCAGAACAAATGCAGTGGTGTATGTGAGGGAGGTATAATTGATTTTACTTTGAAATTTTTATTTTTCATTGCTAAATGTGACCCCTACACATAATAATTAACGTTGGAAGTGGATGAATACAAAAAATTAAGAAATAAACAAATGAAATAGACCTTGTACCAATATTTCCTTGTACCATATTTTCTTGTACAGGAAATTCTCTTACAAAAATGCTACCATGAAAATAAAAGAGAAAAAGGTATTCAATAATATTGATATTTAGAAGACAATTCATAACAGCAGCTGGCATGCTTCTGACTGCCACTCCCTTAACAGGGATGCCATTTCTCTCCTTGACACGCACTGAGGCCCCCAGTCGCCTGTCCCTCCAGCTTTCCCCAACTCTTCGCATCATATTGGATGCGTGTAGAACACAGACAGTACCGTAACTGCTAACCTTTTTTATCAGATATTATATAGATTTCCTTTAGCCACAAAATGTCTTATGCAATGAAAATTGTTTACAATTTATTTCTCTCTTTAATTACAAGTTCAGGTCTATGTAGAGCCTGAATTCTAAATTTCTAGCACTACTATAAACACACAAACAATATCAAGACATCCAAATTAGACATGATAATGCCAGAGTATCCACATAAATGTTTCCAAGTAAATTCCCTATGAATGGTGGCCTCCCTATGAATGTTCATTGGTGGTTTCAAAAAATTGTTTTTAGATTAGAAAACTAAATGATGTAACGAAATTAGATTGAGGATTAAAAGAACAAAACCTTATGGTACTAATTACCGCTGTAATAAATTTATGCATGTCGTCGCAAAATATTTTGAAATAATTACATACAAAATAACAAATACTATGCAGTTGCTGCTGTAATATTTATATATAAACTCTGCTTATACAGTATTAGTTATTAAACATTTTTCTATATTAATCGTTTGAGTGCCGACGAGCACCATCACGCTCGTGCGTTTATTAACTAAATTTGCCACGAGCATGATGGCGCTTGCGAAATCAGTTCCTGTTTGACGCGCGGTAGGGGAGGTCTCTCGCACGCATCGCTAATTTTTTATCTTTCTACGTGTTACATAAAATTAAAATTATAATATTATTAGTAATTACAATATAAAAAGGATCCAGGAAAAGAAAATTTTTAACCCACAATGTCGGAATACCAAAATTATTTGAGTGAAAATGATCATTTTTCAAGTTGAAAAAAGAAAATGATAGTGGAAGTGACATTGTGGTGCGCTCACAATTTGGCGTAATGCAAATTTTGAGTGATAGTGATAAAAGTGACGATAACAATTATTTTGCTGATACGGATGATGTACCGGACTGCGAAAATACGATGTGACCTTGATTTCAGGTTTTGTTATAATTTTTTATCACAATATATATTTCCATAATTTTCTTTGTATTTTATTATCCTTGTACAAGTTTTTATTAAGAAAACACCAAAAAAATTATTAAAATTGGATAATTTTTGGAAGAGATACAGTTTTTTTTCAAGACAAGGATAAATGACATTAAAAACAAAAGATTTCTTTGGCATTTTAAAATATATATGAGTAAAAAACCATGGCACTAAAACGGTTAATTATAATTAATTATAGAAAATATCAAAAAGGTTTTACTGTCAAAAGTAAGATGGTTTTATGCATTAAATTATTCCACTTCAAGTGGTAAGTTTACTTGAGAGTTATTAGATAAAAATCAAATGTAGGTATATCATTTAAATTAGGTAATTTTTATAAATAACATGTGCCTTGCGTGACATACAATAAACAATTTCTATGATACAATGAATAATTTTCTAAACTAATAAATTATTAACAAAATAAGTTTATATTGTAAGCTTAAACATTTTTTTTAAAACTAAGCACAATATACATAATAATACTGAATGAGATTAAAATTGAATGAAAGAAAATAGTTGGCCTATGAGATCAATTTTGAAATGCTATTGTATGAATGATTTATGTAGGAAAAACGCACTATACATCATAGAATTCATTTATAAGATGATATTTAATTATTATCCTAGACTACGCTAGCAAAAACTATTGTACAGGAATCCTCGTTATATTTGTGGCAGATACTACACAAAGTATTTAAAAGCTTTTAAGCTCAAATATCTATTACCAATTCAATACTATGAAGTATAATTTTAAAAAGTTTATCAACACGAAAAGCAATCATGAATTTTGTTTAGATTAATCCAGTCTATATGCAGCAGTCTTTTTGAGATATCTATTAATACTTAACAATTTATTAACTTGCAAGAATAAACATGACATTGCAAGGATCTGGATTGTACTTATTTTCATCAATATGTATATGATACACAATTAAAATGAAATTTGAATGTGATGCATAGTTTTTACCTCTTTGCTTTATTCATTACTCTTATTTCCCTGTAACGCTACTCTCATACTCACATTTAACAGGTAAATTTTGAAAAAATATACACAAGGAAATGAGATAAATAACTTATTCTTATATTTATTTTGATCTTATCCATTTCTGATGCAAGTCCATATTATGTCCGAAAACACCGATTTTCCTTAATAAAATAACCTACTCTATAATTGTTGAATAGAAATCCTTGCAAGCTGTTATTTCTAATGATCACTTCCCACGGCTGATGATTCCATAGGCCGTGCCACGCCAATGCGCCGTGGGAAATGTGCGCTCGAAGTGGAGCATGCATGATAATATGCCTGAACTATTGTGGGTTAATAAACTCAAAGAAATGACACGAGCGCAGTTAGGCCAGTGGCGGTGTGAGGAAGCGTGTGTTAATCAGTGGCACGTATTCAAACAAATAGCCTATTTATTTATTATCATCTCAGTAAAAATGCAAATAATAAATTATTTCGATCGGCTCTTATTGTATAATGACATCCACCATCATCTCTTCTTTTTTTTGTTGATTGAATAGAATCCACTAAATAACACAAATGTGGCTGCAGAAAAAGCAATGCTTTCTTCACATGACATTTCGCAATGGTAGACACTAAACTAAGTGGGCAGGCATTGCCCTGCCAAACATCACGGGAAGGGATCCAGGACTGCTCGTCCACATAAATCAACGCAACGCGACCGGTGACATCACAGGCTGTGGAAAGGCATGTTTAGCTTGTGCTGAACTTTTAATTGCCAATAGGTGGTTCAACTTAATGTAGACAAATTCAAATCATTCTCTGAATATAACGTGCACTAATTTGCAAACATGGCATAGACGAGACAATGTGACCACTGGAGTTCATTATATTTATTTTTCGTAAGCTTATTAAGAAAGTCATAAATCAGAAAAGGCAAATTTATGAAATATTGGATTTTATATTTATGGTTTCTTATAATTCAATGAAATCATTGTCACTTTGTATTCTAATAATTAGCCATTACTTTTAGCATAAAAAAATCATGTACATATAATTGTATCTTTATATTGTTTTATAATTGTAACTCAAAATTATATTTTACGCTAAGTCACACTTTGTAAACATAAGATATACGTGACAAAATTTCACCACTTAAGAATCTTTTAGGCCATTACAAAACATTTATGGAAAATAAAAAACCAAAAATAGATAGTACAGTTAATCTCACATAGCTTTAGGAAGCTCATCTCGCCTATGGCTTTAATATCAAACCATAAATTTATAGTCAGTAAAGGCATCACTTAAACACACAATATAAAGTAGTAGTTTCATGGAATATAACAATTTTAGTAAATGAAATCTTAATGACGTAAATTACACGACTCTGAAGTAAGAGAGTGTGCAAAAACCTACCTCTAATACTTCTACATAGCACTAAGAGTACGTTCAACTAGCCGCTCACAACGGTCACGGGAATATTAGGCAGTGTAAAGCGTTTATATTTATCACCTATTACAAATGCCCACAGGAATAGAGATTTATATTGAAGGAAATACTAGTAAAGAAATGGTGTACATATTATAAGGATAGAATTGTACCGATTACCGATTGCTCAAGATTTATTATCCAACTTATATTTTACTATCAAAAGATGCAAATGATTTGCAGCACCTTTAAATAGCCAAATTCGATCTTGTTACATTAAAGTTTTTTTTAAAAATAATTCTTGAATTTTAGTGAAGAGTGAAAATTTTAATCACATTCACCAAATTTTAAACTTCAGCCTGTTAGACGGTTTATTAGTAGTATAGAACAAAGGTGTAGCATTAATTATCCTACAATTAAATATCACTCAAGGCATATAATTTGTATACAACATCCCAATTAAAGTTTACAGTTTTTAAACTGGAGTTCCAAAATCAGGATCACCATCTCCTTGTATGATGTTGCTGTCAGTAATAAGATACGAAGCAACAGAAGAGCGATTTTTAAAACTACAATGGTTGTACTTGCTCTGGTCGTCCTTCAAAGTGCCTGATTTTGAGCTCAAACTATAGCTTTCATCCTCATCTCGCAACATGGACAATTCTAACTTGCTCAAGGCAAGTTTTAAAGTCTCATCAATGCTTCTATCCATTTCAGGGTTTCCATTGTTGTATATCAAGTTACTATCATAATTAGAAGTTTTGTCAATATCTGGATTATTATTCTTCTCTTGATCATCAGTTCTATTGCAATTACCAAGATTTTCTTCTGTTTGTTCTATGTCACTTTTTACATTAACATGTGACTGCTCCTTTTCATCAGAAATATCTTCACTACCTGATATTATTTTCAAAGGAATGTGAACTATATCAGGGGGTGGTGGAACTCTCTTTGCAGTACCGATTCGGAAGCCACGAGGTTTTGTACCTATAGACGGAGTTGAAGTTTTTCTATCTTGCCTTCTTAAATTAATACTGTTTTTGATATCAGAAGATTGTTTATCTTCATCCTTAGATTTAATTTGAGACCTCTTGTCATTGTAAGATTTACTTAAGGTATTGACATTCAATGCAGAATTTTCAACCGGAAATTTCTCTACATCCTCATTCAGTGTAGTAATAAGTTTTTCCACCAGTACTTGTGTTGTCTCGTTTATATTATTTACACCTTCACTGCCATAATTGTCCTCCTTAGCATCTTCAGAATTGGTGTGTTCAGGTGTAAAAGTAATTAAACTCTCTAACCCTAAATCATATTTTTGAGTATTCTTAATAACAGCTAATTGTTCCCGCAAAATGGAATTAACGTCAATCTTTTTACTAATTTCTTCAGCCAAATTGGCCGTCAAGTTTACACATTCTGCCTCATCTCGATCTTCCTTATGTACCTTATTGAAGATATGTTGAATAGTATTTACGCCCATTCTTTGGAAGCTGTCTTCCTTATAGTCTTTATCAATTTTAACTTGTCTCACAGGTGAATCTATATCAGAAGATTTCTGATTGTCTATTGACTGATAAGCGCCTTTGCTACGCCAATCACCTGATTTAGTTTTCCTTTTCTTGATGGTTTTACTTGGTGGCCTTCTTCCATGCACTGGTGTTGATTCCATTGAATTATTAGAAGAAGATAAAGTTATCTCAGTAGGTAAGTCATTAAGTAGACCTTGATATTTACCTAACCCAAAATGTTGCAAATGTACTAACTTGGGATACATATAACCAACATTCTGGCTTTTTTCATTTGTTTGTTCAAAAGTATCGTGAACATTAGTTTCAGAGGTTTTTTCATTTACTTTTTTGCTTATTTTATCTTGCCTGTGCACCGTTCTGTTTCTATTCTTCTTGACCATATCATTAACGCTGAGTTCTTGTTCTCTATTCGTAGTTAATGTTAATTCATTATCAGCAGTTTCTGTGGAAGACTGTGAATCTACAGAATTATCGATTATCTTTCTCGATACTTCAGAGGAATTAATAATATTATCACTAGATGTCTGCATGGGGGAGTTAGTGCTCTCTGAGTTTGTTATTGATTTACTACTCACCAACTCCTCTTTTGGCGCCTCATCAATGCTATGTGCAACTTTTACTTCAGTATTAGCACCGTCGTTCGTTTCGTATGGTTGTTCCTGAAGGTGCAATGATATATTATTAGCGAGGGGCTGCACCTCTGTCTGTATCTTAATGGTGTTGTCATCCATATTGAGTATGGAGTGATGTGTGGTTGTATTGTTATTGAGAGAGTTGTAGTCCTGATAAGCAGTGTGATGCGGCTGGTAGGCCGATGTCGAATTATCGAGACGACAAGTGCTGCGATAGTACTCCTGTGTGTCCAGATGCTGGGGCTCTTCTGCTGTTTGTTCAAAATCACTGTAGTCATCGGACATACTTCTGTAAAAATATTAAATTAGTCAGTAAAACAAAAAATAATACATCTGAAAATAAGAAAAAATTGGAAAAAGGGAAGGGAATCTTATAATTGTTTTGTTATGAATGACAATACAGTCTTACTAATTTTGAACTCGTACACTGTGGGCCTATGCTTGTACATAAATCTTATTCTTCGAATAATCATTGAAAGTAATAAATTTGTCATAGAATAATATGCTTATTTTTATAAGATATTACAAGTTCATGTACTTACAATTATTGAATTTAGTTCACGCATTGTGGGTACAATGATCATTGAGAATATTAAATAATTTTGATATATTTCTAATTTTGTTCCATGGCTCTGCTTAAGTTTTGATGTAAATGGGAGTAATTAATAAGTAAACTACATATTTTTGAATTACGGTATGTAAATGAAAAAATATGTAGGTTTACTATGCTTGAACTCAGACTTACTAAACTTACTAAAAGTTTTATGAGTTTCTTACCTATTAAAATCAGGAGTTCTTGGAGCAGTAGGAGTAACAGCCACTGCACCGGATAATTCATCATCCGCCAGTCTACTACCTCCATAAACCATATCATCGGTAGGGTACAGTGGATAACTAGAAATAATTTGATTGTTCAAAATTATACATTTTAATATTAGTCTTTTGATTTGTACCTTTACACAAAGTGGTAACATAACATATATTTTACAAAGTAAATGATTCATATAGATTAAATTACATTAATAAAGAAAAACATGATGGTATGCAAAAGTGTGGTCATTTTTTCAAATATCTTGAAATACGGATTATCAATTGTATTCCCAATCTATGGAGTGTATAGTGACATCCAAATCTTAGTCACTTCCTCCTGGTAAACTGATAAAAATGGCAAATAATATTCCCACCATTATGCTAACATCAAGTTTAGCATGAGATCGGAAAACAAATAAAAATACACTTTGTAAGTTCCGAATGCCATTCAAAGTTAGTGAAAAAATATACATCAGTGAAAGTGTGACATATATCAAATAGTATGCTCATATCTGACAAGTCACGTTAAATAATGAAGTTGGGATCGATTCAGATCTTCAGTAATGACTAGGTTTTGGCTATCGACCTGATGCTAGTCGGACTAACGAAATCTTTTGTAAAACTGATATGTAAAAACATAATGGTTTTGATTGCCAAACAGCACCTGACAAAATTGACTTGCCATTATTCTCTTTGTTTTCCCCCTATTTCAATAATTTTTCCTTGGCAAGACACACTACCTAGTACACAAAATAAATAACAAGTAGAAGAAGCATAATGAGCGATGCGCCCTGCTACCTACACACCCTCTGGCAGATATCTTTAAAAAGTTTAGACACCTGCTAGTGGATTGCTAATGTTCATAACATGCATCGCTGCGGACATTTTGTGAACAAGCGACGTGTCCCGCTGCATACATACCACAACTAGCGGATATGTTAATAGCCATTGCAGATAACCACCAGTGGATCACTGATAGCATACGTACGGGTGATAGCATACGTCGCTGTGGACATTTTGAAAATACTTTTACCTGCAAAGGTTCAAATATGGTAATGTATTGTTTGAAAAGATGCAAAGCAAACAGTGATTGTAAAACCTTAGGAACAGTACAGTTCCAATAACGAAAAAGTCTTAGCACATTTCAAAATGGCTGCAGTTCATTGCAACAACATTGTGTTTATATACTAGAGCAGTGACATGGTTCAAGCATCGATAATATTTTTAGTACTAATGAATTAATGGTGATATTATAATTCAATGAAACAAATATAAAGTCTGCCTTCTGTACCAAAAATTTGGTTTATTTAAATATAATAAAAGATTTTTTGTAAAAATACGGTATCAGCAAATATATATATTTTTTTAATCATTGTTGACATCAAACTAGTAAATATCAGCACATATTATTTTAATGTCTTTTCGATCTTACTAAAGGAGTGAAATATAAGGAAAGATGGATCAATGCTACTGAAAAAGTTGACTGGTTTCTATCTAAAAAGTCAGTGTATATGGAATATTTTGAAAACACGTTCACAAATATGTCAAACAAGTCACACTCCTCATTACCAGGGGGATGAAATTACTTGCGTCCGTAGGATTTATGATCTATTCCTAGACCCACCCTACACGTGTCCTGGGTGGTGCCAAACAAGTAACAACGGTGAGTCTCAGGTGGTGGTTGATTGACCTGACTAGCTAATGCTTAAACTAGGGAAATAGGAAATGATCCCCCAACCCGTAAACTCGCTTTCTGCAAGAGTGGAGGGCCTTAGCTTTGCCGCCCGGCTATATTGCCCCAATCCTATGGTGGGAAACGTGCCAAAAGGATGAATGGCTGATAGGATATCGATTTGAAACGCCATCCTCAATGGACCTGGATAACATTGTTGTTTAGTGCCTTCACATGAGAATAGACGTCAACTCATGTGTGACCTGTTTTATCGACCCTACTCATGGGAACAACAATGCAGTCAATTAATTTAAAACCACCAACCAAAGATAAACCAATCAACAAACAACTAACACAACAAGTCTTTCAATAGGACAAGATCGCAATCGCTGTCTAACCTAGATGACATAGCTGCCATGCAACCTGATGATACTGAAAATGATGATTTTAAAGTCGTAAAAAAAGACGAGATAGAGTAAAGAATGTTATACAAAAACAAAAAAAAAACTTGTCACATACTGGCTTAACCAAGCCGCTGTACCAACCTCCAACATATTCTCAGAACTCGATAATGAATCTCAAGATGATCATGTGGCTCAAAACCTAAACAGCTAAATCTCCGTAAAAGTTAGTAACATCCAACCATTGTTAAAAATGCTAGATAAAATTGCAAAGGGGAACTACTCAATTAAAGTCCTAAGAGAGGAACAAGTAAGGATACAGCCTAAAAGTACTGAACTATATATGAAACCTGTTAAAAATTTGCAACAGAGGAACACAGAACCAAAACATGCAATCAAAAAGGATTATAAAAAATTCTTCGAAACATTGGGACCGAATTTATAGCAGGCTGTAACTATAATGCTAAAAATACAAATTGGGGATCAAGTGCCTTGAAGAACCGTTCCAACTCGATTTGTCTATTAAAAAGTTCACAAAAAATGAGGTCTTAGCAGCAATAAGAAAGCTTAATCCAAAGAAAGCCCCAGTTTACTTACAAGAAAAGGATAGTCAATCATCCAAACATACTAGCTGCATATTTAAGGCATAGTGACTCCAAATTCACACAATTGAAAAGAAAAGCCCTAAAGACCTATAACAGATAAATTTAATTAAGGAATGTGTTACTGGACATTTACCCTCCAAGTCAAAGATATATACATGACCATTTGCTGAATGTTTTTGGGACAGCATTGCAAGAATAAATACTTCAAAAAACCTATCATCCATTGCAGCACCAACGTTTAAATTATTTCCTCATTTTTTAATTTGAATATATCTATCATAACTTCATGTCGTGTCCCACCAAGTCAGGGCGTGCATGCGTTAATGTGTGTGTAAATAATAAAATAAAGTTGGCTCAAAGAACAGCATAAATTACTCAAGACATGCTGACTGTTGATAGTGTGGTCTATAGCCAAACTTCCTGTACTTGGAATATCGGCAAAGAAATGGCTCCTCCTGTCATCAAATCACTTAAATATGTATCTGAAAAAAGATGCTTGAAAATAAGGCGCCTTCAACAAGCAAAATAAAATTGGAAAATTTGAATATTAAAATTTTAATCTTGGAGTGTATATGTTTTTTGTATAATAAATTTATTTATTTCTTACAAATGTTTATTTTACTTCACTTTTATTGAGGTATCTTATTTACACATACCTTCTATAAATTTCCTATCTCTTTTTTTCTATTATATTAGTGTAGGCATTATACATTCTATTAAATTTTCTTAATAAACTTTATTACAGAACTTGTCACACTATGCCCATATATCCAATAAAGTTTTAAAATATTTTTTCTTTGCTAGTAATTATATTTGATCATGTTATATCCATACTCGTTTTATTTGTTATAGCTTAGTCACAACAATTTCATTCATTTTAATTTGAATTGATAAAGATCCTTGTAAATATTAACGTTGTTATTATTTGAATTATATTATAAAATTAGTAACTATGAAATATAAAAGAGCACAAAAATATCACCATTCATTGTATGTAAAAAAAATAATTCGTCCCCACTTTAATCCTGGACAACGAAGTGAAGAGCGAAAACCATACTGTCATCCCACAAACCTCCTTCGCCTCCCCGGTAAGATACCGAAAAATAGCAGCCTTAGTTCCCGTATATTTTTACACTCAGTTTTCATTTGTTATTAATTCCATGACCTAATATGTACATTTATTTAATTAATTTAATCGCTCACTCAATGTACGGGAATACACGGATAAGATACTCACTGGAAAGCATCGTCATCGTCAGACAAATGATCGCTGTCGGAATCGGCGGCCACGAACTGCACGAACAATGCACAGTCTCCAGTGGCACCCTGCAGTGCACTGACCGCCTCCTTATGGCACGCCTGCCAACATGTCAATATGCAATATAAGAGAGAGCAATGCATTGTTGCCCAACTCAAGCCGTGTTATTTTCGATAAAATACCATCAATATTCAATTATAATACTTTTCTTGAGTCTTGTAACTGGAGAGATCGGCTCGAGTAACCAGTGAAGGTAAAAGGTTCGCAAAATGGTGAATGGATGCTACTATCGTCTAAATACAACTTGACACTATATTAATGTTTCTTATCGAAAGTTCTATGAGAAACTAGAATTAATTTATAGATATTTTAGTAGTAATTGTACAGATGAGTATCCACCAGTGATAAACATATACCGAGCGCTACACAAATAATGTCTTTCACACCGTATACAAACAAACCTCCCGATGGAGTCGACCTGTACCATAATCTGCCTAACCTGTAGCAGACAGCAATGGCAGAACGACACATGCCCTCATGGAGAGACGAAGCTAGAAGGAATCTATAGCTAAGGAGGACATTAACATCACTACAACTGCTGAGAAACACAATCTGTACTAAATGTGCCTTAACCTAATAGTAAACAATGTGCCTTAACGTAATAGTAAACTTTATTACGATATTTAAAATCTCAGGAAAAACACTTTAAAATCATCCCGGTCGAAACGCGCATGAGTAATTATAGCAATGAGCAAAAAAATCATCTATACATCGCAGAGACTAGAAAATGAGACTTCTGATAATGGAATAATTATCAGTTTTCAAAATATCAAAAAAAGAATGCTTAAACAATTTTGATAACTTTGTCTTATCCACAGGACATGGATAATCCAAAACTTCTTTTGATGCTTAATCACCTCGCAGAGCACTTTTCAAATGAAATAAATACCTTGATTCAACATATCCATTGGAGCATTTCACTTCGATGGTCTTTTACGTTTGAAACAAATTAACCAAGAATTAATAAGACGGAGAAGTGATGAAACGTTTTTGCCCATTAGTGATAGCCACAAGTAATGGAGTTAGGTGCATTTCAGTGGGGTCAGCGAATGAAATGGGTCATAATCAAAGCATGAAATGCTCTATTACCTCAAAATTAATGCGATTTATCACAAAAAATACATAATTGTAAAACATATTATTCTATTAAAGCTAGAGATATAAAAATGAAAAGATAATGTAAAATTCTCGGACCTGTCTGAGGTCTACGTCGTTGACTGCGAGTATCGCATCCCCAACGTAGAGCGCACCCGTCAGCGCTGCCGGCCCGCCTGACTCCAGCTCCGAGATGAGGATCGGCACACCGTGCTCCCGACCGCCCTGATCAAATCATGAATTAAATGAAAACAGGTGAGAAATAACTTCACCACTTTAAAGTTTTTTTTTTAACAAATTAAACGGTTCGTTTTTGTTATTTTCCTTCTTTCTCTATACCCATCTGTCGCAGCCTATTAATTCCTAATCGACACGTTTTATATGATAATGAAATGTACAATTGAAAGCATTAATTTTAAATGCATGTTTCTATTCATCGTTCATCAAAAAACAATGATTTAAAAATCTGACAACAGACAGACGTAAATTAATAAACTTTCGTATACAACTGTATCTGAGAAAATTGCAAACTTTGTTGTTATTTGAAATTTTATAACAAAGATTCCCTTTTTAATTAACGATTTCACTGCCACAACAAATGAGAATGGAAAAATATGTTTAAAAATTAAGATCGTAATTCGCCAATTGTTGGGTATTCCTGATGCAACCATTTCCCTTTTTTTTGATGTAGGAATGTATAAGAAATATTTTAACATTCGAATGCATTTTTTACTTATTTATACATTTATTTGTAGGCTATAGTAGTAATATACACAATTAGTAAATATGGCAAACTTTTTAAATATTCAATCATATCACAATCAATAAAAAGTAAACACAGACCCATTAAGAAGAAATAAAAATATTCGAAAAGCTTGCTGCTTTCAAACTTTGAACATTTTTATTTCTTTTATTCTACATTTTTAATTTTTCTTCGAACATTTTTATTACTTGAAAAGTATTATTAATTCATGTAGCAGATCTGCTACATAATCCATTTAAGGGGTAACAAACCTTTCGATGTCTGTTGTACTTCAAATGAAAATCAAAACTACTCATTTAGAACTCAATATTTTCCAAGTTAACCGTTGTTATTGCATCAAATTATACCTACATACGTACATAATGAGATAGTCATACCTAGGTATTATTATTTTATTGTGTACATATGTATATACGATACCTTTTAGTGAAGAACTTCTGAACATTTGAATAGGTCATGCATATGCCGCTTTATGTGAACATTTTATTTAATTTGGTCATTTTCCTGTGATTCAATAGCAAGCAGATGGCCTTACAAACATATAACTTTACAACAATTTTCACTTAAATATTCATATTTCTTCAACTTAATTTTATATATCTTATAAAAAAAATGTATGTGTATCGCTCGACACACACACACACATATGTGTATATATATATATATATATATATATATATATATATATATATATATTGATTTAAGAAGTAGTTCGGGAATTAAAGCAGTAGGTATATCAAACCGTGATGCTGATGCCGAGACCCTGGTGCGACGAACGCTGGACGAGCACTAGGCGCGGTTGGCCGACGCCGCGCGAGGGCGCCGTCGGCGGCGCAGGCGGCCGCGCCCTTCGCGCCTGCGTCTTCGCCGAGCGGCACGCGCGCACCTGGACAGACGTGCTTTATTTTATTAATAACATTTCGTTGCCTATACGCGACAGAAAATCATTTCTCAAATCACAAGCACTAGGTATTTGCTCCAGTACCAGAGCGAATGAATTCTCTACAATGAGGACTTATTACTAAAGATATTTAGGTTGATAAAATATATGAACGTACAGTTAAATTACAAAAAAATGTAATTACCTTGGCTCCTGTCTTTTAAATAAAAATAAATTTAAAAAATCTATTTTGTGAAACGCGATCTAAACAATTGAAAACAATCCGGACAACTCGTTTATTTATTATAAAGATACATGAAATTATGAAACTATGAAACTATATTGTAACTAGGTATGTATAATACACAGTAATATAATAGACCGTATACCAGTATATATTTTTTATTTGGTGCATTATTCGAGCCCCGTTAGTAAAGTAAGTCACGTTAGTAACCTCGAGGCGCGAGACATTTCCGACTTTTTAAATAGGTCTGGATGGTTGAATAACCATCCGGACCACCAGAAATATTTCTCAACTAGTAGCGTAAACCTCTATGAGAAAGTATCCGACACATATATAGGTAAGCGTGTAAAATATACAAGCTTCTTCTATTCGGATAACAATCTACTTTTCTCTTTATCCATCATTACCGGACTTTAGGTCTAGTTGTATTCTTGAATTTCGCAGTAGGGAGATCGAATATCATTTACTTAGATATTTATTTCTTCCATAAACAAGAACTTAAATAACAGTAACGTGAATGTATTTTGTATCTAAAAAGACAGTCAATTTACAATAACATGTTATGTGCTTGTATAATATCATTAGCTTTACTATAAGAAATTGTCAATTAGAAATTTCAAATAGTTTTAAAAGACAACCGTAATTTGGAAATACGTTAAAAAGCATTTTGATACGTTATAATAACTATACAAATTTTGTTTTATAAATAGCAATTATGCCCACAAAATTTACTGCCGAAAACCTTTCCGAGCCAAGGAACTTTCAATGCACCCTATCGAATCACTCGCAGTCGGACGAAACGATCCACATTTCCATTTACGTTAGATTTGCAACGTACGCCTTTATATCTCTTTCTCAGATAAAAATAAATTTCATTAGCCGTCGTATATTAGTCGTTAATTTAATGACGAACAATGTTATAAAGTAAACGAGGAAGATGAATAAAGGTTATTGCTCTACAGAGTTGTTTGTATTTGCATTTATATTTGTGACAATAAAACTCACGACGGTCTTGTGCCTCTGGAGCAGAATCTCAGCCTCCAGCTGACGCCAGAGCGAATCGCGTAGCTCGGCACGCACTTCGCGGCCCAGAAGCTGCAATTGCTGGATGCGACCTGCCAGTTCCTTGTCTAGGTACTTCGCGGCTAGCCTGCCGTATTTTAAAAAGAAGATTAATACGATCAAATAAAGCACTTTATTTCATTGGATAGTGGTTTCGATATTTTGTTATTAAATTAATAATGTATTTTAAGCACATCCCAAAATTATAAATTCGGTGTTATATTTTAATATTTATATTTGATAATATCAATTTTTCTCTTATTCTTATAGTTCTTTAACGTATTAAAGACCGGGGACTCCTTGTGTCGATCATACAAAATTTCGTCCATATAACCAATGACTCACCTTAGAGCCGCCGATGACTCGCCGCTTGGATTATAATCATATTACTATACTCACCATCACCCGAGTTTTTCAGAATGACCCGTAACGCCCTGCACGCTTTATGTCACACAATTGTGCGGGACCTTCGAATGATGTCCATAGTGTTCCGTATCTACGAAATACGAATCCATCCAACAAAGCTAGGGACGAACCCTACTAAATGAGCCACAAAATTATCTCCAATTTTCCAAGAACGTATTTTAAAAATTTCCTAAATGATTCAATAACTAGTCTACTGTCAACCAAGTCAATACATTTTTTTTGACTTTTTCAATTGTTCTTTATTATAGTAGCACAAACTTGGCCGTCTTAAGTAGGTTAGTTATACAATTAAATAAAACTACGTGACGTAGTATTATTTCTACTTTCTTTAAGTTTATTTTACCATGATCTAGGTTTCGTTGTATTACAACATCTTCAGGTGGGCTATTAACAAATATTAACTCTTAAGAACGTCCAACAGCATTTATATGTTTCAAACACAATAGCGGAAGCCCGGTTTGTGTGGGTTATCCCACTGCTTACGTTAGTGAGTTTATTGTAGGGGAGCGGTGTAGGTTTTATTATATTTCCGAGAGTTATACGATATACCAGTATTTTAGTGTGGGTAATAAATATTGTACCGTCGACTCCGAATTAAATTTCAGAAGACGATACAAAGCATTTGGTTTAACAAAATGTGCATAAAGTGTAATCTTACACCGAGTCATGTGAGCATCGACACTAGTGGAACAACTCGAGCAGCCCACAAAGCAATAGCAAAAGCCGTCACCACCTGGCTGAAGGAAGAAATTCGAGAAGCAATCATCAAGCGAGACAACATAAACCTCTGTCTAAAGGTAATACACTCTTCTTTAACATATCTCCTTCACCCTATAGAATTTGATATTTTAGACTATAAAATTAGAAATGATGTCAGTGCCATAATAAAAAACATAACACAAAAACCATTAAACAAAATTAAAAAACTAAAAGCCAAAACCCACAAACCAAAAGTCGCACCCAAACAAACGTTTTATCCTAGAACAGTAAACCTTTCAAAATCAACATTTAATAATAAAGAACTAGAAGTTTTAAATAAATTATTTAAATATAATATTCCCACAACACCCTCACGAAAAAACATATTATCACTAGTAGTAGATACCACGATTGCATTCAATAACCAGGACGCACTTACTAAACACAAAGCTGCTGATATAATATGTCAAGAATACTCTAAAACCAAAACAGACATTAATGACGAGATTTTGACACAACGTAATTTACAATTTAAAATTAATAAAGATAAACTCATCCTATCTAAAGGAGGTAAAGGCAACGCTATAGTTATTCTAGACCAAAGGAATATAAAAATAAAGTGTACGATTTCCTTAAACCAGAAGACTTCATAAATCTACAAAGGGGGGGGGGGCCTTGACCACGACATTTGAAGATAACGTAAAACAAAGAATTAAAACCTGTAATATCATATTTCCTAACGAATTCGCGAAACCTAAAGTTACAGAAATGAACCCTAGACCCCCAATACTCTATGGACAACCTAAAATTCATAAACCTAATATACCCATACGCCCTGTTGTCTCATACACATGGACGTTCCTAAGAGTTAATTTTTGTTAATAGCCCACCTGAAGATGTTGTAATACAACGAAACCTAGGTCGTGGTAAAGAAAGTAGAAATAATACTACATCACGTAGTTTCATTTAATTGTGAATAATGAATTTCTACAAAATTAACGCCAAATATATTCAAAAATAGGTAGTTTTATTTTAAGACGACTGGGTTAAATTTACTTTTTGACGGTATAGAGCTCTTTAAACTATTTATTCATCAATGAGAACATGCCATGTATCACGGTCTTACCTTTATTGAAGTTATTGTACAGTACATAACCTATGTATACAAAAGAAATTAACGCGCACTAACAGACTCGTCACGAACTTTAAAAGTACATAGCCTACTAACTTACAGTTTGGCACGTATTGACTTGTAAATACTTGCTAAAAAAGTACTGTTCGAAATTCAACCGAAATAGTTAAAGTTTGAGACGTAACAATTTGCATTTTGACTCTAAGATAGAAATAGAGAAAAACCAATTTCAGTGTGAAAAATCGCTAAACGAAAAAATATTCCATAAAAATAACGAATAAAACAAAATGAACTCATGGTTCCTCTTTGCCCGGGCTAAGCCGGGACGAGGAGCTAGTCACTGAATACAGAAAATGTTTCAATTATAACTTGCATTTTCGCCATTTCTCGTTGATGATTAGCGCCTCCTCTTAATTGACATTAATAAAACAAAACATTATTTATTTATAGGCAGAAATATTATTGTAGTTTTATAATATATTGCGTAAAAATACCCCTACGGGAAACTTATACGTTCTAAATATAAATAAAAAACCGGGACAATTATAAAATGCAGTAGTGCCCCATATCGGCACGAAAATACAATACGGAATTCCGTCATTATTCATCGCAAGGAAGGGCCTTGCATCGGAGGGGGATGAGGTGAAGATGTGTCTTTACGTATCTACAGCGAAGATATAAGCGGACAGTATCGCCAACAACTAACCTGGCGCCGAAGAGGTCTGCGTGGAGAGCCAGAATCGTCTCGCGCAACCCGGCGTTCTCGCGCGACAGCTGCGCAGCTTCGGCACGAGCACGCCGCACGCCATCCTCACCGCAGTCGGTTGCCTCCCTCCCCGCGGGACTCTCTGTGAAGGCGTGTCGTACGAATATTCGTTGATTACGAGTTTATTTGTATACTTATTTATTAGGAATAAACTTTTCTAACTTACAGGTTCCATATTTATTACACATTTACAGTAGAATACAAATAATAATTAATAAAATAGAAAAACACACGATAAACGACCAAACACATTCAATGGAGTAGAAAGAAATATCAAGATTGAGCGTCTCTCGTAATACCGCAAAAATTAACGTAAGCGCAAAAAAATAGTCTAAGCAGATGAAGTAAACTATGACCCTTCCTCCCATATAACAATAAAGACCATAAATTCTTACAAAACCTAGAACGATGTACTACCAACATAATTATTTAATAATAAAAAACATGATCAAAAACAATTTCCGCCAGAATTTAAACCAATTACATTGGACCGTGCACATTACTTTTATTACCAAGAAGGAAACAAGTAAGGATAGTAACCGTACCGATAAAAGTCTCTTAAATATTTTAAATATTTTATCCAGATTCATTGTATAAGTTATTTCATGTGGAGACCAGATGACTGAATTCGTTGCAAAGATGCTGCAAACAAGAGCGTTAAAAAAAGTCACAATACACTCATTGTTTTGGAAATCGTCGATATGTCGCATGACAAATCCTAGCATTCTGTAGACGTACTGACACGTTTCCATGATATTGTTCGATAGTCGTCCATAACGTCCCTCACAACGAGAGTTAATGGTATTTTCAATTACCTACAGAAAACACCAAACTTCCGCGACTTCACGCTGCTTATACAAATTCTACGGTAGTAGTGAAAGCACACAAGTACAAAGTAATGTAAGATTTTTTTATTTCGTAATTTTCTATAACTATTTGAACGGTTGAAATTATTTTCTAAAAAACTAACTTAGATATTAACACTCGAAAAGAGAGAGAATATATGTATACCTATATATTCCTACTTTAAATGACGTCGTGAGGATTACTACTTGGGATCAAACCGAATTATTAAGTTAGCTAATAAATAATAACTCAATTTGAATTATTCGAAATTCTTGATATTTGTGTATTTACCTAAATAATATAGTCACCAAAAGTTCCATCACTTGTTGCAATCTATCGGAGTGACAATATGCCTTGCTACCAGAACTAAGCAAGTCGACATTCGAAAAAATTGGTGAGTGCGTTCTAAACTTTTTGTAATCGAAGAATGAATGTCCGCGCGAAAAGTTCTTAAGGGCGGGGAATCAGAGAGTGTCGGGGGCTGCAGGGTAAGGAACGTGCAGCAGGGCAGGGCAATGCTGTTTTAACAAGTACCTACATCTCAGAAATTCTTATCTCTCTTTACAAACAGCACTGGCCAACTTGCGAAGCTGGTCAGCTTACACATCGACAGTGTGAATTTATCCTTCATTTAGAAATTTGTAGCATATCAGACCGTGGCATTACACCAGCGGCGTAGAATAATATTCTATCTTCTAGCTGTCGTATTTAGTTGAGCTGACAGTTTTCTTTCTCAAGGCGATTAGAAATCAGTGATTAACCGATGATCATATAATACAACCCGGTTGGCTGAACGCAACTGAGAGATTGCCAAGACTTGCCGATTATAATCCAGCAGATGCAGCCGATTCTCTATAATTTCAACGAGCGCAGCTGAGTGCCTGCGGCAATCCGTGTATTTTAGCATCCGGGTGTAGATATACCTCGCCAAGTAAATCATTCAGCAGCTTCATTCAGCTCGACGAGTCGTTCTGAACGTTCTTCAGCCCCTAGTGCCTTTTCGCTGATACAAAACGGGAGAATCTACAGCAAACCTTCGGTTGTCTGACGGTGTCCACTCCAAATGCAGAATTATCAGTTTCCTGTCTCGTACTACTGCCGCAAAACGATTCGTATAAGATTACAGGTGGAATAGTATGTTCTTCCATATCAATTATAAATGCGGCGCCGGAAGAACAAGCCGCCTTTTATACCGCCAGTCTGAAAGTTTCTAGAATCTTGGACCTATACCAAGAAAAGAAATGTTCCCAGAATAAACCAAGAGCCTTCACTAAAAGCGTATCATTAGATTAGTAACTGACCTAATGTTTATAGAGGCATCTTCTTTTGATTACTTTAAAAGCGCATGAATTATCTTTTTTTTTAAATTGTCTGTATAGCTTCCTGTATATTTTATTACAACTCGAGATACATTATTTCGATTTAGCGAGATATTTACAGCAAAATGTTTACCTGATTTTGTTAAATAACTAATATATCTATGCTACTATGCTTTAATTGAATATGCTACATACAAAAGTTTAAACATTAAATAATACGTGATAATATTATTAAACTATTTTTAAAATTTTAATATTATTTTCCATACTGTAAATAAATTGCCTAGTATGTATGAATATTTTTCACAGACGTTAAAATATTGTGTTTTTTTTTAAGTTATTATCATTGTTATCTTTTTTCAATAACTACAATTTCAGATACGTATAAAATATTGAACATCTAAAAGATGTATAAAGATTGAAATTTTACATAGCATTTCCGTTGAACTATTTAAAGATTATTTCTATCATATAAATCTATCGCCTAGTAATACCTTTCACTGGCGCCAAAATACATCGTGAATATATTTAAAAAAACTATAAATTCTATAAATATCTCCATAGTTTTCCAGTACACTTTAGATTAATTCTTGGTAACTTTATTTTTGATGAGTTTAACTTTAGCGTTTTCGTGAAAAGAAATTTTTAGAATCCTCATAACTGCGTGGCTGAAAACAAAAAAAAATATTACATCAACCTTTTTAAAAAAGAAACGACTACCGTTATAACAAATAGATACTAATACAAACATCCAAGTATTTAAAATCGTCTGCTAATATGGGATGAAAAGAAATGTGTTACTACGAGAACAAAAAAAAATAAAAGGTTTCACATTTAGGATTAAATTAATGAATACTCGAAGATTGGCAATGAATTCGGCGTGCCAGTTTAAGGTTACATTACAATTATCCGCTTAAACGGACAATCTTCATCTTTAATAAAAAATATTTCCAAACCTAAAATTAAGATTGGTGGAATATTCGTAATTAATTCAGCATTCCAGTTAAAGGTTACGCTACAACGATCCAGTTACACAAAAAAAATTCAATTTTAATATTCAACGTTTCAAGTTGTAAAATCGCCCACATCCTTCAGTCCAGATGACCCTAAAGGTAAACAAACCCATCAACATTCGTTTGTAGGTTAGGTAGCGCGACTCTCGATATTCAATTACTATAAAACTGATGAAAAACGTTACAGACAAGACAGGGTCATGGAACACCAGATGAGAGGGCAATAAAAACTTTACGACCCATTTAGTCTTCGACGAACGTGAAACTCGAGCTTTCAGAAGCTCTCTTACAAACTTTCCACTGTTTTAAAAACCTTCCCATGACGGGCGGCATATTAACTAAATTGCCGTAATTTGGGTACAACGATAAATATTTGTGGGAATTGAAAAGGAATTCTTCGCAACGGATAACCTGCGCCTTTTTCTAGTCAAGTTTTTATCTAGGTCAAACGTGAAGGTCACTACAACTTACGATATTTTTATTTGAAAAGTTGATCGATTTATAAGTCTTATCTTGTCTGTATATTGTCATAATTTTACGACATTCTGAACTGTATTATGCATTTACAGAAGATTTGTATCAGATGTGACGATAAACTTGGATAAATTCCCATAATTTTACTATCGCACCAACAACAATCCATTATGATTAAATTATCAAACCTAAAACATTTATCGTTTCATTTTATAATTTTCCTGTTACTTATTTTCTAAGTTTTTTAAGTAATCTTAAAATGAATTTAAGTATAAAAATCATATTCTCAAGAGATTTATGAAATAACATGGAAACACATTATTGAATCATTCTTTTAAATATTTTCTCAGAACAATATTATAAGAAATATAGACCTTGGCTGTTATCGAGGATGCGATGTTATAACATCTAGAAAAAAAAATAAATTCAAGATCTTTTGAAGTAAGTGATAATACACGATGTCGAATAAAGTTTATGAAGTCCCATGAATTCAATATCTATTTATGATAGTCTGCAGTTTGATAGACATCCGGAGTTGAAATATCGGATTTCTATGATTTCTGAAAGCTAGGAAACTACACCTGATAATCAAGCAAGACTTTCAACGAGGAACAGATGATACTATTTATTACAAGAACTCTTTGAAACTTTTCAGCCTCATGAAAAACTAAATTAAAAATTTACTAATGCCATAGAAACACATTAAATCCAAAAGCAGGAAAAGCTACCACTTACATAAAGAATGGGAATGATAAAAGAGTCCGAGGAAAATGTTCAACGAAAAACTGAAAAGGAAAATAAAAAATATAAAAATGTTGCACAATCTAATTGCATTAAGCCGAGTTACAGAGGAGCCGTAACTTAGAAACGGGGGAGTTGAAGATGTTGTCAGGGAGTGGTAGCGGTAAGTACGTAAGTAAATTGAGATTACTTTATTTGAAGTAAAACTTCTTTACGCTCGCTTGATTTGGGGAATAAGATGGTGAATGCGTGACGAGAGCGTTACGAAAAGTGTGATCGGACGAGGCGAACGGAACTTGAGAGGGAGATATAAGTTAGTGAAGACAGAAAGAGAGAGTGTTACGTTTCGTATATCTAAGACATAGTGCAAGCCTATTGTCTGTATCACACTGTAGGAGCAAGAGAGAGCAGTGCGCGCGCACATTTTCTTTCTTTCTTCCTCTCATAGCCAGTGCATGAAATATATATATATATATATATATATATATATATATATATATATATATATATATATATGCGAGTTTGCTAGCGTTACGCGAACGGTGATTTTTTGATTATTTTGTAATTTCATTTCGTTCTTGAACAATTTTATAAATTATTATTTTGTTCAATACATTAAATATTGTACGTTTAAAGTGAATAAAATTGTAAATTTGAAATTTTACTTCAGTCGTGTGGTCTAAAGCACACTCGTTTTTTTTAAATAACGATTCTCAATAATCGCGTATGTTGATAATCGGTACTGGATTTTATTCCATTTTAACTCTCAGGATTTCATATTCTAATCGGAAAGCGTTTTCTCTATTATGTCCCGTAAGAGTAAAACAATATTCCATGGTCGTTACCGTCCCAGCGTTTCTCAATAAGGGGTTATATAAAAAAGTACAAAATATTTAGGAAAAATATATGTCAAAGTTTCGGAGAAAGTTAATGAAAAATGTTCTATTGTGAAAATAATACTGACCACATTGTGACGCGGCCCGCGCCTCGATGAGCTCCGTCCGCATATCGACCAACTCGGCCTGAAACAATAAATATAATTAAATAAATTAATTAATAAATTAAAAACAAACATTGATTTAGGTGCGCGCGCAAAATAAAAACATAGATATTTTTAATAATGCAATCGTGTTTTGAATATAAGCGAGTATTATTATCCAACTGTTTCCATTTGCAAATTTACTTCTTCTAATTTCGTCCATATTAAATATATCCAAGCATGCAGAAAATTTAGGACTGTTATGTTTATTTAAAAATATATTTAATTCTCATTTACACCGAGTTAAAATTATCTTTTTTTTAAATACTTTTTTTACATGGATTAAGTTTATTCCTTATTAAAATATTGAGGTTTTGATTGAATGAAATATTGAGTAACATTGCCAACAAAATACAAACAATCCACCCACTTGAACGAGAGTGTACGAAATTCGATCGCCGTCAGTGAATTGTGCGATTTTCATCCACGATTGGAAAGCGTTGGCCTTCTTTTGTTTCCAACAGGTCACCGTGACATCGGCGGGGGTCCGCTCCCGCACCGCCGACAACGACTAATAGTGCGAACGTGACGCGTTCAATTGATGATTACACCATTAACCATTCCCCGTGGATTATACCAATTTTGCGAACAGAGATGTGAGGATTACTTTTAATTACTTTCAAAGGCAATGTCCGTATGAATTGGGTTATGTTTCAAAGCAGACAATGGCGAGTCGTGTTAATTTTAGATTATTTCACACTTTCTGAAGCGTAATATCAGTCATCTGCCAGTTTATTCCAAATTTAACAAAAATGAACATCTTATAATCGCATTTACACATTTATTTTATTAAACTACTACTAAACTTATACGAATGCTGATTGTATATCATACCTATAACTAAAATCGACAGAAACTACCTGCCGAGAAAATGTGCTCGATCCGTCGTTTCTGCGAAACGTCATTTCATTTGACATTCTCGCAATATCTTCGCAGAAAAGAGTTAAGGTAATTTCCGTCACATGTGCAAAATATACTCTGTTATTAGTCGGGGAGGAAACCAGGGAGGGTCAGAAAATCGAATGTCGGAACCGGGATCCTCAAATGAGGGACTAAGGACAATATAAGCTTTGCCCTAGAGAAGTTTTTAGCCGTTCTCTTCGTGAGTATACTGGAGAAGAGTACCTACTATTTGAAAATCAATTTCAGGTTCGATATGCAGAATGCAGTCACGCACACGCACCTGGCTTTTATCACTGATGTTCGACGCATTTCATACTGCAAGTGTATTAGCTCACGCACCATCGATTGTCGTCGTTTACGAAGATGCTACTGATTGTGAGAACCATTTTCAGCCGACTTCACGTGTATAAGTACGCACGTGAGCGATATTTACAAACGTACACAAGTACAGAAAATCACCGAAAACTCTTAAAATATCGTGATCTGGAGCAAGGAGTTTCAGTTAATCATTTTTGAAAGAGACTGACCAATAGTTTGACAAAATAATAACTACACATTTCGTTAAAATATTATGGGTAATTATTTATGAGTATTTTTCTGAATGACCTTGGCCTGGTAGATGACCCATCTTAACACCTTTAGACTTTTACACCAGGAGATAAGCTAAAAGGGTTGTTTATAAAACAAAAATTAAGAGAAATTATTTATATAAAAAAGTAAAAAAGCTTCCAGTTAAACGTTACTATTAAATAAGTGAAAAATCGAGTGCGCCTCTGTGTTGGGCATATGAATGGCTATTTAATACAAACTTTGTTTTATTTGTCTTCCATAATGTTGAGTTATTCTTGTTCTGGTTGAACCACGGGCCGATTCACATGATATTCCTTGATGAGGAATCCGGAGAAAGAGTCACCACTACTATTAATGTCACCGAATAGAGGAGCGAGCAAGTGCGATGACGGAGTTGCGGTTTATATATCCTCTACCATAGACTCTATATTATACAGGAGGGGCAACATTACCATAAACTAAAATATACAACACATACAAACAAACATAAACTATTAGTTGCTTGACTAAAATCTTAGTGCACATGCTGTTTAACGTTGCAAGAAATTCCAAATAAGCCGCGATAAGACACTTTGTCTCGCCGCTCTAAAAAATTAGTCAAAATCTGCACTATTTAAAAAATAATTGAAAAAACACATCTGCTTAATGTTTTTGAAAACATTTAGATAAATAGGTTTCTTGATCTTTTAATATAAAAATGCCGAAAAACTTATATTCCTATGAAAACACATTCTTTATGTTAGTTTACGATAACACTTCATATTTTTCATTTAAATAAATACTATCTAATGCATTATTTTTAAAAATTACGCATTTAATTATTAGAAAAAAATAATAAACAATCATTGCATCTTAAGTTGATACGCTACAGGCTAAAAGTCTATTTTATGAATGATTATTTACAATATAAAAACCAATCCTTAAAAATAAGAAAAAATAGATAACAATGTTTCTTTAATTTATAATATTACAATGTTATATCAATAACAATAATCAAATAACGACACTAATTTACTCATTTTAAATTACTGGCTAAGTAGGGCTCATATGTTATAATAAGAAAGATACGAAACAAGGGTTTCACTCGATGCTGCACGCATTTTTCAAAAGCAAAATTTAATTAAAATAGATAAAGTATTCCAAAAAAATTTCGGCTCCTAAAAATGGTAACCGTTCTTTGAAAAGCTAATAATATTAATTCTTTAATAACAACAATCACCCATTCACATACGCTGCACAGCGCCACCGATGTTCTATCCTCACCTCCCTACCCTCTCCCAGAATATTAAGTCAATTACATACTAAAAATTGAGTTATAAATAACATTTTGTAATGACTAGTTATATACCTTAAATATAACAAATTGCTAGTTGCTATCTTAACTATTAGTTATACCACAAAATTTTTAGAAACAAAATCTATAGGTTAAAACCAATCGAGTTATCTCCAATAGATGCAGAAATTTTAAATTTAATGCAATATCAGATTCTAGGACATAACTATAGAAAGTATATTAAAATCGAACATTGGTCAAGATTAAAATCGAACATGGGAAAAGCTTAAGTTATAATAGTTTCACCTTCTTTTTACGGATTGAAGCAGTCATACATGGCAAATTTCAAACTTGAAATTGTACTGGAAATATACACAGGCTGTAAACGCAGGCTGTAAACAAAGAGCTTAACTCAGCATATAAAGGCAAAATATGAGACAGATTTATGATAGAAAGAGATGTGAGTCTCACCCTGCACTGCCTGAATGTAGATGAATGACATTGTATGTGATGTTGGCGACGACTTTTGAATGTTTGCATTGATGACAAATTTTCGACGTTCAGGCAACATTTTATTCCATAACTTGGTAACCTAAAGGGTGACTAATATACAAATAACAGGCAAATAATTTCAATGTTATAATCTAAAAATAGTTCTGGGTACCGAAATGAAATAAAAATAACTGTTACAACTTGTGTCATGTAAAGAATCGTTCTCACCCAAGGTGAAAAAAAACCTTACGCTCGTCATCGCTGCGTGCTTCACCGACAGTCCACAGTCTCACTTATGCAATAACATACGATTACTGCAGGTATCATTATTCAACAAGCAACCGCTGCGTATGGCCAACCTGCTCCGAAACGGTTAACCGTGTGAAACAATCACTCCGCGCTTGGGTTACTAAACGATTCATACAAATTCCAGTCATTAAAGTAACTTTAAACAGTTAATTCGGTTAGTGAATATTAATGGGGCCCCTTCAGAAGACGCCGCCGGCCGCCATTTGTAACGACAACCATTAATTCGTGACTGGAAGACTAACAATAGCGTGTCTTAAAAAAATATATTTCTAAATTATGCGAAAATCAAGTGCAAGTTGCACATATATGCATATTAAATAAATAAACGCATGTGTCACATTGACTAACAAAACATTACGACAAATAAATAAAGATTAACAGACGAGACGTATTTTTCACATGGAAATATGTAAATATATATATCAATATCTTAGACGAAATTATTTAAAAGAAGTGCAAAAAGTACGACGACATTTATTTTATCTATTTAGGTTAGGTTTTAAAACAAAATAAGTTCAAATTTATTATTATACACGGTATCCGGGAATAAGCGTGGCACAAAAAAGACGTTATTTCTTGACTGAAAAATAGTAAATTCGTTAAAATAAAATTTAAAAGATGACTTTTTTCAGAAAATTTAAAATAATATTCATAATTATTTGTCATCTTTTTCATACACACGATACTTGCACACATTGTTCAGCGGCGCTCGGGGAATAACCCGAAAACAGTCGCGAAGACGTCATTGCGGGTAAAAACCGCACTACGGGCAAATATTGGGTGTGTTATAAAGAGTTATATGTAATTTTTTTTTGCACTCGATTAGGAAAAGGGCATGTTTTACGTTTTATTTCAACGACCATTTATTCCTTTATAGCCAACGAATAGCGTCTTTCTTTGTCCGACATCTATTCCCGAACACTGCGTATATTTTATTTGGGCTTCCAAATATTGCAACACTATCCACGGAAAGTTACTACTTTTGTGCAAGTTACTACTCAGTCAAATATCCCCCACCAACATCGACGCGACGTTGATAAATTTTCATTAGTTCAGCATTACTGTTACTTTTCTCAAAGCTTCTGACGTTTTTTACCTATTTCCTGTAGAATATTCTACTCTGAAGCTTCTAAGACCTTGCTATTTGTAGTCAAATAATGACTTCAAAAAAACTCCAGAAGAAATATATAATGATAATAACAGACGACCTTACGAAACGCTATAAAGCAAGCATATAATCAGACTTCATAACGCTTATCATAATGCTTCATAACGCTTCATAACGCTTATCATACTTACCGACGAAGTAAGGTAAGCTATAATTGTCAAAAAAAATATGGCTCTAACTTCTTACCGTCACAAGCACCACAGGAAATATCTAAATATATTTTAAAGCATCTCGTGAATAACCTACAGATCCGTAATTTCGCTTTTTATGTGTCCAGAAATACGAAGGTACACCTCACCATTTATTTTCCTTGTAAAGTTATTCTTCTAGCAAGTGTCAAATGTCCTTGCTGATATATGTAGCCATTACCAAAAATACATTTACTTTTTAAAGTTTCTTTTTGTCAATGGCACTTCGGCGCCCTCTGCTACTTTAATTATAACAAATAGTTTTGTTGCATGATAATATTTTCTTTTATATTTCATTTTAATATATTAACTTTTCTTTTCGTTAAGAATAAAATGGGCATTAAGATTAATTGACGTAAATATGTACAGTAAAATAATTTAAAAAATATATATTACTACAGAAGATGAAATAAATTATGTGTACGTAAGAACTAGAGAATGTCAACAGAAAATTAGTAGCAAAAAAGACATCTAAGCATGAAGTAGCCGCACATAAGATACATGGAAAACGCGACGAGATATTAATTTTATCTAAGACGAGAATTCGTAACATGTAGCACTGCGCAACTTCAATTACGATTATATGATATTATAAATACAGGTTGGTCCATTTTTTTAGGTAAAGAACATTGTGATAAGTCAAATAACATTATTTCCGCAAAAATTAATAGTTTAGACATTATGATTTTTTGTACTTTTTTGAAAAATCTTTAGTCCAGTCACAAAAATATTCCACTAAATCACATGAAATTTGGTAGGGAAGTAGAAAAATCATGTAGCAAGTATGCAATGAGCGACTATTGTGTTTATTCTTAGCTTCTGCTATTTTTTGAACCTTTATATTAACTTTTTTTGTTTTCAGAAAAAAAACGTACGTTTAAAAAAATCACTGTAGTAAAGTCTGTACAACGAGAGATTTGCTATGATGATGGTAAGAACTGCCCTAGGATATGGTGATAGTCCAGAAAAAAATCGTAGTGAAGTAACCATTGCAACATCTTCAGGAATTAACATCATATCACTAAGTCACTAAACGTCAAATTTCTGCCATAATCGCTATTTTAGCAAAACTAATTATGTTTGTTTTAAAAAAGCATTAATTCAACTCAGATTTACCTAAAATTATTCGCAAATCAATGCTTATTAGCTTTAACATGCATAAAATGTATTCAGGTAAAATGACTGCTAGATAGAGCGTTTTCATGTTGTGCACGTATCAGCATGAGAGCGACACGCCTGTTGTAATGATACGTGTAGATCATTAGCACTAATAATTCAATTAACAATCTTAGAATATCAGCGCGTCTTTGACTAGTGGTAGGATAACGACGTATTTCTTTTAAGACGGCAGCCACGTATTTAAGCCAGTTAACCCGACTTTAGAATTTTAATTAATTGAATACGTATTTTTAATTTTAATGCTGCTATATCTATAGTCATTGTCAAACAATATCACTTTAATACGTTGGTCTTTCGACCAATACAGACAAGAAACGACGCATGGAATCTGAACGTGTCCAATTGGTGTTCCCTCGACGAAATAAGCAACATGGAAATTGGAGCAGCTCAACCGAATAATTGATGCAGCTAATCTCTGCGGAGATGGATGAACACAACCGAACAAGACACGCGTTTCGGGACAATTTACACGCGGAAGTGGCACAGTTAGAGCGACGTCCGGCTTAGTGGCGCCCGACCGACCCCAGGGATACACTCGTACAATGTTCATTAATAACGATCTTAAATCGTGGGTCCGGTATCAAAATGACATACATACACATAGAAGGGGACGAACTGTGATATTTTTAGAGATATTTTATTTATTCGTCCGCTGCGCCGAGGACGTAATGAAAAATGATAGTTATAGATCACGACTTCTTATAGAACGAGAATATTTATGATCGTTTCGTTAATTACAGGTAGGTACGATGATCTGTCACGTCAACAACTTTTCATTTTATCGTTCAACGATTACCGTCATCAATTACCATTAACGATTACCTTGTTTGAATTTTATTAGAAATACATTACGACTTTACAAAAATATTCAAAATTGTCTAAACTAAATGATAATTTGCCCCAAATTTCATGTGGGCAAACGAAACGTATTGTGAAATGCTCACGGTCTACTCGAAGCAGAAAATTCAAATTCTGTTTAGTATTGACCTGAATATTTTGTAATAGTTCGAATCTAACAAATCTTTGCCTGATAATTCTAATAAGAACAAGTGTGGTATAAAAAAGTTTCTGCTGCGGATTGTGTGTGCTAACGATGGGAAGCGCCGGTGAGGGGGATTCCGAAAAAACTTTTTCCACAATTTTATATATGATACTTCACACATATCTCTATTGCTACAATACGCAATATCTCTATTGCTAAAAATGTCTTAAAAAACAACCCATCACTCCCATCACATCGTAATTCTATGCCCCTTCTTTAGTCTTGCAAATATATTTTAATAACTACTTATTATTAGTTATTTTTTGTTACCTTGCCATTTTATTTTTCATTGTTTTAACAGTTTTCTATTCTACATATCGCGCGTATCATTTTTTGCAGTCTTTCAACACCTTATTATATTTTTTGCTAAATATTTGGGTTAACTGGAAGAATTACTCCTGTAGCAATAAGTCCACCTTATGTATTTATACATCAAAAATAAGTAAATAAATATTTCTGTGGTCATTCATGTAGTTCGTAATATTACTGATTGTAAAGAATTCCTATTCCCTTCGCCATAAACGTTAATTTCGACGAAAATAAATTGATTTGTACATAATATTTTCGAAAATATACGCAAGCAAGCATTTTAATTGCGGTTTTCTGCAAAGTTGAGAGTAAAAGGTAAGATCGAAAATGAAAAAAGCACGTTAGAAATGGGTTTATTTAAATGTCACAACTCTCTAACTACTTTTTCAAAGACTTTATTGCAACTTTTATATTCATATCCAAAGACAGATAGTTAAATAGTGATTGAGATATGAGAATTTGTATATCATAGCCATTATTTGCTACAACAATAGTTATAGGATATTCAGCGATCACTTTGAAGTTTAACGACTTTTATACGGTCGACACATAAGGGGCCAGATATTTACTGTTAAAAATACTACCTGCGAGTACATGGCACCTTTCATAATTTTAGGCCCAATTAAAATAAACGTCACGGATTAAAAGTGTCAAACTTCTCTTTTCTCTGGTCAGGCAAATATTTTGAACACATAAGCGGACTATAGCAAAAACTAGAATTTTAATTTCGATAAATTTGAATGCTCCAAAAACTTCATCAAAACTTACACTAAAAAAAAGCATGGAGCCTGAACCTCCCTCTAATCAAAAGAAAAGAAGGCAAAGCGACTTCCACGATGGGTAGCGAAATTCATACTCTTTACCACTTCTTTATACGAAATACAAATATTTAAAAATGCAAATACTGTTTATGTCAATTTTTCTCTTAACCGACCATCGAGGACGAAGCAAACGATTATCTTTTACGCTCTCCGCTAATTTCATCTACATTTTAAGCTGTCCTTGCGATACTCATATAAATTATTATCACATATAAATTCTCATCCAACTCTATAAATCCGCACGGTTACGGATTAATAAAAAAATTCGATATTTAATTACTCCCGATAATTGTAATAAACGAGTATCCGACCACGATTCAATAACATTAACAAAGAACGAATTTAATTCAATATTTCACTAATCACCGAGCGCCGAGGCGGTGAGTGGGCGCCGCACCGCGCCCTAGATACACACATGTAAGCGCACGCGTTACGTAAGTCCTTTTGACTGAAGGGCGTAGCGCCGACCATATTTTTAACCCGTACTATTATTTAAACCCAACCAAGCTGCGTCGAACCTTTGACAGGCGAACTTTGACAGATCCGTCGAGATGATAAATGATTACGCTTCATTGACGGAACCCTTCTGTTAATTAATGTGTGAATATTTATAATATTTTTGCGTAACGCTCCGGTGACGCAACGAAACTTGTATCACAATACGACGCGCGAACCGCAATTATCTTACAAGGTTATATACATCAAGGCTACATTGTTTGTATCGAATTCGATATACTTATAAAAAAGCAAACGCAATTTAAGATTAAAAAAACGAGGTCGTTTCAACAATCGCAGCACTGAGACAACTATTATTAATAATTAATAAAATGCGGTTACGACACATCTCGCAAATTATCAAATCGATTAACATTCCTTTTTTTTTATTATTATTTAAGGCTTCTAACGATAACCAACGATTATAATGAGAAAAACTTTACGTATTCTGGCCAAAACCGTAATATTTATATTGAAGTTGACGTGTCATATTGAACTGTAACATGCCTACATATATGTACTATGCCTACATATAACATGCCTACATATATAAAACGTCTGGAAAATGCTCGTTAATGTCAAGGATTTAGGAGCTATATAAATCATAGATTAACAATCAACTTCCTCTAGACTTATTATAATTTACACAACCTGTATTTGCAGTTTATTTATGGTAATAACCAGATTGCGTTCGATTGAGTATAATCTCCGAGTAAATCTTTTCGCGCGACACGCCGAAATGTTATTGTTATAAATAGTTTAAATTTTTACTGTCCTTTAGTTTTACATTGAGTCACTGTTTCTGCTATTTATTACTCCTACAACATATATTATTTCTGCTAATTCATTACTTATATACTATAACCCCATACCAACTTAATGAGGTATTCGATCTATAGTCAGAGCCGATGATTCACGCCTGATATTTCGTGCGCGTTTGGTCGATGTAGCGATAAAAGGGTCAGAAGGCTTGGATTTTTACTGCATAATTCCAGGATTAAAGATAAATGAGATGTTGTAAATATGACTTGTTTGAAATGGGCGCATGATGAACGAACAGGGATACATTAAACCGATAAGCAAGAATATATAATTATAGTGCACTTTTTTGTGAAGATAAATTTTATGGTGTGAACCAAAGCAATAGTATATGAATTATAAGTGAATCAAAGTAACATATAAATTAGAAATTTACCATATTCTCAACTACAATAACTTCCATCATTCGGAGTCGAACTGAAACTTGCTATCCTATCTCCATATCTACTAAGAGGAGCAAACAACAGGTTTACAAATGACACACCCATTCCTATATATCTATTACTAGTTAATAAAATTTGATATTCACTCGATGGCATATGAGTTGTATGGCCTTGCATGTAGTTACCATAAGGGAAGGTTGAATTTTACGTGTGTAATGTAACAAAATAAATTACGTTAAAGTTCATCATGTCGTAAAAAAATGTATTTCGTTCTATAATAAAACAATCAATAGGCGGTGTGGCTGGTCGATGCCATATGGGTTCAGATCCGGCATAAGTCGTAAAATAAACGCCAGGCGCGGTGATCAAGAAATAACGATCAATCCACAACGAGGTAATCGAAATACATCTCACTACGGTAAGTTTACATTTACACTGTCCCCACTTGAGATAATGTCGTTTAAATAACTTTGTTCACAAACTCGCTTATTTAATATTAATTACTTATCGTAAACAGGTTAGTATAATTATGTATTATATTTTTCGGACAACAAAACTACTCCACTCACTGGTAATTTTGTTAATTGTTATCGCAAATAGTTTCAAGTTAAATTTAAATGTATCATTGCTTCAAATTACTTTCAACAAAAAAAGGCGTGAGACACGTGTGTGAAGATCAAAGATGTCATTCTGTAAAATAGTAATCATTCGCTCATTTTCAAAATGAATTTATAATATTAGCAGACTTACAAAAAATACGCTACGTTATCCAGTGACCCTGCGTTGGTGTCGTGTGAAAGCCATGGACAAATAACGACGACATCACATAATAATAAAAATAAGTCAAAACACATTTATTTACGTACATTTTCGAAATTTCGCGAAAATAAGAAAAAGGATTAGAAAATATTGAAGCTTTCAAGTTTTACTAAGATGTTTTACAAGGACTTTGAAAACGCCAGCGATGGGCGGTAGATCTACTCCGTCCGGACGTCGAATTGTTAGAAATTGATTTGGCTGCGAATTGATAATGTACGTATATTTTTGATAATGCACTTTTGCTAATTGATAATGTTTTATCCCTAAACGTCTAATAAATATAGAAATTTGTTACGAGTACACAAAACATTATTAATTATGCCAAGAACTCGTGAATAATTATTTCAATGACAAAATTTAATTACACTACATATTATTTTTAATATTCACAGAATATATTTTTATGGTTCAGTAGCCAAATAGTGAAAAAATTAAACCCTTATAATTTCATCATTTCTATATGTCTGTCTATCGTCTGTTCGTCCATATGTAGCATGGTATCTCTTTCAATCCGATCTTAGTGAAATTTTATTTCACTCCAAAACTCTAAAAAATTAAATATGTTAACACAATGTAAGAAACGTTACGTCTACGCAGGACAACTACTGTATTGGACATACTCCGCGAATAAACAATTGTTTATTGCTCCTTTGCTGCTACATTCCAATTAGACAGAAAATTCGAAATAATAAAAAAAGAATAAAATAATTTTGAAAATATATTATTGTAAATAATGATCATTTTACATCATTAAGATAATTTAGTCATAATAACGAATTTTAAATTAGACTAGAAGGCGGCAAAAGAATCTTCAAGTGCTGTCAGATGCACTAACTGGATTCATTGATAAAAATATTTTTTATTTCAAAATATTCATTACGTTTAATTTCCGCAAAAGATAATATATTAAAAAAATGGAAATTTCATTATTATTTGGCGGACAGCAACATCGGCTTTACTGTTAATTCAGTGTTTCACTTAAAATTATTTTTATGAGCGGAATCCGAAAAAAAATAGGTATATGACGATTAGGTATACAATAAGCATACACCGATAAGATAACCAACCACGAATATACGTATACAGTTATACGTCAATTAGGTAACCGACGATTTATATAGATATACGTCAAACAATGCTAAATTTATAATCCCATTACCGAAATATGGACGAATAAGCAAGATGTCCATGAAGGTTTCACCATCTGAGGAAAATATTCCCTTTCTACATGAGTATCCGACACAAAAAATGAGTTCCAAATTAAAATAACTACGTGAACGACGAAAATGTAATTTTGAACAGAACAATGTTCCGAATAATCGATAATTAAAAACATTTTTTTCCTCTATTGATTGGAAAGCTTAACATGCTTTCCATCATTAGCTGAATCCAGTTAAACTGAATTATGATTTCGGTCAAACGAATAACCTGTTTACTAATAACGTCCGGTACGTTTCGTTTAAGTAATCGTAAAGTACGATGCAAGTTTTATTTGTTCTATTGACCCGTGTAAATCACCTCTCAGCCAATAAACAACTCGATATCTTGCGTTATAAATTGTGTTTGCTCCTAAGTAATTAAACTGCAATATCTCAACCGACAAAAACTTTCATTATACTGGCTCGCATGCGCGGATACCGCGTGTCAATAAAACTTATCCATTCGATAATTACAAGGTCTTTTATTGACACCATTTACTAACACGGAAGTCGTTTAAAAAATCTGATGGCAAACGATAGAAATAATGACCTAAGCAATTGGTAAGGACCAATTACGAGCAATTTTTACTTAAAAAACATCGATATGAGCTTTAGTATAACATTATATTAAACCGATAACGAACAGAGTGATTTGATTGACCAATTTACTACCAAATACCCGAGCGAATTGCTAAAGAATCACTCCCTCTCTCTTTCTCTCTCTCGAAGCATTAATAGTTACATTAATTGAGTAATCACTTTCTGATTTTAGGGCCTGTTAATAATTAACGACACGTTTAACCAGCGAAAAGGAAAATTTAGTAGGATTAATTCAATAATAAAGGAAATTTTAGGCGGATCAATTCATGTGTAAGTGCGGCTAGATGAAGGCGAAATTATTAAACCAAATTTCAAAATATGCGGCAGTCATATTTTGAAATTTGAGAATATCAGACGTCGACTAGATGACTGAAGAAACATAAACGAAATAAAAAACTTTGACTAACAGACATTGATAACTCTTCGATGAAAACTTGTGGAAAGATATATTCCATATTTTTATCGCACGAGTAATACAATGAAGACAGCATAAAATGTTAATACCGAAACGTAAAAATGATATTATAGTATAGTATAAAAGTTACAAGTAAATAGTAAATGCACAAACAAGTCTATCATAGAGATCAGTTGAGAGTAACTACAATAATTACAAAACAACATAATAAATTAGAAAAATAAAATAAAAAACCATGTACGTATAATGCAAATTCAACAAATTTAATGTAAATAGATATATAAAACGTACTTTATTTTATATACAATTAGAGAGTCTAACACAGTTATTTACAGTTAGAGAGTGTAGGAAATTAATTTTGTGTGCCTCATTCGTTTGCAAGACGCTGTTTCTTTCTACAATAGACTTAAAAGCGCCGGATTATTTTTTCATACATTTAGAACATATGAGAGAATAACCACCCATAGATATTTCAAAAACGAATCTGCCCCAAACATTGCTTAATTTTCACATGAATTTCGCAGAAATTCAACTAATGCCTATTTTAAAATTTCGGGGGTGATTTTAAAATTCACATCTTCATCGATCATGGTCTCAAGATATCGTATCCAATGTAACCTTAATAGTATTTGTATGTATGCACGACGTATGCGTGAGTGAGGGCGAGAGCCTGCGTGCCTGCTGTGTGGTATACATGTGAGACATAACGAAATTTTAGCCGACTAATTCTAAAATGGCAACGGCACATAATTTAAAAATATATAAAAAAGAAAGTACACAATAATTTTTAAAAAAAAATTTCCGCCATTATAGGTAAAAATAAAAACATTCACAACTGTATTATATACATAAGTCTTACAAAATGTATCATCTCAGCTGGCGTCGAATTACTAAAACAACATGACGAAAAAATGAAATTAAATGGAGATACACTTAGGAGCGACTTTTTACCAAAACATACTCGTATTGTGACCGTTTTCGACTGTTTCTCGCCACGACACGAATTTCGTGTTGTGGGTATGAGAAACCTTAAGTTTTCAGTCCCAGTCGTTTTCTTTTCGTTCAGCGAGTTTTCACGGTCTTTGAACTTCGAATTAGCAAAAATCACAATCAAAGGTACAACGGGGACTTGAGCGACGACATACAATATTTTACCACATATCAATCGCTTAAACAAATTTATTTATTTCAAACTTTAATGCGCGACCCGCGGTAAAACGACAAACGTTGTGCAAGGCAGTGTCGGATGGTCGGATTTGTCAGACTACAGAGTACTGCTACCGACCCCTTGTAGTTCGAAACTTTTTTGAAAAGGAGTGCCTTGTAATCCAACAAATTACTTTGTATATACTGTTATAGGTATGTCGGATTATAAGGGGTACCGGATCAGACAGGGGTCGGATTACCGCAGGTCAACTGTATTACTAAATAAGGAATATCTTCATAAACTCTGTTATAACATTTATAAATTAGAATATACAACGTTTAAAGAAAGATCCAATAAATACGTAAAAAACAAGATAATTGACATGATATAGTGAAGGAAAAGAAATCAAAACAGAATTAAGGAAGGGTAAGACTAAGAGATTATAAAAGGAAATTTTCAGAGGGCCTTTGAAAATATTTATAGACGAGGCGTTCCTGGAATCGGGAACCAGTTATTTCAAAATGTTGCAGATTGGGCAGAAGACTTTCCTTGAAAGTCGGTTGTATATTAGGGAAAAAAGAGAAGGAGCTGGTTTCCAAAGCGTAGTCCTAGATCAAAAGGAGACGAGTAACTGAATCTGCTTCTAAGATATATTGGATAAGTTGTATTGTTGAAAATACTATCCTACATTTTGTAGATTATGTATATTTTGTAAATAAAAAAAAATATCTTCATATTTTTTGCAATCAAAAATGCAACGGATGCACAAATTTTGAAGGCGTTCTAATTTTCAAGACGATTGTCAGTAAGGTCTAGTTAACATAAATCTCCATAGTCAAGTATAGGAAGTAAGAGTGCGTGAAAGAGGAGAACGTCGGTTTAAACAACTAGAAAATTGTGAAGATATTTTGCAGAGTGCATTCCGCTGAAGTTACGACGACTAACATCGTTTACTTGAGGTCCAAGTGAACCAAAGGTTCCAACACTATTTTTAAATACGAAGATGAAACTAAAATCTACACTAATATACTCGTATAGAGGGGAAATGATTATTTGTTTATTCTCTGGAACTCTCTGGCACCGCATGTGCGAATTCAAAAATTATTTGTGTGTTGTAAAGTCCGTTCTTTGAGGATATACTTATAGAATATATCATCTCTCTACGGTTCATAAGGAGAAAATAGTGATAAAAATGAAACAGATACCTGGGAACACGGTTAAGACCTGCTTATTTATTGACAGATCATCCCAACTATTTTCACCGATATGCGCCTACTGGACGACCTATGTCGTTTGACAAAAGAAGCGGAGGCGTTTAGTAACTGCGGTTCGAGGGAGAGGGGCATCAACATAGTTAAGATAAATCTAAGCAGGCGGAACCGTAGAGCACTAGTAGTGCTCTACGGTTCCGCCTAAAGTTATATTAATGAAACACAAGCTTGAAGGGCAGATTATTCTTTATTTACTGATTTTCAGTGACAGACACTAAAAATCTAACCCCACATACATAAGTTTTTTTTCTTTACGACTGGAGCATCGCGAGAAAAGTGTTTGCAAAAGACATAAACATTTCAGTCTAACCAGCTGAGTATTTTAGTTCTACGATAATTGATATACACCCTATGCACACACGTAGATGAGTACGTTTCGAAATACTTTAGTTCCAAACACAGATGAGAACCGAAGCAAAGAAATATGTCATATGTATATTCAAGATGCAACTGACAAAGGAAAATTTTAAAGACTAGTCAACATTATACACATATTCATAATCAATCGGAGATTGGCGCTTTGCATTTACCGTTACGGCGACCTTCTCGTCACATTAAGCACGCTAATTTCTCAAATCTACTAGGAGGCGGTAAATTGTTGTAACCTTTTCACACATTCCAACTCTATTCTAGAAACCGTGGAGCGAGTGCCCTATAAATAGAGAGGTAAATTGACAAAAGCGACTTAGCCACCGTGCCGCCGAACAACGGCACTACAACTAAATATTTCGTCCGCTTCACGGAAATAATGAATTGTCCGTCGGCGAAGCGAGGTATTCTCGACAAAACGTTTTCACGCATCGTTAAGTCAGCTTTATGAATGGAGCGGTGCGGAGGTGCTTTCGGAGCGCGCTGTAAACGATAATTTGCATGGAGGCGAGCGGCCACCGACGCGGTTGAAGTAAAAGACGAAACGGAGCCGGTCGGTGGGTGTGAAAATCCCGTACTTTGTCTACCTAGCCTGTTTATTCTAAAGTAGCGCTGGGCAGAATAATTGTCACTTAACTGTTACTCGTTAAGAGCACCTTGACCGACTCCACGCGAATTGAGGTGCGGTGTAATAAAAGGGCCCGTGTGCTGTTCTGTTTTGTTACTGAAACAATGAGAATTTTATTGAATGAGAATTTTATTTAATTCTTGTATTTCTGTAAACCACTCCAATTCTTTAATTGATATATGAAAATTAAATATTAAATTTTTACCACTTTTCTTACTTTTGGCATATTAAAAAAACTAATATAATATATTAGCTGTGTGATGAAATAAAAAAAAATATACGCAACTCTAAAATTTCAAATAAAGTAGTATATTCGACAACATATATGATATTTATCGATTTTAAAAATAATAAAATAAAACTTTTGGTACTTCAAGAATATTCATAGAAATTTAAGAAGCCAGTCGGGCGCAAGTCCCTTACCATCCATACATCCAGAGTCTATTCAATTAGATACGTATTAATGTAATTTATAGTTTATGAACATTAATACAGCTGAAGCAATAGAAGAGATACGGAGAGAAAAGAAAATATCATTAGAAATCTTCACACCGAGCGAGCATAGTCACGTCTGCTCGCCCCGCTCGAGCGAAAGAATAAAAAAGAAAGAAAATGCCAGTAGCCGGTGAGTAAAATGAAGAAGGAAGAGGAATTTTCATTGTTCACAGCGACCATTCGGACTAATCTGATTCAGACTAGAATTGTATGTAAAGAAGCAAAGCGTTCCGGCGCACCTCCTGCTCTGATTCGTAACAATTTATTCAAATTTATACACGAGTATACAAACAAACAATTAACGAATGTGAACACGAACCGCACGCACTTCAGAGCGGCTAAATGAATTATGCAAGAGCCGTTTATAATTAGTGTTGCAGGTCTCCGTACGAGTTCGGCTCTCGTTAAGGCGTCAAGTGGAGCGTCGTAAATTAGTAAATGCGTAGCAAAAAGATCAAATTGCGTAAGAGCCAGCTTTTTTATTACTGTGACCAGTCTATGAAAAGCGATTCGCCATTTTCACGATATGAAAGCCGTGCGTGTTTGCAAGTCTCATACATAATAGTAGCGAGCATATTTCAAAATAGAGTGAAGCCCAATCGAGTTCAGCTGTTGTTCTACAAAATTGGGGTTATAGGTCGTTCAGTAGTTATATTCGACATAATATTTATAAGAAATTTAAGAAGTTAAATTAAAGATTTATAAAAAAAAATCACTACACTTTAAAATATGAAATAACATGGATGTTTTTTATTCCAAAAATTGTTGTTTCATTTAGTACATTCGTTCATCCTCTTTTTCCAATTACGTACGAATTTTTGTCATTTAGGCCGATTTTTTAATATTTTCTAAGTTCGCTTTCTTATACGCATGATATTTGAGTCAGTAGCAACCATGAATCGATAAACAAAAAATCCAGTAGACGTGTATAAGTGTAAATTAAAGAGATTTTTAATTGTTCCCGGGAGTCGGAGCGACACCGTGAGTCTAAACGCTTGCCCAAATTCAGGTTATCCAAATATTATTTTTGATCGAAAAAAAATATTATAATCAATATAAATATGTAATCGACACACAAGAAACCCAAATAATAAATTCGTCACGTGAGCGCCCCTCACCTCAGCGAGGACCGACGCAAATGTTGATAACGAAGATAGACGCAATATTTTGATAACATGTATAGATGCAAAATTTAGAAAACTATGATAGACGCAACATTTTGGTAACGAGGATAGACGCAAACATTTTAATGTCCTCTGAAATCCTTATTACGATTTAACCGACATAATCTAATTTGAAAGTTCTAAATAAATGCTGAAACTTTTTCAGATCTTTCAAACTGATCATTGACATCTTAGAGAGATAGGGGGCATATTGCACGCCACTTTGAAGCTCAATTTTTCACAAACGGGTATTAGAAATGAAACATGATAAATGGAATCTCAAATTAATTTTAAAAGACTTACCCGATGTTGTCTGTGGAAAAGGGAAGAGCGAAACAAAATTCGTACATTAAAAAAATGTATACTTTGCTACATTTCCATATGAAGCATATATTTGAAAAATTTCATATCGACTAGTCTAAAACTTTAGAAATCGTTAGGTTGTGATAAACGGATGGAGAAAGACGGGAAATTATAAATATTCTGCATCTAATTGCGAAACCCTAAAAGTATCTCATGAAAATGCTTTATAGACAAGGTGCTGCGAGATAAACCTTCTTAACAATTTTATCAATTTACACGTCGTGTCTAAGTATCAAAATAGCATTAAACATATTACAGTTTAATAGCATTACATATTACAGTTTACCGCTGCCCTTACTTTATATATCACATTTATGTATTACTGTCTCACTTCTCACACTGTGCTCGATTGTAACAGCCTGTAGCAATAAATCCAAGAAAAAGCATATTTTACCTGATATGCGTGATTCAACAACATTAAAAAAAATCCAAAATATTTCATACATTCATCAATATATCGTCACGTGATAAACTACGATTATATGACAACGTTGCGGTGTAACGGTGTCAAATATTGCAATCGAATTAATGCGACCTGAAATCCCCACGCTGCACATCCATTAAACATCGTGCCTTTCACTCAAACTTATAGGTTTATTTCTTCACTTGCCTATTCGTGTTTATTCGGCTATAAAAGAAAACATCGATTTGTTCCGCTATAAAAAAAAACATACCACAGAAATATTAATTAATATGTTTACTGATACATCACTAGTGCCAGCCGGGTGCACTTTAAGATGCGACACGTTGCTTAATACCTTTAAACAATAGCTGCATACAATTCAATAGTAAAGAGAATTATACTGGTTATTTTATTCCGTCTGAAGGATTACGCAATTAATTTAGATAGAAATACAATTCTTCTCTTTTAAACCAAAGAGAACAATCGGATCACATATGTTCGCATGTTTGATGACATTTTTATTTTTTCATTCATCGTAAATCTACTGAAAATATAACATATGTTTTACCAATATGTAACAAGACAAGATTATATATGGGTGTTTTGGCTTAACAAAATTATGCGGCCATCAATGAAATATATCTCGTTTCGAAGACTTTATAGTACAAATATTTAATATTATGACGACCAAGCCCTATAATATAAGAGAGTTAAGTTAAAAAAAAACAAAAAAATGGATGTAAAGACTAAATGACGCACATAGTTTATGGAACAATTTTGTATAAAAAAACAACAAGCAAAACGAGGGTTTTCTATTTCTTCACGAGTCAAATGTAAATGGATTTTGATAATATTTTCATCACTGTACAAAATTAATTAAAGTAACTACAGGTATCTTTAAAAAAAAATCGAATTTCGTACCTGCAAATCAGGGTAAAAAAAATAATATTAAATAACAAGGCAAAATTTAATTTTCTTCCAGGTAAAGGAATAATATTATTCAATTAAGGAAAAAAATTACATTTTATTTTTTTATGTTTTTTTTTTATTTTATTAATTTCCATAAATTGTTTGCTTCGTTACCGTAATAAAATAGTTCCCACTAAAGATTATAACCGAGATATATTCCCATGACAATCGCGAAAAAAGATTTTAAATATTAAATTAACATATAGTAGATACAGACTTTAATACTTTAGTTATATAAAGTCTGTTATAACAAAAATCTATTAAATTAACCAAATCAATCCTGATACAAATAAATGTTCTTTATACGTTAAGAAATTACCCACAACTTTGATACCATATTAATTAAAACTTCTTTTTATTTCTAACTAAAACGCGTTCAAATGTTACCCACGTAGTGTCAGTTCAATTATCAACTTTGTCGCTGGATATGGAAAAGTAAATCTTAAATCAAAAGTATGTTAAATTAGACGATAATCCATAATGGTGTCATACACGTACTGCTTGCTTTCATGTATGCGTGAAGAATTTTGTTGTGCAAGCACCTCGCCACCGGCATAATTATCTAGCAATGGCTGAAGAAATTTATTTTAACCTTCTTTACAGAATAGGTTTCATCAAACGTACATATGGAAATTCAACCGAGCTTCTTGACGGTTGTATAAGCAAAATAGCATTTTGAACAAACAAATTGGGTTTTGTATGGGTTTGAATTAAACTGGCAGCTATAAAATTCACACCCCGTAAACCACACACTTTTATAACCCATCTCATTATTATTTTAATAAAAGAATTGCTGAATTCCTCCAAAAATTATCATCAGACTAAATTACAAAATTGCACCAGTCAAGTTTCTCACATGCCATTCATGTCGGTAAGTTCATTGTTTTTTTTTTGAGTTTACTACTTAAGAATCGATTTTCATACATAGGGCCCGGTATATAGTTTTATGAGGAAAAAATCATAAGTACGAAGTTCAGAGCGTTTTGAGTCTTGACGAATATTTTATGTTAAATGAGTTTAATATTAATTTCCTGAAAATTTTTCAAAAATTGTATATTTTTGATAACTATTCAACTCCAACAAATGAGAAAACTTTATTAAAAAAAGGTAAATAAAAAGTATAAAATAAATATCAAATAAAACAAGCAAGCGACATCTAGCGCGTAAACATGATATACAATTGTGTTGTTGCATAAGCTGGTGATGTCGAGAAACCACACTAGATGCCATAATGTTTTATTATATTAGTTTTTTAAACAATGTAAAATGAGTCTTTATTTTTTACAATATATTTATAATATTAAAAAATTATTTTACCTACGGTTGTATATTTTACATTAGTAAAACTATTTGGTTTTCAATTACCGAATAAATACATAAATTTGGTTATTTTCAAATATCATAACTATTATTTACATGTATATTTTTATACTTATATATTATACTTATACACGATACAGGCGGACGGTATTCTGATATGTATTTTCAGAGTAGGTATACTTTGATTTATCTTCTTTTTAATAATCTACACTTCAATACTTCTTCCATATATTGTATAATCTTTATAATTGATTAAAGCGGATAAAATATGAACACCTAAAGAAAAAAATGAAAAAATTATTATATAGATGTGATTCAACAAAACCATAATTTGGGGTAATCGCATTGACGGAATGTGACGCACATAGTTTACTATCGTCCGCTTATATCGAGATGTAAGGGAGACGGGGGAATGGGAGTCACTTAAGGAAAACTCATTATAAAATAACGAATTATCAGTCTTTTAATTTGACTATTATTAATTGTAATCTAGAATTGATACTATATCTAGTAACATAAGCATTTTTTCTTTATCATAATAAATTGCAGAATACGAATCAATATTAAAAAAAAATAATTTTGACTCCGATTTCCCACATGTGCGGACAATGAGAGTCAGCCCATGGGGTAATCGGAGTCAAAATTCCGAAACATGAAATTGAAAAAATAAAAAATTTACAATTGTATCAAAATCTGAAATAAATCAACAAACTTAAAAATTATGCAACTGACATGAATTAGATATATTTTTAATTATTCGTTTGTGCAAAAATCATAATGATAGCGACTAGGATCATCACATCCTGTGCACTGTTCATAGGCCCATCCACCACAGAGACGACAGCGGTACCATACTTCTCTCGATTTGCCCGCTTCAAGAGATATCGCGCAGAGACTGATCTCCACGCTAATTCTGAGTGTTTTGTGGGGTTTCAATGTTTTCTATGTCACTATCGCCACTTTCATCGTAAGGAACCTGTTCATTAGCCGATGATTCAGATGAACTTGATTTAAATAGATTTTTTTAGCTTTCTTTATTCTCTTAATATCTTTGGTTTTTGTAAGCGTGCTTTTTCCTGTCGTTTCCTAACTTTTTCTTCTAAAATCTCTTTCAAAGGTGTCGCAGTAAGTATTTCTGATTGTTGAGCTTTCCTTTTTTTTCCTTTACCTTTACCTTTTCCAATCTGAGGTAGAGGAGTCAATTGTGTGAGTATGCGATTTAAAGATTCATCGTCGGTATTATTTTGTTGATTTGTCACGTCCTTGCTTGTTGAAGGTTGCTGTCTCAAATCGTCTCTTTCCCTGCTAGTCGATGCTGGCACTTCTAAGTTACAAGTCGAAGGTCGACTCACAACTTCGTCTTCTACAGAGTCTACTATGGGGGAAAATTCTTCAACGCTAGGGGCGTCAGAAGTGTCAAAGAAGTCTTCGTCGTTGAACTTATATGGATTTAATGGGAATATTTTAGTTGATGCAAAGCCACTAGCTTCTCTACTGAAGCGACTCTCATATAGGCCTTGTTAAAAAGGCCATCGACATCATATGGCGTGATTTTTTGGATATTATTGGATTTAATATATAAATCACATTCCCGATTGTACGCCTTCTTTATAGGTCCATAGAAAATAACATCCAAGGGTTGCTGCTTATGCGATGTGTGAGGTGGGATGGACACTACAGTAATAAAATGTTCTCTGCAAAAAATGTATGCGTCCAGGGTAAGCATGACTGTAATGTTTGTCTAATATTAATAAAATCGGTTTCTTTTTACTTGGATCAGCTGTTTTCACGAATGACAACAATGTATTAACCATTTGATAAATAGATCTTCGCTAGTCCAACCGTTATTGGAATTTTCGTATACTGCATCTATTGGACCATTTTTCTCTAGTTGTGGTGAATGTCGCTTGCGTGGATAGATAAACAAAGGAGGAACGAAAGTTCCCGCACCATTCATGCAGCAAATGACGGTAATCGTTTTCCCTCGCTGCCATGAAGTTATAGATCCAACTCTTTTTTGACCTTTACCAGCTAAAATTTTGTCAGTTCCTTGCACGGTGGTAACATCTCTCTCGTACACATTGTAAATGCATTGTGGTGAGAAAGAAAATGTTATCATAACTTCTTCTAAATTACGAAAAAAATTATCAACTTCCGTTTTGTTAAATCCAGCTATTCTCTGGATACTTATAGCCTCCGGTTTTCAAACACTTAAGTGTGGATTCCTGTGGAGAAAATCGTCCATCCAGTTTCTGCCGGCCATTTGAGAATCTTTATTGAAGTTATGACGCAGCTTCGGATGTTCTGCATACTGGAATACTATTTTTCTTACTTGATTATTCGTCAAACCATGAAATTTATTGTTCAATAGCAAGATACGCTCTGCGAGTTCATTTTCTTGCTCTTTTGTGAAATTAGCATGTCTTCCTAATATTGGATTATTGAATTCTTTTTTTTAATCCTTCTTTGAAGGGTACTAAAAGGAATACCAGTTTCATCGGCGACTTTACGTATTGATATGCCTTCTTCAATACGCGCAACAGCTACCTGCAGCTTATTATCATTCCAACTTGGTTTACTGGTCGATCTTTTCCAGTTTATTGGCATCTGAAGTGAATAAATAAACTATACCTAAACAATACATAATGAAAGTATTTGGGGGTAATGAGGGTCACCTGACTCTCATTACCCCAATGACGGTTATTTTTTTACAAATTTAATTATTACATTTAAACTCAAGAAAATTGAATAAATCGAAATAGTATAGATCATACAGTATACTTTACGATAACTTGAATCATAAATAGTAATGCATTAGCTATTCACGTTTCAATCGAAAATCGGCGATCGGCGAAATCGGCGATTTTTACAAGAACGTCTCCCACAAAACACACACGTCGCTTCGGATGACCAATGAGTTTGCGAACGGGAGCGGGGTTGCGGGGAGTACCTTATGCGACTGTGGAATATTCCGTCACGTGATTGAGTTCATTTGTTTCATGCCGACCCCCATTACCCACTGACTTTTATTCCCCCCGGCTCTCTTAATCTTTAAATGTCATTATGTGTGAATATTTAGTATCTTCTATCCTACAAAATTAAAAAGTCTCCTTTAATTATAACTTCTTAGTCTGAAGTTACTAATTGTTTTTTTTTAAATTTTATTATATAAATTTGATCTTGTTCATTTGTATTTTACTTGAAAGTGACTATATTGTCAGCATTTTTTTATTAAAGAATTTTCCATTTACATTGAATGATATTTATATACAGTATTACCTATTTTATACATTCCAAGACAATCGTACTTACGGAATAAACTCGCGCGTCAGAGCTGACATGCACATTTTTTTTTTAATTGGTTCGTGGTCCTTTAGACATAAAATAATATAAAATAGTACAAAAGCACAAATAAAACTTTACTTAACCTTCACTTTATTTCTAATACTAAATTTAAAATTATTATAAAATAATATTTTATATTCTTCTTGATAGGCCCCACCTTTTTTTCCGTAAAGTCCAAAAATATTGGCATGCAGCAGCATGCTGCTTTGCTACTTCCCGTAAGAAATTTCGTCATGTTATCAATTGCATTCAATGTTTATAACACCACTACAAGATTCTAACTATTGCAGAATACTAAGGAACACATCAAATTCGGTTATCGCACACTTTTTATGCTGCAGAAAGTCAAGTTAGTAGCGCAGGTTCTCTTAAAATAATGATTTTATAAGAAACGTTTTAAATAAAAATTAAAGATAATTATCATTTCTACGAGAAGGTCTCCTATACTTCATAGGACCCAGCTGGTCCTATGAAGTAAAGATAAGATAATTCGAAACAAGGCGTTTATCGAGATAACGGTTGACGTAGTTTGACAAAAAATGCCTGCAGACTGAACTAAAATAGCACGCAAAATGAGAGGTGCTTCACGATTTTGTGAGGCATCCCCGAGGATCCGCCTGCTATGGGTGTATACATAAATACTGTTTCACGTTCGTTACATACACTGCCAAAGAAGTATAATTGATGACACTTGCGAGCTGTTAAAACACTTTTAAACCCGCCTTTCAAATCCTAACAGACATATTCAGTATGTTTGGAATTGAAGATATAACAATTTAAATCGTAAAATAATGTTAATTTTATTAAATTCTTTTCCATGTTTAATTAAAGTGTTATGTAGGTAAATTTAATATCAATTATTAATATAAATTTGTTTATAATTACAATCATTGTTATTTTATATTTATTTAAAATCTTTCATTCGACTATTTGAAAGAAGACCTAACTATATAAATACCAGTTAATGTTTTGTTGAATTATTTAAACAAAAATTCAATATTTTTTTTAATTTACTATGCTTTTTACAGTGACATACATATTATTTACATAAAATGAATATGATCAAACGTCCCGCATGCATTACAATGTAGTTTGGTTATAACCAAGTTTATTACATATTCCTTGTATACTTTAGGCGTTTTCGACATTTAGAGGAAAATATTTGTTTGCATGATTTTCTTGAAAGGATATCGATACGATGAGGTGGTTTAATTTTCGAGCACTGACTACAGAATTTACAACCAACACACACACAGAATTTACATTTAATATTTATCTCAATAAAACAAAACATAATGAAATAAAATACAAGCAAGTGCACCGGACGTATAGATAAAACTAATTGTCCACGCGTGCACATACATATTAGTCCAATATAATTGTGCTTTTTGAATGGTTTTTTCAGTTCAATTTTTTTCACAATAATGTTAAGTGCCACGTTCCGAGTAATTTGCGAAGTTGGTGCGATCAGAGTGATTATTTGAAATGCCTATGTTAGCGAAAACTTTAAAGTTAAATATCTCATGAACCGTTGAAAATAATTATTAAATTATTTTTTTGTAGGGCATTAAATTTTCTATAATTTCCTTTACGGAGATATTATCGTACATACTATTGTTGACAAGCTATACTACTTTAAAATTTACAAAAATTAGCTTTACTTTAAATATTTTGCAAACAACTGATCAAACATTAAATTATCAATAAAAAAAATAACCTAACATTGCTATAGAGACATTTTATATAAGACATTTTGTAAAATTAAATTTTAACGTGAAACAACATTCAAAATCACACAACAGTATTTGTCAACTATTTCATTAAATGTTTATGGGTGAAAAAATATGGGATTGTCATTTTGTTGGATGTTAAATTGCATACAATGTGTATTCAAGGCAATAGCTAACGAACAACAGTCAGTATTATTCAAATATTTTTTCTAAAATGTTGATTCTTAATATATTTTTATTTTTTTTTAAAGATCTCATTAACTATTATTCATCGTAGTGCACAATGTGCTAAAATAAATTTAATAGCACGTTTAGTTTTCTATCAAGATTACTTAATTTCTTGTCATTATATTGACAATTTTCGAAATGTATTATTTAATTTCCGATTAAAGATCATAAAAATATATTAGTTTTTTTTTTATATTGAATATATTTTTTAAATATTGTAGATCATTTAACTCTCTAGACTTATTATTTATAAACCACCACACACCTCTCGTAAAATCAACACCTTGTGAAATAAAGCTATTAATTTTAAAAGTATATATTTCAAAAAAATATTATTATAACCTGCATCTACTGGCCTATTGACCCTAAAGCGAAAAGTTTGAAACAAAAAAAAAAGTAGTAGAGATTAAATACCCTTCAAGATTTACAACCATACATTTAATATATGAAGAATAGTTACTGAGTTATTTCGAAAGAAGTATTTTTACGATATCTAACTGGACGTATCTCAAACTATCAAACTTTTGACAGATGATATATAAAAAACTATTATCCTCAAGAAAAAAAATCAAACAATAACTACAGAATTGAATAGAACCTAAAAATTGAATAGAACCTATTTTGCAGTACGATAAATAGTTAATGAGATATGAGGGGAAAACTAATGAGAGAAAACTGACTGTAGCTCATTAACTATTGAGTATCAATATAAAAAAATTATATACTATAAAAATTCAATTACGTTAAATTTATTATTTTACTTCCTTGAAATTCTTAATGAGATATTTGACAAAAAATTATTTTTTGTCCTTTTTCATGCTCGTAATCAACTAATTTCACAAAATATAGTTTATGACAAAAATTATAAATAATATAGTGCTCTACACTAATGTTGTCTGTAATTTTTACGTAGTTTGTATGAATTTTAACGGCCTATATCTCGTAAACTATACGCTTTACACTAATTGTTCCAAAGAAAATTATAGAGAACTCAATGTTACCCAAATAACAATGTTTGTCATACTATCAACGTTTGTCATACTATCAATGTTTGTCATACTGTCAATGTTACACAAATAACAATGTTTGTCATACTATCAACGGTTCACGAGATATTAAGCTTTAACTTTTCGAAAAGATGGCGGATATCATCTCAGACCGCGCCAACTTGGCAAATTACTGAGGACGTAGTCCTTAATAAAAAATGTTTAAAAATTGAATGTCGGAAAGAAGGCATAACGAGCCTACACTGTTGGACAATTTTACCAGACTTTATGTCTAATATAAAAGCCAGGAGCCTGTTAAAGAACTATCAGTGAATAATTAAATCCCACAAGTTTTAATTTGATTTCGATTAATCTCCACATACTTATATACATATATCACTTTCTAATTTCCTTTAAATACATACCCATTTAAAGGTTTTTCTAATCTAATTATTTTCCACGCCTCTCCTTATTTAAAAATATATATTTTATGATCACGTATTAAACATTTGTGTTTTTGAAAGTTCTCAATACATACATTTCCTACTATCATTGTCTAAATACATTTCCCACATATCATTGTCTATTATTTCACCTCCATTCAGCTCTTATGACTGAGTCAGAATATAATTTTATTTAATTTTTAATACACTTTCATCACAGCCATCAGATCTTTATAACTCTTTCTCACTTTTAGCAAAGAAAATGTTTAGAATCCTGAAAACGATAACAAAAGCATTGTTTAAGTAGTCCACTACGTAATCACCTCTTGTAATCCAATCTACACTCCAATAAAGACTGAAAATCGTACCAAACCGTTTGACCCTGAGATAAACCCGGACTTCAACCCTGCGCGGAGTGAGTACAAATCTCTAGGGACGCGCGCTCACTAGAAAAGCCATTAAAATGCTAGTGCACTGTCGTAAATAAATCAAAATGAATCGGTAGAGTTTCCGCTAGCGGAGTGTCGCCACTTGATTTACAGCTCTGCGGCCGCATGACAATGGGTAACGTCGTCTCGTGGCTGGCGGGCAGCTGACGCGCAGCATGCGGATAGATGTGTATACGCATGTTCGTGAAGATGATGGTGTGATACTAAAGGTAACATGACCATCGTCTCTTCCAACATGTATGAGTGAAGACTCTGATTTTGTTATTGCTTACTTTTAACATTTATTATATGTATAATAAAATCGTTATGGTGTTTTACACGAGTAGTTACTTCATATCCTAATATCGATCGACGTACATACATATTCTTGCTTGTCTGCGTCAATTCTTTACTGATGTAATGATTACTTTATTAATTTTCAGATAAATTTATTAAACATGTGTGCTATAAATCTACAAACAATATCTATTTAAAAAGGCACTAAGTTATATTGAATTTATATATTAACCGAACGAATCGTGATGCATAGTAATGAGAACTAAACGAACAAAAATTCAATCCCATTAACTATCAATTCAACATAACTCAATATTATTGAAGACAATGACATCTAATATAGTGACATTATCTTATAGTTACCCACAACATTCAATTGCAAGACGAGCGGTTAAAGGCATAAATATAACCAAACAAAAACAAACAGAATTTGTATTAAATATATATATATATATATATATATATATATATATATATATATATATATATATATATATATATATATATATATATATATATATATATATTACAATATTCATTTTTATTTCCACTTAAACTCAAATGTGCTTCAGACACATTTAAACAATTAAAAAGGGTCATAAATAAAAAGAAAATCAAAGCGTAGTCAACAAAACCTTTAAGGTAACCTGGTGTAGGAGTACGCACCCGATAAGAGTACGCAACACCAATAGCCATGAAGTTGTTTACGATGAGCGACTAACTTCAGATGCATTTTGATGGTAAGCGTGATAAGAAGTGCTGTGCAAAAAAAAATCAAATCCAACTGCAAACACAGAAATTACGTAAGTTTAAAGATTTTTTCTTAAAATCTTAATTAATATTTAGATTTGGAAATTGTTTTTGATACATGCATGTAATTATTTTGTAAAAACAAAGTAAACTGTTGAGTATTCAAGGACGATGCCGAACGAATGCCGCGAGCGTAATTCCGGTCAACGCCAAGAGATGGCGTTGACTCCCGCTCGTTTACGATTTGGCTGCAATGTGTATGAGTACGCAGTCGTGTACCTTAAAAGAGTACGCGCGTACTCTTACACTCACTTTTTTAAAGTTTCGTTACTGTATTTATTTTTCGTTCGTTGCAAATACATAAATAAAAATATAATTTGTATATGTGTAATAGGTTAACGTAATCTCCTTATTTATCTACACACCGAGTCCAGGTATGTACTGTGTAGATAAAGAAGGAGGCTTCGTTGAAAAATAAATTATTATTATTTAGAAAAAAAAATGTTTTTTTTTTAATTCTCACTACTTTTTGATCAGCCCTCGTACATGTAATTAAAATAAAATAATAAAAAAATATAATTTTGTACACAGGATGTCTAGACGTCCAAGAAAAAGTGAGAGAAGTCTTTGTACTCCAGAGCAGTGGCTCAATGCTAAGACACGCGTAGAGGCAGGCGAATGAAAGAGGTCAGTTGCTAAATCTTTGGGGATGCATGAAGCCACTCTGCGGAAGAGACTGAAGAGATCATCTCCAGCTTCAACCTTGGGCAGATACTCCCAAACCTTCTCCTGTGAAATGGAAATAGAGCTGTGCAACTATATCAAAAAAGTAGATAATATATTCTATGGATTAACCACTCAAAAAATACGAGAAATTGCTTATAATTTTGCTGAAAGAAATGGATTAGAACATCGTTTCAATACGGAAAAAAATGGCTGGTACAGACTGGCTTCGGCTTTTTTTGAAACGGCACCCAGATTTATCGTTGCGTGCACCAACTTCCACCAGCGTTGCTCGTGCAATAGGCTTTAATAAGCCTCAATGCGATCGCTATTTCGAAAACCTAGCGAAGTTTTTAGACACTTACAAGTTCCCTCCTCATGTAATTTATAACATGGACGAGACGGGAATCTCCTCAGTGCCAAATAAAGCTCCGAAGGTGATATCTACAAAAGGAAAGCGTTGCGTCAACAAGATTTCCAGTGCTGAACGCGGCATCAATGTGACACTCGTTAATGCCGTCAACGCTGCAGGGAATTTTATTCCACCAGCCTTCATATTTCCACGCAAACGTATGAATGCTTTTGGACGGAGCCCCTCCTTCCTCTATAGGAATGGTGTCAGACACGAGTTACATCAACAGTTCTTTATTTGTTGACTGGTTATCTCATTTTAAAGACCACGCAAAGCCTAGCAAAGATAATCTAGTATTATTAATACTGGATAATCACACTGCACTTTAGACGTGGTCCATTTCTTCCGTGAAAATCACATTCACACCTTGACAATCCCACCTCACAGCAGTCACAAAACTCAGCCACTCGATCGCTGCATTCATAACAGCCTTAAGACTTTTTACGCATCAGAGTGTGAAAAATGGATGCGTAACCATCCTGGTCGAGTGATAACGGTGTATCCAATTGCACAAATATTGACTCCGGCGTACCTCAAAGCAGCTACTCCCGCAAATGCCATACAGAGCTTCAAGATATCTGGAATTCAACCGTTAAACCCGGACATTTTTGGAGAAGAAGATGTCTTAGCTAGTGCTGTAACAGAAAGGCCACTGATAGAATCTCATATTTCCCAATCACCTGATCAACCAGAAAATGTGCCTTTGGCAGAATCTCATGAAGAACAGATTGCCCAATCGACTGATAACCTAGCACAAAATCTATCTTTAAAGAATGTACCAAAGAGTGTTCTAAAACTACATTCAAAATCTCTTCCTAAAAGGGCCAAGAAACCTTTTAAAGTGCCAAAGAAAATGCCCAAAAAAAGATTTGGAGATGCCCGCATGTACCGAAATTTACATGACCCCCCCCCCCCGCAGAAGACTAGATAGGATGTTCAAAGTGCTCCGAATGGTGGCATGAGGCTTTTACGACTTATGAGGGTGAAGGAAAGTTTATTTGCGACCTCTGCAAGTAAAAAAAGTAATGCATAGCTCGCGTACTCTTATCGACATAGACGCGTACTCTTATCCAGTAGTTCTAAGAGTACGCAATTCTTATTTCAGATTATTTTTATTATTTTGAGAAATAAAACGCAATTTTGTTTTTTTTTATGTTACTTTATGAAAGATTTTTAAATTGTAGATGTAATAAATGCTTAGTTGATTTTCTAAACTTCATTTTTATTTTTTTAGAATATTTTGAACCTTAAGTGCGTACTCCTAGACCAGGTTACCCTATTAGACTATAACTGAATTTGTATATTAGTATCTAGGCTTAATTAATAATTTACAGCTTAGATATTTAACAGCGACATCTGTTGTTTTTTCTGCTTATAAAAGTTTATCATAAAAATAATTCTATTATTCTCCACTAGATGGGGCTAAATAGACTCTGCCAAAAAATCAATTCGTTCTTTGTTCTATCAAATAAAAGAGTATAAACAAATAATGCAATATATTTTGTTTATATGTGACTATATTTTGGGACGAAAACAACGATCGAGTTTAGGCAATTGTCCTGCAACAGGAAAACATGATAAATATTTGTTACTTAGGTAAAATGTCGAATTTTTACTTGGTGACATTTCACCTGTTACGTAACCTGTACCCGTGCCTATAACGTTAATTTAGCTACTTAATGTGCGGACTAATTTATCGACTGTACGCATTCGCGTATTCTCTATTTTATTCTGTTCCAGAATAACAAATCGAACACTTCAGTTATTACTTATACGCATTTAACTAAATAAATTACAAAAGTTTTATTACATATGTCAAGTTGATCAAATAACAGAAGTTTCACCGGCTTAATAATTACTTTTATATAGCACAATTTCTAGTTCCCCATTTTCCATACTTTCACACGTTTTGTATGTTCGTATATACGTGTATACGTTTATGTGATATATCAAGATATGAATTTATTTGATATCTACTTAGTCTATTTAATAATAATATATACATACCATATTGAAGCCGCGTCTGCGAACTTTAATGAAATTTTGCAGTTTTATACGTTAACCATCTTGGTCAACTTCTGCAGTAGAAATCATCAAAATTGTTACTGAACTTTACTACTAATTAGCTTAATAACATATTACCTCTCATATAATCGACAGAGATATCTGTTTCTTTAATAGATTAAATCACAAATACGTAGTTTTGTAATTCTCCAATAGATGGCGGTATTTTTTATTTTAAAAAATACTTTTCATTTACTAATGAATTTTTATTTACGTATTCGTAATAACAGTCTCATAACTACCAGACTTTAGGGCATATTTCTGGACAAACCACAGAGAGAAAATTGTAAGACCTCGAAATGGGTAACATAGCACAATTTGGTTTGTTATTGTAAATAAATAAGCGTTTGTGAACAAACTCTAAATAATCTGTGAACTCTCGTGACACAGCTAAATAGTCAACTTTGTTTACTGTCACAAATATAAATAAGACATCAGACGATAGATGACATCAGCGCACTTGTCAATCAAAATATGATAAATCACCGGAACATGAATTGAAGCTAGAAACGAAGAGACTGGTCATAAATGTGTTATAAAGGACCTTCCGTTTTACGTCTTAACCTAAAATGTATGCGCAGTTTTCAGCTCGATAATATTAGATTCAGAACTTATAAATCAAGCAACAAAACTGTTAATTTTTTAAAAGACTACCAGTTCCTGTAAAACTTGAAATGCAGGTAAATAACCTTAATGAAATTGTATGTACGTTTTATTTACGGGTACGTTTTATTTCCATTAAAATATTTATAAATATAAATAAATATATATTTTAGCCTAGTATACTTCATAGGCGTAAAATTATCGTGAACCTTTCTAAAGAAACTCAAAATTTCGTTACCTGCATAGGAAAGCGCATCAAAATTATTGAAAATGTTTGAATTTTTTCATCTTTACAATATTTTTTTATTCAATATATAATATAAACATTTTAACCGCAAAGACATTAGACATGTTTAATACTAATTCGACAAATGTATAATATTTACTGGTAGACAAAACTGATAAACAACCGTTCTTAATAAATGCTATGTTGGCAACTAATAAATCCGTCACTTTTTTCAGCTTTTCTGGAATGATATATATAGAGACTGCTTACACACCTCTGGTAGAATATATAAAAAACGCGATGTTTGAACTTTTGTTCAATTAGGAACTTATTCGACAAGCAAAGAGCATCAAATTAGGCAAATTTTATGACGAGAAATCAAAGTATTCTTGCTTAACGAATTCCGTTTAGGCTAAAAACGAACGACACAATACGCAATAAATGCACTACGATAGATATAGGTGTACTCTCCTATGACACGGCCATTGGTTCAGAATAATCAAAGAATGAAATGTTAATTCCACCATTTGAAAGAATAGTAATTGATAATTACCTCCTACCTTAAATTTTAAAAAAATAAAACAAAAATTTCTGGAAACAGATACCAGGTTAAGATCGCGTTATTTGACAGAGTTACTCGCGTGTTTTCACACTGCATTAGAAAAACAAATTTACCACGTGAGTCAACACGCCTTCGATTTCGGGAGAGGGCAGACTCGTACATGGAGCTACTCAGTCCCATCGCGACGCGTGAAAAGTACTTCCACTTGAATGGGGGCTGTCCTTTCTCACGCACCGTACTATTTGGGCACGTGGACCATCGATTGTAATCTGTTTAACTCGCTGTCTAATTATTTACGGGATAAAGAACTCAAAGACACTGACAATCTTAATGTTGACCTTACTCCATCTTTCAATTAATAGCCCAAAGTATCTGCCCAAAGTATTCTATAAGAAACAAATTTTATCTTACAAGCTAGCAACAAATGATAAATAATGATTGTGTAATTGAAGCTTGATTATATTAATAATAAATAAAAGTAAAATAACTTACTTAAGAACTGAGATGGTGGGTTTATTGTTTATTTATGTACTTCAATGTAATACATATGGCGGACTTATTGCTACGAGAGCAATATTTTACAGATAACCAGAACATGAGTCCAGCTCCGCTCGACAAGCGGCCGGGAATTGAACCCGAGTCCCCGCGGTGCGTCGCTCTGTCAAAGACCATACCTCTCATGACCAATCAAACACACCACGGCGACGACTTTATTATTCGTTAGCCTATTAATAACTACTGCAATACAACTAATTTTTTATTTGATAAAAATGTTATCTTTTATTAAAATTAATTGCACTTTATTACCAATTAAATGAAACTACGCGATGTAGTATTATTTCTACTTTCTTTACCACGACCTAGGTTTCGTTGTATTACAACATCTTCAGGTGAGCTATTAGCAAAGATTCACTTTATTAATTAGAAATCAACTATCACACAAATAAGATGTTTAAGTTCATAAGAAACTAAAAACGAACCACACCAAACGACATACAATGATGTAGTCATGAAAGTGGTCGAGAATAAGTCAATCTGATGTTACATAACAAAACATTTATCTAACGATTACATACGCAGGAAAACAATGTAAAAATAGATTTATTAAAACTGATATACGCTCATATTATGAATGGCAACATTATGCCGAAAACGTTTTGTTCGTAGGTCACAAAACTCCTGCTAATAATATGAAAAAATTACATTATAATTTGCATTTTAAATTAGCTACATGATTAAATTAAATTATAATGTGCAACTATGATTACACGAAAAGTACGCTACGAATAGTTTGAGCTAACATTTCGTTAATAACCTCTACTATAAAGGTCGAGGTTAAAATTGAAAATTGGGTCAAATTTAGACCATAATTTTCAGTTGATTCGTTTCCTAACTAATTAACGCTTCTTATAATTGCTTATATCTATAGAAACGGATTGAACATCCAACAATGAGCAACTGATTGCATTAAGAATCGTAATATTAAGTTACAGACTCGACGGAAGATACAATTAAAGTGTTATTATTCTTACCTTACCTGCATGAAATTTATTTATCTGGCGTAACAGATTTGCATATAGCGAAATAAGTGTAACATTTTACCGCTGCTTGTTTTTCCGATGTAATTCCACTATATTAATCACGATAACATATCGTCGGCTTAGAGTGTAAACCTGCAAAATCCATGTTCTGTCCTATGTAATATATTTATACCGTTCGAAAGAGATGGCACATCGGCTAGGTAAAAGCAAAAATAGCCGTAAGTTACCGAAATCTCATGATGAGTCAAACAGCTAAATCCTTACATATCAAATTTTGGAGGCTAAATCCAATCCAAGACGCAATTTTATACGTTGTTTTTCTCGCCATCGGTCAGCTTCTCGTAAATATTTAAATTAAAAGTGTTTTTGTGTCGATTGGAGGATTTAATGACTGAAATATGCAAAGACGAGTGTCATTACTATTATACGATAATATTTATACCATACAATTAACACATTTTAAGTGATAATGGTATATTAGCATATTAGCAGGATTTTTAACACAAATTTAGAGTTTCTAGTACTTAGCCCAGCTAAGTTTTAATTTTTAGTAGTTTCTTTCTAACTGGATGTTTATTATCAATATGCCATAAACATCAAAATTTATTATGAATTAAAAACATTTACATACTTATTCCATTACCCTTGGTTTATCCTATTTACTTCGTAACCCTTGGTTACCCTGATTCCAAAATGTTTCTAATTTTGTTTTAAGTTAATTAATCCATTAAAACAAAGTCTAGTTTTTACGTGAAAGTTTTCGTTAATTCTTAAAAGGTTTGTGGTATTTAATTTATTAGGAAAAGTTTTATAAAAAGAATTAGATTTTTATATTTTTGCATTGTGTCTTGATTCAACAAACCGAAGGTTTCATGATACTAGAATAATTTTATTTTGGATTAGTAGTTTAATTTGATATGTAGTTTCACAAGTTTAATAAAAACAAAATAAATATTTAACTTTTATTATTATTTTGGAAAATTTTTCTTTGCCCACGAGATCAAGAATTTATTCTAATATGAATATAATATAAAACTAACCTATCAACCACGCTTTTAGAAAAATCTTGCTAATTCCTTTTAAATATATTAAAATTGCTTAAAAAAGTCACAAAGATGCTCATAAAAAGTTATTATTTACATCTGCTTCTTTTTTCAGGGTTAACTATAAAAAAAATAATGCAAAATAAAAGAACTACATTTTACTTTTTGTTCCCAAGCAATGCGAATAAATTTCATGAATTTTTTTGTTCGCATCGTAGTTTCCTGATATCGAGTTAACAGATATACACTCTAAGCCGGCAATATTCAGTAAACATAGTTAATAAATATTATGTTTTAAAACATACAAAATTATATTTACCACAATTTGGAATAAAAAAAATTAAAAAGGGTCAAACGAAAATTCATAAAAGAACAATTTTCGATTAAATGGACACTTCAGCCTCCGAGGAACTTTACAAGAAATGTGTTATAAAAGAGGTCCCCTAATAGAACTTCGGCCATAAAATAACACCAAAAAATCTGATGCACCATTAATATTAATTTGTACTCTTTTTGTGATCATTTTATAGACGCCGTACAGAATTGTAGGATCATCACCTGTTACAGATAAAGAAACGGAATAGGCATCGCGACAATCGGGAGTTAAGACATATCTAGAGAGCGTTATAAGCATTAATTATTAGGTCGAATAATTGAGTGGTCATGAAAAAAAGTTGTTATAAGTATAAAATAGAAAATGTTATTTTTGTTTCGTTTAAATCTAATAAACTACTCGCATAAAATATAATGATTTTTTTTTGTTGTTGATTACATGAGCATGAATTATTTAAAATATATATTAATAATACCTACTTATTCGCAGACTATATCTTAGCATTTACCAATTAAAATATAATGCGTTATAGAAATGAAAACAAAATGAGTAAAAGCTTTTTTTTTATTTTCATCAGATGTCCAATATCGGTGGTAAATAAATAAATCATTCAGATAAATATTTAATAGTTTCATTAAAAATAATAATTAAGCATGAAAACTGTCGAAATTTGTTTCGTTGTATTTACAGCTCATTCATAGTCATATTAATTAAAAAAAGTCATAAACAACACGTAATCGTTATGTATTTTATAGTAATTAACTTATCGGAAATTGTTTCCAACGAACTGTTAATTTTATGTTAAACTAGTTGTGCCCCGCAGTTTAACCCCCATAGAATTATTTTAATCACGATGCTCTCCAATAAAGTTATCATTCACATCCCTCCTCCGACCCTAAACGCCACCGCTCCGTCCGCCAAATGACGTGAGTCGTAGGGGTCAAGGATGTACTAGAGGAAATATGTGGATATATCCTGTTAATAAATAGGCCGATTTTTCTCCTCGTCCCTCAGTTTAAGCTGTTTTCCCCACCTTAGACATATTCAATATTACACACAATTTCAAGTTTCTGTGCCAAGCAATTTCTGAAAAAAAATGATTGCGACAAATGGAGAATTAAGAAAATTATAATTTAATTTGTAAAATCGATGTTATATATTTAAGAAAGAGAGACAGACTATAAAAGCCCTATAAAAAGAAGAACAGTAAAAAGAAGATTATGTTTCGACTTATTCCTGCTCAAGACGCGTATCAACGCTCGAGCAAACGTTTTGCACTGTCACTACTTTGAAAGGTGCTCGTGTTTGTTGAACATCTCCCTTTGCTTCTAAACATTACAAAACAAAATAAAATCGATTCATTATCTTCATGCCTGGCGATTATATATAACGCGTAATAAATTGTCATGGATGCACCATTTTAATTTATTACCAAATGTCAAAACATGGACACAACATTACTGCGCAGTATTTTCAATGAGGAAAATTATAAATAAGAAATAACTTGTCGATCGCAATGACCACATCATAACTGCGAACTCGTGTGTGTGTTTTTTTTATAACTCGTGTGTGTGTGTTTTTTATAACTCGTGTGTGTGTGTGTGTTTTTTTTATAACCGCAATTATAATTTAAACAGTTTTTATATATTTTTAAAGGCTGGTTGCTTAGAACACTATAAAGGGAATGAATCTAATATATTTCATTAGCGAACGCGATTAAACTTTTTTACTTAAACCAGTGTGTGGAAATTACCGCCATTTTTCATAATTAACTGTTATAAAACGTAGATTCAGGTGGTATTTTCAAAAATAAAATACTTTTGTAAAGATGACAATAAAGTAGATTTTGGAGAAGAATCAACACTCAATTGAAAACATACAAAATATAAACACTTATTTAAAAATAATAAACACGTCTGAAATAGTTTAAGTGATGTTATGAAAAAAATATTTCTAACAAAACCTTTAATACTCTCTTACATTTTTGTAAATGCATGTAGTTTGGTTAAAACCCATAATCAAAGAATAGCAATTATCGCAACATACAAAACATGTATGTTGGATGGTTACATTTGGTTACATTTTACATAACATTACAAAACGTGTAACATATTTGTAATGTTACCGCATCTTTCAAGAAAAAAAATAAATAAAAATCAGCAATTCTAAAAATTACAAACTGAGATATACAAGATATACTTTTACAAGTATAACTTGTTTTTATTCATGGCACTTTACTAATTTAACGCTTCTAAGTGTTAAGTATCATTATTGAGATAGATTTTTTAAGTTTCTTTGTTGAGGCAGTGCACATAATTGTATGTTAAAAACAAATGTATAGACAAATTAAAATCACTAATTTATTCTATTTTATTTTAAATAAATTGTAAACTCAAAAAAAAATATTTCGTTTGCTGATTAAAGACTGCACGGATTGACACGACGTGACAATAAAGACGTAAATAATGAATGACATTGACAAAATCCCCCCCCCCCCCATGAACATTCGTCGACTGTCTCCCTGTCGCCCATTCAAAGCCAACATATTGTACTATTGTTCCATTATTTTATTTATTCAACACGCTGTTCAAACGCGACGCGACCGCTCGCACCGCACCGCGCGCCGCATTCTGTTGGAGCTATTGACGATACTATTCGTCAAGATCGATAAACCATTTTTCGTATTTAATCCTGGATGGACCATTCAAGAATTTGTAGTAGTAAAATGTCGATTTAGTTATATTAAATTGAAGTCTGATCCGTTGTATCGTCCTATGTTCATATTTAATAATGTTCTTATGCTCGCTTCCGACAAAGCGGACGTTCGTATATTATATATATATATATATACACACACACACATATATATGACAAATAATTTTTTTATTTGATTTTTAAAAATATAACATACTGTTTTATTTTGCTAAAAGCATAATTTTTTACATTTGAAAATAGAGAAAGGAACTTAACCCAGCACTTGAGACAGCACAACTCTATAAGATTTATTGTTGATCGCTGTTTTCGCATTTTTAAAGCAATTCCATAACCGACATACAATACAATTTACATTCGTATATTAGTTATAAATGTAATATAATATAAATAATTGTACATATTCTTTCATTCCAAGATCAAAGTTTAAAACGGCATCTTCATAATAATATATTCAAGCGTGAATGATATTACTTTTTCGCAATTTACACGTTTATTTTGAAAGAAAACTAAAATGAAGAAAGGAATTATTATAGTTCGATATATATTAATATTTCTTACTCATATATATTTAAAAAGATATGCATAAATTAATTAGTTGACTTATTTTACATTTTTTTTTATTTTTAATGCTGCGTTACTACTTTTATTTAATCTATCATTAATTTATGTGGTTTATGGATTTCTTTCAATATTTTAAGGTCGATATTCATCATCAAATGTATATTTCAATATTAATAGCGTGAAGGACACTATTAGTACGTTTCTTCTCATTTCTTTCTAAGTTTAAAAGTTTAAATTACTAATAATGCAACGGAATATGATATTAATGTTGTTCACATATGCTATTCGTTGTTTGCTCTTTTTAATATAAAATGTTTTACAAATACATAACACAGCTATATCCGTTTTAGTAAAACATACAATAAAATAATAAATAACAACTCATATTAAATAACCGCGTAAAATTTCGCGTTAATTTAAAAATGTAGTTTTGACACAATAATTAATATTATATATATATATATATATATATATATATATATATATATATATATATATATATATATGTATATATATATGTATATATATATATAATAATAATAATAATAATGCTTTATTGTCTCTAAGGTTACATTAGTTCTTACATAGGATGGATCCCCCTTTTAAGTTCAATACTTGTGTTAGGACCCGGTCCGCTCTTTATAACAAAACCACTTTACAAATTAAGACAAGAAGCAAAAAATACAAGCATGCAAATAGATTTAAATCCATAATTCATAGTGAGTATGTGTGAGAGTGTGTGTGTGTGTGTGTATTTGTGTGTATGTGTGTGTGATTGTGTTTACTTGAATAAAAGTGCTTCGGTTTCCGCATATGTTAAAGATTTTAACGAATTTATAATTACTATTTTGCATTTATTTCGTGTCAAGGGATATACAGTTAAGATTTTATTTATTGAGTTATATAATTGTGACGACTTATACGTGTATTGCATTCGTGCAAATGAAGACTTGGCTAGTGTTTTCTACGTCTTTTTAACAGTGTTGGATCAAACTTTAGGGACCTATGTATGCTTAGAACAGTATTTAGTACATAGAGCTTCCTTACCGTTAAAACATCACTCAGAGAGTACAGCTCATTTGTAGGAAAACGGTACGGTTTAAAATGGATTACTTTAAGTAGGGCCCTCTGTGCCCTTTCCAGTTCTAAAAATTTTATCTTAGATGCACCTCCCCAGATTGGTATGCAATAACTCAAAACCGATTGAGCTAAGGAAATATAAATTTGAGTTAGAAGTGTTTTTGTAGCTATATATCTAAGTGTCTTGAAAACCCATATTAGTTTTCTTATCCGTCCCATCAATATCTCTACGTGTGAATGCCATGACAATCTCTGATCCATTATGACTCCTAAATATTTAGTAGTTTCCACCTTCGAAATAATGGTGCATTGGCAGTTTGTAGTGTAGCTCTTATTACAAGTGTGTATCTTTATTTCGCAATTTTTATTAGGCTGAGTAGTTATATTTTTTGTGAAACACATGTAATTAGTTTTATTTTTGTTTAAGGTAAGTAAGTTAGAATTAAGCCATTTCGAAATCATTGTAAGACCTTTTTCTGCAGATATACGAGTATTTTCCCAAGTGTCGCCCGTAAAAAGTGTACAGTATCAGCCGCATATGAAAATGATGTTTTCATATGCCGATGATACTAGTACAGTATCATCGGCATATGAAAAAATATGTCCGTCTCTGAATTTCATTTCGCAAAGTTGATTTATATATATTAGAAATAGCGTGGGGCCGAGAACACTTCCTTGTGGAACACCAAAACCTACGCTCGTCTCTTCGCTCAGAGTATCACCCACTCTAACACTCTGCTTCCTTTCGCTCAGATAGTTTTTAAAAAATCTAAAGGGATTCCTCGTATGCCTATGCTTTCAAGCCTTTGCAAAAGGATGGAAACAGAGACGCTATCAAATGCTTTCTGCAGGTCTAGTAGTACCTCGAGGCATTTCCTACCTTTATCGATTTGTTTGGTTATTACAGTAGTCAAAGCAGCCACTGCATCTTCTGTTGAAAAACCTGATCTGAAGCCGAATTGAGATTTAGAAATTATATCAAATGAGTTCAGGTAATTGATTAGCCTTTTATTAATCAGTTTTTCAAGGATTTTGGAAATCGCAGGTAAAATGGAAATTGGCCTATAATTATTAATGTCATCTCTGCTTCCACCCTTATGTATCGGCGTGATAATGGCTTTTTTAAATTCTTTAGGAAACACACCTTGATTAAAGCAAAGGTTGGCTAAATGTGTGATAATAGGTACTACTAATGTACTGGCCATTTTAAGAAATTTTGTCGGAATACTATCTACACCAGGGGCACTGTCTGTTTTCAGGCTTATTAATATTGACTGCACTTCTATGGGGTCAGTTTCAAGGAGCACAAACGATGAAACAGGTCTCTGGCTACCTGTGTAGAGATCCTGATGTGATGTTGAAGATTGTGCAATGATGTCTTCTGCTAATGATTTTCCGACGTTGGCAAAAAAGTTATTAATTAAATTAATTGATTTACTTGGTGTGGATTCCAGTTTTAACAGTTCATTATTAGAAGTTTTAGTTTTATTACGGTTGGTAACATTATTAATAGTATTCCAAAGTTTTTTAGGATATTTACCGGCATTTTCTAGTTGTTGTTTCTGGAAGTTGTTTTTTAGTTGTTTGCTAAGATTATTACAATAGTTTCGGTATCGCCTGTAAATGATTTTAAGAATCTCATTTTCTGGATCAGATTCAGCCTTTTTCTGTAAATGATTTCTATTACGGATACACTTTAAAGTCCCAGGAATTATCCAAGGTTTTAGGACCCTGTTTTTCCGTAGAATTAATGTCGTAATAGTATTTTCTAACAGACAATCTCTTACAGTATCTACCAATTTAGTGGCGAGATGATTAGGATCAGTACAGGTCAGTAAGTCGTGTAAGTCTTTATTTTTTAGGGTAGCCAGGGAATTATCTAAATTTACGGCAACTTTTGTTTTATTCGTGATATTCTTTTTCAATACTTGAGGTAATTTCAGGATAATTAAGCGATGGTCTGTAATTGTGGTGTCCAAAACAGCTATATGAGCTGGCATAGTAGTATTTTCTAGTTTTAATATATAATGGTCTAAACAATTTTCATTTCTAGTGGGTAGTGTATGCCCTGGGAGAAGTCCATGTGTAGCGAGCATTGTTAGGTAATTTAATCGATTTAGCCTGTCATGTGATTTTTCAATCTGGTAGGGTATTAAATTTATGTTTATATCACCCGTAATGATGATATTTTTATGTGATTTTATTTGTTCTAAATGGGCATTAAGAGATGCAATAAACTTATTTGCGTTTATGTTTGAGGGTGAACGATAGATTGCTAAAACTATGTAATTATGGAATTTAATTTGAAGACAAGAAGCATGATCAAGTGATATTTCCTTTACATCTGTTATGTGAGTATTTTTAACATAAGCAACTACGCCGTCATTTTGATTTAAGACATTTTGAGTGTAGTATGACGTATAGTTATAAATACCAGGGATAGTTTTGTATTGACTAAGTCTACATTCGCTCAACAGCATCAAGTCTACTTCAAATTTAAAATTACTTAAAGATATTTGTAGGTCGTCAATATTTTTATATACGCTACGTATATTTTGTGTGATTAGTGTAAAATCAGATTCTGGTACGTCTATATTCTTTACATAATTCTCAATGCTACATTCAATTGATTGTGCAATTTTTAATGAGTCTATTTCATTCACAAATTGTAGGGAGCTCTCCATGTATGTATAAGTTTTCCAAATTGATTATTTTTAGAAAGGTGTAATGTATTTCAATTATATTAATTCGAGAAGCAAGTTTATGTGTTAATTGAGTTGTGAGTGTATTTGTTGTTGCTAGGTTTGAAAAGAATTGTGTGTATATTGTTGTTTTTATTAATTGAGTAATACGTAATAAAGTAGGTAAATGGGTACTTACGGTTACCAAGTATCTTGTGTGATAAAAATCAGTGTGGATTATTGTGTATATGTAGTGTATAGTGTTGTTTACTAGTGACAGATAATTAATAGTGTATTCCAGATACAAAGTAATAAATACAAAGAAAATTGTTGATCGAGTTACAATTGTAAACAAATATAGTCATGTTTTTTGCATGAGGCTATGTACCTGGGATTCCGTTGTTATAGTAACTATCGGTGATTCATCATTTTTTCTTACGTAGATCCTCCCGTACGCAGTCCAACAATATTTTTACAGTTTTGTTCTCGTCAAGTCTCGAGCTAAGAAGTAAAGCCGGGCCCCTTTTGGTGTTAGTTGTTCAGAAACAAATACCGGGGCTTGTTCATTTTTCTTTAGGCCAAGGTTTTTCTTACCACAGAGTTTCTCCTTATTTCGTGTATTGTGTGTCTTACAAGCTTTCAGCATAGATGTTTTTAATAATGTAGAACTTGTTTCCACAATAATCGGGGACTTATTTTCGCCTTCTTTCCTGCTTTTTACTCTATAAATATCACAAATATCGCTGGTACTAATATCGCAGTTAATACTTTTTCCCAGGCATAACACCATTCTTATTAGATCTTCTTTTGTTTCTTTCTCAGTTTTTGGAACATTTTTTATCTCTATATTTGCTTTTTTACTCTGTCGTTGTAAATCCTCTAGTCGCTCTTCTAAAATCATTATATATTCTCTATCCTTTCTGGCCTCTGATTCCAGTTTTTTTAATTTATTTTTCAGTTCTCTATTCTGTTCTGTATGAAAACTAATAGAATTCTCAATATTGCTATTTGTTTGTTTTATATCCATTAACGTTGGGGTGATCTTATTAAATTCCTTCTGTTGCTCTGTCATCATTGATTTAATCATTGCCATCATTTCTTCTTTAAAAGTTTTGAATTCGGAGCCGTAATCATCTTCTCTTCTACGTTTGAGGCGCTGGGAGACAAACTTGGGTGTTGAATAATGCTCAGTGTCAGGTCCTAACACATTTAAGTTCGACTCAGACAGTGATTTGTTTAGCATGTTGTCCATTATATACGAATAAATTAAATCAGTAGTATTGGTTCGTTCGTAGCATACCGTGCGTCCGTTGTAGAAGTGTAGCGATCCGATCTCCGCACGAGTCGCATAACCGGTTCTCCACGGAACGTTGTCGCACTTGCTACTGGTTTTGAATAATATCACCCGTCTCTTTCCCGCGGAGGTGAAGTGCGGTCCCCGCGCTCGCTGCTGCTTGCCGTGGGCTTGATGCTCGTACGATGTTTGATTATAATAGTGTATTTTAAATTGAATTTGTTAGAAATGTACCGGTTAATTAGATAGGGAATTCGCACTACGTGTAGTTGTAATAGGCGCCTTTTTAGCGTGTACACTTATTAATTATTTTAGTGACAGGCCGTAACACTTCCGCTCGCTATGAAATCTCGGACGAAAGATATATATATATATATATATATATATATATATATATATATATATATATATATATATATATATATGTATATATATATATATATATATATATATATATATATATATATGTATATATATATATATGCCTGTGTGCGTGTATGTATATATAACTCTTAAGATCTAACCAAATAACCTACAGCAGGTTCGGCACCAAAATGTATCACGTAAAGCAACTACATGTACTCACGTACAGTAGAGATTGACTGCCGAATTGTCGCTGTTACCGTTTACGATTTTTGACAGTTAACATTTGGTTGCGCCATTATTTTGGTAAGACATTGTTCTATGTATTAGTTGTATATAGAGCAAAAAACAGTGAGCCGTCACGGGACGCCTGGCAGATGTGAAACATTGTGTTCGTACAAGTAATATGCATAAAAGACAAGATTATTACAGGAACTAAATATAGCATAATGAAAAAATAAAGTATTACGAATTTCTTACAGAAAATCGTGACTTTATTTAATAAACATTTATTTACAATTGATACAAAATAATAAAGCACAGGTTATGTGTACCGTATTAAACAACAGCGTCGACCTAAGTGAGGAGGGGGTCGCGTAGTCGGTTGCGCATGGCGACACGTCGCCATACCGTACACTCTACTACATATAGACTATATATATATATATATATATATATATATATATATATACACCTTAGTATAGCGTGGCGACCCGTCGCCACGACAAGCGTCGCCACGCCAACGATCCGGTTTATACCTGCGCCTATAGATGTCTCACATCAAAAGTTAATTTCAATTTTTAAAAATATAACGGTGAAAAGTTGTTTAATGGTATAAAGAATGCATGAATTGTGCGACGAACAAATAACACTTCTTTCTATAAGTTAAACCCTACACTTTTTACTTTGATACGATTGTTCTTTTGACCCCAAAGATTCGTGTATTGGAAAATGTTATACTGATGAAAGCTTTGCGTGCTGGAAATTTTCAGTAACCGCTCTTTCTTATATACTAATATCATGTTAACTGTTAACCAGACGGTACATACTGGTTGATACGCTGTGGCACGCAAATCAATCACAGTAGCTGAAACAAGACATGTAATAAAATTACTTTACTTTTTTCAGCTACTTGTTTTTTTTTAATTCTAGTGAACCCGATATATTTAAAAAATATGTACATATGCAACTTTTCGATTAATACGAAAAGGCATCGGCCACTAAGTCAAGAAAACGTAAGTACGTGAACCGTGTCCTCTTGTTTAGAAGAAATTTCAAACAAAATAGAGAAAAGATAGCTTTATGCAAAACGATTGCTTTTGATATCCGCATCGTAACAATAATTATATAAATTAAGACTGGCAAGACCCACAATCCACCCCAAATTTCACGTAAATATCCACTTCTATATGCGTAGTTGTAATAGATGAACAACGAAAACCAATAAGTTTCCTTTTTCCCTTTCAAGTCGTAACACATAATAACATTATATACACGGCTACTGGCCATTCGACTATACGCAATATTTCACCCAAACCCACACATTCACCACTGCCAATTAATTAATACTCAAAATTGCAACGTAATATTCTAAACTTCGAGACGGGTAGCGAGCAGCGACAGATGCACCGAAGCGCACACGAAGACGGTCTTCCGTCAACGTCCCGCATCTAGTCTACACTCTATCACAGCAATGTTATATATTTGACCAGTCATATTTCGGTATGCGGAAAGCACACTCCGAGTAAATTTGCGCAAGCGGACGTTGGCATGGCTTAATGGCGAAGGAATTTCTCGCTATTCCGATACCACGCGCCCGAAATTCGCTTAACTAGAGCTGTATCTACTGCGGTTATAATCGCAGTAATATTTTAAAGGAAGAACATGTTGTAATCTCCAATCTCCATAACACGGCCGAAAAGAGAAAAAAAGAACATGTGAACTTCTTTTTTTTTTCATGTGAAGTTCTTTTTTGTTTACATTATGTCAAAATTATTAATCAGATATTTATAAGGGTGTTGATTAATCGGTATGACAACATTTTTTTATTCCTCTAAAAATTTAAGATGTGAACAAACTATAATTTTTTTTTGAGTCTTGTAAATTATTTTTCAATTACAAAATATTATTATGTTCAAAATATCCCACACTTTATTACATTTAAATGTTATATTATCATAAAAAGTAAAGGTCCATGTAAAAGAAATCTTAATAAAACACTGAATTACTAGTATGGTCGAATTTTTTCTGCGAAATAATACTCACGTTGCTTATATTTAAGGGCAAATGAAATTGTTCAGTACTTCGTGTTGTATATCGCTGCCGCGCGGCGCTCCGTGTGCGTTTAACATTTGAAACAGTATATATGGAGAAAGGATAATATATGAAAAAAGGGTGCGTGTACTAATGTACGCGCGTGAGAAGTTATACTTCTTTGGCATCATTAAATAATAAATACATAGGACATAATTTGTACTAAATTATTAAAAGATTCTTAATTTTAAATGTTTATTATTGATTATTTAATATTTTAAAAGTAAATGAATAAATTTAATAATTTCAAAAATTGAATTTAAGTTAATTATCTATATATAAATATATTTAATATTTTCAAAATAAAGAAATAAATTTTATAAAACATTTAATAAAAAATTTGTGATAAAAATTAAAATTAAACATCAAATTAAAATATTCATTTTCAATATTTATTTTTAAATTGAATAAATGAAAATAATAAATATTTATAAAAATAAATGAACAAATTTAATGAAAACTTTTTGATAAAAATGAAAAGTGAATATTAAAGTAAGAAAATGATAACAATATTTAAAAAATGAATAAACTTAAATTCAATGAATTCAATTTGAATTTATTATTAAATTTATTTATTTACTTTCAAAATATTGAATAACCAATAATAAATATTGAACATTAATAATTTATTAATATTTAGTATTAATTATGTTAAATAATAATATTTTAATTTATATCAATAAATAATACATACGGATAGATAACCTCAATTATATTGGAGCACTTGAAAAAGTCTATAAACACAATTTTTTCACTAATATTTACGAATAGTAAATATATTAATTAAAATATTGAATTTAAATCACTACTGAATATAATTTATCAGCACATATATAAATGGCACTTATATGAAACTAAAACACGTGTGTGAATGTAGACACTAGAAACAGGTGGAAAATAAATACTATGAATATGAAAACAGTGAACAGAGGCGACGATGGTGCCAACTTGCGCGACTAATAGAGGTTCTATTTCTATTTTGTTGGTAGCTTTTGTTTCGAGACTGCAACCGCTGCAACTTCATACTGTAACTTTTGTGTGACGAATCTTAAAATTTCACTCTCATCATTTTTTCATAACGCGCCTAAAGAAGTATAACTTCAAAAATTATTGATTATATCTGTCTTAAAAGTGAGTATAAATACTCAGAAACCCACAGAAAGTAGTTTGCTATTGCAACTTTTTGTTGCTAACATGAATGTTTCCATTATCTCCAAAATGGTTTGATCGATTTAGACAGGGTTTCCTGCAAACATTTGGAACTAATCCGCGATGGCTCTCAAATAGGTGTTATGGTGTTAGCTCGCTAGGGAGCGCTGAAACATTTCGTTGCAAACGAATGCTCCCATTTTTCTCCAAAACCGTTTGACCGATTTAGATACGGTTTTCAGTAAAAAGTTTGTGATTTAACGGCGAAGGTTATTAGTGAGGTGTTATGTTGTTAACTCGTCAGGGGGCAAGTAAACATTTTTGATTGATCTAGATTAACTACTTTGTGGCCTTTCTTTGGCTTTGTTGATAAGTGATCCACGTAACATGTTTCTCAAGTGCTCTAATTTTTCCAGTGCTGTGCTATTGTGTGGACTGTTGAAGAGTTTTCTTTGATTTAGACCAGTTATTACTACGCCGTCTAAAGATCGTACTCTACTAAGAGCCACATAATCTTGCCCTTTAGAGAATGTTTTTAGAAGCTTAGTTATTAAGACTAATAATAAAAAGTAAAATTTAAATTTTGATTAAGCCCACGACAGATTTAAACGTTTTAATCGAAAAAGTATAAAATGGAAAGCAAAATTAAAAATGTTGAGAAAAGATCCAAGATTAATGTAGTCGTTGTAATTGAAAAATGATAAAGTTTTTTTTTTAAAACCTCTCGATTAAAAGAAAGTATATATATATATATATTTATATATATATATATATATATATATATATATATATATATATATATATATATTTATATAGGCTAAGCTAATAAAGCCGTTATTAAAGTTATAAGTCGACTGTAATTAAAAGCATTTTTTTTCTTCACAGGCTTGTAATAATTACTACTAATAAAATATCTTTTAAACAACCGACATCAAAAAAGTAGGTAATAAACAGTAAAAAATCACTACCTACTATTTGCAGTAAATAACTAAGTTACTTATTTTTGAAGTCGACCAACTTAATTTATAATGTAAATAGTTTCATAATATAAAAATTTACATTTGTTTAAGTGGGATCGGCGGTGCTGGCACTGACTTCAAAAATAAATAATTTATTGCAAATAAGCAGGTAGGCACCTGCTTATTGATTTAATAATTTTTTACTTTGTAGTACCTACTTTTTTGATTTTTTTTAATACATTAATATTAATAATCACCATCAATTAATTAGTTCGGTTGTCCATATCCGAAGTATAATATCAGATTTTGCAAATTAAAAACTACCACTTGAGGAGTTCCGTTCTCCACATCCGAAATCCAATATCAGATTTTGCTAAGTAATAACTAAAGTAACAACCAAACGGTAGCATATATATTAAATCACTATCGATTTACTACCATCCGTTAAGAAGTTATATTATTTATCTTCAGAACTCATTATCACACACTGATATGGTCAATGGTGCAGTTATTTTGCAAAGAAAAAAACTACCAGTAGTAAATATCTTGACTTGCGTTTGACTTACTATCATCCGATTAAGAGCTCCTTTGTTCATCTCCAGAACGCATCATCAGAGTCTGACATAGTCGATAGTATAATTATTCTGGAAAGTAACAGCTACCAGTAGCATATATCTTGAATCACTTTCAATTTACTACTATCCGTTAAGGAATTCCATTGTTCGTCTCCAGAACTCATAATCGGATTCTGATCTGGTCGACCGTGTAGTTATTTTGCAAAGAAACAATTACCAGTAGCAAATATATTTAATCACGGTCGATTTACTAATATCCATTAAGGGGTTCCATTGTTCATATACAGAACTTGTCATCTGATCCCGACCTAGTAAGTGGTGTAGTTATTTTGCAAAATAATATCTACGCGTAGCAAATATTTTGAATCATAGTTGATTTACTGTCATTCGTTAAGGAGTTCCATCGTTCATTTCCAGATCTCATTATCAGATCAGCATCATATTTATATGGAACCACACCGATAGCACCCTCTTTCAAATAAAAAAAGAATCATCAAAATCGGTCCACTCGCTAAAGAGTAATCGCTGAACATAAATAAAACAAGATTCCGACGAAATGAGAACCTCCTTCTTTTTTGGAGTCGGTTAAAAATAGACAGTGTAGATGTATGGATTTCAAAAGACAAAGAACATACTATGTATATTCTATCAATTTTTTTTTTAAATCGGAAAAGTTCAGTTCGCCGTCGAAGAGAAAGGAAGTGATAGTAGAAATCAAATAAATTTTGTTGTAAAACTTATGTTTTGTTCCACCCAATCTGATTGCAACGACCGCAAGATACATGACCGACTATTAACCCGAAAATAAACTGAATCTCGTGGCGTCTCTCAAAGTGCATTGCCAGATCGCTAGCGGAAACTGCGCCTAAATTTATGCATAATACCACAACACCCGGCATCATTCAGAGACAGATGAAACATTTGAATGTCCGTATACAAATATTCATACGTCGGCGCTCGAATAAGAAGTAAGACACAACTGGATCCTTTATGATCACAATCTCTCTCAAGCGCGACTGGAGCGAAGGAACGCATCACGTAAACACTTTTAGAATATAATTTTTTTTTAAAATCATGTTCAAATTGATATCCAAATGACGCCTGGTTTCACTTATCCATTCTGCACATCTGCTGTCACTTATGGAATTAAATCTGCACCTATCAAACTGTCCCTCTATCTGTTACAATCTTTTCTAACACATCATTTGATATAAAAACCTGGAGTCTGATAAAGTCACATTTAATAATGAACTAAATAAAGACGAAACGTATGATCCTATTTCAGAGTTAATTTTGAAAAAAGGTAACCAAAAAAACTTTTGATTTTGTTGTACGTTAAATGTTCTCTAATAAAATGAGAGTCCTAAGAATAGCTCATAAAATCGTTGTTCTATAGATAACAAGAAAAATGTAAGTAAAATAGAATATGAATAATAAAGTCCGCAGTACAAAAAATAAATCAGTTGCAAATAAATAAATGTTATATATTTAATAGCGCGACACGGCGGTGGTTAGATCGGCTCACCTTTAACTTATTTTTTTTATTTAATATATTATCGCAATTCGATATCAAGATTTTGAACGAATATGAAAAAATGGTTCAAAATTGTTACATTTTTCAGAAAATTCGTTTAAATGAAAACTTAATATATTTCATTTAAAAAAATAATAAACACTATAAAATAAAATGTTTGAATCAGATAAAATTATTTATCATGGCTAAAAAAGGTCAGTTCAAATATAATTACACCAACAATTTAAAAAGATATCATGAATCATTTTTATTCAGGGCGACTGCATACAACCGACTTAGGGTGCATCTCGGCGCAGAATGACAAGTCGGTATTAAAAGTATTTAGGAGATATTGTTTGGAATAAATGTTTTTCTTTTTCTCTTTTGCTATTTTGTCAATCTAAATTGTTTGACGTACAAATTAAGAAAAAGGACACGAGCATTTTATTGTTTTTTTTTCGCATTTGAAATTGAAGTATAATTGTTTGGATGAATCCTCTAAATTTACCTCTTTTAGCGATTTTGGCGAGGAATGAAAAATATAATCATATATTTATTTCACGAAACCAATAAAAAGTAATCTGCTTGAAGGTTTGATCTATTCATCCAAAGCTTCAACAGAGACCTTTTCACGATTTAAGTGATACTTCTTACCATTTTCTCTATGACTATATTACCATATGAAATGCTATAAATTAAATAAGATGGTACTCATAAAATATTTATGCGGTCAAATTTGATAATTCAATATCTCTAAACGATTGCTTATTGGCACCGTGTCGTCTATTACACAAACATATACCAAGGAAATTGTTATAATGAAGGTGATTAAATTCACATCAGTCACACTGTATCGTTGAATATTTTAATTTAAATTAAACGCCGTCAACGGATCAATCGCCAATTACACAATCGGTACAAACCATCAACGTGTGCAACCCAATCAGTCAGGTCGTCGACGTGTGCTTATACGTGATGTTAATAAACGACTCCCATAAAGATGAACGTCATTTCTTATTGAATTGCTGAATTAACCAAGAGAGCTTTGACATTTTATTTGTCTGATGGTAGTCGACGAAGTCCGACATTTTTTTACCGATGTTTTATTTGAAATCTAATTTTTGTTAATATCAATCACAGATATTTGTATGGCAATAGGTTAGAAACTAAAAAAATTAAGAGTATCATAATTTGTTATTATTATAATTGTGCAATATTAGTAAATAACGTACCCTAGAAGAGAAGCAGTAAATAGCCGGCTGATGTACGTCATGTCGTAAGGAAATGATATTCTCGCCGCGCGAACCCGGACGGTTTCTAACTACATTCCACTTCGTTAACCGAAAGTGCGAATGTAATAAATTATTTAATGTTCGTATGTAAGGTAAACTAAGTAAACACTTATCCCTTAAATGCGTGTTTTTTTTAAATTTTTTATTAAAAAATAATATTTTGTTCCATATTATACGAAGTGAGTGTAAACGAAAAAAAAAATGTCAGTTGTAAGTTTATAAATCGAGTTGTAAAAGTATTTTAATGCTACAAGATATAGATTAGTTGTAAAATGATAAATAGGAACGTTTCCTTGTATTTTTACAAGTGGATGTAACTTTTATTTTTTACCACTCTGAATGTGATAAAATCAGAAAATTTGTTTCTGTTTTGTCTTTTCTATGAGTTATTTTTCTTTTTCACAGGTTGTTTTCTAGCTTTGATTTTTCATAGGTCGATTGGAACTTCATTTTAACAAGTTTCAAGCTATAACATGAAACAGTTAAGTCTGAAGCAACTTAAAATAAAGTGAGCCTCTACGTTGTTTTAATTGTTGATCAATACTCTTGGCAATATTGAATATTATTGTTTAAAATATGAAATAATACGAAAGAGATCTAATAGGTTGAAGTAGATATATCTATAATATGATGAATACTTATAACTAATTTACCTTTGAGATATACGGTGATGGATGACTCGTTCTCTGAATATTACTTGCTTTCATCGGCTCCGTTCGTTAAAACACAAGCATAATTAAATGTATGTCCACGTCACCATAACCCACGTAATCGACGTCAGATATTATTACAGATCGTTGCAAAATGCGAAACAATAAACAAATATAAAAGGCAAACATTTTCACGAACGTTCACGAGAGCATTTCGCGAAGTCAAACAACTATTAATATACTAAAATTATATATCTAAAATTAATATTATGAATGCGAAAGGGGATTTTTTTGTTGTTTGTCTCGTTTCCACGCTTCAAGTAACCGTAAAGCAATCACAACCGTTCGGTTTTTTATACCAGAATATAATTTTTTTCATAATTAAAAATATTGAAAAAAATCATAATTTTTTTCATATTTAAAAATATCCCCTTAGAGGGAAGACCGTGAACATAAGTATGTATGTAAGTTTAGCTATGTAGACATACACATATCGCACTACCATTGCTAATATTAAGACACAATTCTATCAAGGAAGTATTATTTTAAGATTATTGTAGTGTAATTACAAGTTACACTACCATTTTTACAAAGAATGACAAAAAATGATAGTATAATCACAAATTACGCTACCCCTTTTCCACGCGGATGAAAACCGCGGGATAATGTTAGCAAGCAATGTTTAACTTCATTAACAGTACTTCTTTCTATCTGTTCAGTAGATATCAAATCTTCAAAGACGCACATACATATACATCTAAAGAGATACTGGACGGAGAAACGTACATCGATTCACTGTCGCTAATCTAATCGAAATTGATTCACAACAAACAATCCACATTCGCGACTCACCAATACCACAATCGATACATTATGGGGGCGTCGAATGCATCGGTTGCATCGAGCGGCACAGCTTGTATCGTTCCCCGAACTGAAGTAGTCGACGCGTCTTAAGAGGGAGACGCATCGCCCTCTGTACGGTTGCATTCCATTAGTCGCATCGATAACTATTATTGAGTGAATCGCTCGACGCAAGGCGAGATTCAGATTATATGACTAATGCATCGACCCTGCATAATGGACATATTGAATCCTAAGTTGTCATGCAATATAAATATTTAATCATGTACTAATACACCTATCAGTACATTTTTAATTTATCGATTTCGTATGACACTCACTGCAAAAATACCAATAACCAAAAGACTACAACGGTTATGAAAAAAAACCTATCAAGTTCGAGTGGAACTCACACTGCAAAGGTTCCGTACACATTTAAGGGTAAGTAGCATTTCTAATTAAACTACTTACAAATAACAACTTTACACAGCGTAAACCGGTTATTACCGACTATAACTTACACAGGCGTAAAAATAAATCGATAAAGAAAGTGTTCAGTTCCACATAGAATTAAAAATAATTTATTTTCGGATTTTGCCTTAATTGTGCTATAGGACTTTCAAGATTGTAGGTCGTCTGAAAGTACGAAAGACTATTGTGTGAATAAAATATGTATCGCCTACTACATCGTTTACAGGGGCATATATCAAATAAGATGAATTGTGCCATTTTTCAAAATGGTGGGTCGACCGGAAGTAACCTATAGGTTTGAAGCCGGCATAAATAAAAAAATATGTCTTCAAGAGTCATATCTTTTTGTTGTGTGAATCAAAAAACTTGAAAGATATAGTTAGGTAGTATAAGATATAAATTTCAACTTGGTATCACAGGCCGTTTCTGAGAAAAAGGACTTCGATGAACAGATGGATGGACGAACGCGGCGAACAGACGGAAAACAACGGGGAACGGGACCCTAATAAATTAATAGTTTAAAAAACTAAAAACGCTTTGAAAAATACTGTATTAAAAGGCAAAAAATAATTATCGAACTTGTTTTCTCTGTTTACTCAATAAAGACTTTTATGAAAGCATTGAGTATAATATTTTGGTTTAAAGCGTGGGTCGCATTAAACATGAGTGGTCTAACAGAAATGTTAAGCATTTTCATTCGCTTAATAATAATATGAAAAGCAAAGTAATTTATTTGAGAGAATAAGCGTTCTACACTTTTACACTCAATAACAAACATGTCTTACACTAAAGTAAAAAGCGAGAAAACATGTTCGATAATTATTTTTTTTATTTTTAGTGCAGTATTTTCAAAAGCGTGGTTTTTAGATTTTTTAGTTATTAATTTATCTTTACTTATTTTAGCCTTATATTTCTGTTTTAAGACTGTATTTTTTTATTTCATTACATTAATGTATTACCATTGGTTCTTCATACGCGTACAAAATTTTAAATAATTGGTAAAATGATTGATAATTATAGAAGTGGGTAAAAATTGAATTGAAATATTGCGTTATTACTTTTATTTATAATTTCATAATTATATAATTTCAATATTACTTTTATTTTATGAAATTATTTTATTGTCATCGATTTTTGTAAATTTTTCAATAATTCCGATGTCTAACTTACCGTCAGAGTTTTATAACATTTCGTAACGCAATACATTTTTGATAATAAGATTTAACGACAGCAATGAATGAGTCGAAATGAGCTATATTAAACTGAAAACATTTCGAAATACAGCAGCGCAGAGTGCCAAATAAATAAGAAAACGTTTATAATGCAATTAATATTGATAGAATGTAAACAACAAGTTGAATGAAATGTGTTAGCTCGCATAATCTCTGACCCTAGTGATTAACGTTAGAATAATAATTTCTACCTCCATCCACTGAATTCGTGCTTTTTAACAGACAGGAGGAGCTTATATGTTTGACGCGTATTTGTTTTGGACGTACGAGTATGTATACCAATTCTTCCGCGATTTCTGGGCAGAGTTGCATGACACTTTTTTGTTTGTCAGTCTATGCTAGCGAGGTAATATAAATGTGATTATGATCTGATAACGAAGTCCAGAAATGAACAATGAAACTTCTTAGCGGAGTGTAAATCAACCGTGATTCAAGATATCTGCAAATGGTATAATTTTCACTTGAACCACACCACCAACCATCAACCGGTTCATGATGAGTTCAGGAAATGAACAGTGGAACTCAGTAACAAGAAAAAAACGACTTCAAAAAAGTAGGTATAAAAAGTAAAAAAATAATTAACTCAAAACTTATTCACAATAAATAACTAAATTACGTTTTTTTGAAGTCAGTGCCAGCACTGTCCGATCAACTTCAACAAACTTATAATCTTACTTAATTTATGATTTGAATTTGAAATCTCAACTTCTAATACACTCATAGAACGTAATCGATTCATAAAGAGCGTATTTACAACAGAAAATTTTGAATTCGGTTTTTCTTTGTTAAAAAATACATTTCGTATAAATTTTGCGGATTGTATTTTAATCCATATATTTGCATACACTCAGCATTTTTATTAAGAAATAATGATTCCTTTTAATTTCTTTTTTAATTATTTATAATTCTATTAAACAATTAATTACACACGACTCCACCATGTCCTGATAAATGTGCGCTCGTATAGCTCTCAGCACGTTAACTACTGGAGCTCTGCAAAGTAATGTGAATGTTTAAATTTCATCAACATTTTCCAGAAAATGAGACATTTAGCCAAATATAAATGATGACGTCAGTTCCTGTGTGCCACCTATTACAATTAAACGAAACTACGTCCTTAGTCATATGGCCGTCTATATGCGACCATGGATATAACCATGTCGTGACGTATGTCTTATTGTATTACTTTTTCCATAACAGTTAATATATATATATATATATATATATATATATATATATATATATATATATATATATAAATATCACTAACGGTTCAAAATCGGTAAAATTAAGGTATCGATTTAAATTTATTCTTTGTATCGAGTGATTGCCTCTTAAGTGCTTTACTGTATACTGCCATTTATCTCTTAAATGGCAGTATACAGTAAAGCACTTTCTAAGATCTTAAAAGTAATACGATCACGCCGAAATGCCTTCTTGTATGATGTGAAAATGTGTAAGTTCTACTTCTGACACTAGTAAAAGTGAAAGAATAACATTGCACAGTCAGTCAGTTCAAACATCATAATTTCAAATTAATTTTTATAAAATTATTACAGAATATCTTAGGAATAAAAATAAACATACTTTAATGAACAAATATGACGTATTATTTAGAAAGCAACAGTAACACTAAAGTGATTAAAAATAGAATTTATCTTTAAAAACTGTATATGTTATAATATTGCACGTCTTTATATGTCTTTGACGTGTTTTGTTAATAATTTATCTCGTATGTTATATTATTTTGATTTAAAATATTTATTGCTACAAAATAGGTAGTGCAAGAAATATAGAAACACACCGACCCAGTATCACACTGAGATTCTTTATTCTTTATCTGTCGACCTGTCTGAATAAAGTTTGAAGTGCATTATCAGTGTATAACTACAGGTAAAGTTTATAATATATTATTAAATTATTTAGAATTACCTTATGCTTTCGTGTGTTACCGTTAGAACTGATTACTTTTAGAAAAAAAAAATCATTTCTAATTCTCTTCAACTGTATTAAAAATTAATGAAAGATTTGGCAGAATCAATTTTAAATTGGTTTTAGAGAGCGATAAGACAATATCAAGATGTTTTTCACTATTTTTAAAAAATGTTATGAGAAATGTATATACATGTATATACATTTTGGTCAGTGAACGAATTTTAAGGAGCGATTAAGAATCGGTAACTAAATGATATAATGAAAATATAAACAATTTTATTTAACAGTCTCTTGCTAACTAAAAGAATTTAAGCGTCAAGCGAAAATCATTTCCCTTACCGCAACTTAACACTTGCACAGTTAGCGTCGGGCGTTTAAAGAGTATGGGTGTACCGTGTCTGTCCGGCTCGCAAAAAGTGTCTGTCGAAGCGCAATAATTACGAGTAAATTTGTAAATTTAAATTTTATGATGGAAAACAGATGTGGAGTTTACAAAGTTTTAAAGGTGCAAAATTGAGGGTGTATTGTAAAAGATTTCACGTGGAACATGGATTAAAGTTAATTGGATACTTAAGTTTTCAATTATCGTAAAAAAAGTAGAATTCCAATTTTTAAATACGTCTTATTAAAGTTGGTGATGTAAATAAAAAAAAATTACTTTAATTATCGCGGTGCTAAGCCCGTATGAAGAAAAATTGTAATTTTATTTAAAAAAGTAAAAATAAAGAATTCAATTAATATATTGAAATTAAGATCGTTTTAAAAGGCGTTATAAATAATAACGATTAATAAATATCAACAACGTATTAAAATTGTCACAAATTCTTCATTACGAACGAGAAATATTCAAGGACATTTGTCACGCGCCAGACGGGCACCAAAAATTCGACTGAACGCCGGCACACGAATCACATATGATGTAACCAAATTATGCTAAGTTTTTTTTTTTAAACCAAACGGATACTTGCAACTTTTTTTCTGGTCTCTGTGGAATAAAGACACACACACACACACACAAACACACACGCGCGCGCGAGCACGCCCACACGCTCGCACTCACGCACGCACGCAATCACTCCCGCCTGCACGCACGCACAAACGCATGCACGAAAGCCCGCCCGCACGCCCGCACGCACGCACGCACGCACGCGCACACGCACGAACGCACGCACGCATACATACATACATACTGATAAAGTATTGCTGTTTTCTTTTGGTTTGCGAAGCCCTTTTGAGCTAATTGTGAAGTCATTATCCTTGAAATCTTCTGAACAAATTATATATTTTTTACGTTATTGGTTTAAATAATTATCATTCCTTTATAGTCTTAGTATTCGACTTCACACTTCTTAATGAGCCGAGAAATTATTTAGTAAGCAATAAAAATAAATATACATTAAAAACTATTTGTTTAACCAATGGTAAGATACTTCATACTTTTTTTAAATTCTCGAACTGTAATTAAAATATTTTTTACTACGCAAACCGATTTTTTGACTCAGAAGGATCAAGACTGACACGAAACGGTGCTAAATTCACCTTTGGCATGATTTTAGTGGGATATATTTAGATTACTTTGGGCCTGCCCTTACGAAGTAATACGAGTCTATGAAAGGAAGCCATTCAGAACGCGACCGAGAATAAGCATATAGGTAACAAGCAAATTCAAGAAATTTGCAATTTGTCCAAGGAAGCAGCGATATAATCTGACTATTCGTGTGCTTGTAGCGTTAATGCTATAAAGGTGGTTAGCAATTTCATACAATTTTAAAATGGTATTATTAATTAAAATGTGACATTACCAATTAAAGTCCTTATCGTGTTGTATATTTACTGTTTAATAACGTAACTAACTTCATAGACGTCAAATAAATTTTCAATTTATTGTTTTTGCGACAAAAAGTTGAAAACATGGAAATCCTCATAAATAAAATCCTGCCTGTTTTCTTTCATTTCAAAATTTAGATCTGATTAAGAAATATGTGAAGTGAACATTTAGAAGATTTATAAATGCTTAACTAGTGAATAATGCGTTTTTGTCTTAAATGTAAAATCTCGCAAGTTGTTGAATAAATTTTACTTGGTTATAACTTTATTCCGTAATAGTTATATTATGAACTTATAACAATATAAATATTGTATGGCTTTGCCAAACAGGAAGTCCGTAATCCCAGTTCACGTTAGTCGTCGTTTCAACTCAGTCTTAATTATATTTAAGAAGTGTTTATAATACTTGCAAATAAAAGTGTTTTTAATTTTAAAGTAAATCTTATTTAATTACATAATAATCGTATTTTTTCACATCAGTTCCGTTTCAGTTTTCTATTTCCAAGAGAAGGTTATTAAAATTATTTAATTAAAACCATTTAGAGTGAAGTTATTTTGAACTAAAGCCATTAAAGTGTTAAATCTTAAACCGACATCGGTCGCATAATGCTAATACTGTTATTGTATAATCATTATTAATATAAATTGTGTCCAAAATCAACTAACTGTTTACTAATAAATTATTTAAATACATTTCGCCTTATTTGCTAACATTTAAAGAGCTACAAGAAATTGTAGGTGGGATAAAAAAATGTGGAAATGTGGAAGATGGAAGGAGTCCATCTAAATAAATCTGTGTCCTGTGTGAAAAATAGTTACAATAGCTAAAATTTATGTGTAAAGTAAATGCAATCGCTATAGTAAAACAGGTGTAAACAGAAATTGTGAATATATATATATATATATATATATATATATATATATATATATATATATACAATATATATTACATATATACATAAAGCAGAGCAGTACTAAAATGTCCCATAACAATGAAAAAATCTACATCTAGAAACCATTCTTATATCCGATGCTCCGGAATATCTAGTCTTCTCCAGTTGACAACGGCCTCTCAAGAAACTATGTACACGATGTATATAGTCCTACTATAAGATTTTTTTTAAAAGTGCAAAATTATCTTCCATCACCACCCATATATAAATTTAATTTTTTTTATTTATACACTTTTATTTTTTTAGAATTAATTTTATACCGATAATTGTTTAAGATTTATTCATTTATACTTATTTTTTGTTCTTATAAATCAAGGCGTCGCTTCGCTCAATCGTTGCTTTTACATTAAGCGCTAAGCTGAAATTAAAACGACTGTTCCATGTAGTATTTATATTAAGCGTTAAGTTTATTCACAGCAAACTCACCAGAAGGTTACACCCGGTTATCGTCGCGTTCAAGTAATAAAATAATATAAATAGGTCGAAACAAAAAACTGGTGTTGAGCGAGTTGAACTCGATGTTCTATTAAAATTCATTAAACTCTTCGACGGATCTCGACCAAAGCTTAATCCCTTCTTGGAGAATTGCCAAAATGCTTATAGTTTAGCATAATCCTCCCAAAAGCTCATTTTATTTAAATATATTTTAAACCAATTAGAAGGCAAGGCAGAGTTAGCCTATTCAATTAAGGAATTCGATTCTTGGGAACAATTGAGTGACTTCCTTAAAATTCACTGCTCTGAAAAAATACATTATGCAAACCTCTTAGCCGACCTTCAAGAATGAAGGCGACGCCCTGGCGAACCATTAAAACATTTCGCTTTACAAATTGAAATGTCGCTTTTAAACCTCCTCACGGAAATTACACTGTCAAACAACAAGAAGTCCGAATTAACCGGCTGTGTAGCGGCCGTGGAAGACTTAACCTTGCACATATTTCTACTCAGCTCAACACCGACAATTTCGAATATAGTTCGTTGCAAGTATCCTAAAACATTAAACAAAGCGATTGGCTTGGCCATATCCGAAGAAAAAATTCAAAATCTCACACACAAAAAGGTTTCTTCTCTGCCTCATCAAACACCTAGTAATAATATAAGCTAAACCAACTTAAACCCCGCTTCTCAAGTCAGATCATCCTTTAAATATACGAAACAAATTTTCATCACATAAATCCGAACTTCACCGTCTTCTGTCGATACTGTAAACATCCCGGAGACGTTCTAGAAAATTGTAAAAAAGGATTATTCGATAATTCGAGAAATGCCAGTGCATCCCAACTTAACCAAATACATGGCATTTAACCTGAAGAGGAAATATAAAATTAAACAAATAAACAATCCAAGGTGTCGTACGGCCCGTCATATACATCAAGTCGACGATAAAACTAAATTCGCTGAATCTAATAGTATTAACTCCTCTAAATCAGATATTACGAAATCCGCTAAATCTACTAAATCCGCTAAATTAAACGTTTCTAAATCTGCTGAATCTTCCGAATTCGCTGAATATATTAAACCCACTGTATCTAACAAAGCCCACACGGGTAACGAGCCCCAAGTAAGTGACTATTTCAATAACGCTAATGGACATGGTATCAAGCCCCAAACTCACAGCCAATTAAAAATGAAACACATAATCCACTCGACTGAACAACCATTTAAATGACATTATACCTGTTCATAGGTCTAATAAAATTACACCTGTCAAACAATACATTAAATTCCTATGCAAACACAGTATTAAATTTAACTGCATGGAATGCAACAATTTTCTACAACATCTATTCCATTCGTTATTCTGACATCCTCCAAGATTTCGATGCGTTGTCGCATCTCATAATTTCTATGTCTAAACGCTCAACATGGTTCGGAGAAGTAGGAACTGCTTTTAAATATTTGTTTGGCACTCTGTGGGAAGACAATGCGATTAAGTATGATAATGCCGTTTCGAAGTTTAAAAATAAATAATTAGCAAGACTCCCGACGGAAAGAATTTGAATTACTTCATCATAAAGAAAACATATTATAATAAACAGATTATAAACTACGCTGTCGAAGAAATAATATTCAATTTAAAAAAATTTCACAAAATTGTCAAATCATTTACAACTAAGGTCGAATTTATATCAATATTAAATATGTCATTTAAGGTTGAAGAAATTATCAATTCCATATTAATTTTATTTTGTGTTTAAATAATATGATTATCTTTGTTGTACACTTCTCGCAAATGGACAAAAATATAAATTATACCACAATTTATCCTTTCTGTTAAATTAAATAAGTCTGTGTTACTCTAAGAATATCGCTATAACAAGGGATAAATTTAAATATTGTAATATAAACGATCTCAAATGATGTAAAAAAATACTATTCTATATCCACTACTTGTATTATGATAATTATAATTATCCGAATGTATATTTTGTAAATCTGGCCAATGTCGACAATATATACTTCCAGTATTGAATATATTTGACGTTAATTTTGTATAAATTCATTATTCACAATTAAATGAAACAACGTGATGTAGTATTATTTCTACTTTCTTTAAGTTCTTTACCGCGCCCTAGGTTTCGTTGTATTACAACATCTTCAGATGGGCTATTAGCAAAGACTTCCAGCCTAGGATAACTGTATCAACACCAGTTTCTAACAACACTATGCCGAAACTCTAATACCAAGTCCCAGAATTAGAGTCCCTGCAACGTAAACTTCAAAGTATAAGTTTACTTTTCTAAGTTACTTTATTGAATATTTTTTGTCTAAAATTTTATACACGAAATTTATTTGTAAATATGTTATTTTTCAAAGATTTTTTTTAAATAGATATGCCTAACTTAGGAATAACGGACACGTACTCTTCTCCAATATTTTAACTAATAGTTTACATTATAAAGGAAATGCGAGTATAATCTTATTGGCAATTGCTAGTTACTATTTTCAAATAATATTCGTTAACTTATTTTCCATTTAATGAAAACGCCGTTAAGCAACTAAACCATACCAGGGTACAAAGCGCTTTACGATCTGGAATAACGACCTTTTTACTATAAACTCATATAGTTGAGAGCTGCATTCACGTCAATCGTTGAACCACTCGACGAGCAGTGGAAAAACAAACTAAGTTACGGTTAAGTTTGGAGCACAAAGGATCGGCGCTGGACTCTTATCGCGCTCGCAATATGGCGGCACGCGTGACTTCAGCGAAATCAGCGTGCAGACGGTTCGCAGCGAGAATAAGGCGTGCCGTGCACTTGTACGATATCTATCCAAGAAAATTTACATACACTGAACGTGATTCTAAATTTGGAACTCTAAAAGGAGTTATAAACATAAGTCACTGAAATTAAGGGTCTGAATCCCTTGGATTAGATATCTGCGTCTACGTCAGACGTCTGCCAACAGCAGACGTTTTATCAAACATCGAATCACGCTCACCAGTGTTCCACGTGGTTCGGAAAAGGCGTACCAGTGTTACCACTTATCTTCAGAGAGTATTATAGGTGATACCGTGGCACTTCTTGGAAATGGCATCTACAATACCGTAAACCGCTCCAAAAATTGGAAGAACATTCCATTCATTTTATAATTATTAAACTCATACTATACATATTATTTGTATTAAACTATTTAGAAATATTAATTTTTCACAAAGAAAATATATTGCCTACTATATCTTATCTTTAGCATAAAATTACGGTGTACATTTAAATAATTGTAAGACCTGGGATAGTCACTAAGACGTCCGATCTTATCGACCCTATTTTTTTATGATTTTTGCAGTAGTTTTGTAAATAGGAAGGGGATATGCCTTATTTTTACATATCTTTTTAAATATCCAGTTTAAAATTATGGAAAATATTTCCGCATTACTCATTAAAACACCTTTCAAATGATAACACACGTGATGAATAAATTTAAAAAAAAATAATTTTGAATCCCCTCTTTAATTTTGCACGAATAATTTTAAAAAGTTAACCAGTGCAAAAAACGTGAATTAATAACAAGTGTTTCTATGCCAAATTATAGTTTTTACGTCGCATAATTTCTAATAAAATCCATTGACAGACGGCCCTATAGACATGTGATGGATTGGTAGACAAAGGGTTACATTTTTTCAATTTGAGGTAACTTAAATTACCTAAAAAATCACTTTTTTTAATTTTTTAAAGTGAAACACATCAAATATACACGCTGCTAGTTTTAATATTTTCGGAAACAAATTAACAGAATTTTACACCTCCTAAACTATGCTACAGTTGGAAGTTTTCGAAGCAGATAGATGCGATCAAACAGTACCTGTTTGCCGTCTCTTTATCACTGCGGGTGCTCGTTTTGTACCGTACATTGTTTACATATACCTGGTTTAGTTAAAATAACTCCTTTGTGCCGTAACTGGTTTAATGAAAAAAATAATAAATTAATAAGTAAACAAATAATTAGTTACGTTTATATAATATGCAATAAACGCTGCCGTTGATCGAAGGATTTTTTGTCGCATCCTTATTTTTTACTACTAAGAAACAAACGAATTAAAAGTTAACTTTGGCTATTACCATTTTGGGTCAATTAAAACGTTTTTGGGTTTGGGTCAATTAAAAAGCAACCTGTCAACGATAAGAAAATATCAATACATCATATATTAAACGTAACACTATGGTTCCATATTTGTCAATAAAAAAATTGATAACTTTGTAAAAAAACATGTGTTACAAAATAGTTTTTTCTTTAAAATTAAACGGAACGGAACCTTATTTTCACCTTCTAAATTCATCTTTTAAAATACGTCAAAACACTTTGAAATGTCAGTTAAATATTTAAATATTCCGAAATGTCAGTTAATTTAACACACAAATTTCAAACAACATAAATGTATGTACCATAAACGTAAGCAACTCATTAATTATATATAAGTCTCAATTTTATGAAATTTAATTGTATTAACATATAAAATTGAACTAGATAATAAAATTAAAAATAAACAGCAAATTACGGATAATACCATAACGCATACAAGTACCAAACAGGCTTCCGTAATTGTCTATAACTTCATTATAAAGTCTATAATTGTTAGCTGAAATATTATGGCACGGTTAAATTAAAAAAATTAACATTTTTCTATTCATTGACATATACATATGAAGCATGAACTTGCAAAATTTGATAACACAGGACAGGATAAATGGAGAAACTGTGAATTGTGACGGGGAGCGGGGATGAAGATATTATAAGGGGCCCTCCTTTACTGCGGGATCCTAATAAAGGTTAAATTTGATGATTTACATGACACTATTCTTTATAAATATTTTTATAATAGATGATCGAGTTATGAGTATTGAACATTTAATTTGAAAAATATAAAGTGAAATATATAATAAGGATCTATGCTATTAATTTAGCAATTAATTTACAATACAGAAAGTAAATCAGGGCTATATACGGGCCTTGCCGATTTTATAAGTATGAAGTTTTTTACTTCAAAATAAATTGAATTGTCTCAATAAATCTAGAAAACAAACGTCGCTATTATACCGAGGCTGCAACGGATGCGGCTTTCGGCTGAAAATGGGAAATTAAAATTTTGTTGAATGCTTGTGAATAAATCCGTAAATATATGACATGACAAAGAATTCATCCATAGCGTGTGAAATAATGTAGATACCTAATTGTCTCGTGCATTCACGAGTTATCAATGTTCCTGTTAATTCAGGGAAGACGGAAGTATCTTTTCGAGTATCTATAATTTCAGTCTGTAGTAGTAGCCTGGAATGAAGTAACATTATTTCTGAAATGTCTTTGAGCTCTTTTCGTAGCGATAGACCAATTGTTACTTGCCGTTAGAAAAAAAGAAAACTGTTTGAATCTGACTTATAAACAAAAAATAAAACACAGATGTGACAAATGGTGAAAAAATGGTCCATTTTATTTCTTTTAAGAAATATATAATATGAAAAAAAATACAAATATACATACTTTTAAATTGTTCAAAATCAAGTTATATAATTTGCACAACTTTTCTTGCAGCCGTGTCCTTGATTACCACACGACAATTTCAAGTAATTTTAATAGTGTAATAACAATAGAACACAGTAAAATCGTCTTCTACAAACAAAAGAAACATACGGAAATAATAGAATGTGGGGGAGGGAGATTCACTTAATTTCTCGACTAAAGTGACAATAGTATACAGGAAGGAAACGAAAGGTCAAAATGGTCTAAATAGGACCACATGGTGTGTGAAAGCCCCTATATTAGAGCATAATCGCTGAAGCTTTAAAAAATAGCAGAATGAATATATGTACTTTAGAGAGAATTTTAAATAATATAGCAAAATATGTAATGTATCTACGGGGCCAAATATCTAAACCACGAAATATATCTACTTCCACCTTTCTGATACAAACCTGACATTAAGTACCAATATACAAGGACACAAATGAGGCATATTTGGCTTTATTACTGTTGCATGGAACCACGGCCACCTAACTCTTAACAAAAGCTGACAACGCAAATGCTCGCCATACCTGTTCATTATCGCACCGCCGACGTTCGACAAAGCGCTGGACGACAGGCCAATGAAGTTAAACGGCTCAATCCGTGCCGCCACAATGACCGTGTTATAAAACAAAGTGCAGTGTGTACTCCTACTCGATTAAGGTTCACTGCAGGTCGCTCGAGTTCTCATTAATATTTTTGAGTATGTGGCAAAATTTAATCGTTATTAAATATATAATTAATTTTGAAACAATTGATAGAGTAGCGTTTTTTTAAAACAAAGTGCAGTGTGTACTCCTACTCAATTAAGGTACACTGCAGGTCGCTCGAGTTCTGATTAATATTTTTGAGTATCCATGAGTATGTGGCAAAATTGAATCGTTATTAAATATATAATTAAGTTTGAAACAATTGATAGAGTAGCGTTTTAAGGAACATCAGGTTTTTAAAAAAGGAGGAAGTTCTCAACTCGAAGATGCGTTAACCCATTTTCAATATTCTTGTTTTGTTTAAAAAGGGCATAGTTTCAGATAAGTCGCATGTAAATATAGTCAAGATCTGATAGGAGGCTACTGAAATAACCTAAGGTACTCCCAAACGGATGACTGTACAAGGCCCGTTTGACTTGCCTGCCGAAAACAGTGTCACGTGCGGTGGCAAGTCTAATAATTGAACCGGAAGACAGCGATAGCACTGGCTATGGTGAACCCAAAAAAGGGAAAGATGATTGATTCATCAGTATGTATATATGAATACATCCACATATACCTATATACACATATATGTATATATGTATGTATGTAGATATATATGAATGTATTCATTTTCATTAAACGCCGCAAATTCTTGTTTTAATTTCAATAAACGATATGTTATTGAATTCTTCATGGTTCCTTATATTTTGGACATTAAAATACAAAGTTCGTTCGTTGATTTTTCATGAAAAAATAATTTAAACGACTTTAAATAACCGCTCAATAAGAAATGTGCTGAAATATATAATAAAAATAGTCTATTAAATGTTTTTATTAAGAATTTTTTTTCATTTTTTTTTGTGTATAATGCCTTGGAATCTTGAGGGGAGAAAAAAGAACGGCTGTCCAAATTTATAAAAAACAACTAATTACCAAATTATCTAGATCAGTTTACTAATTTAGATTATAACAGATCGCGCTAGATAGATCACAGGACGAATGGTCGCACAGGTACACAGGCACATACGCACATAAAGACGCAATTAAGCGCTCTCGCTATCTCTTGCGTATACGTGCGCACGCAAGTGCGCTCACAAGAACACAAGCACACATGAGCGCACACACGCACGTACGCACAAACGCCTTTGTTTAATTTGGTGCTTCTCACATTCTGTTAACGCAATGTAATCGATTCACATCAAAACTCTAGTTCGAATGTTTCGATGATTACCATATTTCATACAGCCATTAAGTCGCACCAAAGAAAAACTGATTTTAATGAAAATTAATTTATTGTCTAACTAAATTGTGGAACATCATTGCATTGGACCAAAGAAGTCGTCAAATTAGAAAGAATTTTAAAATTTTCAGCGTGGTAAACTTTTCAGATAGTTTTCATCAATAAATTACCCTACTATCTAATTCAATTTTATTTCGTCGAAGTAAAAAAGTGATATTTTATCTTTCACTTATATTTTATAATTTTAAATCGTTACTGACTCCATAAGAACTCAAACATTTCTCGAAAACGTACAATTTCCAACAATATCAAACTCCGTCCGTATCAATTCTGCTACTTTCAACACGTTTCCAACAGCAACATTCCCAAACAAATCAACGAATCTACACATATCAGTTGTATACCAGACGATACAAAAGAAAATATTAAGCAGGTAACAACTCGGCCGAATATCTCTTCGTTCAGCACCTTTACAAGGGCAATTGTCAACAGCAATTGTAATCACGATACCAAATATTCGGTTACGGGGGTCGGAATGGCTGGATTAAACTTAAAATCAATTACTCCGAGCCGCCCCCGCGGCGGTTGTTCCGACGATACTTTCCTTCTAATAATTCAACAGCAATCAATTACCGAAAATCCGACGGAATGTTGAAATATCTTCGTCGCTGCATGTCGGTTCCCCGCTCGTACATCATAACAGTCGAGGGAGCGCAGAGTAAGTAATGAGATTTGACAACACGCTACAGCAATCGGGTGTGGATTTAAACCAACCAGTCGTTTGCCTGCTGCGGGCAATTCAATATTTTTAAATGTTTTTTGTATACAATTAATATTATACGAGGCAGAATAAACATAGTACAAACGAGACGTTAGAAAAATAGAGTTTTATTATTTTAAGATATGAAAGTTACCCATATTTTGAAATTTCTCACTCTAATAAGTAATATCCGTATATCGAGTTATATTTAATAATATCGAGGTAAATAGTAGGGGAGCCCACGATGCTAAATAGGGATTTACTCGAGCGTCGTGGGCACCTATTGGATTTTGCAGATTGGATGGTAGAATGAAAAAAGGTTTTAGGTAGTATATCTTTTCACCGGTGAAGGGGGCATCAACAGGCTTTCAAAAATAAAAATAGTCACATGGAAATACTCGAGCGTGTCAGATATTGATAGTGTATATGCCCCACGTCTCTCCTATGACGGAGATACGTTAATCTGCCGGTGGGGGCGTGGTGGGGGCAGCGGTATGAAAGATATCAAAGGGACTGTTAAGTGAACCCGAACGAAGCTCCCGTCCAAAAGACGTGCAATTCGGACGTGACGCAAGCTCGTGGCGGCTTTTTGAAAATGTAAAAAAATAGCCATTTTGAAATACTCGAAAAAATTTGTTTTCCTTTTTTTTAAATCATTGAATGTAAAAAATAAAACGTACGGGGAATAGCATGCAAATAAAAAAATAATAAATTTTGTTGAAATTTATAAAAAAAGGTTTTTATCGTATTTTCTGCACACGTAAATCTATTTCTTTTAATTATAATATATATAAACACATTGTTGATGTGTAATAACTTTACACAACTCATGCAAGAGTATAATATGGGGACTATATGAGGAAGTGAAAAATAGAGAAAGAGCGAAAGGGAGAGAGGCGCGGAGTGGATACATGCATCAATGCACGATTTTTGTTACTTCGACTTGTCGAAATCGGCAGATTTTTTTTTTCCCGTTATCCGTAAATTATTTCCTTCCAAATAAAAAAAGCGACCGCGCTCGAGAATGTCGAAGTGACGATTTTTTTTGCAAATTTGTGACCCTCCCACACCCTTACGTCACGCTCAAATCGTCAGATTATTGAAATACACACTTTTCAGAATGTTAACCTATCATACCTTAATCTGACGCGCTCGAGTGTTGCAAACTATCGATTTTTTTACTATTCTTATCGCTTGCCCTACGTGCGCAGCCCTATATAGAGGACTTAGATATAATGGAAATACACAACAGGGTGCAAGATACCCATACGTTAATCTGCCGCGCTTGAGTAAATCCCAAAATCCCTTAATGGGAGCCCCTTACTAGAAGTATCTGTAAGTATAACAAAGTAGTAACATTTCTTACCTTTCTTCCCTACGCCTTTATAAGATGATAGGCGTGAGTTAGCTAAAACGTACTACACAAGTACTGCACAAAGAATGTAGTGAAAAAATAATAATAAATTATTTATGATATTTTCAAGTCTACAGCTCACATATATTTACACTCACATATATCTAGAAGTAAAGAGTTTAGAAAATCTACATCACAGCAGAACACCGGCTCCGATATTGATCAGTTTGTGATCGATTAACGATGATTTACCATGAACGATCAAATTCTTTTTCACCAGTTCAAAAATTACAGGTGACTGGCGGCTCACAAATGTTAGCAAATACATGGTAATTAAGGCCCATAGCGAATCACATTGAGGCTCGATTAAAATGTTGCAAGCGAGACTAAGAAATAAATTTTATTTCAAGAGATTTATCCTATGACTCGATCGAATGTGCGAAAAATATGTGTCGCAGATATCGCAGACAGAAAGACATAATTATATTAATTTGGCAGGGTATTAATCAAGAACTTCATTTGAAACATAACAAAATTAGACAGACCTAAAGATATAGAAATTGTAAGGCCGTAACCCTAGACTATTTTGCTTATTTAGTCTACAGATATACAGACGGACGGACATGACAATATTATAAAATTCCATAGTTTTCAATTACACATGTATCTAAATTTTCATATTATATTTTCTTATCATTTTGTCTAAGGAAAATGCTATTTTTCTTTCCAGGTTTATGAAACGATGTTTTATGACAAGAGGGTTTACGAATAAGCTTCAATAAAATTTCTTATTTTATTTTATCATGATCAAGAACAAAAAAAAATCAATACCTTCAAACTCAATTTCTGCGTAATTGCAAATTTACGAAAGACAAAGAGGTGTTTTGTTTAATTAATCATCAATATATACAAAAGTAAAACTATTTGTATGAGTATTTTTGAATAGGCTATTTGACAATATCGAAAATATACCACAATTCGGGGTCATCCTATTAGATTATAACGTAAATAAGCGTATTGCATTTAAAAAAAATACGGCTTATGGGCTGGAAACATAAATGTAGTGTGACTTATAATGCAAAATAGAATAATTTAAAACAATTTAAAAAATCAAGTCAAATAGCCTATTGTAAACAATAATGTTATCAAAGGGTGTTTAATGTCCATAAACTAAACCTTTAACAGCTATGTGTTCCGGTGAATACTGTAAAGAGATATGGATGAACATTAACAAAATTACGACGGTTACTGCGTAGGCATTGTGCGGTGCGGTAGACAGTGAGGTCAATAAATAAATAAAACCGTACTTGAAATTTCAACTATTTAGATTTAGAAAATAATTTAAATATCGCACTTCAATAAAACTAAAACGCTAACATTACACTTTCACGCGAGCGGAGTTGTGATAAAAATACTATAATAAAACAACGAAACAGTAAATGGAAATACAGAAAACAATAAGTGCCGCATCTAAATCAAACTGAAAACAGTGACCCCACGAAAAATTTAATCGTCTTGTAGCATTATTAAAATAAACCATGAATATTATTACAAAAACCTGCAAATGTCATTTTATTTATTTTTTATCCTATTTCGGGTTCCAAAAAAGCTCTGAAGTAAAATCGTCAAAAAATTGTTTAGTGTTACCTCGTCTATATGTAAAGTCGCGGTGTTTTTTTATTCGTATAACCCATTGTTTAAGGTACAGTTATAAATATATTTATATATATATATATATATATATATATATATATATATATATATATATATATACATAAACAATACAATATTAGAAGAAAGAATTTTTGAAGTCGGTGCATGCGCTGTCGACCAACTTAAACAAATTGAAAACCTTAACTTCTAATATACTCGCAATACGAAATAGGTATTTACGAAAGAGGGTATTTATAATATAAAATTTTATATTTGTTTCAGTTAATTGGAGGTGCTGGCAACGAATCCAAAAAAACTTGGTTATTTATTGCAAATAAGTAGGTACCTTAATTTGAATTAATAATTTTTTTTATTTTTAGTACTTACTTTCTTTTGAAGTCGGTTTTTTAAAAGATATTTTATTTTAGATTTTTTAGTCATTAACAATATTATATAATATTCATCATACTATAACTAAGATTAAATTATTTTCTTTATTATATTATTGTATAATTACTGGAAATCACGGTCAAAAACTAGTATATGGATAATTTGATTTCTGTCTAAAATTGATTATCAACAACGCACAGAAACGAAGAGATGATAGTAGGCGAGAGTGGTTAGTTGTTAGCCGTTGAGGGTTCTATTCTCCATATCCGAAGTCCAATATCAGATTTTGCAAAGTAAAACTAAAAAAAACAAACAATCAGTAGCGTATATATTGAATCACGATTGAATTAATACCATCCGTTAAGGCGTTGTATTATTAATCTTTAGTACTCATCATGAGCAGGGCCCGATCTAGGGGGGGGGGCAAACCGGGCAATTACCCGGGGCGGCAAAATTGAGGGCGGCGCGGTGTCGGCGGCGAAAATTTGAAAGATGGTTAAACAAAAAAAACCACACCCTACACAAAAGTTGTTAGAATATAATATATTACTATTGACATCACTGAAATTTCACATCATATTTTAGTAGATTACAAAAATAAAATGTGGTCACACTGCCTCCTTCAAGCTGTGCATGCTTTGCACGATGGTGCACACAACACGATCGGGCATGACGGCCGTGCGCGGTCGCGGGGACGCGGACGGACAGCAAGATGGATGGTGCGTACAGGCCTTTAGTTTCGTGGGGTTGGCAACACTGGTTGCATGCAACGGGGATTCCCCTAGGTCTGTCTTCTTATCTATAAACATTCAAAGATACAAATACATTTCTTTCCCTCACGCTAGTCAGTTGCAGTTTCTTTATACCTCTGTTGTTTTCTATTCTATTAATTGAATTTAACGCGTATCTTTATCTACCTTACGAGATTATAAAAGTAATTAATTAAAGTACGAAAATCCTGAAATTGAAAAGTGGATGTTAGTGGCAGACAAATTAATCATAAAAATATGCGAATGTAATGTGTAACGAGACTACTAAGTAAGTACTACCTTAACACTTGTTTATAAAAATAAATAGTGTGATAAAAATTTGTGAATAAAAAATAAAATTTATTTTTGAAATGTACCGTGTTGGGTATCAAATGTAAGGGCTTCATTAACACATACTAGTATATAGGGTGACTTTTAATTAACTCTAGTCAGCTTAAGGGGTCAATGTACTCATGTATACGAACAACTTTTACTATGGGACCAACTTCGAAATCGCGAAAAAAAATCAGCTGTTCCATAGTAAAATGACAATCCGGTTGACCAAAATGTATGGAACAGCTGATTTTTTTTTCGCGATTTTGAAGTTGGTCCCATAGTAAAAGTTGTTCGTATACATGAGTACATTGACCCCTTAAGCTGACAAGAGTTAATTAAAAGTCACCCTATATGTATATATTACTAGCTATTGTTCCTGGCTTTGTTTGAAAAATAATTAAAATCAAATAAAAAGTTTAAAAATCCTGACAGCGGAAAAAATCGGGATTTGAAAAGTACGAAACAAGCAAATATTCTAGGAAAACCGTGGTCGCATACCAACTTGCCTTACAATATGAGCGACTATGAGGGTCTACATAACCTAGGGCAAGATAGCAGGTGACCACGGTTATCCTCTAAATATCCAAATCCACTAAAGATTATTTGCTTGTTTCGTACTTTTCAAAACCCGATTTTTTCCGTAGTCGGGTTTTAGTTTTTCAACTTTTTATTTTTTTGTTTAACAGAATGTCTGATGGTAAAGCACGCTTGTCGGGCTACCAATACAAAAAACGACGGCTCGAAAAGATGTAGAATGACAAAAGCAAGCACGGGAATTAGAATCCTTCTTGACGAAAGGTGGACTTGAAAAACCGTCCTCGCCCGAGCGCCAGCAAGAAACTGACGCAGCATCTGCATTTAAACCACATGATGAAGATACGCTGAATATAATTTGTGAACCTTCTGCTTCTGGGTCAAGTACTTTTATAGATGCTACTGCCATTGCAATTGCAACTACAAATATTTCAGCAGACACAACGTCACTTTTAGATACCGATCCAGCAACGTTGCCCAATAGGCTAACAGATGCAGAAAAAATATTTTTAGTAAATCAAAGTTCCCCTAACCCACTGTATGAATTTGAATTTCCAAAAGATAACAAAGGACGAAAGTTTACTTCAAGGTATTACAAGAGAAAGCTTAATAACGGTGAACAAATTTTAAGAGACTGGCTTGTGTATTCTAAAGCAAAAAATGTTGTCTATTGTTTTTGCTGTAAAATGTTTAATATAACTTCTTCCGATATATATAAAGATGGCTACAATAATTGGAAACATTTAGGTGATACTCTTAAATCTCACGAGACATCATGAAGTCACTTAGAAGCTGTAAGATCTTGGTTTGAACTTTCGCGTCGAGTCAAGTCGTCGCATACGATAGATGCCGAATCTCAGAGAATAATTAATTCAGAAATAAACCATTGGAATGAAGTCTTGTTACGTATTGTTTCAGTCATCAAAATGTTGGGAAGAAGTAACTTAGCTTTTCAGGGCACTTCTGATAATCTATATCAACATAACAATGGTAACTTTTTGAAACTAGTAGAGTTGTTAGCCGAATTTGATCCTGTTATGCAGGAACATGTACGCAGGGTTTTAAAGAAAGAAGAGAGACAAGCAACCTACCTAAGTAAAACTATTCAGAATGAGCTTATTAGTACAATATAGGACAATATTAAACGGCATATTTTGGAAGCTATAATTAAATCAAAATATTATTCTATTATCTTAGATTGTACCCCGGACGCTAGCAAAATTGAGCAGATGACCCTAATAATTAGGTATGTTTTATTAAAACAGACCGACGACAATCCAAGAACTTCAGAAATTGTAATAAATGAGAGTTTTTTAGGATTCATACCTATCGAAAAATCTACAGGCCTCAAACTGACAGAGATTATCTTAGAACAATTATCAGAAATTGGATTGTCTCTAGAGAACATAACAGGGCGATAATGGATCCAATATGAAAGGTATTCAAAGTGGGGTCCAAGCCAGGATAAAAAACATAAATCCACGGGCATTTTATGTTCCTTGCAGTAGTCATTCTTTAAACCTAGTGGTAAACGATATGGCAAAGTCTTCACTGGAAGCTACACATTTTTTTAATATCGTGCAAAAATTATATGTTTTCTTTTCCTCTTCAATGTCGAGATGGTCAATTCTTTTTATGAATGTAAAAGGTTTAACACTAAAACCACTTAGTGACACAAGATGAGAAAGTAGAATTGAAGCATTAAAACCCCTGAGACGTCAAATAGGGCAAGTTTACGATGCGTTACTTGCTGTTTACCAAAACACCGACATGGATACCTCTGCACGAGACGAAGCTTCGGGTTTATTGAATCAAATCAAACAGTTTAAAATCTTATGCTCTGTAATAATTTGGTATGAAACTTTAAATCGGATAAATCCTGTCAGTAAATTAATGCAAAGGAAAGAATTTGAGTTACTTTCAGTAATTAAATTAATAAAAAATACCAAAGATCTCTTTGAAAAATCACGGTCAGATGAGTACTTTAACCAAGTTCTTAAGGATGCCAAAGCCTTAGCTACTGAAATTGATAGCGAGATCTTTGATCAGTTTGGTTATGAGGGTCAAGATGAACCAATCATTGATCCGCGTCAAAAATATAAAATCGAAGTGTTTTATCACTTTATAGACACAGCTATAAACTCCTTGGAGTTAAGGTTTTCCCAAATTACTGAACATATATATTTTGCTTTTTTGTATGACGTATATGCCATAAGAGAAATGCCAAAAGATGAATTGTTAAATAATTGTAAGAAACTCCAGACTATTTTAACTCATGAGAGTTCATATGATATAAATGCAATAGAACTTTCAGAGGAGTTATCAGTCCTTAGTACGATTTTAGACGGTCATTTGTCTCTGCAAGAAGTTTTAAAATTCATAACAGATTTAGGATTTGGTCCAAACATCAGTATTAGTATTAGAATTCTTTTAACTTTACCAGTGACAGTTGCTTGTGGTGAAAGAAGTTTCTCCAAATTAAAAATAATTAAAAATTATCTGCGATCCACCATGACACAAAATAGATTAACTGGAATGGCTATGATTTCAATAGAACACGAGGTTTGTGACAGTGTCAATTTGAAGGAAATTATTAAATATTTTGCAGAACAGAAAGTTCGAAGAAAATTATTGTAATAAATACATAGAATACATGTGCTTAGATTTGTTATTTATTTATATATTCTTAAATATTTACACTGTTGCTTTGCACTCCAAAACCAAAGCTCTGGTTTGACTGAGTGAATCAGTACATGTAAGTTTTTATATGTATGATTATTATATTAACTATTTATTTGTATGATTATTATATTGAGTACTTCTGTAAGTCTAAGTAACTGTTTTTCAATTTATTTTTGAATAAATATCTTAAAACGAAACTTATTTTGTTTCATTAAATTCAGTCAAAAAGTCAGTTTCAATAATTTCTCTTTTTATAGGTTAAAATTACACCATCTATGGAATAACGCATGGGTAAAAGGCGGCAAATATTATTTTGTCCGGAGCGGCGAAATAGCTGGATCGGGCCCTGATCATGAGATTGTGAACTGGTCGATGTGCAGTTATTTTGCAAAGTAAAAACTACCAATAGCAAATATCTTGAATTACGGTTGATTTACTACATACGATAAGAGATTCATTGTTATCTCCAGAAAGCATCATCAGACTGACATGGTCGATGGTGTAGTTATTTTGTAAAGAGCATATACCTTAAATCGTGTTTAATTTACTAACATCCGTTAAGAAGTTGCATTGTTCATCTCTAGAACTTATTACCATACCCTGACCGGTCGACGGTGTGGATATTTTGCAAAGTAACAACTATTAAGAGCAAATATCTTTAATTACGGTTGATTTACTAACATCCGTTAAGAAGTTCCATTGTTTATTTCCAGAACTCATTATTAGACCCCAACCTGGTATGTGCTGTAGTTATTTTGCAAAGTAATAACTACCCGTGGCAAATATACTCATAACTGATTTACTGCCATTCGTTAAGGAGTTCCATCGTTCATTATCAGATCATCATCATATTTATAAGCGACCCTCATAAGGAACCCTCTTTCAAGTAAAGAAAGAATCATCAAATCGGTCCACTCGGTAAAGAATTATCGCTGAACATACATAAAAAAGAAGATTCAAACAAATTAAGACCCGCCTCATTTTTTGGAATCGGTTAAAAATTGCATGTTTTTATAACATCTAATACCTATAAAACATGAGCGTGTCGACACGATCTTGGTCGGTTTTTTTTATCATTACTTACAGTTTATGTTTAGTTGTTATTGTTTTTTTCTGAGGAACGTAAGTAATTTAATTTAAGCGCATGATCCCTAATTATTTAATATCCAAATAACGTTTAGACGTTCATTTGTTAACTTCTAATCAACATTGGTTTGATTCCGAATTGATCGTTAATTCAACATCCACGATATAATTGTAGCTCGTATGAAATAATTCGGCTACGATGAATGAAACTATGTCACATGCCAATTATAGGGAAGATACATAAGTCTAGCAACCAGTAAGGTAAGCAAGCAGTCGTAGAATGTAGGCTAGACGCGGATAGTCGGAAACCACAGCCGGCAGTAAGCGCCACTAGTCAGCTCTATCTCCCTTAAAGACGACACTGAACACTTTCGAGGGCAGTTTATATTCGAAGACAATTTGTATCTACTTACGGATAAAATTTTTCTATTCCATTTATAACAAAATATTTTACTTTCATATGAATATATATATATATATATATATATATATATATATATATATATATATATATATATATATATATATATATATATATATATATATATGGAGACGTACTTTAATTTTTTTTTTATATTACTGCGTCAAATACAATATCAAATAATTTAATCATGTCTTTCCGAGTAGCGACGCAACTATGCAAGATTTCGATGAAGAAGATTTTATTATCTAATTAAAGAGTGGGGATTACGTTTTAAGACTAGATGAAAACGCCCGCGGGGTATAATGAAATGGCTTTAGTAATGACTATTCCAAGTTTTTATCACCTTTGATATATCTAGGAATTAACATTTATGTAAAAATAAATTAAAGAGCTGCAAGAAATTAAAAAATAATACAAAATGCGATCTAATAAAAACTATGTGATCGTACAATTGAGATAAAAACAAATATTACAGTCAAACTGGTACAATTACATATATTATACTAGCCTTACTTTTTAGCACTTATGACCTTTATATTTAAAGCATATACCTACAAAGAATACTCGCATACTTTGGCTACATAGCATGACCTGAAAACGGTAGCCAAGAGAAATTATTAACAGCGGGCAAAATAGAGGTCAAAACAATCGGCAGCTCCAGGTCGACACAGCCCGCGGTCATAAGAGGACGACTAAAATGAAAACTAATACAAAAACAAAACACCGCTCACGATCTGCTACGAAAGCCTGTAATGTTTACATACGTTCCTTTTCTAAGTGTTCATTAAAAATGATCCCTTGACGTTCTGTACCCGCTGATGTGAAAATAGAGATGAAAAATTATACGGGAATTTCGAAATAATTAAAATTGGAGATGAAAATTTGTATTAGACTCTCAAATATAAATATTTCAGGACTTTTTAAAAATATTTAACTAAAAATAATAATTATATAAAGAAAGGAATAAAATAAAATGCAGTCATGATTCCTCTTTGTCCGGGCGATACAGAGACGGACAACTAGAATTATATCATTTTTAATAACAAAGATAAAAAACGAGATATGAATTTGAAGGTGGCATTGCCAAAAGGTCACGTTGTCAATAAGACCATATGCCGTTGTTACGGCAAGAAACATAGTAGTAAGAGACTATATTTAAATAGAGAAGTAAACGCTGAACTTAAATAATACCACAATATTCGTAAATATAACAACGAATTCAGATATTTAGTTCATTCTGAAAAAAAAAGTTTAATATTATTAAATATAATTGTATGAACTTAGAATTTATAAAAACGTAAATTCTGATAGATGTATATATTCTAAAAAACACCACTGAAAAACAGATGAAAAAACAAGGTTTTTTTCAACGAAAATATATTCAATATTTATTATTAATATAAAAATATAACATAATAATTAATAAAATCAATAAAACGTTAGCGTTAAAACAAAATGGCGCGATTCTTTTACCTATACGCCACAGTTATTCTTAACCATCATATTACAAATTACATTAATATTCACAAAACTCTAACTATTTTACATAATCATAGCAATAGGTTTCAAATTACGTAATCAAATTGCCCTATGTTATTCATAAAATTAAATACCTAAATATATTTTCATTCGACATGAGCAACATCATTAAGACAAATATTTAAGATTGAGAAATGACGTAAAACTAAATTACAAAGGTAAAGCTGAAATAAATCCATCCGCGACGACCAACAAAAAAGATGAACAGCTCCGACGAAACATTTTATCAAATAACGTTCTCGACAATTTATGTCCCAATTATACAACCGGCACCGCGTTAACCAATTATTGACCTGCAGCACCTGTGCTCGTGCGATAAATTCTTAGACACCGTTACAATTAAAAAAAAACTTGTACAAGAAAACTGGTTGCCTCCTAATAGCAATTGCTAGTGTACACACCGATGTAGCTCACTAGCCTTATGTGTGTTCCCATAAAATTTAAACTCTTTCATTATACTTTTACTCTCTTCTATACCTTCAATACTTAATAACCATTGGTCCAATGAAAAGAAGAGAAGAAAATAGACAATAGCGATTTGCAAAACCTTTTTCTAACATATTAAAATTACATAAGGTACCAACCAGCTCTGCTAGTATATAGCAATGTAACCGTTTGTATCGACTTTTAAACATATTTTACAGACGCCTGCCCCTTTATTAGATAAACTCTAGATTATAAGACTATTTTTTACATAAATTTACGTGGCGTGAACTTAGTTATTTCTTTCAAATTTAGGATCACACATTTTTTATCAAAAATGCCTATCCCTGTAGGGATTATAGAACAGTAATAGAAAATAAATAAATATTTTCCCATTCTACTACCTAACAGCAACAACTACCTTGACTCACTGAATATAATTCCGACGCATCTCCTTTATTTTTCATTAGTAAATATAATTTTTTTGTTTCATTAATAAAAAAAATTGAATCGGTATTGTAAATAAACATCGTTCTTTTAAAAGTTTACGACGACGTTTATATTGATTTCTCAATATAAACGTCACGTCAAATACTTTTATAAAACTTTTCTATAAACTGATATGAAAACGATGAGGTTACAAATGTTTACATTGAACTGTCATTACGACTCAAATATATTGTAAATATACGCACCATTTCATGGAAACCCAAACAAATTCAACCACCCGAATTTGTAGAAACATTGAACGCAGCCGACTTAAACGTGCACTTTATAGCAGTGAACTGAAATAAATGACGACATTTAGGAACCCATTCGTTAATAGGTCAATTGCTACTGAAATTAATATAACACAGTTGTGTTTATACTGTGTTAAAATAATAAATATGGAGCAGTATTTCTTTTCTTTTATTTTATTCAAATTGATTTAATAAGATCTATTTTGTTTGGAATAATAATAGTTATTTAGAATTTAATACAAAATGTTTAATCTACTATCTCACTGCCATAATACTGGGGTATATCGACAATGAATAATGGACGATCTTAATATCTTGATTACCAAAATCTTAATGATAAAGAACATATCAGAGAGCCTCAGTAAACTCCAAACAGTTATTACAAATTATCAAAAACTAGAAATACTCTTGGCCTCACCGCACTCGCAAATGACACGAGGCGTATTCTAATGTCACATTTATAAATCTAGTTTCCTTATATTCTGCAACAAATCCACATAAAATATACGGATACGAAAAGGAGTCATTATCAAATCATTATACAGATATTTTCAAGTCGATAAACATGTTTAAGTTTTAAATTATTGGCACAGGCAGTCATCTGTTGCTCAGTAAGCTCACAATTATAAACTCGATTTTCCGCAGCCGAAAAGAAAAAAACGTCACAGAATCGCAACTTTCTCAGTTTGAATTGTGACAAAATTTCATAGAAGTAAATGAATTATGTGAAACGTAAAATTATTTAATTTCCTTCGAAGTTCATACATCGTTTTACACCGAACGTGAACGTGATGATAATTTTTTTCCTCGCGGATCCCATGGAGGATGTCACCGAAAAGGCCTTTTAAAATGCTACCGAAAGTGTTTAGCAATATTTTATAACATGGCACTACCCGTAACCTTTTATACGGGCATTTGAAAAAATAATTTGAAAAAATACAAGATAACGCATTTAGTAAGAACTTCAATACTACGTTATTTGTGTCAACTTGCATTAATAAATTATAGGCTATCAATTTATTTATCTTTCGCTCGTGAAACTTGCATTGAGCAGTTTATTTACATAGTGAGAAAAATAATAACAATATTGATGAATAGTTAAATAGAACACGTATTAAGTAATTCAATAGATTAATATTCAATGGAAATACTAAGTATAAGTATTCTTAAAGGTTTAAGCTTCTGTATGTTTCTATGTATGTATAGAATCTCGTAGCTTAAGAGGTCTGTCGCATTCTGATCTGTCCGGTGGTTAAATTTTTATAAGCTTTTTTTTAATTGTCATTACTCATAATCTGCGCACAACGTGCAATAATATGTAAAACTAAATTTCTTAAGCATTTTCAGGTGATTTTTATTGATTACCGTTACAATAAAATTAATAGAACATGAAACATGGAACCTACGAATTGAACATGGAAATGTAAGGAATAGACGAGCGATTGGTTAAAAAATATTCTTAAAATAATTTTACACCTTGCATTACTTTAAGGAAATGAATGAAATTTTACACCTTGCATTACTTTAAGGAAATGAAGGAGATCCGAATCTGCTTCAAACTTTTCCTAACATTATCAGACACAAGGGCAGGTGACCAAAGGTAACCAAATACAGAATCCTGTGGCAGCATCTCAATATAGCTAGATTTTACAATATCTAGACTAGACAGAGCAAATATAACAGCTAAACACAGAAGTGGCCTTTTCGGGAACTTGAAAACTCATCCTGCTAATACAAAAATACACATTAACTGTAAAAAGTGTCTAGCTAACTCTATAACAAATTTTATTCACTTCATTATTTCAGCCTTATTTAATATTATGTCCCCTAATCAAATATTTTACAGCAATAAAGCTCCTGAATTAACCGTTGATATTCATAACGCATTTAAATACATTTGATCCTACTCTATGATGAACACGACAATAACAACGACATGTTACATTAAAATCAAAGCTGTAGTGAACGTAAGAGGTTATTGTACTCTGCAACTTTACTAGCTGAAACTCCAAAACACATAAAACTTCTACAAGCCAAACCATCTGAAGTGTTGACTACCTATGCTCAAAAGCAAATTACATTGACAAATTATACAAACGAGTGAAAGTATACCTATCACTTCCATTCTTCGCCAATCCACCTCAACAGCCATTTACTTTCCACGCACGTCATTTATCAAAGACGCGTCGCACAATGAATCATCATCAACAAACGGCTCAAATTTTGGTCATAAATAAAAGTCCAATAATTTACCACAAACACTCAATACGGAAGCCCCCGAGTTTGATTTCCAAACGGCCACTTAACATGAGTAATGTCAAACTATATGCAAAAATGTTCACTCTCCTATGATGGATGACGATGCACTTTCACTCATTACCTATTTACACCCGCTCCAAGTCAAGAGAACAACGGCTCAAAGAGATCTCCAACGAAGGAAAGGGCTCGAGCCGCAAAAGGGCTTCTCTCGTGCCTTAGGCACTGTCCGTTAAAGAATACCGATAAGTGAAGTGCCGGAGAGCTGAGGAAAAGAACGAACACTACTTTCTTCGTTCGCTATATTAATTCTGAATACGGTATGCGCATGTGTGCTTCTTTAAATAAATACTAAGTATTGAAATATTTCAAAGCGAATAACGCTTTGAAACAAAACTCTGTCTACAAAAATACACGTTCCGAAAATGATTAAGAGCAACGTTACAGTTTCTTTCCGTTACTGTCACCTTATTGGCTTTTTACTTTTATGAAACATTTTATGGACGAAAGTAGCCAACTTTCCTGCCATCACTAAAATGTTTATACAAAATATATCTCGTATTTAACACCGCCACAACATAACAATCTGTAACTTGTAATTTTTTAATAATCTAGACTTATGCAGTTATACTACATATATGCGTAGATACTGCATTTTTTAAATTCCTGATCCTTGTACCCTCTCTCTCTCTCTCATATTATAATAATTTATAAACGTTTTCAAATTAAGATTATAACAATGTAGAAAGAAATGAAGGATTAATATGTGTGTATTCTTGAATAAACAGTTTTGAAATGTAAGCTTCCCTTAAATTAACTTTCATAATAAAACAAAAGGTTTATCTTAAAAAAAATAACTGAATCATTTTTATGTGAGAACGAGAACAATATTTAAAAAAAGAAAAATAGAATTTTCATTCTAAAAGTTTTCTTATGGCATTCATTACAATAAAAAATTTTTGAATATTAATTTTAATTTTTTATAATTCCTTCACTTTCAAAGCGTACAAAGGAATTCTAATTAAAATTTTAGTATTCTAATTTTATCTCTCATCCGTAAAAGTGAATATATGAAAATTATTCCCAGCAATTTAAATTTAACGAAGCAATAAATATAATTCATTACAAAGTTCACTAATAGCTCCCTTGCACTTTAAACAGTTACTTTCATATTGCATTTGCACAAAGTTCATATTCATCTCTTAAAGTGAACTATATATAATTGAACGGAAGCTTTTTAATTTTATCTGGAGATTTTATTGAGAGCTAAAATATGGCTGTGGGACATTGTGTTTCAAAGAAGTAGTGAAAAGAGATGGAATTTTATAAAAAGCGAAATCGGACCGGAGGAGTATGATATATTTATAGTGTACTAAGTCACTAGGTAGTTTATTTATGAGACAATAAATGATCATATATTTAAATAAACGTAGTAACTTAGTATATATTAGAAAGATTCGTATTTTTGAATTATGTATCACTACCAATATTTACTATATTATGGTTACTAATATAATAGTAACGAATTCTACCTTATTTCAGGACTCAGATCTATAATTACTAACTGGTAACGTGAATTTACCCGAGTGAGAGGGAGCTGTAATGAACTTTCTAATTAATAATAATTACTGCATCGTCAAATTAATCACTCCTAAAGTGAGTCCTGAAATTACTTTAAAATTACTATTAGCAGCGTTTTTAAAAGATTACTTAATTTTCCTTTGGTTTTTAATTAAACTGCTACTAATTTATTGTTTTCATTCTCTATAAACGTAATATTTTCTATACCCATCTATATCCGCAACAAACAATACAACTACGATCCCCGGTTGTGTTGCACCGATTGTCCCGTTACAAGATTCTAACCTAACATGAAGACGGCCCAAGTTTATTCTATTATTAACTTCGATCAATATAATTATGCGGTTATTATTAACGCTAATAATAAAATTGATGCTTGATCTCTATATCACGGCTATATTAATGTCTATAACACAAACAGATTACAGGAATCCTTTCATGTGAATGTCAAAGACGTTTGCATATCGAGATGTAATTACCGTCGGTTTTTGCGATTGTACCTAGTTAAAAATGAACAAAAAATACGTCTGACTTTACACTACACACATATTATACTTATAATATCGATGAAATAAAACTGAACAGAACAAGCAACGACCTCTCAAAGCTGAGCAATATTCTGTTTAAAACTCAGCGGTATCTTATAGCCAGTGATAATAGATGGTCCGTGCTACTCGAGTCTGGACTAATAATTAATTGTAGAGACCTCATATACGAGTATGTCATGATAAAATTATGCACGCCGAATTCAGGTCAGGTATTTTCGTTTATTATTTCGCTTGAACTTTGCTTGGAAACTGCAGAAGTTAGAAACGTTTTCCAACTTATAAAGCCCATTACGATATTATAAGTACGTCACTGCTTACGTTATTAATGGCAACGTCACGATAGTAGTTTTCCAATAACAGTGAAATATCGTCCGCTTTTACACACTATTGTCGCTTCGTTTAAATCGTACTTTTTGTCTCGTACATTTTTAAAAGTTAAGATTCTTCAATTAATTTCGTTTCAATAAATTTCGTTTATATCCGATTACAAGCTAACTAAAAAAAATATTTAACTTGGAAATGAAATGTTTCACAACGGACTGATGTTAATAAAATAACAGTTTATAAAAACTAAAGCCCAACTTTCATAAAAAAAATAATAAAAACACGCTTTAGGAAAAAGGATCCCTTGTCATTTTCAAAAGGATAATGACAAGGGATCCAATAGACTAGAATTTTAGAGAAGAACGATTTTTGTCAGACGATCTTTGAAAACATTTCGCGAGCACCGTGTATTTTACAATCTTAAAGTATTGTCCATATTAATCATCAATACTAAGTATTGTCATAATTGTCAATGCAATGCAAGTATTATCATAATTGTCAATGCAATTTAACGTGAACGTATTTTATTATTATTTATATCTCTGTACACAATTTGAGATAAACATAATTATAAGATCATGAAACAGTGCGGTGTGCGAGCTCTAAATTATTAATTTGGAATGAGGTATCCGCAAACGAAACTATCAAAAAAGCTACTTTGACAAAAAAGTTCACTAGAAAAATAGACGCTTCACCCAACGGCAGCAAAGTGTCGCAAAAATATTAAGGTTATGGGTATTAGCCGCTGACCTGGTCTTCGACAAGATCCAGTACAGGAAGACGAGGTCTGTTCTAGGCTGTAGTGCCTCAAAAGAAAAATACATTTAGTAGCACCCCACGATAAATTTTAAATTAATTAACTTTATGTCTACGAGTAAGAAATATATAGAGATGTAATATTTGACTCAAATGTGACCCCGCTAAAATTATGCCGCCTTGCAAAATTATACCGCGCTTCTATCCAGTCTGTTGCTAGACGCCTGACGACAGACGACACAGCGTAGATTTTATTTTCTAAATCGACAAACACGTTAAAATGCCATCTTGTATTACAAACAATTGTTTAAGTGCATCCCATAAACATAATAGGTCAAATGGGATTACATTCCACAGGTAAGAAAAGTATTTTGTTTAAGTTTAAATCAATTTGAAATTAATGATAAAAGGGACATCGTACGCCATAACTAACTATAAAGGTAAAGAACGTACTGAAGCATATATCTTTAAAGTATTATTAGTAAATTTTTGTGTATTTTATAAATTCTTTTATGTGTATGTATTTGTTTATGTATAAAAAATTTTTTTAATAATTATTTGCAGAATTCCTGAAAATCACAAAACAAATAGAAAATGGATAAATATAATTTCACACAAAACAAATAATAATTGGCGGCCTTCAACATTTTCCGTTTTGTGTTCTTTACATTTTAAAGAGGACGATTTTTACACAACACCAAAAGGATATCGCAAAATTAACAAGACAGCAGTCCCATCCTTATTCACCGTGAGTAACATTTTCCTAAACTGTGACTACTATCGATTGTCTAACCAGTTACTTTGACCTTCAGACATTAAAAAAATATGAACTGTTTTTAGGACACCACACATGGGGACTCCACAAACCATTTCAGTATACACGACCGTCGCTCATTAAGCCACACTTTTAATAGACCAATCACTCCAATAACCAACGTGCCATCATCAGATTTAGAATTTACATTATGTACACCTAGGAAAGAGATATTAAAAAAAAGTTAAAAAGGACGACAAAAAAGTTAATAAGCGCAAACAGGTTAGCAAAATAAAAAAAATGCGAAAGGTCAATAAAAAAATTATGAAAAAATATATATCTCTAAAAGAATTAACTAAAACTTTAAAAAGAAATAGATTTATAAATAGTGATACTTGCGCAGCTCTAAACAAAAATGTTGTTGCCACTGAAATTATAAATAGAATGTGTTTAAATAAAAAGATAAATCGAACCACTGTTAAATTTTCTCCGGCTTCAAGGAAATTTGCGCTAAGATTAAATTACTATTCTCCCACAGGCTATAATTACGCAAGGTCAGTTTTTGATAAATGTTTACCCCATCCATCCACTTTAACTAAATGGTATCAAAGTATTGACGCTAATCCAGGATTTACTAGTGAAGCATTTTCTGCTCTTCAAAAAAAATGTCAAAACAGTAAATTTAAAATTTTTTGCTCTCTTATTGCAGATGAAATAGGTCGAAGACACCAAAAATTATTTAATGGTAAAGATTTTGAAGGTTTGGTGACGTATGGTGAAGCTACCAACGAGATAGCTAAACAAGCATTTGTTTTAATGTTAGTACCTATTAATGATAGTTGGAAATTGCCACTGGGATATTTTTTGATAAACGGTCACCTAATAGGTGAGAGAAAAGCTAATTTAATTAAAATATGTTTAGAAAAATGTAATGAAGTTGGTGCCGAAGTCGTATCCCTAACATTTGACGGATGTAGTTCTGATTTAGCAGCGGCGAAAGAATTAGGTTGCAAGTTATAGAATTATGTGAAAACGATTTAAAATTATCTAAATTCCACAGATCTTCAGCAACGGCCAAATTTATTAAAAAAATTAACGATACATTTGATATTTTGAATTCTAGGTCAGTTAAACAACTTGGTTTTAAACATCCTATTTTTGAAGGTAATCACCGCGATTATTTTAAATTTCTAAATGATATGAAAAAATATTTGCTTCCTTTAAAAATAAAAGTGCGTAATAAATTTACAAGAACCTATAAAAAGAAAAAAAATCATTTTCTTTGTTACGTATGAAAAATTTATTGTAGATTGCAAATGTAAAACCGGTTTTATAGGTTTAATAACATGTATCGAAAGTTTTCAACAACTGTACACTTATTTAGTAGACGAAACACTCGCGATGAAGTTTGTTCCTGCATATAAATTTTCACAAGATCACATTGAAATTTTTTTTGCAATCATTCGGAATCACGGTCCTAATAACAATAATCCGAACGCTGTTCAATTTTGCGGTATATATCGAAAAATTCTTAACCACCTGGAACTTAAGCCCTCCTTTATCGGGAACTGCATACCCTTTGAAAATTTTAATATATTAAATTGTTCATCTGCAACTAAACAAGTAAACCAAACAACAATAGGATATAGATTTGATGATGGCTCTGAACAACTCATTGACGATAAAAACTTAAATGAATCTAAAAATACATTAATATCTGCTAATTGTGATATATTGTCTGAAATGTTGAACAAGACCTCCCAGTTGCCAGAAAGCGTTGAACAAATAGTTGGGCATATTTCTGGATGGGTCGTCAGAAAATTGAATTTTAAATTAAAATGTAAATCCTGCCTTCCTTTTCTCTTCAGTTCCAAAAAAATACACTTTCATAAACTCATTGCATTAAAAGATGTCGCCGGTCTTATATACCCATCTTCAGACGTTTACAAAATTTGTCATAAAACTGAAAATATTTTTAGAAAGCTCGTAAATATACCACGGCAACAAATTTCTAGAGAATGTGATTTTATTTGATTGACTAACAAATGTTTTAATTCAACACTAAAACTTTTTGAGCAGCTAAACGACCACGCGCAAGAACAACCAATTACACTAAGGCACAATTTACTTTTAGTTAAATGCATAATTGAAGAATATTTAAAAATCCGTTTACATTATGTCGCGAAAAAACAATCGTTTATTAAAAGTAAAAGGCAAGTTTTTAATAAAATCGAGGAACATAAATTGATATGTTGCAATTTATGTTCCTCAAAATGAAACCAATTAAAGATATATTTTTATTTTATCAACCACTAGGCGGTATAGCCTTTGTTATTATGAGAAACTCTTTAAAATAACATTTGAAAAGTTAGCGATCAAACAAGCAATACCTTTTTTGTTAATTTTAAATAAACCACTTAATTAGTTGGCAACAACAAAAAATATTTATTACGGTTGAATTAATAATTTAAAAGATATCATAAACATAGAAATAATTTCTCATTTCACACAAAATATATATTTGTTTCTAAATTATTTGTGACGACTTCGTGTCCGTCCCGAAATTGTCTGCTTTATGATTTTAGAAAATGCCAAGCAACCTGGTCCTTGTTATAGAGCTCCAGCCATCGTTTCAGTTACCACTTCATTTCTGACCTTCGATTCACTATTTTATTTTATTTGAATCAATGTAGTTACTTATTTTTTGTTTGATTTTCTGTTTTAATTATACTTTACTAATCGGGCTGCAGCCCAAATGCATCTTTTAATCGATTTACTCAATTTACCGATTTACCAATTCGCTATCATTTACTGTCTTAATCGAGTTAATTTTTTATTGCGTGTAAGTAAAAACAAGCAATAATCTGTATTACAATTAAGTGATATTTAATTATAACAAAACAATTTAGTACGTGCTTACTTTTATTTGTCGAACGCTTGTTTTGGGTATATGCTTCGCGCCGTAATTTCACATCTATGTACGCTGAAATAAAAGTCAAATTGGCATGGCGTGCTTCACAGATTTGTCTAATATACATATGGATATGAATGTGGCAGTATATATATGATGGCGGAGGGTGCGAGCGAGATAACAAAATACGTATGTGTTGCGGCCAGAGCAAGATGGCACCTTAATGTAACAACTGCAGATAGGTGGCGCTGTATACATGGGTCCACTTTTGAATTGATAGATTCATACACATTACTTCGCTATACATTTCTTTACTCGTAGCTTTATGTATGTGAACTTCAAATTTCAGCACTTGAAAAATACTGAAACTATGCTACGATCGAATACGAACGTGGCTTATCACCTTACGTGTTGTAGGAACGTTCAGTTAAATAGTTGAAATAAATATAAAAAAACACCTTGCGAACCGGCATCTAATTACACCCTACAGCTGCGCGCTTCTCGATCCGCCTGCGCCTGTAAAAGTGAATAACGCGCCAGCGCAGTGGCGAGCGGCCGATCAAACTGCGCCGCCCGACCCGCCGTATATTTAGCAGGCGGCAGCTGCTCGCCGGCGACATTCGATTCAACTCCAGGATCGAGCATACTCGCTTAACTGGCGTGCCGCTCTCGTGTCGCTGTCAAAGGGTACTAGCCGACAAGACCGTAAGTAGGTTAACCGCGTAATTTAAATTTAAAGGATACAGTGAAACTTCTCGATGCGCAATCACTAGTGCGATAATTAAATTCCCAGGTGTGTCAGATTTAGACGTATATAACTTATGCGAAAATATAGCCTAATACGAACGGATGCTCTGTGCATATCTTGCACACTGTCAGTACAGTGAGGTTCAAACCACAAAAATTCCATCAAAATCGTGTCGAATGGAAATTTAAAGCACATAACAAAAATATGTACATTCAACATTATTTAAATATAACATGATATTCGAACAATCGGTGAATGAGAACATGGCATCGAACATAACGACAAGCATATGGTGACAGCGTGAAGGTACAACAAAAATTACCATTTAGTCAAACGGTTTTAATTTTTCAAGAGGTTTACTTGGGAATTTTTTTTAAGAATGCTTTTCGAATATCAATTTTGCTATAGTAGTGTAATTTTCCAGTCTTGCTTTATAACTGTAGAAATAAATCCAGGAAATTTTAAAGTATTTCAATTTTATCCCCTTATTTGCAACGGAAAAAAAATTCACGACCTCCAATAATCATACATCTTTTACAAATAAAATAGTTTTGTTTGTTTCTTTATTTTGGGATTTCGCACAAAAATGCCTTATCCAATAGACATGAAGCTGATATCAGAACGTGTGGCAGATAACGAGCAATAACGACTTAAGTGAAGTGAGTTGAAATGACACTTTAGAAATTAAATTTTAAAACCGTTATAGTTACTTTAAAGTAACGTATTAAGATAATGTAGACAACATAAAGAACCTACCAAGCACGAGTAGAACTCGCACTGCGACGGTTCCGTTTAGGCTCTTATTTAGACCCCTAAATAGGTAGCGTTTCTAATTAAACTATTTGCAAATATTAATTATTAAAACCGTAAATATATTGCCTGCTATAATTTAACAGGCGTAAAAACAAACGAATTTTAAAAATGTACAATTTCACATGAAATTAGAAGTCATTGATATTTCGGTTTCTGCCTTTACTTGTGTATAAGACCTCCTATTATGCCGACTTTCAAAATTCGGACGAACAGAAGTGCGGTTTAGGTTTTGATGATCAGTGATTAAGATTTAAAAAAAAATACGTTTTAAAGGGTCGTATAATTTTATTGTATGAACAAAATTGAATATACAGCAATGTACCTCCAGGTTTAGAATATCGTTACTAAATTATTCATCAATAATTATTGTATAAACGAGCGATTAAACCAAAATGTAATCATGGTTCCTTTTTTTGCCCAGGTAAATCCAAAATGGGTAACTAATGTTTAATAATACTAAATGAATAAGCATTAGCTGCATGCCGACTCAGTGTCGTAATCAAACAATTCTGCTAATAATATGATTATCGAAAACAATAAATCATTTCTAACTCAAATTTGCTCATTAAAGTACCTATATCGAACAACTTACGTACCAATAACACTGAGCAAACAGAAACGTGTACACAGGAGCAAGACGTAGTAGAACAATTATTATAACTAACTATAATAAAGCATTGTCTACACAATTACATTATTTTTCAACGAAAGTATGAAAACATGCAATTTAGTTTATAGTGGTTTCATCCAGAATCGTATGTTCGTAAAGCTGTTTCGCAGAACGCAACGCAAACATTTTTTCAAAACATCATTAAGTCAAAATTAAATAACGCACATACATTCCTAAGAAACATTTAAGTGTTATTAAAATTTCAAATCGATGTGTAAAAAGAATGAACAATAAGTACTTAAAATAAATTACACGACCGCATAAGCTTTAACCCCCAGATGAAATCCCACACCGGTGACTTAATTGTTGACTTTTAAAAATGTTTGTCCGAGAGTTTATATCCAAGAAACGTGTAAATATACACCGATATTAGTTGCATTTCGGTCGACTCTGTATGTTTGCTACAGCGTTCAAGTAAAATTAATTACTATAATAGGTCCGTTCTCAGTTATAACATAAAGCAGTTTTTTTAAAAGTACAGCGCCGCTTGTCTCCCGTCAAACTGCTGTTACACTCTGCGAACCTTATAATGACACGAATAAAAAAAAATACTAAAGGCGAATGGCAATATATTGGTCTGCAAAACATGAAACTACATTTCTTCTATTATGTAGATGATGAGTGACGAGTTTTTCCAAAATTTCATCCTTGCAGGATCGCTAACATTTGTTAACAAGAAACTTGACAATTGGCATATTAAAAATATTTATATTAGGGGGCAAATTAAGTACTCGATTTTTTTTATATTTTGTATATAATGGGGTATCGTTTAAAAGTACTAATAAGGGTCTCAAAAATATTTTTTTTGTAATTCTAGGTAATATATCTACTGTAATATATTGAAAATACTTATTTCCGAAACTACTCAACCTAAAATTATAGAAAAATAGAGTTCTCAGAAGCCTATGCAAAAGTTGTAGAAAAACTATAGCGATCACCCTAAATCTTATATTTTATATATATATATATATATATATATATATATATATATATATATATATATATATATATATATATATATATATATATATATATACATATATATATATATATATATATATATATATATATATATATATATATATATATATATATACATATATATATATATATATATATATATATATATATATATATAACTTTTTATATATATATATACCACGTTTTAAAGTGTGATATGAAATGCTTTTACGCTTGTGACAGATATAATACGCAAAATATTTACGTTGTAAAAAATTAACATGTAGTTTAATAGAAATACTATATATCCCTAAATGTTTATAAGTGCCTAAATTGGTACGGAACCCTCATTCCTTCTTGACAAATTTTCTTTTATAAAGAAGGTATACCTAACATTACTTTACAAAAAAACGTACCGTTTTAATTTAGTACATATTATTAAGCTCGGTTACCAAATATAAAATATGATTGCAGACATCAAAGTGAAAAAATCGTATTGTAAATGTAAAATTTATTTCGTGCCAAAATCAAAACAGGACAACATCAATAACAACAACAAAGAAAGTGACATCACATATTTTTATTAGTTTATTTTGTTGTGTAGAAATATAGTTCGTTATTGAAACTTACTATGAACGCCCTTAATATGGTTTCAAGTAATTCAAATCAACATACTTTGGTGACTGTTTCAGGTACAAATATCGTCGCATATCGTTGAAATGTAATTAAATAATACATCTGGTTGAAAATTGTGATGATTCAAAATGATAATATTATTTTGCACGAGAATAATTATTTATTTTAGATATTGATAAAATTCGTTAAACATAATTTCATCGCCATCTGTGAGAAGAATGACATTTGAGACTTGACGTTTGTCAAAAGATTAATAGTTTTAATTTTTCTTTTTCTGTATGGCTTTGTAATGTTTCAGTGCCACCAACATCGAATTGAATTTAATTAAAATATAAAATAATTTTTGTAAGGTATAGAACTTTCTCGAAATAATATATGTTCCATTTCGTTTCAAAATAATAAAATTGTCCTTTGTTTTTGCAAGTTATTCTTTTCGTAAAATTTAATAAATAAATTTTTTTTTTAAAACCCTTTACAGGAACACATGTAAGTTTCAGTCCTAGGATCTTTAATTGTACATCCTAGCCGTAAAGTTGCTTTTGAACTCTTAAAGGGCTTGGATAATAACTGTACATCCTAGCTATAATCTTGATTAAAACCTTTAAAGTGCGTGGATAATAACTGTACATCCTAGCCGTAAGATCTTGATTAAACTCTAATATTAAATCTGATTTGTGTTATAAAATTACAAAGATATTCGAAAAAATTCTATATCCTAATCATTTAAGGCATTAGACCTCATAAGAGTAATGAGATGTGTATTATAAAAGGAATAAAGAGTCATTATTGATGCTGATTTTTATTACGGAAAGTTTTTTCTCTAATTTAAATTACACCTCGTGAATGATTCTGCGGACGACGATCGGTCGTCCTATCATGACATCTCTCAACGGCGATCGCCTTCGAGTCAACATTCTACACCATCTACAGCTTCAGGTCATCATCTGGTAGCGTAGCAGAGGACTTCGAGATCCGTTTTCTGTATCGTCAAGGTCAATAAATGAAATTGGTTATACAGATGGCCAATTTTCGTTGGTCGTAAGGAAACAGTAAAAGGTAAATATTGGTTTTTCGTTAAAAACCTAAAGATTCATTTGTTAAAATATTTTTTGCTCTATAATTAATTTGATTTGGTAATATAATTCATTTAATTCGACGATATATTCTGTCAGATTTGAATATTACTTAAAGATTGAGAATTTGTATTTTTTCTCGTGGCGTTTCTGTTATTTACACGCGATTCGCCACAACAATATCAACTTTGCCACCACCCACACCGGATCACTGCACTTTAACGCTGCGTCTCTCAAATAGTCACGGCCATTGTACGACCCACCGAGTTTCGCGATTTACGGCGATGTACGACCCTCCGGCCGCCGCGTTCAGCGAGACACGCCCTTTTAAAACAAACAACGACTCTTTATCGTAAAACACTTCTCGTTTCAATCTCGAGTCACGTGAACTTTGCGAAACATACCGATCGCTTTGCATATCACGCAATATTTGCCTCGGATTTGGCCCAATTTTAAATCGAACACAATAACGCGAAGTGCACAAACGCATTTATCACAAATCTGGTACACCAGTGCGCACGCTAAGCAGCAGTTCATTGCAATGACAGCGCAACTGGGTGGTTTGTTATAATTTTTAATTGAGGCGAGCGTGTTGGTTGCCGTATTCGTTCTACCACGATCACACTTGACTATATGTAACAGTTTCTTAATCGGGAAAAGTATTCCATTTTAGCAATTCATGGAAGAATATCTGAAATTTCACAAGAAATAAGCGAAGAGTAGGTAAACAAATTAAATGAAACAAAAAATGAATATTGAAAGTATAACCGAATCCTTAATACAAGTTTAATACAAAGCAGAAAATCCCTTTAAATAATAACTTTTATATAATTACTAACTTTAATAATTAAGTATAAACATAATATTTCAACATAACCCGATTATTAAATTTTATTAAATGCGAGCAAGGTACTTCCTCATCACGAACAAGAAGTCGTGATTAAATTATCTTTAATTAACAACTAATTTTAATGTTACTAACGTCTTTAACTACTTTATCTATTAGAAAAGATCTTCTCCGGACATTTCCAGAATTTTCCCGTTAAAATCTTTTGTAACTTTTCGTTAAACTGATGTGCAATAAAACTATTCAAACTCCTGCAACTCGTATCCATAGTTAAAGTAAGAACTAACTTAACCAACAAATACGTTATCGACATACTAATCCACTTTATATTATTACTTACAATAAATTAAACTAGTTATTTATGTCTTACTCAATCACGTAATATACTGCATATCTATATGCTTATATACCTGCTGCAGGTTTGCAGGCAGGAAAAAAACAGTTTAATGTCTTTTAATTTTGCCCATTCATGTAGTACAAAGGTTTCCGCATTATATTTGTTTAATTGATAACCATGTCATAAAATTGTAAGTATTTTTACATATTTCCCAAGTGAAACCAGTTGAAAAATTACACTTCAAGAGTAATTGTACCTAACTATTTCATAGACTAAACTATTAATTTTTGTACTTAACCATGTATATTAGAAAACTGCCAATGTACAATAATACAAACAAAAATGCCTTCACATTTATTTCAGCAGAGATCCCAAGTATACGAACTGAATTAAGGAAATATACCAATACAGAGATCGATATTGTCACATTTCTAACGACATACCATACCAATCCAAGAAACACCAACACCAAACCTAATATCCAAAAAGACACCAACGTTAATATATTAAATGAACAACTAAATATAATATCATCACACATACTTAATAGCTTCTAAACATAATACAATTAGACAACGTTAATACTACAGTACTCTTCAAATTGTTTCAGCCCACATACACATATAAATATAAGTATATAAAAATTAAAATAAATAAATAAATATATAAATAAAGAAATAAATATATGAATATATAAAACCAGAGATATGTAGAATTAGTGGTATAACCTTGTTCTAACTTTCAGACATCCTTGCTTTTGTTTAAATATATTACTGAGAATGACTTCCAGTTAATTTTAATACATACACCGGAACATTTGCATTGTACAACCTCATACAATAACAACAATTTAACTTATTATCCTCACTAAAATGCTAGTAGATCGTATAACTCTCGGAAATATGATAAAACCTACAGCGTTCCCCTACAATTAACTGACTAAACACAAGCAGTGGGAAAAGCCACACAGAACCGGCTTCCGCTATTATGTTTGAAACATATAAATGCTGTTGGATGTTCCTAAGAGTTATTCTTTGTTAATATCCCACCTGAAGATGTTGTAATACAACGAAATCTAGGTCGTGGAAAGGACCTAAAAGAAAGTAGAAATAATACTACATTACGTAGTTTCATTTAATTGTGAATAATGAATTTCTACAAAATTAACGCCAAAAATATTCAAGACTTATATTAATTTAAGGGTACATAGTATATCTATTAAACTATTGACAAATAATATTTTTCACATCATAAATATATTGCCTACATGTGCCTTTGAGAGGCGTAAAACAATTAAAAATTATGAGACTTAAATCATCGCTACAATTTTTCTACACTCTTTTCGTAGATTTGTAAAAACCACTTTTTCCTTAATGTTAGGTTCATTCGTTTCGAAAATAAGGAGGGGCATATTTTTCAGTATATCTCTGAAAATATAATACCTACATTATGAAAAGAAATTTGAGGCTCTAATAAATAACCCCTTCAAACGATCCCTAACAATATGTAAGGAATGAAAAAAAATAATTTCGAATACTTAATTTCTACTGTATAGGAACAATTTCCATTTATTTTTAAGTGTTAGATATATGCTCTATTACTATGCCAAATTTCAAGTTTCTATGTCAAGCGGTTTCTGAGAAAAACGCCTGTGAGACACGTGTATGATCATTCGAGAGTTCCGTTTTTCCTTTTGAGGTACTAAAAATTCACACTACTAAAATATGGTTATGAAAGATACCAACAACATTCGATATAGCACGCTGCATACTCTATAACGACATATTTATAGCTGTATATCATCTAAATAGAGAACGAAAACTGTCAATATTTCTACATTCATTTCATTCGCTACATTTCATTCGCTCTCATGCTACATTTCATTCGCTTTCATGCGCTCACAAGTCACATACGAGTTTGGTTTCGTTTGTACCATTTCCATCAGGTATTCCATTAAATGTCTCAGTTACTCGTTTTTGTCTAGAAGAGTTTCTTCTCTCTTTAAACCAAAACAGTTTTATCTGTGACAAATTTTATTGACGTTTATCTTTGATATTTTTTTTAAAATATTTAGTAGATTAAATAATAGGTTTCGAAATATACTATATACTTTCTTTTTATTTACAATTAGGTTGTTCCCTTAAAATAAATAAGATTTACATAGAAATTTATTAATAAAGTTATAATATTTTCAAGAAGAAACTACGTGATGTAGTATTATTTCTACTTTCTTTAAGTTCTTTACCACGACCTAGGTTTCGTTGTATTACAACATCTTCAGATTAACTCTTAGGAACTTCCAACAGCATTTATATATTACACAAAACAATAACGGAAGCGGGTTTTGCAACTGCTTACGTTAGCGAGTTTATTGTAGGGGAGCGGTGTAGTTTTTATTATACTTTCGAAAGTTATACGATATACAAGTATTTTAGTGAGGGTAACAAATTAAATTGATGTTATACAATGCAAATGTTCCGGTGTATGTAATAAAATTAAATAGATATTATTCTCAGTCAATCCAAATAACAAACCAGACACATCTCACTTTGCAAAACATCTCATTGTAAATAACCATCACCCTCATACCGACAATGCTACTTTCGGAAAAGTTAATTAATTATGGAAAAAACAAGTTTACCACTTCTTTAATTTTAACTTTTTTTCGACGCCGTGATATGGATATATTAACGCACGCACGCTCGCCCACGCGCACGCACGCTCGATCGCAGGCACGACCGCCTACCCGCATGCGCGCACGAACACAAGGAAGCCCGAAACGCCCGCCCATCCACCCGCCCGCACGCATGCATGCTCGCACGCACGCACGCACGCACGCGTGCACGCACGCACGAACGCACAGGTGTATAATTCGTTATAACATATTTTTAGAGGAATGCTCGACCTATTATTCTGAGTTGTGAAAGGTAGGAAAATTATTACTATAAAAAATGAATATTCCTTCTATTATACTACCTATTCAGAATAAATAAATAAACATCATATCGACCCTCCAATCGTCAGATTTTTTTATAAAAAGCTGATCAAAGTGATTTTGATAGTTTCTAAAGTTTTACTTCTCTGGCAATAGCAGGATTTGATGTAATAAATACATTGAAGCAATTTTATGAGAAAAAATTTCAATTTTTTTAATTGATTTTTTTTTCAATTCGTAAAACCATACTCCCGAATGCCAAAGAAACTCTGTTTTTCATTCTTCTATCTCGTCTAAACTCTGACGTTTCAACACTATAACGACACAAAACATCCAAACGGCGCATTCCGTCAAGTCTTTCCTCGCAAAGTCCGTGTCCCTACCAGAGTCGCCCGCAAACAGTACATATTTAAATCCGACGGATCACCTGTAGTACAAAGTCAAGAAACAACAGTCGCAACTCAATACACTGGCACTTAGACATTTTTCAAGCCTGGCTTTATGACATTTTTCAAGCCTGTAACAATATTTCTATAGAAACATATAGCAATTTGATATCGTAGCGCCAATGTCAAATATTTATATCCAATAATGGTAACCACAATGAATACTTATTATGTATTATATATTATGCTGCAGTAAATTGAATTTTTTCTATATTAGCAATCAAGACAGATTTCTGCCCGTAATTAGTTTATGTTTAATTTATTTAGTATTTTCTCATGTGATTCTAATTAGTCGTCCCTTAATAAAATAGTACTCAAGAGTAGTTATGTTCATCTTCAATTATAGTATACCTTCAATAAAGTGAATGTTCACAGTCCTAAACGAACGAGGCACGGCAAATACAACTTTATAAGCCAGGAAATTTATCTCCCGAGGAACTAATTCCCGTCGTCCAGTGGACATAACGACGATGAAATGTAAAGATAGTAAATAGTATTGGTAAATGTATGTTATCGTCTGTGCGTGTGTTCGCGGCACGCCCACTCGACCAGGGCCGGGTGGCGCGTGCCAGCGAGCCGCGCAGTTGTCGCCGGTCGCCCATAAAGCATACGTGTTTATTGTCAGTCGCTGCACCGAAATAAATGACACCCGAAATGCACAAACACGTGTGGATATTTTACCAAACCGGATCTATTGCGCCATCATAATTCAAGCAAATTGTGATAAGAATTACCAATAATTTCCCACGCACAGACATTTGGATTTACCACAGAGCAGTTTTCAATTGTAAAATTTATAATTTTAAGTAAACACTCCTTTCCAATCGGGATTAATTGTCTTTCATTCCTCTCTGCCAAAAACGATATCGCTTCCAATTTTGATTAAAAATGTTGGGCGGATCGTTGCATAGATCACTGATCTATCCTGAGCGCGTTTTACATTCAATATTAGCTAAAAATAGCAAGAACCCCAAAATATTTTAACTAGACCTAAAAAAATAAATAACATGGTCTATGAATACAAACAAACCACTTTGTGCTACTACGGAAAGGTAATAAATACAAAGTTGAATGCCCGCCAGTAGGTTATTTTTAAATTGTGCCTCCATCAACTAAATATCAAAAGTCATGTTTCAATTTATTTCCACTTTCCCACATTATGTAGACGATATTTTTTGGGAGAATTTAATAAAAGAAAAAAATATCGTGAACGATTTCCTGTTTTGGAAGATTCCATTTTAAGACAATAACGATGAATGCTCTCTATCGGTTTATAACTTATATCTCCTTCTAATAACTGCCATAACTCTTGTTTTTTTTAAAATCAGAAAACATTCGTCTAATGGCTAAATAAAGCGACACGGTAAATATATCACGCGGGGTCAAGATGACTGTTTTTATGGACTATTGTCATCGTTTTTATGGAAATATGTTTGATAGTTCATCTTGTGAATGTTGTAATCGTAATTGTTTTATAGTTTTAGAATTTAGTTTAATATTTTTTTTAAATACCGTTATAAAAAGTGAATCATTGTTATACGAACCCGATACAAGGTACTTAATAGCATAGTTTAAAGAATAGATACAATCGAAAACAAACCACCATACATATAAAGTTAGTGTTGACGATTGCGTGTGTCGTAATATGTGTTGTTGCTTACTTGATTTATAAATAAAATACAATTATGGCATATATTGAACGTCGTATAATGGCAAAAATAATCGTGACAGTGGTTTATCCTGAATTGTTCGATATCTTGAAAACCTATAGTTATTCGTCAGTATGGTTGGCATGACTCACAATGTTGATAGTTAAGAGATTCTAACGATTAAGACTACATGAGGTATCAAACATTAGTGAGAAAGTAGAGCTCGAACGTCAATGATATTTCACAATCTCCACAACATACTCTGTGATAATTATCGTTTATTTCATTATATTGTGTGAATACAACGAGATAAAGTCAGTTTCATTTTGGCTTAACCACTTTTGATACGATACTGTGTGACAGAGTGGCGTGAAAATTCCCCTTCAAAAGAAAAAGAAAGTTCTTTACTATTTTCATTCTGTAGATTTTAAAAAAAATATATTCACGTCAGAAAAATACTGTAGCCCAATTCTTGTATAACAAAATTTTCGTAGATATGAAATTATAATTAAGTAAGTATGGCAATAAAAACTCGAAACACAGTAATTTAGGTTTTCTAAGAAAATAATAAATTAATACACGTTTCAATGTTGATTTAATACATTTATATATTTTACATACCTATATGTTCCAATGCAATACCGGGATATTCCACTGAGAATAAGAACATGCTGTAACCAGTGAAACAGTGAATTATGTTAATATAAATTTATATAAATCCTTTCAACTTTGATATTTTAAAATCATGGTTTAGGGCAAGAGAACAAGAAAATTTTCTCGAAGTCGTAACGTGCGGCTCTGCGCAATAGTAATATGTGACCAACTGAATTTCCGTGAGGTTTTCTTTGAGACGATTTTCATAGATGTACTTGTTTGTTCCCAGGTTCACCGTATCTAGCCCAGCGACCGCAATATTCGTGTGTGTACCGTGTCGTAACAACGGACAGCGCGCCTAGCTGTCTACGCTCTCGCGCTAGAGCACTACCGCGCTCGCGACCGTAAATGCATGCATAAGACAGTATTTACTTGTCACGCCTAATGATATTAAATAAGATCTCTGACTGGACGTTGCTTACGTAAACGATACTTACTAACGATGTCTTTCGGTGTGCTGATAAATGTATGTCGCTGATAAACATTAATTGTTTGAGAGTTATTTACATGAAATATCAATTGCATTAATTGGCTTAGGCGTAAAATTTAAGGCATTAAATAATTATTTATTAAAATTTCAATTTGTTTTTAAGCAACCCTTTGTAAAGTGTCCTGAAGAAGACGCAAATCAGGGCTTAACGAAGTAAAAAAGGCGATCGGGAAAGAAATCAAGGCAAAAACGAAGTAAAAAAGGCGTTATACGCGATAAACTGAATAAATTTTCGCATTAAACTGAATAAATTATTCCTAAAATATCATTGCTGTGCATTTAATTTCATTACTACTATATAATATATATATATCTAACTACTTAGAAGTTAGATAATTATGAAAATATTCAATAGCAGTAAACATGTTTAACAGCGGATTGGTATTACTTCAGTCGTAAAACAGGATATGAATATACAGGATACATATTTTTAAAGTTCCCAGCGGACCAAACGGGATTCTATTGTGGCAACATCGTCTGTTCGTTAATTCCCTTTTTTGCTGAAAAATAACGATTTAGTTCATCAACGAATTTGCCCCATTTTTTTTTCTTACAAGATAAAACAAAACAAAAGCGTTCATTTAAACAACAGACATTAAAGACAACAAAACATATAATATTAAGAAAGTTGAGTGATCAAACTTAAGTATTTTCGAGAAACAATATTTTTAAGACTATGGAAAATATACTGGTCTATATATTTTCACAGTGAAAATAACATTATGTTTTAATGTATATATACAAGTAAACGTACACGAGCCAGGAAACCCTTGTAGTGCCGAGTTCTAGTCGTGTACTTGCCAGATTTATTTTAATATAATTAATAGTAATAACTTCAAGTAATATTGCAATAATCCGTTTTCTTATTGTTTATTGTATTGTGAGTTAATTAATACTCTATACATTTCCAAACTTCTATAGACATTCATATTTGTAATCTTTATCCAAACTACAAAAACTGTTGCAAAAAACTATGCGAAAAGAACTTTTCTTGACAAAAAGAAATAAACGCGAACGTGAACAATGAGTGTAATTTTATAACTTTTATTTCCACGTGGAATACGTTCACATATTCGTGCAAAGTATGAAACTTATACTGCGCATAGCGAACACAACAACACACGGCGCACCGAGCTAAACAAAAGAAACGAACTTCCTCGTTGCAACGCGTATAATTGTAGAATTGTACGAATAGTTATTTTGCATACAAATAGAAAAAGTAATTCATTATTAATAAATTCCATCGGAATAGCGGGCGGGCGCGGCCGAAAGATACAAATTGAAAAGCAGACGATTCATTCTCGCGTGGGTTTAATTGGTCAGTTCTAGTGAGGATCTAACGCGCTTTATACACTAGATGAGATACTGTTTTATTGTATATGAAATTAGCTGTCTCTCCCTGCTTTACTCGGGCCACAACTGAAATTTTTATTACAATACTAGCTGAGGACAATCCGTTTTTCTGGGTTACTTTTTGAAACATCTGTGCACTTTTATATATATATATATATATATATATATATATATATATATATATATATATATATATATATATATGTGTGTGTGTGTGTGTGTGTATATATATATATATATATATATATATATATATATATATATTCAAAAAGATATTACTTTTTCTATACAATAATTAATTACGATTAAATTATTAAGGGTATACTTAATTAATTCCACTCGCCGGTATTCCCACCTTATCCTGGTGATGTTGTTTGCATGGAAGAAAAGGAAAGGAAAGGAAAATGACTTGAGAATTGGTAGTTGAAATATTCGAGGGAGGGACTATAGTACCACCAGACTATAGTACCACAGTTTGGGAGACACTATAATACCACCTTGATCTGTGACCATGCTCCTACTGAAAATGAGTCTTCATGCTGAAACCAGTGGAAATGGATAGAGACGATTTGAGTTTGCTGTATCAGAAGATCTGTTTTTTGCCAGCACAGCATTTTCACATAAGAATATACACAGTTTCTCTTGGCGATCACCGGATGGCTTAACTCTCAAGCAAATAAATCACATACTCGTGGATAGAAGACATCGTAGCAAAGTGATAGATGTTGGAAGCTAGAGGTGCCAACGTGGATATCGACCATATACTAGTCTTGCCCAAGGTCAGATGCAGAATATGTAAAAAATTCTACCTCAAAAAAGAGCATTTTAAGCCTGACGTTTCTAAATTAAAAGACCCAAGTACTATAAAAAAGTACAAGTTCAAGATATTTAAGGACATAGAGCTAGAACATAGAAACGAAAATAGTGATGTTAGCTGGCACTCCGTTAAAGAAATAATAACAAGATCTGCACAAGATACGGTTCCGGAATAGAAATCTGGTACCAGAAATGACTGGTTTGATGACAAAACAAAAACAAGGCGTATGGAATGATGACACAGAAACTTCTGAACTAAAGTATAAAGAAATTATGAAGGTGGAAAAGAAAATACATATAAAAAGGAGGAAACCTTCCTAGAAAATATGGAAAACCTGAATAACCACACAAGAAGGGAATTCAAGCCTAGAATCATCACATGTAGAAATGAGAATGGAGAACTGGTGGGCGAACTCCATGAGGTATTAGAGATATGGAAAAAATATTTTCCAGATCTACTTATGAATATATGAAGCTGATGATCGACCGAAGATACAAGTACTTCCATAGATGATAGAAGCCACCCCACACCATCTTTAGAGGAAGTAAGGGTGGCTATCAAAAAGCTCAAAGATAACAGATCGGCTCGTCCTGAAGATGAAGTAGATGAGCCCAACCTATTAAATTTTATTCATAAAGTTATGGCAAAAATTTGGATTACGGAGAAAATACCCATTGAATGGAAAGAAGGCTCCATCTGAACTATTTTTAAAAAGGGAAACCAACTTGAATGTCATAATTATAGGAGCATTACACTTCATAATACGGCTTATAAAATATTCTCCAACCTGCTATTTACTACACTCATATCCTTTGCTGGTAAATAAATTGGAAAATATCAATGTGGATTTAGAATCCAAAGATCCACTATTGATCAAATTCAAGCCTTAAGATAAATCTTGGAATAATCTAAAAAATACAATATTAAAACCTACCACTTATTTATAGATTTTAAAGCGGCATATTATAGCATACGGAAGGATAAATTATTTGAAGCAATGGCTGAATTTGGAATTCCCAATAAGCTTATAGCTTCAACTAGAACAACACTTCATAGAGTGAGATGTAGGTTTAAGGTCCAAAACCGGCTATCACAATTTCTATTATTCAATTTAGATCTATAAAAGTGCATTAGAGGCAGTGGTTTAGACCAAAGAGGAACTCTATGGAATAGACCTTTACAAATATTGACCTATGCAGATGACATAGATATTGTTAGAAGGTCAGAAAGGGCAGTTAAAGAATCCTTTTCAGCCCTTGAATTCTCTGTAAGAGATATGGGCCTAACTGTCAACCAGGATAAAACTAAATACAAGGAAATCTCACATTCCATGGTAAACTATAATATCCCTTTGTGGATAAAAGGCTACACCTTTGAAGAAGTTAATGAATTTAAAGACCTTGGCACAGTAATTAACGACAAAAATAAACTAAGAACAGAAATTGATAACAGAATTAAAATGGCAAATAAATGCTTCTTTGGACTAATAAGACAACTGAGGTCTAAATTCATCAGTCGTAAGACTAAGCTAAAAATCTATAAAACATTAATTCTACCAGTCCTACTATATGCAAGCGGAACATAGACCCTAAACGTAGACACAAAGCGATCATTGGACACGTTTGAGCAAAAGGTCCTCATAGCGATCTTTAGCCCAGTGCAAGAAAGGAGAAGCAGATATAATTTTGAACAGTTTATACAGTTCAGATTAAGGTGGATCGGTCGCATGTGGACATGTCCAGAGGATAATGCTACTTAAATATTAACATTCAAAAAACCCGAGAACACTCGACCAAGAGGTAAGCCACCTTACATAGGGACGGATGACATCAAAAAGACAAAAATGTTGAACATACGTAAATGGAAACGAGTCGCAACTGATAGGAGACGCTGGAAGAGCGCGTAGTAGAGACGGCCAAGGCCTGCAAGGGGCTATTGCGCTTATAAAGAAAAAGATACTCAATTAATTAGCCATTTACAACCAGAAAATTTTTGATGAGTTCATTGTCGTGTACAATTCTTTCACAGATTATCTTAATAAAGCTACAAGGGTTTAGTATAACTCAAAAATATTTCTATGGTGCTATTTTGTAACAGACAATTCTAAGAATTAGCAATATATACCGTTGAAAATTATTATAGATTTTGATTTTATCTACAACATCTTCCTACCATATTTTACAGTATTCAACTTATAATGATTAAAAAGTTTAACTCAAAAATAAACCCGAGCCACTTCCACTCACTCTGTTTAAATCGTTATTGCTCATTCCCTAGCTAGATAATTTAAAAAGATAATACATACTCGTATGTCCGTTTGGTCATTATAAATTATACAATAGTGGAAGTTTCATGAGCATGCTATAAGCAGATCTTATGTAAACCCTGAAAACAAACATGACTTTCCCCTTTATAAAATGAGTACGATACCGATCTGAAAAAAACTATAATTCGATCATAATCTCCTACTACAAGTAAAACATCCATACTATTGACAAAACAAACATAAACGATAATTTCAAAATATAAGCATAGTGGTGTCTGCTGTGTTGTCCGGGGATGGTAATAGAAATTAATCAATAACTGCACTGTAAAAAAACTGTAGTACGTAAGAGATTGTTGACAATTCGTAGCCAGAATGTCCTTGACTATTTTACACCATCAAGGCGCGTCGAGTCTCGACAGTCAAGCTTGAAAATTGTTCTGCGTATAATTAGTAATAATTTATAATAAAAATGTAATAACATATTTAATAATAAAGAAAGTAATAGCATTTAATTCAATTTACCCCTATCAATGTATAACGGAGTGTGGACTCTAGTCGTATAACAACGTCATATCAAGATGGTAAACCTATTGAGTAATTCTGAACAGAATACAAACATGTCTGTACCATATAGACTGATAGGTTTCCAAGACCATAAAAATAACAATTTTATTTCCTCTATTTATCATGCACTTATTACGATATAAAAACTTACTTGAACACATTATTTATATATTAATTTATATAAGTAGTAAGAAACTTATATCGGCTAATTTATTTACAACTTATTATTCATTATCTGAAATGAGCCCGAACAACGTCGGATTCCAGCATAGGCCTTAATAACTACGGTATCATTCACTAGTAATGAATATGTAGGTAGGTACGTTTATGAAATAAAATATGCTCACAACTAAATAGATTAAAATTATATAATAATACAAAACGCCCAAAAATAAACACTATAAATAAAAAACATTATTAAAATGATTTTGTAGTAAACTTCTATGTGCCAATTTCTGTCTTTGTGTCAGTGTACAGTTTCGAAAGCTTTATTTTTCTTATAACCATGAACGAATTCTACATCGAAAAGGGGTGGACGGGAGGAGATATTCGAAAAAGAGTGGGCAACGCCATGTGGTCAGTTATTTAATAATAATATGTCTTAAAACTGTTCAATCATTTCCAACCCTACATGTACATGCAATCTATAATTATAAATTCCAGAAAGAGCAACGTATCTCATTGCACTCTAACAAATGTCATATCTTATACTCAGCTAACCAGTGTCAATAATTCACATTGAAATGTATCCGCTCATCCGATTCGGCTAAATTGAACCGTCGTAATAGAACATCAGTCGCCAGTCGACGAAACACCTGACACCTGTCGACGATCGTGAACTACGGGACATTTTGCGTCCACGTCCAGGAAATATAGAAACTATACGCGCATGAAAAACTATCCTAATCAATCCTAACTAATACCTTTACATATTTATATTATGTATGCAAAAGCACATTTGTTCGCTCTTCTTTCACATCGTAACGGAACTACGAATCCATATGATTCTTTTGCAGAAAAAAAAAAAGAAAAAGAAAATAAATAAATAAATATATAAATATATATATATATATATATATATATATATATATATATATATATATATATATATATATATGGGCAAGAAGGGTAGTGACATAAACTACTTTTTATACTGGCAAATATCATTCCTTCGGTCCAATTCCTTCCAAAAATCAATATTTTTATTTGAAACTGAAAATGTACTCAGGAATAACGAAGCAACGTTGCGAGAGAGCAAGGGATCGATGTGGTTATTAAATCGCTGCGTTCGCGGGGCGCGCGGATGGACGTGCGCGGCGGACGGGCGTGTGTGCGTGTCTGTATATATATATATATATATATATATCACATGACGATCTCCAACTCACTCCCCTTACCCCCGTATGTTGGATGGAAAGATAAAAAGACCGAACAACGTCGGGTACTTAGCTAGTAGTATATTAAAGTGGCAAGTAATAAACCACCACTGTTTTCCACAAATTTCTGGAATGTTACAGAAACTTCCTGAATGTCTCAGATAGAGTATATATTAAAAGCGAGGCGTATTTTTTCTCAGTTATCTTGCTTTACTTTATTCCTATGAATAAAAAGTTTAAAAAAACATAAAAGTATCACAAAGAGAACAGTGCTTTTGTTTAATAAATTCAGTTTAAAGCGAAGAGCGAGAATACGCTATAAATGTACAACGATGGGTGTACACCGCACAGGTTTGGTTCAAATTTTCAAAGGAGGAAATGGCTAGTATTTTATGTAATGGAATTGCGACTAAATAATAAAACCAATAACAAACAGGCTTATATAATTTGTCATTTCGGCACAATGTAATATTTATTAAATAAAATAACAAATAAATAAAATAACCAAATATTTATTAAATAAAATAACATAATCCATGTAAAAGTTGAAATGACTACCATTTGTCCAACATGTAGGTCGAATACCGCCCTATCCTTCGACCAACTTACAATGATGAGAAAAGAAGTCGTCCTGTTAATTAATAAATAAGCGACTACGGCTTTCAGTAGACGGAGCATAGCACAAGTTAATAAAATAACGACCATTGACACAGTTCGAAATCACAATTATATTCAATAATAACGACAACATTATTTACTCATTCCGCCGAGAAAACATCTTAACATGATGTTCGTTAATTTGAGAAAACAGCTGATGTTAAAATACCATTAAGACACATTTATCTAGATTATCGATATTTAAAAAATACTTTTTGCCGTTGACTTAAGTCTCTACTTCATTATGGATATCGTGTTAGGTCGGATTTAAAACGGTTTTCATGTCTAGCATTACCATTAAATTTAGATTGGTCAATTAGTTATTATTTTTCCATTTTATTTTCCTTGCTATTGTCGATTAAATAAATATTTCCATTTCTTGCTTTTGCATAAGTCACGAATAAGCGAAGCAATTTCTAATTCTAAAAATTTTCAAGACTCTAAACAGAATATCTTAGTAATATTACATACGGTATGATATATTGAGGCGAGTACTATTTGCAATAAAGCAGTACCTTCTTACGACAATTACATATAAAATTTAGTAGTGACAAAAATAAATATTTTTAGAAAACAAATAGAAAGGTAAATCGACTATTAATTAATTAAAAATGAAATACATATATACCTATTAAAATTACATATACCACACAAATTCCTCGAGTTAGTATTCCTAATTATCAAATTAAAAATGCGAACGTGAGTGTTAGTTCATTTTTTATCTCGTTTTCGCGTTTCATCTATTCAAATGATCTCTGTGAAATTTTTTATTCACGTAAACTGTGTCACGTACTTGTGGACATGAACATAAGGACTATTTACCTCGGTATATAATATTCTTGATAATTACAAAATAATCACCCCATTACGGATAAGCAAGATCGTCTTAATTTTGCAAGTAAACAAAGCCGCAGGTCAAAGCCAGTATAAATTTAAAAATAAAATTACAGAGAAGATTCGGCTTAAAGCTTTACATAATTATATACGAAAAGCTTTACATAATTATAAACACAGAAACTTTCCAAACATTACATTTGCCAGTCTAGTGCAGGTGCATAAAATATCAGCCGGTCTTGTTAAATGCGAGCCCGATAAATATACAATAATAGAAAGTAATAAATATTGACATTACATACTTGACTAGCTTAATGTCACAATTGGCACAAACTCGTAAACTTTAACAATTGCGTACATGTATTGTCTTGTAACAAATTAATATAGACAAACACCACAATTCAAACTCTCTTATAAATCGAAAGAAAAACAATCTCAGAGTAGAAACTGAGGTCATCACTGGAACTCTTCAGTGGATTGATAAAATTTATCTTACTACGTAGCGGGTGGCTGCGGCGTTTGAGGGCGCAGCTTTAATCGATTCGTCTTCGGACGACACTTTAAACGCAATTAGAAGCATATTTGCCGACCGACCGTCCGGCCACACAAAGCGAGATAATCGACTAAACATGTGTAGCCTTTTCAAAAGAAAGAAACTCCACTCTGCTGAATACCCAAAGTGTTTGACTTAAACTAGTAAATTCGACAGAACTTTGCTTTGAATATAAGTATTGAAAGGTTCATCAGTTATTGAAAGGGATTTTAGATCTTAGGGTTAAAGTAGATATCCACGTATTTACAAGGCCAACAAGGCGCAATTTAATAAACAACTAATTTCCGATACAAATGAACTAGGTGTGATGTTATTTATACAAATAAACTAGGTGTGTTTTTAACGCTAATATAACCCACGGTTTGAGCTTGAATATCGTTCTAAATTATTTATTCAGAAATGTTATAATACTATTACAATTTTCGAAACCTTAAATGAGGCAGATTTTATTCCGCTATTCTAAAACTGTTATGCGGCGTTACCTCCATGGAAATGAGATTGAATTTCGCTAGAAAAAAAATAAAATAAAAGTAAAAGTTAATGCCTAAAATTCCATTGTAAAATTGTGTTTATCCTTTTTTCACATCACAAAAGAGCAACGGATCGACATAATTTTTGCAGGCATAGACTAGTTTTATCCAGGAAATATCATCAACAGGAAATCTCATATTAAATAACATTATAAACGCGGAAATATGTTTATTTGTCCTCGTTTCACATCGGCAATGGACATTCGGATCGACGTAATTTCTACCATAAGGTATTTGGCGGGCCAAGAAGTTGAACAGGCTACTGTTTATTGCGAGAAATTTCATTCCTTCCGGAAAATTGTTTTTTGAAACTGAAAAAGTACACAAATAGGATAACTAACCAACGGAGCAAAGGACCATTGTGATTTTTTAAAACGCTACACACGCAATATAAAGAGCAAGCGAATCATTAAATTTAATCCCTAAGTTAGAAGAAAAAAATTTTTGTTCTCATTTTCAAACGTATTATAAAGTTATGAAAATAAATACATAGTTTATAAATACCCTTACCTCGTGAGCGAAGACGTAAATAAAATCTAGTTGAATGTATGTGAAAATTTTGCGCCAGGGGCGTGTGTGGAATGGGATAAAAATCAAAATAACTTTATTTAAATTTTTTCCTACTTATTCTGTTAAAGCAAGTTACTGAACTAATTTGAATCGGGTTTCACAAAAGTTATTTTTGGTATTCAGATTAAAATCTAGACTACGTATTATTCCGATAGAATATTATCTATGGGTCTGAAAGGATATTGGGAATTTTACTATGGATACATGATCCACGGCGACCAAAAATAAAACAGGGCCAGATGTATAGGTAATTACCTGTAGATTACAATGCTATGGGTCGATTTGTGTATTTCTGTGGGTTGTGGGATTATTGAGAAAATAAAGATTAAAAATAGATAAAAAACGAATACGATAGTATAATTTGATTATTTTTGTTTGTGTTACAGGCGAGTGTGAAAATCAAAAAAGGTAGAAGGGCACAACTAATGAGAATTAAAAATTATTTCTATCTCACTTTTATTCGGCTTGATCTAAATCTATGGGTATTTCATCCAAAACAGGCCGCAGATGTGTCAAATGCTTCCTGACATCTAGAAGAAGATAAAAAATAAACTAAGCTGGCGATGTGCGCGCAACTTCCAACTGTGCGGCGACGGATTTGTTAGATACTGTTTTATTCATATATGAAGGGACTGGATTCGGCCTCTAATTAATATTTTATTTTGTACCAACTCTCGGTGGCGATATAATTCTATAAAATAAGCATGTGTTCAAAACAATATGACCTCACCAATTTTAAATGGTATGTTCCCAAAGTAAATAAAAGTAAATTCTCGTATGTGAGTTGTGGAAAATCTGCAAATTCGAGATTGTTTGCCACTAGCGGCATAAATACAACTCTTTACCTGTTCAGGTTATTTGCGATGACGTATCGCGCCAATTCATTTTCTCTATTTATATTTGCATTTATTATATTAATAAACTGTGCGGCATACGTGTGATATCCGTATGGTCTATAAGTTGCATTGATGAGTGCCATAGTTATTTTTAAGCCTATCATCATACTTCTAATCGCTACTTTGAAATATACATGGTGGAATATTTTAAAATCTTTTTTAAAGCGACCATTCCATATCTCAACCACCCAAAGGCACAATGTATATAATCTCGATTTATTAGCATATGCAGTGCTCAACTGCTCACCTCTTGCTCTTTATGGCGGTATAAGCGGATTGTATCCACGCTCTTCGATATCAAGAATAGAGTATCTAAAGCCACAGTCCAATATGAAAAAGTCTTTGGTTGCTAACAATCAAAAATGGTTTCAACAAGTTTCGATACGTATACATATATATATATATATATATATATATATATATATATACATACACACACACACACACATATATATATATATATATATATAACATTCTCTCATCATATGGTCCAGGCCCAAGTGACGCGAAATAAACTCTTTCGACAAATATTCTCCAGCTATTTGTAATTTTCGGTCTACCTTTCTTCTTGACATATTAAACATAGTAGCCAAGAACTCTAAACACTTTGGTTTACTAGTTCTTATTTTTGTAAGATAAACTTCTAAAACCGTAGCAGGATGGTTGGACCTACTACGGAAGGTGGTGTTTGATACAAAATAACGTTGAATTGATTTTTATGAATAGCTGTTTGAAAATGCAGTTCGTTGTCATCAATCTCCTTTATATTATCAAAGTTCAATTGAGGTCCTCGTTCCGATCTCCATTCATCAAATTGATTATGTCAAGAACATGAGTGCTATTAAAGTTTTCGTGTACTGAACCTTAATAATTTCTTCGCGATTATTGTCCATGAAATGAATTTGGCAGACTCGAGCAAGTTTTGGTATGCTGAGTACGAAATAAATGTAATCTGACATATTGTCGTACGACATGTGTAGTCACATTCTTACAGTTTTTAATTATACCGCGTCGGAGAGCGCTGTATATTTCAAATATGGATGCGCGCGAATATCTAGGAATAGTAAAAAGATCAAAGCTCCGTTATTGTTGACCCTCAATTGCTATTTCTTGGACTACCTCTCCTTGTATTTGTTGGAGTAGCGAATCTTATATTAGTTAGAGTAGTCGACCTTGTACTTGCTGGCGTAATGGGTCTATTTGTCTTCTGCTGATTTTGGAATGAGCGATTAAATCTCTGCTAGCATGAGCATATTGATTGTGTACCATCAAAAGGAAAATTTGTTTTCACTGTTATGAATCATATATTATCAATATATCAAATTATGACTGCCATACCGGCATTTTATTCTCTATCGCCCAGCCGCGCCCCACACCATAACCTGGAATGCGAACTAGTCCCAATTCAGAACACGCTGCCAAGACTGGGATCGATTTTTCAAAATTCTCCACCGAAAACTCGACATTTTTAGTAAAGTCTCACAACGAGTAGTTTGTATAGGGTGCTCATCAGCACCGAGGGGGAGTTGGGCAAGACCGGACCCACGGAAAGGGAGTTGGGCAAATTCGGGCCCACCGAAGAAGAATCACACTTGGTGGACCGAGACTCTAAAATCCATACGGAGAATGTTTAGAAGATAGAGACTATGCTACCAACGTGCTAAAAGTCACGGAATGTCAGGGAAATTTATAGAGGCTCGAGGCCGAGTGATCGATAAGTTGCCCGGTGTAACTGTAATAAGCAGGTTAAGCGGGCTAGGTGCTCCTATTTTCGATCGTTTGTGACCCTGTTAGGTAATTTCGATCCCTGGGGTGCCGTATACGGGAGTGTCCGGTTCCCGGGAAAGCCCTTTGTTTTCCGCACCCTACGAAAATCCGATAGGAGTTACACCGGGAATACACGCGAAACCATATAGTATTTATTAGCCATTCCCTTCCCTGATGATGACCCTAACTTCGATATCATTGAGCAAAGGCATATCAGGATTAATTCTAGTGTATCTCCACCTTGTAGCTTTGATCCAGAGTTACGCCACTCAGAACTGGATACTGTCGTTGAAAAACTCAACGTTACAAAGGCGCCAGGTATTGATAACATCGATAACAAAACCATCAAGGCGGTTTGGGGGGCCGCGGCACGCAGGATTATTACGGTCTTCAACCGCTGTTTGCGGGAGGGTCACTTCCCAACGGTTTGGAAGGTGGGGAAACTGAAAGTTATCCCGAAAAGTAACGGGAGATCGCCTAGTGATCCGAAATTTTATAGACCCATTACTCTCCTTCCGGCTTTCGGTAAGTTACTTGAACGTGTTTTAGTTGCCGGGATTGTCCATATTCGGTTTTTCGTTGTGTCCACAACAGATGCGATATCTGCCGCTTTGTCCTGGGTAGACGCGTGCCCAGATAAATATGTTCTCGGTCGATAATGACTGGTGGCCGGTCATTTTGACCGCGTTAGAGCTCCGGGGTCTGTCGACGGACCAACGCCTGATTATAAGTAACTATTTCTGCGATCGTATTATATTTTTGCGGGAAGGAGATATAGAAGTAGGGCAAACGTTGACCAGGGGCAATTCGCAGGGCTCTGTCCTTGGGCCGATTCTGTGGAATGTCATCTTTGATGGTATACTCGCAATACCCCTTCAGGGTTGCGGTACCATTGTGTATGCTGACGATACTCTACTTATGGTAGGAGGAGCGAGCCGTAGAGATCTAGAGAACTGGATAGCTGATTCCCTCGCTAGATTACTAGACTGGGGCACAAGAAATTAGCTTAGCTTTGCCCCCAGAAGTGGGATGGGAGGGGCCAGGATCAGTGTGCGGGATCGAGTTACATACTTGGGATTGGTCCTCGATTCTAAGCGAAGCTTCTTGTCACAGGCGCGGTACATTGGCGAGATGGCGAGGGTGGCTTTTCATGCCATTACTCGGCTTGCCGGAGCTGGCTGGGGGCTAAATACCTCGAGCTAATATATACGGCGATATACCTTGATATATTGACCTATGCGCCGTCGGTATGGATCTCGCGGTGCGTCGAGGTCCAACAGATTAGAAGGATCGCGCTGAGATCAAAACGTGCGCCGCTTATGGCTTTAACAATGGCTTATAGAACCTGCTCAATGGATGCATTACCGATTTTGGCGGGTCTCCTGCCTGCTGATCTCGCGATCGTGAAATTTCGAACTAGCTAGAGGAAGGGATTTTGAAGTAGGATCCATGCGTTTTGTGTTCCAATTAGACCCATTAGTTCCAGGAAGAGACGCATATTTGAGATCGTCTCTGCTCACTGGCAGGATAGTTGGTCTTCGCCAATCACCAAAGGCGAGACAACTAGACTATTTTTCCTGAGTATTTCTGTCTTTGTATCTACTTGTCTTCATATCTTTCGAAAAAGAATTGTGTTAATCTTCTACGACGTAACACAGATCGTTCATACAAAACACAATTATATAGTCTTTCCATTTAAACGAAATTCTAATCCAAAAATAAACAGAATCCAGTAAACGAGCCTTAGTCGAAATAAGCAAAATAATAGGAATTCAATAAAAGCACATATCGCCACGACGGATGACGTAGGACTGCAAGGAGTGCGAGGTGATAAGAGGCGATCGGTGCGCGGGCGCAACAAAGCCACTTTTAGTTAATAACGTTCGAGAACGAGACGGCCTAAACATGCTACTTACACGTAGGCTTCGCACAATGTGGTATTTAAGTATTCCGGAATTGGTCCATCGCTTTTCAAAAACCGAGTCAAACATTTCCAATGTCCTTTACTAATCAGTACTCGCACAATATAAACAGAATGTATAAGCTTAAAAATTTATGAACAATGACAGTTATTCAGCTTACAATTGAAGTTATGATTTAAGTTACTTTTATTCAAGTCAAATATATTTTTGAGAGGAAACTTTATATTATTGGTGAGAAATTTCACAAGCATTACTTAAAAATCTACGCCAACGAGTTTTCTTATAACAGGAAAACTCATACGTGTTGTAATTCTTAGAATAAACGAAGTAAGGCACAGCCTATTCACGGTAATAAACAATTGACATATGATAAGACGTCATATGCTCTAACATGTCATCATTACAAAACATGTTTGTTAAGCGAGTGTACGCTCCGAATATTGATATAATAGCGTACAAATGTGGAGCTTCCCATAATAATTTAAACTAATGTGGAATATAAAATTAATCGAAAATTGCTAAACAGAAGCAAAGAAGCTATTTCTAGCATACATTTTCGTCACTTGAGGCGTGGTAGAGTTGCTGAGCAGCATTCTTTGTTTAAAAATTATACAACTTACCACTATACCAATCTAAAAAAATGTCGACACTTAATGCAACAAATACATGGGAACTAGTATAGGCGTATGAAGGGATTTGAAGGTTCGTGAATATACAAATATATTGAGTGTTATTCAGAAAATTTCGTATCCAAGACGTTCCTGAAATCGAGTAGAAGCAAAAACGACTTTCTTTTAGAATGTTTGTCTGTTTATGTGCTCGAGGTCATGCTTGAGTTCAGATTAAAATACAGGCTACATTTTATTCATATAGAATGCTCTTAAAGGACTTTTAATTTGTCTATTTTTCTCTAACTATTTTTCCATTTTTTAGAGCACTATACAAGAACTATTAGAACAATTTAAATGGGACTTTCACGAAGATGATGCTTGAAGTCCAGTTCAAAATCTAGACTCTTGTTTCGATTGAATATTCACTAAGGGACATGTAATTCAATTACTGACACTCGCAGAATAAGTACCGAATGCACAGAATTGAGAAGTAATGGACAAAAAGATTTTGTCGAGAGATTGTCATAGCAAAAGTTTGCAAATATTACTTGAGAATCAGAATGATAATTATTTCAATATGCCATTATATATTAAAACCTATTGTACACTGTCATTTTTCACTCGTACAATCAAAAGTTAACTTTTACTTTTAACTTTGCTTTGGACGGACTGTAAATAAATGTTCGGGTGTTCAGTGGAAAATGAAAGTCGCTCAAGTAACGTGAAATAATGCACTTTCGAAAAAATTTAAACAAATTGGGCGAATAGAAATGGTGGGTTCATCTATTAATGAGCACAGATCTGATAATAGGGGCAATTTTATAAAATGTCGTGTACTGATTATAATTAATTATTTTTTCATGAAATCAGTCAGCTAGTTTATCAAATAACATGTGACAGAATTGACAATCGGCCAGTGACCGGTCGCACAGCCACCTTTGAATTTGCAGACGGTGTTCAGTTATCGAGACGTATCAGTGGTGCCCGCCTACCCTGCGACTAAAACTTTAACATCAGTTGGACGTCTGACAGTACGTGCCCTTACATAAATGTAATTTGTCTAATTTTAATTAAAAAGCCTTGCTACTGAAATTCATAAGGGGATTTTGCATAAAGCAACACTAATTTCCCGCAAATAAATACATTTATAATTGTCCAACATTTTAAATGTAACTCGGTTGGATAAACAAGCTCAAAGCTCTTCATACGTAAATATCATGGAGCTTTACAAAAGTTAAGCCGCATGTAACCAAAGAAAATATTTAACGCCCTTCGATACTGCGATTTTGCACGACGGAGCTTACGGAAACCGACTGATCGGTTTAGCTAAAGTGACCGGCGGATCAAACAAAGGAGCGGCGCATCGTTTGCAATATAAACGCTGTCAGTTACCAGACGGGTCCTATATAAACCAAGTCTGTGCTAGTTTTTGCGAGCCGTCATTAGTGCAACAGCATACGGATCACAACTTAAAACAAAACTAACAAAATTTGTTAATTTAATACATCATGACTGACGTACTACGACTTAGCTATCGTGAAGAAGATAATAATTAATGGATCATAACTCTAGAATGAATATTGAAACTTAGTGGTTTTGAGTTTCAATTATAGTTTTATTGCTCCTTTATTTCCCTATAAAACTGTAATCGTCGTGTCTGTAAGCTCTTTTTAATATTATCAAAATACCATGAATGGAATTTGCACTCCGATGCCTTATATATTTAAAAACTTAAAAAAAATTAAAAGTACATAGTATTTCTAATTAAACTATTTAGAAATATTAATTTTTCACAACTATTACAACACTTATTGCCTACTGTATCTTTCACAGGTGTAAAACAACCCGATTATAAAAATGTATAATTCTACATAGAATTATAAATCATTCGTTTTTACCTTTACTTTTGCTATAAAACCGCTAATTATGCCGACTGAAAGTCGGCATAATGAAAGGTTGTATTGTAGGTCCGACCGGAAGTACCCTTTAGGTTCGGACGATCAGTGAGTATTTAACAATAAAAGCTACGTTTTAAAAAGCAATACTTTCTTGTTGCGTGAATCAAATTTTTACAGTAATGTAAAGATATAAGCCTTAGTATACGATAATAATTTCGACTTGCTATTTCAAGCCGTTTCTGAGAGAAAAAGGCTTTGACAAACAGATGGACGAACGAACGGATGGACAAACGAGTGATGAAAAAACACATTTAGGTACAAGCAAACATTTAAATATTAAGTGCGCATAGTATTTCTATTAATATTTTTATAATTCGGTTGAAAAATATTATCACTTTGGGCAATGTTGGTAACAATTTTTAACATTTGGTATTTTATAAAGCATAACTTTTCTCATCACTTCGCCTGTTAGGTTGAATAAATAATTATAAGTTACGACTTGCAATATCCTTAATCACGAAATGATGTTTTGACATAAAGCGACATTAGTAACGTCGTGTATTATTGCATTTAAAATAGCATTTGACCCGGCAGCAAAAGGTCAACAATGAATAAGTGCACGCACTTATACGATGAGAAGGCGACACATTAAATGCCTACAAACTATCAGGTCGACGATCGCTATCTGGTGTCCGCCCATTCGCTTTTCGTTCCCGTTGAACTTTGCGCGTAATGTCGCCTTCCGCGTTGCGCTCGTACGCGTGCGCAACGCTCGCGGTTGCACTAGTCAAGTGACGACGTAATGAGATAAGGTAAAGTTGTACCGAATTAAGCAACGTTGCTGATCGGAACGAGCATTAAAGATGACTTCGGTTCATATATTTAAGTATCAAATTCTAGTCGCGCCTGGCATTTCATGGTATTTGGTAAAGGCAGCGGTTTAGATTCGTGTTGTGTAATTTCAGGGACTTCCGACGTATTCTTTCAATTAATTTACTAAATATATCTTTAATAAAATAAAACTTAGGAGCCAGTTGAATTATGTAAAGTCCACACAGAACTAAATGCAGGCTGATCATTGAACGTACCTAAATATATTACTTCGATATTTTTTCATGAAATGGTACGGTTGCCTCCTTTTTTATTTTCTAATTATTTTCATCTGACTAGATTTAGTTGCTATACTTTGAAGCACAAGAGAAAAATTTCTTGAAAAAATTATAGCTATTGGACTGCTATCTGAAACTTCGCGCCTTATTTTGTCGAAGAAACTCTCGCTCTTTGTATCTGATAAAGACCTGCGCTGGCGTAGTTCATCATATTTTTGCTATACTATCTCGAAATTTCTCATCTTTTTCACGATATACTATTGCTCATTCGCCTGATTGCGATGTCACCGAGTGTGATTTGTATATAATAAGTGACAATAAACTTTTTGAAATTAATTATCATACTGATGTCGTTATTGACGCACGTAAATAAATAAATGTAATGTCTCTGTAATTGTATGTAAATTAATAAATGATTTTATTTAATTAAACAATATTGCAATTTATAGAGCGACACATAACGTTGATATTTACTAAAACACAATCAAATAAGAATACATTAGTCACAGATCCTATTGTTAAGTAAGATCAAAAATGACAGTCGGGCAAGCGAGCGACCTACCAAATAGCAGTCGTGCGTGTAGAACGAAAGAGATAATGAATAAATAAATATAATTAAATTTAGAATGTGTACAAGAGAAAAATGTACAACTTGACAGTTAACATTTAAGCAACCAACCTCACTCTCCAAGATATCAGTGATGTTTTACGTTTCGCCTAATTATTCGCTCACCCCTTTCAAATTCGTAAAGTGAATAACTGATGTTAACATATGTTTTAACATCTCTCGCTCTCCCTCTGCCTCACAAATATAAACATAATGTTATAATGTATTTATTTATTTACAGACTTTAGTGAATACAAACGACATATACAGCAGACTTTTTGCTACGAGAGTACCCAAACCAGAAACATAAGTCTAACCCCGCTTTAATGACGGCAGGGAATCGAACTCGGGGCGCCGCAGTGCACCGCGCGTACAATATTTACCGTCCACCTTTTAGTATACTCTCCATTAAAATTAATTGGTCTTTATATGTTTCAGAAATAAAAGGACGACATGGAAAACATTTCAAACCGGAATGTTATTAATTAAAGATAAACTCTAAAATAATATAAACATATTAAAAATAATAATTTGAACATTTTTAGAGCACATAATATTTATTTTTAGTGCACAGTTTCCGCGCTAAATCCTACGTCTTTTTCCACTAGATTTATATTTTCTTTTTATTCCACGTAGTAAGTATAGCAAGAACATATTTGAAACCACTTTCGGTCGAATTCTTCCACCTACGTATACAATACTTTCCTATATATTCCGTTCCGCTTATCTTCTTACCGTCTCGGTTAGCCGTTTTTACATTTTGGTTAGTCAAACACTGATAATAAAATATTAAGCAACGGCATTAGTCACTTCTCGTTCGCTCCTCATTTTAGGTACTAATGATAGGATCATGTATCGATATATAAAACATAGTAAGGAATCAGATTAAAGAGGAAAACTACTCGGCACATTTCATTAAAATTTATTATAAATGTTAGTTCTATAACTTCTTATAATTGGCATAACCGCCAATAATAAATTCTGGATATATTACGAATCTGAAACTATGTGGCATTTGGCGCGATGATGTTTTAATTACAAAAATTTCCCAAAAAACTAATTTAGAGACACAGGTCGCTTTGCCGTTGAAATTCAAGAAATCTAAAAAGTACCGCTTCTATATTATACATTAATCAATCATAAAATGAGCTTTTATTAACATTATTCATAGCAAATTAATTGTGAAGTCAAAAACATATATTCTGGAATGTTTAACTAAGTTTATTGATTACTGTTGTTATCGATTATAGTTTTCCAAAATTTACAATTAACGACACAACTTACAATTGTGTAATTAATATAACATTTAGAAAAAATAATCAATAACTTAGCAATAAATTAAATTTGTTATTGATTATTAATTTCTTAAATTTACAGTTAACAATACAATTCCTAAAAACACAACAAGAAATCAAATCGTTACACAGTATAAAGTATAATACATTGATATAATATATTAGACAATATGTTTAAAAAATTTATATTTTAAGCATTGTAATTAAGAAATTCAATAATAGAAAAACAAATAACAATTTTCAGAGATAATTTTACTATTTCATTAAGCAGATTCAAATCCATTAGAGGTTTCATATTTAGACCACTTTCATATTTGCCAAATTACAGCGACTAAATTAACTATTTCTTCGTGTTTCCAAGTGTTTTATAAACAAAAAATATTCTGCATTCGACTTTCCCTAAGCATCAGTTTACGGTAGCTCCCTAGCTAACAAAACAATATTACGGAAATATTATTTGCAATAATCGACAAACCGGCGCAGAAATAAATCTTAAAATACATCTAACGGGAAACCTTATATGGCGGACAGACCACAAACGAGGAAACATGCAGTAGGTTCAAAAGGGCTCCACTAATTACATATTCCAAAGCACAATACCGTATCCACCATGAAAGGTACTTAGAGAAAACCGTGCGCAATAGCCAGTTAACAAGCATCAGATTCTTCAAAGCATTATCTACCTCCAACCGGAACGAAGTGAGCAGTGACGTGCGTTTCAGCCTTAAACGCGGTATCTGTATGATTTAAGCTAATGCTGGAGAGGACAAAATTATTTTTTTAAGATTTTAATTAAAACACTGCGGTTTTTTCTAGTGCAACAATATTAGTATTTGCTATATACAGTCACCGTTCTTTCAAAACAAAAACGCCCCAATTAAACAAAATAATGTATTAGTTATTAAAACATTTTGACTGAAAATAATTTTGATCAACAATATTGATAGTGCGTAACTATTTATGATTTACAGGTTTAATAATACAAGGAAAGACAAACCTTTTGTAGCAGTGAAAGTTAATAGCGTACGAATTATGTACCCAAAAATATTAAATCAAGGAAAATTTGGAGCTAGATTTTAAAAGAACTTTGTTACAAAAATATTGATTTGAAAATGACGACGTAACAAGCAATACCGATTTAAGTCGAGAATGTCGTTGTATGCCGGATGCATTTTTGTATTAAAATTTTAAACCCTCATAGCTAAATTAATGTATGAAGATAGGTATATCGGTAACATGTGAATCTATGAGAAAAAAGTAGTGCAAACACTATATACATTATTAATTAATACAGATTGACAGTTATGACCTGTTTTCTGTTGCCAAATTTAAAACGCAGAAGTATTTTTTAATTAAACAAGCTAATCCGTTGTAACTGCATGAAAACAATATCTGAAACAATTATACACGACCACGCAATACTAGGACGCAAATGGCTAATCGTTATTTATAGATTATTTGTTAGAAGCATGCTTAAAAGATATAATGAATAACTAAACCATCGAGAGTACTGATAAAATAACCATAAGTAATTATTATTTAAAAAAGCGATAAAAGCAAAATACTATCATTTTCGCTTCATGTCCGTTAAAAGTCTGAATGGGCATGTAGTACAGTAATAAAATTTGTGCTATTAGGTAAAGTTTAGAGTGACGTCAAAAGTGAATTAAACAATCCGAAAGCCCCAGTATATCTTTGGAAAACAATACATTCGACCAATATCTATATAATCGCCGGGCAACACGACTTATTTCGGAAATCATAATTTCAAGGTACAAGCTGTTGGGGTGTAAAAAATCTCGACAAATTTGAAAGATTTATATTGTTAAGATTTATAAATTTAAGGCAATACTGAATTGTGTCATTTATAGTAATGTTCCTTATATTTCTACAAGAGCGAATAGAAAGTGAGGTAACCCCACTAATTTTAAAAACAGAAAACTCGCAATTTTTTTTACAATGTTTACAATTTTCTCATTATTAATATCAAAATTATAAATACTGATTAAAATAATACAAATTTTATAAGCATTTAGTCGTATAATAAGCCAAACTTATATGATACGTCCAACGAATTGTGAAACTAGAAATTTAACACAAAAATGCCAAAGCATTATACAAAAATAGTTTCTCCGCAAACAAGTGAATTTCTTAATTTATTTAAAACTTTCACTCATTTAAAACGTTGTGTATTCATTTCAATGGAAACAAACATACCCAACGTTTAACTAAAATATGTCGTTTTACGGTTCCATAGTCAAATGGTAAAAATTATAATATAATTTTATTATGTCCACCTATTCTTCTTCAGTACTTTTAATCAAAACCGTTTCCGATGAAATTTTACAGGAAGGCGTAGGAATTGGACGGCTACATAGGTATTAAGGAGAAAAATTAATAATATCCGATTTGAGAATGAAATTTTTTTTTCTAATGGATCCCACACCATATAGAGTTTTATTAAAGGTACCTTTTAAAATGCAACAACATGTCTAGTAAAATTTTTGATACGGTGACGGTTTCGCGAAATATAAGGCTCTAAAGCATTTTGCGGCCCCATTCTAAATTTTTAACCACGCATGTCAAATATTTAAGAAGGAAATCTAGATAATAGCGTCCAGTAAACACTTTAGTGCCAAATTATTTAACTCAACTTACATTAATAATGTAAAAATATGTAGATAGATAAGTTTATATTAGATTTAGAAAGCTAGTTTTTATTCACTAAGAAATATGTTTTAATTATATCTTTCATATATCTAGGAATGTATGGTAGCCCGGTAGTGTGACTTCTACACGTTCCTAACCACCTTAATTTGATAACGGCTTATTTACACACAACCAGCCAACCGGCACTCATTCTCATGGTAAATAATGAACGGCTCTGTCCAGTGACACAAATACGCGAATAAATAATTAGAATTTCTGCTTTTCGAAATATCTTCCTTACATATCTTGGTGAATAAATGTTTTCGTGACTATCATTATGGCAACAAATCTTTTCACGACCTCGCCACGTCCTCCAAGCGTACCGCGTGCTTCAGCGATCACGCGTGCGGGGGTCTCATAAAAAACGCATTTGGCCCGTTCGATCGTGTATTGTGTCACTCACCCGACCATATATTCAGGGTTTACGTATCAATCTGAAAACGGCTAACGTGATTGTTGTTTATGGCATTTTTATAGTATCAGAATCAAACCGAATGTATAGTGAGACGAATAAAATCATCCTAGAGTATATTTGAAAGATAAAAAGAATTTGTCTCTTTGAAACTCCATATTTACCGCGAAGAAACTATCAATATATTTTCCTTTATTCTTTTCGGACTGTACTTGGCACTATATACTTACTCTCAAACATTCAATCTATTATAAAAAAGTATGGATATATCTTAGGTATATAGAAAAAAAATTGTAAACAGCACGTGTAAAATACATACGAGAAGACTCATAAGAGAAGAGGTGATGTATTATTAGATGAAAATATATAATTTATTCCATTATGTGACATGGGAAAGTTTGCTCTAAAAAAATTAAAAGAAAAAAAAACTTTGCTAACCCACCCTCATCCATCACGTTTTTAATAGTTCGCTGTAAACGTATTAATTAATGAATTAAACAAAAATTAATGTATTAACGAATTTAAAAAAAAATTAATGTTTTTGTAACCGTTCTGGCCGTATTTTATTAAAAAGTAGATTGTTGTATATATGCATTTTAACGCCTACATTTTCATTCTGATTGTTTTTCTAATATGGTTTTATGGCATTAGCTGCCTGTCCCAGCTTTTCGCGGGCAAAATGTGACCACGGCTGAGTTTTGTTTTAATTGCCTTTGATAAAATAACATAAGTTACATAAATTGTGGAATATTCTGAATTTTGAACACTGTATGATGGTAAATGCGTCATGGTAAGCTGTTTTTTGTGTCAAACTCCCAAAGGCTAACCAACAAACTCATTATAAAATTAGCTTGAAAATAATTACTTGCATAACCGCCACAGTGTCTTCGCTGCAGAACACGACCACCTACTTCGATTTGATGAATTCAAAAGAAAAGTGGATCAAATGCTTTAGAACGGATCTACAAAATGATAATTGCAGATGATTTAAGATATACAATTTTCATTATTCTGCGTATAACTGTGTTGCTATCTGCCACGCTGAATGTTGCATCGCCAAGTTTGACACAATAAGTCATTATTTATGCCATAAATATAGCGCAAGTCACACTAAAAGTGGATACGAATAATAACCCATTACTATCATAATTGAACATACTGCCTGCTGGTGGTTCTCACATTTTTAAGTCTTATATATTAAACCATTTAGTCTTCCTTGTAGTGCTACATGGCCAACGAGATTCTTATAATGTCCACAAATTCTTGAAATTCCCTTACCATATGTCTGTTCATATGTTATGATGTTACAGCTCTTTCAATTTGACATATTATAATAAAATTTCACAGTTCGATTTAGTTGAATTACATAAAAACCTACAAATAAAGAAAATTGCCTGTTCATATCAAATTTTGGGGATAATTTTTTCTCACGGACCCCATCGAGTGGGTACATCAGTGAGGCCTTACATACGGGTAGAAGCGCCAAAAATGCGCTGAAAGAAAAACATTTAGTAGGAATAACAATAGAAATTAATAAAAATAAATAGTACACATTGTTAATTGGTATTTAAACTTCATAAAAATGTTATTTCACTTTATATTTATAAAAATTACTATGTAAAAAGTCACGTGATCCACAACACTAAGAAAAAAAAGTTGCTCCACGGTCGGCATCATATCTCCAGTAAATGTTGATCGAATTGCGAAATATAAGAAAAAATCTTGTAAAATAAAGTTATAGTATGTCGAATCGGAATTTTGAATTTTGAAAAATTTTGCAATTTAGGGTAGTTTAAAAAAAGTATGCGTTTTTACGTCATAAATTTTGTGCTTTAATTATTTTTATAAAATTTTCATATCATAATATCAAAAATCCGACTCGTCATACTATAAAGAGAACGACTTCGAATATTTAAAAAAAATCACATCAAAAAATATTAAAAACTGTATGAGTTACCATGCCGTGTCGTGAATACCGGAATGTCGGAAAAAGTAGTTTCGAGAAAAACGCGTTTAAGTACGTTGTGCTCGAAGTCGCGCGCAGCTAAAGCAAGAACTTTATGATTTTTTTTATTTGTTTTTTAAACTTACGAGTAATCTCCCATTTCGCTTCGTATTGTATGCCTTCTTTGTCGGTAATTCATTTTTTTCCAGTCAACGAGCTGTTCTAGCCTATTTTGTTGCTTTAGTAGTATTGATTCGTGTGTGTTTTAGCTGGTTCGCATTTTCTCCGAGACCTCTCATATCCAATTGTTATTCCAAGTAATCTTTCTATTCTTAATATACTCTCTGCCCGTCAATAAAAGTATATACTGCACATTGGTAGCTATTCTCCGACTACCTGGAGTATATTTGAGTGAAATCTTCCAAATTTTCGAATTGAGACATTCATTATGGTTTTGTATAAATCTACCTAAACACTTTTCAAGTAATTTTTCGTCACTCAATGATTGATAAATGGGCAATACAATTTCACATAAAGCGGCTTTGTGCTTGTATTCATCTAATGTACCTTCAGCTTTTGCTCTCTGCCAATCACACGAACTTTCTTCTCCAGGCGGACAATACAAATACTGAGGTTTTTCGTTCGTTTATGATTTATGGTAGAATGTCACAAATATGGCATTTTCCGCCTATGTAATATTCATGTTTAATGTTTTCTATTAATATCCGAAACATTTCCACAATAATATCTGTCTCCATTTTTCAAACACTTTCTTTATGATTTGCTGAACAATGTTCTTGATGGTTCTTTAACTCCGAAAAGCCTCTCTTCGTCCAAGTGCTATGTCCGGATACAATAATTTCATCTTTATATATTTGTAGTTTATATTGATTGGCAGATTGTTGAAGTTATTCTTCAGCAGCAACTTTCATAGAAGCTTTAGTAACGGTTTTAGCTGTTGAAGCTTCTTCAATATTTGTCATAATTGAATCAAGGGTTGTATGTGCGACACATGATGCTAAATCCATGACACCATAAAAAAGCTCCATTGCCTTCAATCCTTTTCCTAACAGTCGGAAGGCGAATGTGAAGCGTCGATTTATCTCGTATCTAGAATTTATCAATGAGATGAAAAAAACACTGAATATTATCGTCACACGTTGTACAAAAAACATTTAACTTGAAACCAAGTCCACGGGTACTTGCTTTTAAAAATTTCACATTACCACCACATATACGATAGACCACATACTCCGAATTAGCTGTAAAGACAGCAGTAAACTGTAAAATACTGTATGAGAACGTTGGATCGAATGAAACCTCATGTAATTGTCCCGCTATTTTTTTGCAGTCGAACTAGTGTATTCAGTTTTACTCTCCATCTTGTCTGGCTCTTGAGTCGTTCACTCTTACTGCCTTTATTATCTATACAGCGACGTTTCAACATTTTTAAAACAAGACGCACAAATGTATGCTTCGAACGATCAATTTCAGAAACCTTAGCAAACGACCCTAAATATATTCTCATAATGCTTTATAAACGTCCCCAGGTATATTTTGCGATAACAAAGAACTGACAGACTGGAGCCAATCCGAAAGTACCGTCTCAAACAAAGGACGCGCAGTTTGGTAGCTACCTGCGCACACCTCTCACATAACTTTGGATCTATGGGGAATTTTTGCAATCAACTTTCACAGAAATAAGCCTAAAGTTATAGAGAACAACAATATGATAAAAAAAGGTTTTTTGAAAATTCTGGACGTACATAAGGCCCTAAAGAGATCTTCTGAAATCCAATAGAAAATGTTTAGTAACATTTTTAAAACAGCGACTCTTTCGCGAGTTATGGCTAAAGCGTTTTGCAGTGACCAAAGGTCCCCCAAATTGTTTAATCACTTATGTCAATGCAACATTATTTCGTGTAACTGGCATTAATAAAATAAAACGTTACAGGCAACGAAGTTATTTGTCTTACGCCTATGAAAGATACTACGTTTATAAATAGTTTAGCAAAATACTTTTTACATTTAAATGCTCTAACTTTTAGGTGCGTGTACGGAAGCGTGGTAGCGAGTGTTCTACTAGCACTTAGCCGGTTAGAGCTTCGTATTTGTCTGACTATGCCTTCTATCACATTTCAAAAAAATCATTATTTGTCGAAGAATGAAAAAATGTAGTATTAATTCAGAGAAAAACTATTAATTTAGATTTAATATTGATATGAAAAATATTGTACGGATGTAAATCTTAGGTTATGCAAAATAAGTACGAAAGAAAATTGAACCGGGTTGAAATGATGATAGCGGTAAATAGAAAAAAAAACTATATATAAATTGATAAAAAAGGCTACAATGAAAGAAACACTGAGACGGTTCAGACAGGCTGAAAAAATGTATCCAAAAAAGACGCGAGTGGAACAAATTTTTTAAAAAGTTTTTTCACGCTAATGTAGACCACAAAAGCAGAATCGTATGTATGCAACAATTGACCAATCGGTATGAACTAACCCGCGTCGGCTAAGTATTAAATGACCATTCGTTACTAATAATTTCGCATTTGCCACTCTAGTCATTTAATCCTCCGTCTGAGCTTATGGCCTCCGAAGCGCAAAACTAAACACATAAAACATCTAACTTTCTAATATTCCCACATTATCCCAAGCTACACGTGACCAACGACGCGACACGCTAACAACGCTTTAAACTCCAAGCAAGAAGACCGAACAGGGAATCAATCAATTTCCGACTACAAACGACGCCTACGTAGTTTGAGAAGATAAAGATTAACCGACAAACGAATTAGAATGGCGGCTAATTGAACTCTAATACGAGTAATAACTAATTAACGACATGAATAATGCGAAGGCATGCGCCGCATTAACAAAGGCCGGCGACGACCCTGATTACTTCTTAACTGTAATGTATATGACTCGGCCAACAAATGCGGGAGTGTCGACTACTACATTTGTTCTCGAACCGGACGAGTGCCGTCGCGGCTGTCACGCCGCGCGCACAACGAACGGCAATAAATATATCGGTGAATGTATCGGAAATAAAGCTCCGAACAATGGCCACTAAAGTCTTTACGGCATATCATCGATCTAAAATTCTTTAACGTTAAGTTGACATCTAAAAGAAAAATAGTTCTTCAGAGTACTTCAACATATAATTTATTTGCAACACAGATGTATGTAAGTACAATTTTACTACTTCCATGAATCAGAGTAATGATGGATGAAATGTGACCTTTTATAAATACAAATGAGTATTGAACATATAGAGTGTAAAGTTGAACAGGACCAAGCGGAGAGGTAATTCTTTTCGTTATCATGAAGAGAGCGGTGGAAAAAATTTTTCGAAATTCGTGGCCGTTCCTGAGTTCTTCAATTGCAAAATTAAAATTGTTTGCAAAATTATTATCATATTTTCCTTATTTCTCAGCATCATATCAGAAAATATCAACATTATCAATCAAAAATCTAAATTCTTTTCCATAAATCCAAAAATATTTCAAACTTTAGAACGGACCGTATGTTCTTGCCTATTTTATAAATCGGTTCTTTACTATTCTATAAATTGGTTCGATCTATTACGTCCTTAATGCGAAAGCGGATATTTTTTTTCGAGAGGTCATCATTTTTTCCTCATGCAGCAATAAAAAAAATGTTTTTACTGTTCGCTTCAGCATATCGAAGAGCCTCTCCACGGTATTTATACGTCATACTTGCGTGGTCAGACATAACCGACTTTCTCATATTATATGAAGACAGTATCCAGCTAAAATGCTAATGGACAATTGAATCTAAATGGCCTGCGAACGTCGTTTTGTTTATATTTTTCTGGTACATCTTAAATGGTTACAACATTTTAACCTTCCGGAAGGAACAAGAATTTCAGTATAATCCAATATAAGTTTAGCCTTATGAGAAATTAATCAATAATGCGATTAATGTGTACTTTAATAAATAATGTAATACAAATAAACAGCCATCTTAAATTAACGAAAATGTAATGTTCCAAGTTCCAAGTTAACTGAAAATATAAATTCATCCAAAGCTCGGGACGCACGATGAGCTCATACCACGTTTACAACTACTCTTTCGTTTTATAAACTCATCCATAGATGTCGAATATACGAAATAATAAATTGAAATTAAAAAAAGAGATTGAATCAATTCAATGTTATTTAAATTAAAAATAATATGTGTCGATAATAAAAACGAGAGCAAAATAAAAGTATGATATAATAAAGCATAATTATGACTTAAATGGAAGCACAAGTAGATATGTATATGTACGATACAATAATATTACATGGCGCTTGATAAAAGCAAAATTATACATTTAAAACTAATACTTGATATTTAACCGCCGGTCGGACGGTGAAATACAATAACTTTTCAAAAATATCTCGCTGGCATCTACACTCCCACATTTAAAGGCAAGCGAATCATTAAAAACCTAATTTGCTATGCAACACTGGACACTTGGAACGAGTGGTCGCCGTATGCATAATCCTTAATAGCGATTCGCACGAGCGACGTCGTAAATCACGCACTAATTGCGGAATGCATACCCTCTGTAGCGCATAAAGTAACTAGCTAATAAAGCAATTGCCTTCGTGCTAAGAAGTGACAAGATTGAACGTATAAGGGGAAGCAATTAACGTTCAATGACGCCCTAATAGACTGGAGAAATATAGCTGTTTCTTCACGAGTATTCAAAACATGAATATTTTACACCGAATGGTGCACGCAATTCGTGTCTCTCATGACAATAGCAACTACTGTTCTATTTTTAGGATTCCGTACCTCAAAAAGAAAAAAAATGGAACTCTTATAAGGTCACTTAAGTGTCTGTCCGTGCGTCACAGAGCTTTTATCAGAAATCATATGACTTGAGACTTGACAAGGAACAGTAATAGTAAGCACTGAATAATATTTATTTAAAAATTATATAAATGGTAAAAGAAATTCAATATATCTTGTCGGGTATATCAAATGTAAGTGCAAGGTATACGGATTCTGAAACTGTTTTCCGAATTTTAATATAGATAATTCTAGAGATATTGCTGAAAATGTTCACGCTGTTTTTCTCAGAAATAATTTGACGAAGGAACTTTAAATTTGGCATAGAGATAAAGAATATTAATAGACGTATGTATCAATAGTAACACAGAAATTAAATTAACAGAAAACAGTTCAATTGAATATATGGTTTGGAATACCAGACGAAGGAGCGAGTTCCATAGATACTGAAAATATTCTTTTTCGGAATTATATGCAAGTTATAACGAAATATTCAAAACGTTCATAAAAATAGGTCCCCCTCTATGTCCGAAACTGCTAGTCAAAATTATGAAAAACTGCCTACCTAATACAAGCCTTTGTGAACATATACCCATAAATGTTTATATGCCTAAGTGTATACAGATGTCCAATAGTCCGAGTTCTACTCGTACGTAACAAATTTATTTCTACTTCCAGTGTTTATTGAATGTTTGCGCAAATAAATGTGTTTATGGTTTAAAGTGTTATAGAAAATATAGTTTTTGACATGATGATGAAATGATCCCATATATCCGAGATATAATCGCCCAGAATTCCATGCTGCTTTCTTCATTTTAGTTGATGGCCAGGAACATCTAAGTAATTTCGATGGAAGTAAATGACAAATATTTTTCATAAAAATGTATTCAGTTAAAAAAGTTAATTTAAAATACGAGAAATGAGCAAATTTAATGTATGAAAATGAACGATTAATTGCGGGGAAATCGTTAGTAAAACAAATGAAGTCCATCTTATCGATATATTTAGTGCATTTATTTACTACTACTTCCTGTACTTACCTCGTGAATGTAAATATAGATTTCAAAAGCTCGAGAGAATACATCGATACGTTTGCCAACATGTACATGCACTCGCAGAAATCCCAACAAACTCAGCAGACGGGTGTTTCATAAAATAATAGATCACTATTACGGTGGGAGAACATCAAATAGAGCGAAACAGCATACGGCGCGGATGTAGGTCGGCGCGAGAGGTCTCGCGTCAGGAGGAAGCGGCGCGGTCAACAGATGGGTCCATTACGGAAGCGCCGCTCAGGGTCACGGTCGGCACGCATTGCTGCGGCATTCGTGGCGCCAATTCTGGGCCGGTGATCCGTGTCGTCGCCCGGTCCAGAGCTAGTGCCAGTCGTATCCATAACCTCGTGACGTTATTATTTATCGTTTTCTCGTCAAACAATTCGATTATGAAAATTTCGTTCGCAATTACTTCTTTCATTGCTCAATATCACTTGCTCAACTATCTAATTTTGGATAAATAAAAATAACTTAACCGAGACTTGATCCATTTAGTTGTTAAAAATTGTGTAAAATGAAAATAAAGAATACGGACACATTAAAATTGGAAACATATCAAATATCCCAGGACCAATCTGTGAAATGAATGAGTCTGAGCAACAGCGTTCGTCGAATAGCTTTTGAGATCTGTCGGAGGATTTTCGAAGAATTAAATCAAACTACAAGTTATTGTACTTGAATCGTCCAGTATCACTGTACTTACGAGCCATATAAAAGAAAAAGAAGAACAATAAAATAAAGAGGAATAATAATAATCCTTCGATTAGAGTAATATTAACCACAGTGTGTGGCTTTATTTTTTAATATTTCTCGTTTGTACTTAAAAAAAAGTATTATCTTGCTAAAGAAGTGCTTAAAAAGTGCTTAAGAAGTGATTTTTCTCTCGCTAGAGCAACTGACATATAACCCAAGTGTTTCATTGTGGAAGTCATATTGGGCATAGTCAATTGTTAACATCGGATTCTTAAAATGCACATCAGAATTAGAATCGTACTTCTAGATAAACCGGACGTTACATTTTTTAAGTGTAAGTGGCCATTTCAAATAATGGAACACTGTCGACGCGAAATATTTATCAACATTTTCACATCTAAATTGTGAAATAATTCGAAATATAATTTTCTTGTATCGATAAAAAGAATTCTAGGAAGTGAATGTATGTTTAGAACAAAGAACTGTTTATAACAAAAAAATGTTAATTTCTGGCATATTTTAATTTCATTAACAAAAATTAACGACTTATGCATGCACCTTAAAAGAAAAGAAACTGACTATGTAAAATAGAAGTTTAGAAAGCTATTTCGAAATAAATTTTATCATTTATCATAATTCTATAATTTTTTCTGTATATTTTATATAGGTATTTTTCAATTTGCTTTTTAGAATCATTTCTTGAATATTCTTAAATAAGTTTCTTCACTTAGGTTTTTGCTTTTATTCACCATTTCGTACAGAAGAAATATACAGCATGAACATATTTAGAGGAACGCAACAAATGGGAGCAAATTTACATAAAAATAGATTCATTTGTGTTGTATAAGTTTATAATAGTATGAATATAAAAAACACCCTTACCGCAAAAAAATCTAATTAAAAGCAGTAATCTCAGTACCTTAATTGTAAGGAGTTTGACCTAACATAATTAAAATTGAATATTGTTCTACAGACTGATTTTTTTCTTAATGGATGGCAGTCAGTATTTAACATTAACTCCTCTTGCTGTAAAACTGCATGTATCTGTCTGGGCATACCTTTTATTAAATGGTCAATAAAACTTTGCGGCATTATGTTCCATTCTGCCATTAATGTACTTTTAAGGTCCCTTAAGTTAGCTGGTGTCGGATTTCTTTGCTTAATTTGTTGTCACATGTTCTATTGGATTAAGGTCTGGTGAGCGTGCTGACCACCCCAAAACTTCAATTTCGACCTCAGTAAAATACTCCGAAACGCATGCTGGCGTATGAGATCGAACATTATCATGCATCAAAAGAAAATTATCTTTAATGTATGGGACAAAGGACACCATAATCTTCTCTAAAATGTCGAGTTACGTATCTTACCGCAATCAGGGACCTCTTTTCTACAATATGTAGCTCCGTACATGCTCCGAAGGAAATACCGCCCTATACAATTAATGAACCTCCACCATAAGGCCTTTTCCAACAATGTTACACTGAGCGTATCTTTCATCGGGTCATCTCCATACATTCATCCTTCTATTATCTAACTTAAGCCACAATTTTCGTAAAGAGTACCTTTGCCCAAGCGTCATCATCCCAGTCTCGGTGCGAACGTGCAAAGTTGGACCCGTGCTACTCGATGACCTGCGGTGAATAAAGATTCTCTTTCCCCTATTTCAGCCGCCTTAATTCTGTTTCTAATATCTATGGTGCTAACTGTCACTTGTCGAACTTCCTGAAGCTTGGTTCTTACCTCGGAAGAAGTCGAAGTGCGGTTTCTTCTGACACTGCTTATAATAAATCTGTTGTCACCCTTCTGCGAGCTTGCCCTTTTCGTCTTGTACTTTCCAGTCTGCTGGTATCATCTAACATTGCAAAAAATCACAGCCTTGGTAATTCGTTAAATTTGAGCCAATTCATTGTAAGGGTATTTTCGATTAAAGTTACAGCTTTCGACACTTGAGCAATGCTGAGATCCGGCATTATTGCTTAAATTTATTAAATAATGTTCCCTTAATGCAATGATAACAAATTTGTGTGAAAAACGAAAAAAATAAAGTATTTATTGCAAAATTTCTCACAGTATTCAATATTGAATATTGTAAGCAAACAAGAAAATAGCAGATAATAAAAAAAAATGAAAGTCGTAAATAAAATTCAATTGAAATTCTTCTATCTTTCAAATTACGTACACTGACATGGATCGTCAGTGCGTGAGAAAAAATTTTATGTTATTCTCCTTTTTTTTTTGTTCCTCTAAATATATCCATGAATGTGTATATTTTTGAAGTGGTCTTTCAAAACCCTTTCATTTGTACATTGGTGTAATAAATAATCTTTTTCTCAATTTTCGCGGATTGCTACGGAATATCCATAATTTATGGTTCAAGCCCAGACTTTTAAGCAAAGTTGCTTGGCGAGTTTTTAAATATTGTTATTAAATATCGTATTCTGCATGAATATTAAATGCACTATATTTTCGAAACCTGTTCATCGAGACTTTTAATGTGGTACCCATGTTTTGTTTTTTCACCTTAGAATGTCGACTCTCGGTCGCATATAGCCTGCCTCGTGGCCTCATGTACCTAAGGATAAAAGGAAGGCTAAGATGATTCTACCGACACCTCATTTGCTCAATTCGGACTAGCTATTCCGGCTCCAGAGAGTTACATCTAGATACACCCACATACATACAGGCATAGACAGACCCTTCTCGGCGTGTCACACTTACTCAAAAAGAGTAAAACAACGGAACAAAGAACCCATAAAATACAAATATTCGTCAAATTTCAACAGTGTTCACATTTAAAATTTATAGTGAAGGAAAAAGTCTTATTTCCCAAAAATTAAAACTTGATTTTTTTTAATAATCTTAATGTTTAATTATTTCCAAAATCATGGCAAAGTAGAAATTAAACAATAAATAGCATATGTCGACTATTATATTACTATACTGTCGTATTCATCTACTTGTAACTAGCAAAATATTACTAAGAACAAATTACAAGAAAAGTGTTCAACGAAGCGTGTTACTATTTAAGCGTGTTACTACTTAATTGCAATTAAACTAAAAGTTTATGTCAAATCAATCGAGGAACATACATCATTACGCGTCGGCGCAACGGAGTCTTATCATTACTTACAATGCGAAAAACGATTGTCATTATCTTATTTCTACTTTTATATTCACGCTAAGGCATTAGAGTAATAATATTATAACGTTAATGAAATGACTTAAACCACTTCTACGCAGAGTTTTTTATCTACAATATGAATGGTATAGCAACAATACTATATATCGATAATGTAACAAAATTTAGAATATTAGGTCAATACTTAAATTAAACTACATGCTTAAATGATCTTAATTCAAAAGCCGGACAGTTATTTTAAGCGAAACCTCCTACCATACAAATGTTTGACCGGCGTAAACGACGCAAGGCGTCAATTGTATTGGAGACGAATGGCTGTACATGGTAAACGGCGCACATAGGAGTATTTGTGTGATAAAATAGGACAAAAATATGTTATAGTTTATAATTAATTAACAGCGTATTCTTTAATGTTTTAAAGTATTTATTACTAAGGAAACAGTAAAAGTACAAGAAAATTTCGTATTTTATACACAAGCGTACAGATTACTTAAAAGCAGGAAAAATATTATTCTAAATCATCTTCATCATCCTCATTTTCGTCGTCCTCTTTGTCATCAACACCTATATTTAGTGATGACTCGAGTGGCGATCCCGCGACCACCAAATCCAATCCCTCTTAAGAAAATGGCTGCCTTTTCTTATGTAATTTAGATCTTATGGAGCTTAAATACGGATCCAAATTCAGGAGCAATATATTTAAAATGTACATATTGCAATCTACTCTTGAAAATTTTCTTGAAAAATTCAGTCGGTCCTGCAGAAAGTATTTATTGCAAGCCTCAGCGGCCTCTTCTGATAATTTTCCAATCGGTAATTAAGAAAGAATCGGAAACAACACAGAATGAAAACTATTGAAGTGTATTGAGAAAATAGGAGGAATTAAAAAAGCGTATAGAGAATTACGGAACAAAGATTGGATAGTAAAATTAAAAAACGATAGAAAAAAGAGGAATGGAATCATCGCCGATCAGACATACGCAGCATAGCAACAACGTACTATAAGAAACTGTATGCAAGCAACATCATAAACGAGATAGTTGATCTAGAAGAAATCTCCGACGTCCCTAGAATTATCACACCTGAAGTAAAAAAAGCTATTGAAACCCAGAACGTAGACACAACACCAGGACCAGACGGAATAAGCAACGAAATCTTAAAGCAAGGTAAAGAGGTGTGCATACCTATCCTTACAGATATATTTAACGATATCATAAACACAGAAATCGTTTCACACCAGTGGTTAGAATCTAACATCATTATTTTATACAAAAAAGGTGATAAATACGATATTGGAAACTATCGCCCGATAAGTCTTATGTCAAACTTGTATTAGATATTTTCTAAAATAATATTGAAACGGATAGAAGGTACACTAGAGGAACACCAACCTATAGAGCAGGCAGGATTTCGTAAAGGCTACTCAGTTATCGACCACATTCACGTAGTACGCCAAATTCTAGAGAAGTATAACGAATATAACCTTATATACTATATCGCGTTTATCGACTATAGTAAAGCGTTTGATTCCTTAATTGGAACGCAAATATATGGGAGACATTAAAAGAACAAGGAATTGAGCAAAAATATATAAGATTAATAAGAAACGTCTATAGTCATAGCACAGCAAAGATACAGTTGGAGAAGAAAAGTACATCATTTACAGTAGAAAGAGGTGTAAGACAGCTACCCTATGTCACCGAAACTTTTTTCAGCGGTACTGGAACAAATTTTCAGGAAACTTAATTGGAAATAGCTTGGGATTAATGTTACGACGGCGCCATCTATAATAAACTGTGCGTATTTCTACGAACGTACCGGCAATCTGTCATCGCGTTTTGATATATACTCTGTGGCATACAAATGTACATGTAATTATGAATGTGAAATTCTAATACGAAATAAAACAATTAATATTATTATTCAAGTACGATATTTATTGGTGCATTCCTCATTAAATACATAACAAATCTGGCGACGAGCAAGAAAAATGTCGGAACAGCAATTGACGCAAGTTCTTGCGCAGATGTTGGAAACCATGCGTGGAATGCAAATACAACAAGCCAATCTCCAAATGGCTTTACAAAACCAAGGAAATCAAGTAAAACCTGTAAGCGGCATTCAATTACAACCGTATGATGAAATAAATGAATCGTTCTCGAGCTATTTACAAAGGTTGCAAAATTATGTAACCTTAAAAGGCGTGAATGATACAAGAGTAAAGATCCAGATATTTTTAAACTGCATCGAACCTAAGTACTATCAAGTACTAAAGAACATTACAGCACCAAATACCCCCGAATCAAAATCTTTCGAAGAGCTTATTAAAATACTGGGAGACCACATTTCACCGGAGCCAGGGGAAGTGGCACAACAACATAAATTCTGTCTCAGGCAGCAGCATGAACACGAAAGTATTGCTAATTACATGGTTGGGTTGAAGGAAATAGGAGGAAAATGCAACTTTATATGTAACCACTGTAAACAAACAACATTCGATACTCACCTGAGAGTGCAATTTATACGAGGGCTGCGGAACACTGAAATCAAAGAACGATTACTACAAGAGCCACCTACTACAAAATTTGATGATATTGTGAAAATTGCTATGGCCATAGAAACATCAAAATGTGAAACAAAAGAAATGGGCCAAGAATTTACTACAAACGTAAATAAAATTTCAATAAATAAGAAGAATAAAGCTACATCAAGTTCATACACTACGAATAAAGGTGATAATACTACACATACATACAATAGAAGAGAGAGGAAAATCAACTGTTTCCGATGTGGAAGAGAAAACCATTTAGCAAGTCAATGTCAACTGAAAGATAAATTGTTTTGTAAGAAGTGTAACAAGCGAGGGCACGTGCAATCAGTATGTTTCATGGACCACAAACAATTAGAAATTGAAAGTGAATTGTCATCGGATGAAGGAGTAGAGGAAATATATGAAATACATAGAATATACCAAGATAATACTACGCTACATGATAAGTGCAACTTAGCATTACAAATAAACGGAAGAGTACATACATTAGAGCTGGATACAGGAGCAGCTGTTACTACTTGTTCTGCAGAGTATTTTAGAAATAATTTCAATAAGGTGAAAATGCAAGCGACACACATACGGCTACGTACATACACAGGAGAAATAATACAGCCATTGGGGACTTGTAATCTAAAAATAAAATACAAAAACGGGACAAGGCTGACGCACTTGAGATTTGCAGATGACATTGTGCTATTTGCCAAAACCTCAGATGATATAAGTAGAATGATAAGGGAACTTGCGACTGAAAGTGATAAGGTAGGTTTAAAACTGAATCCAGAAAAACAAGAGTAATGACAAACGGAGTTAAAAGTACAATACAACTAGAACATAAGGAAATACATTACACAGACGAATATGTATATATATATATATATATATATATATATATATATATATATATATATATATATATATATATATATACATTTGGGGCAGCTCACAACTCAACAAGAGCCTATGCAAAAAGAAGTTACGAGACGAATTACTAATGGATGGAAGAGGTACTGGGGGCTAAAAGAAGCTATGAAAGACAAAAAACTACACATAAATATGAAAAGCAAATTATTTAATACATGTATATTACCTGTTCTCATGTACGGCTGCCAATCGTGGACTCTAACTCGGGACTTGACAAGCAAGTTGGCAACCTGCCAGTACTCAATGGAAAGAAGTATGCTCAACGTGAAGAAATCTGATAGATTGGAAAATAGAGTGATCAGAAACAAGACAAAGGCGGTTGATATTACTGGAAAAATTAAAAGACTTAAATGGAGATGGGCAGGGCACATGGTGAGAGGTCAAGACAAATGGAGCAAAAGAGTGACTGTGCCCTAGAGAGGGCAAGCGATCGAGAGGCAGACCTCAAAAAAGATGGGATGATGACATCAGACAAGTGGCAGGAAGGACGTGGAACAGAGTAGCTCATGATCGATCAGAATGGAAAAGGTTGGAAGAGGCCTTTGTCGACTGGCAAACAGATCCACAGAAAATAAAGAAACAGGAAATATTAAATTAATAAGATAGGATTATTTTATGTTATATTTTCTTTAATTTTAAGTTTGGTTATATAAAGAATTGTATAATAGATCCGAATAGAAGGGCTATATTATTATTATTATTATTATTAATAATAAAGCATTTCAATGCAAAATTTTGTGGATTGTGGGTGACATGGAGTACAATTCCTATAAGTTCACATATACTTTTACTGTTTCATAAGCGTAGATATCAAAGTTGTTAACATCTATGCTTTTCCCACTGAAAATAACTTCCAACATGACCCTCGTTCGTTTGATGAGGTCCACATCAATCCCGGTTATCCTAGAAAACGTCTCTGAGTCAAAAAATCTTCTGATGTGTGCCATCAGTGGTGTTTCCGAACCCAGCTTTGGGGACACCAACTTGTAGCCCCAATTCTTGTTTAAATTCTGTTTGAATTTTTTCTTTATTTTCTTTTACAGAATTCTTCTCCAAAGGTGATCTCGCCTGCCATTTTTTTATTGGGAGTTTATATGCTAAATGAAGTAAAGGCTCAAAAAAGCGGGTCCTAGTATGGAGAAAATATAGTTCATGCTTCCGGCATTCATTGAAAACTTTGGAAGTCTGGCCACAAATATAGCAGCGCATTATTGATGAGGTGTTAGTGGCAGCATTGCATACCTTGCCATCGACCATTAGCGATAGCGAAAATTGAACACACAACATTGTGTGTTCAATTTTCGCTATCCCTTGAGAGGTTAGTACCTGTATAGCCATCAGATTTTTAAGTTGGCATTCAACATATACGATTTCCTCTTTATTGACATCTTTTGTTTCTCCGTCGCATCCCTATTTTAAAATTAATTCTAAATTTTCTTTTTCCTCCTTTGTGTAACTTTCAATTACTTCGATCAAATATTTCATTATCGTGACGCTGTACGTTCAAGTAACGCTTGCAATTAAACCTCAATACGCGTT